>CM048755.1:630254514-631562728 GCA_026315105.1 Locusta migratoria | reverse complement strand
TGAATTTTACGCCTTGGAAAAATTTAAAGAAATTTACTTAAAACATCTTCTCATTGGATGTACTGCAAATTCTTTCAACTGTGTATTCATATCCTTGATTTTCGAGGCCCCCCTCAGCCCCCCCCTGTCCCCCTCCCCTTCACGGCTGGCGACGCACCTGTAACTATCAATCATATACTCGTTGTAAAGGCCACAAAACAGACGAAGCTACTTTTCTATAGATTAGAGAGAATCCAGCATGTGAGAAAAACCGGATAATATAATCGAAAGTAATATTGCTATAACATCAAAGCACAGAAATTGGAATACATCATCTGCATATATCCAACAAGTAGATGTTTCCGTGTAGAATAATGCCACAAAAACGAGGTAGGACTAGGCGTATAACCAACTTGCTGGAAAAGCATCAAGGTGTCATTTCCAGAGAGAAATAAAGTGAAGCACTATCGAGAAACTAATTGCCTCGGATAATCAACGATCAAGCAATAAAATCCAAATAAATGTTTCAGATAGACCAATTACTAGTTTCTATCTTGAACTTTTGGATTTTTCAGTGCATTGCCAAACCGCTTGAATTGGTCTGATAACTGTTCAGTAGGACCATATTGAAAATTGTAATCCAAATGCTATTCAATGCTTAATACATTTGGTAAAGGATCTCTTTCAAAACTGAAACAATGTAATAACAAAAAAACTAGGCGACGAAGTACCGGTACACGGTTTTCACTAAAAGGAGCCAATCGTTTTTGGTAGTTACACAGACGAAAGTTTACAGTAGCAATTCATTTTAGTTTGAAACTTTCGTAAATTATAACGCTTTTTCGATAAATGCATACACGTTACAGTAAAACTTTAGGGAAAATTTTCAGTTGTACTTACCAACAGAGTAGCTGCGTAGGCGCTTCCAATATATCTGTGTGTCCCAGGCACTTCTCTACGGCGAACTGATCCTGGGGAGCACTGGAACACAGGTACCCAAACCACGCCCTCCCCTCTCCCCCCCATCACACAGACACCTGACATCCTTCCTGGATTCAGAAGATAAATTTATTTTGTATATAAACATTGGTTTATTGTTTTTTGTTTCACATTTTGTAAATTGTTGTATAAAGTCCACCCAGCCTGGCCAAAAGTACTAATTTGTTATCACCCCTGAGAGATAAAATTTTTAAAGTAAGTAATAATAGGACAACGAATAAAGCAAGAAAATGTTTGATTGCAAGAAAAGTTATTAACACTTAAGCTGGGACTAATAGCGAACGCAGTTAAGTTCCTTAGGTCAGACGTGCCCTTCCCCCCTTAGCTAATGACTCCATCCCCCCCAACTGCGGCAACCCTCCCCTCCCCCGCCCCACCCAACCGACACCCGAAGTCCTTCCTGGATTTGGAAGATAAATTTATTTTGCATATAAACATTGGTTTATTGTTTTTTTCCGTTTTGTAAATTGTTTTGTAAAACTACCCTCCCTCCAGCCTTGCCAAAGGTACTAATCTGTCATCCGCCCCCCCCCCCCCCCGCAAGCAATTTCAACGACGCAGTTTGCGTCATGACTGCCCCTGTGGACACCTCTGCCATAAATTTACAAAAACGTAAACTGAATTTTACACCCTACTTTTACTTAAAACATCTTCTCATTGGATGTTCTGCAAATTCTTTCAACAGTGTATTAATATCCTAGAGTTTGAGCTGTGCCCCCCCTCTCGTGACGCCCCTGTAGCTATTAATCATATACTAGTTGTAAAAGCCACAAAACGGACAAAGCTCTTTTTCTACAGATTAGGGAGAATCTAACATATGAGAGAACTCGGAAAATATTATCGAAAGTAATATTACTATAAAATTCTTGAATATCAGTCTCCAGATCGCTTTTATTTTCTTGAACATGACCAGTTTCGGGCCAGCTGCTCATCTTCAGATCAAATATCATCAAGTTACAGAGTAACCTGTCCTGTGATGAACGAATATTCACAGTCGTTACTGTAGTTCATCACAGGACAGGTTACTCTGTAACTTCATGATATTTCATCTGAAGATGGGCAGCTGTCCCGAAATCGGTCATGATCTAGAAAATAAAAGAGATCTGGAGACTGATTATTCAAGAATTTTATTCATATGACGATCGCAGAACCTCCCTCGAGACCCATAAGTCTTGCTTTGATAATATTACTGTAACATCAAGGGGCAGAAATTGGAATACATCATCTGTATATATCCAACAAGTAGATGTTTCCGAGTAGAATGATGGCACAAAAACGAGGTAGGACTAGGCGGATAACCAACTTGCTGGATAGGCACCGAGGTGTCATTTAAAGAGAGAAATAAAATGAAGTATTATCGAAAAACTAATTGCCTCGGATAATCAATGATCAAGCAATAAAATCCAAAAAAATGTTTCAGATAGACCAATTACTTATTTCTATCTTGAACATCTGGATTTTTCAGTGCATTGTCAGACCGCTTGAATTGGTCTGATAACGGTTCAGTAGGACCATTTTGAAAATTGTAATCCAACTGCTATTTAATGCATAATACCTTGGGTAAAAGATCTCTTTCAAAATTGAAACAATGAAATAACAAAAAACTAGGCGACGAAGTACCGGTACACGATTTTCACCAAAAGGAGCCAATCGCTTTTGGTGGTTACACAGACGAAAGTTTACAGTCGCAATTCAGTTTAGTTTGAAACTTTCGTAAATTATAACGCTTTTTCGATAAATGCACGCACGTTACACTAAAACTTTATGGAAAATTTTCAGTTGTACTTACCAACAGAGTAACTGCGTTGTCAATCATAGTAGACGCTTCCAATATCTCTGTGTCCCAGGCACTTCTCTACGGCGAACTGAGCCTTCGGAGCACTGGAGTCGACACTCTGCCCCAAGAACACCCCCACTCCTCCCTCTGCGCTGCCGGCAGAGCACTCTTTAGGCCGTCTGCCGAACCACACATTGCTGCCACACCCAATGGCGTATCAGCCAGGGGGGCAGGAGGGGCAGTCGCCCCTCCACTCCCCAGTTGGAACTTTGGAGGGTCAAGACACGGTTTCTGCCCCCCCCCCCTTCCCCCCACCTCCAGTATATTTGATGGTAGCCATTTTTGCCTTTGACTGAAGCATCTTGTAACAACTTATAAATGAGACTGATTTTTTTTTTTTTTTAAGGACCTAACACCTCGACTAAATGAAAGTTCCATGACCTCGCCCCCTCCCTCCCGACCAAAGTCCTGGAATCGTCAAGACGGAGTTAGTAAGTAGGTTTTCTTGCACCCTCCCCTCCCCCCTCTAAAGAAATAGTTGGTACGCCACAGGACACACCATCTATGAAATGCAAGTATCCTTTTGATCAGAACTCTTTACTAGGAGAAATCTGTGGAATGTGCTTGGTGATAAATCGGATACAGAATAGAACTGTATTAAAAATAAAGAATAACACCCATTAAAGGAAATCACAATGGCCGGCCGCGGTTGCCAAGGGGACTGAGGCGCTCCAGTCACGGTCTGCACGGCCACTACGGTCGGGGGTTCGAATCCCCCCTCGGGCATGGATATTTGTGCCGTCCTTAGTCTTAGCTAGTTCATAAGTAGTTTGTAAGCTTAGGGACTGATGACCCCGTAGTTAAGTCCCATAAGTTCTACAAACATATGAACATATATGAAATCACAATTCTGCGTTCTTTCAATCTCAACAAGAATATTATTTTTGTTTGTACACACTTGATAACGAGGTATGTTACTTCATACAAATGGGGAACATCTAACTAGCTACGCTGATCAAGAATCGTATTGTGCGCAATGTGTCACATTTTTCCAGGTGGAAGTTCTACCACCAATCCCAAAGATTCATGCTGAACAGGGTCTCATTCTTACCACTACGGATTTCAGAATTTGTGGCTGTCCAACGTACGAAACCTGCAATGCAACAGTTTTCAACAGTCTAAACACGATAAGGGGTGCCATTTGCTCGGTTGCGTAACTGCTGGCATCATTTCCAAAATCCCACCAAACGGATGCAAAAGCGGAAATGTCGTAGCTGTATCAGTCCAATCAATATGGCAGTGTTGTCGCCTAATCACCACTGACGAGTGCTGTGACAGCATGATACAGTTGGAAAGTAAACGGTGGAAATGTGTGCAGTCACGAAAAAGACGAAGACCCAATCATCACTAGGCAAGAAGAGTTTCTTGAGGGTGCCATGTTCTAGTTGTCGTACACTGCGGTCGTAAGTGAGCATTCTACCTGAATTGCCTGACGAACTGATCGGAGATCAGCATGACGAAATGTTGGAGGAAGCTCCAGAACAGGTCTATAGCATATTCTGCCCACGGCACGCATGCTGCTCCTTTGGGCAATTGCATTTTGCTTCACTTCTGCTATTCTCGTAACGTGAACCCAGCGACATCTACCCCTGATGATGTGTCAGGCAAGTACTTGGGGGAGGGGGTGTTAGGGAGTGGAATCTAGTCCCACCCCACACCATAACACCGGCTGTAGGGTGATGCATAAGGCATACCGTCTCCCACCAAGGTGTTTTCATACTCTAGTCCAACCTTCGTCATTGTGCAGGTGGAACTGGGATTCGTCGGTAAAAACAATGTCATTCTATTCGATTGACCACTTCCGTCGTTCCGACGTTCCAAAAGCTTCTTTTCTGGTGGACCCGTAGCATGCATTAAGTCAGCAAATGACATTTTAAACGGACTACACATTATTAATATTCCATTTAATACTACACTATTTTTCTTTCATTTATAGATGTTGCTTAAAGACGATGACCGACGACGGTCGTTTAATCTGTCGCTCACTATACCCATTCCGACGAAAAGTGAGCCGGCCGCGGTAGCCGAGGGGACTGAGGCGCTCTAGTCACGGTCTGCACGGTCACTACGGTGGAGGGTTCGAATCCCCCCTCGGGCATGGATATTTGTGCCGTCCTAAGTCTTAGCCAGTTCATACGTAGTTTGTAAGCTTAGGGACTGATGACCCCATAGTTAAGTCCCATAAGTTCTATAAACATTTGAACATTTTTTTGAACAAAAAGTGACTTCCAGGAGGATAACTCAAAATGTTCAAATGTTTGTAAGTCTAAGGTACTTAACTGCTGCGATTATCAGTCCCTAGGCTTACAAACTTCTTAAACTAACTTACGCTAAGGACAACACACATACCCAAGCCCGAGGGAGGACTCGTACCTCCGACGGCTCGCTCCTCAGTGCGTTGGAGCGCTCGGCCACTCCACCACGGCATGGGAAACTCAGGATCTCGCATGAGTGAGCTCTGTGCACCAAGGTACGAAGATCTCCTTCTCGATGAGCCGCATGGTGACAGTTATCAGTCTGCAGATACAACGTAATGTGAGTTGGCTTTCTATAAACAGCACGTCACAACGTACCATCAACCTTCCTCCCGATCAATAAATCCACGAACGATAGGCAGCGGTCTTTTGCACATCCATGGTAAACCGAAAATTGTGGTGTATTGAATTTAGTTGATCCAAAAAGATATTTAAATTCTATCTAACACGAGGCGAAACAACAAAGGTATCGTCCACATATCTGGAAGGGGAAAAAAAGAAATACAACAACACGCAGGTTTCAATGGCGCTGACTCCAAGGCACGTTACACGGAGTCATCCATGAAGAAACTGGCAATGGTGGCTGACAAGAGACTACCTTCGGAAGTGCACCTGTCTAATCACAGTACCGTTCATTGAATAAGAAGTAGGTCTAAGTCAAAACATGTCGAAATACAGACGTTATCTCGGACAAAGAAACGCGAGTTAAAGGAGAAACCACATCAAAATTCACTAAAATATCAGTCATCCAAATGCAATCCCTCACATCGACTTAGGAAATCTGCCGTGTTCTTAATATGAAGTTCACCTCAAGCTACGAGTGGGGTCAACCAACCTGCAAGATGTTTGGCTACATGATATGACGGAGCACCAATTTTAGACACAATAGGCCTGAGAGGCATCTCTTCGTCATGGACTTCAGCCAGACTAGTAGGTGCAGAACAATAAAAATAAGGACTCTTGATAGTCTCCTCTAACAACTTTCCTTAAGGAGATTATTAGTCTTCCTCTCAACTATTTTGTAGGGTCAGCACAAATCAAACGAGATGCAGAGTAAGAAACTAAACTCTGCATGTTTTGAACGTAATCCTGCTTGTTCAACAACAACCCTTGTTCGCGTGTAAGATAACAGTATCAGGAAACACTGTAAGAGAACGTAAACCATCCGCCTCAGCTGCTGTTACGAGGGTTGGAACTTAAATAGTGGCCACTATTTATTCACAACTGATACAATTGCGTTATATATTTGCAACTGTTAATGTCCTTCAAAGTAGTCACCAGCATTGTGTAGAACCCGTTGCCAGCGATGTGGAAGGCTTAGTATACCATTATCACCATTATCACCATTATCACAAGGACTTCAGCTTTGCGAAAGAAGCGGCAACACTTTCTCCGCATCTCACCCATTATTTTGCACACCGAGCGAGGTGGTGCAGTGATAACACACTGGACTCGTATTCGGAAGGATGGTGGTTGAAATCCACCTCCGGCCATCCAGATTTAGGTTTTCCGTGTTTTTCCTAAATCACTCCATGCAAATGCTCGGATGTTTCCTCTCAAATTGCACAGCCGATTTCCTCCCCCATCCTTCCCCAACAATCCGAGCGTAAGCTCCATCTCTGATGACCACGCTGTCGATGGGACGTTAAACCCTGAGATTCCTTCCTTCCTTTCTTCATTTTCAACGACAATGCGCAAGCTGTGGCTGCTCTGTTCGGTCGATGGGACTGGGAAGTACTGTACCATCCACCATACTCCCCAGATTTAAGTCCTTGCGACTTTGATTTGATTCCGAAGATGAAGAAACCACTTCTCGGCATTCGCTTCAGAACTGTTCCAGAGATTCGACAGGCAATAGTCCGCTCAATTCGCACCATCAATACAACAGGCTCTGCTAACGGTGTATTTCGCCTTCCACAACGCTGGCAACGGGTTTTACACAACACTGTTGACTGCTTTGAAGGACTGTAACAGTTGCAAACATGTAACGCTTTTTTATCTGTTGTGAATAAGTAGTTACCACTATTTAAGTTCCGACCTTCGTATTTTACTCCTAGGCGAACGTTTCCTAATAAATTCACTACAAGCTTCCCTTCCAGCCTCCTCTGCAGTATCAGGAGGTATCTTGAAAACTGTCTGTTCAATAGAACTAATAAAATCTACGATGGGTAAATGCTTGGATGTCGATACAAAATTCATCTCACGGAGAAAAGTTTGATGACGCAGTCCTAACCATGCTGGGGAAGGGTTTGATTTATCTACCGACGCTGGGAGGTCAGGCTTCCATCTGTTTTTTTATACCTTTTACACTGTAGAAAATTTAGTTTCGAAACTTCCAGACATATGGATCCGAGAGAATAGACTACACATTATTAATATTGCATTTAGGTAATGTATATTTACTTAAGTAAAATCAGAAATATGCTGAAAGTGATCCAATTTGTGAGACTGTACCCTACTACATTACTAGACTAATGGATTCTTTACAACCAGTAGTGTATTTCCATATTCTGTCTTTCCCTGTGCACGAGAGAAAAAGTTGAGGTGATATATTGTGAGAGAACGAAAGTGTATGCTGGACCGGGGTTCGAACCCAGAGTCGTGCCTCTGTCAGGCATTGCTGTGATCAGGTACAGCTTGCGAACCGCCTCATGGATAGCACCTCTGACCCATCTCTGAAAGAACATTGTCCTCGAAACAAAAAAAGGTCTGTACCGAAATCCAGTAAAGTGGCACACTCAATTTAAGCGATAGTATAGCGTTGTAAGATCTAGAATCGATACGGAAACGCCGGTACTCAAACGTGAAGTAGGTGCGGAGTTGGACGAGGACCAGAGAAACATGTGAGAAGTGAAAGTCAGAAACTGAAGCAAAGTTGGGGTAGCAGCGCCTGCCGGCAGCGCGGAACTCTTGCCTCCCTACAAAGCGCTCGAGGGAAGTGAGTGGGCGTGGATTTCAGGAAGTGTAGCGGGCTGCAGACGCAGCAGTAGCTTATGCCGCGCTTCTGGCGACGTGGCCGGCAAGCCGTCGGGCCGTTTCCTGTGAATTCTCACATAGATAAGCCGGCCGTTCCTTAACGCAACGCAAGCGTTTGGCCCCGCTGCCGTGAGGAAGCAGGCGTCCAGCCACATGAATCACTGCTCCCGTCAAAGACTCCTTATACGGTAAAGAAACACATGACAGTTTCACAAGCGGTGACGTAGTCTCGAATTCAAAACCGTGATCCAGGAGTGAAGCATATGATTTATTTACGTTTTTAATCACAGATTTATGTCTGCTGACCTAAATTTGTGATCAAAGACGTAAATAAATCAGATTCATTCTATACTGTACCAATTTTTGTTTAATTGATTTTTGTTTCTTTCCAACTAGGTTTCGTATTATTAGGCTACCTCCACATTATTAATATTAGAATTAGGTAATGTTTATTAGATTTCAGTAAAATCGGAAAAATTCTGAAAGTGACCCAACTTGTGAGACCAGAGGCTATAACCAGACATTGTTGTTGTTGTGGTCTTCAGTCCAGAGACTGGTTTAATGCAGCTCTCCACAATACCCTATCCTGAGCAAGCCTCTTCATCTCTACATAATAACGGCAACCTACATCTGTCTGAATCTGCTTACTATATCCATCTCTTGGTCTTCCTCTGCAGTTTTTGCCCCACAGACTTCCCTCCAATGCTAAATTCACGATTCCTTGATGTCTAAGAATGTGTCCTACCAATCTATCCCTTCTTTTAGTCAAGGTATGCCAGAAATTCCTTTTCTCCCCAATTCTGTTGAGTACCTCCTCATTAGTTACGCAATCCACCCACCTAATCTTCAGCATTCTTCTGTAGCACCACACTTCAAAAGCCTCTATCCTCTTCCTGTCCGCACTGTTTATCGTCCACGTTTCACTCCCATACAAGGCAACACTCCATACAAATGCCTTCAGAAAGGAATTCCTTAGGCTTAAATCAATATTCGATATTAACAAATTTCTCTTTTTCAAGAGCGCTTTTCTACCCATTGCCATTCTGCATTTTATATCCTCTGTACTGCAACCATCATTTGTTATTTTACTGTCCAAGTAACGAAACTCATCTACCTCCTTTATTTTTTCGTTACCTAATATAATTCCTTCAGCATCGCCTGATTTTCTAAGACTGCATTCCATTACCCTTGTTTTGCTCTTGTTAATGTTCATCTTATATGCACCAAAATATTCAAATTCAAATGTTTGTACAACATATGGGACTTAACTACGGGGTCATCAGCCCTTAGCTTACAAACTACTTATGAACTAGCTAAGACTAAAGACGGCAAAAATATCCTTGCCCGAGGGGGGATTCGAACGCCCGACCGTAGTGGCCGTGCTGACCGTAACTGGAGCGCCTCAGTCACCCCTTTTTTTTTTTTTTTTTTTTCTTCTCTTTTGTTCTCTGGGTAGTTCTGCTCATTGCGATCGCTGATCTTGATTGTTCGTTGTTGTTCTATTTGTTGCAGTGTCAGCTTTTTTATTACAGAGAGCGATCAGCCCTCTGACCGGGCGCGCTGAGCCACGGCGCCCGGCAGTCACCTCGGCCACCGCAGCCAGCTTATATGCACCTTTCAGCACACTGTCCATGCCATTCAACTGCTCTTCCAAATCCTTTGCTGTCTCTGACAGAATTACTATGTCGTCGGCAAAACTCAGTGTTTTTAATTCTTCACCCTAAACTTTAATTCCTTCTCCAGATTTCTCCTTGCTTTCCTTTATAGCTTGCTCAATGTACAAATTGAATAACATTGGAGAAAGTCTATAACCCCGTCTTACCCCCTTCCCAACCACTGCATCCCTTTCATGCCCTTCAACTCTGACAACTGCTGTCTGGTTTTTGTAAAAGTTGTAAATAACCCTACGCTCCCTATATTTCACTCCTGCTTGCTTCAGATCTTGAAATATTATACCAATCAACATTGTCAAAAGCCTTCTCCAAATCTACAAAAGCTAGAACGTAGGTTTCCCTTTCCTTAATCTATCTTCTAGGATAAGCCGTAAAGTGAGTATTGCCTCCCGTGCCTACATTTCTCCTGAATCCAAACTGAACTTCCCCGAGGTCAGCATCTATCAGGTTTTCCATCCTTCTGTAAATAATTCGTGTTAATATTTTGCAACCATGACTTATTAAACTGATGGTTCTGTAATTTTCACACCTGTTTGCGCCTGCTTTCTTTGGAATGGGAATTATAACATTTTTCTTAATGTCTGAGGGTACTTCGCCTGTCTCATACATCTTGCACACCAGGTGAAACAGTTTTGTCATGGCTGGTTCTCCCAGAGACTTCAGTAGCTCTGAGGGAATGTCATCTACTCCAGGGGCCTTGTTTCTACTTAGGTCTTTCAGTGCTCTGTCAAATTCATCTCTCAGTATAGTATCTCCTACTTCATCCTCACCTACTTCTTCTCCCCTGCCTACAATATTGCCTCCAAGTGCATTTCCTTTGTAGAGCCACTCTAGATACTCTTTCCACCTTTCAGCTTTCCCTTCTTTGCTCAGAACTGGTTTACCATCTGTGTTCTTGATATTCATAGAGCTGTTTTTCTTATCTCCAAATATCTCTTTTATTTTCCTGTAGGCTGTCTCTTTTTTTTCCCCCACTTATACATTCTTCTACATCCTTGCATTTGCCTTCTAGCCACTCCTGCTTAGTCATGTTGCACTTCCTATCAATCTCATTTCTTAGTCTTCTGTACTCCATTTGCTGTTTCATTTACTGCATTTTTATATTTTGTCCTTTCATCGATTAAATTTAGTATGTCATGAGATATCCAAGGATTTTTTGTAGGTCTTGCTTTCCTACCTATTGTGTCCTCTGCTGCCTTCACTATTTCATCTCTCAATGCTACCCATTCCTCGTCTACTGTTTTATTATCCACCGTTTCTGTCAACTGTTGCCTAAAGCTCCATCTGAAATTCTTAAGCACTTCAGGTTCCTTCAGTTTATCCAGGTCCCAACTCCTTATTTTTCTACCTTTCTGCAGTTTTTTTTAGTTTCAGCCTACAATTCATGACCAATAAGTTATGGTCAGAGTTTATATCTGCCCCTCGGTATGTCTTACAGTTCAAAACATGGTTTCGAAATCTATGTCTTACCATTATAAAATCTATCTGGTATCTCCGGGTGTCTCCTGGTCTCTTTCACGTATACAATCTTCTTTCGTGATTCTTAAAGAAGGTGTTTGTAATAACTAAATTATGTTCCGTGCAAAATTCTACCAGGCGGCTTACCCTTTCATTTTTTTTTTTTTTTTTTTTTTTTTTGCACTGAGCGTATTTACCTACTCCCCTTCCCTTCCTTGTCCTACTACCGAATTTCAGTCTTCCATAACAATTAAGTTTTCCTCTCCTTTAACTGTCTGAATAATTTCCTTTAGCTCCTCATATATTTCTTCGATCTCCTCAACATCGACAGTGCTAGTTGGCATATAAACCTGTACTACTGTGGTCGGTGTTGGCTTCGTATCTATCTTGACTACGACAATAACCCGCATTCCTATTTTCTTATTCATTATTAGACCTACTCCTGTAATACCCCCAACTGATTTTGTGTTTATAATCCTTCGGTTGCACAGTGGTAGAGTGCCAGACTACAAATCCTAAGGTCGCGGGTTCGGTCCCCGCCAGGTCGTAGGATTTTTATCTGTCACTTTCCACTCCTTTCACCGCTGACAGTATTGCTTATGTGAAAAATGCCGAGTAGCACCGTGGTTCGGAACCCACGTTAAACGGTAGGTCCCCCTATAACTGGCTGGGTAAGTCAGTTCGAAGGTCGAAGGAAGGGAACGGCATACCACCTCCAAACAGTACCATGCCTGGTAAAGCACTGTGGTGTTCAAACCAATCTTCGGATTGTTGACTGCTTTACCTTTAATCCTGTACTCGTCTGACCAGAAATCCTGTTCATCTATCCACCGAACTTCACTAATCCCCACTATATCCAACTTCAACCTATCCATTTCTCTTTTTAAATTTTCTAACTTCCCTACCCGATTAAGGGATCTAACATTCCACGCTCCGATCCGTAGAATGCCAGTGTTGTCTTTCCTGATGATCACATCCTCCTGAGTAGTTTCCGCCCAGAGATCCGAATGGGGGACTATTTTACCTCCGGAATATTTTACCCTAGAGGATGCCATCATCATATGGTCATACAGTAGAGCTCCATGTCCTCGGGAAAAGTAACGGCTGTAGTTTCCCATTGCTTTCAGCCGTTCGCAGTAACTGTGTGGCAAAGCCACATTAGCTGATGTTACAAGGCCAGCTCAGTCAATCATCCAGACTGTTGCCGCTGTAACTACTGAAAAGGCTGCTGCCCCTCTTCAGAAACCACACGTTTGTTTGGCCTCTCCACAGATAGCCCTCCGCTGTGGTTGCACCTACGGTACGGATATCTGTATCGTTGAGGCACGCAAGCCACCCCACCTCGGCAATGTCTGTGGTTCATGGGAGTGGAACCAAACATTATAAACAATGAAACAACCTACAAACACACAACATTTGGTTGTGGCCTTTACGAAAAACTGTCATACTGAGTAGTCATCACTTACATTGTGCAATAAATATGTTTTTGGCGTTGTAAGCCGGCCGCGGTGGCCGAGGGGACTGAGGCGCTCCAGTCACGGTCTGCACGGCCACTACGGTCGGGGGTTCGAATCCCCCCTCGGGCATGGATATTTGTGCCGCCCTTAGGATTAGCTAGTTCATAAGTAGTTTGTAAGTTTAGGGACTGATGACCCCGTAGTTAAGTCCCTTAAGCTGTACAAACATTTGAACATTTTCTATTTTTTTGGCGTTGTAAACTACAATTGGCTACATGACAATGATGGCCGAAGTAGAGAAGATATAAAATGCAGAATGACTATGGGGCGAAATACATTTCCGAAGAAGAGAAATATTAATCTAAATGTTAGTAAATATTTCCTGAAGGCAAATGTCTGGAGTGTAGTGTTGTTCGGGAGTGAAACGTGGAAGATAAGGAGTTCAGGCAGAAAAATTACAGAAGCTTTACAAATTTGGTGCTACAGGAGAATGCTGAATATTAGATGAATAGATAAACTATTGAGAAGGTACTGAATAAAATTTCGAAGAAAAAAAAAATTTCTGTCTTGTCTTGACTAGAAGAACGGTTCGATTGCGGGGACACATTCTGAAACATCAAGGAATTGTGAATTTAGCATTGGAAGGAAGTGTGGTGGGTAAAACTCTCAGGGGGACGAATACAGTAAGCGGGTTGAAGGAATGTGGGTTGCCGTTCTTATTCAGGGATGAAGAAGCTTGCACAAGACAGAGTAGCACGCAGAACTGCATCAAACAAGTCTTAGCACTGAAGACCACAACAACAACAAATGACAAAGTTAACCACAGTCCAAATTAAACTGAAGGAAGGAAGGAAGATTCTGCTTTAACGCCCCGTCGACAATGTGGTCATTACAGGAAAATTAAAATGATGAATATTACAATATCACAAGTTGTATGGTAAAGTTTGTAAGGTCGTGACATAGGTTCAGAACTTTCTAACTCATCACTCGTCACTTACGTTGTCCAACAAACACGTTTATAAATTACAGTTTAATTGCAATTTCCAAATAATACGTTTGATGCACAACATAAGCGATAAATTCTCCGTTTGACAGTTCTCAGCCTATGTCGTGACCGCCCACATACAACTTGCAATAGTGCAACATTCATCATTTTAATTTTGTACTGTGTTTAATTGTATACTTTCTGTACATTGTAATTTATTATGTAAATTGTTTAGTGCATAACATAAGTGATGAGTGCTCAGTTTGACTACTTCACAGCTAATGTCATGAGTAAAGATTCTGTTTATGGGTTGTAATTTTTCGTACACTCATGTTCATAATAAACAGAACACCCTAAAATACTTGAGATCGGATGTCCATACTCACGGACATATACATTATTGTTCTCCAGAAGTGATAAGCTTTTGAATCATGTCGGCCCACGGGTTCAAGCTCAACAACGAAATCGCCGCGCAGTACCACCTAAGGCTAAAATGAGCTTTCGGATCTCGTTGTCGCTTTAAACCAAAGGTAATGAATTTTTGGTAGCCTTATTGTCTTTGATGATTTTGCTACTTGTATAGGACGTAGGGTACAAGACTTTCATTTTATTAACTAAGGCTTAGGTATACTCTTAGGGCTTTTTTTCAGTTGGGCAAGGGCGCTAAATGTTTGTTATCGGGCGTGATATCCTCTAACGTTGTGGTGTTGCTCGTGTACTTTGTATCAGCACGAACTTGCAGGTTATACAACACCGAATCTTTGTAGGCGTTGTGCTGCATTTAGAAGGTTCTCCCTCTTGGTAAGCATTTTTTCTGCTCGCTATTTTCTTTCTGTCATAGGATTTCTCTTGGACTGTATCAGCCGCGGTGGAGTAGCCGAGCGGTCTAAGACGTCTCGGTGAGAAGAGCGCGGTTGCTCGCTGTCGGAGGTTCGGGTCCTCCCTGGGGCAAGGGGGTGTGTGTTTGTCGTTAGATTAGTTTAACTTCGTTTAAGTAGTTTGTAAGCTACGGACAGATGACCACGCAGTTTGGTCCGATAGATTTACAAAAATTTGAACATTTTTGGACTGTGTCATGTAGTTCACTCATTCTTCTCCACCATCTGGCTCCCCGAGACAGTCTCAAACGTCTGTTTTATATTACCGGCTTTCTTATTTATTTATTTTTGTACTTTATTTCATAGTTGGTACCGCAAATGGTGATGCTCCGAATAGTGGAGTTTGTTCTATCGCCGACTTCTACAGTTGTAATCTGTCTTAGCGTTGAGACAGTTAAAAAAAATCGCACTGACGTGTTTTACGGCCCACTTTAGATTTGTAGTTTTATAAGTTTTTGCAAACATTCCAGACAAAATATAAATCTAAATAATAAAAAATTAATTAATAAGAGTGTTTGAAACCCTTTTGGGGAAAAAAAGTGTGTGTAGTGGGGGGTTCCGAACCACTGACCTTTAGCGTCACAGTCCAACGCCTTACCCACTACAATACAGATATAAGTCAAACGTTGTACCCTTTAATCTCATACTATAGATGGCCGTTGTTAAGTGATGCTAATATGGCATTTGTATACATTACATTACCATGTATCGTTTTGTTAATTCTTCAGTGCGCCATTGCTTGGAAAGGACAACGTGTAAGTTACAATAAGAAAATCATCAAATACGCAACGCAAGATGGCGAATGCCAGAGACTTCTGGGCGAGGAATGTCACGTGATATCTCCGAACGGCTGGCTTTCATAAATTCAATGGAGGGTGTCAAATCTCCGTTATTTTTGCAAATATGTCTCAAAAGATACGAGATATAAAAAAAACATAAGGGAGCTAAGTTGTAGAGAATTTTCTCCTCTACATATTCGATTATTCAATTTTCGTGTCAGATGAACAGTTCGTTTGCAATTACAATTATATTACAAACGGATTTTCTTGTTTTACTATCGTATTTTTTGTCAGAAAAAATTGAAAAAGGGAGGTTCTGGTCTCTGGCGGCCTACAATTATGTCTGTTAAATTTGGTTCCGATCGGTTGAACGGTTTGTCTTAAAAACAGGAAACACGTTACGGACAGACAGACAGACAGACAAACATCCCAAAATCGCCGTTATTTTTGCAAATATCTCTGAAACGTTACGAGATATTAAAAAAAAAAAAAAAAAAAAAATTAGAGAGCAAAGTTGTAGAGAATTTTCTCCTCTACAAATTCAGTTATTCAATTTTCGTGTCAGATGAATGGTTAAGCCGTTATTTTCATTCAAATTTCGAGCTGTCAAAAGACGATCGCAAAGGCCCACTTTTAGTGTTACTACCGTAACCTAAAGTGGGCCAAAAGGGAATGAGGTGATTTAACAACTTCATTACAGCCAATTTTTTGTCGTTGATGTGATTAGTAAATAATTTCTTGTTCAGGGTATACACCGAAGTGGCTAGAGAATGTCTTGGAACATTATTGTGTAAAGTCAGGAAGAAGCAGACAGCTTGCTGGAATGACACAGCCTGTAAAAAAATGGCAGCCTGTAAAAAACTTTAAATAAATAATAATAATAAGGCATTTCAAAAACTCAGGCAGATAGAGAATATTATGTTGAATAAAGAAACAAAGTCAAAAAGATAATTTCAGAATCCAAATAGAAGTCATGAGAAGACTTTGTAAATAAGTTAGAAACTTTGGGTCAAGCCACGGGAAAACCATTCTGGAGCGTAATTAGCAGTATTCGAAATGGGGGGGGGGGGGGTAGAAGGAATTAACAAGTGTTTTGGACAAGTCAGGAAAGCTACTAGTGAATCCTGTGGATGCCTTTGGTAGATGGAGGGAATATTTTGAAGAGTTGCTCAATGTACGTGAAACTTTCAACGATGTATCAGATTTTGAAGTGCAATGGGATAGGAATAATGACGGAAACAGAATCACATTTGAGGAAGTGGAGAGAGTGGTCAATAGATTTCAGTGTAATAAAGGAAGTTTGGGGTTTAACGTCCCGTCGACAGCGTGGTCATTAGAGACGGAGCTTACGCTCGGAATGTTTGGCTAACTATGTGTAAGGAAATCGGCCGTGCCCTTTCAAAGGAACCATCCCGGCATTTGCCTAGAGTGATTTAGGGAAATCACGGAAAACCTAAATCTGGATGGCCGGAAGTGGATTTGAACCACCATAGTAGTATGGTAGTGGGACTTCTACCCCACTGAGATTCGCGCGTCTTTTGTTTTTTTGGCGGGAAATTTGAATTACCCCCACCCCTCCTCCCTCGGCCAATTGCCTGACCGCAGATCAAAGGATACCGCCACAGGATGATTGATAGGTCTTCCTGGAAGAACGAAAGATGATTGACATTTTACATTTAGGTCCTTTTGATTCGCTACTTGTCCGACTGCTTATCAAAGGACGCCGCCATAACGCACTTAAGGATGATTGACAGGTTGCAACATCTCCCTCGCCCACACACGACACCCCGCCCTCCCCGCCCCCCCCCCTCCACCCCTCGGTGCCGCCGCCAGACAAGCGGCACCTCCGACAGGTCCAGACCTGTAGACCCCTCGACATGTCGGTACTCGCACCCTGGACCACACACCTGGCCGGTTCGACTCCCCCCTCCACCCCCGGCACCGCCGCCAGACAGGCGGCACCTCCGACAGGTCCAGACCTGTAGACCCCTCGACATGTCTGTACTCGCTCCCGCGACCCCTACTCGCTCGGCCGATTGCCGGACCGCCGCCTCCGCTGCCGCCGACAGATGCTACCCCCTCCTCCTCCTCCACGCTAGCGACCGGTTCTCAAAGGACGCCGCGACCCGCCCTACCCGCGAGGACAAACAATACCGCGACGATTGTCTTGACCGCATCGACACCGCCCCCGCCCGGCAATTAAAAAAAAAAAAAAAAAAAAAAAATGCCTACGCGCCGCACCTCGCGCGTCAGTCGAAGATGAGTGGTGACGGGGAGAAGAAGGTTCGTTATGCTAACGAGACGCACTTAATGATCAGTTGGAGATTTGCATACACAGCAGCTCGTAAAGGCGAGTGGCAGCAATATGCACTAGATCGGGAGCGCTTCCACCGACGAATACAGCAAATGGAACGTGTCTTAGCACCTGTGATTCAGAAACGCTGCATATAAGCAAAATTATATCACCAACTTTTTTCTTATTTATCGGTCATACTGAAACTGAATGAATTTATATATAGCTGATTGTAGACCTCTACTTGACTTAGTCGATAACATGTCGTGGTGGGAGAAACAACAAAATTTCGTAGTTGGTGACTGGTCTGGTGACGGGTTGGGAGAGGATTCCCAGAAGAAAAAGAACGGATCATTACTTCCTGATAATATACGTGCAATAATTGTAAGTCCGTCCAACTGCGGTAAAACAAATATTCTTATGACGTTGCTCACGCATATAGATGGAGTGTACTTTGAACATGTTTGTGTATTTTCTAAAACTCTCTCTCAACCCAAATATCAGTTATTGCAGGAGATACTACGAGGCGTAAAAGGAGTCACCTATACAACGTACAGTGAAAGTGGTGATATCCCCCCTCCTGAGCAAGTAAAACCCAACACCGTTTTCATATTTGACGATGTTGCAGTTGAAAACCAAGACCAGATTCGTAGATATTTCTGTTTCGGAAGGCATATGGGCGTTGATGTATTTTATCTAAGCCAAACGTATTCCAGAATCCCAAAACAGCTGCTGCGGGATAATGCAAACCTCATTGTAGCATTCAAACAAGACAATTTGAATTTAAAACATATTTACAACGCCCATGTCGGAACTGATATGTCATTCACCGACTTTGTAAAGATCTGTGCAGACTGTTGGAATCATTCGCAGTACGGGTTTCTAGTTATAGATAAAACAAGGAAACTGAATGACGGTAGGTACCGACGGAACTTTCAAGATTTTCTACATATATAACGGCGCATATAGGTCAGTGCGACAGTCTACGCACCGACATGGACAAATTCGCACGTATGTCTAGTGATCGAGGCGTACAAAGGCAGAACATACGCATGTACATGGATTCAAAATTCCAAACTCTTGAGCGTCGAATTGAGAAAGTACATACAGATCTAAAGCAGTATGCTAAGCATCTCCTAGTACTTAACAATCAGGTAAATGCACGTGTTGATGTACTTGAAAAAAATGTGAACACCTTAACTACAAAGATCGATGATATTGAGAGCGAAAAAATCACAGCGTCTGCAGTTGTTATTGAGACTAATAATAATAATAAGAAGAAGAAGATTAATAATAGCGGCCCTATATAAGAGAGCATGCGACCCAGAAGTCTGTTTAGTACGTGTTGAGATGTCGACCAAACAGAAAGTCATCCAAGCGCGAAAGGCCGTTCGCGAGAAGTTAAGACTGTTAAAGTTGGGGCAGCTGAACCGCGAACAAACATTAAGAGAAACGTTCAAACCGGTTACTGATTCCCTCATATAGGTAAGAAACGTGGTTGCAGTGCCTTTCCGCTACCTGCTTTCGGCTACTCTCAACATACCCAACACACTACTTTCCGCCCCTAAATTCTTGCATGTAGAATAGTGTATTATTATCGTTATTTCTTTCTGTATTTTTTGGTTTTGTTTGGTGTATCTTTAACAACATCCAGTTTAGTTTAACTTTTAGCAAAAATCTACTTCTCTGTCCTGCATTTCCACAACCAGCCATTAAGTTAAATCGGTAAGTACATCTAAAGCAAGTTTTTTCGAAATCCAATACTTATTTGATCACCTACTTATTTTACTGCTGTAATAGAAACTATGTACAATTTTTCCATTGGATAGCATTCGTGGACTTTTACTTTTTATTTGCTACATAATACGATTATTAAAGCAAGTATAGACCACATTCCAAAGGAATTCCTGTTTAGTATTGGAAGGGGTACATTTTCTGCATACAGCTGGGTGTACCGCCCGAAATATATATATACGCACATAGATCACAGTAAATAAAAGAGTTTTGACAGGTTAGAAAATAAGCACACAAATATTCGTTTAAAAAAAACTTTTATTAATTCCTTGTATATATACATTTACACACAGAATACAACTCTTTCTTTATGTTTGTTTGGAGTGATTTTAATAACATCCAGCTTAAGTTTTAACTTGTAACTTAAATCGATATCGGAATCTTCGATCTCCTTCTCCAGCCAGTAATTCGACAGGTATAGCGAAGGTAAGTTTTCTAACTCCAGCACGTATCTTCGTCTCTTCCTGTATTCCACTTCTTTTATGGCTTTAATAACCAGTTCCACACCTTCTGTCAATTCTTCTATCCGAGAGCATTGAGGTAGTTTAATTTTACCTCTTATTTCTTGCATAACACAACTGTTAAAGCTCTCCACATCTTCTTGCGTGTACACTATCTGCTCTTCTAGAACACACTCCGATGGAATTTCTGTATGGAATTTTAAATTTACTATTTTTGCAAATGAGTGGTCGTTATATGTAGTTATTCCAGAAGTCTTAAACTCTGCAAACGGCTTCTCTGATGTTAAATGTACAACATTCAGTCCACCGCAATTAGACACAATGTAACCATCTTTTTTAAGCTGGTCGAGGTGGGAAAGGAGCTTTATAAACAGATTCTTTATGTGCCCCTTAATGTAGTATACATGATCGAATCCTCCATCTTCGACGAGTACTCCAACATATGACCACTTAGCACAGCTATTAACAGTAAAGGCTACTATCTTAAAAACTCCAATTGTAGGCAGATTTAGCCATACACTGCGTTTAAAGGCACGCGTGAATCGTGCCCGCACAGTTGCAATAGCCTCTTCTTTTTCCATTTGCAACCGGTATTCTTCCTTTAAAGCAGTTGTCATAGCTGTATATTCGAGTTTCCTTTTCTTAGCTTCGATCTCCTCCATTTCCAGTTTTCTTTTCCTAGCACATAAAACGTTAACTGCACTTAGAGGTGTAATTTCTTTAATGGGAAATGGTTTGAGCCTGCATGACGCATTTACTCTTTTTCGCTGGACTTGTGGAATAACGTTGTTTGTAGGTACCAGACCTAGTTCGGCTATATCTGTATCTGGAGGCATTGTGGAGAATAATGTTCTGGATTGGGAGAAATATGTTTCTCCTGCTTTAATGTAGCTCTTCTGTGTAATACTTATATCTTCCTTACCAGCACCAGTATTACGAATCTCCAAGTAATTTACAGGAAGGCAGTTAAAACTCAAACAAAACCAAAAAATACAGAAAGAAATAACGATAATAATACACTATTCTACATGCAAGAATTTAGGGGCGGAAAGTAGTGTGTTGGGTATGTTGAGAGTAGCCGAAAGTAGGTAGCGGAAAGGCACTGCAACCACGTTTCTTACCTATATGAGTGTAACATCACAACGAACTCATACTTAAACGACAGACTGGTTCATACAATTTACGGTTTCTTCCCATCAGTTGGTTCCGGATACAAGATTATTGAGACTCCTACAAACGCAATATACCTTCCGGTGACGGTGCAGACACTAGACTACCTGGAGCTGCGCATCGTAGACCAGAATAACCATCTTGTCGACTTCAGAGGAGAGGAAATCATTGTACGGCTACATTTAAGGCAGGATGGGCATAAGGTTTAAAGCCTCTACTCGTATAGCACCTAGCGTCAGTTCACCGTTGAACCTCAAAGCGATAACACGTGTGAACTACGAGTTCCTTAAATCAATTGGGCTGAAACCTCGCAAAGATGTCATTGCTAAATATAAATGAAGCGCCAACTCACGATGAGCGCATTATTCGTCAAGAATACTTATCGCATAAACCATTTGCTTCAACTACATTTAACAAAAACGATGAAATTAGGATCGTCATTCAACACCAGGACGCTCTAACCCAGCCGTGTCGGAGTTTCCTATACTTGGATGGATCGTTTAGGAAGAAAAATGCTAATCAACCTGTTGCAGCAGATGTGAAGCTTACACGTAATGCTCTAGCCTTCTTGTTTCAAGAGATACGCTATGAACTTAATGGAGTTGAAATCGACCGCACAAGAAACGTTGGAATAGCATCGACTCTTAAAACCTACATCTCCGCAGCTCCTACTGAGGGTAACTCACTGGAAAATGCAGGATGGTACATTGATGAGCCTACAGATCGATCAACGGCTGATTACCTGCGGTTTACGGCGTGCATACCTCTAAAACTGTTAATGGGTTACTTTGAGGACATGCATGGAATTATCATGAATGCTAAACAGGAACTTATTCTGATACGAAGTGCGACGGACAACAACTCATATATTCAAACAAGTGAAGGGGGAAGCGAGTTCATCATAAACTCTCTAACATGGAAAATGCCTCACATCAGTGTATCAGACGAGGAGCGTTTGAAGCTTTTAAAAATAATGAACACAGGTGCTTTACTGCCGCTACATTTCCGCTCATGGGAACTGTTTGAGTATCCTATGCTACCTACTGCCAGTAGACAGACCTGGGCTATTAAAACCTCTGTTCAAATGGAGACACCTCGATTCATCATACTGGCATTTCAGACTAACAGACGAGGGAATCTGTCAATTGATTCATCCGTATTCGACAACTGCAACTTAACTAATGCAAGAGTCTACCTGAATTCTGAATTCTACCCTTATGACAACTTACATCTGCAATGGGACAAAAATATGTACAGTCTAGCATATGACATGTACGCAAGGTTCCGATCTAGTTACTATGACGACGTCGAGGAAATAGATGGGTGTTCCCTCAGTCCACGAAAATTCAAGGAACTGGCACCTATAATCGTAATTGACTGTTCCAAGCAGAATGAAGTAATTAAATCTGGACCTATAAATGTGAGGATTGAATTTGAAGCTTCAGCAAATTTCCCACAACTGACTGCTGCATATGCCTTAGTCCTGCATGATCGGATAATTAACTACAGCCCGCTCACTAATATTGTACAGCGGTCAGTATAAAAAATGACAGTTCATCATGAGCTCTCGAAGTATACACATCGTTGCTGACGTACAAGGCTTCCAAGACCATGAGCGCGATCGTTTCATACTGAAAGACATCGCACTCATAGCATTCACCGAATTGATAAAAACGTTCTCTGCAAGAATTGAATCACCAAGACTATTCAAGGATGTGAAGTGTGTTAAGACCAGGAAGTGCGCTATGTGGTTAACTCGTAACTACCATGGAATTCACTGGGACGAGCCCGGCATTCCCTATAAAGACTTACTAAAGACTCTCCAAGCTTTCGACAACATTAAAACAATAATCTTCGTCAAAGGAGAAGAGAAGATTACCTGGCTGCGACGACTCTTCAAGAATGCTGTTTTACAAGACCTGGGTTCCTTTGGCTGTCCTGCTCTGCATAAACTCAAGAGCAAGAAAAATAGTGTTGTGTGTGCAAATGATAATGTACATATGCTTGTATGTTGGTTAAGGAATGAAAATAAATTAAATTTTACCTAAGAAACATTTGTGTTGTTATTTAACTAATCCCCTACCTCACCTTAGTTTTAAGAGCTATACTTTGTATGTTTAAATGCAGCTCGACTTATAGACGAGTGCGTGCAATGCAGATGTTTCTGCCTATTGTACAAGAAAATATTGTGTAAATGCAGCTCTCCTTATAGAAGAGTGCGTGCAATGCAGATGTTACTGCTTAGTGTGCACAAAAAATCATCTATTTCTCTCCATATTTTTGAAGAGTGAAAAAAACAACAACATATATTAAAAAAAATGGTCTGGGAGAAATCAAATAATAACGCCAGTATCAATTTTACAGGTTTATTGAATAAAAAAAAATAATCTTATTCTTTTTGAACAGTCACAGTTTTATGCAGATTGCTTAACACTAGTTGCACGTATGCTAGAGCATTACATTTACAATTTTGTGATGGTTTCTTACGCAGAGGTACATCGCAAAGCGTTTCAGTTTTTTTTCCTCAAAATTACGCATTTCTAAAGTTAATGTACTACTACTACTACGACAACTAATGTGAAATTCCACCAGGACAGCACACAACGGCTACACATACACACATGAGCTGAAGCGACGACAATAGTACAGTAAGCTGGAATACTCGATATGTTACAGCATTCTGTTCCAGGTAATTCAGTAAACTGGAGTAGGAACGTTTGTTGGGTGTTTCTTAATAAGTTATACATTGAACTGGTGCTGCCTTTATATAATGACTAGAACAAACTTGGTGGAACTCACTCACTTAAAAAACTAAGCTGACTGGATGGCTAGCGGCAGGTGAAACTTATAAACTAAACTAAATTAATGGAATAAAGTAATAGCACATAGTGCTTACGAAAATGTTTTTATTTGAAGCACACACACACACACTGTGCTTACACTGTCTTCAGGTCTACTAAGTAAACTTTTTTTTTTCGTTGCATGCTGCGTATGCCAGTTAAGAAAAACATACTTATTTCTACACAGCACGCATATACTGTGCTTACATCGCCAATGAAATTTTATGACCTTTTTTTTTTTTCGCTGCATGCTTGACATGCTATTTAACAAAAAAAAGCTATATACACACAAACATACTTATTTTTTTATCCAGATTCACGCACACACTTTCACTCACACCCGCACGCATACATGCAACCCACCCCCCAAACAACAACACATTCATACTATCCCACCTATGTACAATATGACAAAAGGGTCACACTATTCTATACAAGCATATGCACAAACACACGAAATCCCTCATTCTCACTCACATTTTTTCAGTTAGTGTCCCCCCAACACCCTCTTTCTCCCTAAGCGAATAGTGTGAGTATGGTAGAGTTTCTATACCGCACTCACTTATGACCCTTTTGTCGTCATGAGCAGATAAACCGACTTTAGACTGCAGCAGGGTGTACACCTCGTGTCCTACCGATCGAATACTGGCCTGCTGGACTCTGTGAGTAGGCTGCGGCGGGGCGCCGCGAACACCTCCGTACAGACACCGCAAATAGTCTTCGATCGTCAGTACACGAGATGCCGATCGTCTAACACCCTTTGCCCGCCTCTGAGTGTCCCCATCTATGGTGCGAAATGCATACATCTTCGCCCTGAGGCCTACAAACTCCACAATCGGTGAACCATTCGATTCATCCTTCATAAGACCGATAACCTTCTTGTTCTGTGGAACAATTCCGTAAGGATTATCGGCCCTATAACCGGAAGTATCGAATTCTTCACCGATACGTTTCATTACTGCATATGGATCACAGTTTTTCACCCAATAGATGAAACTATCTGTATCCATATACAGTAACTTTGGTTCCACAAAATGAGGCTTAGCAATCTCATAGTGGAACCTGTACATGTGGAGTTTAGACAGATCAAGTATGCACATCCCGAGATAGATGGGTTTTGTGAACTCTACTGAAGTCTTCATCATCTCCACAGCAACAAAGTTTTCATTAAATATGGTGAGCCTTTTAAAGTTTGGTGACGCAATTAATTTTCGTGCACCCCAACGCCCATCCCAGCTCGTTCTAAGTTTAATATCGCGTTCATGTCTTACATTCTGCATGGTCTTCCCGAAAATGGAATTGTTCATTAACTTATAAAAATCTTTCTCAAAATCATTAGTCGCGACCGCCCTCATTGCCGTATTTAGTTCAATGTACTGCTTCAACCATGGGGATTGGTTGAAGGATATAGCTCGCGTGATTCTAACAAGTTCCATTCCCATTTTGATGCACTGCTGCAGATTACGGTAATGAATCACGTACCTCTGCTTGTCTGCAACAGTTGTCATCAACTTGGGGATGGAACCCTTGGCTCCCGGTGGAACTAGTTGCTCTGGACATAATGGCAAGTCGCTTGTCTCCTCATGCAAACTAATTGGATATGCAATATCTGCCTCTACTACATACCCAACATCAGATTCAGCGGAGAGACCCATTAATTTTCCACCTAATCCCTCTAATTCTTTTTCGGGCACCCACTGGAAACTCCCAACTGGCAGAGGTTGCATCATTGCGTGCCCGTACAAATTATTAACGTCCAAATAAAGGATATAAGAAGAATCGAGGGATGCGTCGTACCCTGAACCCATATGTGGGTTATTTGCCTTAGCGTGCCTATGAATACACTGGCAAAGTCCCCCACGTATCCCGCGCTCAAAGAAGAGAAGCATATCTGGATCGGTTAAAAGTTCGATGTTACACTTCGTCTTCTTGAGCATTGCGTCCCAAGACAACCCAGGTGCCGTATAATAAAAGGCGGGATCCAAGGAGTACGTGGTCAAGCATACACTCCTGAACTTCTCAAAAACATCCGCAAGTAAGCGCACATCTGTGTCCATGTATATCCTCGCGTATTCACCCAAATTGGGGATGTTGAATTTCCGCCAGACATTTACGGCATGCTCATATTCCGCATCAGTTATGGCATCGCCTGTGAGTGAACTGGAAAATGCGGATATGTCGGGAAGCTTGGTTTCGTGGAGTTTCTCCATAGAGTCCAGGTACTCGTATGGGAAAACCCCTTTTCGCGTTACTAGTTGAAACTTTTCCTCATCAGAATATGCAGATCGTGTGATATGCGTATCCTCCTGAGGTAGCGTCTCAACGAGTTTGGAAAGAGACGACTGCATGAAACGTAGCGAATCAAGGAAGCGCAGCGTAATTTTGGGCGTCATTTGTTTAGAGAATGAAATATACTTCTCAGTGCTATCAGGCAGGACACTTGCCGGATAGGTATCTAGTCCAAATTTATTCAAGTGCTCAACTAAGAAGTGAGCGTCATAACTACTCAGGTTGTGGAAAAATACAGGTATATGGTGTGGAACCTGGTACTTCAAGTTGCATACATTGTGGGCTGCTCCACGGAACTTTCCAGTTAGATGACAGTGGTCTCTACCGGGAAGTTCTGCTTTTCTATCTAATGGCAACCCACAAATATGGCAATCTACCGCCTTTTTAAACGACTCCTCATCCTCTCGTGACATAGTCATCGGAACATTTCGACTGTAAAGTTTGTCAACTTTCCAGGCAATTTGTTCCAGCTCATTGAGCAACCATATCGCGGGATTGTCCCCTACATATGAGTCAAATCTATTCAAAGAGGGGTCGACTGTGCATACAACTTGGTACGCTGCTGCATACGGTACGTGTTTTTGTGTGAAGGTGGTATGTGAGGCCAGGGGGTTACCTTCACATCTAGCAATTGGAGCAAGTAAACACTCAAAATCACAATAGATCGCTACAGGGGCTCTTTCCTGATGGTGAGCATTTTTAAATTTAATGAAATTATTTTCAGAGGTCGGCATAATAACACGTACCGGTTCCTTGGATTCGCAATCTACAAGATGTTTCTGTAAATACTTTTCCTGTGAAAAGTTACTTAAACACCTGTAGCATATATGGGTTTTACCATGGTGACTATTCAATTGGGAGGAAAGGAGGCGGGACATGTCTTTGATCCATACATAATGTTGCTTTTCACCATTGGCAATAAGCAGCATGTTTACGTGAAGATTGCGCTCACCTGCAAATTTCGAGAAATGGAAGGGTCCGACTACGATATGACTATCCTCTTTATCTTCTTCTGGCTTGCTTTTCTCCAGTCCGTATATATGTACCGATATTCCGGGATTCTGGGCCTCAAACTTGGGAACGTCCTGGAGTTTTACTGGGAACTCTATACCTGTAAAATTATAACCTCCGGGAATTTCACCTTCGGGTACTTTATAAGTACTTGTGCGCTCTGGATGATCTCTATAATGATAATTTCTCTCACAAGCCAGAATTGACCATGCGAAACAATATTCGTCTCCGGCAATGGTCTGACCACTACGAGCTTTCTTGGGCCCATTATATACATTAACACAAGCTCGCTTTTTCTTAATATCAGCAGGAAGTTGAATAAAACTGGACCCTCCCTTTACTGGATCATAGACATGAATATGGATGTCGAGGTGTACTGCTTGGCTGAGTGCATGTGCCGAACCGCGTACCTCCATCTCGGAGAAACGGTTCATAATTACACTCAAGGTGGATTCCCTATACCACTCGGCGATCGAAGTACTCCGCGTAATCACGCCGTTAGATCCCCAGAGGTAGTGAAGACTTCTTTCTTCCTCCACTACGCCCTGTGAACTTCGTGCATGCGTTAATTCACAGCACAGGACTGCACTGCATTTAACGGCGGGATTACGCGGATCACTTATTGCTTTGAGGAGCTCAGCCTCCAACACGGGATAGCATGCCTGCATGAACACGACAGGGTCGCGATAACCCGCTGGAGGGTTTTCAATCCTCGTGAAAGAGATGCGCCCCTCAAAAGCTTTAGCGATCTCCGAGTACTGAAGTGGGGTCATAACACCCGGAATCTGATGTCCTACTACATTATCAACAGGACGGGAGAGGGAACTACCGCTAGCCATAGGAGCATTAATATTATTAAAACTACTGGTGGTCGATGGAGACATTGATGATGATGACGACGACGAAGCTGACGGTGCCGGTGACTGGAGGGCAATGCGCTTGGGAGGGAATACCTTCCGCTGGCCACGGGGTCGGTCGCCAGTCTGCGCAGGCGGCGGCGATGACAAACCCCAGCCGGCTGCTTGCTGCTGGTGGGGGTGCTGGCGCGCTCTGTCGCCCATCTCCAAAGGCAGGTGGCTAGCGGGGTTGGTGGTGGGGGCAGCAGACGCGCCGACCCGCGCCGGCCGCATTGGCGAGGAGGCTCTTGCCGCGGCAAGAGCGCCCGTTATCGGCGCAACCACGGGCGGCGCGCGTCTTACGGGCTCGGTGACCCGCGCGAGGCTCCGCGGCACACGAACCACGTCGTGGATTGGCGAGACGGGTCGTGGTGGTGGTGCAGTCAGGGATGCAATGTCTCTCTCTGTTAAAAGAAAACGAACGATGTTATAATACACTCAGAATGCATATACTATCGAACAACATTTACTTAATACGGGGAAGATAAACTTACCGATTTCAGCCCACCGACACGCATCTGACGTCACCGCCGCCTCCTGTGAGCCGGAATTCAGCCACCGGTCGAGGCTATCCTCCTCCTCCACCCTTCTTCCTCCCGTATGTTTCCGCACCATCTCATCAATAATATTTAGATTATTAATAATATCGGCTGTAATAAAAGAAAAAAAGGTAGATATGAATTGTAGAACATGTTTTCACTCCAAAATATATATCTATATATATAAATGACAAGAAATGGCAGCAGTAGTACTTACATGATGTCTCACGCTGCTGCCTTTCCTCCCATTCCGCAGCCTGATTATGGACCCACATAGGGATGCCATTTAAATCATGCTGGGTGGGAGGACTATGCGGTGTTCGTTGCTGCTGTTGCCTTCCTGCTGCTGCAGCTAGCTCTTCATCTAGCTATTGCAGCATTTCAGGGATGAATGCTATAACAAAAGCAACAACAAAAATTTTCAGACTATATATTTAACTTACATAGAAAAAAAATAATGCATTGGAATTTCGGGGTTATAGGAAGATCAACTACAATATCTGTAAAGAATCCTAAATAACTAAAAAAAAAATGCGAAAGAAATCCGTTTAACTTCGCTAAAAAAAAAAAAAAAGTCAAATCTACAGGTCGCGGAAAAAAAATTTCAATTAATTACAGCTTAAATGGAGACGAAGAAAATATTGTAGGGAACGCGGACTAAAGGCGCATATCGTTTCGGCTGTAAGTGACTTATTTGTTTGGAATATCGCGTATCTACGAAACCAAAAGATTTATTAAATGATTCTCTTACAGAAAAAAAAAACATAAATGCATTACAATGTGATGCGTGAATGAAATTCAAACTAGTACCGAAATATTAATAAGTACTATGCACCAAGTATGAAAACTAAGTCAGCTTACCCGGAATTTCTTCTCGTCGACACTTTTTCCCATTGCTGCTGCTGCTGCTGCTGGTGGCGATGTTGCTGCTGCTGGCGGCGATGGCGGCGGATCTCTTCATGTTGTTGTTGTTGATCTTCACTGAGTAAGACGCAGGAGAAGAAGGAGTCCCATGGCATAGCTGCTCGTCCTTATATATGCTCACCCCCCACCATCAACCCCCAATGCACTACTCGAGTCAAATAAGTGACGGTTCAAGCATACAAGTCTCAACATGTTGGTAAGAGCCTTATACGTGCTCACCCGCCCCCAACCCCCACCATCAACCCCCCAATGCACTACTCGAGTCAAATGAGTGACGGTTGAAGCATGCAAGTCTCAACATGTTGGAAGGGAAAAACCCTGTTTTCCAGAACTGGTCGATATTTGGGTGTTTCCTAAAAGCACGTTGCACAGGTACACATTTTTGTTGTTTTCCCGGAATTCTGTGAAAAGAGAAAACCGCAGAGTGGTGCATTCTATTTTGCGAGAAAAGATTCTCGGGGAATAACAAGCATCTTTCCGGAAATGGGTGAAAGCACTTTGCTCTGAAGTTTTCCAGGAAAGCTTTCAAACAGATGTGTTCCGCTACAGTAAGAATTAGGCGCAGCGCGAGCCGCGGCCTCAGCCGTCTATTGTGCACTCGTCACCGGCCGTCACAACGAGTATCCGCGAGCGCAGCGCGGGCCGCGGCCTCGGCCGCCCATTGTGCACTCATCATCGGCTGTCACACCGAGCGGCCGGCAGAATAGCGGTCGCGCGGTCCCTTACACAGTCGGCCACCTGCGCCGTTTAGCGCGCCAAAAATATTCTGCGCGTGCAGTGTTTCGTATTTTTACGAAAATATTCATTAATGTGTGCGTTCCTGAAGCACTGGGTCTACGACCCGTTCCAATTCCTTTAATACTAAGTACGATATACTTCGCGAGGTCCGGCGCGCGGGCATTTTTTTTTTTTTTAATTGCCGGGCGGGGGCGGTGTCGATGCGGTCAAGACAATCGTCGCGGTATTGTTTGTCCTCGCGGGTAGGGCGGGTCGCGGCGTCCTTTGAGAACCGGTCGCTAGCGTGGAGGAGGAGGAGGGGGGTAGCATCTGTCGGCGGCAGCGGAGGCGGCGGTCCGGCAATCGGCCGAGCGAGTAGGGGTCGCGGGAGCGAGTACAGACATGTCGAGGGGTCTACAGGTCTAGACCTGTCGGAGGTGCCGCCTGTCTGGCGGCGGTGCCGGGGGTGGAGGGGGGAGTCGAACCGGCCAGGTGTGTGGTCCAGGGTGCGAGTACCGACATGTCGAGGGGTCTACAGGTCTGGACCTGTCGGAGGTGCCGCTTGTCTGGCGGCGGCACCGAGGGGTGGAGGGGGGGGGCGGGGAGGGCGGGGTGTCGTGTGTGGGCGAGGGAGATGTTGCAACCTGTCAATCAACCTTAAGTGCGTTATGGCGGCGTCCTTTGATAAGCAGTCGGACAAGTAGCGAATCAAAAGGACCTAAATGTAAAATGTCAATCATCTTTCGTTCTTCCAGGAAGACCTATCAATCATCCTGTGGCGGTATCCTTTGATCTGCGGTCAGGCAATTAGCCGAGGGAGGAGGGGTGGGGGTAATTCAAATTTCCCGCCAAAAAAACAAAAGACGCGCGAATCTCAGTGGGGTAGAAGTCCCACTACCATACTACTCACCATCCTTATGAATGCGAGTCCAGTGTGTTAGCACTGCGCTACCTCGCTCGGTTTCAGTGTAATAAAGCTACTGGGATAGATGAAATTAACTCGGAACTCATCAAATACAGTGGAGTGTCAGGTCTCAAATGGTTACACAGGATAAGTGAAAGGGCGTGGGAGTCAGGACACCACCCCAATATAATGAGTACTTGAACGCGAAGACGGCATTTGGTTCATTTACTTCACCGCAGATGCGGTTATACATTCTACCTCGCACGGGAATCCGTAATGGAGAGAGTAATAGGGCATGGACGATAGGGGCGCTACAGCCGTAGCGTGCGACTTGTGGAAGTTTGAGACAGAAGGGAGGTAGCCAAGTGGAAGCCGGGCGCCGTGGCTCAGCGCCCTCTGTATTAAAAAAGCTGAGCCAAAAACGCATCGAACAACAACGAAAAAACACGATGCTAATGTCAATCCTTTCCTTCCTAATCCTTCTTCCTTCCCCTCCTTAATAAATAATTTGCAAATGTTCAAATGTTTGTAAATCTGTAATGATTGTACCGCAACTGGTGAGATTAAATGTACGGCCATATCGCTAATTTGCGTGTGTTTCACCAGGTAGCATTACGAAAATAAATATGAATCACTCCTTTCAATTAGGCAATTAACGATACAAAAACACTTGGTTTCAATCTTAGACAATTTCTTATCACTAGGGATAGCTGGGATTCCTAATCCTAATAAATGAGAAATCGGAGGATTCAATGTTCGATATAGTAATTTAATTATAAAAAAAGGACGGCACACAAATTCAGGAATGAATAATGATACAAAAGTAATGAATCTCTAACAAGGATGGCACAACCTCTGCCGCGGCGGAGTGGCCAAGGCGTTGAGGCGCTATGCTCCGATGCGCGAGGCCGTCCCCCGTCGGTGGTTCGAATCCCCCCTTCGGGCATGGATGTTTGTGCTGTCGTTAGTATAAGTTAGTTCATATGTAGTTTGTAAGTTTAGGGACTTGATGATCCCGCTGTTAAGTCTCATAAGCTTTATAAACATTTGAACATTTGGCACAACCCCTACCCATTATGAAAAATGGTTGATAATGAGACTGTGTTAATTGTTAAAAGGAAATTAAAAATCGCTATCCAACTCGGCAGAGAATACAACCAGAAGCTCAAGAACACAGCCAACTCAAAAATTCAAATGTTTGTATAGCTTATGGGACTTAATTACGGGGTCATCAGTCCAAATGTTCAAATGTTTGTTAAGCTTATGGGACTTAACTACGGGGTCATCAGTCCCTAAACTTACAAACTACTAATGAACTACTTACTAACTAGGACGGCACAAATATCCATGCCCGAGGGGGGATTCGAACCCCCGACGGTAGTGGCCGTGCTAACCGTGACTGGAGCGCCTCAGTCACCTCGGACACCGCGGCCGGCAAGTCATCAGTCCCTAAACTTACAAACTACTTATGAACTAGCTAATACTAAGCTCGGCACAAATATCAATGCCCGAGGGGGGATTCGAACCCCCGACCGTAGTGGCCGTGCAGTCCGTGACTGGAGCGCCTCAGTCCCCTCGGCCAACGCGGCCGGCCACAGCCAAGTGGTGGAAGGTACATTTATCTTTAACCGCACTGTAGCAAGTACAATGTGCGTATATCACCAATTACCAATACTGCTTTGCTAAGACGAACGGCAGCTGTCCACCGTGGATGAAGCCGTGACACGCTGTCTACACAGTGCACGAACTACTTCGTTAAAAAATAATTTTTAAAAAATCTTCTTAATTGAAGTCACTCAAGTATCAAAGTATAACAAGAGGTTTTCAAACTGCTTGCCTCACTGGCCAGAAGAGAAACTCAATTGTAAGACTGTAAATGAGAGCTTGGAAATGCAAATACAAGGCACTGAAGTAATGATTTTGTTCCTCTGCTCAGAGAGAAACAATTATGAATACTTCAAGCAAATGCAATCTGCACTTGCAACTAATTGTGAGCTAAGTCACTGGACACTTTGCCAGCAACTGCCCACCTGCGTCCTCGCACCACGAGCACAGCTAGCCGAATCCTCGACTTACTTTCCAGCAAGCCACAAGTCTCTCCAGACCGTTTTCTCAAGAGCCAATCACAGCTATAGCTTCAAATCTTTCTCCCTCACCTTTACTTCCTTCCAAACATCTTTCCCGCGAAAACGAAGCTTCTAGAGGCTTCTAGAAAGTTCTAGAACATTTCGATCATTTGAGGGTTGAAATCAACTCCCAATCGTAGCATGGCCCGTGAGTTTTGGCGCGATGCGGCATCAGTTGGTCAGTAACCTGTGACCTCACACTGCCTGGTCAACACGCCGCGCCCTCGAGGTACTATTACCACTCACCTCTTCGCTTGCCAGCCTCCTTCAAAGACTTGGCTGTGTTCCTGTTTCCAACCAAGAAAAGTACTACATGCAAATATTGTTAATATTAAATGATGCCTATCAGCATCAACTAGTTTTCTCAGCGACCTAGTCAACAATAATACTTCCACTTTTCCTACCTATTTTTGCTTTTAGATTATCCAGAATGAAACTAATACCAGTAATTACATTCTAAATCAGTTGCACATTACTAATTATTAATATGTAAACATATCATGTAAGATGGTGAAATTTCCTGCCACCTTACAAATCTAAGGGTCTAACTACGTTGGTCATCAGTCCCTAGGCTTACGAACTACTTACATTAACTTACAGTAATTTATGCTAAGGACAACACAAACACCCATGCCCGAGGGAGGACCCGAACCCCCGATGGCGAACAGCCATGTGCACCGCAGCAAGGTGCGTTAGTGCACACAGTTATCTCCCGCGGCAGTTTACAAATGCAAACCAGGTGTGGTGTCCGAAAGAACAGACACCACATAAGCTTAATAAACATCGTACCCTATCATGGGTGTCAGTCCGCCGCTTTCTATTGTGGCACGGGTTACGTGAGTATCGTCCACTTCACCTTTGTCTAGTGTACAGAAACGTACTAGACAGCAGCGGTGTACGGAGAGCGACGACACTAGGAACAAGGATGGCGTCATACTGTTTTCGGTCGAATACAAGTTCTGTTTGAAAATGATTTTCGTTCGCCGCAGATAGACAGAACAGAATGACAGTGACAGCATTTCCACGAGACATCGAAAGCGTTGCAGTGTTGGGTGCTACTGGGTAGAACCACAGACCACAGCTGGTTCGTGTCCAGGGTACTGAGACCAGTCTGACCTGCACAGTAGACATCCTGCGACCCGCAGCCATAACGAAGCCAAGTAGCACAGTGGAAACACACTGGACTCGCATTCGGAAGGACGACGGTTCAAACTTGCCTCCGGCGATCCTGATTTAGCTTTGCCATGATTTCCATGATTCAATCCAGACAAGTGCCGGAATGATTCCTTTGCAGTTTCATGACCGATTTCCTTCCCAATCATTATAAATACTAACCAAGCGTGTGCTCCGTCTCTAATGACCATATTGTCGACGGGACGTAGCCGTACCCTTTCTGCACGACACACCAGACACAATTTTACAGCTAGGAAATGTACAATCTCACATAGGCGTAGCCAGGATATCATTTCGGAATGGATTTCATTTAACGCACATTGTAATAACTTGTACTCATAATAGAACTGCAAACGACACTAATACTGTCAGTAAAATTCTTCAGGGGTTTTGGCCGCATTGTCAATATGTAAAATGCCGACTTTTCGACTACTATTACAAGTGGCCTTTGTCAAGGTGTTTAGCTGACTACTGAATGCAATGGATTGCTGGTACTTATATAGAAGGGGGAGAAGCTGTTATCGAAATATGATGGGATACTTGTGGCAGGGGAGGGAAGTATTATGCAACCACTGTTTGTATAGCTTATGGGACTTAACTGCGGGGTCATCAGTCCCTAAACTTACAAACTACTTATCAACTACCCTATACTAAGGACGGCACAAATATCCACGCCCGAGGGGAGATTTGAACCCCCGACCGTAGTGGCCGTGCGGACCGTGACTGACGCGCCTCAGTCCTCTCGGCCACCGCGGCCGGAGAAGTATTATGCATTCTTTATTGGTGTTTATATTATAGGCTGTGATTGGAGGGAACAGAGGTATTTCATTGGTGTTTTCATTGTTTATTTCTATACGGCCGCAGTGGTCCCCCGCGCTCGTGAGTTGGTTCGCTCTCTGTCGTCTCGAAGCGTTGTCACTGCTGGCAGCCAGGACGCCGGTAGCCTGTACCCATCCCCTCTGTTCGTGCTGGTGGGTCGCTTTGCAATTTCTACGGTCTCACTGATCTCCCTCCTCGTCTGAAATGGCTGTCTCCCTAGTATCTTTCGTGTTCTGATATTCGAGTCTTGATCAGTCACCCCGTGTCGCCTATATACAGGGTGTCACAAAAAGGTACGGCCAAACATTCAGGAAACATTCCTCACATACAAAGAAAGAATATATGTTATGTGGACATGTGTCCGGAAACGCTTAATTTCCATGTTGGAGCTCATTTTAGGATTTCTCTTTAAATGTAAATTGAAATAATTCGTGCAGACAATTGTTGAAATACCCAATTGTTTCGTTAGTATGTACTGTACTTCCCCGATTCCACGTCATCAACACAGATTTTCTGTGAACATTTGGGCAGGAATTGTTGGTGATGTCTTGATTGGACCTCATGTTCTTCCACCTACGCTCACTGGAGCACGTTATCATGATTTCATACGGGATACTCTACCTGTGATGCGAGAACGTGTGCGTTTTTCAAGTACGACACAACATGTGGTTCATGCACTATGGAGCTGCAGCACATTTCAGTCGATGTGTTCGTACGCTTCTCAACAACAGATTCGATGACCGATGGATTGGTAGAGGCGGACCAATTCCATGGCCTCCACGCTCTCCTGACCTCAACCCGTTTGACTTTCATTTATGGGGGCATTTGAAAGGTCTTGTCTACGCAACCCCGGTACCAAATGTAGAGACTCTTTGTGCGCGTATTATGGACGGCTGTGATACAATACGCCATTCTCCAGGGCTGCATCAGCGCATCAGGGATTCTATGCGACGGAGGGTGGATGCATGTATCGTCGCTAACGGAGTACATTTTGAACATTTCCTGTAACAAAGTGTTTGAAGTCACGCTGGTACGTTCTGTTGCTTTGTGTTTCCATTCCATGATTATTGAGATTTGAAGAGAAGTATTAAAAAAAGAGCTCTTACATGGAAATTAAGCGTTTCCGGACACATGTCCACATAACATATTTCCTTTCTTTGTGTGTGAGGAATGTTTCCTGAATGTTTGGCCGTACCTTTTTGTAAAACCCTGTATAATCGTCCACACTCACAGCCGACAGGATCACAGAGCTTTTACAGTAGTTGTAATAACGAAAGACCTAATATTGTCGCTAAGGATTGATCTGGTCCTTCCCCCCCCCCCCGCCCCCCAGGGGGCTCATGGTTCTTCCCTGCAAACGTGTGTGGCGAGCACGGGGCCCCGAGATAATGCAGTCCTCCTTCCTTCTTTACATCTCGGACTGCATTTTCTTTCCCCCTTTCCCTCCTTTCCTATCTTCACTCCTTCCCCTCACCACCGGGGGATGATAACCTTAGCAGCTATATCCTCCTATACCACCCAAAAGACCCAACCCCAACCCGCTGGATCTGGTGTCTCGTGTCCGTCACAGCCCAGCCATGCGACAGCAGCTCACTGCCGAGCAGCGGTGCCCCGCGATCAAGTGAGCGCTTCCCAGCTCACGAGCTGATCACCCTGCTCCACACTGTTAGTACTGTCCAAAAGTTATAGTTAAAGCGTTTAGTAAGCAAGACGCTTTCTAATACATCAAGACAGTAAACATATGTATTTTAAGCAAGGGAAACACCACCACTGGACGCAGAAATTTCAAACTGTTTTCTATAACTCAATGTAGATTTCACCCACAGAGTAGCCATCTTCACTGCAAGATCACTAATGCTGGTGTTTCTTTTGTTTATAACACATATTTTGTGGTCGTAGTGCACACGTTTCACTATAGAATCCAATCTCAATTTAATCTATGTGACTTTTTTTTGACAGCTCTTTACAATATACTGTCTTAAAATAGGTTTATACAGGGTGTTTCACTAAGTGTGTTTGCCTCTGTAACTTATAAACTGTAACTTTCTGCGGACCTATGAACATAGTTTAATGTATAATTTTCCAAAGAGTTACAGCACGAAGATATAAATTTTTAAATGGAACAATAGCTTTTTCTATCGTGCATTGGATTCGTTGAAACCAGATGCGTCCAAATCAATTTAAACTATATTCCTATCACTGTTAGTTTGGGAGCTACAACCCTTCAAAGTTTCAGGGGCAGATACCACACACTGTACATAATACATGGCTGTGTGGTGGGTGATGGATGTTATGGCGGTGGGAAGTAGATTTACATGAGATGTTCAAATGTGTGTCCATGTTCCTCAATGCATAATGCAATGCGCCGTCGAAAGGATCTGCGGACGAGATGTAACATCGCCGGTGTGACGGAGCGACATGCGTCCTCGATGCGCCGTTTTAGATCATCTGGGGATGTGGTCTCAGTGACATCAACACGACCAAAGAAATCTACTGGTGTTAAATCGGGCGACCTTGCGGGCCATGAATGAGGACAATGGCGCCCCAACCATCTTAATGCAAACCTATTGTTTAGTTCTTCCATAACAGCACGCGCAGAATGGGCTGGGTGACCATCGTGCTGCATCCATATATGGACTCTCGTGTGTAGACACACATGTTCAAGGAGACCACCCAAACTGTCGGCTATAAAAGCGCTATATAACTCACCTGTCAGTGTACCTGGGAAGTAGTGTGGACCGATGATTTCATCCCCAAGGATTCCACACACATGTTAATAGACCACCTACGTTGAAGGTCGACAGGTCGTACCCCCCGAGGATTGTCTGCGGCCCAGTAGTGCATGTTATGGCGATTCACTGCACCATAATTTGTGAATGTGGACTCATCAGAGAACATAACACTTAGTAAAGACTCCAGCGTGAAATAACGCATGGCCCACTCACAGAATGTCACTCTTGCACGGAAATCGTTCCCAGGCAGCTCCTGAGTCAGTGACAGGCGGTACGGGTGAAACCTGTGGCCGTGTACTACACGCCACACAGATGTGAGACTGACACCATCGACTGCAGCAACGGCTCGTAAGCTGACATGAGGATCGTGGTTGTAGCGCAGCTAAAACAAACACCTCCGTCTCTTCAGTTCTTCGTCTGTTACTGCGGCGCATTACCAAGCTGCCTGTTTCCCGAAGTCGTTGTTCGGCACGTAAGAACGTAATGGCTGCAGGAGCTCTTCGCCTAGGATATCTCACGGCATACGCCGTGGCTGCTTCAGTGGCATCGTGTCGGAACTCGCCGAGCATCAGCAACATGTCAACGTACTCGTTGTTCGTGTATGCCATCGTCATCCGATGTCAGTAACTGTGGTATATTGAGCCCCGGTTGTTGTGTGGCTCCAACTGTCGAGTATACGGCCGTGTGCGGCGACAGTCGGCAGTGTAACAGCGCATCGAGGAAGCTTCTCGCTCCGTGACACCGGCGACGTTACAACTCGGCCGCACCACATTTAGAAGGCGCATTGCATTATGCGCAGCGTTTGTGGTATCTGCCCCTGAAACATTGAAGGGTTGTAGCTCCCAAACTAACAGTGATAGGAATGTAGTTTAAATTGATTTGGACGCAGCCGGTTTCAACGAATCCAATGCACGATAGAATAAACTATTGTTCCATTTAAAAAATTATATCTTTGTGCTGTAACTCTTTGGAAAATGATACAATAAACTATGTTCATTGCTCCGCAGAAAGTGTAACATTTCTTGTGTTGACCTACCGTATTAACATTTCCCGTCACCTATTATTTTATAATTTACAGAGACAAACACACTTAGTGAAACCCCCTATATATATCGCTACCTCCATGGTAGCTGCAGTATTAATTACAAATTTTTAGAACTTTTCTTTCATTCACACACATTTTGTTGTAAATCCTGTCAACAAGAAGAGTCATCAGGGATGTGGAACTAGTTAAGTAATTCATTAAGAAGCAGAAGCAGTCCCTCGAGGTTATTTCTTTACAGATACTGAAAGTTAGTTATAACTAGTGCTAACATTTTCCCAATAATATTTATACGAATTTCCGCTATATTACTTGTACTTAGAAGTGAAACACTAATGTTTCTCTTAGACGTCTCAGCTGCTGTTTTAATCTAATATGGTGATTAACACTATATAACGTGACTGAATATAGTACACATTATCAACCATCTATAAATTTTTTTCAAAATGTGTACAGTATGGACATCAATATTTACTGAAATGTATATTGCAACTACAAATGTTGTGGAAAAATATGGAATTGGCTAATAAAATACTCTATTCTTTCTTCTTATTTTAATAATGGGAGATTTATAGTAATGTAACTGAATGTTACCAACAAGCAGTAATTTATTTTCAAATCGCAGACCCCCGATCACATTCTACAAATAAGGGTGGCCCATAGCGGAAAAAAGTTACAGACTTCTTATGATATGTTTTATGTGCCGACTTCCTAAAGTCTGGGGCTCTTTCTGCTTCACACACAATGGTTTGTCTATGTGCAATGATCTTAGACCTTTTGTTCCAACTTGCGAGTCATTGTACTTAATTTCTATGCATTCGTGTATGCCCTGATTTCCGCTGCACTCGTTATGATCTGGCAGCGCAGATCTGATGTGCACAGACTTTGTCACACACAAATCACAAGATTGGATTATGTGATTTGTGATGACGTCATTAACATTAGGGAACCTGCCACTCCATGGCGAGACAGACGTCTTGCCCAGTTTTCTGAACATACCGATTCCTACGATCGTTGCTAAGACCGTCATAATGCCAAAGCACTCCTCAACGATCTTCAGTTTCACGTTAAAAATACGGTGTAAAAGTTACATTTTTCGTTTCATAATATACGTTGTTTGTATATAAACTTTTCTGTTACACTATTTTGCAGGTTTCCCTTAGCAGAAGTTCTGCTAGGGCCTAGAGGTAGGTTCCCAGCTTTAGGTCAGAATAAGGCGTGAAACCTGGTGGAACGCCAGAGGACGCTAGTTAAACAGTATTAGAGTTTACGAATTTATTCAACTGAATACAAGATTATGTGGTGTAGACGTTAGATCGGCAGGAGCTGATCACCAGGTGACGTCTCCGTTGACCACGTTAGCACACCGTCTTGCCGCGTCTTCTGTGAACCGGCTGTCGTACTGTTTGGACGGAGGTACCCACGCCGCGACGTCTTGTTGTTGAAGCGAAGACTGCCAGGTGGAGTCCTCTGTCCATGCTCCGGTCTATGCAGCTGCTTGTGGGTCCAGGCTTGGAACACTGGAATCGGATGCCGTGGTGACAGATGACCTCTTGATACTGCTGGTGGGGTTAGCACCAGAGTGCCAGCGCGTCGAAAGAATCATTGGCCTTTAGGAAACCAATCAATGAAGACTGAACTGGCCTCAAGCAGCAACCATATTCAGCCCTGCGAAGACGGTAGACAGCGGTTCATCATCTCCCCGGATGATGGTCACTTCGAACCGTAGTTTTCTTCGGACTCCATCTCCTAGTTGCGACTAGTGGCTACTAGTCTGTACTGATTTATCTGAGACATACGATGAATACATAGATTACATCATTGGATCGACGAATACTTTGCTGAGCATCTTCGATTCCAAACACCAAGTGACTACATCGTCTAAAAGCTGGAGTTTATATATAGAATCGGCTGAAGTTATGACGTATGGGACGGTTCGTAATGATCGAATGTGTCCTACTTGTGAGTGCAGCGTTCAGTCAGCGAGCCCTTTAAACGCTGACTTATCCTCGGTCTTATTCACTCTTGTGACATTGTTACGTGTAGTTATGAAATGTTTACAAGCTGACGAATATACCATCTCCCTCTTCTGGTCGTCCGACGCAGTCAACAGTCTACTGACAGTGGGCTTTCAACTCGCCGACGCATGGTCTAAATGTCCAAATGTTTGTTAAGCTTACTTATAAACTACTTACGAACTACCTTATAATAAAGACAACACAAACATCCATGCCCGAGGGGGGATTCGAATCCCCGACCGTAGCGGCCGTGCAGACTGTGACTGGCGCGCCGCAGACCGTTCAGCCACTGCGGCCGGGGACGCAGGGTCTGCTCCAGTCACTAACGACTGGCGTCGCATTTACGACAGAGCCGATGACCTGCTTCCGCCTAGCTTGGCTGGCGACTGCTTGAGCTATCTAAGATTTTAACAAATTTCTCTGTCAAAATTTTGCTCTGTAACAGTTTTATTTGGAATAGCGTTCTGTTCACAATACTCTCAGCAGTGTCCTATCAAACTTTTCAGATTCTACATTGACGGTGGTATCCGTATTTTCCAAACTACTCTGAAGTCCAAAAAAGGTTCAAAGGTTTGTAATTCTATGGGACCAAACTACGTTGGTCATCAGTCCCTAGTCTTATAAACTACTTAAATTACGTTAAACTAACCTAAGGACAACATACACATCCATGCCCGAGGAAGGATTCGAACCGCCGACGCGGCAGGCCGCGCGATCCGTAACGTAGCGCTCCAGACCGCTCGGGTACTCCCGCGCGGCAGTAGGGGATCAGTTTATATATCTAGGTTATGAAGTATTGTCATCGGCACATTGAACTAAAATAGTTCGATGTCTTTCTGTCGGTTCTACGGAGTGGAGACAACAGCATTACGGCAACCGAGACATTGGCAATAACAGAAAAATGTTGCAGAGGGGGTTGGTGTTGACTTGTATTTACTCTACCAGACGAATTACACAAGCAGTTAGATACTGGAATGAGCAGGTAGTGCAACACAACAACAACGTGACTCAGCCGAAGCATGGAGAGCCATTTAACGTTAGAAGCGAAACATACACAGAAGGGCGGCCGCAGTGGCCGAGCGGTCTGCGGCGTGTCAGTCACGGTCTGCACGGCCGCTGTGGTCGGGGGTTCGAATACCATCTACGGCATGGATGTTTGTGTCGTCTTTAGTATAAGATAGTTCATAAGTAGATTGTAAGTTTAGGGACTGATGACCCCGTAGTTAAGTCCCATAAGCTCTACAAACATTTGAACATTTGATACACAGAGGGAGGTGGCTGCAGCTACTGGAGTGTCCCAAACTGTAATTTCCAGGACCTGGACGCGATTTCAGACAACAGGAATCGTTAAAAGAAAGCAAGGGCAAGCTCGTCCACGCGTAACATCAGCAAGAGATGACCGTTAGAGGCTGGATCCAACTCAGTGTCAGCTGCAACGCATCCTCCAGCAACAGTCCGAAATCGCCTTCGGGAAAGTTGCTTCTACGCTCGCAGACTTATGGAGTGTATCCCATTAAAACCACGACACAATTTGGCCTGCATAAACGGGGCAGAGGACCATCAGGATTGGAATCGCAACGAATGGCGCCGAGTTCTGTTCGCAGGTAAGTCAAGATTTTGTGTTCAGCCGGACAATCGTCGAACCCTCATCTGCAGAGAATGTGGAACTAGGAACAATCCTGCTTCTGTGAAGGAAACATCACCATTTCATGGTGGTGGACGAATGATTTGGGTAGGAGTCAGTATTGGCGGAGGTACGGACATGTGTGTCATTCAGAATGGCGCTTTGGCTGCTCAGAGGTATAGAGATGAGATCCTTCGAACTTTTGCTGTAACCTTCGCTAGTGCCATAGGAGATGGGTTCCTCCTCGTGGACGATAACGCTCGTCCCCACAGAGCTGCACTGGTGGACAACATTCTTGAAGCAGAGGGAATTGAACGCATGGAGTGGCCAGCTTGTTTACTGGACTTAAATCAGATTGAGCATGTCTGAGATGTATTTGGTAGACGCAATGTAGCCAGACCAGCACATCCCACAACGGTTGCATAGCTGGATATTGCGTTCATGGAAGAATGGCCGAATATCCCTCAAGAGTTGATTGATAAACTCATACTGTCGATGACACGCAGATATGAACTATACCGTCCACTTGAGGTGATCACACGCCATATTAGAGTGCAGAGAATGACTTTTCAGCATTATGATATCCCCATGGTGCTCAATGTTCAATGTTGACTGTTTGCAAATCTATCGGAATCAACTGTGTGGTCATTAGTCCGTAGCCTACGAACTACTTCAACTGAGGTGAACTAACATAAGGACAACACAAACACCCATGCCCGAGGGGGGACTCGAACCCTCGGCAGAGAATTGATATAGGTGGCTTTTGGGATCGTTGATGTCCTTTCCAGGTTTGAGGATTGCTATGACTTTAGATTTTTTGCATGTACTTTGGATCTTACAGTCATTCAAGCACTTATTAAACATATTTAACATTCATCGTTTGGTCTATGGGCCAAAATGTTTGATCTGTCGTTCTAGAATATCATATAGTCCTGCAGCCTTCCATTTCTTACAATTTGCAATGGCTTCGTTAAAGCCGGCCGCGGTGGCCGAGCGGTCAGCGGCGTGCCAGTCACGGTCTGCAGGGCTGCTGCGGTCGGCGTTCGAATCCCTCCTCAGGCATGAATGTTTGTGTCGTCTTTAGTATAAGGTAGTTCATAAGTAGTTTGTAAGTTTAGGGACTGATGACCCGGCAGTTAAGTCCCTTAAGCTTTGCAAACATTTGAACATTTGGTGTCAGTCCGCCGCCGTCTATTGTGGCACGGGTTACGTGCGAATTGTCCACTACTCCGTGTACATTTGTCTAGTGTACAGAAACATACTAGACAGCAATAGTGTACGGGGCGACGTCACTGGGGACAAGGATGGCGTCATACTGTTCTCGGTCGAATACAAGTTCTGTTTGTTTGAAAATGATTTTCGTTCGCCGCAGATAGAGCAGAATGACAGTGACAGCGTTTGCACGAGACATCGAAGGCGTTGCCGTGTTGGGTGCTACTGGGTAGAACCACAAACCACAGCGGGTTCGTGTCCAGGGCTCTGTGACCAGTCTGACCTGCACAGTAGACATCCTGTGACCCGCAGCCATAACGAAGCCAAGTAGCACAGTAGCAATACACTGGACTCGCATTCGGAAGGACGACGGTTCAAACTTGCCTCCGGAAATCCTGATACAGCTTTGCTATGATATCCTTGATTCAATCCAAGCAAGTGCCGGGATGATTCCTTTGCAGTTTCACGGCCGATTTCATTCCCCATCCTTATAAAAACTAACCAAGCGTGTGCTCCGTCTCTAATCACCATGATGTCGACGGGACGTAGCCGTACCCTTTCTGCACGAGACAGCAGACACAATTTTACAGCTAGGAAATGTACAATCTCACATAGGCGTAGTCAGGATATCATTTCGGAATGGATTTTATTTAACGCACATTGTAATAACGTGTACTCTTAATAGAACTGCAAACGACACTAATACTGTCAATAAAATTCTTCAGGGTTATTGGCCGCATTGTCAATATGTAAAATGCCGACTTTTCGGCTACTGTTACAAGTGGCCTCGCCGGCCGCGATGGCCGAGGGGACTAAGGCGCTTCAGTCACGGTCTGCACGGCCACTTCGGTCGAGGGTCGAATCCCCCCTAGGGCATGGATATTTGTGCCTTCCTAGTTCGTAAGTAGTTCATAAGTAGTTTGTAAGTTTAGGAACTGATAACCCCGTAGTTAAGTCCCATAGACTACACAAACATTTGAACAAGTGGCCTCTGTCAAGGTGTTTAGCTGACTACTGAATGCAATGGATTGCTGGTACTTATATAAAAGTGGGAGAAGCTGTTCTCGAAATATGATAGGATATTTGTGGCAGGGGAGGGAAGTATTATGTTCAAATGTTTGTTAAGCTTATGGGACTTAACTACGGGGTTATCAGTCCCTAAACTTACAAACTACTTATCAAATAGCTTATCCTAAGGACGGCACAAATATCCATGCCCGAGGGGGGATTCGAACCCCCGACCGTAGTGGCCGTGCAGACCTGACTGACGCGCCTCAGTCCTCTCGGTCACCGCGGCCAGCGAAGTATTATGCATTCTTTATTGGTGTTTATATTATAGGCTGTGATTGGAGGGAACAGAGGTATTTCATTGGTGTTTTATTGTTTATTTCTATACGGCCGCAGTGGTCCCCCGCGCTCGTGAGTTGGTTCGCTCTCTGTCGTCTCGAAGCGTTGTCACTGCTGGCAGCCAGGACGCCGGTAGCCTGTACACATCCCCTCTGTTCGTGCTGGTGGGTCGCTTTGCAATTTCTATGGTCTCACTGATCTCCCTCCTCGTCTGAAATGGCTGTTTCCCCAAGTACGCGTCCTTCTCGAAACATTATTTCTTTGCCGCACTCTTCCTGCTGCTCTGCCACCGCTGATATTGTGTATTGTCCCAGACGAATGTATCTTTATCTTTCGTGTTCTGATATTCGAGTCTTGATCAGTTGCTCCGTTTCACCTATATACAGGGTGTTACAAAAAAGTACGGCCAAACTTTTAGGAAACATTGCTCACACACAAAGATAGAAAATATGTTATGTGGACATGTGTCCGGATACGCTTAATTTTCATGTTAGAGCTCATTTTAGTATTTCTCTTTAAATGTAAATTGAAATAATTCGTCCAGACAATTGTCGAAATACCCTATTCTTTTGTTAGTATGTACTGTACTTCCCCGATTCCACGTCATCAACACAGATTTTCTGTGAACATTTGGGCAGGAATTGTTGGTGATGTCTTGACTGGGCTTCATGTTCTTCCACCTACGTTCAATGGAGCACGTTATCATGATTACATACGGGATACTCTACCTGTGTTGCTAGAACGTGTACCTTTACAAGTACGACACAACATGTGGTTCATGCACGATGGAGCTCCTGCACATTTCAGTCGACGTGTTCGTACGCTTCTCAACAACAGGTTCGGTGACCGATGGATTGGTAGAGGCGGACCAATTCCATGGCCTCCACGCTCTCCTGACCTCAACCCTCTTGACTTTCATTTACGGGGGCATTTGAAATCTCTTGTCTACGCAATCCCGGAACCAAATGTAGAGACTCTTCGTACTCCTATTGTGGACGGTTGTGATACAATACGCCATTCTCCAGGGCTCCATCAGCGCATCAGGGATTCCATGCGACGGATGGTGGATGCATGTATCCTCGGTAACGGAGGACATTTTGAACATTTCCTGTAACAAAGTGTTTGAAGCCACACTGGTACGTTCTGTTGCTGTGTGTTTCCATTCCATGATTAATGTGATATGAAGAGAAGTAATAAAATGAGCTCTTACATGGAAATTAAGCGTTTCCGGACACATGTCCACATAACATATTTTCTTTCTTTGTGTGTGAGGAATGTTTCCTGAAAGTTTTGCCGTACATTTTTGTAACACCCTGTATACTCGTCCACACTCACAGCCGACAGGATCACAGAGCTGTTACAGTAATTTTAATAACGAAAGACTTAATATTGTCACTGAGGATTGATCTGCCCCCCTCCCCCGCCCCACAGGGGGCTCACGGTTCTTTTCTGAAAACGTGCGTGGCGAGCACGGGGCCCCGAGCTAATGCAGTCTTCCTTCCTTCTTTATATCCCGGACTGCATTTTCTTGCCCCCTCCCCCCGCTCTCCTTTCCTATCTTCACTCTTTCCCCTCCACACCGAGGGACTGATAACCTTAGCAGCCATATCCTCCTATACCACCCAAAAGACCCAACCCCAACCCGATGGATCTGGTGTCTCGTGTCCGTCACAGCCCAGCCATGCGACAGCAGCTCACTGCCGAGCAGCGGTGCCCCGCGATCAAGTGAGCGCTTCCCAGCTCACGAGCTGGAACACCCTGCTCCACACTGTTAGTACTGTCCAACAGTTATAGTCAAAGCGTTTAGTAAGCGAGACGCTTTCTAATACATCAAGACAGTAAACATATGTATTTTGAGCAAGGGAAATACCAGCACTGGACGCAGAAATTACAAACTGTTTTCTATTACTCAATGTAGATTTCACCCACAGAGTAGCCATCTTCACTGCAAGATCACTAATGCTGATGTTTCTCTTGTTTATAACACATATTTTGTGGTCGTAGTGCACACGTTTCACAATAGAATCCAATCTCAATATAATCTCTGTGACTGTTACCTTTGACAGCTATTCACAATATACTGTCTTAATATATATGTGTGTGTGTGTGTACCTACATGGTTTCTGCAGTATTAATAACAAATTTTTAGAACTTTTCTTTCATTCACACACATTTTGCTGTAAATCCTGTCAACAAGAAGAATCATCAGGGATGTGGAACTAGTGAGGTCCCTCGTGGTTATTTCTTTACAGATACTGAAAGCCAGTTATAACTACTGCTAACATTTTTCCAATAATATTTATACGAATTTCCGCTATATTACTTGTACTTAGAAGTAGAACACTAATGTTTCTCTTAGACGTCTCAGCTGCTGTTTTAATCTAATATGGTGATTAACACTATATAACTTAACTAAATAAAGTACACATTATCAACCATTTATACATTTTTTCAAAATGTGTACAATATGGACATCAGTATTTACTGAAATGTATATTACAACTACAAATGTTGTGGAAAAATATGGCAGTGGCTAATAAAATACTCTATTCTTTCTTCTTCTTCTTCTTTTAGTAATGGGAGATTTATAGTAATGTAACTGAAGGTTACCAACAAGCACTAATTTTAGCTTTAAATCGCAGACTCTCCGATCACATTCTTCAATTAAGGGTGGCCCATAGCGGAAAAAGTTACAGAATTCGTATGATACATTTTGTGTGCCGCATTCCTAAAGTCTGGGGCTCTTTCTGCTTCACACACAATGGTTTGTCTATGTGCAATGATCTTAGACCTTTTGTTCCAACTTGCGAGTCATTGTACTTAGTGTATATGCATTCGTGTATGTCCTGATTTCCGCTGCACTCGTTATGATCTGGCAGCGCAGATCTAATGTGCACAGACCTTTTCACACACAAACCACATAATTGGATTATGTGATTTGTGATGACGTCATTAAAATTAGTGAACCTGCCACTCCATGGCGAGACAGACGTCTTGCGCAGTTTTCTGAACATACCTATTCCTGCGAACGTTGCTAAGACCGTCATAATGCCAAAGCACTTTGGGTATGTTCGTAAGAGCTGAAGCGCTTCATCTCTTTACTCCTCAACGATCTTCAGTTACACGTTAAAAATACGGTGTAAAAGTTACATTTTTCGTTTAATAATATACCTTGTTTGTATATAAACTTCTCTGCTGCACCATTTTTCAGGTTTCCCTTATCAGAAGTTCTGCTAGGGCCTAGAGGTAGGTTCCCAGATTTAGGTCAGGATGAGGCGTGAAAGCTGGTGAAACGCCAGAGGACGCTAGTTAAACAGTATTTGAGTTTACGAATTTATTCAACTGAATACAAGATTCCATGGTGTAGACGCTAGCTGGGCAGGAGCTTATAATCAGGTGACGTCTCCTTTGGCCATGTTAGCACGCCGTTTCGCCGCGTCTTCTGTGAATCGGCTGTTGTACTGTTCGGACAGAGGTGCCCGCGCCGCGTCGTCTGGATGTTGAAGCGAAGACTGCAAGGTGGAGTCTTCTGTCCATCCTACGGTCTATGAAGCTGCTTGTGGGCCCATGCTTGGAACACTGGTATCGGATGCCGTGGTGACAGACAACCTCTTGATACTGCTGGCAGGGTTAGCACCAGAGTGCTAGCACGTCGGAAGGATCATTGGCCTTTAGGAAACCAACCAATGAAGACTGACATGGCCTCAGGCAGCAACCGTATTCATCGTTGTGAAGACGGTAGACAGCGGTTCACCATCTCCTCAGATGCTGGTCAGTTCGAAGCGTAGTACTTGTCTCCGGACTAATTAGTCTCTGCTAGTCTGTACTGATTTATCTGAGACATTAGTTGAATACATAGTTTACTTCATTGGATCGACGAATACTCTCCTGAGAATCTTCGATTCCAAAGACTAAATGACTACAACGTCTAAAGGTGGGAGTTTATAAACAGAATCGGCTGAAGTTATGACGTATAGGACGGTTCGTAATTACCGAATGTTTCCGACTCGTGAGTGCAACGTTCACTCAGTGAGCCCTTTAACCGCTGACTTATCCTCGGTCTTATTCACTCTTGTGACAGCGTTACGTGTAGTTATGAAATGTTTACCAGCTGATGAATATACCCTCTCCCTCTTCTGGTCGTTTGTCGCAGACAACAATCTGCTGACTGGAGTGTTCCGCCCGGCGAATTAACGAAGCGGGTCGGAGTGCCGGCCAGCCTGGATGTGGTTTTAGGCGCTTTCCACATCCCCTCAGGTGAATACCGGACTGGTTCCCAAGTTCCGCCTCAGTTACACGACTCGTAGACATTTCGTAATACTTTGCACGTTCACATCTATAACACTTCACACAGACATTTGGGGTACACATTTCCTCCCGGGGGGCATGGGGTGGCGGCAGGAAGGGCATCCGGCCACTCTGTAAAAACTAACACGCCAAATCCAGATAAACAACGCCAACTCTGCAGGTGCGGGAATATGGCGTAAGAGAAAGAAGAAGAATCACTAATTCGATTTACAGTTGTATGTTCGATATATCATCTTTGGTTTTGCGGGTAACATATCTTCGATTCAATCGACTTTTTACCTATCGGAGGCGAGGTTTAGCCTCTAGAGGTGGGGCTTGGTGAGGAATTGTTTCCTAGCGGCAACGTTACGTCCGACGCAGGGTTTAGGGTCTGCTGTCGTCACCAACGACTGGCGTCGCATTTACGATAGAGTCGATGACCTGCTTCCGCCTAGCTTGGCTGGCGACTGCTTGAGCAATCTAAGATTATAACAAATTTCTTTGTCAAAATTTTGCGCTGTAACAGTTCTGTGTGGCATAGCGCTCTGTTCACAATACTCTCAGCAGTGACCTATCAAACGTTTCAGATTCTACATTGACGGCTGTATCCGTATTCCCCAAACTACTCTGAAGTCCACTGAGGACGATATTTCGCATGTCACATTTTAGGGTTTCTCCACATTCCATTTGTATGCGGATCGTAGTAGACTAATTAGGCAATAATGCGTATTATATTGTCGCTGGGGTTCGTAATGGAATAATACGCTGGTCAAAACAAGTAGGGATAAAAATGTTCAGATTTTTGTAAAGCTTATGCCACTTAACTGCGGGGTCATCAGTCCCTAAACTTATAAACTACTTATGAACTCACTTATACTAAAGACGACACAAACATCCATGCCTGAGGGAGGATTCGAACCTCCGACGCGGGAGGCCAAGCGATCCGCAACATGGCGCTCCAGACTACTCGGCTACTTTCGCGCGGCAGTAGGGGATCAGTTGAGATATCTAGGTTCTGAAGTATTGTCATCGGCACATTGAACTAAAATAGTTCGATGTCTTTCTGTCGGCTCTACTGAGTGGAGACAACAGCATTACGGCAACCGAGACATTGGCAATAACAGAAAACATTTGCAGAGGGGGTTGGTGTTGACTTGTGTTTACTCTACCAGACGAATTTCACAAGCAGTTGGGTTGAGATACTGGAATGATCAGGTAGTGCAATACAACAACAACGTGACTCACCCGAAGCATGGAGAGCCATTTAACGTTAGAAGGGAAACATACACAGAGGGAGATGGCTGCAGCTACTGGAGTGTCCCAAAGTGTAATTTCCAGGACCTGGACGCGATTTCAGACAACAGGAACCGTTAAAAGAAAGCAAGGGAAAACTCGTCCACGCGTAACATCAGCAAGAGATGACCGTTAGAGGATGGATGCAACTCAGTGTCAGCTGCAACGCATCCTCCAGCAACAGGACGCGCAATACCAACACAAACAGTCCTAAATCGCCTTCGGGAAAGTTGCTTCTACGCACGGAGACTTATGGAGTGCATCCCATTAAAACCACGATACCATTTGGCCTGCAGAAACGGGGCAAGGAACCATCAGGATTGGAATCGCAACGAATGGCGCCGAGTTCTCTTCACAGGTGAGTCAAGATTTTGTGTTCAGTCGGACAATCGTCGAACCCTCATCTGCAAAGAATGTGGAAATCGGAACAATCCTGCTTCTGTGCAGGGAACATCACCATTTCATGGTGGTGGACGAATGATTTGGGTAGGAGTCAGTATTGGCGGAGGTACGGACATGTGTGTCATTCAGAATGGCGCTTTGGCTGCTCAGAGGTATAGAGATGAGATCCTTCGAACTTTTGTTGTATCCTTCGCTAGTGCCATAGGAGGTGGGTTCCTCCTCGTGGACGATAACGCTCGTCTCCACAGAGCTGCACTGGTGGACAACATGCTTGAAGCAGAGGGAACTGAAAGAATGGTTGGCCAGCTTGTTTACTGGACTTAAATCGGATTGAGCATGCCTGAAATGTACTTGGTAGACGCACTGCAGCCAGACCAGCAATTCCCACAACGGTTGCATAGCTGGATATTTCATTCATGGAAGAATGGCCGAATATCCCTCAAGAGCTGATTGATAAACTCATACTGTCGATGACACGCAGGTATGAACTATACCGTCCACTTGAGGTGATCACACGCCATATTAGAGTGCAACGAGAATGACTTTTCAGCATTATGATAACCCCATGGTGCTCTATGTTCATTGTTCACTGTTTGTAAATCTATCGGAATCAACTGCGTGGTCATTAGTCCGTAGCTTACGAACTACTTCAACTGAGGTAAACTAAACTAAGGACAACACAAACACCCATGCCTGAGCGGGGACTCGAACCCTCGACGGCGAACGGCCGCGCGCTCCGCAACACGGCGCCCCAGTACGCAGGCTGGTCCGCCGCGGCCCCCCTATGATGCCTCGTTATAAGTATACGCGATGTAAACCTCAAGTAAAAGAGTTGAGACAGAAAAATATCGCACTGTAAAAAAGGTAAAGCAGTCAACAATTCGAAGATTGGTTTGAACACCACAGTGCTTTACTAGGCATGGTCCTGTTTGGAGGTGGTATGCCGTTGCCTTTCTCCGACCTTCGAACTGACTTACCCAGCCAGTTATAGGGGGACCTACAGTCTAGCGTTGGTTCCGAACCACGGTGCTACTCGGTATTTTTCACATGAGCAATACTGCCAGAGGTGAAAGAAGTGGAAAGTGACAGATAAAAATCCTTGAACCCGACGGGAATCGAACCTGCGACCTTTGGATTTGTAGTCTGGCACTCTACCACTGTGTAACCGAGTCACACGTCGCACTGTAACATACACAAATTATAATTGTAACCAATCTAATATTTAAAAATGAATGTTTGTGTGGTCGTGTTTTATACGCGGCCGTACCGTTCAACCGATTGTGATGAAACTTTGTCAACATATTGCTTGCACTTTCGCGAGGGTCATAGGCACTATTAAATTCAAATATTCAAATGTTTTATAGCTACGGGGTTATCAGTCCCTAAACTTACAAACTACTTATCAACTAGCTTATCCTAAGGACGGCACAAATATCCATGCCCGAAGGGGGATTCGAACCCCCGACCGTAGTGGCCGTGCAGACCGTGACTGGAGCGCCTCAGTCCCCTCGGCCACCGCGGCAGGCCACCATTAAATAACTACGACAAATTGTTCAGGAGATACGACGTAATAAACAATTAAATGCGCGGAAAAGTGCTGCATCGTGCGACGTCTGCTTCTAAACAACTGTACCGATTTCAACCAAATTTGGTACACATATTCCTTCCATGAGGTAACAATTGACTTAGGTGTAAGAAAGGCTTACGACATATAGTTCAGAAGATAAGACGTCATAAACAATTATATGGTTGAAAACCTTTGGCACAATACAATATGCGATTAAGGTCACTTTATTCATCCTAAAATCTTCCTGACATTTTGGACACTTGACCTTCAAAACAAGAGGAAGTCACTATCACATAAAATTTTGGATGGTGCGTGAAGGAGGATTCTTTACGTGTGGACTTCGTCAGATTCTACAGTTGTATTCCGATCTTGATGAAATTTTTAAATATGATTGAACAATTCAGTTTATCAGTGCAGTATTAATATATCCAGATTACCAACAACCATTTCAATTAATTAACGTGACTAAACAGTTAATTTTGAGATTTCGGTGAATTTCCAAATGATATAAAATTTCTAAAAATTCCAGCAGCTCTCTCTGGCAGTTACGTTACATTTTCAGGGTGAGAACCATCAAAGAAATATTTAAAACATGAATATTGTTGACACCATGTGAATTTTATGCAAGCAACTTGAAGAAAGATTTTAAAAAAATGTATGCTTAGTGAAAGCATACTTCATTCAGATGTTTAAATAACGTTTTTTTGGCTGTCAGCTTTGATGCTATCAAGCGTGCGCTTGGTATGTCGATCGAATCGTAGCTGACCGGGCAATAGAAGCTCTTTTATCTCATCCCAAGCTGGTTTGCATGTAATTGTTATGAAGAAGTCGGCGCGGTCATATGAACGCACATATGTCATGGAATCCCGTGCATATTCATGCATATGCCACATGTAAGGTTACAGTCTACATAAAATTTGGTATGGTTCGTCGCAGAGGATACTTAACCAATGGACTTCGCTAAAATCTACATTTGTATTCCGATCTTGATGACATTTTGCACACTTGAGCTTCAAACTATGAGGAAAGTCACTGCGTGCCTAATATTTTGTATGGCGGAGGGTACTTTACTTACGGACTTCGACAAAATCTGCGATTTAATTCCAATCTTGATAAAATTGGCACACTGCAACATGAAAACAACACTTCATTGTCTACTTAAGATTTCATTTGGAGAGTAACTTGCAGTGAACTTCGACAACACGCCACTGATCACCATTAAAATTAACAGAGTTATTTAATTTTTCACTGATAAATCGAGTAAATGGGTTGAGGAGGTGGAGAAGGAGTTTGCCACAGAGATGAGGCCATTTCTGACAGATAAAGGGAGGGTGGAGTTAGGCATTCAAAGGGGGAGGAAGAGATGAACAAAGGAAAGAGGAGGTGGAGAGAGATGGGATGAGGATGTGAAGATTGAAATAAATAAGTCCCCAGCAATGTCGGTTTTTCAGCTAGTATCTGAATAAAATTCGTTGCGATATGTATATTGTGTATGACATCTCACCTGATCTCCTAATAGCTTTGAGCAGTGTATATAAGGGGCTGTAACACATTCTTAGATTCCTTAGTTAATAACAGTTTTTGAACCTTTCGAGATAGACTATCTAATCAATGTCTACATCCAAAGTCTGAAGCAATTATGAAATGTGTGGCAGAGGTCTCTCCATTTTACCATGAGTTAGTGTCTCTTTCTATTGTATCAGTGTATAGTCGTGGGTAGAATGACAAATTAACGCCTCTGTGTCTGCGATGCTTACGCTATTCATAACTTCATAATTCGTATGGAAACATACGAGGGTCACTCCGAAAGAAATGCACACTATTTTTTTAAATACAGTTTTTATTATACATGATTGAAAGTTTTACAGTGTCTAAATACATCGTTTAGGAACAATATTTTCATTTCTCCACATAATGCCCATCCCTCTCAACTCGTTACTCTCTGCACATTGACCCGAGTGTGTGCAGTACGAGGCCCGCCGCTGCGAGGACAATCCTCAATATTGCCGTACCCGCTTTCATCACGTAACCTGCTTGCCCACCGACTACCTATACTGCGATCGACAACAGCATCTCCATACACATTTTCAACCTCTTGTGGATGTTTCCCACTGTCTCGTTTTCATAGCACATGGATTCAATGACAGCACGTTGCTTCTGACGAACGTCAAGTGTAGCAACGACCTTGAAGACATACTGTGACGGCGACACTCACGGGAACAGGTTGAAATGTTCAAATGTTTGTTAAGCTTATGGGACTTAACTACGGGGTCATCAGTCCCTAAACTTACAAACTACTTATGAACTACTTACGAACTAGGACGGCACAAATATCCACGCCCGAGGGGGGATTCGAACCCCCGACCGTAGTGGCTGTGCAGACCGTGACTGGAGCGGGGAACAGGTTGAACCAACTTTGAAAACAAGCAGGAAACATGTATCTACACACTGTCAAACTTTCAAACATGCAGAATGAAAACTGTTTTTATTTATTTTTAATAGTGTGCATTTCTTTTGGAGTGACTCCCGTAGATAGGAGGTTGTAGTATATTACCAGACTAGGATTCAGGGAATAGATGGCCTCTATAATCAAGTATATCCCAGTTCAGGTATTCCTTCCGTGACACTGCCCAGTTCGTAAACCGTAAGTAGCATGTCAAAGGGGCAACCCGCTCTTTGCTTACAAAACAAAAGCTGTGATTTGTATAGACCTGTGACTTACACACTACTTGAACTAACTTACACTAAGTACAATACACGAACCCACGTGTCCGTGGGAGGATTTGAACCTCCGGGGAGAGCTGCCGCATAGTCCGCGCCATGGCTCCCCAGACCGCGCGGCCATTCCAGTGCGACTAAAATGGATCTGCTCAGGACAGTGCACTATGTTTTGTAAATCAGACTCCATGGATTGATCGATGATAGGACACGGGAGATAAATCGGTCTGACGAAAGTAGGCCCGGAAATACAAGGATCCCACACTAGAGACCATTTATTGAATCATACTATGCATGTTTTCGTCCTAGAGGGCGGTATTGTTCCTCATACGTAGCGCCCTCTACTGTAGCAATAACTGGTAATGTTCTGTCCGATTCAGTTGCCTTGCTCACCCACCAGGTAGTATGCGTTGTAAAGCGTTGTTCACAATAGTTCATTAGATTAAAGGGAAAATTGCAAAGTGAGGATGGAAACAGAGGTCTGATGTGGGGTCGCAACTTTTGGAGTTAATACCATTCATGGCCGCCATCTTGAAATTGTGAAACATTGCACGGGATGGACAACACGTAGAACACGTACATGTGTTGTAGCAGTCGGTATGAAGGTAATTTCCCAACTTTGAACATTAATAACTTCTAAACTGTACAAGAGAGACAAAAACATATTATACCACTAAATTCCTGAGCTCAAGCGAGTGTTATTTGATGTATCATACACCCCCCTTCCCATAAAAAAAAGTGACTTGAATCCAAAATGGCGGATTTCAAGATGGCGACCATGAATGCCATAACTCCGAAAGTTGTGGCCCCACATCAAACTTCCGTTCCCATCATCACTTTTCAATTTTCCCTTCTCTCTTCCAACTTATGAAGGTGTCCAAGGACTTTTGACTCGACCACCTACATAGGGAGACATGATCAGCATAATTAAGATAAGAGCAATCAAATCGAAAACAGAAAGATCTAGGTGTTCCTTTTTCCCGCGAGCTATTAGAGAATGGAACTATAGAGAAATATCATAAAAGTGGTTCGATGAACTCTGTGCCATGCAGTTCAATGTTACTTACAGAGTATCATGTAGATGTAGATGTAGCCGGAATGTGTGAGCCGAGATGATTGGCGACGGTATTTTGGGACAAGTCCTCCTTCCACGTCGCCAAACAGGACGGAACTACCGGCGTTTTTTGCGGGTGACTTTGCCCATGCTGCTGAAAGAAGTACCGTAGATGATTCGGAGAGTAATGTGGCTGCTACCTGGTGGTGCTCCAGCGCAGTTCGCCGTTGAAGTCCGGACGCATCTCAATCATGTCTTTCCTGGTCGACGGATCGGACGAGGAGGTCCAGTTGCAGGGCCTGCTCGTTCACCGGATCTCAACCCGTGCCATTTCTGGTTGTGGGGCCATCTCAGAAGTGCCTTCTATGTAGAGACCGCTGCAGATGTGAAGACACTGGAGCAGCGTATCATGCTGCCTTTGACACTGTTCCAATGCAGCCTGTCCGATGTAAAACGTGTTGGACAGGTCATGCTACGGCGCGTATACGCGTCCCTTGAGTCACATGGAGACCATTTTCAACATGTGTTGTAACTGTGGCTGCATGGTACAGAGCGTATCATACCGCAGTCTCTGTAACAAAGCATGATTGAATAAATGGTCTCAACCGTGGTAACCATACATTTCTGGAAACAAGTTCATTAGATCTCTCTTGTTACGTATCCTCTCCTCGATCAATCTGTAAAGTTTGTACACGGCGAAAAAATCAAATTGAAGTAGAGTGTTCCTGTGAGGCGGTATGGGTAGAGCTTATTCCTGACTACCGGAATAAATTAATAAATGGTTCTTTTTACCTTCCTCTTCCCTCAGACGATTCGATTGCAGAAATGGCAAAGAAATATTGGATCAAATTTCAAAAACGTACCTGAAGTATACAATTTTAATTGGTGGTAACGTAACTTACCCCTCGATACGTTAAAAAAAATTCATGTTCAAAACCGGAGGCAAGCATAAAACAGCGTCCGAAATTTTACTGAACTCATACTCCAAAAATTTATCTCGAGCAATTAGTTCATTAACCCACTAGACTATTAAAATGTATGTGGAAACATACTTCACCTCCTAGAAACAAATAATCCAGAGCTAACAAAGAGCATCAAAACAGACACAGGGATTACTGAACACAGAGTTGTAGCGAGACTGAATATCTAAATTCCCAAATTCACCAAAATTAAAAGAAAATATGTTTATTCAAAAAAGCAAATAAAAATTCGGTTAACGCTTTCCCAAGTCAGAATTTCAAATCTTCCAAATCTAACTACGTAATTCCACATCACATTCAAAAGTAAAAATATCGATAGTTAACAAAGGAGGGGTTGACCCACAGTGGTACACAAAACAGGTTAGATCACTCTTTCAAAAACAAAGAAAAAGCATGCCAAATTTAAACAGATACAAACTTACCAATACTGGCAATCTTTTATTGAAACTCCAAATTTAGGTCAAACTTCAATAGGAGACGGCTTTAATAGTTTCCACAACGAAATACTGTCACGTACATTGGCAGAAAATCCGAAGAAATTATGGTTGTTCGTTAAGTATACTAGCGGCAAAACACAATCAATAGCTTCACTAAGGCCGAGCGAGGTGGCACAGTCGTAACACACTGGACTCGCATTCGCCGGCCGCGGAGACTAAGGCGTTCCAGTCACGGTCTGCACGGCCACTACGGTCGGGGGTTCGAATCCCCCCTCGGGCATGGATATTTGTGCCGTCCTAGTTCGTAAGTAGTTCATAAGTAGTTTGTAAGTTTAGGGACTGATGACCCCGTAGTTAAGTCCCATAGACTATACAAACATTTGAATTTTGGAAATTTTGCAAATGCAGGGATGGCTCCTTTCAAAGGGCACGGCCGATATACTCCCCCATCCTTGTCCAAACAAGCCGACCGTAACCTCTGCCTTTAATGACCACGCTGTTGACGGGGCGTTAAACACTGATCTTCCTCGACTTTCACTACGCGATATCAATGGTGATGCTACTATGATAAAGCAGAAATGCTAAACACGGCTTTCCGAAATTTCTTCACCAAAGAAGACGAAGGAAATACTCCAAAATTAGAATAAAAACAACCACCAACATGCGTAATTTAGAAGTAGGTATCCCTGGAGTGTTAAAGCAACTTAAATCTCTTAACAAATGCAAGTCTCCCGGTACAAATCGTGCACCCGTTAGGTTCCTTTCGGATTATGCTCATGCAATAGCTCCATACCTAGCTCTAACATACAACAGCTCGGTCATCAACAGTTCTGTATCCAAAGACAGGAAAGTTACACAGATCACTCTAGTACTCAAGAAAGGCAACAGGAGTGATCCGCTAAATTACAGGCATATATCATTGACGTCGGTTTACAGCAGGATTTTAGAACACATACTTTCCTAAAACATTATGAAGTACCTCGAAGAGAAACGACTCGTAGTCAACACGGATTCAGAAAATATCGTTCTTGTGAAACACAGCCCGCTCTTTACTTACATGATGGGTGCTATCGACAAGGGATCTGAGATCGATTCCTTATTTCTCGATTTCCGGAAGGCTTTCGACACCGTACCTCACAAGCGTCTTTAAATCAAATTGTGTGCTTATGGAATATCGACAAAGTTGATCAATTGGATTTGCGTTTTTCTGTCATAAAGGACATAATACGTTGTAATTGACGGAAAGTTATGGAGTAAAACAGAGGTAATATCTGGCGTTTCCCAAGGAAGTGTTACTAGCCCTTTCTGTCCCTTATTTTAAAAAACTATTTAAGAGACAATCTGAGCAACTCTCTTAGACTGTTCACGGATGATGCTGTCGTTTATCGGTTAGTAAAGTCACCAGAAGATCAAAAGCAGCTGAACAATTATTTTGACAAGATATCTGCATGTTCAAAAATTGTCAATTGATCCTAAACAATGAAAAGTTTGTAGTTATCCATATGAGCACTAAAAGAAATCCGTTAAACTTCATTTACAATATAATTCATCCAAATCTAAAGCCCGTAAATTCAACTAAATATTTAGGAATTATAATTACGAACAACTTAAATTGGAAAGAACATATTCAAACATTGTAGGGAAGCCGAACGAAAGGCTCCGTTTCATTGCCAGAACACTTACACGATGCAACAGTCCTACTAAAGAAACTGCATACACTACACTTGTGCGTCCTATTTCGAAGTATTGCTGCCCATTGTGGGATCCCCACCAAGTGGGACTGACGGATGATATAGAGAAAGTTCAGAGAAGAGCAGCTCGTTTTGTATTATCTCGATGTAGGGGAGATAGTGTCACAGAAAGTATGTACGAGTTGTGGTGGAAATCATTAAAAGAAAGACGTTATTCGTTGTGGCGATATTTATTCATAAAATCCTCTCACCAACTTTCTTTTCCGAATGAGAAAATATTTTGTTAGGACCCACCTACATAAGAGGACATGATGCTGTCAATAAAATAAGAGAAATCAGATGGAAAACGGAAAGGCTTAGGTGTTCCCTTTTCCCGCTTGCTATTAGAGGAACGAACGGTAGAGAAATATCATAAAAGCGGTTCAGTGAACCCTCCGCCATGCACCTAAATGTGATTATCAGAGAGGATAAACACACAAACACACACACACACATACACAAACATCAATACATGTAAGCCCCAAAAAAGCCGCGGTGGAGCGCATATATATCATCATTTCCAAAAACAGTACATGTAAGCTTAAAAAAAGCTACTGTGGAGTGGATATATATAAGCATTTCTAACATCAATACATGTAAGCCCCAAAGAAGCCACTGTGGAGTGGCCGAGCGCTCTAAGGCGCCTTGCTGCGGAGCGCGTGCTTCCTCTCCCTCACTCCTTCCATCTCTCTCTCTCTCTCTCTCTCTCTCTCTCTCTCTCTTTCTCTCTCTCACACACACACACACATTCACACAAGCACACTATCTCAATGTAATTTGAATTAGGCAGGATTTTTATTCATTTACACACAGTATAATAATTAATGATTTTTTTAATCTCTTCACAAGTACATTAAAATATTAGTTAACTTCGTCTTGTAACACAACTAGTTTTCATCTCATGCTGTCACACAGTGCCAACATTCGAATTTATTCTAGTGTCTTATACAACTTCAACACATTTTGGAATATCGTCTTCTGAAACTGTTCGATATTATAGTTCGAGTAAGTATGTGAAATATTCAAAGCAATTGACCAAAATTTAACAGCTGTATCTGCCTTAATAATGTCGAGCTCACATTTAATTTCATTTAGTTGGCACCACATCATCAAAAATACTGTGGCTGCAGTGCTTTTAATGTGTTCAGTTGGAGCTTCTTCATGAACAGGAGCACCAAAGTCAAATTTCGTTACTAGGCGCAAAGCGCAGTCATTTCTACTCGTGAATCTGAGCTGTGGTATGGAATGACATACTTTGAAATTTCTACTTGTGAATCTAAGCTGCTGTATGCTACGACATATTTTGATATTTCTAGCAGCTTTCCCAATCGACAAACTTTCAGAATAGCTTGTTTTAATTTTTATTAAAGATTATGTTGACCTTATATACTTTCTGTTATTGTTCCGCTCTTCAGTCTGGAGACTGGTTTGATTGTAGTTATCCACCCTACTCTATCCTGAGCAAACATTTTCATCTCCTCATAAGAACGGCAACCCACATTTATTTGAATCTGCTTACTGTATTCGCCTCTTGATCTCCCTCTGAGTTTTTTTCCACACTCTTCCCTCCAATGCTAAATTCAGGATTCCTTGATTTCTAAGGCTCTGTAGTGCCAATCGATCCCCCCCCCCTTTTTTTTAGTCAAGATATACGAGAAATTTCTTTTCCCTCTAATTCCATTCGGGGGACTGATGACCATAGTAGTCTGGTCCCTTTGTATCCCCAACCAACCAATTCCCTTCGGTACCTCCTCATTAGTTACGCGATCTACCCACCTAATCTTCAGCATTCTTCTATTGCACCACATTTCAAAAGCTTCTATCCTCTTTTTGTCTGGATTGTTTTTCGTCCTTGTTTCACAACCGTACAAAGCAACATTCCACACAAATGCCTTAAAAATACTTACTAACACTTAATGTTCGAAATTAACAAATCTCTCTTGTTTAGAAACACTTTTCTTCTCATTGACAGTCTGTATTTTATATCCTCTGTACTGCGACCGTCATATGTTATTTTACTGCCCAAGTAACAAAATTCATCCACGACCTTTATTATTTCGTTACCTAATATAATTCCGTCAGAATCGTCTGATTTTCTTAGATTACGTTCCATTATCTTTTTGTTTCGCTCTTGTTAATCTTACACGCAACTTTCAAGACACTGTCTATTCTGTACAATTGCTCTTCCAGGTCCTTTGCTGTCTCTGTCAGAATTACAATGTAATCAGCAAACCGAAACGTTTTTATTTTTTCACCTTGAACTTTAATGCGTTTCCTATATTTCTCTCTGTTTTCCTTCACACGTGCTCAATGTATAAATCAAATTGTTCAAATGTTTGTATAGTTATGGGACTTAACTACGGGGTCATCAGTCGCTAAACTTACAAACCACTTATGAACTACCTACGAACTAGGACGGCACAAATATCCATGCCCGAGGGGGGATACGAACACCGACCGTAGTGGCCGTGCAGACCGTGACTGAATCGCCTTAGTCCTCTCGGCCACCGCGGCCGGCAATGTATAAATTGAATAACATTGGGGAAAGGCTACAACCTTGTCTAACTCCCTTCCGAACCAACGCTCCCCTTCCATGCCCTTCGACTCTAATAATTGCAGTCTAGTTTCTGTGTAAGTTGTAAGTAACTTCCAGTTTCCTATATTTTAGTCCTGCTAATTTCAGAATTTGTTAGAGTGTATTCCATTCAAGGTTTTCTGCAAACTTATAAAAGCTAGAAATGTAGGTTTACCTTTCCTTAGCCAATCTTCTAAGATAAGTTGTAAAGTGAGTATTGCATCAAGTGTTCTTACAATTTTCTAAATACAAACTGATCTTCCCCGAGGTCGGCTACTACCAGCTTTTCCATTCTTCTGTATAATATTCGTGTTCAAATTTTGGAATCGTTATTTATTAAGCTAGTGGTTCTGAAATTTTCGCATCTGTCTGTGCCTGATTTCTTTTGAATGGTGATTATTACATTTTTCTTGAAGTCTAAAGGTGTTTCGCCTGTCTCATACATCTTATACACCTGGTGAACCATTTTTGTTATGACTGGCTCTCCCGGAGACTTCAGTAGTTTTGAGGAAATGTCATCTACTCCAAGGGCCATGTTTCGATTTAGGTCTTTGATTGCTCTCTCAAATTCTTCTTTCAGTTTAGTGTCTCCCATCTCAGCTTCATCTACTTCCTCTTCCATATCTACAATATTCTCTCGAAGTTCATTTCCTTTGTAGACTCCCTCTATAATATATTCTTTCCACCTTTCAACTTTCCTCTCTTTGTTCAGAACTGGTTTTCCGTCAGAGCTCTTGATATTCATTTAGCTGATTTTCTTGTCTCCAAATAACTCTTTTATTTTCCTGTAGGCACTATCTTTCCCATATTTATACATTCTTCTATAGATTTACATTTCCCATCTAGCCATTTTGCAATTCCAGTCAATCCAATTTTTTAGTCGTCTACACTCCATTTTACATGCTTCATTTAATGCATTTTTATATTTCCTACTTGCGTCAATTAAATTCTGTATTCTATGTGATATCCAAGGAATTTTTTGTAGTTCTTGTCTTTCTAATTATTTGGTTCTCTGCTGCCTTCACTTTTTCATCTCTAAAAGCTACGCATTCATCTTCTGTCAATTCCCCCTGTTTCTGACATTTGTCGCCTAAAGCTTCCTCTGGAACTCTCAAGAACTTCACGTTCCTTCAGTTTATCCAGACGTCTTCCTCTTTCACTCGTTTGCCCCAGTCCATATTAGCCTACTATTTTTCCTTTCCTTCCTTTTCCTACTACCGAGTTCCATTCCTCCATTATTTTCAGTATTTCGTCTCCCTTAACTGCCTGAATGACTTCTTTTATCACATCAAACATTTTTTCAATCTCCTCATCATCGACAGAGCTAGTTAGCATATAAACTTGCCGAACGCAGTGGCCGAGCGCTCTGCGGCGCGCCAGTAACGGTCTGCACGGCCGCTGCGGTCGGTGGTTCGAATCCCCCCTCGGGCGTGGATGTTTGTGCCATCTTTAGTATAAGCTATTTCATAAGTAGTTTGTAAGTTTAGGGGCAGATGACCCCATAGTTAAGTCCCATAAGCTCTACAAACATTTGAACAAATAAACTTCTGCTACAGTTGACGGTGTTGGCTTAGTATCTATCTTGACTACAATAATGCCATCCATGTGTTGTTCACATTGATTTGATTTTTCCAGGGAAGCCAAAACAGTTTTGGTCCAACCCGCCACTGCCCGCACCGAAACTAAGTTTATTGTGCGGTATCGCTCCCTGTATATCTAGTAAAGCCAACCAATGCCCTTGAACAGTACAAGGAGTACCTTTACCAGTTCTTTATTAGACACAATTTCTTCGGGTATGGTTGTCCCAAATGTTCTGTGCCTTTTAGTCTCCAATGCAATGCATTCGAAGATTAGATGTGATGCAGTTTCATCACCGTCATCACAGATCCTACATTTAGGGTCCTCTTCTGTTATTCCCATTGTATGTAGGTGGTTATTCACATTAGTTTTGAAACATTCCTATTTTCTTATTAATTAGTTGACTACTCCAGTGATATCTCAACTAATTCTGCATATACGAGGGTTGGAACTTAAATAGTGGCAACTATTTATTGACAACCAATATAAAAGCATCACACGTTTGTTCCTGTTACTGTCCTTCAAAGTAGTCACCAGCGTTGTGTAGAACCCGTTGTCAGCAGAGCCTGTTCTGTTGGTGCGAATGGAGCGGTCCATTGCCTGTCGAATCTCTGGAAGTGTTCTGAAGCGAATGCCACGAAGTGGTTCCTTCATATTTGGCAACAGTATGCACTTCTTCTTCAGAGACGCTAGGACGACATGCCCAATGCATGTCTGCCAGTTTGCCGACCTTCGTTGAAGGCTTTTACCCAACGTGCCACTGTTCTGTACGGCAGTGCTGATTCCCCGTACGCCTCTTGAAGACCTCGATGACACTATCGTGTTGTACGACCTCTGGCACATTCAATCTTACACAACTCCGTTGTTCCTGTTTGGAAAACATAGTGAAACCGTTACGTTAGACCGCTCGCTCACAAGTGACTGTGTTTCCCTCGATTGTGCGCACGCCGGTGACGCGGGACGGGCGAGTCCATTTGTCTCCGCAGCTATGTTGCCACTATTTAAGTTCCAGCCCTCGTATAACTCTTCAGTCACCTGACCAGAAATCCTGTTCATCTTTCATCGAACTGAGTAGTCCCCGCCCGGAGATCCGAATGGGTGACTATATTACCTCTTGAATATTTTACCCAGGAGAATGCCATCATTATATAGTCATACAGTTCAAATTAACGGCTATAGCTTTCCCTTGCTCTCAGCCATTCTCAATAACTGCATGGCAAAGCCACGTTAGCTGATGTTACAAGGCCAGGGCAGTCAAACATCCACAATGTTGCCCCTGTAACTACTGAGAAGGCTGCTGTCTCTAGTCAGGGACCACACGTTTGTCTGGCCTCTCCACAGATACCTCCTCCACTGTGGTTGCACCTACTGTCCGGGTGTCTACCGGGTGATCAAAAAGTCAGTATAAATTTGAAAACTTAATAAATCACGGAATAATTTAGATAGAGAGATAAAAATTGGCACACATGCTTGGAATGTGCCCGCCTCGCTGATTTTGTGAAGGAAACTGGACAAACTGGTGTTTTTAGGAAGTCCTTTCTGTGAAAATTTCGCAGTTTTCCTGTTGTTACTGAATATTCATTGTCTGTAAACATAAAAAATTAACACCATTTATTAACCAATTAATCAGTCACCAAAATGGGAAGACCACTCAGTGAAGTATTACGTTTTTATTTAATTTTTTTTCTTTCTTTCTTTATTTTGAGACACTTGGCCACATGGAATTTCTGAAATTTAGACAACACGACACATTATTTTGCCACCAGTGTAGCACTGTAATGAAGATTTTGCAGACAGTGGTTTGTGGGTGTCAGACCGATTTATCTTTCTAAAGTCGTTTGCCTTTTTCTTGTTATTTTGGTGACATATTTTGAACAACTTCCATTTAAAAATATTGCTTTAAATTACTAAACTGACTAAATTTGAGGTCAAGGTGTGCTTTTCATGCATGAAATACTATTAGTCTCTTTTCTGTTGTGAGCAATTTTCCTTATGCCTCAGTATGGCACTGATATTGTGTTTTCTGAAGTAAGGCCTTGTTCCCATAGTTGTAACATGGAAACTATCCAAAACTGTAACTGCTTTGAAATCAGTTTCAATTTATTCTCAAAAAGTGGTATCTTATCATATACTTTCATCACTCCTTTAATTTACCCAGTAACTGTCACAGTGAAAGTCAAATATGTGTGTAAAGTCCTAATGGACCAGACTGCTAAGGTCATCGGTCCAAAAACTTGCACACTATTTAGACTAACTTATTCTATAGATGACACACACACACACCAAGTAAAGAACTCAGAACTTGTAGTGTTTCAAATCAACCTTACACATGTCTATATACTACTAACGTATGTGTAAGTTCAGAAGAGACACGGCTGCTCCTGTGTCAATTTGTAACTGCACTAGTTCATTATTGATAGTGGCTGAAATCAGGAGCTTACTGAGCTCTTTCTGTGGTGTTTCAATTTGGCTGACGTCCATGGGCATTTGATATGACCTGTTAAATGTCTGGGATGGCTGGTTGTTTTGTGCATGACAGACAGTGTGGAGGTGTCCCATCTTTCCACAGGCATCGCAGGAAGACCATAGGTCATCATGATGATGGGCAATTTGGCACTGCGGGCAGGACGGCAGCTGAAGCAGTGGTCTGGTCCACCGGCGCCGTGGTGTGTTGTTTTTTGAGTTCCACCGCAAACCGTGTTGGTCTGGGGCGACAGGCGCGTACTGGGCCGTGGGCTATGGCTGGCTGGGGCAGGCCGTCAGCGAGATGCAGCGACACTGCTGGATGAGCACAATGCTTTTGGCGGAGGCGCCCGGCCGCTGGTCAACCAGCAGCCTGATGGCGGTGACCTTGGCCCAGGACTCCAGTCTTCGATCGGCTGCAGTGCAAATTTCTAAATTGGAAGCACTCTGTATGACTTGTACCAAAATCAAATGTTTGTAAAGCTTATGGGACTTAACTATGGGGTCATCAGTCCATAAACTTACAAACTACTTACGAATTAGCTAATACTAAGGACGGCACAAATATCCATGCCCGAGGGGGGATTCGAACCCCCGACCATAGTGGCCGTGTAGACCATGACTGGCGCACCTCAGTCCCCTCGGCCACTGCGGCCGGCGACTTGTTCCAAAGAAGGATCTTCAAGTTTGAAGGCATGTGTCAAAAACTGGCGTCTGGCGCTGCCTGAATTACGTGGTCTCGCACCATCTGGTCTACATATGATTCCTTGGAACCCTTGATTATGAACTGGCATCAGTGGCTGAGGCCTTGGAGCTCAGCAGCCCATTGTCTGTGTGTTTGACCTGGTTTCTCTCTGTTTTGAAAAAATTCCACCTGGGTTGCTAACACACGGTGTCGATGACAGCAGTAGGCGGACAACAGACTTCTGATGTCGGAAAACGTTAAAGTTTCTGAAGCTGTGGGTTGGAGTTTTGTTAGTAGGTCATAGATGCGAGATTGATTTCAAGCTAAGAAGGAGGATCGCCTGGCTGCTTCTGTCATGACCGCATGTACCTCAAAATGTTGTTGAAGACGGCACTGGTAGGTCAACCAATCCTCTTCGTCCTCATTAAAGGCTGGGTACGGCGGTGACAGGGATGGTTTGGCGGCCAAAAGCGTCTGGAGGGGACGTTCCTGGTGTGTGGCTAGCTGTTCCAACACTGTCGGAAGGAAGTGCTGTAGACGTTCGTCTTGTTTCTGTAGGATACAGGATAGTAGCTGAGACAGATCGACCTGTTGTCCCATGTGTGGAGTGGTCATTATTTATTATTATTATTATTATTTGCACATGTAAAGTTCATCCAATTCTCGTTGCCACTGTGTAGTAACTGACCATGTATGTTCACCAGCAACACTAGTTTATTTTCACAGACCGTCACAGTGATGGAGCTGAGGCTCCACACAAGTCTAAATGCGCAAGTCACAGTTTACTACAGAGGTTACGCTAAAGTACAATTTACAAGTCCCTAGCATGGATTTCCGAAGAAGGTCTGTAGGTAGACTCCAGTATTCATCAGTCTGCACTCCGTCCAAACTGGTGAAGAACTTCAGCGGTGACGGTCGCTGCACCGGCTTATCTTCCATGTTTCGGCTGTGTGCTTGTGCCGTAATGGCCAATCAGGACACGGCGTAAGGATATTTGGAGGTACAGCGCCCCCTGCCCTAAGTAGCTTGGTGTAGATATTGATAGTCGCCGTACCTCTCTGGTTTACATGCCATCTTTGAGTTCCCCCTGGACGTAGGTAACCATAAACTGGTTAGCTCCGGTGTTGGTGTGGTTGCGGCGCTGGCAGGCATTGCTGGTGCTGCAGGCTGCCGCCGCAACATGCTCCAATGTCTTATGATTGTTGTTGTTGTTGTTTAGAGGCGACTAAACTGTTAGGTCATCAGTCCCCTGTTCCTAGCAAAGATGTTACAGTATAATTAGTGCAAGCAAAAGAAAATCTGCCACTGAACACACAGAAGGGAAACCCACAAGAGGTGCACATTGACAATGAACATTTCACTGACAACACAAAGAATAAAACACAAAAGGGATGAACGAAGTGTTTAACCGAACTAAAATTTTACAGCAGAATAATGTAGCGGGCTGATAATGAGGATAATAAAGGATGAACCAGCCACTCTGCACATACTAAAACCTCAAATTAAAAGCAGGACAGACAACACAAACGTAACAACAGATTAAAACAGTTGGAGTGATGGGTGCCTGAAACATGAGGCGTATGTACCCACCATTCATCCATATGATAAAAACCAGCTGCAAAAATAAAATGCGAAACACGCTCAGCCATAGCGGCATCGTTTCCTAGCATTAAAGGAAGCACAACTGGCAGGTCAAAAGACTGTCAGAAGACAGCTAAAAGTGATCAGTCCAACAGGATGTGGACCACTGTCAAGAAAGAACCACAGGCACCACTGTGGTGGGTCCTCCATGTATGACCAATATGCAGGCTACAAAGGACAACTGACTCCCTATGGGTCCAAACGAAGACCACAGAGTGGCCAAACTTGCCAACAGTAGAAACAGAGTCCTGAATTGACCACACGAAAGGTTGTTTCAGAATACACTGATCAAGGCCTTGCAAGCAACTAAGAGAATCACTGCAGATAAGTATAAACTCCCTGGGGCAGGCTCAGAAATATTGAAGAGCACAAGAAATATCCACCAGCTCAGCTGTGAAAATATTTCTCCCGCAGGCCAATGAATGCTGTTCAACATGCTGACGATGGGTATAGACACAACCAGCAGGGCCATAGACTAGGAAACCATCTTTGTACACAACTTCCGTGCCACAAAAAACAATCAAGAACTGCCTGAAACTGGTGACAGAGATTCAACAGTGCAATAGTCTCTTAAGTCATGGGACAAGTCTAACCATAGCTACAGATAAGGAATGGATCAAGGAGGCATACAGCACAGCAGGAAGGTTAAAGAAAAGTGGGGGTGGTGGGGGGGGGGCCGTGGAAAGGGACTCAAGTAACAAAAGAAGGGAACAAATATAAACCACAATCGGGAGACCCAACCTTGGCCGTCATCGTGGAGAGGGGAGTGCAACATCTGGGAAAAGAAGCCCGTGATTCAGGTGGTGAGGCGAGACATTAATATGAACAATGTATGAGGCTAATAGCTGTTGCCTGTGTAAACACAGGAGGTGGGGGAGGGGGGGGGCAGCTTCAGCAAGGAGGCTTGCCACTGGACTCGTGAGGATTGTGTACAAGACCTGCAATGCAGATGGAGCTGCCAAATCGTAAATGAAGCTCTCATATTCTAGGCATGATTGAATGAAGCCTTTATAGAGCTCCAAAAGAGTTGGATGCACGGGTCAAAATCAGAGTGACGGAGGCAGCGAAAAATATTTAGATAGCACCAGCACTTTTGTCACAAGTGACGAAGGTGTGGCACACAAGTAAGCCCTGGCGTTGAAAAGCATGCCTAGGAAGCAATGTGTCTCTTCAACATGGAGGAGTTCATCAGACAGGTACAGCTCTGGATTGAGATGAAGCACATAAGGGCAACAGAAGTGCATTACTTAGGTCTTAGAGCCCAAGAATTGGAAACCATGGGCAAAAGCCCATGACTCTGCTTTCTAATGGCTCCCTGCAGCCGATGTTCAGTAACACCAATACTAATGGAACTGAAATAGATTCATAAGTAATTGTCAAATAACGAGTAGGAAACCAATGACCCCACTGCTGCAGCAAGACTGTTGATTGCAATCAGAAAAAGGGGAACATTAAGAACGTAGCCCTGCGGGACACCATTATCCAGGACATGAGTCGAGCTGAGAGAGGTGCCAACAGAAACCTGAAGAGAGGAGCGATAGGAAGTTCTGAAGTAAATTGGAAGTGACACTGTAAGCCCTATTCATGAAGTGTTGAGAGAATATGATGGTGCCAGGTGGTATCATACACATTTTCAAGATGTAAAAAGACTCAAACCAGATGCTCATGCCTGATGAAAGGAGTCTGGGCAGCTGACTCCAGTGACATGAAGTTGTGTATTGTGGAGCAGACCCCTCGAGGGGCTCAGCATTAATTTGCCGAGTATGGGATTGGCGAATCTGGGGTCCATGAGCTGGAGACGGGTATGCACTGACAGTCCTCTAGATACCATAACCTCTTTTTCTTATGTCCTTGCTTTCTCCATACTATTTTAGGTATCGAGTCAGTGACGTCCTCTCAGATCGTTTTGAGCAAGAGAACGGTGTTCCTCAAGGTAGTGTTCTTAGTGTGACTTTGTTTGCCATAGCAATGAACAGTCTTACATCCTTTGTTAAAAGTCCTGTTCGGTGTTCATTATTTGTTAACGTCTTCTCTATGTTCTTCTAGCCTTGCAATGACAACTCGTCAGTTGTAGCTCACTCTTCGATGATTAGATGACTGGGCGAAGAACAGTGGTTTTATGGTTTCAACCAAGAAGTCTGTATGTGTTCTTTTTAACTGTTCCCATTCTATTTTAAACTTACCTGATCTGAGGATGAGGGGCAGTGTCCTACATTTTAAAGAAATGGTGCAGTTTCTGGGTCTAATCTTTGACTCGAAACTCACATGGTTGCCACACCTCAAGGATCTGAAGAAAAGATGCCTCAAAGCACTGAGTATTTTAAAATGTCTTAGCCACAATTCATGGGGTGCAGATAGAACCTGTCTGCTTCAGTTTTATCGCACCTTTGTGCGATCTCAGCTTGATAAAGGATACATAGCGTTTGATCTCTTATTTGAAGATTTTAGACATGATGCGTCATGAAGGGATTCGGTTGGCTACTGGGGCCTTGAGAACTAGTTCCATTATGAGCCTCTGTGCTGAGTCTGCTGAGTCGCCACTGTCTATTAGGTGACAACTGCTCACGGGGCACCAGGGGTACAAAATGTTGTCAATACCACACGTCCTGCATACCATAGTGTAGCTCGGCCTCCTGTGACAGGGTTGTTTCGTACTCGGCAAAGAGCAACATGTCCTTTTGGAATATGCATGAAGGACTGTCTCCCACAGATGGATGTACCTGATTTTAATGTATTACATCAGGGTTGGAGCAGATTTCCTACTTAGCTCCTTTGGAGTCCCATCATGATTTTAGCGTTAGCAAATTTTAAGTAAGGTTGCATTCCTGATTTTACATCTCAATCTCAATATTTTAAAATTTTACAGTGGTCTACACTGATGGTTCAAAGTTGGGGATTTCACTCGGCTGTTCCATACTGTTCTCAGACCATGTTACCAGGATTTGCTTCCCAACAGTCTTTTCTATCAAAATGTTCAAATGTTTGTTAAGCTTATGGGACTTAACTACGGGGTCATCAGTCCCTAAACTTACAAACTACTTATGAACTACTTACAAACTAGGACGGCACAAATATCCATGCCCGAGGGGGGATTTGAACCCCCGACCGTAGTGGCTGTGCTGACCGTGACTGGAGCGCCTCAGTCACCTCGGCCACCGCGGCCGGCAGTCTTTTCTATCTTCACAGCAGAGCTTCACACAATTATGATAGCATAGCAGGAAATGCGGCGTGTTTGGAACACACGGTTTCTTATCTGCTCCGAATTACTCAGAGCACTCCAATCATTGCAAAGCCTGTACCTAGATGAGAAGATTCCACAGCTCATACAGGACCAACTGTGCTCCCTCCAGAAGCGGGGTAAGCAGGTGTCATTCTGCTGGGCACATGGGCATGTGAAATTCATGGAAATGAAGTTGCTGATCGGGCTGCAAAGGTGGCCTGCAATGACCATAACGTAATACAGTCTGCCATTACCCTGCAGGACGCCCTCTCTATGGTTCAGCAGAAGTACTCTCAGCTGTGGAAGACACATGGCTGGCAGTGACATGTAATAAGCTGCAGTTTGTGAAACCAACTGTCTGACCATGGTGAACCTCCTGCCAGTCACTGAGATGACATGAAGTGACCCTGGTGCGGCTCTGAATCGGGCACTGCCCATTAAGACACAACTTTTTACTTCTTCAAGGAGATCCTCCTTTTTGTGATGCCACATTCTAATTGAGTGCAACTTTCATCATGCTGCGATGGCAGAAGCCAATCTTTGTGGCCCTCTGCCCTCTGTTTTAACTGATTGTAAGGTGAGTTTGAAAAAAAAAATATGATTTTGTGAAGCATCTACACTCTGGTCTAAGTTTTTAGGTTGGAGATTTTAGTTTGATGCAGGAGGGCTGGCTGATTTCCTCTTTGTGTGGCCAGCCAGCCCTGCTCATCTGTTCTGGCATTCTACAACCTAATCCTCTTTTGACAACTGTGATATAACAGATTTTTATGACCTCGTTTATCTCGTGCATCTTTTATTTTGTTTGACAGTAGTGTCACTCTGTCTTCGTCTGGGCACTAAAGACATGCACCCTGATACCATAATCACCACACCACTACCACTGTGGAGCAGATTTGGTGAAAGCTCCACTGTTGTGGAGTGAGGATTCCATGGTCTTCAAGAATCCACATGAACTTCTGACTCACCATACATTCAAAGAGCTTGCACATAACATTGGTGAGGCTAATTGAGCAATAAATATCAGCCACCTGGGGATCAGCACCAGGTTTCATCACCAGGATGATGATGCTATCCTGCCATTATGATGGGAAGACACCTTCTGCCCACACACAAATTAACAGGGTGAGAAGTTGGTGTTGAAAGTCTGCTGGGAGGTGATGAACAAACTGCCTGTGAATGCTGTCTGATCCTGGAGGATGTGTTGGGGTATGCAGCAAGGTCACTTTTGAACTCCCACTCACTATACAGCCCAATGTATGTTTCCTTGGGGTACATGTGAAAAGACAACTGTTGCCTTTCAGCACACTCATTGACAGAGTTGAAGTCCACACTGTAAGTTGCAGTCACTGAGCTATAAGCGTAATGTTCCACCATGTACTCTATGATAGTAGCTGGACCTGTGCAGAGAGTACCCTGAATGTGAAGACCTGGAATCCCTGTCGATTGACAGTGCCGAAAAGGCACCTAACCTGGGATCACACCTGAGATGGGGAAGCTTGAGAGCCGATGATGGCTACACACCTGTCCCAAAAGTCCTGCTTACTCTGTGATTTAAAAGCAATCAGATACTCTATGGAAGGGTGGCGGTGGAGTGCCTGACGACATTCCCTGATGGCCTCAGCAATCTCTGGTGTCCACCAGGGCACCGACTTAATGTGGAGCAAACTAGAGGATTTCGAGACTGTTCCGTCAGCAGCAGAAACAATGGTGCTAGTGACTTAATCAACAGCCATATCAAGATCTGGGAGCGGAGAAGTTACTTTAGCATTCAAGGTGTAAGCTGGCCTGTCACCCCTACAGAGAGACCAGCGGGCCAGGTGGTCCAGAGGTTGAAACTCTAGGTGAATAATATCAATTGGAAAGTGTTCACCACTGCAAAGGTCATAATGGACGCTCCCAGTGGTTGTTGACTCTGAATCCCCTAAAAGGAAGAGTGGCAGAAGAAGTTACGTGATAAAGGCAGCAAGGTCTGCAGAAGACACTGCCTCGTGCAGAGGAAGGGAAATAGAAAAGATGGTAATGTCCCATCATGCCTGGATTCTCACAGCCACTGCCTTGAGCGCCATGCAAAGTGGCACTGGTGCATTAGAGCAAAATGTTCAAATGTTTGTATAGCTTATGGGACTTAACTACAGGGTCATCAGTCCCTAAACTTACAAACTACTTATGAACTAACTAATACTAAGGACTGCACAAATATCCATGCCCGAGGGGGGATTCGAACCCTCGACCGTAGTGGCCGTGTAGACCGTGACTGGAGCGTCTCAGTCACCTCGGCCACCGCGGCAGGCTGCATTAGAGCCAATCGCGAGGACATACATACAGACACCTCGAGATACCCTACCATATGTTGCACAGATTTTATAGTAGCCCCCAGGGCAGGGGTCCACTGGGTTGGAAACCAGGTTTCCTGGAGGGCTACACACAGAGCTGGATAGTGACACAATAATTGCTGCAACTTGGCCAAGTGGTGAAAGAAACTGTCACAGTTCCACTGTAGCATCACATAATCTCCCTACTTACAGGGCATACTTAAATGGAAGGTAGAACAGGTTCCACAGAACTATCTGTCATCACTGACTGTGGAGGTTGAGCCTCGGCATCCATGCAGTGGTGGCATGGTAGCCAACAGGGACTCTTTCTTCTTATTAATCTTTTTCTCCTTCTCTCGCTTGTCCTTTGGTTTCTCTTCCGGGGAGGGCTTTCCTGACTCAGTCTCAGGGACTGAGGATTCATTTGAGGCCCTATCAGCATCAGTTCGTGGCTCTTTCAGCCACTCACTGGTGTCCACTGTACCAGTGGGAGAAACCTTTGAAGAAAGGGATCCAAGCAATCCCTTCCTTTCAAGAGAAGCCAGAGCAGGGTGTTGTGGCTCTGGCTCAGGAGAGGGGACTGATGTGCCCATTGGTTGGGGGGTTAGTGCTCCCAAAGCAGGGTCTGTGGGATAAACAGAGGGAGAGTTGCCCTCAACCACCAAGGGGGCAGATGGTGATGGTTGGGCATGGGGTCCCACTATAGCTGACTGAACAGGTGGCAATTTTGTCAGCAAGAATAGTGATGGTGATGCGGCCATACCATAAGATGTTTTCATGCTCACAGGGTGGATCTTTTCATATTTCCTCTTAGCCTCCAAATGAGACAATGTAATCAGGGTTTTATAATCCATAATTTTTCTTTCTTTATGTAGAATTGAGCAGGCTGGGAAGGAATGGGGTGCTGCTGTCCACAGTTAACACAGATGGGAGGAGGTGCAGGAGGGATGTTTCGGTGTGTTGCATGTCCATACTTCCCACAGGTGGTGTTGGTATTACATCAGGAGGACATGTGCCCAAACCTCCAGATCTTAAAACAGCCCAAAGGGGGAGGAACATAGGACTTGGCATCACACTGGTAAATCATCACCTCGAAGGCCTAGATGAGGGCATCGGTAGTGACCCTGTTGTCTTTCAGAACCCTATAAACATGCCAAATAAAGTGGACTCCTTACTACTCCAAGTTGTTGTGTAGTTAATCATCTGACTGGAATACAAGATCTCTATGCAATATAATTCACTGGACCATGTTCTAACTCTTGTGGGGAGTGATCATTACGGAAACTTCACCCAGCTTGTCACAGGAAAGCAATGTTTGTGACTGCACTGGGGATGACAATGTAATGAGGACTGAGCCTGCTAGCATCTTAGACATACCATCCGAGTCTCCGAAATTGTCTTCCAAGTTTTCCACGAAAAACAGAGGCTTTATGGTCATGAGAGATTCACAATCCATCCTGGCACACACTGTATACCATGGAGCATACTGCTCTCCTTGGTTTCTCATTGTATGTTCCTTCCAGGGCATGGCCAAGAAGCTAGGGATGTAAAAATCCACCCAGAAAGAGCTCCGCTTGCCTGGGTAAGCCTGATACAACTGAGGTGTGGCCACTAGCAACAACTCCACATAAACAGCCATGCCTCTCCTTGGCTCATACCACGCCTTGAGAAGTGGTCGCAGCAGACACAGAGCTTACGGTATGGAGGACTGTTGGAGCAACGCAATCCACAGCTCAGATAGGTGCTATGTCTTATGTGGGTTGATTAGTATTTCACACTTTAAGGGAAGCTATCCATTGTGTTTAAGTGCAAATTACAGATAACCTTTTACAAAGATTCTGTATCTATCACAGTGTGGTGGGTATATAACAATTGCTAGGTGCAACTATTAGATTTATGTGACACCTATTACTTACTTCATGATAGTGTTTTAATGGCAGCTTAGTTGCACTCTGTGCACTGTAGCAAAAATTGAAACCTCATGTACTTTCAAAGTGGCCAATCTGATTTTACTTCTTGTGATCATTACAGTATCAGTCATAATACATCGTTACAGATCACAGCCTACCTAGGATTGGAAATTTTAATATTCTATTGAAGTTTGCAAAAATACAGATTGTCTTTCATACTTTATTAATTTATGTGTTACACAATAATATAATTAAGGAGCTATCATGTATGAAATGTTAACTTCTAGCACAAAAGCAGAATTTGAAAGTGTGGTATGATTAATAATATATTATTATCATTATTTTCCAGATTGCCAGCAAAGTGAGACATTTGAAACTCGTACAGGATAAATTCAATTTTACATTCCTGGGAATGATGACAGTACTGTGTGCAATATCAGTTCTTTTGTGTATTACTTTCAAGCACTGCAGAAGAACTGCAACAGCATCTCCTGACATTCTGGGTGGTAGCACTGATAACAATAAAGACATCATTGTAACTGATGAAGAAACTAAAGTTCAAACTATAAAACTTTAGTATTAAGGAATTTTGTGTAATAGGAGCTTTGAATAATGTTTCCTTGTAAAGTTTGGATTGTTATACATGTTGTCCCAATCCCGTGGTCTAACCAGCTACATTTTCATCTCCATTGTTTTAGTTTTTATGACAATTATTATTTTTCAATGTGTACTTTTCTTCTGTTGTTGTATTTGTTGTTGTATTTCCCGTTTTTGTGTGATAATCCCCAGTTGTCTATGTCGCCCAAGAGACAACCACATGTTAGTTTTGAAAAGTTTGCTGTATATGATGTAACATAATTACCTCAGCCAACATCAAAATTTTCAGTTAACGAAGGGGTGATGAAAGACGACTGTCTGTCGTCTTCCATATATTTTTTGTATAGTTTTATAAAGTTATAATTTATTTAATGCCGCTAGATTATCATTTTGTTAAAACTTGAACCCCACTGTTCAAGGCTTGAGGAATAGTATTTTTATTTCATGTGTTAAAATATTAGCTAATATTGCTAGGTTTTTCTTATTTTGTTGTGTTAATAATTTGTTATTATATTAATTAATGTGGCATTAGTACGGCTTCTCTGCTATGCCACTTTCCCTGTGAGAATGTGTAGTTGTTTTACTTTTAAGTGGGTGCGAGAATCTATGGCTGTTTGAATGTGGGGAGTGACAGCTCGCTTTGCATCATTCTCTCTGGCTCAGAGTCGATAGCTGCTGAAGCTACCAAAGAGGTTTCTACACCCTTTGGTTACAGTCTAGTTAGCGATCCTGCCCTACAGCGCGAATCTCGCTGTCCGTCCCCACCACCAATGTTTTCTTGGATTTTCCGGCTTCTGGTGGCTTCCCGCGTTCGGTAGCGGTTTCACGCCTGATGACTGCTGGATCTTCATTCTGCTCTGGTCGTCTGGTGAGGTAAGGTTGGTTCTGCTCTTGTTTCTGGAGATGGTAACGTTTCATTGACAAGCACGTTTAACTTAGATTTGTGATCTTAGAATTTTTTTTTTTTTTTTTAATATTTTCTCCGATCGTGTGCGGAAATGTGTTCTCGTTTTTCAATTCAGTGATTTCCAATAGATAAATGCGACATGTGTGATTCTAGTTGCAGTCTGATAACGGCCTGATACGTTAAAATCTTTTGTGATCATGTAGCGGTGTATGAACTCTGTGTAAATACTTTCTAGCTTTGTGGGGCCCAATTTCTAATAGGTGATATGTTCATTTTTGTATAGTGCATGTAAAAATCTTCTCATCTTTTCCTTTTGTGAGTGATATGTGTTCCACGTGGTTGGTTCATAGAACAAAGGCTTCAGCTTCCACTCTTGTTTCAAAATGTTCAAATGTTTGTAAATTTATCGGACCGAACAGCGTGGTCATCAGTCCGTAGCTTACAAACTACTTAAACCTAGGTAAACTAGCCTATGGGCAACACACGCACCCATGCCCCAGGGAGGACTCGAACCTCCATGGCGAGCAACCGCGCGCTCCGCAGCGAGACGCTTTAGAGCGCTCGGCTACTCCACCGTGGCTCCACTCTTGTTTGTTCCATGCCCATCAGGCAAGTAACTATGCGAGTATCCTTCTGATTTCCACTAATATATGGCTATCTTCTCTCCCCGCCTATTTTAATTTTGCTGTCTCTTCTCCGACTGGTAGTACGCCCTCTGTCTTTGTCAGTAATTCTCTCTGAGTCTTGTACAACCTCCTTCAATAGCTTTCTTATGTAATTCTAAATATTTCTACGGGTTGCATGCTGTAATTCTTAATTTTATTTTTCTGACTTTGTAATTATTTCACTATTACGAGTTTTGGAGACTGGACTACATCTGTCTCTGTAATCGCCCCCTATCGCATGTAGCTGTATTTCATTCACTTCCTTATATAATTCTAAGCCTTTCTATGGGTTGCAAGCTGTAGTTAATTTTCTTTATTTTTTCGGAATCTGAATCTATTCAATTTTATTGGTTTTCGGAACCACGTGGGTCCAAGTTCCGACTTCCGGAGTTTGCAGCTAGTCGCCTGACTTCACGCCACTTCTCATATAAAACCAGTACCTAGATCGATTTCTAACAGACTGCAATTTAAGAATCCACCGTGATTTAGTATAATGAATCCGATTTTCAACCACTTCACCTTCAGTGGAGTGCGTTCATGTAACGTAGCCGTGTGTCGCCATTGGCGTGTTTGCTTGCGGTCCAACTCAAATGTAATTTTACGAAACTATACATGCGCACCATATCAAAACAGGCACGACAGACCAGAGGCAGTTTCAAACTGTTTTGTATATTGTGTTTTGTGGTACCTCCAGCTTGCTGAATTTCGCCTATGATAGCGGCACCTCCTTCCGCCTCGTCTCAGCATGCTGTTTTTGGTGAGTTTCAATGTGGCATTGCGTGTGTGTGAGAGGATGAGTGTTGTTTGTGAATCCTTCCACCCAGTAGCGTTAAATCATGTATAATTTAGGCTGGGCATCGTCCGCATTAATCCATGTAAGAGATGTATTTTTATTGTCTGAACAAAATTGGTTCCCCATTTTGCTTGTTTTCTATCTGAATAAACAAGTTTAAGTTCAGCATAATCTGTAAGTTGCCTATGAATTTTTTAAAAGCACCTTCCCTCTTCTATTTAATATCGTTCTTCACAAGTGCTGAGAACTAGTTCAGATGCAATTTTTACCTATATCTTATTTCCGTTGCGCCATAAATGTTTTCTTAGCCACCTTTCTAAGATAACTTAAATTTTGGTGGCTTTCTTATTAATGTCTGTGTGTAATAAAGTGTCAGCTATTATGTATATTGACCACTGTAGTATTATCTTCCTGTTATTGAAGTAATTTGAAACGAGTCAGTTCTCAGTTTGGCCCAGGGAACAAGGCTTTGAAGCAGGGAGTAACCAGTAGTTCACACGGACCTTTGCTAAATCTAGTAATAAAACAATGCTCTTGTTACGTACAGTGGTCGACTTTTAACGTATATAAGGACGGCGGCAGCAATGATAAGACAGTCATCACTTAACAATGGCCGAGCAGATTTCTGCTGAAAGCTCGTGGTTATCAAACCGGGAGAATTTTATTATTGAGCCCTGTGGCACTCCATATTTAATGTTTCTGACTCTTGATGTGTATATTTTTATTGCATTTCCATTATTGTGTGTGATTGCAGTACACTGGCTTGTGTTTCTTAAATACGAAGTAACAAGGTGCATGAGTTTTCCATTGATACCATATCTGGCTAATTTTGACAGGAGAAACACATGGTGAACCCTAACAAACGCCTTTGAAAGATCCAAGAAAACTCCTACTATTTGATAGCCTTCATCAATTTTATCAAGAGCTTTCATCATAAATTGTATTGCTGCTGTTATTGTGCTACGACCACTCCTGAATCTATGCTGAATATCTCCCAGGATATTTTCTTTGCTATGTTGATCTAACATGTACTTAAATATTATTTTTCCAATTAGCTTACTGAAAACAGAAGTTAGAGTAAGTGGTATATAGTTGTCTACTAGATCTTAATCACCTTTTTTGTACAAAGGTTTCACAATAGCTAATTTTAGTGTATCAGGGAACACTCCTTCTTCTAAGACACTATTTATGAGATGTGTCAAAGGATATGCCAGATTACGTTGACACTATTTCAGTAAAGAGAGGGGAAAACTCATCCCATTCTGAAGGGTTTTTTGTTTTTGCATTCTCTGATGAGCTACAATGTGTCATTGACTTCAAAGAGTTTATTAGAATCGGAGTTGTTATAAGCTTGATATCCACAAGGTGCTTTATCTGTACTAGGACAGTCAGATTCTACAACATCTTTAAAGTAATCATTAAACATGTTACTAATATCTTGATGATTGGTAATGTCAGTATTGTTTTGAAATATCTGGATGTTGCTATTATTTTTTTTAGTCTGGTGTTCTTATCTCTTATTTCATTTACTAATGACCAGAAGGTCTTAAAAATGCAATCTGAAATTTGGATTTTTGAATTGATCTTTTCAGCCTTCAGTCTTTTGATTTCCTCGCAATACTGGTACTTATAATGTTTGTACATGCCTATGTGCTCCTTGGTTTTTGTCTCTCTTTGTACATAATACATTTCTTGCATTTTTTCTGTTAGATTTCTGGTAAAATTATGTAACTCTACAGGTATGGAATGTGAATTATTATTCTTGTTTATATTTATCTTTCTGATAGGGATGGTCTTGTTTAGATGAAAAGGTAATACATCTAGGAAAACATTCCATTTATTATTTACACCTTGGGCTTGTAATACAGAAAGCCAAGATTCATAGCTCAAACTCTCTCTTAGTTTGGTGATGTTGCTAACAGAGAGAATTCTTTTGTATTCATAGAGTTTCTTGGGTTTGGTGTTATGATCTCCCTTTAGAACTAATAATTGGCCTAGATGGTCTGCGATGTGACCATTTACAAAATAAGTTGTAAATAAGCTGTAATAATATTTTCGAAGTTGGTGATAACATGATTTATAGAGCATACACTAGTTGGAGTTATTCTAATTGGTACATCTCCAAACAAATCTTTTGCTACATACGAGTAAATACAGTCCTTGAGACATTTGCTTTCTTGAGAATATAACAAGGTCTTGATATTAATGTCCCCCTAGAAGTACAGCATTGACCTATTACATTATATTTTCTTACAATAGTAGGTCTTAAGAACTGTATCATCATAACATATTTTAAATATAGCTTAGAAATGGTATCATAAACCAGATAAATTGTAACTAAATCGTAAATATTGTCACAAAACGAAAACCTTAGAAATTAATGTCAAGTGTTTTTATATTTAAAAAATTCATTTATCATAAAAACGATTAATAAGTAACCAGTTTAATAACTTACTTCTGAAGCAAGATGTGTTGGCTGATTGACCAGAAAATGGGAGGGTATTAAATATTTTTATGCAGTTGATTAGATGGGAATTCCCTGTTCTTGCATGCCTCTGCCTAGGTACATAATAATAATAATAATTATTATTATTATTTTAATCTAGTGTTATGGTGGTGTATGTTTTCCCTCATTTCAAAATCTGCATTATTGTTTTTCACATACAATGCTGAGACACGTAGCCTATGTAGAGACTGATTACTGATAATATTTTGAGCTGTTTGAATAATGGCCAACAGTGCTCTAATCAACCCACAATGGTCTATTGGCATACCATCTTCTTTTCGATTTTCAGGATGTCACTGATGTCTGGAGAATGTCCTCATATCAGTATCCATACTCTTTGTGCGACTGAAAGAGTCCACAATAAACTTCTCTTAAATACTCTTTAGTTACTATGACACTTGGTTTCCATATTAAGTAACTAACACGAGATAATTTTGTACAAGTGTGGGTGACGTATGTTACCCTAATCAACTTAGAGTCTACATGAAGTCCAAGAATTTTAACTACTTTAACCTCAATCTCATTTGACAATCGTGGTATAATTTGCTGGTTTTTATCAGGGATATGAAGCAGTGTGTTTGCTGAGAAACAATTTCGTGCCTCCTCCATACCATTCTGCATCGTATCTTGCAGAAGTAATGTGTTCTCATGCTGAGCCAGCAAAGTTGTCTCATCAGCATAACATAACAGGATTTTGAACACAGTAGTGTAAATAATTCACTGTTATTATAAAAAAAGAAGGGCCCAAGGACAGAACCCTGTGGGATCGCTGTTTTAATTTCTTTCAGTTTTGAATGCGTATTTTTGACAGATAAGAACTGTATCATATTGTTTAGGTATGATACAATCACTGCCAATGCCGATTATTGAACACCATAATATTTAAGTTTTGTATGTAAGATATCATGAGTAATACAATCAAATGCCTTACTTAAATCACACAAGAGAAGTGAGACTTTCTTTTTATTCTCAAAATCTGTTATTACTTCATTCTCAATTGACAAAGCGAAAGCCAAATTGACTTACACAAAGTAAATTACGTGACTCACAGTAGTTGTTTAGACACTGGACGTTAAATCCTGAGCTTTCTTGGGTCGCGAAGGTTGCAGTCGCAGATGTTAGTCGCGGTGAGTATGCAATGCTGCCAATGTCAGGCATAACGAATTCATGATGGGAAAGTAGTAACATTAGTTACTGTGGGACTTGTTACATACTCTGTGTGTGATTGCTGTTTCATGAGACAATACATAACATAAATTTTACGCCAATAAACTTAAACGATTATAACATGACATGTAGTATGAATACATTAAAGAGTTTCTGTTGTCGTGGTGTAACGAGTAGAGGCATTTTTTGCCAAACGACAGATCCTATGTTCAAACCGGTAAGATGCATAATTATTTTACTATTTTTCATTTAAATGCTACGGTTTCTGTAATCTGAAAATCATAACGAAATGTGAATAATTTTCTTATGAAAATTATATTTTATTTTGTGGATTGTGTGAAACTATTCGATACAGACACATAACTGACTTCTGTACACCAATAATAGCTACTGGAGAGTAATTCCCAGTTGTCAGTGGCGTGAATGCTGAAACGAAATATTCTTGCAGTTGAAGTGAGATCCATTTGCCAGGACGTTTCCTTAAAAGTACCAGTAGCTATTATTCGTACATAATTTCGCCACAGAAGGAAGGCATTATTGGGCATTAGCCTCATACAGAGGAGATATGAAATACCCAAAAAATGCATCTGTAGTTGACCTGCAGAGGTTTCTGCAGATACTCTACACCCTTCGGAATTTTTAAATCCAACTCTCCCAAATTGATATGACTAGAACGGTATGTGGAGAACGCTCTGCTGATAAACTGCATTTGTCTGGGGTATTTGGTATCTCCTCTTTTTACTACTGATGGACAAAAATCTCGTCTTTGTTCCTTAATTCTGAGGAGAAACAAGCATGTACGAATTTCACTATCATTCATGAAATTTCCTGGTAGAAAAATCTCATTTCATTGCACAAGGAAATTTCGTTTCATCTTGTAGGCTACTCTGTTGAAGTGTGTAGATTCATATCTCTTCACTATAATTTCCAGTTTAGTTAACATATGCTATTGAAATAAATGTAAGTAAGTGAAGCTGCCAAAATGCAGTTTCGTACATCGTACGGTACCAATTCATAGCAAATAAACGCTCGTCCTTTAGCCACCAGTACAAGCCATGGTTTTGAGATACTGTAATAGATATGTTCATAAGTTGATTACGTTTGATAAACGCTTATATTTACGTTTAGTCAAGAAAAAATAATACAGCGTACTATCTGACCTGACAGCAAACACATACATAGTGTGTAACAAATCTGACAACAGCTCAAATACATCTCACTTATTTTCATGTTAAGAACAGAAAACTCGTTGCACCTGACATCTAGTGGCTGCACTACGTGCTTGGCGAGTCTGCTCTCTGGACTGTGACCTTCGTAACCCCAGGAAGCTCAGGATGTAACGTCCAGTGTTTAGTTTGTTATATATAAGAGATTCAAATATTTTGTTGAAAATAAGAACTATGGAAACTGGTCGATAATTTTTGAGGTCATGTTTGTTCCCCTTTTTTGAACACTGAAACAACTTTTTATATTCTTAGTTGTATATGAAATATTTCAAAATCTAGACACTTGTCAAAAAGAAAGGCCAGTGGTTCACTAATTGAGTCTATTGTATTTTTAATTATGTAATTGAAAAACCAAGAGTAGTCCATGCTCTTACAGTTGGAGGACTTTGCCACTACTTTTGTAATCTCAGTGGGTATAATTTTCCTCCATGTAAAGCTATAGTTCCCACATTGGTGTAGCTGAAGTAGGTCAGTAGCATTAGTTCTAGTAGTTTAAATTTTGTGCCTAATATCACTTACATAATCCATGAAACATTATTAACTTCATCTGGGTTAAGGGCTACATCTGGTTCATGACGCTTTTAATGCTCTCGTGCAACAACATTCCATGGTGCTTTGCACTTATTTCGAACACCATCAATATATTTACTGTACTCTGCTCTTTTTGCTTCTCTAAGCTTAGTGCTGCAAGTTCACTTGCACTCAAACTTTGTACAATTCATCTCTCAGTTCACATCCATATTCAGAAGTTTTATATATATGGTACAAAGATAACATATTTTGTCTAATGTTAGTTGGTACATCTGTGTGCCATTTAATGTTTTTCTTTACAGGTATACCTTTTAGACTGATTTTAATGAGAGGAGAACAATTATACCATTCATGTAAATAAATAGTAATGAATTGAACGTATTTTTCGTCCACTACACTTTTCTTCATTTCTCTGATTTCTACATTTTTCACTTTCTCTTTGTATCCATTTTTAACTTTCGTCCACTTCTCAGTTATATTCGAACTACCTTTACCACCGCAAATTCTGGTGTTCAGTTCACTCTTTTCATCCTGCAGTTTAGAGATATCAGTCTTCAGCGCATTGATAATAAACTGTAAACTGATTGGATGTTAAATCCTGAGCTTCATGAGTCCCAAGAGTCGCAGTCGCAGACGTTAGAGGCACAATTACTTACTGCTACCGGCACCACTAGATATCAGGCGCAACAAATTCATGATAGGAAGCCTGTATAGGGAGAGAGTGGCCATGCTTGTGACCGCTGCTGATTGGCCGACAGCCAAGGACGCCATGTTTTAACCAGATTTGATGGGCTTTGTATATGTGTGAATAGCTACAATGTGCATTTCTGTACTGTGGAGTGTCTTAAAAGCTTCGGACAGCGATTTCACTGTACAGTTAGGCCTACATACAAGTTGTATTACAGTAGGCACTGCTCCACTTTTGCACATCTTTTGTCGGTTTTATTTACGTAAATGAACGTGTTGTTCGTCGATCGTTGACGATAACCTAAGAGCATCGTGGCAATTTTTAAGATTAAATGTTGATTTTAAGTGATTTACTGAGTGTAATTAATAATGTGTATTACATAATCATTAAGGACAGTAAACAAAAATGCCTCGTTCTTGCTCTGTTAGCTATAAAAATCGAAGTGGATATTGCTGTATGAGTCTTTTGTTGGCAAGGAGTGAGGAAAGACGGAAACAGTGGACAGAGAAAATTAACTGAGAAAGCAGAAACCGTAAAGAGGACGACTTATGGAAACCAACCAATTATTCCTGTCTGTGTGAAATAAATATTTTCTACTGTCTCCCCTTCCCCACCCAATGCAAGAAAGGCATTGATGAAAATGTGTAATAGAACTACTGCCTGTGCAGCTCGCACTTGTTGTAGTGGTTGTGTACTGAATTCGTAATATGAAGGTCATGAGTTGGGATCCGGTAAGTTGCAAACTTTTTTAAACAGTATTTTCTAGCTATTTGTTAAAATCAAAAGTTTGTTAAGATTAATGAACTTCAATGCTGGGTCATCAGTACCTAAATTTACAAACTAATTACGATCTACCTTATACTAAAGACGACACAAACATTTATGCCTGAGGGGGAATCCGAACCCCCACTGGGGAAGCTTTTTGTTACTTCATTATTTTAGTTTTTGACATGTCGTGGTGCAAGGTATGTTTTAAAATTGCTATGGGACCTCCCCCTTGGCTGTCTATTGTTGGCTGTTCCCAATCCTATAATTGGTTACGGCATGTGACATGAAAAGGGGAGACGACGGACTATTGACTCACTGTAGCTATTTAGTTACCTATTTTCAGCGACGGGACATTAAACCCTAAGCTTCCTTCCTTTCTATTTTCAGTCTGTTTCTAGTGTTTTTCCGATTTTCTGTGAGACTGTGTTCCTAAAGTTATGTACAGAATGACGTTTCTGGTATTTCCCAGTATAGGAAAACGTTATAAGATCGACAGGAGCACACATTATATTGAGGTGGAAAGAGATAATATTGTACTAATTTCAACGATGGATATGTAGACAGAAAATTCTGAAACAGCATCTTTTCTTTGAGATAGACAACATGAAATACCTCTCTTTCTTACTAATGTACTGCCATCTGTCGAAGTTACCAGAACATCGTAAAATGTGGTATTAACTTTGTACAGTCATAGAAACTGTTTCATGAGACTTATTTGCTTACTAATTTATTAGGTTTGTATGAACATAGATGAATGGAATTTGCTTTCACCACTTACAGATTAGTTAGCTGGAAGATGTGCCTTGGTCTCATGGGTGAAACTGATGCCTTATTTTAATCGTCAAATGGTTTCATTTCTGCCTGGGTCGCTATGTAAGCACAGTCTGGTAAAAACATGGCGGACACTGACCAGTTGGCCACTCTCTCCCTATACAGGCTAATTCATGACAGGAAAATAACTGCAGAATATTTTAGCAATGGTGAGACTTTTTACATACTCTGTATGTGTTTGCTGTCTGATCAGACAGTACATAACATGAATGTTACTTTAATAAATGCAAACATATACGATGATGAAATAACATGCACCTACAAACATGTTTTATGAAAATTCTAGTGACCTTGTGCTGTTAGCATAATGAGTAGTCTACTGGATTTCTCTGGTTAAATATCTTATGTTTTATTCTCCATACTGACGATTTATTTCATGTACTTTCATTTTAATGCTAAGTTTTCTGTCACCTGGATGTTATAATAAAAAATGTGAACCATCATTTTTTAATGCGAATGATATTTTATTTTTAATTGTGAATTGTATAAAACTATTCAATACACATGTATGAAATTACTTCTGTACACCGATAATAGGTACTGCATAATAATTGCCACTTTTCAGTGGTGAGGATGCTAAAACTAAATATCATTCCATGTCAAAATGAGATTAATTTCCCAGGAAGTTTCATCAGTAACACTAGTGCAATCCATGTATGTTCATGTCTTCACAGTAGAAAGGAATTATTGCGCATTAGCCTTAAACAGAAGAGATATAAAATAGCCAGAAAAATAAATGTGTAGTTGATCTGTAGATTCTGTCCAGCCTATTGAATTTTTTTGAATAGTACTGTAAGGCCTATGTGGAGAAAGCTATGTAGGTCAACTGCATGAGCATTTTTCTGGGGTATTTGATATCTCCCCTGTTTTATACTAATGCACAAAAATCTGTTATTTTTTCCTTCCTTCTTGGGAGAAACGAGCATGTATGAATTCCACCAATTTTCTGACAGATAAATCTTAATTTAATCTACACGGAAATTTCGTTTCAGAATATAGATATAGGCTACTCTGTTGAAGAGTGTAGATTCACATCTGATTTACAGTTGATACAAAACATAGAATTTCAACAAAAATAAGTAAAAAACAATTTTAAGAATGCAGATTCCTACATCGTACTGTTTTATTGGAAATAAACTCTTGCCGTTTATCCACCATCAAAAGACATTGTTTTGGGTAAACAGAAACGTTCATAAGTTGATATTATGTGATAGTGCATATATTTATGTTTATTGAAGTAAAATTCATACATTATACTGTCTGAACTGACAGCAAACACAAACAGCGTGTGCTACAAACCCCTAAATAGCTCGAATGCATTGTACCAGTGCTGGTCTGCAGATGTGGTTAACTGGCGGTTAAATCAAAAGTGTGACTAGTGCGCCACATCTGGTGATCACCGGTATTATAGTAGGAGGTGGCAGGCTAATCAAAGACTAGAGACAGGAAATGGAGGCGCAATGGAATATCGTTGGCCAGAGGGATTTTCCAAATGGTACTATGGCAGAGGCAAAATAAATAAGAAGGTTGGTTTTGAACTTGCAGGAACAGGTACTTTTTGTGTTTTTCTATTCCACATGATAAGAAGTATTTTGAAGTTAATTAATGTGCACAGAATTTTCTTGTAAGTTTGACTAGTCTTTATTTTTATAGACATTTATTGCGACAAAATAGCCATAAAAAACAATAAATTTCAATAAATTACATTGAGCGAAAAAATGTTATAACAAATATTCATTTGTACCATTGGTCGCATAGTTTCTGATTGATCTGGTCCTCTGTTTGCACAGATCTATGTGATATGTTTCACATGATTGTCCACACAATGTACTCTTGCATGAGTGTGATGGTTGGTGGTATGTTGTGTTTTCACAAATTTCATGGTGGAATCCATGTACTGTAAGTCTTGTAAGTACGTACCTCATCTCAAAGTTAGCTGCTGTCCATGTGCGATCGATCATGGCCCCTGGGTAGGAGGTATATTGTCGTTAGATCCTCTATGAGGAACGTTTCCCAGGTGAGAAGGTACACTAATCTGGATCTTGTGGTTTTTGCAACTCCTACTGCTCTTTTGATGTATGTTGCTTTGACTTATTCCAGTTCACCTAGGTTATTTTCATTTCCGATCTTTCTGTTGACAACAAAGTGCGATGTTAAATATCAATTAATTTGTTAATGAATACATCATACAAGTTCCTAACATATATTCAGCATTCAATTATATTGTCAGTTCTGAAACTAGGTTTAAAATGTCACGTCAGTCAACATATACAAAGAAACACAATATACAAATTTCGACTTTACAGTAATTAAAACAATTAGCTGATCTACACAATTTGTTTATGAGCCTAACATACATACAATGCTATTAATTTTCATTTCTTTTTGTTTTTTACAAAAGATTTTACAATTCGTCTGTTTAAGTCTTGAAATAACATACAATGACGCAACTATTATTTGTAGAACTGTCTGGAAAGAAAATATATGAATCTCCTAATTAATAAAAACTATCACTCGTTTTAATCACAGTATCACCCAGACACTTCCTACACTGATTCCTGGGCTGGCTATTACGTTTTTAACTAACTTCACACGCAACTTTTATCACTATTGAACCACACGATTCCGGATTCGACGCAGACGGTATCGTAGGATGACATTGAGATGAGAGGACCAGGCAGATGGTATCGTATGATAACATTGAGATGGGGGGCCAGCAGCACAATGTCCAGTGTAAACTCGACACACGTCTATTCAGCTTAGCAAATTCGTATTTACAATTACTGCACATATTCTTTTTAACGAAAAAATTCATTTTTTTCTTTCTTTTTTTTTAGAGCAACATGCCGAATTTACACTTTAGCCATCATCTAAAGTTTCAAAATCTCTGTGATATGAAGTAGAAGTAGGAAGATATGAAGTTTACAGATCAGGTCTGTTATATTTTTATAGGCTAAGTACCCACTGCCTTAACTATTTCGTTCCTTTTTCATTTCTGGAGAGCCAGCCGCGGTGACCGAGGAGACTGAGGCGCTCCAGTCACGGTCTGCACGGCCACTACGGTCGGGGGTTCGAATCCCCCCTCGGACATGGATATTTGTGCCGTCCTTAGTCTTAGCTAGTTGATAAGTAGTTTGTAAGCTTAGGGACTGATGACCCTGTAGTTAAGTCCCATAAGTTCTACAAACATTTGAACATTTTTGATTTCTGGAGTTTTGTTTGCATTCTTCTTGCAAGACAAGTTGCAAACATCGACCGAAACAGATTTATGGCCAATTCACACTGTCCACCATGTCAAGTTGTATTCACATTGTCCGTCATGTCAATTTGCTTATCCCAATACCCAGTGACTAAGAAAATAGCTTTTCAGATTTGGAGGCTCCACAACGAAAGGCCAACAGTGCATGCCGATCTGTTATGTAGAAAAGCATAGTTTAATACTGGAATTGAGGAAACAACAACGCTAAATGTCATTGATAGCCAAGGAAACTTTGCAATATATGTTTCTGGCCAACTTAGTGTTGCAAAGTACTTGGGAACTGAAACAACATTTCAAAACAATGGCATCTATTTTCACGCGAAAAAATTAACATACAAACAATATTTATAAGAGCGGAAAATACAGCCTGTTTGCTTTATCCATTACGGTTTGCCCACTCATTGTTAATACCGTCGTACACAATGAATTTTTGTCTTTTGTTAGCACTGACTTTTTCATTTCAAATATTATTTAATTAAAATTGCGTCATCAGATTACAATCTTATTCAAATAAACCATTTGCTTTGGTCTTTTCTGTCACAATATTACAAAAAATAAACAATTTCTTGGGTTCAGATATCCGAACTCGCTTTTAATATACTCAATTGAGAAAAATATTTCAGTCATCATGAAACATTTGGAATTTACCGCTAAAATAATGTATAATAGTAAAATATCGATTAATAAGACACAGCCGGCCGCAGTCGCCAAGCGGACTGCGGCGCACCAGTCACAGTCTGCACGGCCGCTAAGCCGGGGGTTCCAATCCTCCCTAGGGCATGGATGTTTGTGTCATCTTTAGTATAAGGTACGGTAGTTCATAAGTATTTTGTAAGTTTAGGGACTGATGACACTGCAATTAAGTCCCTTAAGCTTAACAAACATTGGACATTGGAATAAGACACATTTGCATATATACCGTGTAATCGTCCACTACAACATGAAAACCGCATGACGAAAATAGGTTAACTTCCGATGTTAGCAGACGACCGTTCCATCAAAACATTCTTCTTGAGAAAGATTGCCATGACGTTGCTTTGACGAGACGGTCAGGTGACGCCATTAGATGTGCATTGTGGAATGTTCTGACGGACAGTGACGTGACGTGACGGACAGGTTGAGCTGGCCTTTACCTTCAGCACTGATAAAAATAAACAAACTTCGGAAAAGAGCGTTTTCCCTTGCCATTGCGACTTGCCATTGTGAGTTATGGTTCGATGTATTACACTGTATGTACCGACGTAATGTTCTAATCAAAGTATAGGATGTCCCAATTAATATGCAAATTAGGTATATGTTCGATGTTATGCGACTGTAACAAGGAGGTTAGAATCGCTGGAGACGAGGCGTTATGCATAGCCAAGGAGCTATATAGGTCGTTGTGCATAGCAGTTTCAACTGGTACTGGGAGACCTGATTGGTTGTTGGTAGGAGCCAATGAGACAGAGATGAAGGGCGCGAGAATTTTGAAGGATATAAACACCTGTCGAAAAGCAACGATTGTTGTGTGTAGACATTTGTACAGATATCAGCGTAGGCAGATCATTGCATATGGACCAGCCTTAACACTACGTGCAGAAACAGGACATTTTGAGCTCCCTTTGAGCTTCTTTTCTATATTAATGACTTACCCATAAATATAAATTATTATTCAGTTCTATTTGCTGATGACACGTCAGTACTGATTGAAAACAAAAAAGCAGACGAAATTCCTGATAATGTCTTAAAGACCCTAGAAAACCTAGATGTCTGGTTCCATCTAAATGGTCTAAAATTAAATATAAAAAAACTCAGGTAATGCAGTTTAAGACAAAACAGTCTACATTAAATGATATACAGATCAAGCACAATAGTCAGGAACTACATGAAGCAGATCATGTTAAATTCTTGGGAATGAAACTGGACAGCAATCTATACGGGTCCTCACACATAGACTACCTAAAAAACAAATTAAACAGCCTTGCATTTGCTATGTCCATCCTAGCCAATGTAACTAGTTTAGACACAAGAAAAATGTGAAACAAGGAACAAAGACAGTTTCATGCTACCTACACACAGACTAAATCTATATGCCCAGACTCCACAATATATGGGAATGAAAATATGTAATAAATTAAAAAAAAAACACACATTTTCGAAAGGTTGAAACTGAATCAATGAGAAGAAAATTATACAGCACTCTGGTACAAAAATGCTATTATTCAATTGATGAATTCTTAAATGATGATCTGAGTATGTGAGCAGGATAAAAACATATAATTATGTACTGTGATTTTATAACTACATTGTATGTATATATTATTATTTTAAACTGACGAGTCTCCTGTACACTAAATCAATGATTTAACTTGTATGTTATGAGACAATAAAATTCTGATTCTAATTCGGACTTTTCAGCTACAGACGTTGGCTTCACAGAGAATACGGAAACGACCAGGTGTTTAGCAGTCTCCCCACCACATCGTCGCAGCTGTAAGCAAGCGACCAATGATATGGCGCTCCAGAAAAGCCAATGGGAAGACTCTGTGTTTCACGCGCGTGCATATGAACACTTGTGCGATGTCTTGCAGTAATATTCTACCTACGTGTTCGCTTGTTTTGCCTCTAGATTGGAAACGGTCAATTGTACTTCTGTCTCGAAAGATGTGTTTTAACACTTGATTATAACGTCCAGTGTTTGGTTTTTGTATTGCTGTTTTATTCAGTAAACTAACAATCAGATGAACTAAGCGCATAGCATTCGAATGCGCAGAACTAGAATTCTGTCCGCAATATCTGCACTCAAGTCAAGTGATATGGGAACAGCGCTGCAGGACATATAGCGCCAAGCGTATTTCAAGCATTATTAACTCGTTATTGCATGCAGATAACTTTCAAAAGTATCGTAAAACTATGTACACATTTTAATAGTCATCTTAAAAATTATATTCATTGAATGAAGTTGGTTTACACACGCGACGATCGAGAGTGTGATGGTTTTTTTATGAGAATTGATTCCCCCCCCCCCCCCCCAGGACGGAATTGACAGCCAAAAGTATTCCTTTTGTTTTCTACAGCCGTTAAACGAATGTCTGTTCGATTTAATTTTGTTTCGAAAAGGCACATACACACAGAAAAAGAAAAAAAATTTCCAGCAAATGACAACCTTTCACAACTATTTTCAGTGTTTGCTTATCGTTTTGGTTTTTTCACTGCAAGGAGGCAGTTACCTACAGCGTTTTTCATAAGCTTCATTGGGTAAGTTAAAAGGCTAAATAGGAAGCAGTAATTAGCATGGAATGAATCAAATTTGTAATACTTTGAAAAATAAGTTACTGTACAGATAGTTTCTCCTTTAGGTGCTGAGTTCAGTCTTTTGCTGTTGTGTCTCAATTAGGAACAGGAGACTGATGACGCTTCTGTTTAGTCCCCTTGAAAGTCCCAAAACAACAGACATTAGGTAGCTTTTGTTATAGGAAGATTTGATTTAGTCACTAAGGAAAGTCCATGTCCATATACCATCAACAAACCTAAAAGAAACTATTTGGAGGAAATTAAGGACATTCGGGCAAACAATCTTGGAAATTATACAAACCTCACTCATTCATGAGAACATTCACTCATATCGAAATAAAGCACAGCCAACTTTGATTTTTTTATCCTCTTAATTACATTTTGTATAAAATTAAGGAAAATTAACAATACTGGAATAAAAATAAATCAAGGTATGTATCATCAGAAGTGAAACTAAAACAGTATAGGACCTTGTTAACGTCACTATTTAACACTGGAGCAAATTGAAACTCAACCTTTATTCTCTTATACACATTAGACGATCTACATAAAGTGAGATGTTATGTAGCTAAAGCTGGTGATGACGAAACTTAAGGTACTGGCCTAACATGTGTTCATACTTGCAAAAGAGAAAAAAAGGGGGAAAAACATTATAATATGCATGATTTGCCTACAAAACCTAACAAGATGATACTGTTGTACAACAGGTACGAGAACAAACAAAAAAAATAATAATAAATAAATAAAAATAAAATAAAAAAGTGAAATCAGCAGCATTCCCTCCTTTAGAATAAACAGAGTTGTGGGATAAATCTTGGCTAAAGCCACAGAAAAAAAATATATCTTTAGAATCTTCCATCATACTATTAGAAGCTTAATTTAAAAAATTCTAACATTTCCATTCATGAAAATGAAAGGAAGGTGGCATTTCAGGAGATGTGTGTACACCAAAACATCAGGTGAAAATTACTGAAATAGAACAGATTCATCTTGATTGATACAAGCTGATAAATTACTGCATAACTAATAAAAAGGAAGAGGAAGTGGCTGGTTGCCAACATCTAGCTGTGTTATTTTCCACAACAAAATTCCCTACAGGACCCAGGGTAGTCAAATGTTAACAGTAAAATCTTACACTAATATAAAACCATTATAGGAACAATACTCGGAAAAATTAATAAACTATAAAAAATTTAACTTTTCCTTATACATATTCTTGTCAGTGAAAAGTATTTAAAGAAGTGGCCATGATAAGTGACCCAATCTGAACTTGTTGATCACTTCTCAGTTTAGATTTCATAAAGGGTTCTCTGCACTAAGAGAAATACTTTGTATGTGACCATGTAGCTGGATTACACCACCACATAAAATGCTCCAGTGTAAGAAATAAACCTTCACTTAAAGCTTCTGGAATATATATAAATGTGGTGTCTGTTCCGGAAGAACAGACGTCACTTCTGATCCTGCAGTTGTTATTCTTTCATATTCACAGAATATATGACACCACTGGGGTAGAGATGGGAATTTGTGTCTGACGGGAGGCAAGCTTAGGTAGACCCTGCAGGTGTGGTGATCACTGTTTCCTCAGTGGTGTAGTGGTCAGTGCAACTGCCTAGAAAGAGACCCGGGTTCGAATCCCGGCTGGGTACACATTTTCAGCTTTGCCTATTCGCAGTTGATGTCATATATTGTGTGAATACTTCTGGAATAATTTATGGTCCTTCAGAAGTCTGGGCTCTGCTAGTCAGTTCCCACTAACTGGCAAATGCCTTAACAATGTGGCATTGGACTTTGTCTGTTATATTTTGAGTAACTTCTTGCTCTGGAGTGTCTTAAAGTTTCTGCAAAGCTATCCTTCTACTAATGTTGTATTAAAATGTATATTTAAAGTAATAAGACAAGATTGATTTTCCTCACCCTTCCTGAGTACATATCTACTGCACAGCCAAGTCAGAATTCAAATGTACAATATTTTAACAAGACAGAGAAACTGTAGTCAGATAGTGTACAATTTACATTGATTTTTCTGGGTGATGTGAGTCTCTTTCTCCATGCTGCACTTACATGCAAAGTGTTTCCATGCAGATTTCATACACCTGCATAAACAGGATTTCACACATGGTATCTGACCTCATCACATTAAATTTCCAAAATATAGACTATTTGACCATATTTTGACGTTATCATGGCATGTAGTATAATGAGTTACACATGATCGCACAAATGAAATATTGATAGAGGTATGTTCTGTGACCTTGTCAAAGCCTATAACTGTGTAAAACATAAAATTATACTTAACAAAGTAAAATTACAGAACATGAATGGCCGTCCTCCACAATAGGGCACCTCACTAGCAGACTAGTCTTGGGCATGTAGAGTGCGAAAACAATCATTTTCATTACAGTGGAAGTGTTCAGTAGTAGGTATGCAAATGAACATGCATTTTTCAGCTGAGTCATAACACAGCTATTTTATCCTGACATTGTTTCCATGCAATTCAGTCTCTGTATATGTGCCCTATAAAAAAGAACCAAGACTTATTGACAACACAAACATACTAACCAAAGAGTACTGATTAAACTCGAGCTGATATAACTATAAAATAGTTGGAGGGGTGTATAAGTGGTTCACAGCTACTGGTTAAAGTTTTAACCTCACAAAGAGACACATTATGTAACAGCTGTGCCCCAATGAATTTTATGCTCTGTTCTTCATTTTGTGTGTGTCTACTTCTGGAGTTAAATTTTTAATTGAGTGATTTATTTAAAAGTCCAATCCAAATTCTTACTTGGATTAATAAAGAAATCAATCAATTAATCAAAAATTTAACCCCATCAGACATACATTAATTGGGATACACTGAATTTTTCCAAGTATTGTTCCTGTAATTGTTTCATATTAGTATAAGATTTTACTGTTAAGTGTTAACATTTGACTACCCTGGTCCTTGTAGGGAATTTTTTTGTGGAAAATAACACAGCTAGATGTTGGCATCCAGCCACTTCATCTTCCTTTTTATTAGTTATGCAGTAATTTATCAGCTTGTATCAATCAAGATGAATCTGTTCTATTCTAGTAATTTTCACGTGATATTTTGGTGTACACACATATACTGAAATGCCACCTTCCTTTTATTTTCATGAATGGAAATATTAGTATTTTTTAAATTAAGCTTCTAATAGTATGATGTAAGATTCTAAATGTATATTATTTCTTATCTGTGGCTTTAGCCAAGTCACAGTAGTTAGTTTGATAAGCAATAATAAACAGATTTAACCTGCAACTCTGTTTATTCTAAAGGAGGTGGGTGCTGCTGATTTAAGTTTTTTTCCCGTTTATGTTGTACATCAGTATCATATTGTTCGGTTTTGCAGGCAAATCACACATAGGGTTTTTTTTTTTTTTTTTTTTTTTTTTTGCGAGTATGGACACGTTAGGCCATTACCGTATGTTTTATCTCCGCCAGCTTTATCTACGTAACATCTGAGTTTATGTAGATCGTCTAATGTTTATAAGAGAATATTAAAATAAGTCTGTTGTTTCATATAAAGAAAATAAAGGTTGAGTTTCTGTCTATTTGCTCCAGAGTTTAGTGATGTGTAACATGGTGCTATAATGAATTAGTTTTACATCTGTTGATACATAACACCATTTATTTTGATTCTGGTATTGTTTGTTTTTCTTACTTTTTCCTGTGTACTATTGTGACTAGACTTACACAATTGTAAAACTTTATACAGGATGTAATTTAAGAGGATAAAAAAAATCAAAGTTGGCTATGCTTTATTTCGTCAAGAGTGAATGTTCTCACGAATGAGTGAGGTTTGTATAATTTCCAAGATTATTTACCCAAATGTCCTTAAATTCCTCCAGATAGTTTTTATGTTTGTTGGTGGTATAGGAAATTGGCTTTCATTAGTGGGTGGATCAATACTTCAGAGGACAAAAGCTACCTGATGTCTTTTCTTGTTGTTTTGGGATTTTTTAAGGGGACTAAACAGCAGGTCATCAGTCCTCTGTTCCTAATTGAGACACAATTCAGCAAAAGACTGAACTCAGAACCCAAAGGAGAAGCTGTCTGTACAGTAACATATTTTTCAAACCATTACAAAGTTGATTGATTCCATTTTAATTAATGCGCCCTATTTAGCCTTTGAATTTACCCAATGAAGGTTATGAAAAACGCTGTACTAACTGCCTCCTTGCATTTAAAAAATCAAAAGGATAAGCAAAGACTGAAGATAGTTGTGCAAGATTGTCATTTGCTTTAAGAATTTGTTTACTTTTTCCCTGGCTATGAGTGTCTTCGAAACATAATTAATTCGAGCAGACATCCGTATAACAGCTGTAGAAAACAAAAAGAATATAGTTGCCTGTCAAGTTCCATTCCGTCATGGGGGAAAAAACTAAAATTTCAGTTCTCATATAAAAGCATCACACTCTCGATCTTTCCGTGTGTAAACCAACTTCATCCAATAAATATAATTTTTAAGTTGTCTATTAAACTGTGCACTTAGCTTTACTATAGTTCTGAAAGATATCTGCATGTTATAACGAATTAATAACGCTTGAAATACGCTTAGCGCTATATGACCTGCAGCGCCGTTGCCGTATCACTTGAACTTAGCGCAGATATTGCGGAGAGAATTTTCGTTTTGCACATTCGAGTGCTATGCGCTTAGTTCATCTGATTGTGTGTTTACTGAGTAAAACAGCAGTGCGAAAACAATGGACGTCATAATCGTAACCGTATGTTGAAACATATCTTTCAAAAAATAAGTACAATTGGCTGTTTCCAATCTAGAAGCTACACAAGCGAACACAGAAGTAGAATACTACTGCACCTGCTGCTCACTCCTTTGCTTCCCTCTCTGTGAGGGAGAATGTTGGGGAGTTTGTAGCCTGTTGGCTTTTACTCCTCTTTGTGCGTTTTGGTGTGTGTGTGTGTCTTTTACTGTGTATTAATTGTCTGTGGATGGTGTTGGAGTTTCTGTTTGAGTGTCTAGTGCTTGCCCTGGGTGGGCATGGTGTTGGGTTTGTTGGGAAGGAGTGGGAATGAGGAGGGGTGTCAGGGATTTTCCTCTTTGATTTAGGGATCAAAGATGGTCATGGGACGTTTGTGCTTATCACGGGACATGTCATACCGACCTAAGGAGCGGATAAGTTCGTTTCCAGATCTGGAGGAACTCTCATAGAAAGCCCTTGCCAGATCTTGGAAACAATCTTTCAGGAGGGGAATTCCAGCAGCAACGTGCAGGTCGATAGTGGGAAAACCATACGGTAGGTGCAAGGCTCTTCTGAGGCAACGGTTTTGGAGCGTTTGGAGTCGATCCAGGTGTTTCCTGGCTGCGTACGCCCAGGCAGGGCAGGAGTACTCCATTTGGGGACGGATTAGGGATAGGTATGCGTTGATTCCAACGGAGGGGGATAAGGAGCTATTGACGTTAAGGATGGGGTAGAGATCGGACATTCTGGCGCAGACTTTCCTGTATACCTCGTCCACATGGGTTTTCCATGTGAGACGTTGGTCCAGGATTACTCCCAAATATTTGGCAGTTCTGCGCCAGGGGAGTTGGGAACCTTGGAGGTGAAGGAGAGGAGGTGGGTTTTGAGGAGCACCACATTTTCCGATCTTTTTGGTGATCAGCATAGCCTGAGTCTTTTCAGCGTTGATGGTGATTCGCCAGCGACGGGACCATGTGTCTGTGTCATCTAGTGCCCTTTGTAGCCTACGTATGACCAGGCCCTTGTTCGCATTTGTTGTGAAAAAGGCTGTGTCGTCAGCATATTGAGCTGTGTGCACCAGGGGGACAGTCGGGATATCTGCAGTGTACAGGCTGTACAAAACAGGGCCCAGTACCGATCCCTGTGGCACTCCAGCACGAATACGCCTTTTGGTGGAGGTGGAAGTTTCTACTTTGACAGAGAAAGTCCTATTCGTGAGATGGCTGTGGATAATCTTTACTATACTTCCGGGGAATCCCTGTGTGTATAATTTGTAAATTAACCCCTTGTGCCATACTGAATCAAAGGCTTTTGCCACGTCCAGTAGCACTATCCCGCAGTAGCCATTTCGATTGAAGGCTGATGTAGCAGCTTCAGCTACTCTCATGATCTGTTGGGGGGCAGAATGTTTCTCCCGGAAACCGAACTGGAAATCCGGTAGAATGTGTTCTCTGGAGATGTGATCCTGTATGGGTACTAGCAGGAGGCGCTCATAGATCTTGCTGAGAGTTGGCAGGAGGCTAATTGGCCTGTAATGCTGCGGAAATAAGGGGTCTTTCCCTGGTTTGTGTATTGCGACCACTTCCGCATGCTTCCAGCAAGCTGGAAACACACGGGTACGAGTAATCTCGTTGAAGACGTCCGCGAGTAGTGTAATTGCCGATGGCGGGAGGTTTTTTACTAACTGGTTGCTGATCTTATCGTGACCGGGCGCCTTTTTGTTTGGAAGGTGTTTGATTATTTTTGCCACGTCTTCAGGGGCAAAAAGTGGTGGTTCATCCTCTGGGTCGTCCTCAGCGTTGAGGAAGACACGCAGCTGACGTCTTACTGTAATTTCATGCTCGTCGTCCTCGTCTTGGGGATCTGCTGCCTGAAACTGCTTCTCAAATGAGTCGGCAAGGGCGTTGGCCTTGTCAGCATGGCTGAAGACCAGACCCCACTCACCGTGCAGAGGAGGCAACCTAGCGCGTCTTTTTGTGAACTGCCTTGTGGCATTCCAAAGAGTTTTGTCCTGTATGTTGAGGGTTCTGAGGCGGTTTTGCCATTGCTGGTTTCTGTGCTCATTGAGCGCGACCTTCAGTTCCCTCTGTAATCTGTTGAGCAGCCTCCTGGTGGCTGGATCTCTGGTTATTTTCCAGTCTTTGGCCACTCGGTTCTTGTGCCGAATTTGCGCTAACGGGTGTTCTGGGAGTTGTATTTGCGGTGGAGGGCCGTCCCTCATGGGAGGGGTGGCGTCCTCCGCCGCTTGCAGAATTGTCCCTGTGAGGTCGTGTAGCGCTTGTTCCACTGTATCTGTGGTGATAGGCGGAGCGCGAGCAATATCCGATGCAACAGTTTCTCGGTATTGCTCCCAGTTAGTACGCTTGTATGACGTCTGGTACTGTGGGAGTGCTACCCATTCACCCACATCGACCTCAAAGATGATGGGGTTGTGATCAGAGGACATTCTGTTAATTGTCCTTGCAGTCACAAATCCCGTGATCCTCCTAGTTAATGCTATGTCTATCACGTCGGGCCTACCTCCATTTTTTGGAAAGTGTGTGGGCTCGACTGGACCCCATGTCTCAAACTGGTGGGTGCGCGCTAGTTGTTGCAGTTTGGCGCCTTCTGGACAGGTTATCCTGGAATTCCAGTCAGGGTGCTTGGCATTGAAGTCGCCTCCTATTAGGAGTTTTCCTTCTATTTGCCCTAGTGCTAATATATCTCCCTCATCTAGATGTTCACCTGGGGATCGGTATATTGCAACAACTGTTAGGGGTCCGGTGGCTGTTTTTACTTCTACTGCCACTGCTTCGATTTTGTTGGTAGCTGGGACGTAAACTTGGTGGTGTGGGATCCCTCTTTTTATGTAGATGGCCACCCCGCCGCCTGCGGTTGGCCTGTCCCTACGGTAACAAGTGTAGTTGGGAACTGTCACTTTTACTCCCGTTTTGAGGTGGGTTTCACCCATCATACATATGTCGATTGAGAACTCCTTCATGATTTCTCTGAACTCGACCACTTGATTGACAATGCCGTCTGCATTAAAGGTGCACATTGTCAGGCCTTGGATGTGTGGGCGTCTATCCATGATGAGGTTGTGGAGCTACTGATGTAGTCGCAGAGGGAAGCGACTGCTGAACTGCTGCCTGAAGGGCAGCGAGGATCTGGGTGTTTTGTCTTTGGGCATCCCTGAAATCCTGCATCATTTGCATGATGAGGTTCATGGTTTGGACCAATGTGCTCAACAGCTGGTCTGAGGGAGTTGTCTCGGGGGCAGTTGAGTGGGGTTCCTTAGGACTTGCTCTGTCTTGTCGGGCCTGTTCGTTGTCCTGTGTTTCCCGGTGTTGTTCTAGTGTTTGTGTTTGCTGTTGTGGTGGTGGGGCTTCTGCAGCGCTTTCGCGGCTCCTCTCAGGAGAAACCACTTCAGCGTAGGTGCGCCCTGGTGTATTGGCCTTGGTTTGGACCAGGCCGTGTTTGTGTGTGTTTCTGTTGGTTTGAATGTGTGGTTTTGGGGGTTTGTGGTGTTTCGTCTGCGTGTGTGGGGGGCTGCCTTGACGCCTTGTACCTTCCTTGTGTGTGTCTTGTGGACCACGCAACCTTGGTAGCTCGCTGTGTGGTTTCCGCCGCACAGCACGCACCTAATTTGCGGGTCCTTGTTTCTAAGTGTGCAGTTGCGTGTGTCATGGGGTTCGGCGCATTTTCTGCACCGCATGGGCATGCTGCAGTTCTTGGCGATGTGGTTCAGTCCCTGACACCTAAAGCACTGCACCGTTTTAGTCTTATTACGCAGTGGCTCTATGGTGACAGGGATTGCCATAACTGTTCTGATTTCCCGCTTATTTTGGGGAATATCAGGCATTGTCACTTGGTATAGTGGCCATTTATCTTCGTTGCCTGGCTTCTGCATCTGGTTGACCGTTTTCACGTCGAACCCCTGGGAAATCAGGTCTACCTTTATCGCCTGTGGGGACAGACGTCTTGGTAGGTCCCTGATTACAATGTTTTTGTTCCGTGTTTTTGTTGTGGGGAATGTGTAGTGGGGTATTTGATTGTCTGTGAGTGTTTGTTTTATTATGTTGTAATCAGATAAAGTGGTGAGAGTTAGTTTTATTTTGTCCCCTCCGGCAGGTTTGGCTTTGAAATTTTCTCCGCCAAGAGCTGCCTTCGCCAAGTCGTAGAGTTCCTTATAATCCCGCGGAAACTCAGCGACAATTGGTGGGAGGTTGTGTGTTTTCTGAGTGTCAGGGTGTGCTGTTGTTTGTGTAGCCGCTGGCTCCTCAGCTATCGCCGAAAATCTGTTTGAGGTTGGTAGTAGACCCTGAGCTGGAGGAAGGTTCGGCTGACGAAACGTTTTCTTCGCCAGGACAAACCCCTCCATGTCCTGCTCTTCAGGGCGTGTGGCAGTTGCTGTCGGCGCCTCAGGCAACGCGGCTTCCTCAGCTGTTGGAGGTGGAGGAGTAGGAGAGGTTGTGGAGGGTGTTTTCCTCGCCTTCTGGCGCTTCTCCTTCTTCTTCTCCTTTTTGGAGCGTTGCTTGCTGGAGGTAGTTTTGTAGTGAGGGGATTTTAGGAATTGGGATCTGAGGGAAGGTGTAGTGTTGGTTGGTAGTGGGTTTGTGGGTTTAGGGCGGATAGGAGTCGGCTGACTGGACGTTTGCCCGTGTTTTCCTAGGGCGGAGATAAAGGCTGGCAGTTGGTTTTGGGCGTTAGCGAGCAGGAGTGGGCTAAGGAGAGGAGAAGGACGGGGGGAATTGCAAGCACTGACTGTGTATGAGGCTGTTGCTGTCCTGTGTGTGACTGAGTTATGTGTATTGGCCATGTCCGGAGCGTGAAGGGTTGCTGCCAAGGGATTGCCAGTCACAGTCGTCGTCGTCACCGTAGGGTATCCCGACTGTGGTACTGGCCCTAATATAATGATGGAGGACGCGGGCGACTGGACGGCAGCGGCAGATACCGTTTTTGCGGCACTGCGGCTGGCTTCCAGGCCCTGGCCCTCAGATTCCCTACGCCTGGGGGGAGCAGAACCTGGTTCTGCGGCAGTCCACGTCGAGGCCGGCGCGCCAGTCAGCCTGTCCGCCGTCAAGGAGCACCCCGCGGCCGAGGCGCCCGAGGCGGCCGGCGGCGCGGCCCGCGGCAACAAAAAGGCGCGCTTCGCGCCATCAGCGGACGTCCGCTGTGGCCCCAAGGCACCACTCATACTGACCATTCCGCAGGACGAAGACATCAACTTCTCGCTCACTTCTGCCGCTGCTAGAGTCTTCTTGAGCGCCAAACTGTAGTTTCGAAAAACAAAGTTGGTCGCTCCTACGTGCAGAGTATACTAGGTTTGACCCCACCTTGGTATCTCCGCGACGTTACCCGAACTTAGCAGGTCAACTATGGCCAGAGTGCAGTACCGTAATGCGCTGCGAAGCTTCCGCGACGGTCCGCACACTACGGCTGTCACTGGGCCACACCTACTGCACCACACCTTACATGTTAACCTAGTTCATATGCACGCGCGTGAAACACATCGCCTTCCCATTGGCTTTCCAAGAGCGCCATATCATTGGTCGCTTGGTTGGAGCTGAGACGATGTGGTTGGGAGACTGCTAAACCCCTGGTCGTTTCCGTATTCGCGGCTTCACAAGCAACCAAGGAGGTTCCTTGCTACGACCTATAAATACCCATGCTTTGGTGCAGGAATGTTTGTGAGGAGCAATGAGACATTACAAAAAATATTGCAGCTTTCTTGTCTTATAATTTCGTAATTATTGTTGAGTTGGAAGTAGTTTAGTGTGTAAAATAGCTTTAACTCCGCCTGCAGTTGCTGATAAGGTTTACTGAATAAATCTACAGCAACTGTTGCCGGTCCCAAGCCCGGGTAAAAGGAGGAGAGTTGGCGATGTATAGGCGCCGTAAAAGCATTTCAAGCAAAGTTTATTTCGTTGTAGAAAATTGTTTGGATTCAGTCGTGAATATTTTGTTTATTCCGATTTCGATTACTGTCATCATTATCAATGCTTAAAACAACCGTAAAAACATATAAATCTAAATGGAGGTAGACAGGTTTTACATATTTTAACAGTTTGGTTTCAGTGTTGATAATCACACGGTGATCGAAAACTAGATCTGAATAAACGAAAAGTACGACTGATTACCGCCAATTATATATGAAGCAAAACGGTAGTTTAGCACACGAGCCATAATGGAATAAAGTCGCGTTTTTATATTTACGATACCATCGACTGTGCACTATTTAAATGAAATCTTGTGATATTAAAGCAGCTGGCTGACGGCTCCGTAAGTACACTAAAGGCTATTCTACACGACGACACTAGGTTGCGAAACTCGTTGCATGAAATGAATTGCGCGCAACTGGTTTCGTGTATGTCTGTAGACACGGCGCCAATACCATACACTTCAGTTTCGTTGTTTTGTGAGTGCCGTAGTCGCCGTAAAATGAAAGTTTTGGTAGCTGTACGAGTTGTAGCGAATCTATTGCTTGTCTGTGTGAAGTCGCTGCATAAGACTAAACATAAAAAGAATAAGAAACGTGTTTCGTTTCGTGACCGGATTAAAAAAAAAAGACGTCAGCTCTGTTGCTCAGCGACCTTGCCGAAAGAAATTGTGATTGAAGACCCTAGAAGTTATTTTAATAAACTTAGAATGTCACCAGAGCAGTTTACGTTCCTTTTAAACAGAGTTAGTAATGCAATAAAGAAGCAAGTTACCGTTATGTGTGAAGCATAGTTACCAGAACTGACATTACAAGTTGAATTACGTTTCTTGTCAAGTAGATATTCGTCTCTGAGTACTTTTACCGTGTTCCGAAATCGACAATTGCCGTACTTCGTTTGTATAGGTATTTCGAATTGGATTTATATTAGTCTGCAATTCACTAATCGTCAACCCATCGATATTTAAATTCACAAATAATTGCCAGAAGAGCAATAACACGCCGTTAAAATCGCACAAACACTTACTCCAGACAGACAAATGCTAAAAATGTAGTTTTGCCTTTCCTTAACATATTTTGTAAGGTAAGTCATAAAGTGAGTGTTGCCTTCCATGTTCTTACATTTTTCGTAAATCCACACTGAGGTGCCGCGGTGGAGTAGCCGAGCGGTCTAAAGCGTCTCGCTGCGGAGCGCGTGGCTGCTCGCCGTGGAGGTTCGAGTCCTCCCTGGGGCATGGGTGTGTGTGTTGTCCGTAGGTTAGTTTACCTAGGTTTAAGTAGTTTGTAAGATACGGACTAATGACCATGCAGTTTGGTCCGATAGATTTACAAACATTTGATTCACACTGAGGTTCCCCGAGGTCAGATTTCCATTCGTTAGTAAGTAATTCGTGTTAGCATTTTGCAACTATGACTTATTAATCTGATAGTTCTGTAATTTCAACATTTATCTGCACCTGCTGTATTTGGAATTGGAATTAATATAATCTTCTTGAAATCATGGTATTTTCCCTGTCTCAAACATCTTGCATACCAGGTGGAACAATTCCTTCATGACTGGCTCCCCAAATGATACCAGCAGTTCAGACACAATATCATCTACTGCAGGGGTATTGTTTAGTCTCAAATCTTTCAGTGCTCTGTCAATTTCTTCTCAGTGTATAGTCACTTGTATCGCATCTCCATCTACTTTCTCTTCCATTTGTAGAATATTGCCTACAAGTTGAATTCCTTGGTACAGGTGCTCTCTATATTCCTCCCACCTTTCAGCTTTCCCTTCTTTGCTTAGTGCTGATTTTCCCTGTGAACTCTTGATATTCATGCAGCTGCTTTTCTTTCCTCCAAATGTTTCTTTTATTTTCCTGTAGGTGGTATTTATTTGTTCCCTAGTTACACATTCTTCTGTGGTCTTGCATTTCTCCTCTAGCCACTCATGCTTAACCAGTCTGCACTTCCTGTCAACCTCATTTTTTAGACGTTTTTACACCATTCATCAATTAATTTCAATATCTCAAGTATTTCTATTAGGCCTTGCACCTCTGCCTACATGATCCTCTGTGGCTTTTACTATTCTCTCTCAGCTACCCAATCTGCTGCTGTTTTACATTCCCCTGTTTTGGTCAATCCTTACATAATGCAAAATTTGCTGACAGTCAAGAATATGGCACAAGGTGCGTTGGACATTGTGCAAGACTGGTGCAGAAAACAGGATCTAGGGGTTAGTCCTAAGAAGACTGTTGTTGTACCATTCACAAAGAAGCATACCCAACATTCAAGTTGAAATCTAAAGCTTTTCAATGAAGTGCTACAGTGAAATATCTAGGGGTTACCTTAGATGAGAAACTGACATGGATCCCTCACATTAGGAATATTTGCTCCTAGGCAAAAGGTACTCTGGTAAGTACCAGGAGAGCTTGTGGCAAAAATTGGAGCCTGAGCCCCAAGGGTATGCACTGGATATATACCACAGTGATTAGACCCAGGATCACCTATGGGGCAGTCGTGTGTTGGAAGAAGGTAGAACAGCAGGTTGCTGCTAAGTAGCTTGGTAAGGTGCAGAGATTAGCCTGCTTAGCCATAACAGGCGGAATTAGCAGCACACCAACTGCTGGGATGGAAACCATGTTGGATATGCCCCCATTACACCTTTGGGTCAAGATGGATGCAGCGGCTGGTGCATACAGACTCAAAACTGGAACTCTTTGGGATATCCAGAATCACACACTAAAATAGTGAGTGAGGTAAATATAGGAAAGGTTGGGGAAATGCCAGCCAACTTATATTATAACCCCATACTGCTTCAACAAGCCTTTCAATATAATAATTGGAAGTAGGGAGCAGTGGGAGAAAATAGTTAGACACCGTACAGGGGAAATTGTCTGGTTCACTGACGGGTCAAAATCAAACCAAGGCATTGGGGCTGGGGTATACGGGGTGCAGCCAAGACTGGAGGGCATCATCTCTCTAGGGAAACTGGCCTCAGTATTCCAGGCCGAAATCACTAGCATCAGGGCGTGTGTGGAGGAGAATTTGCGTAGGTGCTACAAAGACCGTAGCATCTATATCTATTCAGACAGCCAGGCAGCCCTGAGATCACTGGCAGCTCCTGTAACAAGGTCTAAAATTGTTGCAGAACGTCACAGGGGTCTGGTGGAGCTAGGGGAAAATAATAGAGTAAACCTATTGTGGGTACCTGGCCACTCGGGGATCAGTGGCAATGAACATGCCGACAGATTAGCCAGGATGGGGGCAGAGACTTCATTTATTGGACCGGAACCTGTCCGGACAATCACCAAGGCAATGATCAAATTGGAGCTATGTAACTGGCTCAGAAGACAGCACATAGAATATTGGACCAAAGCCCATCAACAAAAACATGGCAAGGTAATGATGCCAAAGCCATGTTTTAAAAGAAGTTCTGCAATCCTGGGCCTGACAGGAGAGAGATTAAAATCATGGTTGGATTGCTGACAGGCCATGGGAATTTCAAAAAACACCTACATACAATTGTAATAACAGAAGAGGACCCTTAATGTAGGACCTGTGATGATGGTGATGAAACTGCATCACATCTAATCTTCGCGAATGCATTGCATTGGAGAGTAAAAGGCACAAACATTTGGGACAACCAGACCTGAAGAAATTGTGTCTAATAAATAACTGGTAAAGGGACTCCTTGCACTGTTCAAGGACATTGGTTGGCTTTACTAGATATATAGGGAGCAGTACCGCACAATAAACTTAGTTTTGGTGCGAGCAGTGGCGGGTTGGACCAATACTGTTTTGGCTTCCCTGAGAAAATCAAATCAAATCAATGTACTTGGCAACCATGGGATCCCAGCATCTGCAGCACTCCTTCCTTTCCGTGCGGCAGGACTACTCTGCCACTATCCTATTCCCCTCTCTTGGGGATGGAGTCTTGCACCTCCTCCGGGAAACAGGAAATGAGTAGTACTGTTGAATTTACCTGTTTTTTTCTTTCTCGCTCTTTATATTCTTCTTCATCATCTTGCCTATTCTTTCATTCGCTTTACATTTGAGGTTCCTCTTCCTTTTTCCTCCCTGTGCATTCCTGAAGGCCACCCACGAGTTTGATGCATAAAAGGTGATCGTGGTAATGCTCAAGTCCCAGCCCCAGGTTGGCACATAGGGTTTCTGCGTCCCCGCTCATTAAGGCTAGGCCCAGGTAGGGATGATTGTCTGAGCAGTAACTTTCCAGATTTGCCGATTGGTCCCTCCATCCAGAGTTCGGGAAGTGTGACCTGAGATGTGGACTATCACCTGAGGCGGGTGTGCTTCCTTAGAAGGGGCCCCCAGTATGAAGGAGCACGCCATTGGAGACGCTGGAAATCATGGGGGATTTCTTCAGAATGGGATCTCAAAAACGAAAGTTTAAGGATATGAAAGAGTCTCAGGATTCCCAAAATTCGTCTACCGGCTTCACCTCGATACCTTGTAACACATATGAAGACGGTCAAAGATTTTCGACATTTAATCCGTTCATCATCCAAAAAGGCATTGAAGCGATCGCAGGCCCAGTGAAGTCCTGCAAACGTCTGCACAACGGTACGTTATTGATAATATCAGACAGTGCCTATCAGGCTCAATTACTCAAGGCCACCCTTCACCAGAAAGCCCGGTGCAAGTGGAGGTCCACTATACTCTTAACTATTCTCGTGGGATTGTATACAGTAAACTGCTTGATGGATTGACCGAGGAGGAAATCAAGGATTACCGCTCAGATCAGGACGTCACATTGGTGGAAAGGGTTATGAGTAAGGTCAAGAATTAATTGGTTCCAACCCTCGCTGTATTTTGTTTACTTTTGATTTAGTAACTCTGCCTCCCAAGATCAAAGCAGGTTATGAGGTCCTCAATGTCCGACGTTTATCCCCAATGCCACCCACTGTTACCAGTGTCAGCATTATAATGACACCAGGCAGTCATGTGAAAACCCAGCTAACTGCGTCACATGGGGCAGGTATGCTCCTGAGGGTGATTGTGCACCTCCTTCCCCTCCCTGCCTAAACTGCATGGGTAACCATGTCGTCTCCTCCTGTGACTGTCCCATTTACCATGACGAGCGAGCGATTCAAGAAATATGTGTCAAAAAAAAAGGTACCGACACAGGTTGCAAGGAAATTATATGCCAGTAGTAAACAGAGTATTTTAGCATCTGGGACTTTCAGCTCATTTGTTGCTACTCCACGACAACTGCGGGATGTATCTACGCAGACAAACGACCTAGCCCATGATGGCATCCTCATCATCTCATGCCAAGAGTACACACCATCCTACTAAACCTCCACTTGCCCCTGTGAAATCTCTTGCCACACAGACATGGAAATCCAAGAAGGATTTTACCCTTGAAGACTTCCTGCACCCACGTAACGCACAACTGTCAGGGTTTTCAACTGATACTCCCCATGGTTCAGAAAGGGGGAAGAAATCTTCCCCTTCTCCCTCCCCGGCATTACTCTTCCATTACCTCAACTAGTGATGCCCTCCCCCAGATGACCTCTGTGTCACCGGGGCGCACCGCCAGTGGTTCATTGAGCGGCCGACCTTGGCCTGGCTCTGAAGCCACTGTCGAATTAATGGACCAAGATCCTCCACTCTTAGATCCAATGAATTGTGAGCATTCACATTGCGGTCCTCCGCAGGCACAGGGGTGACTGTTCATTCCACATCTTTCCAGTTCTTTCACTATGACTATCCTTAAATGTAACATTTTTGGCATCTGGGTCAATAGACTGGAACTACAGCTTCTATTGCAAATGTACTCCCCCCTAATTCTTTGCCTTCAGGAAACTAAACTACATCCTCACACTCGCTTTAACGTACCACATTTCTCCTCAGTTCACTTCCACTCCCCCCTCCCTCCATGGCAGGGGATGCAGATCATGGGGGTGTCATGCTGCTTTTAAGAGATGATATCCATTTCCAATTCATTCCTTTACAAACCCAGCTTCAAGCAGTAGCAGTTAGACTGTCCTTTCTGGTTTCAGCTTCTCCTTGTGTAATGACAATGTGTAGTCATCCTCTACTGTAACCAGGTCTGACCTCCACCTTCTTGACCAGCTTTCTCCTCCTTTCTTGTCTGTTGGCGATTTCAATGCCCACCATCCTCTTTGGGGCTCTCCATGCCCTGTCAGAGGCCTCTCTCCTGGCGGATCTCCTCAACCACCTTAACCTCATCTACTCAACGTAGCAAACCCACTTATCTTTCAGACTCCACACAGAAATTTTCCCTTTTGGACCTTTCCATCTGCACTGAACAACTGGCTTGGCACCTCAAGTGGTCTGCTATTTCACACACACACACACACACACACACACTTGAGTGACCATTTTCCATGTGTCATTCATCTGTTGATGCTCTTCATTCCTTCTCGTCCATCCAACTGGCAGCTTTCCAAAGTTGATTGGCAGCTTTATTCTTCATTAGCTACTTTCCACGAACGTCTTCTTTCCAGTATTGATCACCGGGTTGACCATCCTTCGAAAAACAGTAAATTTGGAATAAAGTTGTTTGTGATTGCAAGACGATTTACGTTTTGGATTTCATTGTTTATACAGCAGCCACCAGTGACATCAGAGAATACGATCTGGTGAAATCCAGGGATACAGTGGCCATGCTTCAACCATATCTTCAGAAAGGACATGCCATGTATGTGGATGATTGGTACTCTAGTTCTGCATTATTTTCATGGTTGCATGACAGAGGTACAAATATTTCACAGCAGAGCAAGTCCAGAAGCCGAAGTGTGTTCTTGACTACAATGAGTCAATGGGAGACGTGGACAGTGGATATAATACGAAGTTCAATAGAATGTATTTAAAACAATCACTAAATGGTACAAGAAGGTTTTTTTTTTTTAAATATATTTTGGACATGTCTGTTTTGAATGCATATATAATATACAAACTTAAAACAGCAAAAAATTCTTCAGTGGCTCATTTCCACCTTTGCCCCATAAGAGAAATACTGAAAATGTATTGCAAAGAAGAGACTACACTTGCCATCTGCAAAGTGTCTGTAAGTGCATCACCCCTTCAGTTAACGCAGCTCTTTTTTCCAAGTTCAAACTTCAATCCTAAAAGAGGGTGAAAACAACAATGCTGATGTGTTGTGTGCACAAAACAAAAAACAAAAAATATTAGGGGAAATACTAGTTACAAGTGTAAAATATGTGATGTGGGATTGTGTATTGAGTCCTGCTTCTAAATATATCACACACAACAAAATTTTTAAACTATGCTGTATATTCAACCCTGGCAATCTACCTCATTTCCTTCATTCTTTTAAAATATTCTGATGTGTTTTGAGTTAAGTAATAAACACCCTATTTTGAAATATACAATTTAGCTCATATACCATTAATTTTCTCTTCTACGTATATGGGGTCCATTGACAATGATATCATAGCTAGTTGAAGAGGGAAGTCTTCATTTACTTCTTGTTATTTTATTACCATTTGCCAGGTAGATTTTATTTTTTCTGAAAAAAGAAATTTCTGTTTTTTTAAGCCGGGATTGTAGATGAGTTCCCGGAGAAGAGGCTGCAACTTTATTTTTCCTGTAGACTAAACAGACTGTTTCTTTATTGTCACTATGTTTGCAGACTGAGAAGAAGAAATGTGTAGTTTATTATGTTGCCACAACTGCCTGTGTTTCACCCTTGTTTGTTTGGAGTTATTGCTTTTGTTTTCAATTTATGCATACAAGAGCCATGTTTATGGGATTTGCAAACTGTGCATTGCCGTAGGATGTCCTGTAGTTGTGACATGTTTTCTTCACATCTGCAGTCATTAAGTACATCACAGGATACAGCATGGAAGGCAATGGAAAGGAAGATGTTCTGAAATGAAAGATTGGAAATCAAGACATTTCTACATTTAATTTTCCATTTATGACACTCCGCGACAGTACTGGTTATTTTCGTCGGGGTGGGGTGTGGGGAAGAGGACAGTATTGTTGTAGCTGAAGAAGGCTTTATTGGTGAGAGTAAGGATGGGGTGTATGGGATAAGGGAGACCCGAAGAAGAAGAAGAAGAAAAATAAATAATAGGGTAATCCCATATAGACCACAAAATGCAATAACCATCCATCAGAAGCCATGGGAAAACATAAATCAATTAGTCAAATCAAAAATATTTTTATTGTTGAGAGTAGCTGGATGTTCATTTTAAGAAATTATTAATTCTATTTCTATATTTCACCTAAAGCATGGTATAGTGGTATATAATCATTTACAATTACACATTGGAACAGGGTATGAACAACAGTGTGTATTTCTAATTTAGCATGTGCCAGTTGAAAGCCCAGCCCCAAAGGAGGGTGAGAAACATTTGTTTCTGTCTACTCTCATTTCGTGCATCCATTCTGTGGCCTTAGGTGTGCAGTGCAGGTCACCCACGTGGAGAACTCCTAACCATGTGAAACCACACCGTGCAGCTGTCTTCGTCGTTAAAGTATTAAATAGAGGTACATTGTCTGTTAAATATTTTATCTTATCTGGGACAGAGTTAAAAATTTTGGAGCCAGACCATTTGACGCCTCTTCGACACTGTGTCAATTTCTTAAGGTCATAATGATATTTTTGTTATAGTTGTGATAATTTCTATTCAAGGCATACTGAGCAGGATTCTCTATTAAAAAAAAAATGTAAGTGAAGTGAATAAATGTACTGCGATACAGTGGTCATTATTTGCTGCTTTCTGAAAAGTTTATAGCATGGAGTTCTAGGTGGTACTCTACAGATAACTGCTAGTGGCAGAAGAGGCACTTGCTTTAACTTTCACACAATGAATTAACTACCAGCCATTCAAAATGAGACACCAAGAATAAGGGGAGATATCACAGCCAAATTTATATGCGGGATAGTGCAATGTACACAGATAACATTATTGAATATACAGTTCCTTGTGAAATGAGGAAGATGAGATTAGTATTGATTGTAGCTGCCACTGCTGAATGTTTCTGCTGCCATGCAACATGACATGGAATGTAAGAGGCTCTGGATGTACTGTTGAGGTATAGCAGTTTAAGCTGCTCCCACATATTGCCAGAGTTGACCTGGTATAGCAGCAGGTGGTGTATTCTGGGCCAGTCGAGAGATCTAGAAAAAGGGGGGGAGCGACAGAAATGCAATTGGTTGGTTGCCTAAGAAGCCTCAAACACTAAACATTATCTTTTTGCAATGTTGGTGTCAGAAAGCTTCAAAAGTACAGCAGGACAACAGACCCCACATTTCAGAGATATCATGCTGGGTAGTTGATGTACCAGCAATTCCTACAAGAGGGGTGTGTGACTGGAATTCAATACCACCATAAACAGTAATACAGGGTGCACGACCAGTATGGTGATGCATACGGTGACAGTTAAACAGTCTCTCTAAATCACAAGTAAATCCTGTATTAACGTCATTGAAAGAATATGTTACTGAGTAGAAACCTTTTAGTGACCAAGATGCAGTACATGGACACTTTGACGTAAGTTCACATTACTATTACTATATCTTCATCTGAAGATGATTCTGAAATAACGCGCCTTGGGGTTTTGCATGTAATACACATTGAACTTGATGGTGGAGGTGATGTGGGTCTTAGTTCACAGCAAGCATCTTCATCTGACAAAGTTCTGACAAATTCTTGATATCACTTTTGTTGAGTATGTCCAGCAATTCCTGCTTGGACATGCGAGGTCATTTCACATGTTGTTATCATCAAAACATGTTGAATATTGCACATATTGCTAAATGCTCAGTTACTGTCTATATTTCATCCACAGGATGGGCCACTAGCACGAACAACACAAAGTGACTAAGACAACACTACACCATCTGTTTATGGACATCGATCATTGGCCGTCGCATGATGAGCCCCGTAGCCCACACACACTGCCATTGTCCCGTCCTATGATGGGCCTAATAGCGAGGGCCCATTCTCATTGGTGCATTATATGACAGGCCCCATACTTTAAGGGTTAAAATTAAATTAAAGAAATATTTGCTAAATCTGTCCATCTACTCAATAGAAGAGTTCTATGAATTAAAAGTCAAAGGTGCATGTAAATAGACCTACCAATTTTAGTAATCAAGAAAATGTGCTTTTAATTTTTCCAACTTAAAGGTTATTAATCGTAACACTGCTGCTCATTTATAATCAAAGAAATTTCGTTTTACATATACATCATCTGTTATATTATTCATTTTTTTTAATTTATGTTAAAAATTACAATTATGTGAAACATTTTTATTTAAAGAATATTATTATCGTAATTATTATTATTTTCTATTTCTATTCTATGTGTGTTGTCTCGTATGTTTGGCCTATTCAACATCTTGCCTGATATGCTTACTGTACAGACAAAGATTAACAGAACATAAATAAAATAAATTGACAACAGTGTTTTCCTGAAGAGGGTAGCTGCTTGAATTGACAAAAACCTTGAAGGGACTAGGAAGAATGTGTAAGTCATTACAATGCTGATCAATTCGAGCAGATTCATATTAGTTACTATTCTTATATTTTCAGGAGTATCTAACAGTGGCTGCTTCTGTTTGTAAATGTATTACTTCACTTGTTACACACTCCTAAAGCTTCTCCTTTAGGTTAATGCTGTGTGAATAATTTAAACAAACAACTGAATAAATTAATCTTCCACGGTGTTTGTAAAATATAGGACGGAGGGAGGTTTGACTGTTTAATGTCCAGTGTCTTGTAATGTCTCCTGCACGCTGGTGAAATCTTAAGGGTAACACCTTTTGCATAAGCTATGGACCAACCTGTGAGGTAAGATTTTGCAAACTGCACTGGATACACATACAGTAGCGCAGCCATGAGGGGGGGGGGGGTTCGAGTCCCAGTTCCGGCACACAATTTTAATCTGCCAGGAAGTTTCATATCAGCGCACACTCTGCTGCAGAGTGAAGTTTCATTCTGGAAACATCCCTTAGGCTGTGGCTAAGCCATGTCTCCACCATATCCTTTCTTCCAGGAGTGCTAGTCTTGCGTGTTTGCAGGAGAGCTTCTGTGAAGTTTGGAAAGTAGGAGGCGAGGTACTGGCAGAAGTAAAGTTGTGGGGTGGCATCGTGAGTCGTGTCGGGATAGCACAGTCGGTAGTGCGCTTGCCCGCGAAAGGCAAAGGTCCCAGGTTCGAGTCCCGGTTCCGGCACACAATTTTAATCTGCCAGGAAGTTTCATATCAGCGCACACTCCGCTGCAGAGTGAAGTTTCATTCTGGAAACATCCCTTAGGCTGTGGCTAAGCCATGTCTCCACCATATCCATTCTTCCAGGAGTGCTAGTCTTGCGTGTTTGCAGGAGAGCTTCTGTGAAGTTTGGAAAGTAGGAGGCGAGGTACTGGCAGAAGTAAAGTTGTGGGGTGGCATCGTGAGTCGTGTCGGGATAGCACAGTCGGTAGTGCGCTTGCCCGCGAAAGGCAAAGGTCCCAGGTTCGAGTTCCGGTTCCGGCACAAAATTTTAATCTGCCAGGATGTTTCATATCAGCGCACACTCCGCTGCAGAGTGAAGTTTCATTCAGCAATAGTGTTATTTTAGTTCCACTTTTTACACATAGAGTCTCATGTTAATTAAACTGTAAAGACCTTTCTCTTTGGCTAATAATATAGAAGCTACTTAATTATTTTACAAATGTTTGTAAATCTATCAGACCAAACTGCTTGGTCATCAGACCATAGCTTGCAAACTACTTAAACTAAAGTAAACTAACCTAAGGACAAAACACACACACACACACACACACACACACACACACACACACACACGCAAGCGTGCGCGTGCTCCAGGGAGGACTCGAACCTCCGACGGTGAGCAACCGCGCACTCCGCAGCGAGGCACCTTTGACTGCTCGACTACTACACCGTGGCAATTATTTTACAAGCTGATTATATACACTCCATTTCCACCATTTTGCTCCTCTCCCATTTTCAAACGAATGCGAGCCTACTCATTTTATTTCTTGTGCAATTGTTTACTTTGTATAATTGGTTAAATTATAAAGAGTCTAAAAATAAGTTTCAGATTAATAATTTCAACAGGCTTAATTTTTAAGAAATGAGCCCTCCACCCCAGAAACAAATCCTGGCTGCACCACTGCACAAATGTACTGCTTACCATAGTTTATTACAAAAAAATTTAATGACTTGTAACAGAAAAAATTACAATTACATAGAATATCAATTAAAAATTAAATACACAGAAAGGTAAAGTAAGAGTGTTTGTGTGGTTGTGTGTGTGCATGTATGCTACTACCAGAGCAAGAGCTTCATGCTAGAAAGCTGCTGTGCTCCACACATTGATCCATTAGAGATGAGGGTTCAACTTTTCCTTTAAATACTGCATGAGCCAGAAGTATTACTTATTAATGACCACAGTAAATAAAAAATCCCCCTTTATGCCTTATGCTGCTTCATCTTTAAATAGTGATTGATCAGCTGTAAATAACTGACTGGAAAGATCACTTTCATGATGACATTGTCTTTTTTTCTTGTAAAAATGTGCTTATTTTGCTGAATGAAGTGCACTGTTTGATGGAGTGAAAATGCTTGTAGTATGCAGACTAGAATGGCTAAGACTCCAAAGGAAAATATTTCTCTGATCGCAAATGTAGCTAGGCTCTTTTTTTTTTTTTTTTTTTTTTTTTTTTTTTTTTTTTTTTTTTTTTTTTTTTTTTTTTTTGTCTGTTAGGTATGTATATTCAGTTCATTTTACTATCAATATGCAATCCAAGGAATTTAGTCACCGTCATTCTTTCTATTTGTTGATTGCCACCCGGGTCGGATTTAGATTCTCTCTTATTATTATTTTTTCCTTGTAGAGCACTGGATAAAAATGGCATTACTTCAGTTTAGTGAGATTAGTTTATATTAGATTAATACTTGTTCCATAGATCATATATACAAAATTTCGTAATGATGTGGAACGTGTCAGTTTAGTAAATGGTGTCAATACATGACAATATTTTACGGATTTTTTTTAAATTTTCATTTTTTTTACTTTTATTTTTTAAATTGTTATCTAAAAATTCATGTAAAGTGTACAAGGAGTTGCCGTTAACAAATTCCTTAAATTTCTTTTTAAATAGCAGTTGGCTATCTGTCAGATTTTTTATGCTACTTGGTAAGTGACCGAAGACTTTTGTGGCAGCATAATTCACCCCTTTCTGTACCAAGGTTATATTTCACCTTGAATAATGAATATCATCCTTTCTTCAAGTGTTGTAGCTATGCACACTGCTATTACTTTTGAATTGGGTCGGATTGTTAATGCCATTTACTGTATATACTGTGTTTATCAAAGTTTAATGAGAGTCAATTTGTAGAGAACCACTTAATAATTTCCTTAAAGACATCATTTACAATTTCATCAGTTAATTCCTGTTTGTCAGACGTGATAGCTATACTTGTATCGGCAGCAAAAAGAGCTAGCTTAGCATCTTCGTGAATATAGAATGGCAAGTCATTAATATATATTAAGAACAGCAAAGGACCCAAGAACAAACCTTGTGAGACCCCATTTTTGATAACTCCCCAGTTAGAGGAATTAATTGTTTCTTCTGTATCGTGTGATCTGCTTATTAGCAATCAACCAATAAATAACTTAAGAGAGTACATTGATTATGGACACCTCAAAATTGTCCTTGGAGTTTCCACTCACAAATATTGGGGTACCATCAGCAAATAAAGAACATTTACAGGGCAGTCTTGTGCACAGTGGTAGAACACTTACAAACATCAAAACAGCAATAGCCCTAGATTTCAGCCATGTGGCACACCACAGCAAATAGTAGTCAATGTGGATTGAGGAGTTTTTTCCTTTTTTGTGGTTTCAGGGCACACAATTGCTGAGGTCAATAGTGCCCGAATCAAAACAGAGATGTATGAAAGGATAAGAAGCCTATATGAAAACAGCTAAAACATAGGGTAAACTACAACAAAATTGAGAGCTAAATCTCTTTTGATACATTCATCAAGTTGATAAAATTCCATACTGGAACAGCAGCTCATGCGTCATCAGCTAAAATTTCTTCCGGAGTATTCAGTAGATTTAGTGCAATACGAACAGGTTTAAAATTTGGACAAGACAATAAAAAATGGCGCACCATCAGCAGGTGACCACAGGGACATAACAGCGCGAGGTTACCAGTTACCAAGTGGCGGTGGCTGAACTGGCAAAGTCCGATCCGCAACCTGGCCAAGATGACCTCCTCTCGCCACGAATAGTGTGAGGGGCTCTTCCAAGGCACTGGCAGTGGTTTAATGATTCTAAGCTTATTGTTTGTAAATGAGGACCACACATTATGCCACAATGATACAATGCAATGAGAAAGAAGTAGGAGAGTTGCAGCCTTGGCCGCAGAATCAGCAACCTTGTTACCAGGCACGCCTGCATGGCCAAGTACCCCCGTGAGGTGAACACGAGGCCCGTTGGCAGTAACAATTGAAGGGAGCAGTTGATTCGGTGCACAACATGATGGACCAAATAAAGGCCTCTGAGGCTCTGAATGGCGCTGAGGGAATCAGAGCAGATGAATAAGAAGGATAACGGTGTCGGAGGATATAGGCTATAGTACAGCCTGATAGAGGGCAAAAAGCTCAGCTGTGAAATTTCAACATTGGTCAAGAAGCCTGAACTGAAAACTATCATTCCCAATGACAAATGCACATCTGACACCTTCATTGGCCTTGGAGCATCTGTATAAACGAAGATGGAGTTATCAAGCCGCACATGGTCAAGAAACCTCGAGTGGTAAACAGCAGCCGAAGTACTCTCCTTTGGTAGTGAACTGAGTTCAAGGTGAACGCGAACTTGAGCCTGAAGCCAAGGTGGTGCTGGGCTCTCACCTATTGGAAATATAGAAGGGAGGGTGAAATCGAGCTGCTGAAGCAAGTGACGAAAACGGACTCTAGGAGGTAGCAGTGTAGTTGTGGACAGCCTGTAGCGGATATTGAGGGAGTCATTAAAGAATAATGGATAAGAAGGGTGGTGGGGCATCGACAGCAGATGGCATGCGTACCGACACAGCAATACGTCGCGCCAATAGGTCAAAGGCAATTGCCAGCTTCGGTATAGAGGCTTTCAACAGGGCTACTGTAAAATGCTCCTATCACCAGGCGTAACCCCCAATGGTGAATCGAGTTAAGACAGCATAAAATGGACGGCTGTGCAGAAGAGTACATGAAGCTCCCATAATCCAGCTTTGATCTGACAGTGCACTGATAAAGGTGAAGCAGGACGGTACGATCTGCGCCCCGGGATGTACCACTAAGAACATGGAGAATGTTAAGGGAATGAGTACAGAGGGCAGTCAAAGAAGACACATGCGGAGATCAGCTAAGTTTTCTATCCAATGTTAGCCCTAAAAATTTCGTTTTCCCCACAAACAGGAGAGCAACGGGGCCAAGAGGAGAGATAGTGGAAGAAACTATCTGTATAAAAGAAACTATCTGTATCTCCAGAAGTTGATGCAAACCATTTTCTCATGGGAGAAACTGAAGCCATTTGGGACACTCCAGGAGACAGGTTCTCTGGGAGCTGCAATAGATTATGAAGTCATCCACAAACAGGGGTCCTGAAACATCAGCTCGGAGGCAATCCATAATTGGGTTGATTGCAATGGCGAAAAGTGCTATGCTCAAGATGGAGGAGCCTTGTGACACCCCATTGTCCTGGAGAAAGGTGCCAGACAAAACAGAGCCCACTCGTAACCTGAACATTCGATCTTTTAAAAAGGCATGAATAAAGTGGGGGACGTGGCCGTGAATTCCCCATGTACGCATGGTGCGGAGAATGCCCGCCCGCCAACAAGTGTCATAAGCCTTATCCAAATCGAAGAACACAGCCACCAGTTGACGCTTCTGCAAAAAGTTATTCATGACAAAGGTCAACAAGGTAAGAAGGTGATCAATAGCAGAACAATGCCTTCAAAACCCACAATGGACATTGGTGAGGTGGTGTCGAGATTCGAGTAGCCAAACCAACCGAGCATTAATCATGCGCTCCATTACTTTACACACACAGCTGGTCAGGGAAATGGGGTGATAACTGGAAGGAAGATGTTTGTCCTTTTCTGGTTTAGATATGGCAACAACAACTGCTTCACGCCAGTGAGTGGGAACTTCAGTCCAGATGCAATTATAGGTGCCAAGAAGAAAGAATTTACCTGCAGGGGAGAGGTTCTTCAGCATCTGAATATGAATGACATTGGGCCCCGGGGCAGAAAACCAGGACAGGGCAAGGACACCTTCTAGCTCCTGCAAGGTGAAGATGGCATTATAACTTTCACGATTGGGAGATTTGAAAGAAGGCAGTCACGCCTCCTCTGCCTGTTTTCGGGGGGGGGGGGGAAGGCAGGGTCGTAATTAGATGAGCTTGAGACCTCAGCAAAAGATCGGCCTGAAACATTGGAAATAATCAACAGGTTCCATGAAGACTTCGTTTGCTATGTTCAGGCCGGGGAATGGGGAATGTACCTTAGTGCCAGATAGCTGGCGAAGGTTACCCCCAGACAACCGACGAAGGAGTAAATCTGTTGAAGGAACTCATGAAAGAAGTCCAGCAGGCTTTTTTGCTTTCTTTAATGACATGACAGCATAGCGCTCATAGTCTTTTGTAATTGATACAATTCTCCAAAGTAAGCTAGTGTTGAAACACGTAGAGCATGTCACCGGGCTCAAATAGCATCACTGAATGCTGCATTCCACTAGGGAACTGCGACCCCATGTGGAGAGATGGAAGTTCAAGGTATGGAATATTTGGCGACAGTGAGAATGATGTCCGTGAGGTAGTTGACCTGACTGTCACAGCTGGGGAAATTCTGTTAATGGAAAACCGCCATGGAATAATCAAGCCCCCAGTCAGCTTTGGAGATGTTCCAGCTGGTGGAACATGGTGCTGTGGTATGATGCAGTTAAGAAATGATTTAGGGGAAATGGTCGCTCGAATACCTATCAGACAGAACATAGCATTTGAACTGATGCTCAAGTGTTGTAGTGCTTATTGCAGGGTCCATGTGGGAATAGTTATGTGTTGAACGTCCACCAGAAGGAAGCCCCTCTGGCAAGAAGCTAGAGAACCCCATAGAGGGTGGTGGACATTGAAGTTGCCAATAAAAAAAAACAGTGTAGGAAGCTGAGCAACAACGTGCAATAAGACTGTCCTAAGAAAGGAAGACGAACACGGGGTATAGATATTACAAAGAGAGAAGGTGAATGCGGGGATGGTGATACGGATGGCAATAGCCTGTAGGGGAGTTTGCAGTGGGATGGGATGATACTAGATGTCTTCCCAAATGAGCAGCATAGCACCTCCATGGACAGGAATACCTTTCACACGAGGTAAATCTAAACACACAGATGTATATTGTGGAAATCGATACGAACGTTTGGGCGGAGCTTCATTTCTTGTAGACTGACTATAAGCGGGCAGTGCAGTCGAAGGAGTGGTTTTAATTCATCTCGGTTGAAACGAATGGCTCTGATGTTCCACTGAAGGAGTGTCATGAAGAAAGCAAGAGAACAAGAAAAAGGGAAAAGGCAAGAGGGGATCACCTCGGTGGCTGCTGAGGGCCTGGCTTCGAGGGGGCACTGCTACTACAATTACAGATGAACAGTCATGATCCATGGGTTCATACATCAGTTCTGCCTCCTTACTGGATTGATCGGAAATGGCAGCTTCCTCCACCGGTGAAAGGCCAGCAGATCGGCAAGCAGCAGGGCATTCTGGCGAGACAGAGGATGGCCGGGGTCAGCTACTGCTCAATGGCATGACCAAAGAGTCATGCCGTGGTGGGAAAGGAGAGGAACTTTTCTGTTTGTGTGCCTTATTGGAGGCAGTTCGGTTTGAAGAATGAGTGGGTGATGGTTGGGAAGATGAAGTTTTAAGAAAATCTTCGCAAACAGGATATTTTTTCGAAGTCCGGGCTTCCGACTTAGTTGCACGACTTCTGTGAAACTGATGTGGACTGGGGTTTCAAGTGAGTTGAGAGGGCAATCTTTGGGCTAGCTGATCTGTCAACTGCGTCGTTGAAGGTAAAATCACAGGTTTGCGTACCCATCTCCTTTGTTGGACGAGGAGAGGAGAGCACATTGCTGTACGTCAGTGCTTTCCAAACTTTCCCTCATGGCAACACCCTTTTATAGCTTACAGTTTTGCGCGACACCCTATCACGAATATAAATACATGTGGTAGAATTTAGATGGTTCCAGCGGGTGGGGGGGGGCGGAAATAAAGTATCGCTTATATGTAGTTTGCAAACGAACCTGAAATCCTCATACGCATTGACATGTTTAATGTTGATCCTGACTGCAGCAATTACGTACACTCATCGCAAGAAAATGAAACATTTGAAACTATGGAGATGTAGAACAGAGGAACACCACAGACAACAATGCTTGCTTCTTCTAGATGCAAAATACAAAAACTATATTTCGGAAACCGGTTTTGCTGTCGTGTGTACATGTCAGGGCCAGCTACGGTTTTGCTGGATCAACTGAAAATGGCATCTGGAAATTAGCTGCTCGGATTTCTGATTTAGACAGCACAGTGGCTGTTCCCTTTCAGTTCAATATTAAAACATTATTTTCAGAAATAAAGAGGATGTATTTATGACGAGTGATGAATTATTATTTAAGTTCTATTGTTAGGTTCTTGCTTCACCACGACCTCGGAAGTCCCAGCATATTCGGAAAATATGGTTAAATATTTGTGACAAGTAAGAATATGAATGTCATTTCTGGTCCCAGAATCTGTTACATACAGGAAACAGAGAAAAAAATATCAACACATACCAGGGTTCGAATGAACAATCACTGCATTTAAAATACTACTCTCCGTTAATCACCCGGCTATACTCCATACTAAACATCGCTACTGTCACTGGACAATTGTGAATGCTTTTACAATCTGTGACAGCTTTTACAGCCACTGTGTCATTGGTTCATATTTAATTGTAAGAAATGCTAGCAAGGGTGATGTGGCTTTGATAAATCCTTTAAAAAATGCTCAGGTGCAGCTTTTTGAGAAGGAAAGCAGACTACAGTGAAGGTTCGTTGAAGCAGCTGCTAGTTCCAGCAAACTGCGCATGGGAAGAGCGGTTATCGAGTATCAGCAGCAGCTCTACGCATGCGTAAAACCAATAATAAATAAATACTCGCTGTGTAACTTAAACAGAAATGAAACGCGTGGAACACAGGGGGTGTGGGATGTGATGGGTAGTTCCAGCGAGAAATGGGGAAATGTTGTACATGCTCGGACCAGACAACAAAGATATCTACTCGCGGTTGACAATCCTGATAATCACGAATCCCTATAACTGAGGTCCGGATAATCGAGTGACCGATGATTCCTTTAATACATGATCTGTGGTGCACTGAATGAAGAGAAGGGTTTTTTTTTTTTTTTTTTTTTTTTTTTTTTTTTTTTTTTTTTTTTAGAGTCTAAATTTGTTAGTCTCGTGACACCCTTGATTCTACTATGCGACACCCAGTTTGGAAAGCTCTGCTGTAGGTACCCGCTGCAAGCAAAGCAGGCTTTCTGCTTGCTAATAATTGCCAGGCAGCAAAGGTGGAAACTTTTTCCTTAACCCTGATTTCCTGGATGACCTGCTCATCTTTATACACAGGGCATTCCTTAGAATTAGCAGCATGTTTGCCCGTGCAAGTGATGCAGTGAGGGGACGGAGGTGGCAGTCAACCTCATGGGTGTCCCTACGACAGATGACGCATTTGGCTACATTGGAACATGACTGAAGGGTATGGTTGAACCACTGACACTGGTAACATTGGGTGGGGTTAGGAACATAAGGCAGAATGGAGATGATTTCGTAGCCTGCTTTTACCTTGGAAGGAAAGTCAACTTTGTCAAAAGTCAAAACCACAGTTCGGGTCGGTGTTAGGTTGTTGTTAACCCATTTCATCACACGATGAACAGCTGTTACACCCTGGTCAGAAGGGTAGTCCTGAATTTCCTCATCTGACAGGCCGTCAAGGGACACCCTGTTGTATTATAAAAGGATTCACTGATGTGAAGTCATGGCCATCAGTTTGTGAAATGACAAGGAACTTTGGCAAGTTAGGCAAAACCTTATTGGTCTTTGGTTCATCTAGTTTCCTTTTCTTGGTAAAGGTCAAAGTAGTAGTAGTAGTAGTAGTAGTAGAAGAAGAAGAAGTCATTGCAAAGTTTTCCACCATCATTACTGGTGTGTCCGATGGCGCGCTCCTTCCTAATGGGGAACCCTCACTGAGGGCTCACCCAACACCACCTAGAAGACAAGGCCTTACAACAGGCCGTGCCTACGTCACACTTAGAGGCTGCGGCCGCCATCTGACTGGCCAGCCGCTGTGCAGTGGTGGGTGTGCTCCAGCGGCCAGCCAGTGAGGTAGCGGCCTCGGCCTCTAAGTGTGACGTAGGCACGGCCTGTTGTAAGGCCTTGTCTTCTATGTGGTGTTGGCTCACCCGCCTTAGGTGATTGTCTACACCTCAGGTCACACCTCCCAAGAAACAGATGGAGGGACCAATTGGCTTGGTTGGAAGGTATCAACTTGGGTAATCACCCCCTCCCAGACTTGACCTTTACCAGGGGGTATGTGCGGGCCCTACATGCCAACCCGGGGCTGGGACTTGCGCATTAACCAGTCACCTTTTACATATCAAGTGCATGGGCCGCCTTCAGGAACACACAGGGAGGAAGAAAGGAAAGAGGAAAGAAGAAGTTGACTCTCAAAAACGCCAAGGCGGAGACTAAAGGAGGAGAGGAAGGCTAGAAGAGCACAGTGAGGAGGGTAAGATGGAAGCAAAGGTTAGGAAAAGAAAACCAAGAAAAGAGAAAAGCTGGTACAGGAGACCACCTAGACTCACATGGGATTCGAGTGGAACTGAAGGGCCTGGGGCAGGAAGGAAAACTGCTTTGTCTCACTGCCCCGTGCGCACAACACACGTACCCACAAAAGAGAGCTGTGGGTCCTCCCTGCGGGAGGGATTAAGAAGAGTTGTCCCTAAACTTAACTTAGCTGTTTAAAACTGCATGTGAATGTGGTGACATACACCATCAAAGGGTTTTGGTAAGTCACAGAAGACACATATTTCTATTTCTCTTTTTTTCATTTAGTGATTCAAGGATTTTATTTGCAAGTGATTACACAGCATCATCAGTTGAACAGCCCTTTTGAAAGGCAAATAGGCTTTGCTGACAACTCTATTCCTCATGAGATGTTCTGTAATTCCATCATCCATTAATTTTTTAAGTATTTTAGAAAAACCTGTTAATAATGAAATTGGATGGTCATTTGAGAGCTCTCTTCTTCACCTCTTTTGTTAAAAGGAGTTTCACAATGGTATATTTAAATTTTTCATGAATAATTCCAAGTTTAAGATTCAAAAATGTGGCCCAGGGTTTCATGTACCCATGGAGAAGAATTAATGAATAAATTATTATACACATTATCTACCCCTTCAGAAATCTTGCACTTTAGAGAACAAATTACTTTTCAAATTTCCCCTACAGAGACTGGCTTAACACTTTCACTGCAGCTGATGCTTATAAGCATCAAACCATGACACGAGCCAGTGTGGCTGAAGCTTACAAGCGTCCGTACTCCCTGCCGAATTACTCAGTCTAGTTGCAGCATCTAAGCTAGCAGCAAAATGTGTAAACATTTGTTTTGTGTGGTTGGTTATCAAACGTATATTGTTCGCAATGGCAACTAATGCACCGACACCTGGACCTTCCAATGTGAAAAGGAGCTGGAAAGTGTTAAATTGACAGAGGAACAGTTTACTTAGTGTACTAGATGACTGATTTTCAGTGTAGTGAAGATGAGGCATACCATGGAGATTGACATGTATCAACAAATCACAAACATTTGAATGAAGCCTATGACCCCTGTAGGTGTCAGACAGTAAACAGACTTTAAAACATGAGCACAGTACAGTCAAAGCTTATAGAACATGACACAACAGCTCTTACAAGGTCTTGATGTCAGCCTGTAGCTCAGGTGTGCTTAGGAGCATCGGCTCCGAGCTGTACCTGCCGTTTTAGACGGTTATCGGCCCGTACTCGCACATTGCTGTGCCACACTGGAGAGTTGTGCGCCTGCGCCGAAACCATAGCAAAAGTGTTAAAACATATTTCCAGTATTATGTTGGAGTAAGCAGCTAGACAAGCTCATGACTTTCTTATGGAGCCTACAGCCAATTTGCTGAATAAGAGACAAGAATTGTTTGATAAAAACTTCAGATACAGGTTTTGGATTTTGTATTAATAAGTTCGCTGTGGTCACCAATGTGGGCCGCTAACGCTGAAATCAGACCCCTGCAAAACCTGTAATATTGAAAGCAAATGTAATATCTGCACAAGAGATGGTGCTAGATATAGAAATACAAGTACACTTTAGCTGCATGCCGATTATGTGATAAATGCTGCAAGCTGTCTGACCCTTATACTCATCATATGCAATTATGCAGACAAGTCTAACAATGCCTTTTATTTATTTATTTTATTGCAAACTGGGAAGAAAATTAAATTCAAACAAGTGATAAATCCACTTCATTGTGAAAGATTTAGTCTGAAAACACCAAAAGGTTTGTCAAACGGAGAAAAATAAACAGGTCTCATCTGCAATACGGTGCTATGGAAACCCAATCCCATATAACAAATTTGTAAGGTAAGGCGATGTTTTTATAGCAAACCACTAAAGGCGAAAACACACGACTGCATACAGGAAAATGTTACGTGGTATTTTTTGGTGGTTTGTACTAACACAAGCGCACAGCCAAACTAAACTGAGTACTCCGCTAGTGCGCCACTTATAAGTGTTACCTGCACTGGCATGTTGATCGTGGAAACACTTATAAGCGTCGGCAGCACTGGCGTGTTGATCACGGAAATGTTTATAAGTGTCAGTAGCAGCGAACATGTTAAGGTACCTCTATGTCTGATTTTTAGGTCATGGATGATGCTCTTTATCTGCCATCATCTCACTTTTTATGATGATACAAATTATGCTAAGGCATTTTTTATTTCTTTTATTACTATCTTCAGAATTTTGCAGTACTCTCTGCAATTATGCCATTTTTCTGTATCATCTGTTTTTCCTACAGTAGCATAATTTCCACCTTTGTACTGCATGACTATTTAATACTTTTTGTAACGCAAGGCTGGCTTACAGAATTGGTAAGAGTATATCTGACCCATCACTTTGGGAAACAGTTTGCAGTATAGTAGAAAAATGATGTACAAAGCAGTTAGGCCTAAATTTGTATTTAGAATGATCATAGAACCAATCCCCTTGCTGTAATTTATGGTTGAAATATTCTTTTGCCTCTGTTCATTATTCTTATGGATTTCCATTGCAGAGAGAGTTTACTGTGTGGATTATCATTATTAAGAGCAATGGTCATCATGGTCTGTGTGGCCATTTATAAACTGACTAATATTTATGTTCAGATATCTACTTACTTCTACAAAAACAATGGCTATCATAGTTTGGGTATGTTAAGTGATTTTAGTGGGAAATTTGACTACTGAATTAAGATTGTAGGTCGACCTCACATTTTGGAGTTACATTTATTTTCAGCCAGATAGTCTACAGACTACAGTAACCTTTTCTTTGGTATGTCACACTGAGAAAACCTGGTGCATGTGATGCAGAAAATTTCTTGTATTTTCTGAAGGTGGCTTGTAAACAACTACAACTGTAACTGGATTAGGATTAGACGATTTCAGTAGCACATGCTGCTGCGCACATTTTTTGTGATGTTCATAACTCTGCAATCTAAACTTTCCTTGATGTATCATATTCTTCAATCCTCTTCCTTATTTACTCTAGAGAAATGGATTGTTAAGTTGTAGCTTGGTAAATATGACATAGTACACTCATTAGTTACATGATGCTCAGAGAAAGTACAATACTAGGGCATTATATGGTGTCTGTTCTTTTCGGACATGTCCAAAAGAACAGGCACTATTAGTTGACAGTAACAGCCATAAATTTACGAAATTGAAATGTCACTGATGTTAAGCATAACATACGGTAAATTTGGAATCCATCTTAAATAACTTTTTTTAATTCAAATTGTAAAGTTATTTATATACTCTTAGATAAATTTCATACATCATCAAAAATACATTTTTGATGACATGACAAAGAATGTTTTCCCTTGTCACTCTCATTCCTCATCCTTATTCCCTCTCGTCCCCATTAAGATATTTGTAAATGGAAAAAAATAGACACTAAAATCGATTACGACAGTACTGTAATTTTCCCTTATGAACGCATATTTTGTGATACTAAGAAATCTTATAAATTTATGGGCCTTCTCAATTGTGGTCAAAACTATGTATGACACAGTTGAAGAAACTTTTTGTAGTCTCAACTTGAGAGTGATAAAGGAGCCTCTTCCAAAATTACTAATATTTATTCGTGTCCATGATGTGATTAAGAACATAAACGGAGAATAAATCATAGTAGTAGTACTACTCCAAATACAGTAGAACCCCGATTTAACGAACCCCCATTTAACGAAAACCCGCTTTTAACGAATATTTCCGTCGGTCCCGGCGAAACTCCCATTAGAATAACGTTATTTTTCCCCGCTTTTAGCGAACCCCGCTTTAAGGAAAAGTCCGCTTTTAAGGAACAAACATGAAAAATTCTGGAAATTAAAATTTTGTTTTTACGCAATTCCTAATTGTGGGCAAGTTAATTTGTTTAGTTTTTTCCACAGAATTTGGAATTTGTGTTTACGTGACGTCGGTTATCGATTCTTTAAGTCAATGCATATCGAACATCTTGGCAGCGATACCGGTATAAGCAGCCGTAATCGATTCTTTCCGTCGATAGGTTAACGTATCGAATACCAGTGCAGCGATACCGGAGAAAGCGTTTGACGAATCAGCTCAATCATGTCTTCCATGTGTTATGGTCACGTGGTCTGACGTCAGTCGAAAATTACGAAGCGCGAGCTGTGAAATGTTGTCTTGTGTTTTATTTCAGATTCACTTTTTCAGAATTGTTGTAGGAGTGGAGAGAAGGTGACGACCATCCAGGGTGTGTGACAATGGCAAAGAATACGATTTGGCGCGTCTTCTTTGTGCGACTTTTAGAAACAGGGAACATTGTTAAATGCCGAATCTAGCGGTACCTTTGGTTGCAAAAAGACGAATATTCGTGTGACAATGTTCAGTTGTACTTATCAAATGTTTTGAAGGCGTGCGAATTACATAGCTGCATTCCTGTAAGCGGAATATTTATGCAAAACAGGTTCGAAAATCGCCTTGCTAGGTTAGTGTGGAAAATGCACTGTTTTCGAACTGCTTAGAAAACTTAATAATCTCTCGTTTCAGAGTAAGTGCAAAGTGTGGAAACTGAACCAGTGGAGAAAACATTACGACTAATGAAAGTTTATAAGGCCAGGCATTAAGTTACCCCTACGTAATTAAAAACTGCAACGTTTAAAAAATTACCTCATACATCAAATGCGTGAATGACTTCGAGAATTGTCAAGTATTTACCCCCAAAGACGGATGGGTTAAAAAGCAGATTAACTGTCGGTGGCCGCCGATTGAAGTGTTAGCGCGATGATGATCCGGCAGTGAAGGCTTCCAAACAGCTAATAACGTCTTTAGGCTACTTTTTTCTCTTTGTAAACAATTTGGTGTTGTGGATTATTTTTTACGAGTAATATATCGCAAAATCTTGACACACTTGTAGAGGATACGTTTAAGTTTTGACGAATTTACACTGTAATGTTATTGCTGCTTCTTAACTTGCAAAAAGAAAAGCCGTGTTATTGTAGTTACCTGCCTAACAACATAATCGAAAATCTTAACATATTTGTAGAAGCGCTACAGACCTGTTTGTCGTGCGCCCAAACTCCCTATAGATCAATATTTTTAGGAAATGTTTTTGACGAATTAGCAATGGAAATAATTTTGAAGGTGGTACAGGTTGTTAAAAAGGCATTTATACCTCGAACCAGGGGGAAGGCGATGACGAAAATTTTGAAATTTTTGCATTAGTAAAAATTACTGATTGCATAATCTGCAGAAAAGAAAGCGCTGGAGAACTTTAGAAAAATTACATTGAGTATCAGTCGGTTCTCAAGTATAGTGTTTTTTAAGTCTGATGTACGGCACCAATTTTTGCACCTGTAGTCAGCTCTTTTAAAGTAGCTGGGTCAATAAAAACAAACATCAACCATACAGTATGCTGGAAAAACAAAATGGTCATCTCTTTCCGATTTAATAAAAAATATTTTTTTCTACAGAAAGTGTGATGTATTTAAAATTGTAGCAGATTACTGGTATGTTAGTAATTAAATAGCTCCTATAACACCTACACATGCTTGAATTATGTCTCTGAGTCACTCCTCCTGTGTACCTAGGCAAAACCCCCATTTAAGGAAAACCCCTATTTAAGGAATAAATATTTCGGTCCCCTGAGATTCGTTAAAAAGGGGTTTTACTGTACATACATAATTAACCCTGTATAATAACTATTCATAGTAGCACAAATAACATTACTGATAATGTTGGTAGGTTAATGTGGCAAGAAAGGATCGTTAATTTGCGTGGTCCAAGGAAGAAATACAAAATGTAGTGTACTGAATACCAAAACTTTCTTGAAGGCATAAAAGAATAATTCCTATGAGACTTAATTACAATGCATGGGTAACACCAAGGGTACTGAAGAAGGAATGTCTTGACGATCGCAGATGTGACTATGTCTGCAGCACAGCAAGGAGCTGTTGCACCAAGTGTCCATCCTCAGACACCTCCTCGACTGTTATGTTTCCCTGGTTATGCCGCACGTGGCAGTGCTATTAACCCTTCCAGAATGTATTTGTATGTAATCCACTAGACGATTTATTTACCTTAACAGAATAATTAACTTTAATGACAGATAGTGTCACATAGCACGACAATAGAAATTAAGAATCCTGTCACTTTACATATCCCCAAATTTGCCAAGATATTTCCACTTAAATAGTTTTGAAGGTGCCAGGTAATTTAAGATTGTAGTTATCCACTTCCTCACCTTATACTCTTATCAACCTATTCGTATTTTTAAGCTGTGATGGGACCAGGTTCGGTTTCATGAATCAATTTTTTACGTACCACTATTTATTAGCCATCATTTTGACTTGTCTTCAAAATTTCTTTACGATAAGGTAAATCAACAGGATTATCTTATTGTACTTGCAAGCTTACTGCATTCAGGTATAACAAAAAAAAAAAAAAAAAAAAAAAAAAAAAAAAAAAAAAATTAATGAAGTGGCAAAACAATATCACCTTTGTAGCCCGCCATTGCCTGGACATCGGCCTATTCTCTACACGATTAAAATTATAACAACCCATCATATGTTGGTAATGGGTAGTGAGTATTTGATAAAGTATAAACGTTGTTGGTAAAAGTCTCGATCAGCGGCATGGTCTAATGTATTTACGTGACTTGAAGTGTCAGTGTTGGCAACAGTCGCTGTGGATGCTGGGATGAATGGCAGCAGACAATGTTTACAAGATGTGAAAACGAATATGTTAACATCACGTTTGAATGATTTTATTTCTGAAATGAATCACAGCGTTCGAATGTTGAAGATCACACAGTACAAAACTATGTTTCTCCACATCCTATTTCTGTTCAAATGTAACACTTTGTTGTTGTGTAAATCAAAATATGTGTGTGTCTGTCTGTCTCTCAAATGGTACGAATTACAATAATTTTTTCAATGTTCATATTTGGTAAAAGGCTTGCAACAATTTAATCTGTACTCTTCAATTCCTGCCTAATCACATCCTTTCATATCATGACGTATTCATAAAAATCATAACATTTGCTCACAATTTAAGCTGTATTCTTAGGTTCCTGCCTAACCACAACCCTTAAAATCATTACATAGTTGTAAAAATAATAATATTTGTTGACATACTCTTGTACAGTCAGTAATTGAATTAATCCCCCCCTCAGGCATGGATGTTCGTGTTGTCTTTAGTATAATTTAATTCATAAGTAGTTTGTAAGTTTAGGGACTGATGACCCAGCAGTTAAGTCTGCAAGCTTCCCCTACCCTACTCTTAGAGCAGTTATTAGAAGCTACAACTAAACTAATTACTATTATTCCCTATCAGACCCTGCATCATCTAATGTCTTACATCCAACAATGACTGGGATTCTTCAATAGATAAATGCAGTCTGATTGAGCATGATCTCACATTTATTTTCAAAAAGCTTCACATGCATATAAAACAAAATTTCACAAAATGATTGAACACCAAACTGTGTGCCACTAATTATTAAAATGTACAGCCTAATAATTGTGTCAGCTCAGATCTATAACTTTTACTCAACTGCTGATGCTCAATCACTGAACTACTGGTGTCGCACACCAGAGATATTATTTGTCCTAAGATATTACACTCCATATGTTAGAAAAGATGGCTCACCTGAAGACGGGGATACCATCCGTCATCTTTGACTCGTGACGCCATCAAAGCGCAGTAGTTTTGAGGTGTGTGCGTATTTGTAGAAGGCGTGAGTAATTATGTGGTGGCTGAGTTAAAAACGATAGTTTGTTTACAAACCGAACATATCATACATTAATATTTTGTGTTTAAAAGTGATCTGTAGCTTCTCTCTGATGGTAAGGTATAGGGTATGTAGCCCCCCCCCCCCCCCTCCATGTGAGCGCTGAATGCCCAAATTTTTACTCTGAGGCCCGTGATCTATGAAATGGTACATTCCGTTATCTGTAATTTACGAGGATAACTACAGATAATTTATTTACAATACAGAATTATTAAGATATTCCCTATTAGGGTTTTTCGACATGTTGATGACGTCATGGGTCAACACTGACGGCTGGTATCCTAGTCTTCAGTTATGCTGAAAAGACACTGTACAATGGTATCTTACAGATCCCCACCGATCTAAGACTGTAAATATAACATTTTGTGGGGACACAAGGATTATAACAACAGCCTTCAAAAAAGAAAAGACAAAATTTAAGGGGGAAAAAAAATCACAATTACAAAAAAGGTTGAGCATATTAGCATTAATCAGGCGATCAATCAACTAATGAGAGAGACAACAGTTTATCAAGAGGGGGTACTAATTAAGGGTCCCCAAAATTTAATGAAATTAAAAAGGTAAGTTATACTGCTGCTAAAACTGTCAGTGCAATGTCATGAATAATTTCTGTGTCAAGACTAAATAAATCCAGTTAAAACCTATATGCAGCATGTTATATGACAGCATACTAATAAGCTGTCCATGTTAATTAATACCCTAGCATCTATAACAAGTCATTACTAATGTGAGAGAGTAAACACAAACACTACACAGGCCCTAGAACATCCAAATTCTTTATGAAAATTGATCTACAAAAGTGACTATAGACAACAGTGTGGGTTGATGTTAGATACACAAAAAGAAAGTTTGTAAAATTTATCATTAGAAAAACTGGTAATTAAAATGTACACAATGTTTATACAATCGTCATCCAATACATTTAATAAACAGGGAAGTCTTCAAAACCGTGTGCATTCATGGGCACATTTTAGCTACACCACAGTTCATCACTTTTTACATAAAAGTCCAAAATAAAATAAACATTGCCACTAATAGGTGTAACACCGTAGTTCCTTTTAAAATCATCCATAAGTATTTACATCAGTAGCATGTAGTAATTCAGAAAGCAATAGCACTATACTGTTTAGATAAATTAAGAAATCCTAGAGAAAACTTGGCACACAGCTAACAAACTACTTACACATACACATAATTAGAAAATATTTACATACCTCATAATATAAAATCTAAATGAACACACAAAGAAATCCTGTGGTTAACACTTTCACTTCAGGAAGAAAGAAAACAAAAAACACAGATGATCACTCCTATAGTACTCTGCTTTGGGCCCTACCTACTACATGAAGAGGCAGTCACACGCAAAGCAGTGTACACAAGCACAAGGAGGGTGTGGCGTCGTTGCCATTGGAGACAAATTAAAACACTGCATATTGCCGATACACATTGTCCACATACTCTGCTATTTTTCTTTAAAAGTGGAAACACCACACTTTACTATATGTTGAGCTGGCTTTCACATGCAATGTAGTAGTTGTAGGTGAAGGTAAGTGGTATCATTTACTACGGACTCATAGCTCTCAAAGATTCCTGCAAAATCCAGGCAAACAGCTTCACAAAGGCATTGCTTTCTCAAGTTGTTTAGTTGTTTATGTTGTGTGGATGGCGCAAGGCAGTTGTTTATGATGTCAGCTCCAGCAATCCCGCGGCCAACTGGAAATACAGGCCCCAGCCAACGTCATTACCCCAGAGCAGACGTCATGCCACGTAAGCAAGGTAGTTCCGAGTGTTGTTGTTCCGAGGCGAAATTTGTAACAACCCCAAGAGAAGGCATATCCCCTCCACCTGGACAGGAGGAGGCGGAGCCGTGCTGTTCACGTGACTGGTCTGCAGAGAAGCGCGCGCCTTCATGTGGTTTTCCCATACAGTATACGATTTTCTTTGAGTGTGAGACGTTGATCGAGTTAGTTGTTTGTCTGTTTGAGAATTCGTTTACTTGTTCTGCACGTCATCTGCGTATTCAGAATGATTACTTTCAAATCCGATATTGGAGACTACTGGAATAATGAAATATTTGTAAGTATTTACTACAAGTGATTGTTTTCGATTGGAGTTTGCTGCTTGAAAGTTTTGAAATCAAAATTACTTCTCCAATTAATTTACAGATTAACGAAAATCTTTAGTTATATAGTATTACTCAATCGTGCCAGTCATTGGCATCAATTAAGTAAAAAAGCTTACTGACCTCATAAAATATAAACGGAATAGACAAAATCTATGCTTAGTGGTATAGCAGTAGTCATTCAAAAGTAGTTTGGAAATTCAAAATACCTATAAATAAATGATTGGTTTAGTATTATGTTCTTTTTCATCAAAAGGGAAGTCTACCATTGTGGTAAACCCACGTTCTGAGCATTCAGAAAAGTGACGGTGATATGCCACAAGTCCAGTCTCTGAAGATTCTTGTTAGTGTTAAAATGAGATATGAATTTGTACAATGGTTGGAACACTATCAAGAACTTCCCAAAGCAATGTATACTATACGGAGCACTGGAGCTGCTTCGGGGAGGTTCATTGAATTCAAACAAAGGTTGGTTCAATTTTATTTGGAAAAATTATTGACTAGGCAAAGAGGGGGAGGTGGAGGGTAATACGGGGCACAGCGTAAAATTTTAATTTGTGTGTATTAATTATCACATTGATACCTTTAATTTTAACTTTTTTATGAGTTTTTCTACCACTGTTGGCCATGTGTCTTATGGAAGAAATCATAAATTATCTTTGGCATATAGTTATAAAATGTTTTGAAGTATGTGAAGTAATTTTTTACTATAGAATTACCTCTCTGATATGTATAGCAATGAAAAATAGCTGCAATTTTGTTTATAGTGGCATTAGTTGTATATTAGAGTATACTACATTATGAAAATGTGTAACGTTTTGCCCTTTTTCAAAACTTGCAAAATTATATAAAGCTGCCTCACGGGGTACAGTGGAGCACTGTGCCAGTGATGTGACCTGTGCAATCCATTCTGGGTATCACTAACAATGAGGGGCCAGTTTGTTGAAGTTGATTAGGCCTATATTTTAATAGCATTTCTTTGGAAGTACTCGTATCACTGCCTTGTTAAAGTAATCGGGAATAAGGATGATAGTTACAATGACATGCTACTTCTCTATAGTGGTTATCTTAAATCAAAATGCATCTATATGTCAGTAAACAGCCGATACATGAGCTGCCAAAAAAAGTTTTAAAAGTAATGTGTATCATTAAAGCTGATTAAAATGATCATTGTTGGTTTTCAACTAAATTAATTGCATTGCGCCACAAACAACTGGAATATTTTTAATTGGTGTGACATTTCCAAGTGTGGAACTTTACACTGCACTGATGGTACTGACATCTGTTTGCTTCGGGAATACCTCAGCATGGGTTATGACCTGCCCCGTACTACAGCACACTGTACAGTTTATATTTACACTTATATTTTTAATAACTACATCAGTTTCAAATCCTCACTCAGTCTGTGAACTTTAGATGATTTGAGAAAGTAGTTGTTGTTGTTCAAAGGGGACCAAACTACTCGGTCATCAGTCCCGATTTGAGAAAGATCCTTAAGGAAAAGATCAATGTTTCCACAAATGTATTTTTCTAAATTTCGGAAAATAACTTTTATGTTGCACTGTGCCCCATCTTCCGCTACAGCTTGTATGTTTGCTACTGCATGTGAAGTTTTTCCCCCTTCCTTTTCAAGGTTGGTGTGTCAGCATAACACGCGGACTGAAAAACTGCACGATCCAACTGCAGCTAGAAACACCAAAAACACGAATTGTCCGTCTAACATTAAAGCAAGAATCCACACTGTACATAATAGGTATAAGGGCAAGTATAAAAAAAAGGGGCAGCTTTTTAAGGAAATGCCCTGTGAAATAGATATGTTGGTACAGCATAACCACAGTATAGGAAGTGCTGTATCATTGAAGTATCGCAAGCCATCAAGGGAGGTGCAAGATACATTAACTTCATTATTTAATAAAAGGCACTCACCAGCAACTGCGTTGGACTTGCATGAAAACATAAATTCAATTGAATTGTGAGGATTACTCATTGGTAGTGGCAGACAGAAGTAGGTGTCTGGACTATCATTTCTGTTATTCATTGTACACAAAAATTTTCAAAAAAAGTATGGGCCAATGGAGTTCAATGAAGAGGACACTTTTACAGTGGATGAGTATAATAACGAGGCGGTGACAATGTGTGCCAAAATATGTGTAAAAGACAAAGATTACACAATATGGTAAGAAACTGTTCTGGAAGTTGTCTCTAGTAATAACTTTTGCATTTTGCTACTATTAATATTTATTTATCTTCCAGCATTTGCACAGAGTTAGTACAGAGAATACATAAACATGTGAAAACGGTTTCAAGACTCGTTTTCATGGATTCTACAGGGTCCCTGGACCATGATGGGAGCAGATTTTTTGTTCTCCTTACCCACAGTGAATGTCAAGGACTACCCCTTGGAATTATTGTTACGTCTTCAGAAAGCTGTGATGTGATTGAAGTAGGATTCCAGTTGCTGAAGGATATAGTGGGGGAAAGCATTTTCGGGGGTAACATTAATGGACCAGGCATTTTTTTTTTAACAGATGACAGTCAATCTGAGCAAAATGCAAGTCAGGAGTAGCTTCCCTAAATCAAAAGTTTTACTTTGTGTGTTTCACGTGCTGCAATTTAGCTGCTAAAGGCTAAGAATAGAATACCTCAGCAACAGCAGTGTGAATTCTTTCAGAGCTTCAAGAGCATAGTTTATGCTCAAACAAAACATGAAGCTTTAAAGAACTACAAAATTGCGAGGTCTAACATTGGTGACTATCACTAAAATTATCTTAAATATTTGAACGGATATTGGCAAATAAGAGACCAATGGTCCATTTCGCACAGGATTGGGCTGTTGATAAAAGGGCATCACACAAATAATATTAGTGAGGCACTTATAAGAATAATGAAGGATAAAATTTTTGAAAGAGTTAGGGCTTTCAATGTGGTCCATATGGTGGATTACATTCTCACCAGAGTGAATCTCTATTTTCAAAGAAGACTTCTACACACTGCAAACAATGCAGACCACAAGTCTTTCTCCAGGCCTATAAAAGTCCCTTATACAGAAATTTTGGAGAGGCAATAAATACTACCAGCATATGTAGTTTATATTATTTCATCGCAACAACTGAAGTGCCTCCTGAAAGGTGGCTAGAGCCTCTTTATGGGTCACAAAGTGAGAAAGACGTGAATGCTGGAAATGTAGTCCAAACGGAGGTCGGCGAGGCAAACACTGTCCACACACAGGAAGAGGTGGTAGACACTGTTGACAAAAGTATTGACGAAGAAAATAATATAATGTTATATACGATAAATGAACATCTTGCAGATTTTACAAAAAGATCGGCCAAAGAGATGGGGAAAGGTCCTAAGAAATTAATGGAAATTCTGGGGAAAGTGAAAACTCCGTCTGCATGTGCATCTTTTTTAACAAACCTTGGTGAAGGTAAGTAAGATAAAAGTTAATATGAAATATGTGCTTAGAAAAAAAGTCCAGTACCAGTATTTAGTGAATTTTCTCTTTGTTGCAGGGAAGTCTCGACAAAATAAAAATCGGGGTAGTTACATTGCAGTACAGCCTACTGCAATAAGCAGAAGAAAGTAAAATATTATAGGGCGTCGATCACACCCAGGAGGAAAGGCCCAGGCCATTCCGTAAACATGGAAAGACCATAGATACAACAGAAATTAGTAACATGGTAAGTATAATATTTGATTAATGATGAAAATTCTCCTCAGAGATGATAAATATTGTTGAAACGAGATAGAATGGCTGGCCAGTACTTACCATTGTGCTGTACCGCCGACAGTAACACAAATGAAGAAACAGAAAAAAGGGGACAAAAAGGACAAGCTTTCGGAACAGAGTTCCTTTGTCAGGTGGGAGAGAAGGGAAGAAGAAAGGATGGGAACAGAAGGGAAAGGTGGTTCACGACCTAGGTCATGAAGGTGGTGTTTCGGGAGAGTGGACGTCAGAGATACTGCATGTATGCACTGAGTCAAGCCAGAGAGGATAAATATAACCATAGAGGAAAGATCAAGTAGTAAAGAGAAGAGAAGATGAGTGAAATGAATGATGCTGAGAGGCATAGGAGGAGCCGGGAAGGGGGGGGGTTGTCTAAAACGCTAAAACGTTTTTCATTAACAGGGAAATATGGATGGACACACACACACACACACACACACACACACACACACACACAGAGAGAGAGAGAGAGAGAGAGAGAGAGAGAGAGAGAGAGAGAGAGAGAGAGAGAGAGAGAGAGAGAGGGGGGGGGGGGGTGTAAGGAACGGATAATGAATAGGTGAGCTGAGGATGGAGGAAGGGGAGGGGTTAGCGTAGATTTAGGCCAGGGGGGGGGGGGGGGGTGGCGGGAGGAGAGGATATGTTGGAGGGCAAGTTCCCACCTCCGTAGCTCTGAGGGACTGGTGTTTGTTGGTACTATCCAAATGGCACGTGTGGTGTAACACGTGCCCACATCCCTGGAGTTATGCTGGAGGGCATGTTCTGCCACAGGATATTGGGTGTCCCCCAGGCGAACAGTCCGTCTGTGCCCATACATCCGCTCAGCCAATTTGTTAGTAGTCATACCAACATAAAAGGCTGAACAGTGGACACATGTCATCTGGTATATGACATGTTTTGTCTCACATGTGGCCCTGCCTTGAATCGGGTAGGTTTTTCCTGTGGTGGGACTGTGAATTTCTTCAGAGTACTTCTGTGTGGATATCTACCCAGAAACAATTCCCTTTCCCTAGGAGCATACACGAGTGAAGTAAGCTGTGCATATACCATAAATTTGAATGAAATCAGTGACAATGTGTTAGCAAACTCTGAAGTTGGTGATCTCCCTTTAGCTATCTCATAAATATAATATGCCATTAACATCACAGTAAATTTTATAAAAACCTCTGTGTTTGAGGGGTCAGAAATAACAGACCTTTTATATTGCTCGTTGTGCATATAAAATATATTTGCAAATGGAATAGAGAGGTCTCTATTCCCGCTGAGTCGTAGGATCCTCACTTTTAATTTCTTTCACCCGCTGGCAATGTTGCTGATGTGAAAAATGTCGAGTAGCACTGTGGTTTGGAATCCACGTTAAACAGTAGGCCCCCCTATAACTGGCTGGGTAAGTCAAGTTTGAAGCTCTGAGGAAGCCAATGGCTTACCACCTCTGAACAGGACCATGTCTAATGAAGCCCTCTGGTGTTCAGATCAATCTTCAGAGTGTCGACTGCTTTACCATACTATACCATACTTTACCATACTATACTATACTCTATATCTAGATTTTGTTGCACTTAATGTTAATGCAGCAGCAGATCCTTTATCGTGGTGGTTGTACTGAACCTAATTCGTATTTCCTTTAACCAACCAAATACTCATACACATTACAAGAAGTTTTTTGATTGCTCACAAACTGCAATCAAGTTGCCAACAATTATGTGCCACTACATATGATGACTTGTTAAACATGCGAAATATATCGAGGGTTCCCTTTCAGCAAAGCAATCCATCATCCAGAGTATTTGGAGTAGAACAATCTTCATGTAATCTGGCCTGAAGTTTACCACAGATTGACTGCTCAGAAATCCTTCCTTCATAACTGCACCTACTAAATAAATTAGGAACATTAGATTATTATACAATAGGTACATTTAAATGAGAGACAAGAAGATTTCAAAGTATGACTGAAAAATTGAATACTCACATATTTTACTCCTTGTTGACATCGCTCACAATGATGCAAACCCCAGAAATCTTTTATAATTTAATCTAACAAATCACAGTGCACAACATTAGGTTGTGTGTGATATCTCCAGTAAATCTGCATACTACGCTACTTCAGACTGCCATAAACCTTCAACATAACAGAAATATCAATTAAGAACAGTTTGACCAAGGACATAGTTGGCCTACCAGTAGGTAGGCCTGCCAGAAGCATATAAAGTTTTCAAAATATTGTTAAAAACCAAATACTCACTTGTTTCAGTCCCCAGTATGACTGCTGACCTGACACAACTTCCAAAAGCAATAACAGAGTCAGTAACAACACACTGATTGCAATGGACAATCTCTCTTGTGTTCATTAACACGGAAATCTTGATCCCTTTGTTGGTTTCACATTTTTAACCCTGTAAATGCATAGAAGAAAGAGGGGTAAGTATACATTCTTATAATTGGGGAAAAATTAGCAGTAATGAAATTGCCATAAATGAATACTGTACCAGTATGTTAACTCTTTGTAATACACTACTGATGAGAAATGTAACATATTGCATTCACTGAATTATACAGACAGTGTTCAAGGACACCATTTTCTACTTATAACCTACACTCAGCAACTCGATGAGTCACCATAGTGACATCAATGTAATAGATGGTATAGATTTGTGCATTTACACATATTACCATTAAAGGGAAATGAGAATAGAGGTTACAGATTTTATATATATATGGTCAGCAAACTGGTTTGAAATGCATTTGTAATGTAGCCTACAGTAAACAAATACTTAAATTTTACTAATATGACACTGTGCATTTATCATGCACTGTTACCATCTAGGTCCATTACAAATGCTGGGACTTCCAAGTTTTACTGTCGCAGAAAACAGTTACTACAGTAATTTGGGCTGCAAAACCACAAGACTTGAGGTGCAATTTTCTCTGAAATCGGGGAATTTACGATTAAAACATCAAAAATATTAATAATTCAATCATGACGGCACAAAACTCTTGACATTCCAAAAAATAATAGGCTATATCGGTTTCATCCTATACATAGATGTATTACACCAAAGAAAACGAATGTAAGAAGCACATAAGTTAATGAAATTTGTATTCAATCAATGGCAAATTTGGTACTTAGTTGGACATCAAGTATATGAAGATGGATGGTACAGTAAGGGTAACAATTGTAGAACACAGCACCTCACATCAAAAACTACGCAAATAATTGGCACAATACCCGCATTTAAAATAATAATTGACGGATCCCATAGTGTAAAAAATATTTGAAATCCCAATTCGTAGCAGAAATTACTGTATAAACAAACCTATTGTCTACAGTCTAATGCACATAAACATTACAGAACAGTGAAAATAAATACTTACACAGTAATTCATCCACGAGGAAAGGTCCTTTCGCTGCTTTAATAGCTCATCATATTTTCATAGAGGAAGGAATTCGTCTACGAACGATTTTCTTACAAACTTCACACGATAAACAGACCATGTGGAAACAAAGATTGCCGACATAAGTTTCCATTTCTTTGTCACAGTCTGAATGCAACAAATACACAGCAGACCAGTACACAGCTTGGTATACAGTATACACGACTTAAAAATCACATTACTATTTAGTATTTACTACTGCTGCTCTCCGTCGGCGTCGTGGACCAACGAAAACATCGAAAAGTCGATACATGTACCGACGGTCGAAAGTGGTAGCGTATACGTCATAGTGACGTCTGCAGCTTCTCCCCAGAATACTGTACCTCTTTCTGCAGAAGTGTTAAGGTGGTGTCTGGTGTGATGCAAATGTAGATTCGACTTCTGTCTAGTATTCACCGAGTGAAAGCTACTAACTCATGGGAATAAGCTGATATTATTAACAACAAACGACATTAAAGAAAAAACGTATTGTGACGCCAGCGTCAAAATTCCCAGACTAATGAAAAGGAGTCGACATGACGTTCGCGAACTTACACCAGATATTGCACGAACCACTCGTTTTTGACCCAGAAATATCCTTATTGCATCAGGCGAGTTACCCCAAAAACAATGCCGTACGTCATAAGTGAGTGAAAGTAAGCGTAATAGACTACTTTTCGTGTTGAAAAATCACTTATTTCAGATATTGTTCTAATGGTAAATATAGCAGCATTTAGTTTTGGAACAAGATTCTGAACATGGGCTTTCCATGACAGCTTACGGTCTATATGAACACCTAGAAATTTGAACTGTTCAGTCACACTTATCACATGCCCATTAAGTATAATCAAAATGTCAGCTTTCGTCAAATTATGGGTTAGAAATGGTAAAAACAGAGTTTTACTGTGATTTAACATCAACTTGCTTTCTACAAGCCATGAACTTATCCCTTGAACTGCATTATTTGATACTGTGTCAATATTACGAGCAACATCCTTCACTACCAAGCTGGTATCATCAGCAAACAAAAATATTTTACAATCATCTGTTATACTCGAAGGCATATCATTTATATAAATAAGAAACAGCTATGGTCCCAAAACAGACCCTTGGAGCACCCCACACTTAATTGTGCCCCATTTGGATTGTACTTCATATCCATTTTCTACACTGCGGAGAATTACCTTCTGTTGTCTATTATTAAAGTAAGAGGTGAACCAGTCGTGAGCTACTCCCCGTATTCCATAATGTTCCAACTTCTGCGACAATATTTTGTGATCAACACAATCAAACGCTTTTGTCCATGGCCTCTTATTTAACCAATCAAGGGCCTCACAGAGAAACGAAAATATAGTATTTTCAGTCGTTAAACCACTTCTAAAACCAAACTGTACGTTTGACAATAAATTATGTGAACTGAAATGATCAATTAATCTTGAATATACAGCTTTTAAATAACTTTAGAAAAAACCGATGGCATAGAAATAGATCTATAGTTGTCTTCATTATCCCTTTCTCCTTTTTTATAAAGAGGTTCCACTACTGGGTACTTTAATCTGTCACAAAACTGACCATTCTGAAATGAAAAATTACAAATATGACTCATGGGGTACTTAAAGTATAACCTCCTGTGTAAAGAACAGTAAGGCAGATGTGCAAGTTCAGCTATAGATCAGTTAACACATGTTTTTCTTGAAGCATTAGACAAATGAGACCATCTTACGCATTTTCGTGATTTTACCAAAGCCTTTGTTACAGTTGACTACATAATTTTCCTAAATTAGATTAGATTAGATTAATACTTGTTCCATAGATCATGAATACAACACTTCGTAATGATGTGGAACGTGTCAGTTCAATGAAATGTGTCAATACATAATATTACATGACACTCATTTTTTGAATATTTTATTATTTTTTTATTAATTAATTAATTTATTTATTTTTATTAATTTTTTTTACTTAGAGTACTAACTTTTATCTAGAAATTCATCTAATGTGTAGAAGGAATTGCCATTCAGAAATTCTCTTAATTTATTTTTAAATGCTAGTTGGCTATCTGTCAGAATTTTGATACTACTTGGTAAGTGACCAAAGACTTTTGTGGCAGACTAATTAACCCCTTTCTGTGACAGAGCTAAATTTAACCTTGAATAGTGAATGTCACCCTTTCTCCTAGTGTTGTAGCTATGCACACTGCTGTTACATTTGAATTCAGTTGGATTGTTAATAACAAATTTCACAAGTGAATATATATATATATATATATATATATATATATATATATATATATATATATATATATATATATATATATATATATATATATATTGTGAAGCTACTTTGAAGATTCCTAGATCCTTAAATAAATGTCTGCAGGATGATCTTGGGTGGGCTCCAGCAATTATTCTGATGACCCGCTTTTGGGCAATGAATACTTTCTTACTAAATGATGAATTACCCCAGAATATGATGCCATAAGAAAGCAGAGAATGAACATAGGCATAGTATGCCAGTTTACTGAGTTGTACATCACCAAAGTTTGCAATCACCCTAATAGCATAAGTAGCTGAGCTCAAACGTTTCAGCAGATCTTCAATGTGTTTCTTCCAATTCAACCCGTCATCAATGCATAAACCTAAAAAATTTTGAATATTCTACCTTAGCTATAGATTTCTGGTTGAAGTCAATATTAATTAATGGTGTGATGCCATTTATTGTGTGAAACTGAATGTACTGTGTTTTTTTTTTTTTTTTTCAAAATTTAAAGAGAGTCCATTTGCAGAGAACCACCTAATAATTCTCTGCAATACTTCATTGATAATTTCATCAGTTAATTCCTGTGATTCGGGTGTGATAGCGATATTTGTATCATCAGCAAAGAGAACTAGCTTGGCATCTTTATGAATATAGAAAGGCAAATCATTAATATATATTAAGAACAACAAAGGTCGCAGTACCGAACCCTGTGGCACCCCATGCTTGATAGTTCCCCACTTTGTGGACTCAGCTGTTTTTTGTATATTATGTGAGTTACTTATATCAACTTTCTGAACTCTTCCAGTTAGGTATGATTTAAACCATTTGTGCACTTTCCCACTCATACCACAATCTAGAAGAATTCCATGGTTAACACAATCAAAGGCCTTTGATAGATCACAAAAAATCCCAACGGGTGATTTACGGTTATCCAGAGCATTTAATATTTCATTAGTGAAGATATGTATTGCATTTTCTGATGAAAGCCTTTCTGGAAACCAAACTGACATTTTTTTAGAACTTTATTTTTATTAATATATGAAGCTACTCTGGAATACATTACTTTTTCAAGAATTTTTGAAAGAGTGATCAGTAGTGAGATTGGGTGGTAGTTGTTGACATCCAACGTATCACCTTTTTTATGAAGTGGTTTGACAATAGCATATTTCAGTCTATCAGGGAAAATACCCTGCTCCAGTGAGCTATTACAAATGTGGCTAAGAATCCTACATGTTTCTTGGGAATAAGCTTTTAATACCCTGCTGGATATGCCATCAATGCCATGAGAGCTTTTACTCTTGAGGGAGTTTATTAATTTCCTAATTTCAGATTGAGAGGTGGGTGGGATTTCCATTGTATCAAACTGTCTAGTTACGCCCTGTTCCATTAACTGCCTAGCTTCTTCTAATGAACATTTGGATCCTATATTCTCCACAACATTTAAAAAATAATTATTAAAAGTGTTTTCAACTTCTGACTTTTTGTTTGTAATTTTTTCATTCACTTTGATGGTAATGCTGTCTTCCTGTGTTCTTGGTTGCCCTGTCTTCCTTGTTATAATATTCCAGATTGTTTTAATTTTATTCTTGGATGTACTAATGTCAGACATTATGCACATGCTTTTGGATTTTTAATAACTTTTCTTAATACAGAACAGTAGTTTTTATAATAGTTGAATATTTCTGGATCACTATACTTTCTTGCTGTCAGATACAGTTCCATTTTCCAGTTACAAGATATTTTTATATCTTTGGTGAGCATGGTTTTTTGCTTGGTTCCTTACTATTAAATTTGACTAATTTCTTGGGGAAACAGTTATCAAATACCCTTACAAAAGTATCATGAAATAAGTTGTATTTTAAATTAGCATCAGGTTCCCTGTACACTTCATCCCAATCTAACTGCTGAAGACTTTCCGTGAAATTTCTAATTGTTGAATCATTAATTGTACGAACAACTTTGGAGGACTGATTCAAATTACTGAAAGGAGCTATATCATATAATGTAACTAGCTGTGCACCATGATCAGAGAGACCATTCTCAACAGGACATGCACTAATGTTGTTAAACCTATCTTGGTCTATAAAAAATTGTCTATCAATGTGCTGCTGTTCTTTACTACCCGAGTAGGAAAATCAATAACAGATGTCAAATTGAAAGAACCGAGTAAGACTTCCAGGTCATTATTCTTATTGCACTCTTACAGTGAGTCAACATTGAAATCCCCACATACAATAATTTGCTTCCCCCTATCTGACAGATAGCACAACAAGGCATCCAAGTATTCCAGGAATAAATGAAAGTTTCCTGAGGGGGGCCTATACACTGTGACAATTATAAAAGAACCACCCTTCAGTTTAAGCTCACAGGCACATGCTTCTATATGTTGCTCTATACAAAAAAATTTTCTTTCTAAATTTTTTACACTGTGACAACTTTTGACATAAATGGCAACTCCTCCCCACACCTTCTTTTCTCTACTTACATGTGCTGCTAGTTTATACCCACTAATATTTACTTTATTCATATCAGTGACAATGTGATGCTCAGACAGGCATAGTATATCTATTACATTGTCAGCTTCTATAGTTTCTAAACAAATCAGGAGCTCATCTACTTTATTTTTTAAACCCCCAATATTTTGATGAAAAATACAAACATTATTTTTTAATATACTATTGTTAGAATCTTGTGATATTTTAACAGCTTCATTACCTGCCTGTCTGGGCTTCTCATTGGACACTGAACTTATCCTAAAAAAGAGGTACTCCCAAGAGTTGCAGTGTCCCCCCTTATAGATTTTCCTATCAACCCAGCCAGTTTTCCCTTCCCTTTCCTATTGAGGAACTTGAGGCACTAGGTACAGGAGGGGGGGGGGGGTAACAAACATGTGGGTTCAATTGTATCTAGAAAACAGAATGTATTGGGTGGAGATCACTCATACTAACTCCAATCACACTGCAAAATACCTATCTGACCCAGAACATATCAACATAGGTGTCAACCAAGGAAGTGTTATGGGCCCAGTCCTGTTTCTAATTTATAGTAACGATTTTCTGCAGTGCATGAAACATGGTGAATCAATACTGTTGGCGATGACAGTAATATAATAATCAGATGAATCACCAATTAAACTCAATGAGAAAGCTGAGCATACACTCATGTCTAAGTGGATAGACAATAACAAATTAACCTTCTACAGAAATAAATAAATAAAAAACACCCCACACATACATAACTTGCACATAAACAGAAAAGCCATCACTAATATTATGAAAGTAAAAGATGAACATATAGAATGTACGAGAACAAAAAATCTCTTGTAATGCAAATTGATTCAAAACTAAAGTGGGCTGAACACACTACTGTTTTCAGGAAGCAAATAGCTTCAGCATGCTATACTCTCAGAATAATAATTTCAGTGTGTAGCAGCTCATGTACTAGGTCAGCGTATTTTGCATATATTCATTCCCTAATTTGTTATGGAATAATCTCCTAGGGAACAAATGCTCAAGATAAACAATATTCAAGTTACAAAAAATTATTTATGTATCATAACAAACAATAGCTTGAGGACACATTGTTTATAATTATTTAAATCCATGGGTATATTGACTGTACCAAAAGACATCAACGACTACCCACCAAACAGTTCCATATATGAACATAAAACAACATTCAGCCACCACCTACACCTCAATAGGAAAAAAAGTGTATTGTATACAGGAATAAAACTATCAAAAATAAAATACAGTATTTCAGAAGTTACTTGAATAAATATTTATTAGAGAAATGCAAGCTTGGAAAGTTAATCCGCCATTATTTTATATACATCACACACAACCAGGAATGTTTCCCACTATAAAAATCATTTAGTGGTTTAAGAACTATAAACACAGCTAACAGGCTGCTGCAAAGCAGCAATACTTAACTGTCAGATTTTCATGTGAGCTTTCACTAAGGGCACCACTGTTGGCCTTTTGGGAAATCACCCTACCCTATCGAGTTGTTTGAGCAAGCTTAATTCCCATCCCTAGACTCAATCGTGCTTAATCCAGTGAGAGGTGGCATGAGTTACACGCTCATGAAAGAATCAATTAGTCTAGACAAAAACTTAGGTGCAATGAAACATATGGAAATAATAAAAGCTATCATCAAATCCAAATGCTGATGAAAATTTACATGTGATGTGTGGGTTCCATTTCAGGAGCAAACACTCCAAAGTATAGTGAGAATACTGTAGACGAAAAGGAATTAAACACAGAATTAGTGTGTGCTGCTTCTGAATTTAGTAGGCTCTTTTACTCTATTTGTGGCAATATCAAATAATGTTAAATATTATGCTTTGTGATTCTTAATACGTACATTTTCAATTTTCATTTGCACAAGATATTCAATGTTCAGTTATAAAAATAATGAACTACCTTCATTTTCTTTATTAACCTGTAAGTGTGTGACATGGAAAAAATGAAACCTGCTACCCTGTACTGTCAACAAAGTGAAAAATTCTTGAAATTTCAAAAGCAACAGAAGCACATGGAGCTTTGCTCCCCCCCCCCACTCCATTTGCTTCTACATAATCTTTCACAGTATTGATAACCTTTTTACGTCCTAAAGCAAAACCCCACTTTGCCACTGTTTTTAAATGTCCAGCAAGATTTTCTTCAAGTTCTTTTGATAAGACAGTTTTTCTACCAGGTTTACTTTTACATACAAGAACCTGTCAACCATAGAGCAGGTATAGCATGTTTTATTTATTTTATCGTCTGTCTAAAAGTGTAATCAAGTGATTTCGAAAATAAAATAATCGAAAATTCATGTTAACACGTTTAAACATTGCGCGGATTCGTGTATAAAAAAATTAGCGCATATTTAATTTCCAACGTCAAAAATTCTTATTTGCATGTTGCACGGCAGTAAGGTTTGGTTACCATTGGCTGACGACAATACTCTTCTTTGTGCTGTGATTCGCTAGCCACATTATCACGTGGTCTGCAACAAATGAACATCGCGTTGCGCAGCCTCCAATTCAGGACACGAGTGACTATGGACAGACCAAACCATTTGGCACCGGATGCGAAGTCGGTCACATGACCACCCCTCTCTCACCTATGTTTACTTTCGTAAATTCCGCCATTTTTAAGATCTGAATCCACCGGTTAGTTTGTTATTGTCGATTTCGAAGAATAATGTGGGAAGTAAAAAGTAGGAATTATCCCACCGGTAAGTAATACCTAAGGGCTAGTGCAAGTAATTGTAATTTTTTAACAATCGATTATTATTTTCAAATATCCGTGAGATTATGCTTTCAGGTTATGTCGGCAGTTTGAAATATAAACAAATACTTGTATATTGTGTATATTTGATTTGTAACAGCAATATCGAAGGCTTGTTTCAGATACTAAAAATATCAAGGTGCTGATGTGTTATGAAGAACTAAGGGAAAGTGATGGGGAAAAACAGGTAAAAGTTTAGACTCGCGGCAGGGCCTAATGTACTTACGTGACATAGTGCGCTAATGTTGGCAACAGTAGCTGTGGATACTGGGATGAATGGCGGCACACAGTGTTTACAAGATGTGAAAATGAATGTGTTAATATCACGTTTCTGTGATTTTATTTTCGAATCACAGCATTGGCATGCAGAACATTGCACACTATAATAATACGCTTCTCCACATGCAGTGTCTTTCTGTTCAGATGTAACACTTAAGCATATGCATGATTTACGTAACATCTATCTCTAAAATGATACGAATTATTATGATTGTTTAAATGTCATAATGTGGTAGAACGAAAGCAACAATTTAATATGTACTCTTCGATTCCTGCCTAACCACATCCGTTACAATCACGACATGTCCGTAAAAATCATAACATTCGCTCACATCAATTGAAGCTGTACTCTTAGGTTCCTGCCTAACCACATCCCGTAAAAATCTTAACATTCGCTTGTTCACTCGCAACAATTTAAACTGTACTCTTAGGTTCCTGCCTAACCACAACCTTGAAAATCATGACATATTCGTAAAAAAAATAATATTTTTTGATGTACTCCTGTCCAGTAAGTAAAAGTAATTGGCCTCATAAAAGGAAGGTTAAAACTCACTTCAGTACAGTTTCGTACAGATCATACATTGCCAACCTAACGCTGCTACGGACGCACCGAGACGCTTCTCATGCCGCTGAGCGAGACTTTAGCCGGATTTGTTTATATTTCAAACTTTCGACATAACCTCAAAGCATAATCTGATGGATATGTGAAAATAATAATCGATTGTTAAAAAAATTACAATTATTTGCACTAGCTCTTAGGTATTACTTACCACTGGGATAGTTACTACTTTTTAGTTCTCACATTATTCTTCGAAATCAAAATAACAAATTAACTGGCGGATTCAGATCTTAAAAATGACGGAATTTACGAAAGTAAACATTGGTGGGGAGAGGGGTGGTCATGTGAGAGACTTCGCATCCGCCCACTTGGTGCCAAAAGTTTTGGCCTGTCAATAGTCACTCGTCACGAAAGTAAACAAGTGGGAGAGGGGTGGTCACGTGACCGACTTCGCATCTGGTGCCAAATGGTTTGGTCTGTCCATAGTCACTCGTCAATTTAGGAGATCGGAAGCAAATGTGCCGTATTTGGTGGATTTTGTATTTATACTTCAATATTACGAAAGCTGGCAACGTAAATGTAACGGCGCTTGAAAGACATTTGCAAAACACGTATTTTAAGGTAATGTATGTCGTAATTAAGTATGGAGAAATTATGCCTATATGTATGAAACCTTTACCCATCGTACGCAACTTACCTAGGTCTGAAAGTAAAATTCACCTGGTATCTTGAACTTAACGTTTCTGACAACAAAGAGCCACAGTAACATTCACTTCAACAATGTGATAAATATAGGCCAAAGCTGCCACATGATCACAGATTAGTCAACAATGTCAGCTTTCATACAAATTGCAACAATATATGTTGTAAAGATCGTGCAGTACTACTGTATCATATGTGAATCTGTATCATATTTACCCCCAAGAGTGTATTACAATTACCCCAAAATGTGTATCAGATTTGCCCCACAACTTTTACACTTAATAACTCATGATCATACAACAAGTTTTCTTACCAATAGTATGTGAGATACAGAGAAAGTTTGCACATGATGCGTCAATTTTTTTTTTCATTCGAAAGTAGTTGTTGCAGTAATTTTTATTTCCTATATTAACACTTGTAAATATTTACTTCAAACATATGATACAAGAATTACAAAAATTCAGGCTATCTTTCAGTATTTTTTAACTTAATATCGATAATGCATTTTGAGTTTGGTGGGTGTATCACAATTACCCCATTTGTTTGCCTGTCTCTCATTTACCGCACTTCACCCTATCTTACATATCCCCACCGATCTATGACTGTAAAAATAACATTTTGTGGGGACACAAAAATTACAACAACAGCCTTCAAAAAAGAAAAGACAAAATGTAAGGGAAAAATCACAATTTCAAAAAAGGTTGGGCATATTAGGATTAATCAGGCGAGCAATCAATTAATATCTTAATTAGTGAGATAACAGTTTATCAAGAGGGGGTACTAATTAATGGTCCCCAAAATTTAATGAAATGAAAAAGGTAAGGTATATTGCTGCTAAAACTGTCAGTGCAATGTCATGAATAATTTCTATGACAAGACTAAATAAATCCAGTTAAAACCTATATACAGCATGTTATATGACAGTATACTAATAATCCTGTGGTTAACACTTTCACCTCAGGAAGAAAGAAAACAAAAAAAAACACAGATGATCACTCCTCTAGTACTCTGCTTTGGGCCCTACATACAACATGAAGAGGCAGTCACACGCAAAAGCACTGTACACAAGCACAAGGAGGGTGTGGCATCGATGCCTCTGGGGACAAATTACAAACACTGCATATTGTCGATACACATTGTACACATACTCTGCTATTTTTCTTTAAAAGTGGAAACACCGCACTTTACTATATGTTGAGCTGGCTTTCACATGCAGTGTAGTTGTTGTAGGTAAAGGTAAGTGGTATCACAGCCGCTGCGGACTCTTAGCTCTCAAAGATTTCTGCAAAATCCAGGCTAACAGCTGTGCAAAGGCGTCGCTTTCTCAAGTTGTTTAGTTGTTGTGCGGACGGCGCAAGGCAGGTGTTTATTACGTCAGCTCGGGCAATCTTGCGGCCAATGGGAAATACAGGCCCCAGCCAACGCCGTTGCCCCCATGGAGGGAAAAGGAGGTTGCCCCAGAGCAGACGTTATGCCACGTAAGAAAGGTAGTTCCGAGTGGTGTTGTTCTGAGCCGGAGCGATCGCTAGCTCGGTGGCAGGAATATCGGATTGAGCAGGGTACTAGTAACATATGACATTACTCACCACAACCGGCAGTGACCTGCCGAAGTAGGTTTTATGTACCATTGAGCTCAGTGCTTTTGGTGCGTACTTGTTCTCGAACTTAAATAGAAAAATAAACTGAAAAAGAATGGATTCAAAGAAAACATTGGAAGACTTTAAGGAAATTTTGAAAACATATAAGAGTTGTGATCGCCCCTTCGAGTTGCAGGTCCAGGAAGAGAAGGGGAATAATTTACTGCTTGGAGAATGATACATATAAGAACCTGTCAACCAGAGAGCAGGGACAACGTTAACTATTTACTTCATGTTTAGCACAAAAATGTATTCCAGTCTTTCTATAAGATTCGGTTTTCAAATAATATTAGCTGAGTCCTATAGAATTACAGGAATACTTCAAATGTTTGTTAAGCTTATGGGACTTTACTACGGGGTCATCAGTCCCTAAACTTACAAACTACTTATGAACCACTCACGAACTAGGACGGCACAAACATCCATGCCCGAGGGGGGATTCGAACCCCTGACCGTAGTGGCCATGCTGACCGTGACTGGAGCGCCTCAGTCACCTCGGCCACCGCGGCCGGCACAGGAATACTTTTTGGTGCTGACCATGAAGTAAATATTTGATGTTGCTACTCCTCCATGGTCTACAGGGTCTTGTATATATCCTTGGCCACTCAGTAACTAGCAAACAGAATTCTCTACAAAATGGCAAACAATTTTCCAACTCACTCAAACAGGAAATTAACAGGTAGGAGTGCATGTACACCGGAAATGACAAGGCACTATACCATCTCGTATTCAAATACAGGACAATGATGTTCTATAAATATCTATTTCACGGAAATGTGCTGAACATATAGAGCTGTATTTAGACGCATGCAGGTTGTCTCCCTATATTGTACCAGGACCAACTACAATATATTGTAGTTGGTCTTGATTGTACCCTCCTTCGTATGAACGTTGACGCTTCCATTCAACGATATGCAGCTAAACTCCGGTTTCGATGTTTTTTTTCTCCTTTATTGTGTTTTATACCAGTACACTGGCAAGCTGGCAGCAGCACTATAGGCTGCTCGTCAGCCGAGAGTAATTAAAAGACATATATGAGTTGAGAATTAAAATACATAAAAAGAGATAAAACAACGGAGATACAATAACATAGACAAGGCGACAGTTTGGAGTACATTACAATACAGATGATTAAAATCACATTTAGTTAGTTAAAAATGAGGAGCCACGATGACCTAAAAGAAACCATGTAGGATGACAATAACACAGGACGGCGAGTACACGGAGACACTAATTAAAACACACGGTGTGACACTTGTCTGATTGTGGTGGACGCAGTTAAAAAACATACACTTCACTGGAGCACAGCACACAACACTTGACTTAGCACTGTTAAAACTGTCAGTCCAGGACCCCGAGAAGTGGGGGGGGGGAGGGAAGCGCGCAGGAAAGGAAAAACGGTGGGGATGGAGGCGGTAGGGAGGAGCCGTAGGGACTCCAGGGCAGGGAGGGGGTAGCCAAGCGGGGGAGGGGAAGGGGAGGGTGGCAGAGGGGGTCCTACATCTACGGGGGTGGGGATCAGAGCTGGTAGGACGGGTATATGTCAGGACAGAGGACGTCATCAGGGAGGGGGAGGCGGCGGAAATTACCCTGGGAGAGGACATGGAGGATGTGGAGATGAAGGGAAGGGCATATAACACGGTAGAGGCGTGGCAGAGGCTCAGGGTTGGTGAGAATGGGGTGGACCAGGGAATTGCGGGAGTCTATTTTACGGGTGGTATAGAGGATACGGATTTGCTGGAGGTATTCAAGGAGGCGGGGAAACGGGATCAGGTCATACAGGAGCCGCATGGGGGAAGGGAGCCGGATGCAGTAGGCGAGGCTGAGGGCGTGGCGCTCAAGGACTTTAAGAGTTTTGTAATAGGATGTGGGAGCGGAAATCCAGGCGGGATGGAAGCTGCAAAGGACAGGACGCCTGAGGGAGAGGTAGGTGTAGAGGATGGTGGAGGGGCTGAGACCCCACGTCCGACCGGTGAGGAGTTTTAGGAGGTTAAGGCAGGAGAGGGCTTTCTGTCAGACAGTGCGGAGGTGGGGGGTCCAGGAAAGGTTACGGTCGAGGGTTAGGCCAAGGTACTTCAGGGTGGGGCCGTGGCGGCTAGGGTGGTTGTGGAGGGTAAGGTAGAAATCATGGAGACGAAACGAGGGGGTGGTATGACCTATCATAATTGCCTGGGATTTGTCAGGATTGACGAAGAGGAGCCACCGGTTACACCATGAGGCAAACTCGGTGAGGTGGGACTGGAACAAAAACTGGGAACGGGCAAGGGAGGGTGCGAGGGCTAGGAAGGTGGTGTTGTCAGCATATTGTAGGAGATAGACGGGAGGCTCGGGTTGGGGCATGTCGGCGGAGTAGATGAGATAAAGGAGAGGAGAGAGGACGGAGCCTTTGGGCACCCCGGCGCAGGGGTAGAACAAATGGGAGTCAGAGTTGCAGACAGTGACATAGGAGGGGCGGTGGGTGAGAAAGGAAGCAATGAGGCGGACGAAATTAATAGGAAGGGCGTAGAACTGGAGCTTGAAAAGGAGATCGGAATGCCATACATGGTCGTAGGCTTTTTGGATATCGAGGGAGCAAAAATTGCGGAGCGAAGGGAATAGAGTTGGACAGATAGGAGATGAGTTAGGTGAAGGAGCTGGTTGTCGGCAGAGAAGGAGGGTTGGAAGCCACATTGGGAAAGGGGGAGGAAATGGTGGCGATGGAGGTGCTGATGGATACGACAGGAGAGGATGGTTTCCAGGCCCTTGCTGAACACGTAGGTAAGACTGTGGGACGGTAGGATGAGGTCTGGGATGGGGGCTTGTCAGGTTTCAGGATCATGAGAATACGGGAGGTCTTCCACAGGTCGGGGTAAAAGTCAGTGAAAAGGTTGACATTATATAAGGTGGCAAGAGCTTCATGGAAGGAGGGGGGGGCAGGCTCGGAGGTGGCGGTAGGTCAGCCAATCGTAATCAGGGGCGGTGTTGCGATTAGTCCGAAGAGTGTCGATTATGTCACGGGCGGTAATGGGTGTGTTCAGTTCTGAAGGGGGGGGGGTTTCGATGTGCCACGTGATGCATTTATACCCTGCTCAATCCGATATTCCTGCGACCCGCTAGCTCAGTGGTTGCCCGGTGCCCACTATGAGACTCTACAACCAGTGTCCGCACCTTAGTCTGCGCATGCGAAAACCCCACCTTAATCCGCGCATGCGTAAAAGCCTCCCATTGCCATCACATGCTCGCTGTGTACGTAAGCGTGGGAATTGTAATCCTCTGCATTCTGTTACTGATTAGAGAAGTAAGGGGGCCACATCAAGTAACTACATGTATCTACGAACCTTAATTTCATTCGCTCCTACTAACATTTTCAGCTACAGACGACAGTTTTTGCGACAGAATACTCTTTAGAATAATAATATGAATATTGCTGTAAATGAGACGCAAGTAAAATTATAAAAATAACGTCATATGAAAAAAAAAAACTTGAACATACGTAACTGGATTCCAAAGGAGGCTTTTCAAAGGTTCAAATGTTTGTTAAGCTTAAGGGACTTAACTACGGGGTCATCAATCCCTAAACTTACAAACTACTTATGAACTACCTACAACTAAGGACGGCACAAATATCCATGCCCGAGGGGGGATTCGAACCCCCGACCGTAGTGGCCGTGCAGACCGTGACTGAAGCGCCTCAGTCCCCTCGGCCACCGCGGCCGGCGGAGGCTTTTCCTGCAGTAATTTATTACACGATATAAACGGCGGATCATGACTAATGTACTGAATGTTTGAAAAAATGTAGTTTCAGGGTAAAACGCCTTTCAAATTGTTTGTCACAGGAACTGCGATAAATGACTTTTTGAAAGTTTCATTGATATGCGGTACCTAATGACTTTAGATATGTAGCACATAAAAACACACTGGAGACTCAACAGAACACACACAAACAACTTGGTAAACTCGCTTCCGCATAAAAATAACACGCGTCACGAGTCGAAAATATAGAAACCACTGAACTCGCTCAATTGAAGCAGCAGAGTAATCTATTTGATGAAAAGTTGCAGAACTTCCAGTCAGTCACGACTGAAGAGATCAATAAAATTAATAAATAGTTTGAGGATATTACTGTTAAGATTACCCAAATCAGTGATAACACTGACAAACGTTCTGATGTAACGCATCCTACCCCGTTTAGTGAAACTAATGAATATCTCGCCCTTGACCGTTTCAAACAAGGTCAAATGACCATTAATCAGCAATACAAAGCTGAGGTCAGGAAATTAGATGATCGCGCGGGGCAAATAGAGAGGAAATTTGACCACACTTGTGGAAATCCATACGAAGATGTAGAAGAAAATTTAAACGAAAATGACAATGATGATTCGACTCAAGTAGGTCGCTTGCTACGTGAATGAAGTGTACCTTGTAGTAACAACAATGAAGACGCGGTGCGTAGTTTACGCCCACTTACAGCGCACAGGCGAAGGGAAGCGTTTGACTACAAGCATTTCCTGACTGTACGTAAATTCAAAATATTCAAAAACACTCCGAACGACTTGCACCCTAAAGAGTGGTTGCAACAATTCGATTATTGTCTTTCCCCGAATTAGCCACCTGAGCACAGATTAGAATTTATATGTGGTTATTTGGAAGGCGAGCCAGCCACCAGAATGAGAGCTATTGCACAAGAGTGCCATAGCGAGAATCAGTTCCGACGCTCATTTCTATCCGCATACTGGTCGGAAGCGGCACAAGATCGCGTTAAAAACAGTATTGTGACGTTCAAAACTTTTGAACGATCAAATTTCTCGAGCCCGGTGGAATATTTCCAACATTTAGTATATAAAAATCAATTTTTATCGGCACCTTACTACCCTGCTGAATTAATTAGAATTTATTTGAACAAATTGCCTCTACACTTGCGTCAAATTGCCATTGCGGCACGATGCAAGAATGATATTGAAGCCTTTAGAAACCTCTTACAAGACTTAAGAGGAAGAAGACGAGGAAAATTCCTCACGCAGTCGACATTTTGAAACAAACAGATAAAATCGCCGGTCGCATCAAAGCCCGCCGCGTTCTAAACGTCATCCAGAGCACGAGGATCAAACAAAAAGTAATTCTTTCACTAATGAAACTTACAAACAAAGTCGCGACAATGAGAACGGTGATTTTCAAGATCGTGAAAATAACTGTGGAAGTTTTCGTGGCCGTAACCGAGGTGGTGGCTTTGGTCGCGGAGGACGCCACAATAATTACTATCATAACAGCAATACTTCGAATGATACTAATTGGCGTGAAAGACGCAATACTGATAGTGATCGCGAGACTGAAAATAACAACAATAACGCTGAGAAGCTAGTCGGGAGGGCACACGCGATAATTCTCGTGATCGCCTTCCACGACACGAAAACACAAATCAGGCCGAAAGCAGATCGCGTACCCCAGAAAGACAAGAGCAAAACATTGAAATCAGACCTGCCAATCCACGCTATTATTTAATGGTATGTACATCAATATCAGGGCCATAATTAAACCAAATTGCTGTGTTAATGAACAATTTGTTGTCTGATTTAACGATAGGTTCAACATCCACAACACACACACAGCTTTTAAGTGTAACTACCGATTACAGTCCAACACAAATGCATATTAGTAATATGATATTACAGTCATAAATTGGGTCAATAGCACTTAACACATGTAAAATTTTACTTCATTGCCCTTCTGGTGTCTGGTATGGTTTCCCGGCCGCGGTGGCTGAGGGGACTGCGGCGCGCCAGTCACGGTCTGCACGGCCACTACTGTCGGGGGTTCGGATCCCCCCTCGGGCATAGATATTCATGCCGTCCTTAGTGTTAGCTCGTTAATAAGTAGTTTGTAAGTTTAGGGACTGGTGACCCCGTAGTTAAGTCCCATAAGCTACACAAACATTTGTACATTTTCTGGTATGGTTTAATGTTCTCAACATGTTGTAAACTGTGATATTTTGCGTCATTAATGGTTTCAACCTGTACTTGCTGTAAAATTTTCAAATGTTCTTCCCACGTTGCGGTACTAATTAAAATATCGTCCACAAACAAAGTCACATTCTTCAAAAATTCTTCTCCTAAAACTTCATCCAAAGCATGCATGAAAGCTGCAGATGAAATTGATAAACCAAAAGGTAATGTTTGAAACTGGTAGGATCTTCCAGTATGTAGGAAAGCAGTGTATTTTCTTCTGTCTTCATGTAATAAAAGCTGCCATTAGCTAGTTGCCAGATCAATGCTACTTAAATATTTAACCCCTCTAAACATTTGTAATAAACATTCCAAAATTTCAGGTTGGTCACGTTGCGGTAAAATGACACGGTTTATTGCTTTGGCATCTAAAACAAGTCGCACCGTGCCATCCGTTTTCGCAACATCATGAATGGGGTTGGAACATTCACTGTCTGAACGTTCAATAATTTGATTATTTAGCATCCTCTTTAATCTACATCAACAGCTGATCGCTTTGCTTCTTTCACCTTAATTTTGCAAACACATTCCTTCATCAGAGCAGGTATCTAGGAGAATAGACAGACATAACATTTCAGTACTTCAAAGAATTCTTTTCTTTGCTCTTCCGGCAAGGCTACCAAATCGCGAATTTTGATGTGAATGCCAGCAAGAGCATCCTCACTGTGAGTGTTCCCGTATTGTGCGACTTCGTTCTCAGAATAGTTGGAATCAATAACTCCTCCGGCATTCCACCGACAACAAATCACATTAATATGCGCGCACGCAGCGTCATTTCCGTCATCAGAAACAAATCCTTTAATTACAATCTTCTTCTCTTCATTATTCTTCTTCGTCCGCAGACAACTCTTCTCGAAATCAACACAGCATCAAATGCTAGCTAACCAGTCTACTCCAAGAACTAATCCCATATTTAGAGATCCCGCAACTAGCACACTCTACTCACATTCTTCGTCAGAAATTCGAAACTTTAATAGTGCTTGTCCTTTAATGAGCTGGCTCTGATTGTCAACGACACTCATAATATATACGGCACTTACAGGAAATGTTGGAAATGTAATTAAAGTCTTCAGCTGTGAAAATAAACTTTCTGAAATAGCACTAACCTCCCTTCCCGTATCAATTAGCGCGACTACAGTAATACCACAGATTTCAACTTCTACAAAAGGCATTAAGTTTCCGATTCTTTGCTGTTGTCTTCTCTATACATCGTTACGTTTCTCATATTGAATGGCATTCATTCTAATGCCTGACCCGTTTCTCAACAAATTAGTTACGGAGCGGGTCACCTCTGAAACTGTATTTAGTTTACCGTTTCCTGGTTACAATCGCTACTTCGCTCTCGCTCAGGTGATCGCTGACGTCCTGTGTCTTATCTGTTTGATTGATTATTTCTCCTATCATCATTACTATAATGCTGCTCTGATCGTTGATTTGTGTTAGATCTATCTTGCATATCACCATGATTCCTTATTCGCGGCCACTCATCACGCCTATCATTTCTATCAGATCTTCCGTTACCGTTAAAATCACGGCGCAGCTGTGGGTTATTATTGTGTTGCCTGTCTTCATTGTTCCAGTCCCTTTGTTCACGCTCGGAATTCAGCATTTCGAGGTGATCAATTAATAAGCAAATTTGTTCCATTTTAAGTTGCGGGAAAAACATCAACTTCTCTCTGACAGAATATAGCAATTTCTGTATGAAAATTAACATCAATTCCTCTTCTATTACCGGATCATCTAGGTAAGCATTATCATCCCAAAATTTCTGAATATATTCGCGCAGTGTCCCATGGTTTCGCGCAGAATTAGGAGCCATCAAAATTACGTTCCACTGCTTCTTCTTCGACCAAAATTTATTCAGGAATGCTGTTTCAAATCCTGAATACATAGAAGAATTTTGGGATGCGTTAAATCCCCATACAAGTGCTTCGCCCTTCAAGTGGCCCACACAAGTGTTAATTTTGGCACGTTTCGAAAATGTCTCGGAAACGCGTGTTTGAATTGTTTAACAAATGCGACAGCATGTAATCCTTGTTTCGGATCATAATCTTGGATTTTGCGTACATTCACTTCATTTTCAACAATTACTTGAGGTACATTAATAAAACTGGGATTCGTTTCACGAATAACAATGCTGATTTCTTCACGTAATGCATCTTTATCTAACGGTGGTAATCCATTGTCAAGTAATTGCATCTTTTGTTTAATTTGATTAACTTTGGTATCCAGAGCCATACACTGTTTCTGAACACCATCAATTAATCTAACAATGTTTTCGTTGTTACCCGTACAATTTTTCTTGATTTTAAAAATTTCGTCATTTTGAGCAATAATTGTCGCTTGAGCTTTGGTCACTAAGAATTGTGATTGTTTGCTTTGTTCGGTAATTTCATTTTAAATTCCTGAAAATCATTTTGCAATCCTTTGTGTTCAGTTGGAAATTGGCGATTCGCTGTAAAATCCGTCAAATTTCAGTTTCACAAACAAAGTGGCTCTGTGAAGAATAACGAGAGAGTGTCGTGGAATTGATAAGTGAGCTGGGGTAGCAAGTATCATAACAAATGCATGTTACCTTTCGGTGAGATCTTTTCACGATATGTCAGTCACCAACTTCAAAATGTTCAAATGTCTGTGAAGCTTAAGAGACTTACCTGCGGAGTCATCAGTCCCTAAACTTACAAACCACTTATGAACTACCTTATACTAAAGACGGCACAAACATCCATGCCCGAGTGGGGAATCGAACCCCGACGGGGAATGGCCTCGCGCATCGTAGCATAGCGCCTCAATGCGCTCCGCCGCGACTAATGTAAACCCCACTACTTGGAGTATCAGTATCGGTTCTCCAGCCGTATTTAAGATTCAAATGTAAAACTTGAACTGAGCCCATGCTGGAGGTGTAAGGACCCTGGTGTAATTTAACGTCTGATCAGGGTGAAGTTAAATGAAAACTGATGTGTATTTTATTATTAGTTGGGGAAAAATTATTCAAAGTCTTTTATAGTACTCTGACCATGTCGCCTAAATTAGAGTATTAAAGTTAGTTTCTTATGTTTGTATTCAACCCAATGCTGCTGAGACTTTACACTTGAAACTGTTGTAATTTTGCAGATGTCCTGTATAGTAAATTAGTGTATTAAAATTAATTTCTTATGTTTGTGTTCAACCCAATGCTGCTGATACTTTACACTTGAAACTGTTGTTATTTTGCAGATGTCCTGTATAGTAAATTAGTGTATTAAAATTAATTGCTTATGTTTGTGTTCAACCCAATGCTGCTGAGACTTTACACTTGAAACTATTGTAATTTCGCACATGCCCTATATAGTAAAGAAAATCGTCTCCAGTTAGTCAATGTCTTTCAGCAAAGAAAAATGTCAATGTGGAAAAATAATGAAGACCTGAAAAGCAGAAATTATTTTACAATCATGCATCTCAGCGTCTTCTCGTTAAGAAATGAAGACTCCACCACAACATACAGGATTCCTGAAACAATATCTGTAATTCAGAATGCTCGAAAACTTAGTTCCTCGGTTGACTGAGTATGCAAAGTTTGCATGTGCATAATTCTTGTGCTTAGACGAAAGGATCGATTACTGTTTATCTTTGAATAAATTGTTAATAGGGACAGGTTCGTCACACTCACACACAAGGAAAAAAGCACAGTCCGATGCACTAAGCTTCCATATTCGCAAAATGTTCATAAATATGATGAAATTGAATAAATAACTGTTTAGAAAGGACGTATTACCTTTTAGATAAGTTCTATTGACAATTCTGATAACGATATATGACAATTCCAACAACTCATAATACATTATTTTCAAGGAATAATTATAATTTCAAAGAGTAACCTATGAGTATCTCTCTCACACTCATTATATCTAAGAACACACTTACATAAAAAATTACATTAAAAATTCCCCTCCTTGGAGTATAATTATTCAAACTAGAATTATTATGTGAACAAAAGAAAAAAAATATTTTATTAACGATGCTTATCAGTAACATAAGCATCTTCTCTATTTTGCAGTAGCGAGTAAGGTGCTACTGGTATCTTATCAGGCTGCTTTAGACCTATTGCAATGACAGGAGGCAATGGTCTGGACAGGGCCATTTTCAAAGTTGGTAACCCCCCCATCTGGGCAAAGCCTACACGGAAAACCCTGGAAAACCGGGAGTGTGGTTTGCAACCTGATTTCGGTGTTCCACTTTACAAATTTGATTTCAAATACATAAACATTTGAAATGATAACTGAACATCGTATACACAAGTGTCATTTGTAAGTAGACATCTGAGTTAATGTTTGGGGTATCAACGTATCTATTTTGTGTCACCCACTGTTTTCTTTGACTACACATTTAGTATCACTGTTCTTTTTAAGATTACACACTCAGTTTCACTGTTTAGTTTTACAAAATTATACACTCTGTGTCATTGTCTAGTTAATTATAGCACACAGATTGTCACTTTAGCAAAGGTTCAAAATTTATGTGTCAAAATCCATGCAAAAAGGGTCTCTGAGCATGGCCAAATATTAGAATAACCTTAACTCACTCTTCATATGGAAGCACTGGATTGCTATGTGCAGTGGGAATGCTGCGGCAGGTGGTGGCTGGTATGTGGCTTGCAGGCTGGTAGTGGATCACAGAGTTACTGGTAGGATGTCATCAGTGTGAAATAGAAAACAAAAATACATTTGCTTTCCACTCTCGGAGAGGGATTCCTGAAATTGAAATGATTAGTATCTGGCTTACTAACGTGTGTCTGTGCTGAAAAGTAAGATTGGGCATGACTACACTGTTTCACTAAAATTACTTCACACAGTCAGTGTGTGTGCTCATGGTTCCACAACACATAGATTTATGGTAGAATATCTTGCCAGTTCGTTGATGACAGAGATTCCATATTAACTTCACTTAATGTCGCACAAATACTTGTGTCTAACTGGGTGTATTATTCGTAGCCATCACAACTGTCACAGGGTGTCTCTTTTGGCTTATCGAATATACACTTACACTTTAATTGTACCCTGGTGTACCCTTCTCAACTTATCAGCTGTCACTGGCTGTCTAAGTTTGGGGATACATAGAACTATGAATGGAATCTGTGAATCACAATCAGTTAAAAGCACTGTCTGATGTATTCACTTCTGTCACCATGCTCCATATCCATTGAATACTTGCTAACTCACTTGAAGAATTATCACAGCATAAGTTTGTACCCAAATCCAATCTATATCAGTTCAGCTACTTGATAGTTCACTGATTATGATAACAATAGGATATAGTTTGAGAAAATTAGAAGTTGTTACTCCAGTTAAGTCAACCAGAAGAATTAACCAGCACACCCTTTTCTTATTAATTGCGTTCACCAAACTTTATTGACTCTAATTACTGTTTGACCTTCATGAAACTGTGGCAAAGAATTAAACTAGAAAGAATAGCTATTCCTTTAAATGAACTTGAACTATCTGTCCCTTTTTTTAATTATTAAGACTTTTACTTTGAATGAAATAAATAAAACATCATAATCCTAATAATGCAGAAATAATCATTTCATGAAATCAATAAAATGCTTTAAATCTAACAAAGATATACATAAACGTATTAAAAATATAAAACATGAGATTATTTCCTAGAAAATTATAATGTTGAAATAAACATAAATAGAGACTAGCAAACATGAAATATTATCAAAATTAACCATTTAAGAAAAGTCTATTCTAGTTAGAAACTCGTTTAACAGTACAAATTCTTACATGAATTAAATACATGAATATGAGATGTTAATCTTTACAAGAAAATTGATCAGTGAAATTTCTCAAATCTAATCACTAGCATAGTACTTTTTTAAGTCTTGGTGGGGATATAGTCCCTTAATTCTTCCTGTCCTCGGATATATTAAAAGATATGCACCTGGATGAGGTATTTTACAAATTCCATAAGGTCCTGTACACAAATATTGCTATTTCTTGTTTCTTCTCTTCAATAAAGATGATTGAGGATGTGCTCGTAATAAAACCCATTACCCTATTTGAAAATTCTGCATCTTTTTAAAGTTGCTTTCATATTTCTGTTCCCTCTTTCTGGCTTTTCTTCTAATATATTTTGCAAAGCGAATACTATTTTCTGTTCTCGCGTAATATCATCCTCTTGAATATTAGGTAAAGCATCAATCCACTCATTATTTTCTGGTTCATTGAACATTACTTCGTTTGGAGTAAATCCCGTTGAGAGTGTGGCTGATTGTTATATATCTCTTCAAACTCCAATAAGTAATCAATCCATTTAGTCTGATTTACGACACAATAGGTTCGCATAAAATGGTTAAGCTCTCGAAATAATCTCTCAGTTGGGTTAGCCTGAGGGTGATATATTGAGGTGAGAATATTCTTTATATCTAATTGCTTCAATGTTTCCGTCCACTGTGTACTCGTAAAGTATGTGGCATTATCTGATAAAATTGATTTCGGTTTTCCAACTTGGGGAATGTAATCATTCATTAGCTTCTTCAAAATTGCCTTGCTTGTTACTGACTTGATAGGATATAATTTCACATATTTCGAAAAAATTTCCAAAACTCCCACGATGTACCTACATCCTCCTCAACTTCGAGATACTGGACCACATACATCAATTGACTGTACCGCTAATGGTTCCTTAGGTATAATGAAATGTAAAACATCTCTAGATCCCCTATTATCCGGTTTTACCTTTTGACAAATTTCACACATTCTGATCATTATTTGCCGGCCATGGTGGCCAAGCGGTCTAAGGCGCGCCAGTCACGCTCTGCACGGCCACTATGGTTGGGGGTTAGAATCCCGCATCGGGCATGGATATTTGTGCCGTCCTTAGTAATAGCTAGTTCATAAGTAATTTGTAAGTTTAGAGACTGATGACCCCATACTTAAGTCCCATAAGCTCTACAAACATTTGAACATTTAATCATTATTTGTACCTTTCCTCGCATATTTGGGAAATAACAATAACTCCTTAGCTTGTTTGAGCATTTAATCACACAAAAGTAACCCCATGTTGTGTGTGTATGTATGATTAACTTCTCCTCATATTCTTGAGGAATGCACACACACCAGTTACTACTATTGATGTGCCGTTGGTGGAATAAAACATCTTGTTCTAACCGATAATAATTTTGTACATCTATGTTCTCTTGTTTTTCCATTCGTGGTCTAACATTATTCCAGCATGGATCTGTTTTCTGCAGCTCAGACATCATTTTACAGAGGCGTTCATAATGCCTTCTACCTGCACAATCTTTCATCAATAGAAGTTGAAATTCTCCTGGTGAATTATTACCACTGTCTTTCCCTTCTAATCCTTCAGGTAGTCTCGACAAAGTGTCAGCTATAAAATTATGTTTTCCTTTCATATGTTTAATTGTGAATTCTAGTTCTTGTAAAGCCATTGTCCATCTTATGAGGCGGGGTGTTAGAATTTTGCACACTTTTAAGAAACTTAATGCCTGATGGTCGGTATATACAACAGTATGTGTGCCATACAAGTAATATCTAAACTTTTTGATGGACCACACAATTGCTAAAGCTTCTAGCTTTGTGTTTGTATAAGACATCTTACAATGATTTAACACATGGCTGGCAAATGCAAATAGGACAGAATCTCATCTCATCTTCAATTCTCCTAACTTGAAACAAACATGCACTAACGCCAACATTTGAGGCATCAGTCATTAAATAAAATTCATCTCCCATATCACGATGATATAGTAATTTAGAGTTTACTAAGGTGTCCTTACTAGCATCGAATTGGCTTTGACATTCATCTGTCCATTGCCACTGTACATTCTTCTTCAGTAAGTTAATTAATGCTTCAGCATGCATCTGGTCACCAGAGATGAATCGCCGAAAAAATGAAGTTAGCCTTAGAAAACTTTTTAATTGTTTCTTTGTCTTATGAGTGGGGAAATTTTTTATTGCCCTAATTTTAGCACTGTCATGAAGTATTTCCTTTTCATCGACTAAATGACCGAGACATTTAGTTTTCTTCATGGCAAAATGCGATTTTTGTCAATTTGCCGTTACTCCTGACTCTTGAAAGGTTCTCAGTAATCGTTCAATTAATTCTACATGTTTTTCCCATGTTGATGTAGCGATCAATATATCATCTACAAGCAATGTCAACTGGTTATGTAATTCTGGCCCTAACACAGCATCCAGTGCCATAATGAATATACCTGCACTCACGTTCAGACCAAAGGGCATTACTTTGAATTGGTAGCTACATCCTTCGTATAAGAATGCAGTGTACTTTCTGGATGATATGTCTAATCCGATCTGACAGTAAGAAGTTCGTAAATCGATACTTGTAAAAATCTAGCTCCATGAAAACGTTGAATAAGTTCTTCAATATTCTCTGGATGCATCCATACTGGTACTATAATTGTATTTATCATTCTTGCATCCAGAACAAGCCAAACTTTTCCATCAGTTTTCGGCACTACTAGAAGTGGGCTACAATAAGGGTTGGTAGATTGTTCCATTAAGTCCCAGTTCAACATACGATTGATTTCCGCTGAAACAGCTTCCTTCAGTCTCCAGGGTACTGGGTAATATTTATTACAAAAAGTCTTGTGCGGGTACACTTCTAAGTGGCATGCAAACCCTTTAATTCTTCCAGGCTTTTCCTCAAAGACCCTTTCGTATCTCTCCAAAAGCTGTACCAACTGATCTTAGTGCTCTGCATGAATAGCATCTGCCTTCCGAATTTTGTCTACTATGTATTCCATGATTCTTAAGGTCTTTCTTTGCATTAGTGCTGAATTAGGATTCTGGCAACTATTACTATAAGCTAGCTTTATTTTCCTTTGATGATAGTGGCTAACCACATTCCTTTGCTCTCTTAATAGATCAACTCGAGTGATCTGTCCCTCTTCACAACAAAACTGAACTATTCCAGATAAGAAGTCTATTTTAAAGTCCTTTTCCTGCATAGTTCCCTGTCCGACAATACATTCTTGTATTAGTTTGGGAATCACTAGGAACGCGCTCTGTATAGCTGCATTTCCTATAATAATCCTTAAAAACGTTTGCATATGAACATTCTGGGTTCGGGTTCCAATTGCACCTAGTATCCTACAATTCTGCACCGGAAATGTCGGCAGCTCTTCTATTCTTATTAATTTCTGAAATAAGCTGCAAGAAACTGCATTCACAGAAGCGCCCGTATCTAATATGACGTTCACTGAAATACCACAGATTGTTGCACGAATCGCCAAAATAGGCACATACTCTACATCTTCTTCTTTTGGATCTACATCCTCAGTTAATTCTTGTAGCGTAGGCACCCCATTGTTATAACTAAAAGAAAGAAAGATTTACGTTATTGCCCCTCCTAGCTTCAAAATCGACCAATTCCTTTGGGCTCAGGTTGGTCGTATTTAGTTTAAATTGTCTTGTTGATTATGATTACGATCTCAGTTACTTCATTGATTATTGGGAAAGTATCTCTCCATTCCTGATTCTGTGAGTAATTGTTTCCTGAACTATTCCGCTGATTTTTCCGTGGCTGGGTAACCTGATTAGTATTCACTAATATTTGCGAATTCCTATTGTTTGTTTGTGGGTTATTGTCATACATTGGATTGTATCTCCCATTTCTACGTCTTTGGTTATTGCCCCTTGGCCTGTAACCATTCACGAAATTCTGGTTGTTATTCTGTATATTTCGATTATTAGTCCTCCTGTTGCCATTTTCATAACTATTTCTATTACCGATTTCCTGTCCTGAATAGTTCGCCTGAATTGTTTCCACTGGATGAACTTTACTCGTGCTGTTTGTATTTGTAATGTCTCCCTGGAGAAGGTCAGTAGTGTCTATAGCAGACAGAAAGTCCTCCAAGTTCTCTTCCGACATATGCAATAATTTTTTACGAATTTCTATAGGACGTTTCAACTTAGTATACTTAAGATACTCTTATAATCCAATGGTTCATCCCAGTATCTTGCTTTATTGATGTATTTCTCAAAATAATGACGTAAATTTTCATTTTGGTATAAAAAGGGCTTAGGGTTATACACCTCTTTCTTCATCCTTTCCTGAACACCCTTATACCAATATTTGCTAAGAAACGCACTCTCAAACTCATCATAAGAGTGGCATCTGTATATAACATCAGTCACCCATAAGCTTCCGTCTCCTTGGAAGTACCCCGTGACATAGTAAATCTTTTGTATTTCTGTCCAAACGCACGGAAGTATACCTCTAAATCGTCTGATGAAAACCGCTGGATTTAAAGATTTATTTTCCGGGAAAAACATCTGCAATCGTCTATGTTTTAACATTTTCTCTTGTCGGAGGGATCTCTCATAATTAAACGAATATCTAGTTTGTCTCTCAAACGGCTCTACATGATAATTACGATCCGGGAGATTGCCTTTCTTCCGAGTACTTCGATACCGAATATGGACTACACTGTCTCTGTCGGTCTGTATATAGATTGTCTGGGTATTTATCAGAATGTATCTCCTGTAATTCACGGATCTGTTGAACACATTGTTGCATGTAATGTGCCACTTCTGTTTTCTTAATTCTTTAGCTCTTGTGTAACTTGTTCACGGATCTGTTTTATTTCTGCTTCAAATCTGATTTGAACTAATTCCATTTGCGTTTAAGTTATCTACGGCTTCTTTTACTCCTTGAATGATTGCGGCCATGACATATATCTCTTCTTGCTCAGCCCAGTCATTTAGTTGTTGGCTGAATTCAGCTTGTTGTTGTTCGAACTGGTTCTTAAGTGCCCCTTCTGCTACTTCCATGAGTAATTAGGCACCTCTTCTCGCGAAGGCATACCGTCGACTGTTTCAGTTAAGGTCTTAACTTGAGTTTTTAATTGTAATTGGCCAATAGCCGGGTGTCCTACAGTATGGGATAAATTCTGTACCGTATTTATAACATACTTTTGTTCTTTGGCCATCTTATTGACAAAGTCTGTCATTGTTTTGTGATCTTCCGTTAATTTCCATACCGCTGTGACAATACTATCCTGTTGCTGTAACATCTCTGATTGCGTTGACGAAATTTTGCGCTGTTCCTCTGTAAGCATATTTACTGCAGTAGCTACTTTGTTTTGTTCATCAGTTAAAGTTGTAACTGTGACAGAAACTCTTTTTTTACCCATCTAATAATTCTGATTGCTCGGTAGAAATAGAAGTTACAGTTCACATCAACGTTCTCATCTGATTTAATAGCTCCGTGATTGGATCTACTGAAGCGTCTGATGTGGGTTGTACAACTGGGGCCTCATCCACATCTTCGTCTGACATATGAATATTCTCCATGTTGTCATGAGACATTCTTGCTACAAAACACGTTTTCACCATACCACAAGTTTGTGTGAGAAAGTTCCGACAAGAAAATTCCTATCATATATCAAATCACTAATACTGAAGATCTGAATATACAATGCGTAGATCAGATGAAAAACATATTTGTACTGCATCACAAATTACCTTAACACACACTTTCTATTCCTATAACTGATATAACATTTGCATAATATACTATAAACTACTGGAAATTAGCAAGATAAGCTAATGCTCACTTCAGTAGTCATAAAATAGTTAACTCTGGGAATAATTAAAGGCAATAGCTGTGTGACAATTCTTGTGCTTGCCTTATCTGTAGTCGTCGACAAGAAGTTCATATGTGATGGACCCATGAAGAACTGAAGAACTGTTCTGGGTCTGTGTTAATTCCAGTTCTCGTGCAGTACATGCAAACATCAAAAACACATCAATTAGTACACAGAAATGTTGTGATATCTTAACACAGCACACACATAAATCTCCAAAAATATTAAGTTTCAATCTATAACATTTCTTTTGTGTCAATTCTATGTCAGTAATCTGTTCTGTCCTGTCCTAAGATCGACACTTTTATAATATAACGTCTGACCAGGGTGAAGTTAAATGAAAACTGATGGGTATTTTATTATTAGTTGGGGGAAAATTATTCAAAGTCTTTTATAGTACTATGACCGTGTCGCCTAAATTAGTGTATTAAAATTAATTTCTTATATTTGTGTTCAACCTAATGCTGCTGAGACTTTACACTTGAAACTGTTGTAATTTCGCAGATGTCCTGTATAGTATAGAAAATCGTCTCCAGTTAGTCAATGTCTTTCAGCAAAGAAAAATGTCAATGTGGGAAAATAATAAAGACCTGAAAAGTAGAAATCCTTTAACAATCATGCATCTCAGTGTCTTCTCGTTAAGAAATGAAGACTCCACCACAATGTACAGGATTCCTGAAACATTATCTGTAATTCATAAAGCTCGAAAACATAGACCCTCAGTTGACTGAGTGTGCAAAGTTTGCATGTGCATAATTATTGTGCTTCAGTGAAAGGATCGATTACTGTTTATCTTTGAATAAATTTTTAATAGGTGCAGGCTCGTCGCACTCATACACAAGAAAAAAGCACAGTCTGATGCACTAAGCTTCCGTATTTGCAAAATGTTCATAAAGATGATGAAATTGAATAAATAACTTTTCAGAAAAGACGTATTATCTTTTAGATAAGATATATTGACAATTCTGATAACGATATATTACAATTCCAACCACTCATAATACATTATTTTCAAGGAATAATTACAATTTTAAAGAGTAACCTAAGAGTGTCTCTCTCACAGTCATTATATCTAAGAACACACTTACATAAAAAATCACATTAAAATTGAATATGTAAATTTGTGACCGCTCACTGGTTTGAATTTGGAGTCTGTGTGTAAACTTTATCCCTCTACTTCGTCTACTGATCGAGTCTGCTAAATTATTAGAATGAATTGCATACATCAAATTGGCTTAGATAGGTCAGACACCTAATGTGAAAGTACTGCAGTACAATAATTTCACAAATTGATACGATTTTGAGCCCTGAATCATGATCTTTAGTCAACAGATTCAAACAGGGACAACGCGTTAATATTCATAAGGAGTAGCATCAAGACAAGGGGTGGGATTGGATCAAGAATCAAGAATCTTTATTCACCGTAAACCATTTTACAATGATATTGGGTTTGTCATTTTTACAATATGTATACACTGTATAAGGTACAATAAATAGCATTGAACCTATGATTAATAGGATTTATGCAGTATATAATAATACAACTGAAAGCAACATTTTTCTAAAAACTAATATGATCATCTGAAAAACTGAAATATTCTTTAATATTATGAAATGGATGATTTATGACCCGTTCTACCACTTGTTTTTAAAAGTATTTATTTCCATAATCCGAGCAGAGTTTGTTAACTTATTGAAGATTCTGACAGCATTCACTTTGTGAGAGTTACCAGTCATTGTCAACCTATGCTAGGTACATCTAACTTAGACTTAACCCTGGTGTGGTCATAAAATTCATTCATTTAACACGTTCTGACATATTGTTTTTAATATAGAGTACTGCAACATAGATATATAAATTCACAATAGTGAGTATTTTGAGGCTGGTGAAGAGAGGGCGACAGTGCTCCAAATAATTTTTCTTACACATTAAACGGAAGACTTTCTTTCGTATTTTTAATAGTTTATCAAAGTGAGAAGTATGTCCCCATATGATAAGACCATATGATATGTGGGATTGGAAAAGTCCAAAGTATGTCATCCTAAGATACTCCAAGCATACCATATTGTGACGTTACCTCACATTTCGCGCCTTTCATTTTATTACTTAGATTTATTTTCAAAATTTTATTCTTCTGTATGGTCAGCCGTGGCAGGCCATAGCAGAGGTGCACTTAGTGCGGGCCAGTCTGGGGTAGCAAGCGACAGATGCACCCCGTTTACATGGGCTCCCAAAACCGGATTTCATAAACCGATTTCCCAATTCCGCTTTTGGTTGGTCATGTAAACACTCCAAAATCGATTTTGGAAATCCGCTTCTCTAAAGCGGTTTTCCAGTTCCACAATCGATTTTCGTGCCCATGTAAACGCAACCGTTTTTGAAGCGTTCTTGGCTTGTCAGATGGTGTTTTCTTCTTACGAATTTTCGGCAGATATGGAAAGAGTGATATTTTCTAATGTGAAATAAAAGTATAAATATTAGAGTGAACATAAATCTGCGTATTTAAATAAAGAAAAATAGCGATTGTGCAGACTAAATAAGGAATTGAATCAGCTGTTTTCCAGCCGCCATGTTAAGTGAGCTAGGAAATCCGATTCAGGCTATGCCATGTAAACGCGCCAGCGAAAAACGGTTTACGAAAATCGGTTTTCGTCTTCCGGAAGATGTGTTGCATGTAAACGTAGTGATGGTCGACTCGCACCGTGGGAGCGCTGAGCTTCTGGGTATGGCATATAGTGCGGGGCTCTACCATCACTGCGAATGACGGGAATCGGCTTCGTGAAATACATTTTATTAACTTTGTACGATTCTTGTTTTGACCTCCAACATTTCTCAAGGATACAGCTATAGCTGATTAATATTTTGTTTATTTAATAGTGTTTTAAAGTTTACTATTATTAAGAGTAAGTTGAATGTAGAATGCGTGATGTTATTGGACAGAAAGTGTCAGCCAATGGCGTGATAGTATGATGGATTCTCGCGCCAAGACTTTGAGGTGGACACTAGGCAATCGGCGGGTGGTGTCCGGTGTGGAACCACGTATTCTGTGTGCGCCGATAGTGCGCTCGGATAGCTAAGTGTGTAGACAGTCGTTGGATATCAGAGTGTTTATCGTTGTTGTGTGACGTTCCGTTGGGAGTCACTTATCATTGCGATCGCTTTATGGGCATGCAGATAGTAAAGTTTGGTGTGTGGTGTCCGGTACAGAGCCAAGCATTTATTGAGTTGTTTGGCAGCATATGTTAATGCGCACAGTAGTTGCATTTGGCTGTGTTAACTACAATAATTTTGAGAGTGCTGAAGGTACAAGTTAGTGGAGAGTTATATATATATATATATATATATATATATATATATATATATATATATATATATATATATATATATTTTTTTTTTTTTTTTTTTTTTTTGTGCTCACTTCAGAGAATTTCTTTGCCGCAATTTAAGACAATTTATTGTGCATCTGGCTTCATACTTGACTGCCACACTGATAGAAATAAAAATCAGTACAGGAACATTTTCAACTTATTTCAAGTAGTTAGAGCAACTTCCTCTATGCTCATTATTCTTGACAGATGCACTGCAATTTTGGAAGTGTTAGAATCTGCGGTCTGAAGAGAAGAACTTCCAGTGGGACATTACAGTTGTACTACAGGTAAGAAATCCTGTTAGACTTTATTTTGGAAAGAGTGTGTGGGAGAGGGCACACGTCTGGTTAATCTGAACACTGATAGGAACATTGAATATTGTGAGGTGTGTGCCCACGTGTAATGGAATGAGGCATTTGCAGAGTTCTACGTCTCTTATTTCACGTAGATGGCATCACTTAACTGACATTATTTTGTACGTGTAGCAGCACAGAAAACAGCCACGCCTCGTCATGACCTGTTTAATGTCTCTTAGTTTCAAAAACAGGTATGACACCCGAGATATCTTTTGTACAGGATGACCAGCCAGTCTAAAATAGGTTAGGGAAATAATTCAAAAAATTTATTTCAAAACTTCGCCTAAGTTTTACAAGTGTTCTTCCACTGTAAAATATGCCTTGACAACGCGACCAAGGCTGTCCACCTTGCAGCCAGCCAGCCAGAACCAGTATTGACTGCTGATTCTAAAATCACGCCACCGTTCTGGCGTCCGTGCTGAAACTACTGACGTTTCTATGCTACTGTGGAGGTAATAGCAGACATCCACGTTTGATCACGTGTGCTACTACTGGAGGACTCAGAGGGGCGAGAATCATTTCCATTGCTCTCTTCAGGTTTAATTCTCATGCAGAACAGATGCACTCCGGAGGCCCGGCCTCTGTGCAGGGCGAACGGCCACACGCCGTCCGCTGCCGCCTAGCGGCTGTTCGATATCAGCCACCAACTGTGTGAACCGTTACCTTTACCTTTTCTGTTTTCTAATCCGTTAACTTAGACTGGCACACATTCATTGCATCTGACCCCAGGGCAAGTCCCGCCATGTATTCCGTACGTCAAGAATACACCCAAATTAACTTGAAGCCTATCTCTTATTTGCCAATTAGCCTCCCTTTCCTACGGCACCCACAGGCCTTCACCGCTCCGCCTTTCATCCTGGCAGCGCTTCCAACCCGTCTTATTTTTACAGCAGTATGGTGGGTTGTACTATTTTCGTATCATCCGTTGGATAAAGGTTAAGTGCTGTGCACTTTTTGTATACATGATTTATATGCTCATGTCAGTTAAGTTTAGAGTCTATATAAATACCTAGAAGAATTACTGACTTGTTTTCTATCTCCCTTGTCATGCCTATCAGAAGCTGCTGTGTTTTGTCAGGATTACATAATAGTTTATTAGCAGTAAACCAATCCAAAGCTATATCAAGAGATTATTTTGTTAGGTGATTGAGCTCAGCGATATTTTGATGTGATGCAAACAGTGTAGTATCATCTGTGTAACATATGACAGGGTGTGATATGTTACTGGGTAAGTCATTGATTGCTACAATGAAAACGAAAGGCCTCAGGATAGATCCCTGAGGAACACCTGTGTTAATTTCCAGCAAAGATGACTGTATATCGTTAACTGAAACAAAAATTGCTTCCTGTTCTTCAAGTGCGAGGTAATAACAGCTAAAGTGTTGCCTGTAACCCATAGTACTCTAATTTCTTAAACAAGATTTCAATAGGAACGCAATTAAATGCCTTACTTAAGTCACATAATGTAAGAGACAATTGGTTTTTATTTTCAATAGCAGACAGTGTTTGACCAATAATTTCTAGTACAGCTGCTGTTGTGTTTACCCCCTTGCGAAATCCAAATTGAGAGCTATACAGTAAACCATTATCTTCAAAGTAAGTGCTTAGTTGAGAGTGCATTAGTGCCTTATATATTTTTGATAATATAGGCACAATTGAAATTGGTCAGTAGCTTTCGAGCAGTTTTTTATCCCCCTATTTATAAACAGGAAGAACTTTAGATATTTTGAGAGTAATAGGAAATATTCCAAAGTCTAAACATTTATTGAATATAAAACCTAATGGGGAACATATTGAGCGTTTTTTTTATTTTTATTTTTTTATTTTTTTTTATAATGAAATTGGACAACCAGTAACAGTCTACACTTTTTGAATTTGAGAATTTAGCAGCAGTTTTTAAAATGTCAGTGGGTGTGACAGGTTTCCAGTGAAACACCTGGTTACTGGGTGGAGGCCTAAACAGTAGTTCAATTGCAGAACAATTTGTTCCTTTAAAACTTTATGTTACTTCCTTAACTGAATTTATAAAGAAGTTATTTAAATCATTGGGATCTAGCAGAGGCACATGAGTGTGTTTAGGAGTCAAGCTTTGATTTATAATTTGCCATGCTGCCTTGCACTTATTGGGAGCACTTTCTAAGAACTTTTCTGTGGCTACTTTTTTTTCTATGACCAGCTTAGATTTGTAAAATTTTTTGCATTTGATATAACAGTAATAAAGTTTTTCCCTTTGTTCTGTCCTATGCATACAAAAATACTTGTAGATCATTTGTAATTTGTGCAAATTTTCCCTGATTTCAGAAAGTTCTTCAGTATACCAATTTGGTACTTTATTTTTAGGTTTTCCTGTAGCTCTTAATTTTATTAAATGGTGAACAAGAATACCATAAATCTGTAATTTTTTTGAAAAAGTTATGAAAGGCTATATCTGTTCCCTGTATCCCTGGTTGGCAGTTGTATACATTGTCACAATTTTCATTCCTTAACTTGTCAATAAATAGTGTAATGTATTCCTCTTTTTGTCCTCTTACTAGTATATAGTTAGGTCTTTGTTTTTAATTGGCTGTTTTTTGTGAAGTGTCCGGAGCAGAGGATCATGGTCAGCAAAGCTTCCACCTATAAATCTAATTGTAAAATCTTCTTTGTAAAAATTTATAATAATGTAGTCCAGACAATCATCCCCACGTGTGGGGCACTTATTTGTACAGTACAAGTTTAATGATCTTAATACATTCAAAAATGATTCTGTGACTTGTCTGTCTGTTTTAGCCATTTCAATGTTGTAATCACCACAAACTGCAATTCTTGCATTAAATTTCAGAATTTTTTAAATTAGTAACTCGAATTTTTCAATAAAGAGATTAACATCCCCATTTGGAGATCTATATAGACTAACCACTATTATGTTTTCATCTACCAGTTTAACACAACTAAACTCTCCATGAGGTTTCTGAGCAATATTTTATCACATCAATTTTAGAGAATTTCACTCCTTCTCTTAGCAAAATACCTGCACCACCATTCTTTTTCTGCTCCCTACATATGATATCATCAACTACATACCATTGAGCTACAAACAAATCTACTTGCTCTTTTGTCAGCCAGTGTTCAGAAATACATATAACATCTACATACTGAGTATTACAAATATTTTCTAATTCTAAAATCTTATTCCTAATGCTACAGATGTTGATCTGCAAACAAGTCAATATATTATCTTTATCTGTTTTTAACTGAGGACTCTTACATGTTTTCACACTGTTACTTGCAGAATGTGGTCCTGAAATTACCTTCCTTATGTTAGCCCTGCCACTAAGGCTGGTTACAAAAAATCCTGCAGAGTTGTGCATTTCGTAGTTCTTGTGCTGCTTCTGCTTGCCTCTGCTGCTGTTGTTGAAGGTGGATATCCTGTGTTGTCTTTCTCTGCTGTAGACTGATGATGGGCCATTGCTGATGAATGGTCCTGTGCCACCAATGAAAGTTCAACAGTAACGGGATCTTCTGAAATTTCTGACGTTTCTGGTGGAGTCCTATTGAAGCTACTTCTGTTTTCCAGGATATTTCTGGCTTCACAAACCCTTCCACTGCTGGCAGGGGAATAGGGATGCTGTATATATTACTTGTTGATGCACTAGATTTTATTCTTTCAGTACACATGGCCGCTGCCAGTATTAATTTTGTCAGCATTTTAACAAAGTGTGACTTTCTAGCATTGTTGTAGTGTAAACCATGTTTCGTAAACAATTCTCTGGAGTAAAAGTTCAAAGAATGTCACGTTTTGGAAGCCGCTGCAGATTTTGCTGAATTGTCTGTCTATTTTTGAAAGCTCCAAATTATCCTGCAGATCGTATCTGTAGGCATACTGGTCACAACAACATTCGTCACTTTGAGATCGTGTAGCGTCCTTTTTAAACACTGCGTAGCATGTTTGCTGTTGTTTCGGCACACATCATTCTCGCCACCCATGATTATGACAGTATCACTTTTAGAAAACTCGTTAAGTGCGTTGCCGTTTTTCATTGTTTCAGTCAAGGGCGCATTCGGCTTCGTTATTCCAGTCGCCGTAAATGACGAGCTGTATTCATTCATTTTTTGGGCAATTCTCTGGGCGTGACTGTCACCAAGCAATTTAACCTGTTTCTTTCTGTTTTCTGTTTTGTTCGGAGATATTTTCTGTGAGGGCTGTTTATTGAAAGGTTTCTCACTGTTTTTGGTGCGTCTGTATCTGTTATTATACTACAGTCTGCGTCCAGGATCGAGTATTTATTTAATTTTGTCACTAGGTTCGTTCCAGCAGCTGCCAGACGGCATATTTCAAGCACTAAGAAACAGATATTACTGCGCATGCGCAGCTACTGTGACGTAAAAACCCTTGTTTGATACTTGCACTGTTGGAACGAATTTTGCACTGTTTCTGGCTGCCGGCGAAGGTGAGTTTAAAGAAATAATTAAAATACTTTCCTTCCTAATAACAAAGAAGTGTAAACGAGAAATATCTGATCTCTAGTAGGATTGCAGTGATTTCGAAATAATTATAAAACACGCTACAAACAAACACGTATCACGTGATGGCTACCCCCCTCTCTAACTCAGACCTTTCTGCACATGCGCAAATTGGCAGCTTGACCGCGCCTGAAATTTCCGGGTAGCGTCTGGCTGCTTGCGGCAACTGCTGGAACACCAAACAGCCACACTCCAAGTAGTCAGAAGCAGGAGAAGGCGCTGCTGGAACAAAATTTCAGCGTTGCGCATGCGCATCAAGCAGTCTGGCAGCTGCAGGAACGAACCTACTGTTTTTGGTGCGTCTGTTTTCAGGTTTGTTCGAAGGGCTGCATGAATACAGATCCTGCAGCAGCACTGCTGACTGCAGGCACTACTGCGCATGCGCTGCAGCGATGACGTCACGTGCCGTGCATGGTGTCGGCCGCCGGGATTCTTCGAACAACGCCTTCCATCACTAACCTGCAAGTCCTGCAGCCTGCAGTTTGCGTGTGACGTGTGTGCTGCTGTGTTTCTGAGTTTGAAGATGGCGGGAAATCAGAAACGAGTTATTTACATTGTGCCAGGATCTAAAAGTAAGTTATTCTTACGTTAAGGAAGTGAAGTGTTGCAGTAATATTTTGTGTATTTCTATGTAATTAAGTTTGAAAATTTCGGTATTAAGTCTTCCTTTATCTGCAGGTGCAGAATTTTTGAGGCTGCAAGCCACCGCTCCGGCACCGGTAGCAGAACAGGCTGTCCAGAAATCGGTTTGGTGCAGAAACGCCACATTAGCATTGATAGAATTTTATAAAAGTAATAAAGATACAACGAAATCTCGTAAGCATTTGTGGACAGCTATGGCGGAACATATCCGACAAAGAATTGGGAAATCCTTCACTGCAATGCAGTGTGAGAATAGGTGGGGTTCCCTTAAAAGAGCGTATAATACCGTTATATCCAAAAATTACAAAACTGATAGAGCAAGGAAAGATTTTGAATATTTTAAAGAGATGGACGATGTTTTAGAGATGTCACATTCAATTTCGCCGCAACTGCTACTGGATGGTGCAGGTATGTTACTTAACCCGAACCGTGTTAATGGTATCAAGTTAATATTACAGAAATTACGTTGTTCTGTATTTAACTCTTTCTGTATTTGTTACGCTCACTACCAGTAGCAGACGATAGTGAAGGCTGTAGTGATCCTGAAGTAAAAGACGTTGTGGAGCACTGTGGTGTCCAAGGTCCTTCCGGTATTTCGGTAAGTTGCTTTGCAAGTGATTGCTTTGGTTTATCATAGCTGCATTTCAGTATTACGAACTAAGATTTGTGAGTGTAATAACAATTTATTTTATACATGCATACAGAGTAACAAAAATTGTTCTATGCGCTCTTCATCGGAGTTGTTGGGGAAACCTTTTCTCAATGTTGTTGTTAAACATTTCCTGAAGTCTCTGCGGTTTCATAACAGTACTTAGATTTTGTGAAGTGTGTTTCACAAGCCTTCCATTGTTACGGGTGTTACATTTGTAAGCATAAAAAGCTGAAAATTATCACATTTAAAATATAACTATTGATAGGAATTGTATAAGTAGATCTTGTTTCTATAATTGAGTTTTGATGAGAAAATTGCATAATTTATTTTGTTTTTAGTGGCGAAAGTAGTGTAATGGGTGTTACTTAAAATGGAATTCTGAAACCACATCAGTGTGCAGAGGTTAATAAAAAGTCTGAGAGATTTGAACTTCAATCTTGATGATAAAATTCTGAGGTGCAAGTAAAGAACAAATTGATTTATTGTTTATTTCAGAACAAGAAATTTTTATATTTAACAAACATTTAAAAAATGAAATGTGATGTATTGGGGGGTTCGCAAAGTGTAACGGGTGTTAAATACTACATCATTCTTCTAAATTCTGGACTTTTGTGCATGCCAAACTGTAACTAAGGATCCTTTTTAAAATTAACATTATTAATTCAATGTTGTAGAAGAAACAGAGCTACCTTTTTCAAAGTTTTATTGCCAATACACTTGTATTTACCTATTTTTCCAAAACAATATTTTTGCCAAAGTCATAAAAAATCTTCCTCCTTTCATTTTAATATGTGGCATAGGTAATCTAGCCATTATGTTACTTAATTTTACATAAGAAACATCACTTTCTTTTGGTTTAAATTTTTTACCACTGCCACAAGATTGCAAAAACATTATTTTCACATCACCTTCATCCACAGCACTTTGGCATACACCAACATATTTATATTGTTTTGGGTTCTTCTTAGACTCGTTGCTACTTTGTGGCAACTTTAACTAAAACAAACACTCCTGCGCACACACACTTACTACTCCATTACTTCAATGTGAATATCTCCTTCAGAATTGGAGTACACTTGGTTGTAGTGAAGCTTTGTACTTGCACTTATTTCCTCAACTTCCAAAGCACAAATACCAACTTTCTTTACTTCTGATCCAGACACTTCAGATACAAACAAATGCTTCTGGTCATATGGCCTAGTGATGGCATCCCTGTGTTTGTGGTATGGAGCATACATAACCCCATCTTTCCTTAAATGCAAACTCTTTTTTAAGAATTTCTTCACCATAAATACTTTAGATTCCCTTAACATGCTTCTGAATGTAAGCATGGAAATCTTCTGCTGATGAAACAATAATTCTTCTAGACTTCACAGCCCTCCAAACACTGCTCTTTACATTACCACCAATTCCATCCACAGCTCCTTTGCCATGGCTACTGGCAAAAAAAGTCCACTTATACACCATGATCATGTTTCATGTGGCAAATGTTTGACACAACAAATTTATTTTTGAACTGCACAGTTGTTGCTAAAAATTGAGTTGAGTGTAGACACTTCTCTCTTTATTTCTGTGATGATTTCACCAAGAAAATCGCACATAGAATACTTATTGTGATAGGTCATTACTAACAATGTAAGGTTTGAAAGTACCTTTATATAACCATAAACCACAAGTGAAGATGGAAATTTATGACACCAATGAGCAGATTAAATTCAGTCTTGCGATACCATTGCATAATTTTCTGCAAAATCAACCTGAAGCACAGTGTTTTTCAGTTAATGCTTCCTTCTTTCTTAAAATATGCAGCTTGGGTTTTTTCATATAACTGTGAATTTTAAAATGTATTTTTTCACTATTTCACACATTCCATCAATTTTCTTCACTTTAGGGTGACCATAGACATCAACATCCCATTGTTGCTAAGTAATTATTTGTTTTAAATTGACTCTGGGCTCAATTAATTTGTGAATGTGGAAGTTAATACTGCTGCATTCCAGGCAGCCACCCATCGTACACTTATCATCTAAGTCGCATGTTATAGCTGATAATAGTTCTTTATGGGTCTTGGGGAAAGCCCAATATGTGTTTTGATACAGCCTCTACCTGAGGAATGAAACTGCTGTGGTGCTTGCAAACACAAACATTGTGTGGAGTTTTATCTATTGGATTTACATGTTGAGGGCGTCAAGAAAAGAATGACTTTCCAATGTTTACTTCAGGATGAGATGTTTTAAATTCTTCATATACTTCCCTTACAGACATCACCCTATATCTCTTCTACATGGGATCTTTCTCTGGATACAGCATTTTTAACAGATTTAACATCCTAGGTGCCAGGTGCCAACTAATTTCGTCACTGCAGAAGAAATCTTGAAAAGAAAATTTGACTTCATTTGTTAAAGTTGACGGTTCCCTGGTTTTCCTCGAGGATGAAAACATTGTAGGGCCAACAATGTCACCTGCAAATTTTTTTTAAGAACAACCACTTTTTTACTGTGATTAATTGGCAAGGATTTTTTAACTTTATTCGCTGCTCTTCCCAATAGGTGAATTAGAAGTATCAGTACCTAAAAATATATCTTTCTTTTTCTGCCGATGTAGTCTTACTCTTTCCAGCTGTTTGTTTTTACCCACTTTTCCTTTCCATTTCAGTCTCCTAGCTTTATCTCGTTCCTTTTCTTTTTCTAGATATTGCCTCCATTTAACTGGGTCAGATTTAAACTTCTCCCGGTGCTTTGCATTTCTAATATTCACAGAATATATGACATCAACTGCGATTGGGCAAACCTGAAAATGTGTACGCAGCCGGGATTTGAACCCGGGTCTCCTAATCGCAGTTGATGTCATATATTCTGTGAATATTAAATAACAACTGCAGGATCAGAAGTGACGTCTGTTCTTTCGGAACAGATGCCACATGTGTATATGTATACTTTGCAATTCTGTTAGATTTTAGTTGACGGTGGCTCCATTTTCTGAAAGCATTTTGTAAAATAGGCCTAAATTCCACAATGACTGGCTGAATTACAAAACTATTAATTAATTTTAAACTGTGGTACTTAAATTATTATTTTATGAAATTCAGTGTAATTTGTATAGGTTAAGTAATAGTTAATCTGTAAACCACACATAGATGCTATGTAAATCTCAATACAAACTCATTTAACAACCTGTACAAAAAATATGTAACACCCTTTACATCAAATTATCAGGTAATTATGAAATATTTTTATAGTTGTAATGTAGTTTCTTAAGTACCACATGTTTAGTCTAACTTTCCCAATAAAACAAATTTCCTGCTATTTTAAATTAGGAATTTATAGAATTTTTATAATATTTTGTAACGGGTTTTACAGTCACGTCAGACTTTCGTTGTTGTTGTTATTATGGTCTTCAGTCCGGAGACAAGGCAACACTCCACACAAATGCCTTCAGAAGAGACTTCCTTACCCTTAAATTAATATTCGATGTTAGCAAATTTCTCTTTTTCAAAAATGCTTTTCTTCCCATTGCCATTCTGCATTTTATATCCTCTGTACTGCGACCATCGCATGTTATTTTACTACCCAAGTAACAAAACTCATCTACCACCTTCATTGTTTCGTTACCTAATCTAATTCCTTCAGCATTGCCTGATTTTCTAAGACCGCATTCCATTATTTTTGTTTTGCTCTTGTTAATGTTCATTTTATACGCTCTCTTCAACACACTGTCCATTCCATTCAACTGCTCTTCCAGATCCTTTGCTGTCTCTGACAGGATTACAATGTCATCAGCAAAACGCAAGGTTTTTATTTCTTCCCCTGTACTTTAATCCCTATTCCAAATTTTTCCTTGCTTTCCTTCACCGCCTGCTCTATGTACAAATTGAATAACATCGGAGAAAGGCTACAACCTTGTCTTACTCCCTTCCCAACTGATGCTTCCCTTTCATGCCCTTCGAGTCTAATAACTGCGGTCTGGCTTTTGTACAAGTTGTAAATAACTCACCTTTCCCTATATTTTACCCCTGCTGACTTCAGAATTTGAAAGAGTGTATTCCAGTCAACATTGTCAAATGCTTTCTCCAAATCTACAAAAGCTAAAAATGTAGGTTTGCCTTTCCTTAATCTATCTTCTAAGATAAGACGTAAAGTGAGTATTGCCTCCCGGGTTCCTATGTTCCTCTTGAATCCAAACTGATCTTCCCCAAGGTCAGCTTCTACCAGCTTTTCCATTCTCCTGTAGATAATTCGTGTTAAAATTTTGCAACCATGACTTACCAAACTGATGGTTCTGTAATTTTCACACCTGTCTGCGCCTGATTTCTTTGGAATGGGGATTATTATATTTTTCTTAAAGTCTGAGGGTATTTCGCCTGTCTCATAAATCCTACACACCAGTTCAAATAGTCTTGTCATGGCTGGCTCTCTTAGAGACTTCAGTAGCTCTGAGGGTATGTCATCTACTCCTGGGTCCTTGTTCCGACCTAGGTCTTTAAAGGCTCTGTCAAATTCATCTCTCAGTATAGCATCTCCTATTCATCATGATCTACGTCCTCTTCCATTCCTACCAAATTGTCTGTAAGTTCATTTCCTTTGTAGAGCTGTTCTATGTACTCTTTCCACCTTTCAGCTTTCCCTTCTTTGCTGAGAACCGGCTTCCCCTCTGAGTTCTTGATATTCGTAGAGCTGCTTTTCTTGTCCCCAAATGTCTTTTATTTTCCTGTAGGCGGTATCTACTTGTCCCCTTGCTATACATTCTTCTACACATTTGCATTTGGCTTCCAGCAACTCCTGCTTAGCCATTTTGCACTTCCTGTCAATCTCGTTTTTTAGTCACCTGTACTCCATTTTGCCTGTTTCATTTACTGCATTTTTATATTTTCTCCTTTCATCAATTAAATCTAGTATTTCCTGTGATATCCAAGGATTTTTTGTAGGTCTTGCCTTTCTACCTATTTTGTCCTCTGCTGCCTTCACTATTTCATCTCTCAGTGCTACCCATTCCTCTTCTACTGTTTTATTTCCCCCTGTTTCTGTCAATTGTTGCCTAAATCCCCCTCTGAAATTCTCCACAACTTCACTTTCCTTCAATTTATCTAAATCCCATCTCCTTATTTTCCTCCCTTTCTGCAGTTTTTTCAGTTTCAGCCTACAGTTCATGACTAACAAGTTATGGTCAGAGTCTATATCTGCCCCTGGGTACGTCTTGCAGTTTATGACCTGGTTCCGGAATCTGTCTTTCCATTATAAAATCTGATACCTTCCGGTGTCTCCTGGTCTCTTCCATGTATACAACCTTCTTTTGTGATTCTTAAACCAGGCGTTTGTTACGATTAAATCATGTTCCGTGCAAAATTCTACCAGGCGACTTCCTCTTTCATTCCTCCTGCCCAGTCCATATTCACCTACTATTTTCCTTCTCTTCCTTTTCCTACTACCGAATTCCAGTCTCCCATCACAATTAAGTTTTCCTCTCTTAACTGTCTGAATAATTTCCTTTAGCTCCTCATATATTTCTTCGATCTCCTCATCGGCAGAGCTAGTTGGCATATAAACCTGTACTACTTTGTCGGTGTTGGCTTCGTATCTATCTTGACAAAGATAATGCGATCACTGTGCTGCTCATAGTAGTTTACCCGCATTCCTACTTTCTTATTCATTATCAGTCCTACTCCTGTGATACCCCCAACTGATTTTGTATTTATAATCCTGTACTCACCTGACCAGAAATCCTGTTCATCCTGCCACCGAACTTCACTAATCCCCACACTATCTATCTTCAACCTATTCATTCCTCTTTTTAAATTTTCTAACTTCCCTACCCGATTAAGGGATCTAACATTCCACGCTCCGATCCGTAGAATGCCAGTATTGTCTTTCCTGATGATCACATCCTCCTGAGTAGTCCCCGCCCGGAGATCCGAATGGGGGACTATTTTACCTCCGGAATATTTTACCCGAGAGGATGCCATCATCATACGTTCATACAGTAGAGCTGCATGTCCTCGGGAAAGGTAACGGCTGTAGTTTCCCCTTGCTTTCAGCCGTTCGCAGTAGCTGTGTGGCAAAGCCACATTAGCTGATGTTACAAGGCCAGCTCAGTCAAACATCCAGACTGTTGCCCCTGTAACTACTGAAAAGGCTGCTGCCCCTCTTCAGGAACCACATGTTTGTCTGGCCTCTCCACAGATACCCCTCTGCTGTGGTTGCACCTACGGTACGGCTATCTGCATCGTTGAGGCACGCAAGCCACCCCACCTCGACAATGTCTGCGGTTCATGGGGGTGGGTCAGACTTTTAATACATTATAATTACCTTTTAAATCCTTTATTTCCTTGCCCTCAAAACCACTGTAGTAATGTTCTCAACAATCTTCCCTAACTTCCTTTTGCAGTAAAATAAGCATTGTTGCAGCTATTTTCAGTACATGGCAGACAACATTGTGATGACAAATTTACTGTTACATTTTGTTGAAACCTGACCAAAAAGAAATATTTCAAGAAATTTAAGTACTACATAGTTTTAAAAACAAAGCTTGTTTAGAAGTAGTAAAATGGTTAGGCATTTTATGAACATCAATTTTAATTATTTAACTCAATTTAAAAAAAATTACTCATTAGGCCCACTTAAAGCTGGAATGCCTGTTCACTTTTTCATGAAAGGTCCGTATAACTAATTTGTTTTCCTTGTCTAAGGTATTGATTGATTTTTTTTTTTCCAGGAAGCCAAAACAGTCTTGGTCCAACCCGCCACTGCCCGCACCGAAACTAAGTTCATTGTGCGGTATTTCTCCCTGTATATCTAGTAAAGCCAACCACTGCCCTTGAACAGTGCAAGGAGTCCCCTTTACCAGTTCTTTATTAGACACAATTTCTTCGGGTCTGGTTGTCCAAAATATTCTGTGCCTTTTATTCCCCAGTGCAATGCATTCGAAGATTAGATGTGATGCAGTTTCATCGCAGTCATCACAGATCCTACATTTAGGGTCCTCTTCTGTTATTCCCATTGTATGTAGGTGTTCTTTGAAATTCCCATGGCCTGTCAGCAATCCAACCATGAGTCTAATCTCTCTCCTGTTCAGATCCAGGATTGCAGAGCTTCTTTTAAAACATGGCTTTGGCATCATTACCTTGCCATGTTTTTGTTGATGGACTTTGGTCCAATATTCTACGTGCTGTCTTCTGAGCCAGTTACGTAGCTCCAATTTGATCATTGCCTTGGTGATTGTCAGGACAGGTTCCGGTTCAATAAATGGAGTCTCTGCCCCCATCCTGGCTAATCTGTCGGCATGTTTGTTGCCACTGATCCCCGAGTGGCCAGGGACCCACAATAGGTTTACTTTATTGCTTTCCCCTAGCTCCACCAGAACCTTGTGACATTCTGCAACAATTTTAGACCTTGTTGCAGGAGCTGCCAGTGATCTCAGGGCCGCCTGGCTGTCTAAGGTATTTGTGAACACTGGTTATTTAAAAAAAAAAAAGCCTACCTCTCAATGATGGGGTTCGCACTGGTATTTAATTTTGCTTTTGAACAAAAATGCCTGCAGCCTGTTATGTTGTATTTTCCAAGCAATTGAGATTCCAGGTTATGCTTACACACTTTAAGTGCACCAATCTCTTGTTTCATTCCACTAGCTGTATTTGCTTTTAAATAGTGTCTTTTATCCCATGTTTAATAATAATCATCATCATTAGAAACTGATTATGCCTTTTAGTGTTCAGTCTGGAACATAGTACCTCTAATAAAATTCCTCCATGATCCCCTATTCAATGCTAAGATTGATGCCTTGTCTAATGTTATGCCTTTTACTTCAAAATCATTCTGCACCGAATCTAAGTACTTTCTTCTTGGTCTGCCTCGACTCCTCTTACCCTCTGCTGCCGAGCTCACGAGTCTCTTAAGTAACCTTGCTTCTCCCGTGCGTGTAACATGACCCACCATCTGTCTGTTCGCTCTAACTGCTTCACCTATTGTGTTTATTCCCAGTTTTTTCTTTGATTTCCTCATTATGATGGACACCCTCCTGTCATTGTCCCCATCTATTAGTACCTGCAAATCTGTATCCACCCAACTTTCACTCCCATACAACAAAGTTGGTTGAAAGATAGATCGGTGCACTGCAAACTTAGTTTTGGTTCTTCTTGCAGAAGAGAGCAGATCTTAGCTGAGCACTCATTGCATTAGCTTTGCTGCACCTCGATTCCAGTTATTTCACTGTGTTGCCATCCTGTGAGAAAATACATCCCAGGTACTTGAAACTGTCTACCTGTTCTAACTTTGTTGCTCCTATTTGGCACTCAATCTATTTAAATCTCTTTACCACAGACATTACTTTAGTTTTGGAGATGCTGATCTTAATACCATAATCCTTGCACCTCTGATCGAGCTCTGAAATATTAGTTTGCAACCTTTCAATCGAATTGGCCATTAAAACTAAGTCATCCGCATATGCAAGACTGCTTATTTTGTTTTCACCTATTTTAATCCCACCCTGCCAGTCTACTGTTTTCAACATATGATCCATGAATAGTATGAACAACAGTGGTGACAGGTTACAGCCTTGTCTTACCCCGAAACTACCCTGAACCATGAGCTTAATTTGCCATCTACTCTAACAGTTGCCTGACAGTCTATGTAAAGCCCTTTGTCTGCAGAAGTTTGCCTCCTATACCATAATCTTGTAGAACTGACAGTACCTTCCTCCTAGGAACACGGTCATAAGCCTTTTCTAGATCTATGAAACGGATACAATTCCCTGTTCCACTCATAGCACTTTTCCATTACCTGGCATAAGCTAAAGATCAGGTCCTGACCAGCCTCTAAGAGTCCTAAACCCACACTGATTTTCATCTAACTTGTCCTCAATTAATACTCCCACTCTCCTTTCAACAATACCTGAAAATATTTTGCCTACAACGCTAATTAAAGAGATACTTCAATAGGTGTTACAATCTTTTCTGTTTCTATGTTTGAAAATTGGCGTGATTACCGCTTTCGTCCAGTCAGACGGAACTTGTCTAGATTCCCAAGGCTTCTCAATTATCCTGTGTAACCATTAGAGCTGATATACCACTGTATTTGACGAGTTCCAGCTTAATTTCATCCACCCCAGCCGCTTTATTGCACTGTAATCTACTGACCATTTTCTCCACTTCCTCAAAGGAGATCCTGTTTCCATCATCGTTCCTCTCCGATTCTACCTGAAAATTTGACACATCAGTGAACATTTCACCTACATTGAGCGATTCTTCAAAATATTCCCATCTGCTCAAGGCATCCACTGGATTGACTAGCAGCTTTCCTGACCTGTCTAAAACACTAGTTAATTCCGTCTTCCCTCCCTTTCGAAGATTGCTAATTATGCTCCAAAATGGTTTTCCCGCGGCTTGACCCAGAGTTTCTAGCTTATTTCCAAAGTCTTCCTATGATTTCTACTTGGAGTCTGCAATTATGTTTGGCTTTGTTTCTTTCTTCAACATAACTTTCTCTGTCTGCCTGATTTCTAGTATGGAGCCATTTTTGAAATGCCTTATTTTTCTTTTTACAGGCTGCCTTGACTGTCATTACACCAAGCTGTCTGCTTCTTCCTGCCTTTACACACTACTGTTCCAAGACATTCTCTAGCTGCTTCCAGTAATGTCCCTGTACCTTGACCATTCCTCTTCCAGTGACTGTAAATTATTACATTCTGCTAACTGGTACCTTTTCTGAGATCATTGTTATGTATTTGTGCCTAATTTCCTTGTCTTGAATCTTCTCCACTCTTATCCTTCTACACATGGACCTGACTTTTTGCTCTTTTGGCCTCTCAAAACAAATTCCACTGCAGATTAAATAATGATCAGTATCATCAAAGAACCCCCGAAAACATGTGCGTCATTGACTGTCTTTGTGAATTCCTGGTCTGTTGTTATATAGTCAATGACAGATCTTGTTCCCCTACTTTCCCAAGTATAGTGGTGAATGTCCTTATGCTTAAAGGAATTTGTGATAACCAAGCCCATACTGGAACAGAAATCCAAGAGCTGTTTTCCATTCTTGTTGGCCTCCACATCCTCTCCAAACTTACCCATAACCTTCTGTTAGATTTTCTATCCTGGCGTTGAAATCACCCATGAGTAAAGCACTATCCTTATCCTTCACTCTAACAACTACATCACTAAGTGTGTTGTAAAATCTGTCCATCTCACAGGGTGAATACACTACCACAATCCTAATTTTCTTGCTATCCACATCAGTCGTTCATTTACATACCTTATTGCAATTATGCTGGGTGCGATTGTATTTCTGATGTAAAACCCTACACCCCACTCTGCTCTTCCTACTTTGACTCCCGACAGGTAGACCTTGTTTTCTCAGACTGTGTCCTCTTTCTCTTCCCTTACTGTCACTAACAGCTAAAACATCTAACCCCATCTTACTTGGAGCCTCCACCAGCTCTACCTTCTTCCCAGTGTAATCCCCATTGATGTTAATGGCTCCCAATCTCATTCCAGATCGTTTGCCAAGTTGTATCGGAGGAGTCCCTGGTCTATCAATTAGAGGCGGGACTCCACCTCCAAAGGCATTTTCCTCTGATTGTTGCCAGCATGATATTGAAGTACCTGGGAAGCAGGTTGCTGGCCTTACTTGCCCAGGGCCCCACTTGGTTTTACCACTAATGGTTGAAGAACTAACCGGTTGAATTTGGTAGTCTTTGCCGCCTGAGCACAAAGGTGGCCACGACTCAGAATGTGTCAGAGATGCCCAACCTTATTCCAAAGTAACTGGAATCCCAACTGTCAGGACCACTTACTTGGCCACTCATACGTTGCCCGTGGTTCATGAAGTAGGAAATGACTACAGGAACACACACTATGAACCACTCCATGTTTAAGTGTGAAATATATATATGGCATTCCATGAGTGACAAAAGGGACATTCAGACACAGAGAAATTGAAGAAAAAAAAAAAAAAAAAAGTTTTTTATTTAAATCCTCAAAGGTAGCAGAAAGGATGTGATGTTTTAGATGTTAATTTTGACTTAACTCAGGCACTGTAAATTGTCACACCCCATTCATCACAAGCAGCATGTCCCATCTGTCACAGCTTGTTTTCGCAAATAAAAGAACTGAATGAAATGCAATTAACTGATTTCAGTAGGCTTGTGCTTCACTAAGTGAAATTTTCTTCACTATCCAAACTATTGAGCTTATGAAATAATATATATATATATATATATATATATATATATATATATATATATATATATTCAAATTGATGAAACGAAAATTATAGAGGGGAAACTTCCTGGTGGTATAAACAAAAATAAAAATACAAGAGAGATGACTTACCAAAAGGACCGGCTTGTCGATAGATACGAATAAAATCACGCGCACACACATACAACCTTTCGCCACCACTGACAGCTTCTTGAGGAAAAAAGGGGAGGAGAAAGGGAAGGATATGGGTTTTAAGGAAGTGGAAAAGGAGTCATTCCAATCCCATGAGTGGAAGGACTTACCTTAGGGGACAAAAAGGAAGGTAAGCAAATACACACACTCACATATCCAAATGCAAACACACCTACACGGACATTTGTAAAAAGCAAAGAAGTTGGACAGAGATACCACTTGAGGCAGACGCTCTGTCTGCAGAACGTAGCAAAGATGCTAAAGACGGTGGGCGGGAATTTGAATTTAGCGAAGGTTGAGACCAGGTGGGCAACAGGAGGAGAGAATAAGCTGAAGGGAAAGTTCCCATCTCCGGAGTTCTGAAAGGTTGGTGTCAGTGGGAAGTATCCAGATGACCTGGACAGTGTAACACTGCGCCAAGATGTGCTGGGCGTGCACCATGGCATGTTTAGCTACAGGGTGATCTTCATTACCAACAAACACAGTCTGCCTGTGACCTAAGCTGTAGGGAAGGGAACGTTTGATGTGGAATGGATGGCAGCTGTCATAATGGAGGTATTATTGTTTGTTGGTTGGTTTGATGTGGACGGATGTATGAAGTTGGCCGTTGCACAGATGGAGGTCGACATCAAGGAAAGTGGCATGGGATTTGGAATAGGACCAGGTGAATTTGATGGGACCAAAGGAGTTGAGGTTGGAGAGGAAATTCTGGAGTTCTTCGCAGTTGGTCCAGATCATGAAGATGTCATCAATGAATCTGTATCAAACTTTGGGTTGACAGGCTTGGGTATCCAGGAAGGCTTCCTCTAAGTGTCCCATAAATAAGTTTGCGTATGAGGGGGCCATCCTGGTTCCCATGGCTGTTCGCTTTAGTTGTTGGTATGTCTGGCCCTCAAAGGTGAAGTTGTGGGTTAGGAAGAAGCTGGCTAGGGTATTAAGGACAGAGGTTTTAGGTAGGGAAGTGGGTGGTCGGCGTGAAAGGAAATACTCCATCGCAGCGAGGCCCTGGGCATGTGGGGTATTTGTGTATAAGGAAGTGGCATCAATGGTTACAAGGATGGTTTCAGGAGGTAACAGGCTGGGTAAGGATTTCAGGCAATCGAGGAAGTGGTTGGTGTCTTTGATGAAGGATGGGAGACTGCACATGATGGGTTGAAGGTGTTTGTCTATGTAGGCAGAGATTCGTTCTGTGGGGGCTAGGTAACCGGCCACAATCGGCTGGCCTGGATGATTAGGTTTGTGAATCTTAGGAAGTAGGTAGAAGGTAGGGGTTGCGGGGTGTCGGTGGGGTTATGAGTTTGATGGACTCAGGTGATAGGTTTTGTAGGGGGCCTAAGGATCTGAGAATTCCCTGAAGCTCTGCCTGGATATCAGGAATGGGGTCGTCTTGACAGACTTTGTAGGTAGTGTTGCCTGAAAGCTGACCCAGTCCCTCAGCCACATACTCCCGCTGATCAAGTACCACGGTCGTAGATACCTTGTCAGCGGGGAGAATGATGGAATGGTCAGCCTTCAGATCACGGATAGCTCGGGATTCAGCTGTGGTAATGTTGGGAGTAGGATTAAGGTTTTTCAGGAAGGACTGAGAGGCAAGGTTGGAAGTAAGGAATTCCTGGAAGGTTTGAAGGGGGTGATTTTGAGGAAGAGCGGGTGAGGGCTGTGGATTGTTCTGTTTGGAATTGGTATAAGGCAGGATGAAAGGATGGGTTACAGCCAAACAGCCCTTGTCAAAGACCTACTATCCTATACTCATAGCCTTGGCTGGAGATATCACTTTGCCACGAAGAAAAATAATCCTACTCCTGGTGATCCAGTTCCCCAAGACATCATTCAAATTGAACCCTGCCTAGAACAGTTCCGTCCTCATCACAGCGAGACCCACCTGCTCTTCCTCAAAATAACCCCCTTCAAACCTTCCAGGAATACCTTACTTCCAACCTTGCCTCTCAGTCCTTCCTGAAAAACCTTAATCCTACTACCAACATTATCGCAGCTGAATCCCGAGCTATCTGTGATCTGAAGGCTGACCATTCCATCATCATTCTCCCCGCCGACAAGGGATCCACGACCGTGATACTTGATCAGCGGGAGTATGTGGCTGAGGGACTGGGTCAGCTTTCAGACAACACTACCTACAAAGTCTGTCAAGACGACCCCATTCCTGATATCCAGGCAGAGCTTCAGGAAATTCTCAGATCCTTAGGCCCCCTACAAAACCTATCACCTGAGTCCATCAAACTCATGACCCCACCGACACCCCGCACCCCTACCTTCTACCTACTTCCTAAGATTCACAAACCTAATCATCCAGGCTGGCCGATTGTGGCCGGTTACCAAGCCCCCACACAACAAATCTCTGCCTACATAGACAAACACCTTCAACCCATCATGTGCAGTCTCCCATCCTTCATCAGACACCAATCACTTCCTCGATTGCCTGAAATCCTTACCCAGCCTGTTACCTCCTGAAACCATCCTTGTAACCATTGATGCCACTTCCTTATACACAAATATCCCACATGCCCAGGGCCTCACTGCTAAACTCCTTTGGTCCCATCTTTGCCACGGTTCTGCGGACAGAGCCTCTGCCTCAAGTGGTATCTCTGTCCAACTTCTTTGCTTTTTACAAATGTCCGTGTAGGTGTGTTTGTGTTTGGATATATATATATATGTGTGTGTGTGTGTGTGTGTGTGTGTGTGTGTGTGTGTGTGTGTTGTTTACCTTCCTTTTTTGTCCCCTAAGGTAAGTCCTTCCACTACTGGGATTGGAATGACTCCTTTTCCACTTCCTTAAAACCCATATCCTTCCCTTTTCCTCCCCTTTTTTCCCTCTTTTTCCTGAAGAAGCTGCCAGTGGTGGCGAAAGCTTGTATGTGTGTTTGTGTTTGATTTTATTCGTATCTATCAACGAGCTGGTCCTTTTGGTTAGTCATCTCTTATCTATTTATATATATAAAAGGACCGGCTCGTTGATAGATACGAAATAAATTTATATATATATATATAATCAGATAGCCTGGCAGAAAAGAAATTGAATGCAAAAGATGTTAGGTATACTACCAGTTTTTAGTTTTCTATAGGGTTAGTAATTAGGCATCTGTGTAGAAAACTAGCCTTACAAGGGGGGGGGGGGGTCACTGTCAACTTGACAACATATTTTACCACTACCACCCATGAGTGGCTTCACTTGTAGAAAGGGATACCACCCATCAACTTTGACCCGTGACGTCATCGCAGCGCGGTAGTTTTGAGGTGCGTGTGTGTTTGTGGAAGGTATGGGTAATTATGTGGTTGAGTTAGACGATAGTTCGTTTACAATCAAAAATATTAATATTTTGTGTTTAAAAAGTGATCTGTAGCTTCTCTCTGGTGGTTTGGTGTTCGTTAACAGATTTTTATTTTTCGTATCTGAGTGCCAAAGGTGCAAATTATTGGGCTAAGACCTATGATCGATGGTACATTGTTATCTATAACAACTACAGGTTAAACAAAAATAAAAATAGAAAAGAGATGACTTACCAAAAGGACCGGCTCGTCGAGAGAAACAAATAAAATCACACACAAACACACATACAAGCTTTCACCACCACTGGCAGCTTCTTCAGGAAAAGGAGGAAAAAAGGGGAGGAAAAGGGAAGGATATGGGTTTTAAGGAAGTGGAAAAGGAGTCATTCCAATCCCAGGAGTGGAAGGACTTACCTTAGGGGAAAAAAGGAAGGTAAACAAATACACACACTCAGACATATCGAAACGCAAACACACCTAGACAGACATTTGTGAAAAGCCTGCTTTTTACAAATGTCCGTGTAGGTGTGTTTGTGTATATATATATATATATATATATATATATATATATATATAATGTGTGTGTGTGTGTGTGTGTGTGTGTGTGTGTGTGTGTGTGTGTGTGTGTGTATTTGTTTACCTTCCTTTTTTGTCCCCTAAGGTAAGTCCTTCCACTACTGGGATTGGAATGACTCCTTTTCCACTTCCTTAAAACCCATATCCTTCCCTTTTCCTCCCCTTTTTTCCCTCTTTTTCCTGAAGAAGCTGCCAGTGGTGGCGAAAGCTTGTATGTGTGTTTGTGTGTGATTTTATTTGTTTCTCTCGACGAGCCGGTCCTTTTGGTAAGTCATCTCTTTTCTATTTTTATTTTTGTTTATCCCACCGGGAAAGTTTCCCTCTATAATTTTTGTTTCATCAATTTGAATCTAACAACTACAGGTTATTTGTATCTAAAATACAGAAGTATTAGTATATCCTGTATACTGGTTTTCCAACATCTTGATGACATGGGTCAAAGCAGTTGGCTGGTATCCCAGTCTACAGTTATGCCCATGAGTGTAACTTCATTAAGTTGATCGTGATAAACTGAAGTTTAAAAAAATCAAAATGTTTCTAGCAAAGACTGTACCAGTAACTACAGTGCCTCAGGATTTTGGTACATCTTTGTGGTACTCAATTAGCATATATACTTTGTTAACTTTCTGCAGTCACTCCATATCTCCTTAATTTCAGTTAAGAACATCAGAGAAAGGGAGTTAGTTGTAAATTATTTAGATAACTGATTTTACACAGAATTTGCACTGAGCAATGCAGTGCATTTGTTAGCATAATAGACTCTTATTTGGGAGGATTGTGCTTCAAATCCACCTCTGACCATCCAGATTCCAGCTTTCCATGTTTTCCCTAAGTCATTCCTGGCAAATTCTGGGATGGTTCCTTTATAAGGGCACAGTGTTTTTAATTCCCCATCCTTCAAAAAGGGACTCATGACCTTAGTAGTTTGGTCCAACAACCTTACCCCTCTTCCCCCTGCAACCAACCTGCAGAATTTCCAAAACTACATACACAATGACTGTGACAGCATAGTTTTACATTCATTCCATTTCATTCAGAGTTATGAAACTGCCTGTAAGCAATTTGTTACCGTAGTTGTTATAACTGAAGAATATCAACTTACATCTTCAGTTTTTTAATTGTTTCCTGATTCTTTACAAATGAATTGGAAATTTATATGGAGTTTCATCACATGTATTGACACTATTGAGGACTCAGTGCAGCACAATTGCACCATTTCGAAACTTTAAAGCATATCAGAAGTACAGTGTTGTAAGGTATCCAGCCAGCACACTTGTGTTAAGCTATTAGCAATACCATTTCGTAAGGTTTTATTTATAGTTCATTATATGATTTACCATGCTTTTCCAAAATCTTACTGCAGATGTAAAATAATAAACTATGTATAAATGTATTGCATGTTGCTTAATGGAAGATGGGGCAACAGTATCTCTTCATATTCTATTGTGCATGCATTGCCACTAAGCTGCATTTATTGTTATGTGGTGTCATAGTAGCCTGTGAAATTGTAGAGCATGTTGTGCAAGTTCTTCCCATGACTGTCTGTATTGCCTACTGTGAGAAGTTTGGAGGACCTCAAACAATGGCTAGGCTACAGTTTAGTGTGACACCACTAGTTTTTCAATTTTTGTATATTCTGAATACAAAATGACTGCTATACCATTGTATGTGTAGCTAACAGTTCCACTGCACACAATAACCAAACTACTACTTCTAGACTTTAGCTGAGTTGACAATCACAAATTACCTAACACAGGGTTTTGAGTTTTGTCATATCTTTACATCTAGATGCAATTGGTCAACTTATATTAATTTTTATGTATGTTATTTTTGTAGACCGTTGGGACTACCACAGCTGGCCCGCCACAAAAGAGAATCAAACTTCAGGGCCGGTCCCAGGCATACAAGCTTGCTGAAGAGAGATTGGCATCTAGGAAAGAAAGGCAGGCTGAAAGGGACCGGCACGAAGAAGAGAAACTGGAATTGAAGCGGGCCATGTCTGCAAAGATGGATGAGCTGCTGGGAATGGGGCGTGAGTTGGTGGCAGCAATTGAGCTGTCCAACAGCCAAAGAGAGCAGCAGCTCAGACTACTTGCAGCTATTAATACTAATTTAAGCCAACTTGGTAGAGATTACCAATGTCCTTGAATTAGTATTAATTTGGTCTTGAAAATATTCAAAATCTTTCCTTGCTCTATCGGTTTTGTTGTTATTGGATTTAGTGCTTTCATATGCTGTTTTCAGAGAACCCCATCTATTCTCACACTGCATTGCAGTGAAGGATCTCCCAATCATTTGTCGGATATGTTCCACCATAGCTCTCCACAAATGCTTAAGAGATTTCATTGTATCTTTATTATTTTTATAAAATTCTATCAATGCCAATGTGGTGTTTCTGCAGTTGTAAGAGTGCTGTACAATCACTGTATTATATGTTAATTTAATAATAAAATGGTAACAAAATGAAATTTTTTCCTTTTTGTAACACTCCTTTCACACACCATTATCCTAACTGGTTGTAATTTCTGAAATACATGAAATTGAAGGAAGTAATAGCAATGAAAGCTGTTTTGTTTTACATTAAAATTGCTTTTTAATGAAGATTTCGACAAATATATATTCATGTATTTGAAAATTGGGTAATGGATTCATGTTGTTCAGGCAGAGATTTATACAGTTGAAAGACTTGGATATAATTTCATCATTCTTAAATGGCTACAAATACGTACAGTAGAGGGGTGGTGACAAATTTCTCTTTTAAGTATAAAGTTTTTAATACCTCCAATTCTCCTCATTTCTACTGAAACTTGAAGAGGTTTGTTCTTGTGTGTTTAAATGTCATTGCTAGATGGGCATAACTAGTTACATGTCAGCAAATAGCTAAAAAGTGGAAGGCATAGAAGTGGACCAAAAATATTGTGAAAATGTTCAGAAAATGGTTTATTGAAATATTAAGTCCATTCAGCAAGTTCAGATATAATGAAGTGAAAATCAAAGACATTGTGTATATCACATTTGTGTACTAAAAGTGGTTACCTGCATTTTGTGTGTCATTTCCATGTTCTTATAACGGTGATCGGTTAATGGTCACATGTAAAAGTGCCCAGGTCATGTCACCCACTGTCTCAGATTATGACGGTGATATATATGCATGTATAAAAATAAAGATTGTTTGACTTACCCAAAGCACAGGCTCACAGAGATAACACAAATGAAAACACATTCAAGCTTTCGCAACCGTTGGCCCCTTCGTCAGGAAAAAAGGAAGGAGGGGGAAAAGGAAAGGATGAGGGTTTCAAGGAAGTGGATGGGGGTCATTCCAATCCTGGGACTGGAAGGACTTACCTTAGAGGAAAAAAAGGAAGGTAAACAGATACACATACTACACAGGCTAACACACCTAGGCAGACTTTTGTAAAAAGCAAAGAAGGTGGACATAGATGTCACTTGAGGCAGAGGCTCTGTCCAGAGAACCGAGGCAAAGATGTTAAAAGATGGTGGGAGGGAATTTGAATTTAGCGAAGGTTGAGACCAGGTGAGCAGTGAGAACAGAGAATATGCTGAAGGGCAAGTTACCATCTCCTGAGTCCTGAAAGATTGGTGTTGGTGGGAAGTATCCAGGTAACCCGGACGGTGTAACACTGTGCCAAGATGTGCTGGCCGCGCTTAGCCACAGGGTGATCCTCATTACCAACAAACACTGTCTGCCTGTGACAGTTCATGCGAATGGACAGTTTGTTGCTGGTCATTCTCACATAGAACACTTCACAGTGCAGGTGTGTCAGTTGGTAAATCACGTGAGTGCTATCGCAAGTGGCTCTGCTCTTGATTGTGTACACCTCCCGGGTTAAGGGACTGGAGTAAGTGGTGGTGGAAGGGTGCATAGGGCAGGTTTTACAAGGGGGCGATTACATGGGTAGGAGCCTACCCTCTGGTTCCTGCCCATGTAACCTCCCCATTGTAAAAGGTCTTTAATAAGGTTTTTATTTGAACTTTTTTTGCATAGGTTAAGAGATATATAGTTAACAGTAAAGCAATTATTTAAGCAGTAAAGTTTCAAAGAAAATAAAAAGCTCTTTCCAGTTTGTGGAAAAATTACAAGGGAGTTATAAAAAGCTCGCATCACTTTTCTCCAACTTGTTTGGAACCTAGTTTTGGTCTTATTTAATTCACAGGATAGTAGCCTTTCTTGTTTAATATAAATATTAATGGGTATCCTATGAATGGGCACACAATTGTAAAAGAAATTGATGGAGAAAAAAGAAATAAAAACCTTTGCAAGCAAGTTCATCCAAACAAACCAACTGCCTCAGACTTTTATTGAAACTTTTTTACTTGTTACTTTTGATATAAGCAGTGTAAAGTGCCTCCCCACATGTATCATATAGTTTTTGAGAGAATGATTATAAATTACATAAACATCATGGCTGAAGCTTGTCATTTAGGGCCTAGAATTACATCCATCACATTTCAGTACAAAATTATAGGCATGAATAAGCACTATATTAGTGTAACAAGTGGATTTGTTTACTACTGTCAGGTCAATTTGCTGCCAATTAGAACACCTAAAATTTGTTGTTGAGTAGAAATCCCTTTGAGGCTACAATAAAGTTTGTTTTACTTTCATTCAATAGATAAACAATTTGTTCTGAACCATAACTATACCCAGACAAGGGTATCTTCTGTATCTGCACTTTCATGCCAAAAAAATTCATCAATAGGGGCAGGTCATTTATCATAAGTGAAAACAATGTTACTTTAAACATAATGATTAAAGTTAATGAACAATTTTCTTTATTGATGACGCTTGGGTTTCCACATCACCATAGAGGTACCAAGCTTGATGCTTTACTCGTTATTTTACATGGCGAGTCCCCCAGGACGCCTATAAACCATGATATACAAATTGTGTGTACATCAGAATTAATTCTAAGCACATGTGTTGTCAGTCAGTGTGTCCAGTGTAAATATGCACATTGTATCACACGACAAACACAGCTATTTGTGTAAAGCCAAGTAGTAATGAACAAGAGCCTATGATATAAATGTAACTGTGTAAATACATTCCAAACATATAACATTTACATAAAAGGTAATACATGAAGTTTAAATTTCTATCTGGTAAACTAGTCCAGTGAGAATAGTTTGTTACTAATATCTAAAAAATAAACAGTAAATGGTGTAATGCTGACAGTTTATATAAAACCTAAACATAAACAGTGAACATATCTGTATAGTACACTAGTCCATTGAGAAAATAATATATATATATATATATATATATATATATAAATTCACTTCCACTTGGGGCCTCCAGCTATTTTTCCATAGCTAAAATAATTGGTTGGTCTTCAGTTTCCTTGTGAACCAAAGTACCTACCAAGGCATTAGGATTCTGTCAATGATACACCAAGCAAAAAGAATTACTGAATATATAAATAACGTAGAGCATACTTGATATAAGATGAAGGCAACACTGCAGCAATTTTTGAAAGAGAGAAAAAAAAAAAAAAAAAAAACTGTTGGAAGATTTTTTTTTAACTGTGGTAACAGCCCACAGATTAAGTCACATGTACATGGTGTAGATATAAGCTGCAAGCTTTTATATTTGCAACTGTGCTGCAATGGCATTGATATTAAGACTTATTCATTCCTTTCTGAAAAATAGAATCCAGTGCACCGAAATTCAATTTTACGATGAAAGACTTTGAGGGGGATGCAATTGGGTAAATGTATGGTTGGTTCTGGAGTTCCTGAAGGTTCCCATCTCGGTCCCTGTCTCTATATTTATTATGTTAATGCATTCCCATCTGTTAGGAATGTTTCCACCAGAATGTATGCAGATGACACTTCAGGGCTGTTGCGCAAATAGTGACCTAGAATTAAAGGCAGTTATTGCAAACTTTGTCAAGGTTGCATGTGTTTATTTTTTTATTTATTTTTTTTTTTTTACAGAAATTAATTTCAAAGTTAACATGAGCAAAACTGAGTTGGTGAATTTTGGCATAGGAAACCATGTTCCTGCTATATCTGTTGTAAAGAATACTATAATTTTTGAAAGTAATGACTTTTGTAAATTTTTAGGTATATTTTTTGATAAAAACTTTGTGTGGCAGAAGCATATTGATTGTGTGTGCTCCAAGATGTTAAGTGGCACTTATCTGTTAAGACGTCTTTCACATTATCTGGACTCTCACACTTTAAGGATTGTTTATTTCGGGGTTATTTACCCCTACATGGCATATGGCTTGTTACTGTGGGGAGGTACCTACCAAAGCTACTTAAACAGAGCTTTCTTGCTACAGAAAAGAGCAGTCAGACTTGGGGCCAAGGCGGATGCAAGATCATCTTGTAAAAACGTATTTATTGACTATAAGCTGGTCACTTTATATACATTATATGCTTATCAGGTAATCATACTCGTAAAAGAGGACCACAAATATACACATGTGAATGACCAAATACATGAATATAACTCAAGACAAAAGCATGATTGTTTTAGAATATGAAGAAATTTTTCCGGAACTGAAAGTAGCCCTTATGTGAAAGGAGCTATCCTTAGAGGCACCTGTTTGTGGTGAAAATTTTTGCTCGATTTCGTCATTTTTTAAAACCTATTTCGGTATATTTTTCGCTACTTTTATTTTATTTCGTCAATAATTTCGCTAATCTTATGTTCACTTTTTAACGAATAAAAACTAAAGCAAAAATCAATTATAGTCTCATTGCAATGTAAGGCCTTTTATTTTATTCAGAAAACATGAAAATTTGACATTGATGGAGATCTATAAAAAGAAAAAAAAAAAAGTTTGAGAAAAACTTACCCTGGGACTTGTACAAGTTTTACTAGCCTAAGTAATTTACATAAGTGTGTGTTTTATGAAAACTTAAAGTCGTGTTTCTAACAACACCAAGATAATTGCTTCACAGAAGCCCCACAATCTAACTGGCACTTTGTTCAACTCTTATTGATTCCATTAGGAAAACAATCTACGTAATCCGATTTCAAGCCGCACTTAAAACGAATATTATGGATAATCGAAATGAATAGCGCGGCCTTTCCTTTCAGATTTGCACACTTAAAGTACTATTACATCGCAAATAACGAGAGCCGTGAGAAATAACTGTATCTACTAACCCTTTTACTGCACATTTACTGTCAGCGACGCCTGGATTGTGCACATAATTATTAGGGAATGCTGCAGATGAAGACTGATCACATGGTGTGTGTGTGTGTGTGTGTGTGTACACTCAAGAGTGCAGCAGACCCTCATTATTGAGACAAAAATAAGACGCAAAATCTAGTATTCGTGTGAAATATACGTTTCCTTTTTAATATTTGGAGAGAAAATCATATATATACGTCTTGAACACTGAAACGATTAGCGTATATTTACGTACGGAGCAGAGAAAGGGTCAAAATATTTTGGAGCTACACGCAACAATCCCATTGCAGCTTCCTTTAAAATCCTTTATCTTCTATTCTCGGGCTATTTCGTCTGTTTTCACCCACATAATACGTGCATCGGCGCGATTATATGTCGTTTCCGCGAAAGAAATTACTTTTCTCTTAAACTTCGCAGTGTATGCTTCTTCACGATCGGATACAAGGTAGCACTTCGCGCACGAAAGTTCAAAAGCAGTCTGCAAACACTGCAACAAAGGGTGGAATCCAGCATGTATACCATTTAAAAAAACTAACTTATGGCGGCGTATAGCGACATTTTTCGTAACTTGCATTCGCGTAAATACGATTTGTTCATCCATTCTCTGAGTTTCGGATGGTCGACTTTTTCCAAGGGGATGTTTGCCTCGTGTTGTTTATAATACGAATTCTTCCTTGTACGCTTTCGCTCGTTTTACCGCTGCCGCTGCACTGATGTCCGTAACTTGTCTCTTGACACCTTCCGACAGCACTTTCTTCTTGTTCTTCTTATGGGACGAACTGCTATTTATAGGTTTTCGGCAAGTGTCCTTTCTTTGCCATTGAATAACCTCAGAAGTATTTTCTTTGTTTTATGATAAACGTTAAATCCATCTGATGCCAATGTTCTTTCACGATCAAAAACTGGTACAACCATCTTAATAATCTGTTGTACCAAAACAAATCACTGAAAGAACCAGCGATCAGAAACGATTTACGAACACCAGTGATCAATGACGACCGCGCGTTACTACCAGTCACCAGATCAAATAAAGCGCCGGAAACGGACATCTTCACTGCACAGGAAATGAGGTTGGCAGGACTCGAAACGATATATATATCGAATCGGTGTACAATCGACTGTTATTTATATCTAGAAATTCCGCCAGTACATTTAAATGACATGAGATTTCCCAAAATTTCGTGGATTATTTCGTGATTTTTCAAAAATTCCACAATTTCGCGATTTTTCGCAAAAATTGTAAAATATCGCAAAAATTTCGCGATTTCGCGAAAAACAGGTGCCTCTAGCTATCCTTTATAATAAATTACCTAGCTACTTGAAGGAACTAGAAGGAACTAAATATAAAGGTAAACTCAAGAACTGGCTTATATCTAAATGCCCTTACAGTCTAGATGACATCTAATAACTTGTACTTGCAAAGATTCCTGCATATATTGTTATATGCAAATTTAGTATGTAATTTTATTTTGCTTGTCTTCTTTCTAGTACTGTTTTAAGGCTTGGCATGATATATCACAGCATTTTTAGCTATCATTCTTACACTGAGCTGCATGTTACTTCATTTTATATTGGACTGGATTCTCTTTTTTATCTGATCTTTTACATGTACTGTTTTAAGGTATGTCTATACCCCAAATAGCTTTTAATCTTTTACTCTTGTATATTTTCTGTATTTGCTTTTATATTAAGCAGATTATGATCTTGGAATGATTTTTAGCTGTATTGTATCCATTTTTAATTTCTGCTTCTTGTTTTTTGTTGTTGTATGATCTAACATTATATTTAATCCCATGCATGTTTTGTTTTAATGCATGGCATGATTTTTTATTGTACCTTTTTTACCTGATCTCAATCCATTATGATGCAAAATATGACATTTGTAATGCATGGAACACATGTTTTATACAATAAAGTTAAAGTCTTGTTATCGGAGACCACCAGCAAATGTAATCATTTACCGTGTGACATGTCATCAGCATAAATAAAATTATTACACACACACAAGTAATATAATATGAAAACAGCACCTGCAAATGAATAGGAGGGGGGGGGATGCTTCAGGTTGATGTATGAATTGGGGTCCTCTGTGGGATTGTCTATTCAGATATGAGTCCCATCTATTGCGCCAATAGCACCTGGCATTCCTTTATTGCGGAAATGGGACTCTCTTCTCTTCCTTCTGCAGACGGCCACTTTACCTGTTGCAAGCATGTGAAATTACATGTTATATTCCTACTACTGTTTTAAATGTCTTTGGTAGAAGTGCGAGGCCTATCAAATGGGTGTGTGTAGGGTTATATGTTAAATCATTTTACATTAAAGCAGAAAAACAAAATAACAACATTAGCACGTCCACACTCATGCTACTGATGAATCTCGCCACTCTTCTGATCCCCAAACACAATGAACTAACTGCAACATTGAACCTGTAAATAAATAAAATTACATTTTAGCCATTAAAGCAACAGACAAAGTAAAAACTAAAAATATACAGCATAAAAACACAAATTACTGCATATACTGTAAGAAAAAAAAGCAATAAGAATGATATAAATGTACAAGTTAATAACAGTTTAATATTTTTCAACTGATAAAGGTTTGCAGTGGGCAAGTTTTTCAGAGTTCGTAATAATTCTAATAACTTACTTTTGAAGTACGAAAATGCGTGCTATTGCCCCCTGTTAAAAGCCCATAGGCTTTAACACTTCAAAATAAAAATGGTTAATCTTACATGAAAGAGGTTATGGTAGCTGTCGGCAACGTCACGAAAGCATGCTGCTTCATGGCCAGCAAACCATAAAAATATTAGAATATGCTGTAATGGGAGTATCTTCCCATTCCCGTGTCAAGATCAATTGCTAAAATCTGGTTTTATATTTCTTAGTTGAGGAATTTTATTTTAGTACGAGGCACAACACAAACATCTTTCTGTCAAAAAGCAACTTTATTGTTGTAACCACTGTTTGTTTGTTTGTTTTTCTTCCACAGCAAATAGCTCACACTACCAACATAACACAACAAATATAGTAATGCCAACTGTGGCTTTCATTAAAAAGAAACATATTGTCTTTGATTACTGAACTTTGTCTTTAAATATCAACACACTCCCTTAAACAAAACAATATGTTAATAAAAAAAATATTCAAAATTCAAACACTGTCTCTTTATATGTATCTGTCAAACATCAACTTTTTCTTTAGTCTTTTGAAAGTAATACTTTGTAGAGGTTTAGTTAGTATGTCCGCAAGTTGTTCTTGAGTTTCACAGTACTGTATCTTGAACCAGCCATGATTCAGTTCATCACTTATGAAATGGTACTTTACATCAATGTGCTTGCTTCTTCTTGACATTTGACCTGATTTTATCATTGCTATTGCACTTGGTTTATCCACACACAGTGTCATTTTGATGTTTTCACTCAGCAACTGTTCTAGAAAAGTCTTAAAAACCTTCATTTCTTGACAACATTGTGCTGCAGAAATGTATTCTGCTTCAGTTGTAGATAATGCAACCACACACTGTTTCTTGCAACACCAAGAGATTGGAGCATTATTGTACAGAAATACATACCCTGTAGTGCTTTTTCTGTCTCTCCTGTCACCTGCAAAATCTGCATCACAGTAAGCTACTATTTCTTGATTTTGTTTTCTTGATGGATAGAATATTCCACTCCCTGTTGTTGAATTCAGGTACCTCAATGTTCTCTTCAGATTTTGAATGTCGGAATGATTTGGATTACTCATTGATCTGCTTTCATAATTTACTGCATTAGCTAAATCCAATCTTGTTTTGCATGCTAAATACAATAGACTGCCTATTGCTTCACGATATGGGAAATCTGACTTTGTACCATTGGCTTCTTCATTGTCTCCTTGTGATGAAATTGGAGTTGTCACACTTTTTGAATTTTCCATTTGATACCTTTTCACTACTTCTGTAGCATATTTTTCTTGATGGATATAAATACCTTCTTTTGTTCTTTCAATTTCTATTCCAAGATATACTGTTGGATCTTCATCAACTGTAATGTCAAAATTTTTCTTCAGTTTTTATAGAAGATTTTTCATTTGACAGATGTCTTCTCCAAATAGAATCTCGTCATCAACATGTACAACTAGACACAATTTTTTTCCAGTATTAGCTTTATACACACATTGGTCAGATTTCAGTTGGATGAGATTTTCATGTTTAAGAAATTCATTCAGTTTCTTATTCCACTGTAAAGGAGCTTGTTTTAATCCGTACAGTGCCTTTTTTAACAGACAAATTTTCCCAGGTGCGTTGTATCCTTCTGGAACTTCCATGAAAATTTCTTCTTTCAGTTCACCATTAAGAAAGGCTGTTTTGACATCAAATGTCATAATTGTCAAATCATCATGTGCAGCAAGTGCAAATAGGTATCTCAGTGAATTAGTTTGTACAACAGAACTAAAGATATCTTTAAAATCCAGTTTTCCTTGATCCTGTTGACATCCTCTTGCAACTAGCCTAGCTTTGTACTTTCCATTTTCCTTTTTCTTGAAAATCCATTTTCCTGTAACTATTTCTTTTCCATGAGCCATTTCTTTATCCACCAGAGTCCATGTTTCATTTTTCTTCAGTGATTCTTTCTCTTCATTTATAGCCTTCATCCACTTTTCTTTGTCTTCATTTTCAGTGCACTCCTTGTATGTGAGCATGACATAATCATCATATCTCTTTGGCAAATGTATCTGACGTCTTGGTCTCTGATATGTTTCTGTATCTTCTTCTGGATCTCCTCTTGTTTTTTCATCTGGGTCATCTCTTCTTTCTTCGTCTTCATCACCAAAATCTTCAGGTATTTCTTCTTCTTCAGTTAGATTTATTCCTTCATCTTTGCTTTCCTCTTCTCTGTCTTCATACTGATGAGTAAATTCAACATCTCTTGCTTCAGTGAATTTTCCTGTCTTACGGTTCCATATGACATAGCCAATGTCTGTATATCCTACAAGAACACCTCTTTCACCTCTTACACTCAGTTTTTTTAAATATCCAAGACATTTTGTGAACACCACAGATCCAAAAATACCCAGTCTAGACAAATTTGGTCTTCTTCCATACCACAATTGAGCAGGAGTCACATCAACAGCAGTAGTAGGACTTCTGTTCATAAGATAAGCTGCTGTCAGAACTGCATAGCCCCACATTTTATTTCCAATTCTTGAATCAAACAACATGGACCTTACTTTGTTCATGATAGTAAGATTAATTCTCTCTGCTTTGCCATTCAGTTGAGGAGACTAATAGTATAGTCTATTACTATCCCCATCTTTTTACACCATTCTTTAAAATTAGCACTTCTGTACTCTCCTCCTCTGTCACATCTTATTTTTTCAGTCTTCAGATTGAAATGAGCTTCACTTTCACTTACATATTCCTTGATGTAATTTTCTGTTTCATCTTTAGTATGCAAAAGATATACTTTCAAGAAATGTGTGTAATCATCAAGACATGTTAAAAAATACTCTTCATTATGGTAAGTTGATGGACTTATTTTACCACATACATCAGTGTGAATAATTTGCAGAGGTCTTGTTGCTCTATACTGCACTGTGTTGAATGGTTTTCTTACCTGCTTTGCCATGACACAAGTTTCACGAAAAGGCATTTCTTCTTCTAACACAATCTTGTCCACTCCATCACACAGTTCTGGTATTTTCTTTAGATAATTGTAGTTCAGGTGTCCTAGTTTTTTGTGCCACTGAATGTTTTTCTTCTTTTGTGTCAGCAGTACTTCTTTTATAGGGTCCACTTTGATATTGATGATATACAGTCCATTTTCTGTTTTATTGCCTTCTAAAATAACATTTCCATCTTTCACAATCTTCACTTTTTCCTTTTCAAATATTGCCACTCCCCCTTTTTCAGTAATGGCATTTACTGACAACAAGTTTCTTGACAGTTCCGGAGCATGTATTACATTTGTCAACATCACCTGCTGTGATTCAACTGTGCCAACAAGATTCGAATATATAAAATTTCCATCTGCAATCTTAATTTTTGTACCTTCACAGCTCTTCACATTTGACATAATTTTCATTTCGTGTGACATATGCTCATTACTCCCATTGTCTACAACAAACTCTGTATCTACTTTATTAATTTCCTTTTCTTGATTTTCTGTCACAAGGGCTTCTGTGAGAAAAACTGTCTTTGGTGCTTTCTTCATCTTCTCATGGTCTTCTTTAAAGAAGCATTTTTCTGCTGGATGATTTGTTTTTTTTCACAGTATTTGCATGGAGGCAGTTCCTGTTTCGCCCAACACTCTCCCACATGATGTTTTCCACATGTAGAACACTGGATTTTCTTATTGTTATCAATAAGTTTCTTTTTACATTCACTTACAAAGTGACCTGAACCACCACATCCAAAACACTTCACTGTTTTCTTACCTTTTTTATTCTGGTTTTTCTTCTTGAAAACTGCAGCCTTAAAAGCAACACGTATTTCTTCATGTTTCTTTATTTTATCCTCTTCAGATTGAAGTCTTGATTTCAGGTTTTCGAGTGTTTTTTCCTTACTACAAGTAGAGTCCCAAGCACTTCCAAAATGTTTATATTCATCCGGCAATTTCGTCATTATTCTAGTAATTAGCGCTGTTTCGTCAACATTTTGCCCTAGGCGGTTCAATCTGAAAGCTAGGGTTTGCACTTTAGCAATATTGGACATTACATCTTGATTTCTGTCATATTCATAATTGTAGAACTCGCCAAGTAATTGCGTCTTCTGTTGATCTGTATTTTTCTGATATATCTTACTAAGTGTATCATACATCTGTTTTGACGTTTCACAGGTAAGGATGTGTGTTTTTACGTTGACATCTATTGTTCTCAAAATGAAATATTTTGCAAGTGCGTCTTTTTGTTCCCATGCGGATACTTTTTCTGTTTCGGGTTTCACGATTGCGCCACTGACGTAACCACTGAGGCCTTTTGCCATAAAAATCACATTTATTTCTAATTCCCATAGCGGAAAACTTGTAGCATCTTTTAATTTTGGAATGTTGTTTAATGTTGTATCATCTACTGATGAAGCACAACACTCAAGCCGTTTTCACAGAAAGACACAGTCTATTAACACTCGTAAATTTTCACCGTATTTTTTTCTCCAGATTTGTAGCACGTCCTGGGCCCATAACCTGTCAAGATCAATTGCTAAAATCTGGTTTTATATTTCTTAGTTGAGGAATTTTATTTTAGTACGAGGCACAACACAAACATCTTTCTGTCAAAAAGCAACTTTATTTTTGTAACCACTGTTTGTTTGTTTGTTTTTCTTCCACAGCAAATATCTCACACTACCAACATAACACAACAAATATAGTAATGCCAACTGTGGCTTTCATTAAAAAGAAACATATTGTCTTTGATTACTGAACTTTGTCTTTAAATATCAACATCCCGCTCGACTGATAATTATAAAAGTGAGAATTCCTAAACTTCTCTGCCAGGTCTTCAGCCAGATGCCGCCGCACCCTAAAATGCGATACAAATTCCTTTTCAGAATATTGCACCACATATTCAAAAACATTTTCACTTTTATGCTTTTTATTTCGGCGCAACAACGTTTCATCGAAATCGTCGTCACTGGACACGAAATCTGAATCACTCGACACCTGGGTCCTAGGATTTTTATCTGTCACTTTCCACTTCTTTCACCTCTGGAATGTGAAAAATACCGAGTAGCACCATGGTTCGGAACCCACGTTAAACTGTAGGTCCCCCTATAACTGGCTGGGTAAGTCAGTTCGAAGGTCGGAGGAAGGCAACGGCATACCACCTCCAAACAGGACCATGCCTAGTAAAGCACTGTGGTGTTCAAACCAATCTCAGGATTGTTGACTGCTTTACCTTTTTTACGACACCTGGAACAAATGGAATTTGAAAATGCTCTTCTAACGTTTACAGGTGATTTCATACAAACAAATATAATACTTAAAAAATAGTAATACATCAATATACAGAAACAAATAACAAACTTACTTTACAAACAGCAGAAGAAACACAGAACGACAGAATTAACACGCCGTAATCTTATACGCTGTGACTTCCGAAAACTTTAAACGAAGGCGCTACTTATACCCCCACTACAAGCCTGAGAGCTATGCGCATGCGCGAGTCTGGCTGCATGAACTACAGGGAGAATTTCCTCCTGCAGCTCCTGCTTGCATGAGCTGCAGGCTTGCAGCTCTTCGAACAGCCGTCAGGCTGCAGGAACGGTGCCTGCAGCTCTTCAAACACGACTTTTCGTACCGCGCTTGCGCTGCAGCATGAATGCAGCTTTTCAAACGGACCTTTTCTTCTTATACTAGGCCTACAGTCTTCGTCCAGGACCGAGTGCTATACTTACTGTTTGCTTGCATGTTTTGGTCGGCACACGCCACGATTTCTGTGTAGAGTGACCGTTAGCCCCAACAGCAATGTCTTGTCCTAGGCAGGGCCGGCGCAAGCGCAAGTGTCGCCCAGAGCGAGCTGCTAAATTGCCGGCTCCCTGCCTCCATTGTTATATATATATATATTTGTGAAATTTTATTTAGGCCAATCTGTAGGAAAAGTCAGCAATCAATCGCAATTTTTGTTTTTACTTTTCAGATCTACCTAGGTTTCGGTCACTGAGTGGCCAGTTTCAAAGCTTTTAATATGTGCTTACATCTAAACCGTCATGTTGCCAGTTACGTTCAGCACTACGGTATAGATGTAAACATAAATCAAAGCATTGAGAATAGCCACTTTGCGCCAGAAATCCGGCCAAAGAGTGGGGCGGAAGACAATGGAGAGAGGAAGAATAAGGAGATGGAGTAACAGAATAATGCAATAAATACACACTCGGGAATCGACGGGTACTGATGCTTGTCGAAATATATTAACCCACTGCACTGCGGTTATTCATTTCAAAGAACTAACACTCGCCATCTGTCGTAATTTGCATGTGTCAGTTGTGTCGTGTCTGATTATGGAATAAGGGTAACAAGTTAATCATCGCCGTATCACGTCACTTTTCTGCGCTTTATTTTCATTCTAGCTACTGGGGTGACGCGTGCTTATTCGCCAATTTTTTAAGTAACAGATCCTAAGAAAAACAAATTTTCCTATTATGCATTCTTTAAGGAGAAAAATTCTAACTTATGACTAACGTGCATGCGCAGTACTAATTGTAGGTTATATGAAAAGCACTTATCTATTACATCCCAAGTTGCAAGAAATTCGGACGCACCAATTATTCTGTTCTTACGAAACGCAACGAAAGTGCTTCTGACCAATCTTGACTTTCTGGGCCAACTATCGAAACGATTTCTGTAGTTTTCATTGTAGATAACGCAACAATATCTATTGTCTGGAAAGGCGAAACGGTGACGCGGCAGTGCCACCAGGAACTAGGTCACGAGATGCGGTACAGCGAGGCTACGGTTAATGTATGATAAATGGATAAATGTATTATCAGGCAGTAATTTTTATAGCATTTCGAACAATAGAAAGAAATACGAACTTTGCGAAAACTGCACAACTTTTGTCAAATAATAATGAGCTTCAAAGCTAGCAAGAAAACCCTTAGAAAGCAATATTCTGTCTGTGGATTTTTGTTTTACAAGGTGTCAAAATTAACGTTTTGTTTCGCGCGGACGAGAAGGCATTGTTGCTAACAGACCATACTTTCTTAGGTTTTCATTGGTTTACTTAGACAAAACATGGATTCACACGCATTATACAGTAAATAAATGTTGACAAAGCGAAAGTCTGCGAGTAGTATTGTCACACAAAAGTGCTGGTCAGAGTTTAATTGTATTCATGCAGGCGGAGACAGGTGTTTCAGGGCTCAAAAACCAAAATGTCCGACTATCATTCAGAAACGGATAGCAAACATTTTCAAAAATACCTCGAAACCCAACTTATGCCAGGCTTACTACCAATGTCTTTATCCCTTGTAATTACTGCCTCACAGCGTATTTACCTATTCGGATTACTTCTAGCCATTGTAGGTGTTGAACATGTTTGACTGTAGTAATGTTCAACAATTTTTTTCCATAGCGCGTGTAACATTTCTGTATATGCATACCCTATATTTCTACCCAATAGTTCAGTCCCATATCTTAATGCATTTCTGTCCCAAAAAGCTATACCATTGTATAATGTTATATTAGTACCCATATAAAAAGTTCTAATCAGCTATTTTTCATTATAATACCTTTACTAAAACTCGAATGCAAAACGATTTATATTATTCAACTACAAAAACGTTTTAGTATCCATAAACAACATAATATATAAAATAGTATTCTGAAACCCATTTACCTACTATACACATACAACACAAACCTGTTTATTAATGTTTAGTTGGTTGTAATGATGCAAACGTCATTGGCATGTGATGCAAATAAACAAATATTATAAATAAAAATTGGCCAACAAAACCTATTACTTCACTAGAAACTTTATAATGCACTGACAACAAATATTGCTCTCACAGATGAAATTAATGCTAATAACACGAGTAATTACCAAATAAATAAATATAACGGTACTTTTCAAATCCAGGTAAATGTTGATCACAAACAAACGAAATAACTACACCGAAATACATTCAATAAAATAACACGATTTGATAACACACGCAAACTCGACTAAACTGTCACACAAAGTGTCAAAACCTTATATTTCTGTTGATAAACAAAACGACGCTATTTTGCGAAGTCAAAATAAAACACATGTTAACAACACGTTTCAGAATGCATTTACGAACACATAAGATAACACACACCGATTTAAAATAAGAAAACAAAATACTTAAACTATAAACTTTATTTACGTTATTACTTTTCTATGTTCAACAGTCTTACAAAATTGTTTACCTTAGTGACACTAATTTGTATTGAGAGATGAAAGAGGAGTGGAAGAGAAAGTTGGCCATTACTAACACTGTCTGCTTGGATGTGGAAGGAGACAGACGCTTTTGTAACAAGTTGCAGAAATCAATTGTTTGTGAAAAGCAAACTTGCTGTATAAAATAAAACTTTGATGAGCTTAACCTGAAGTACGCTATTTCAAGAATTTCCTGCAAGATTTTACAAGTTTTAGCTCTCGCCGAAAAAACAACGCAATGTCAAGAAAAGAAGAAGAAGAAGCAGATCAACAACAAAGAAGAAACCTTCAAAACCAAGATGAGATCATATTAATGTGCATTTATAGTTTTACGTATGTTTAATTTTTATGGGCCCTTCTTCCACAAGCCAACAACATTAGTTTTTCAACTTGTTCAAATGTTTGTTAAGCTTATGGGACTTAACTATGGGGTCATCGATGCCTAAACTTACAAACTACTTATGAACTACTTACGAACTAGGACGGCACAAATATCCATGCCCGAGGGGGGATTCGAACCCCCGACCGTAGTGGCCGCGCAGACCGTGACTGGAGCGCCTCAGTCCCCGCGGCCGGCTTTTCAACTTGTCCGAAACTACATATATACATCTACATACATACTCCGCAATTCACCGTAAGGTGCGTGGCGGAGGGTACACTGTACCACTACTAGGTATATGTAGCGGAAAAGTGGGAAACAGCTTGGTAAAAAATGAAGAGGTAACGACACACGCGGGCTGAATGAAGCACTCAACTGTCGTTGAAGGGCTTAGCAAAATAGTTTCAGGCTTAACATGTAACCGCAGTATCGAACATTGCATTCGAATTTCCAAATTAGATTTTGTCTTCTGCAAAATTAATTGTGAGTAAACGCACGGCGCGTAGCAGGCTGGCAGCAACTATAGAAGTACTGGTGTGTACGCCGGACTGCTGCCCCAGTGGCGAGCAAGAAATCAGTCCTCCTCCCTCCCTTGTTCAACAGGGGCGGCCGGCAGGTAGTCGAGGCGCCACGCCACAGTTCCCGAAGCCGCTCCCTCCGAGGTTTGGTTTCGAATCCCCTCTTGGGAATGAATGTTGAGGTTGTTCTACAGAAAGAATGGGGGGGGGGGGATTTGCCGCCCCCCGGAAAGTGCCGTCCCGTGCGGCCGCACGTTTCGCACGTACCTTGCACCGGCCATGGTCCTAGGCGATGATTTCGCTGCATTCCTTGGTATTTTGTTTCCAGATCTTGATATTTCTGGAGGAGTTCTTGATATTTTGTGTTAAGAGACACTAAATCATCTGTGAGCACACTTATTATTTTTTCTTTTGATTTCAGTGTATTCATTATTCCGCGGCACTCGCAAAGCACTGACGGCATGTCCAGTCATGTTCGTCTCTTATATATTTCAGATTTATTTCCACACATTTATCATGGTGCCACGACTTGCAATCGATACACAGGATACCTATTTTAACCTTTTTTTTACGCATATGTTACACACATCACTATCACTTTTTAAAGAAACTGAGACATCGTTACAAGCAGGGCCAGATCTAGGACATTTGCCAAGGGGGACAAGCTTAAATTTGCCGCTCCTGCTTCCCTCCCCTCGTAAGAATCGACTTTTTGATGCTAATTAAGATCAAAGGAAAACAGAACAATTTTAATACATACAAAAATGTTGCAAGATTACTCATTGTATAAAAATCAATTCAAAATTTCGCTTTTCGAGCTTTTTTTTTATATGCAAAACTGTTTTTGATATCATCATAGTTTAGAGAAGCAGCTCTTTGTGCTCTATGGATATTATACTCAGATTTGTCAAGCAGTCGTGCTCCTCAAGTGTATTTAATTAGTTTCAGCTTGCTGAAAATTCTTTCTCCAGACGAAACAGAAACTAGAATGGTAAGATATATTTTAACGCTGTATTAAGGTTGGGATACCCTCTACCAATTTATTTTTATAAATTAAACTAATGTTGATGATGCAGTGGAATCTTGCAAGGCTCTGTCTACTGCCAGCGCATGTTGTCTGAAACTTTCAACTTCAAGTTCTTCCTCGCTAAGATCTTCTCCCAGTTCCGCTGCTTTGGCCTTCAAGTCCTTCACTTCCATTTCTCGAATTTGCACATCACACAGAAAACTAATTTTTGCACCAATTTTCTCAAGTGCGGTAAACCTGGTACTAAGCTCTGTCAATTATTCCTTATTGTTTCTGAGAATGTTGGATACTTCATCCTCACAAATCTCTTCGGCAATTTCCTTCTTCTTTCGAATCCGTTTTTCGGAGAATACCGTTGATATCTCATTATCTTCTGCTAGCACTTTAGCCTCAGAAATAGCTTCAGAGGTACAAGAATCATATGAAATATGAATATTCATTTATCGAAAAAAGGAAATCTATGCAAATTAATAAACATTGTGCCTTTACTTAAGCAATGACGCAAACATCTCTCTCATTCTGGCTAATATCTAGTAGATTTTTAAAGTTTGATTAGCTGAAGTACCTGTGACAGGGCAACACTGAAGTCAGCAACCAGGAATTTTAGTTTTATTAAATTATTTCGGTATCTCTTGCAGTCATTTTACTTTTAATAATTCTGCGTCAGTTAATTTTATTAAATTATACCAGAAAGATACATTCTTAAAAAAAAAAAAAAAAAAATATTTCAGTCAAAATTTGCCGCCCTCTAAATTCTGCCGCCTGGGGCAACTGCCCCCTTTGTCCCCCCCTAGATCTGGCCCTGGTTACAAGTGTAGCTTTCACCAGGCGCCATCTTGAGTGTTATTTTTGAGATTCTGGTATACAACAGCAGTAAATTAAGCCTAGGAGTATTTCCAGGGAGCGATCAGTTAATAGAAATTTAACAAACTTTCTAAAGTACGGTTGTGAAGGTTGAAATGGGAACAGTTGGGTAGCCTTTTAACCATATTTATTGATGATCAGATAGACACGGAACAGTGCAGCAGTTAAACAACACCAAAGTCTGATATTTTACAATTTGACTTGGCTTTCAGATCCTGACATTGGGCTCTGTAGTTGAATTACAAACAGCAACATTTAGACTGAAAAACTTAAGCCTACAAGGTCTCTTACGCATAATGTTGGACTTGCATCCATACTATAAAGGGGTAGGAAGCATACTTCAATAATTTGTAGCCTAGAAACCAATCACATCAAAAGTTTACCGTACACGCTGCAATAGAACTGGTCAGTGGCGGCTCGTACAAAATTTGATCAGTGTGCTACAGTATTACAAAAATAAACAGGAAACAAAATATACTAAAATAAAAAGTCAACCTTTGTATGATTGCCTTTAATTAAATATCAATTAATACTGTATTGACAGTACGGCCTTCAGGGGAATCTATAACAGCGCTGCCAACTGCATGTATTCACTGCAGGTAGTAAATATAACGTTTAAAAAATATTAATTTTATTTACAGAAATTAAAAATCTAGACTCAGAGGTATTTGAATACGAGCCTCACACAGGTAGGTTTGAGAGACAACGCGCAAGACGCCTGAGCCAGCGCGGTATTTGACTCTGTATGCCGCAATATTCGTCATATACTATTCTTCCGCAGCCGTTACACGCAGCGCGAAGAGAAATTGAGAAATATTGATCTGGTGCTGCGGTCGGTCTCAGCACACATGAGTCGCCAGGCCTGACGTCACGTCTGTGCAAGGACGGGGCCCCTCCACGCCCACACCAACGTGGTGACCATCACAAAAGTTCTACTGTCACCTCCGTAATTAAGTTAGTTTGCTAAGGTGGATCACGGGATGTGGGAACCGCGATGTTATCCGTACGTGTGGGCGCGATCACCCATTAATACGGTGCATCTGGAGATAGAATTGGTCGAAAGGTATACGAAGGGTAAAGGTATGTAAGGGCAGAGGAAAAAAAGTGCCAAGGCAAGAGCCAAGGGAAAAAAACCTCTGCGACAGTGGGGTAGGTATGAAGGGCAGTAGCGGTATGCTATCTGCGACAGATCATGCAAGGGTTGGTAATGTTAGTGATGGGTATTTTCTCAGTACCATTAACTTTGCTAGGTTCGTCATAAAGAATCAGTCCGTTTTGATGCGAGGTTCTGCTGCAGCTGAGCTCCAATGATGCCTCCTGGGTCGGCTGCGGCAGTTTACCCGTTAACATCGGCTGTGGCAGAATACCTGTAACATAGCCAAGTCTGTCAAGGTAGTTAGGCAGTTCGGTCATAGAACTGGCTAAGTGTGCGGGACTGTTTAGGTTTGTTTGTGTTTAGTGCGATGAATATGGTTTCCCTGCTTTGCCTGTAGGTCGGCTGTGGGCTCAGCTGGCATTGCCAGTCAGATTGCTGTTTTGCAGGGGTTTGCCATGTTCATCGTGTTTGTGAGTTGGTGTTCCCTATGGCCGTAGGTGGTTAGTCTCTGAGGAGAAGTGTTTTTGGGCGATTATGTTTCCACCTATGGTTGTGATCGTAGTTCCCCAAGCGTAGGATGAAGGGGTTGTTCGAGTGTCTCGAGTTTCTGTATAGTCGTGTGGCGAGTTTCTTGAATACCACCGAGAGGCGCTCTAGGCGGTATTCATTGTGAAGGTCCACGGTGCGTGTGTATCGTGGAGCGTTGCTAATGATGCGTAGTACCTTGTTCTGTATGAGCTGCAGGCGGCGCAGCCGTGTTGGCGCCGCGTATGCCCAGCACGGAGCACCGTACGTCATCAGAGGTCTAATATGTGTCATGTAGAGGTTCCTCGAGACCCGGCTATTCAGTTTGCTTTCCCTGTTGAGCATCGGGTAGAGTTGTTTGAGCCTCGCGTTTGCTCTGTTGGTCATGTGTTGTATGTGGTCCCCCCATATGAGTTTCCGGTCCAGCCAGACACCAAGGTATTTGACTTTCTCACGGAAGCGTATTGGGCGTGTATGTAGAGTAATTGGTCTACAGTGTTGGTGTTTGCGCAGGTGTTTCGGTCTGCGTGTGAACAGAACTGCCTCACACTTGTCGACGTTGACTTTAACACGCCATTTCTCCAACCAAGGTTCGGCAGTTCTGAGTGCTGTCTGTAGGCGTGAGTTAATGTTTGATGGCTTCCAATCTTGCGCCATGATGGCGGTGTCATCTGCGTAGATTGCAGTCATCGTGTTATGTGTGGATGGAAAATCATTAATGTATAGGTTAAACAAGAGGGGCCCCAGGATGCTGCCTTGGGGTACTCCGGCTTGAATACCATGTCGTGTAGACTGTTTGCCCTGCACGTCAGTGTTGAAGCTTCTGTTGGTGAGATATGAGTATATGAGATGCACGAGTCCGTCGGGAAACGCGGCGTCGTTAAGTTTGCGTATAAGGCCGTTGTGCCAGAGACGATCGAAAGCTTTTTCGATGTCCAGGAACACCGCCCCAGTGGCTTTGTTTTTGTTGTAGCCGTCTGTTATGTGTTCAACTACGCGGAGGAGTTGTTGTGTTGTGGAGTGGTGATTCCTAAATCCGAATTGCTCCGGTCTTAGGGTGTCATTGGTGATGCAGTGCCGAGTGAGACGTTTAAGTATTACCTTCTCAACTATCTTACTGAGCGAGCTCAGCAGACTGATGGGTCGGTAATTTTGTGGGAGGGAGTTGTCTTTCCCTGGCTTCCTGAACATCAGGACCTTGGCCGCCTTCCAAAAGGCAGGGAAGTGTTGGTGTTGCAGGATGGCATTTGTGATGTGTGTCAGGTACTCTACTGCTCTATCCGTGAACTCCTGGAGAACCCGGTTTTGAATGCCATCATGGCCAGGCGCTTTTCTGGCTGTGATGTGCTTGATGGCCCATGTGATTTCATGTGTGCTAGTACGTCTAATTTCGTTGCGCGGAGGCTGGGCCATGAAGCGTGTGATCGCCTGGTCCGTCTCTAGTGTGAACACTGGGTCGGAAGGAGCCAGGTTCGGTGTGAATGACGCTGCTAGTGTTTGGGCCATTAGCTCAGCTTTCTCTTCCGCTGAGTATGCTGGGCCGTTTGGTCCCTGTAAGGTAGGCGTGTAGAGTTTCTCCCTGGTGAAGTGTCTGGCCAGAGCCCACACTCCAGGACGTGTGGTATCAAGTCCAGCGAGTTTCTGGTCCCATTGTGTCGTTTTGAATGTTGTTATTTTACCCCGTATGATACCCTGTAGCCTGTTGACGTGATGTTTATACACCGGACGCCTGGTACGCTGCCAGTATCTCCTGAGTCGGTTTCTCAGTATCCCCTTTGCCTCAAGGAGCGCGGCAAATTCTGCCCTTTTGTTGGTGATCCCGTCTGCATTCCAGAACAGGATCTGTGATAGTGTTACGTTGTTTATGTGGGGGGGGGGGGGCGGGTGTGGCGTGTTATCCATGTATGGGAGTAAACAGGTTTGTGATCGCTGTTTGTATGACAGTCCAGTACTGGCCGGTTTCGGCAGTCATGAGCTGCGTGAATAGTGTGGTGACGGCTCCCCAGATCTTCGAAAAAATCTGCTGAGTCGTGTGTTGGGGGAATAGTGCCTGCATCACTGCCTGCAATATTCCTCCCGGTGTTGTTGGGATGTTGGGTATGTCGGCCTGTGTTGGCGAGTTGGCGGCCGTTTGTGCTTGTGTTAGCGTTGTGTTTTGGCTGGCTTGTGTTTCAGCTGTACGTATAGCTTCTGTTGGCGCCTGTGTTTCCGGTGTGGTGAGGGGTTGTGTAATGTGTGTTCTCGTTTCCTTTGTTACGTTTTGTGCCGGAGAGTTGGTGTTCCGTTGTTGATTATTTTGTTGTGGTGTGGCAGTGTTCCCTCTCTGTTTTCTGGGTCCCCTTCTCCTACGCTGGGGTTTTGGTTTCCCTTGTGTAGGTGCGTTTATCTTGTCGTGCGTGTAACAGCTCGACGTGGAGGGGGTAGGTTCCGTGTTGTTTGGGGCGAGTAGCGTTGTTTGCAGTGTTTGGATTGTTTGTTGTGTTGTCTGTGTTGGTTGTTTTTCTGTTGCTGGGGATGTGTTTTGTGCGTTTGTCGGGCCCTGCGCGTCCGCTGCCCTCCCCTGCCCGCTTGCCATTGCGGCGAATGAAATCCCATTCATCACGGGTCGCGGGGGGGGGTCTTGGAGCTGTTTTGGTTTGTACTACTGTGTTTTGCTGCTGAGTCTTTCGCATCAGGGCCGCGATGTAGGCGGAGCACCTTCTGTAGGTAGACGCGTGCGCCTGCCCACAGTTAGCGCATTTCCGTGCGTCTGACTGTCTCAGTGTACAGTGTTGGGCTGAGTGGTTGCCTCCGCATTTGCGGCACCGATATGCCAGGCTGCAGCGAGCAGCCGAATGACCAAAGCGTTGGCAGCGTTTGCATTGTTGGGGGGCGCGAGGTGGTTCGAAGAGTTCAACCTTGACTCCCATATGAAGGAAATATTTCACCTTCAAGATCTCGCGGGAGTGAGCTGTGTCGGCCAGCTCCACAAGGTAGTTTGGTAGTGGTGCGTGTGTTCGTTGACCTGTCATCCGGCTTGCTCTGAGACAGTCAAAGCCCAGGTCACGAATGTCTTCCTTCAAGGTATCGCCAGGTGTGTTTGGGTCCACCCCCTTCACAACGTACAGCTGCGTGCGTTCGTCCGCGGTTCTGTACGTTTGGTGTTCTATCTCCTTAGCTTTGAGGAAGCTCAGGAGATTGGTGTAATCTGGTTTGGAATCCACGTACAGTGCAGCGTGTTCCCTCGTGAGTTTTGTGTGGTATGTGGTAGGCTTATGTAAGTCTACGAACTCTTTGTTTAGGCGACTGAGGTCGCCATAGTTTTGAATGATGACTGGTCGGAATCCAGTCCGTGTTGTTGTGACCTGCGTGGCTGTTTGCTGAGTGTTTCCCAGCACAGGTGCGGTCCTGTTGTTCCCAGTGTTTTGTGTGCTAATTGGTAGGTTGGTGGGCGTTGGCAAGAGCGCGCGGCGCTTGCCTTTTGAGCCTGTGAGCTCACATGTCTGTGTGGCGAGTGGGAGACTATAGCTCCGTTTGCGTCCGACGACCTGCCACGGGCCGTCCCCATCGTCTGTGTGTTCGTGTTGTTGGTCCTCGTCGATCACAAGTTGACCGATTTCGGGGAAGTCGAGGTTAATTGTGGCAGTTGTGTGTGTGTTCGGTGTAGGTGTGCTGTTTTGTGTGCCCCCATCTCGGCCCTCACCTCGGCAGCGGCTTCGGCCCTTGCTTGCGCAATAGCCTTTGCCATCTGCTCTTGGTGAGCTGCGAGCGAGATTGTGATGGCGAGGGGTGAACTCGGCATCACCGTCCCTTCTGGCGCTTGCGTCTGGCTTCTGGTGCGGTATGGGATTTTGCTGGGCAGACTAGCCATCTTTCCAGCAGAAGGATATTTATTAAGGAAGGGAAAAACGACAACTTTTGCTTCTTTGTGATAGGCAAGATGTGTTTAAGAAGAGGGGAGTCCCTACTGTCTATCGGCGCAAGGGAGCGCGGAGAGAAGAGAAAGGAATACTGTGCGCGGGGTGATCCGACGTGAACGGGCCCCTGGCACAGAAATACCCTACCAAAGAACGGGTGAGTCCCGCTAGGGAATTGTAACCTTGGTCACAAGGAGCTACGAGCCGGAGCTCTTTGTCTCGCTATGCGCACTAGGCGACAGCGAGATCGGCGCTCTCCGACGTCGTCCGCTCTTCAGCTTGTTCGCAACCACTCTTTCGAGCTATTGACTGCCAGCCACGGCGAGGTTGTCCGCGAGCGCTGCGTCCGCACAGGTCGGCCGCTCCGCTGCGAATACACGTCTGTGCATGCGCAGTAGCGAACAGACGACTGCTCCGCCTCTCTGCGCACGTACCAGCGCGGCTGAATCCCACTTCAGCACACGGAGCTGGTTTCCAGCTATCGCGGCGAGAGCGCTCCAAAATGCGTTTTCATCCTTATTACTAGCATTCTAATACGCATTGGAAGGGAATTGGCATAATTTTATTGTGATATCTGGCTCGTATTCCAAGAGAAAGGATGTAATTTTATAGCGATTTCTCGCTTGCACTCGAAGAGAAATGGCATAATTATAGTAATATATTTACAGTGTGCTGCAGCACATTAGCACATTATCACCAGCCGCCACTGGAACTGGTATAGAGATGTGTTAGTTTGAGAACATTGTTTATATCTAGTGAACAGCACGAAATACACTGAAATTACCTTGCACGGAATAAATTACTATACGATTCATAACAAGTCAGATTATAGGGCAAAATTAGAGTAGAATACAGCTATCCCTTTATGTATCCACAGGTAAAGCCAGAAACAAAATACGCTAAATCAGACAACTCGAATGACACATGGATTAATTTTAAAAGTTCAATTCCGGCTAAATTTTTTAATTTCTGTTTGTCTGTACAACGCATATTAGTTCTGGAACTAACATTCCCAATTAACTAACTGCAGCGAAACGACAGTACCGTTTCACAACAATCCACCCTAGTTACAAAAATGGTTCGAGATGTGTCATTCACATAGTATTGTACAATTCTGCATCAGTTCTTCTATCGATAGTTGAAAACCGTGATAGTGGAAAAGCTAAAATTTTATCGAAAGTATTTAGTTTCCTTTACTTTGGCCTGCAACCTGGTATACATTTTACTGGCATAATTGTAATCGAATGAGGTACCACAATACTGTTAAAATAGCTGTTATTTATTGCTTTTAATATATTAGTAGTAAAACGAATTCGGAACTATGACCTATGTCTGATGACTTTTTTCATGAATATTTATACAGGTATAAGTGCTTATAATTTTGTTTACTTATTTCTCTGTATTCAGGTGCATTTTGTATCGTTGTGTGCTATCGCTGTATTTATTTTATTGTTGTGTTTAAATGCAGAATGCTTTCATCGTGCAGGTATTTATAAGCACACATTCGATATATATGGTTAGAGGCCCGGCTATTTCAGTTGCAAACATTATTATAAAGTATCTGGTTCCCGAGCGTTACTAAGGAATGTTGTTCTCTATAATGCAGCGGTAATTCGAAGGAGATCCTTATCAGAATGAATATTTTGAATGAATCGTTTTTTTACCATAAAATAACCATTTAATGCAGTTCTGCTCTGTCGTTAATACGTTCCTGTACGAACCACTGTCAATAAACCAATTGTACATCTAAACTGAAGATTTCCTTACCAACATTACTACTCTCCGCTGCTGACACCGTAAGTAAAATATAGCCGAGCAACCGATAACAGAGACTGAGAGGAACATGCTTTTGTGCTTACAATTTAACAGATAATTGAGTCTGTGCTTGCGCTCTTGTTGAAAGGTTGTCCTAAGAGAAAATTAATTATCCACACGAAACGAACATTCCGTTCCTAACACTGAGCCGTCGCCTTGGTATAAATTTAATAATTTCCTCAAGACTGTAAGGATGGCGAAATTATATCTGTGTGTCCATATCTCTGACGTTTATGTTATCACTAATGAGTTTTTGCATTATGGGTGGCGATTGTTTGGCGGTCGGGAGGGCCTTGCGTTCATCGTACAGCAGTTCGTTGAGCAACGGGTTCGTCCTTCCAGCGGTGCGACTTTGTAAGCGACTCCGCTGCGCTCCGCTTGATAATACTCAGTACATAACAGGGAACTCTGCATAGATCACCTTCGAGAGAGATCACAACAGCTTGCAACGCATAATGTCAGTAAATAAAAGGCAATGTTCCGAGTGACTGACTGACTGATAGAGTAAATGAAGGACTCATCATCGCCAAGCCAAACCACTGACGATAAAAACTTGAAATTTGCAGAGGGTGTTCATCTTACACTTTTGGCGATGTTTAAGAAGCGATTTTTTGAAATTACGTCCCTAAGGGAGTGAAATAGGGGATGAAAAGTTTTTTTTTTTTTGTTTTTTTTGTTTTTTTTTTGTTTTGAAAATACGCTGTTATCCAGTCAATTCTGATGCTAGACGTACATAAATTGGTATACGGATTCTTGGTTAGAATTTTAAAAGAAGGCGTCTTTCAGCTTTCTCTGAAGAGGGTGAAATAGGGGATGAAAAGATTTTTGAAAAATGCTGTTATTAAGCTAGTTTTGCAGCCTGAACTACAAAAATTGGTATTTGGAGTCTTGGTTACAATAAAAAAAAAGTACGTGTATATCTCCCCTCCCCTCTTCGTCATTGCCTACCCTTCCTGTATCTCGTCTTAGAAATCTAACTTAGAACGTTGTTTTCTCTTACGTTCAAAATCTTATATCTCCGAAAGTTCTTGACCGAATGCTTTGAAACATTGATACAACGTACTATTGGATTACGTGGATGTTTTTACATACCTATCATTTAAATATATATCACATACGAATTTACATAAATTTTACAATGTGGAAACGTTGAGGCCAAAAATCACAAAAGTGCCATATATATATATAGGTTATGAGTAATATACGAGGCGCGTCCAGAAAGTTCCATTTGGTAATAAAATGAAATTGTACACAGATACAGAAGAAATTTTTATTGCACAAAATTCTACAACTCTTAAACTACTTTTCCACGTAACTGCCGAAATTTTGCAGGCATTTGTCATGGCGTGGCACCAGGTTTTGTATACCTTCTTCATAGAAATCTGCCGCCTGTGTCTTCAACCAGTTGGAAACAGTTTCTTTCAGCTCGTCGTCATTGGTGAAGTGATGACCGCCAAGGAAAGACTTGAGCTGTAAGAACAGATGAAAGTCGCTAGGAGTGAGGTCAGGGCTGTACGGAGGATGGTCAAACACGTCCCAGCCAAATCCCTGTAGGAGGTTTTTCGTCACATTTGCAGTGTGATCGTGAAATTTGGGGGAAGTCCATAGCAAGAGCACTAATTGTAAAGCTACGGTTTTCCTGGATCTTGTCATCAATCGCGTGAACCAGTTCTTCTGTAACCAAAGGGGGACGCCCACTTCGTTCTTCATCGTGCACATCACTACGCCCGCCATTGAATTGTCGGACCCATCTTCTCACCATCGAGTCACTCATCGCATTTGGTCCGTAAACATCGCAAATTTGCCGATAAATTTCACTTGGTTTCACTTTTCTCGCATTCAGAAACCGAATCACCGACCTGATTTCACAGGCGGCGGGATTTTCAATCAACGCCGACATTTCAAACAAGCAGAACAAAGCGTACGTAACTGACAGCGATCTCCAATCGGTGCACGTTCTTCTCCTTGATACACATCGTCTACAGCGCATGTGCGGAACTGCAATCGCAGTGCTGCAGCGGAGATAAATTGAGGCGGAACTTACTTTCTGGACGCGCCTCGTATTAAACAAATAGGTGTCTAAAAACCTTCCTGTATTACAGTGTAACGTCGTGACAATTTTGGAACTCAATCGGTGAAGAACTTTTTGAGATTTTCAAACACACACAAACTAACACAACACTTTTATATATAGAGATAAGAGGCAATGTTCCGAGTGACTCATCATCGACCAGCCGAAACCACTGACGATAAAGACTTGAAATTCGCAGAGGGTGTTCATCTTACACTGTTGGCGTCGTTAAAGAAGCGATAATTTCGATATTCCGTCCCTAAATGGGTGCAATAGGGAATGAAATTTCTTTTTGAAAATACGCTGTATTGTTCATACGATCTGATGATGGCCTGCTGGAAACCCGAAACCAATTATGATCAATAAATAACTCCATGGAAAAAAAGGCGACAGGTTTCTTTAATTTATGAAAGCCATACCATAAACTTATGTAGAACAAACTTCGAATGCAGTAAACAAATTACTAAAAAAGACACAGATAATTTCGTATACGGAAACACATTTAACGTCAAATCTCTAATCCATTCCAGTAAAACAAATTCGCCATTATACACATAACCAAACATATACAGATTAATTTGTAAATAGTGAGGGAAATACTATAGGTGCACAGGAGTTGCCGAGCGATCTAAAGCGTCCTGCTGCGGAGGACGTGGTTGCTCCCCGTCCGAAGTTCGAGTCCTTTCTCGGGCATTGGTGTGTTTTGTATCATCAGCGTAAATTAATTTAAGTAGATAGTATGACTAGTGACTGATGGTCACTGCAGTTTGGTCCCATAGCTTAACAAACATTTCAACATTTGAAATACTATATTGTACGAACTGTACAAACTGTACGAACTGTAAAACATATCGAAAATAGGTACAGATAATGTACAAGAAATACAGATAATGTACAAGAAATCACGACACAAACAATTCTGCGCACTGAAAACACTTAGAAACAGAAAATCACAAAGCTGATAAAGTTACAGGTACAATGCTATCTTACAAATGACACCATACGGATATAATATGAACTTTTCAAAGAGGCTGAAATTTACACATTCTCAGAGACAACCCCAGAGAAAATTCGTAATGAACAGAGCCGAATTACATAATTTTAATAAGGTTTTGTATTCTGTATAAAAACAAATATATACACGTCACATTAATACAAAATAACAAATATTACCCTACTATATAATAGATTGTATTACTGACATAAATAAATCAACTGTAACCATAGAGCATCGCTGGATGATCTGTCACTGACAGCTCGGCCAGACTTACTACAGAACCGATAATAATGTTCGATCTTGTATGGGAATTAAAAATTTAGAACATAAGAGAGTATGGACGACGGGGCGCTACGGCCGTGGCGTGCAAACTGGAGAGCGACAGGAAGCGAGTGTGGTAACCAAGAGGTTAAGGCGACCGATGGCCAGAAGAGGGAGGCACCGGTTCGAATCCCGGCCTGGCACACATTTTACTTATTGATATTGCGTAATTTCAGGGCACCACAGCAGCTAAAGTAATACATTTCCTTCGCCATCCTTCTTCCTTCACATCCTTCAAAATTTTTTGAATGAATTTACACAGTACTGATATTTTACCTTACGAACGCATGTATTGTGATAATGTCGGAGCGTTCGAATCCCGGCCTGGCACACATCTTACTTATTGACATTGCGTAATTTCAGGGCACCACAGCAGCTAAAGTAATACATTTCCTTCGCCATGCTTCTTCCTTCACATCCTTCAAAATTTTTTGAATGGATTTACACAGTACTGATATTTTCCCTTACGAACGCATGTATTGTGATAATGTCGGAGCGTAAATATTGATGTGGCTTCTCAAATGTGGTCAAAACTAGGTATGACGCAGCTAAAGGCAATCTTCAAATGTTGTGAACGATATCGCAGTCTCTTTCTACATTAAAAATCTTTATTCGTGTCTATGATGTGAGTAAGAGCTCAAACTGATAATAAATTTTAGTATAAATTCTTCTATATAGTCGTACATGCTGTATAATTAACTATTCACGGTAAAATAAATAACATTACAGTGCTGGTAATATTAATACGGTAATGCAGCAAGGTGAGAAGCGATATTTACTTGGAGTGGCCCAAGGAAGATAGACGAAATGTACTGTACGGAATACTGGAAATCTTTTTGGAAGGTAGAACACACTGATTTCTACAAGGTATAATTTCAGCGCAAAGTATAAAGTGAAATGGCTCTAATTACTTTCATGTACATTTCAGTATCACTAAGGGCACTGAAGAAGTTGCGTCTCGACTAACGATGAAGTAACTAGGAGTGCAGCGCAGATTAGGAGATCTCACTGATACTCAGACACCTCCTCGTCTGCACTGTTGTCCTGGTTACGCCGCTCCGACATGTACGACAGTATGGTGGTTGAAAGTCGTCAAATTATAATGAGTGCCATCTGTGTGATTTCAAATCGTGCCAGACTTTGCGCAGACCGGACAACAGTAGCGTCTAAATCACTCATCGACGGATGAGTTGGTCTGCGCTACTGGTCGGTGTCCGGTCTGCGCAAAGTCTGGCACGATTTGAAATCACACAGATGGCACTCATTATAATTTGACGACTTTCAACCACCATATCTTCCACCCCCTTATAGCTGTCGGCATGGAACTGCTATGTTGTACAACGGGAGACAGTCACCATTCGTTTGCGTTCTGTAGATTTCGCTGCAGAGCGAAATATTATTATCACCCACACACGTAGAATTTTATATACACCGATAACTTTCCATCCCAGTATACTCCACCATTTTATCATTATCAACCCTCGAGCAACAATGCAACCAATAAAACCATTTCTTGCAAAGAGTAAATATAAATTTCAAAGAATCATTACTGTTCCGCATTTCGCGTTATATTCTTTAAATTACTAAAGATCTATCAGATCGCTATAAAACTGTGCCTAAAACCATCCTGAGGTATAAATTAGTAACTGTACAAATATTTAAGTCTCTGCGTCTTGTCGTTCGGATGTGATAAGCGTACACCGAACAGACAATCACATAATATATATAGATAAATAGCTATCCGATCGCCATAAAACCGTGCCTAAAGCCTTCCCCGGGTAGACATTAGTAACTGTACAAATTTTAGCTCTTTATGTCTTGTGGTTCAGACGTGATAAACGTACACCGAACAGACAGTCACATTTATAGATATAGATAACGGAATAGGAGCATTTCGAGTGACGGTGTGACAATGAGAGCAATTATCCGTTAACTCCAATGCATGAATCCTAACTTTAATGGCAGGTAATGTCAACAAGGCACTACAAGAGAAATTACGAACTTTGTTAGTTTACATATCGACAAACATGTCAAGACATTTGTAAGAAAAAAAAAATTCTTATGGGACTAAACTGCGGGGTCATCAGTCCCTAAACTTACAAACTACTTATAAACTAACTTATACTAAAAGACAGCACAAACGTCCATGCCCGAGGGGTATTCGAACTCCCGACGGGGAACGGTCTCACGCATGGGAGCAAAGCCCCTCAATGCGCTCGGCCACTCCGCCGCTACAGACTTTTGTACTTAAATAGTTTTTAAAATGTCAGATCATTTAAGGTTCTAGTTATCCTCTTTTGCATCTTTGATTCGCATTGACATATTCGCCTTTCTAATAATGTGAGCCGCGTTGGAGTAGCCGAGCGGTCTAAGGCGCCTCGCTGCGTAGCGCGTGGTTGCTCGCCGTCGGAGGTTCGAGTCCTCTCTAGGGCGTGTGTGTGTGTGTGTGTGTGTGTGTGTGTTTATCCTTAGGTTAGTTTACCTTAGTTTAAGTAGTTTGCAAGCTACGGACTGATGACCACGCAGTTTGGTGCGATAGATTTACAAACATTTGGACATTAGAATACTGTGATGGGAGCATTCTCATTTGCGATAACTACTTATTACCCACCACAATTCCTTAGGCGTCGTACCCGACTCGTCTTGATTATTTCTTCACCGTACGTGAAATCAACGGGATTATCTTGCTATATTTATGTGAAAACCTACTACATTTAACGAAACGATAGTTAACTGACAAAATAATATCACCTTTTTAGCCCACCATTGTCTGGACGTCCAACTATTTTCAGCGCGATAAAAATTATGTCTTCAAACCATCATATTTCTGTAGTTGGTACTGAGTATTCAATAAAATATAAACGGCTTGACTTCATCCTTTACCTACGTTCGTGAAAAATCCGACAGAATGAGGATATCTTCGCTTAAGGTTAAAACAGAATAGTGTGCAATAAATGGTGACTGATCAGCGATCCCAGCCCAGGTGACACACGGGGCAAAATGAATTGAACGATTCGCATAATTTTTCTTGGTACCGACGGCGGTTGGTTGTGGAAAGTTTGATTATGTAATTTGACATAACTACAATAAGAGAGACATTTTATTTATCGCTTGTGCAAATTAAAAATAGCTGATGATCTGATCTTAGATAACTCTTATAATAACTAATTTCGAAAATAATCTTTAACCAAAGAAAACTGGCAGTGTGAGAGTAAGATATACACTTAATACATTTGTTGTGTCGTAAAAGTTAATATATCATTTGTATAAAAATATGGCAGAATGATTTGTTCTCCACGATAACAATTTTATAGATACTATCATTTTAAACAGTTTATTTCAATATAAAACCCAATATTTCAAAGCTACTTTCAATGTAAAACACAGTACTTGAAATGTCGATTCTCCAACCGTATTTAAGTTTCAGATGTAAATATTTACAATTTTGTATCAGTTCGTCTGTTGGTGGGTGAAAACCGGGACATTGGAAAAGCTTAAGTTTTGTGCAAAGTACTTACTTTTTTTATATCTTGGACCTGCAGCCCGGTATATATTTTAATGACATAATTATAATTGAAGAAGTTACTACAGGGTTGCTAAATAGCTGTTATTTATTGCTTTTAATATATTATTAGTAAGACGAGTTCGGGAACTACGACTAGCGTCATGCCACATTTTTCAGTAATATTTATACACGTATAACTGCTTATAAATTTGATTACATATTTATCTGTTCTCAAGAGCGTTTATCATCGTGGTGTGCTATCGCAGCATTTATTTTATTGTTGCGTTTTAGTGTAGAATGGTTTCATCATTTCAACTTTTTTTTATTTATGAGAGATAACTCAGTTTTCGTTAGTGTCGACTGCAGAAATTCTTTCCGAACTTACAGCGATATATCATCCATCTTTTGCTTACAGCTAACTTGTCTGTGTTGAGCAATCTATTGTGTAGTAAGGTAATCTTTGTAATAGAACTGTAACATGGCATGAATATCTTTCTTTTTAACTAAAATCTAAAGCGTCGATACGATTTTCTTAACATTTTTTGGGTTTTAAACTATTAAACTTCTCACTTGAACACAGAGCCATACAAAAACGAACTAGTATTACTTAAATAGAGAGCAGAAAAAACAAAAAAAGATTTTGATGTAGGTTTACTGAAGAAAAAACAGTAAGAAAAACACGAAAAACCCGTAGCCGATGAAATGAAAATCTTAGCGGTATATAACTGTCAAAACAATGTCACAAAACGAAATATCAAATACATGCCATAAACGTATGCAGTACAAACTTAGATGGAACTAAACAAATTACTCAAGAAGACAACATATATATTCGTTTACAGTACCGTATTTAACATCAAATCTCTAAACCATTCCAGTAAAGCAAATGTGACGTTATACACATAATCAGAAATATAGAAATTATGAAAATGAAAAAGTGGTATTGAATTAAAATTTATGCCACAACCAGTACTCAAGCCCGGAACCTCCTGCTTTCGAGGCAAGCGCTAGAACGAGTTAAAAATATATTTTCATTATTTGTCGGGTCTCCTTCCACTCCTTCAACTCGTCCTGTCGCTCGCCATAAACGCCTTAATCGGTGTTGGCTTCGGGCGCGTTTTAATTAAAGAAAAGTTTTCCCTCTGTCACATACAATTGAAAATAAAAGTTCTTCATATATGAGTTTCTTTGAAAACGATGAAGAAATGCTGAAATCGACGTATTCCTGCCTTGTAAATAAGGGATTACTAAAATTAATTATATAAATAAAATTATATTGCCATTTTCACTTCAGCAAAGTGGTTGTCCGACAGAGTTCGTCTTCACAGAGTTTTGTGGCGAGTTTCCGTTTATGAAACAATTTTCAGTACTTGACTTGTGTAGTTTCAGTTAAACGGAATCAGAACCACGGGTTAGTGTTCTCTTAAATCCGGAAAGCGCCACGGCCGAATCTTCCAGGTTTTACTCATGTATAAGAGGAAAAATGATTAGTAAGTTGAGTCAAAGCGAAAACAACGAAAAATGAGTTAATATTCGTAATTTAATTTTTTTATTTATAAGCAACTAACATTTAAAAGGTAAAGCAGTCAACAATCCGAAGATTGGTTGGAACACTACAGTGCTTTACTAGGCATGGTCCTATTTGGAGGTGGTATGCCGTTGCCTTCCTCCGACCTTCGAACTGACTTACCCAGCCAGTTATACGGGGACCTACAGTTTCACGTGGGTTTCGAACCACGGGCTACTCGGTATTTTTCACATGAGCAATACTGCCAGAGGTGAAAGAAGTGGAAAGTGAAAGATAAAAATCCTAGAACCTGGCAGGGATCGAACCCGCGACCTTTGTATTTGTAGTCTGGCACTCTACCAGTGTGCAACCGAGGCGCACTAACATTTATTGTATCGTAAATTGAAAGCAAAAAATTGTTTGCACATATGCAGTCCCGCAAGTAAAATAAGCCACAGAGGAGGCATTTATTGATCTATTTATTTGTACTTTTTATTTTTATATACACATAATAATGGTGCAATTATTGCCCTGAATAACGAGAAACGAAATACAAAACACAAGGACTGCAGTACATACCGCGACATATGACCACAGAGATACGAAGCAGACGAAATAATAGGAATTATTGAAAAAGATAAATAGAACAATCTAAATTGATTGTGGAATCCACTGCGCAAAAAAAAAAAAAAAGAGAAGGCCAACTTTGAGGACGTCAATAAGCAGAAAGACGCACTCACAAAATAAATATTTAAATTAATAAAAAAAATTAAAAAATAATTATATAAAAAATTAATAGAACTATTGAAGAGAAAGCTATCCGAAGAAGCAAAAAAGGCTAGAGCATGGTATGACGGGACTGATCTGTAGCCATTTACTTGCCCTTTCATAGTTTTATTCTGTAAGATTTCTTGATGAGATTGCGTAATGAGTGGTGTGAGCAAAACGTAGACCATATGGTCCGGTAAACAAGTATCGCGTGGTAAAACTCCGCCCATATTTTCTTCTAAAATGTGATTGGCCCTTACAAATAATCTCAGTCCGCCAAAACCGTTCAGAATTTTTATCAATATTTAATATATTGTAATTAATTTAAATTTGTCTTTTATACAATGTCATTACCTTCAAAAAAATTTCTAATATCTGTAAATCTATCGAACCAAACTGCGTGGTCATCAGTCGGTAGTTTACAAACTACTTAAACCTAGGTAAACTAACCTACGGACAAACACACAGACCCATGCCCCAGGGAGGACTCGAACCTCCACGGCGAGCAACCGCGCGCTCCGCAACGAGACGCTTTAGACCGCTTTTTTTTTTTTTTTTTTTTTTTTTTTATTTATTTATTTTTTTTTTTTTTTAGGGCCTCCTTCCTCCCCTTCAGCCCCACCTTACGCTCTCCAAAATCGCCTTCTTCGGCGCCGGCTTCATACGCCTTTCAAACGAAAATATCCGTTTCTTCTCAGTTCGTATTTGAAGTACCGTTCTTGGTACTTTTTATTTTACATACTTGTGTTTTAACTGAAAGAAATATGCCTTTCTGCATTTTAAAGACAAACGTGAAATTCCTTATCCGAATACCTTGCTTTATTAATAGTTTACTTGAATAATACGGAACTAATGGTATTTTTCAAAAGGAAAGAAAAGTAAAATTAAGAAAAAAATCTTCGTCACTTTACCTCTTCTCATGCATTTGTATAGTTTTCCAGTACTAATTTCGATTACTGGAATTTTATCTATTTCCATTTCTTCTTCAGCAGAACTGCTTTTTCGGGGTTCTGTTGAGGCCTTCACGGCTACCGTAGCGGCCCCGGGGCACACGAAGTCCCCACCGTACTTCACCCTCAACAGCACTCCCCTACTTTGGCATTCTACCTTGTTCTGTCTATTTCATGATATGTAGATATTAACCTATACCTTGTTTTTGAAACAAAATTTTCAACATGTTTCCAAAATTCTTTTTATGGTCTTTTTCCTTGTATATTTTGAAGTATTCTTCTTTTATATATTCTCGATATTCTAGTACATTGTCGGTTCCTTTTTTGTTGACTACATAATTTACAAAGTTTCCGAATAGCCATAATATTACGTTGTTCTTTTGTGATGGGAAAGAAACATCTTCTGGGAAGAGTAAATTGTTTATTGTTAATTCCCTTCCATCGCTCCGTTTGATGAAAGCGACTTGAAATATAACGTCTTTCCATATATTTTTGTATCCGTTACAAATGAAGCGATGGCTTAATGAGTCCAAATGTTTGCATTTTGGGCACTCGTTGGTCGCGCTTAGTCCTATTGAATAAAGTTTTTCGTTCGTACTAACGACATTATTTATTACTCTGTACCATGACGCTTGCACATCTGTTGTCAGTATTCGGTTGTTTATATTCGTCCAAATTTTCCCCCAGTTTTTGTTAGGGTATTTCAGCTCCATCTTATTTTGGTTATCGGTTGATTTCAACTTATCTACTATATATTTGCTTGTCCTCTTGTGTTTATCCCTTAGAATACATGTCAAGTAGCTTAGCTCTACGTAAAAAGACTGAATGTGCTTCAGTTTGTAGCTTATTTCACTAACATCTACTGGTGGCTGCAGGCTGCCAGGTTTCAGAAGGTCGAACAGAGCAGCAGTTATGCTGCTCGGTTGCGTCTCTATAAGGTTGAGTGTCCTTTTAATGAAGAGGGCCGTGCTTTTCTTCCGAATGTCTGTCAGACCGAGGCCTCCTTTTTCTGGTCTCATGGTGGTTGTTCCTACCGCTACTCTGAATATATGGCCTTTCCATACATATCTGCAGATAGTGCTCATTATAGTTCTCGCAGTTGCAGGAGGTGTAGGTAAAATCTGAGCGACGTATGCCGCTTTTGATAGAACTGCACAATTTATTAGCTTAATTCTCTGCTTTATATTTAAATCTCTCGTTTCGTTCAGTATTAAGTTGCCTCTTATTTTTCCTAGGACCTGTTTCCAATTTGCGGCCGTTGTTCTTAACGGGCAACTGTAGAACGTTATTCCTAGAGTCTTGTGGTGTTCCACTGTGTGTGCCCGCGGTAGCTACACATTTTCAAGTCCCTTTAAATTTAAAAAAGAACTTTTCGTCTCATTGATCCTCGCACCAGTTGCTCTGGTATAAAGCATTAACGTTTCCGTTAGTTTTGCACAGTCTTCATTGCTCCTCACTAAAACTCCCACATCGTCAGCGTATGCGTTTGTAACTGTCTTGAGTCCGGCTACTGTTATGCCTTCTAAGGTTGCATTCAAACGCCGTAGGAGAGGTTCTAGAGAAATTACGTAAAACAACATAGACAAGGGACTTCCCTGAGGAACTCCACTTAATATCAATATCTCGTTAGTATATTGTCCATTTATCGAGATTTTGGTTTTGATACCCCTGACGATGTTCATTAAAACCGTTAAGTTGTTGTCCTTTAAGCCTATGTGTTTCAGAGTTTTGAAGAGGTAATCGTAGTTCACTCTATCAAATGCTTTAGCAAAATCAATGAAGGCAATGCCGCCGTTAGCTGACGATGTTGCGAAAAGAGCAATTATGTCGCGATATTCACATACAGATTTAAAAATGGTACGTCTGGGGAGACAAGTCTGGTACCTTCCGATAACTTTTTCTAAAATGGGTTTCATTCTTTTTTTAATTACACGTGCAACTACTTTATAATCGGAATTCATTAAGGTGATCGGCCTCATATTATTAATATCTTTTATGTCCGTGCTCTTTCCCTTTGGTAGTAGTACAGTTACACTTTCCTTAAATGCAGGAGGAATATCCACGCCTCTCAAGACGTCATTAACGACTTCCGTGAATTCGTTACCTATTAGTTGCCAAAATGTTCTATAAAATTCCACCGGTAAGCCGTCTGGGCCTGGAGACTTCCTCGAAGGCGAAGATGTAATGATGTCAAGGATCTCCTCATTCGTAATGTCTAAAGTAAGATCTCTATTGTCTTCCTCTGAAACTATCTCTTCTATTTCAGAGCTCTGTAAAAGCTCTTGCACGGAGTTGTCATCAGTAGCATTTCCAGAATACAACTGCTGATAAAATATATGTGCTTCATTTAAAATATCTTTTTGGCCTGTTAGTACTCTGTTACCTTCCGTTCTGAGGCTGGCAATAAAATTCCTTCTTCTGTTCTTTGTGTGTTGTATCAAGTGATAGATGGAGGTATTTTCTTCCTCTACTGTCGTTCTAGTGTGTGATTTTATTTGCAATCCTTCGAGATGTTTCCTCTTGATACTTATCATTTTGGCTTTAATTTTTTTAATATTTATAATGACCTCTTGAGATATTGGTTGGTCGTAAAGGTCCCTTAGACAACAGTAGTAGAATTCCATTGTGTGTCTTGACCAAATTGCTCTTTCCTTTGCGTAAGATATCAACGCTGCTCTTAACTTTCTCTTGGCTGCCATCGTCCACCATTCGATATTTGTTCTATACTTGTTACGCGTTCTTAAAACAGCTTCCCAAGTTGCTTGTATCTTTAAAGCCAGAGCATCTTCTGAGAGGGTATTGATGTTCAATTTCCATAGTGGGCGACCCCAGTAAGTCTTTTGCCTTGTTAATTTGACACTGCATTTCACTGCTAAGTGATCAGAGAAGGCAGCTGGTATCACCTCAATGCTACTTACTTTGGTCTCTAGATTGGGGGTGACATATATCCTGTCAATTCTACTCTGTGTAGTGCTAGTGATGTACGTAAATCTAACCATCGTAGGATATTTAATTTCCCACGTGTCAAACCACTTCAAGTTTTCGACCAATGCCTTCAGTTCTCGAGAAAAATTAAAATTTGGTCGCTGGTCCTTTTTATTCAAAACACAATTAAAATCTCCCCCTATTAAAACTTCTGCCGGGTTCTCTTTGAGTAGATATAAAATGTCACTCCTGAAAAAGGTCGCCCTCTCTTGTCTTGCGTTGTTGCCTGATGGCGCGTAAATGTTTATAAAAGTGGTGTTAAAAATTTTACAGCTGATTCCCCTCCCTGACTCTAAAAGACACACATTCGTTATCTCAATCCCTTCTTTAGCTAGGATAGCTGTCCCACACGATTCCTCTGTAGCTACATTTAACACCTCCTTATACCCAGAAACGTACAATTCCTTTATGTTAACTTCCTGCAAGAAAGCGATATCTGTATCTGACTGATACAGGAAGTCTTTCAGTGCAGCCACCTTTGGTTGACTCTGAATTTTGTTTATGTTTATAGTGGTCACATTATATGTATGTTCCACTTTGCAACGCTACAAGACGTGTAATAGAAGACACGTAAATGGAGCCTCTTATAATAATTTTTTCCTAGTTAAATTTTTCTTTCTTCGTTTTTCTTTCTTCTTTTTTTTCTTTCTTCTTTAAATTCAATGTACAAATTTTAATAAAAACATTCTTCCTCAAAGGCCCCTTCCGTTTCCATTGCATCAGTCTCATCTTCCTTGTCATCCGCCCAGTTGATTCTTGTTTCCTTGGTGTCATGTCCGTGCGCATGTCTATGTCGGGTGTCATCGTCTATATCCGGTTTCGTCTTTTCATGCAATTGTTCGCATGATCCGTGCGGTGTAGCAACCTTTTCCTGTTTCTTTTTCCGATCAGAGCACGCAACTACTCTTTGCGTTTTTGTGTCTTCTTTACTCTTGTCAGGGTCCTTTATCTGTCTCAGCCGCTCTCTTAAAGGAGGAGCCAAGATCTCTGCAGCTTGATGTGCGATTCTCCTCTTTTTCTTGTTTGATGATTTTGGTGAGCTCTCCGGTGAAATCTTTGGTGAACTTTCTGGCGATTCCATGGAAGATCGCCGAGAGCCTTCTTCGCCTTTCTTCTTAGTAGAAGACTTTTTAACTCCGTTAATTTCGCAGTCGAATGTTGCTTCTTTTCCTTCGACACGTGAAGTTGGTGGTGCTTCGGAGTCTTCTTGTTTTTGTCTACCTTTTGCCGGTAAATTGGAGTTATCTGTTTCTTCCTGTGTTACCTTGTCATCCGCATGGTCTTCCTTTGTCACTTTTAGTGCGTCTGTCGTTGGACATTCATCCATTGTAGGCCCCTCTAAATTACTGGCATCGTCGTGTGCGACTGTCGTTACATTTTTCGTCACGTCTACATCAGGTGTCGTCTGTGAAGCTTGTCTCTCATTTGAAAAGTTTTCGGTTTCACAAAGCAAGCGTGTTGCGCTTTCAGTGACGTCATCATTGGCCGGTATCGGCTCGCCTCCTTTGCCCAACTCTGTATTCCTTCCGGTTTCCGCGCACGCGTCGGAAGGTCCCGCCTGCTCGGCCATACTCGGTGGAGACGGGGCCCGGTTGACGGCCGCGGCAGCGTACGTCACTTTCATGCTTACGGCCTGCCCTGAGACAACCGCCTCGTTATTCGGTAATTGAGGGACTCGCCTTCTCGTGCACTGATTTCTAACGTGCCCGGTGGCATTACATAACGAACAAGTCCGCGGCTGACCATCGTAAATTACGAGAGCGCGATGCCCGCAGATATTCAAATAAGAAGGTATATGCCTCAAAAGCTCAATCTTAATTTGTCTAATTCCATTCAGAACAGGAAACATATGTTCCTCTGACCACTTTTCGGCAATATTCGATAGAACCCTACCATAAGGCTGAAGCGCAGCATTTATTGCTGCAGCTGGAACCTCGAATGGCAGCTCGAAAACTCTCACTGTACGGATGCCTAGCCCGACATGAGAAACAATAACTTCACTAACGGTTCCGTCCGAGTGGCGAAATTTCATTTTACCACCACACTTGTCAACAATAGAGCAACACAATTCAGAAGAACTCAATTTTAAAAAGACAGAATTTGTTACAAAGGAAAGATGTACTCCAATAATTTCCTCTCGTGTGATCTTAACCTCTTCTGATAACCATCTTTTTATCTCGAACGCTTTCGGTCTTGTACAGTTCCAATCAAAGGTAAATCTAATCGTATCTATTCTTGCACATTCAGTCTCGTTCATTTTGTCATTTTAAATTACGTAAAGACGCAGTAGTAGACAAAGCGCTCTACTGACCTTCGTAGCAGTCACGCAGCCGTTGTTTACTCCAGCACGTCTAGCGCTGCCGCCGCGCGTCCGTCCACCTCGGCAGCCGAGCGCCGAATGACCGCTCGGCTGCTCCACCGCGGCTGTAATTCTACATCTACATCTACATACATACTCCGCAATTCATTGTAAGGTGCGTGGCGGAGGGTACACTGTACCACTACTAGGCATTTCCTTTCCTATTCCACTCCCAAATGGAACGAGGAAAAAAAGAATGCCTATATACTTCCGTACGTGCCCTAATTTCTCTTATCTTGTCTTTGTGATCTTTACGCGAAATGTAAGTAGGCGGCAGCAAGATCGTACTACACTCAGCTTCAAATTCCGGCCTTCTAAATTTACATAACAGAAATTCACGAAAAGAACGTCGTCTTTCTTCCAGCGAACCCCAATTGAGTTGCCGGAGCATTTCCGTGACACTCGTGCATTGGTCGAACCTACCGGTAACAAATCTAGCTGCTCGCCTCTGAACCGCCTCTATGTCTTCCTTTAAACTGATCTGCTGCGGGTCCCAAACACTTGAGCAATACTCAAGACGTGGTCGTGCAAGCGTTTTATACGCGGTCTCCTTTACAGGTGAAGTACATCTTTCCAAAATTCTCCCAATAAACCGAAGTCGGCTGTCCGCCTTACTCACAACTGTCCTTAATGTTCATTCCATTTCATATCGCTCTGCAATGTTACGCCTAGATATTTGAACGACGCGACAGCATCAAGAAGCTCACTACTAATGCTGTATTCGAACATTATAGGATTGGTTTTTCTACTCATGCGCATCACCTTACATTTTTCTACATTGAGAGCTTGCTGCCATTCTTCGCACCAACTAGAAATTTTGCCTACGTCATCCTGTATGCTGTTACAGTCAGTTACAGACGACACCCTCCCATACACCACAGCATCATCAGCAAACAGCCGCAAATTACAACTTACTCTGTCCATCAGATCATTTATATAGATAGAAAAAAATAGCGGTCCTATCACACTCCCCTGGGGCACGCCTGACGATACAGTCGTCTCTGATGAACACTCGCCGTCCAGAACAACGTACTGCGTTCTATTACTCAGGAAGTCTTCCAGCCAGTCACAAATCTGTGAACCTATTCCATAAGCTCGTATCTTCGTTAGCAGTCTGCAGTGTGGCAGTGTATAAGCTATGTTTATGTTACTTAAAATTATTTAAATATTAGTTGAACAGAGAGATGACAGGCCTAACACTGTAGAATGATCCGTTGGCGCCAAAATGTAGCCACTGATGCCGACTACCGCAGTCAGTCGAGCTAAGCGCTCAGACCGTTAACATCCCGGAGTCGATGTAAATCGCGTGCGGGTATCGCGGATAATGAAGTATAAGATTGATAAATGTTTGTGAATTACTGTTATACAGTTGTGGCTTTCTGAATAGGAACAGGGAATTATAAATAAAATAAGAAAGCCAGTGGCATCTTGAAAATTTATGTGACATACTTCATTACAGAATCAAACGCCTAGCCACCTTAAACTACTATCTCAGCCTAGACCTGAGTGCTGCTTCTACGCAGGGGACAACAGCAGCGAAAGAAGATACCAGTTTAGTGAACAGAAACTATGTTCTTCATACCCTGACGAGGTACTACCAAGATCAGAAGATGACGTATGTGAACGTCGAAACCGGTCATCAATCAATAAATAACGCGATCTTGGCTGGAAGCTTGTATAGAAAACAAATAGAAACATTGGCACGAAGTGAGTTGGTAACAGGATCGAAGGTAGAAAGAAGGGAAAAAGTTGGAAACTTACGTGCTCAATTTCAAATAACGAAATTTATCGAATTTTAAAGAAAAAGAAAATAAATAATCAAAACAAAAAAGCACTTGCCTAGTAAGTAGGAGATCCCGGCTTCGAGTCACGACCATGGCACAAATTTTAATTCAATGGCTCTCCTTCAGTTTAATATCCTTGATATACAGGGTGTTTCACTAAGTGTGTTTGCCTCTGTAACTTATAAAATAATAGGTGACGGGAAATTTTAATGCGATAGGTCAACACAAGAAATGTTACACTTTTTGCGGAGCTATGAACATAATTTATTGTATCATTTCCCAAAGAGTTACAGCACAAAGATATAATTTTTTAAATGGAACAATAGTTATTTCTATCGTGCATTTGATTCGTTGAACCAAGCTGCGTCCAAATCAATTTAAGCTACATCCCTATCACTGTTAGTTTGGGAGCTACAACCCTTCAAAGTTTAGGGGGCGGAGGCTACGACAGCGTAGCTGACTGTTTGGTGGTCATGAGACAGTGGGCCGTGCCCCAGGTGATAGCGACTCGGCCAGTCAGTTACGCTATCGCAGCCTCCGCCCCCGGAACTTTGTAGGGTTGCAGCTCCCAAACTAACAGTGATAGGAAAGTAGTTTAAATTGATTTGGACGCAGCTGGTTTAAACGAATCCGATACACGATAGAAAAAACTATTGTTCCATTTAAAAAATTATATCTTTGTGGTGTAACTCTTTGGAAAATGATACAATAAACTATGTTCATAGCTCCGCAGAAAGTGTAACATTTCTTGTGTTGACCTACCGCATTAAAATTTCCTGTCACCTATTATTTTATAAGTTACAGAGGCAAACACACGTAGTAAATCACCATGTATATCGAGACAAATTACGTCTCTGGACATTGATTTATTATGTATACAAATTGATTTGTAAGGATTGTGAGGAATACTACTGCCGCGCGGGAGTGGCCGACAGCTTCCAGGCGCCTTGCAGCGGAGTGTGCGGTTGCTCCCCGTCGGAAATTCGAGACCTCCCTCCAGCATGGGGTGTGTGTTATTCTCAGCTTAAGTTAAAGTACTTTGCAAGCCTAGGGACTCATGACCACTGCAGTTTGGTCCCATAGCTTTACAAACATTTGAACATTTGAAATACTATATAGCACAAACAGGAAGAAATTTCGAAACTAGGTACAGAAAATATACAAGCAGTCACGACACAAAACATTCAACGAACTCTAATCACCTGAAAGCAGAAAATCGCGACGCTAATCAAGTAACAGGTACAATGAGTATATTACAAATAACGCAAAACAGATATAACATAAAAAATTTTAATGGTTATCGAAATTTTTTAATCTCATGGACAAACACAGGTAAAATTAGTAACGAACAATCAGAGCAGAAACAAGAAAGTTGTGTGTCTCGTTTCCGCCGGTTGTCGTAGGTGTCGGTGGCCGAGTAGAAAGAGATCGACACAGTAATAAAGGATGCACGCGTGTGCAGGTACGGAGGTGACCAGCCAGTGGGACAGCAGAAACTGGAAACACTAAGTTAGATTAGTTCAATATATATTTCGAAGAAAGATTACAATACTTATCTTTGAGGGCAGCAGACTAGTGGAATGCTGGTACATAGTTTAGATAGAGGCCTGCCTACTGATGATTCCTAGTGCCTATCCGATAGCCAAGTCTTAACTGGTGCCTATCTCATTCCCAAGTGGTCGATGCATCAGTCGTGGCCACGAGCGGAGTTGCAGCTCGTGGCTGACGTCGTAAGAACGCCGCGCCATGCATGCATGGCGGCGCGCGGCGAAAGTACGTGGCGCGCCCTTCATACTTGTGCGACACCACAGAAAGTTATTTAGATTATTTTAATCATGTTTTCGATTCGGGATAAAAGGAAAGATATACACACCACATTACCATAATATAATAAATACTACCTTACTACACCATTGATTTTATTACAGAGATAAATAAATAAACTGTAACCATAGAACATATATGTATGCTCTGTTACTGTCAGCTCGGCCACACTTAATACAGTATATACCAGCGAAAACAGCGTAAAATGACGTAGACACTTCACTGTATAAGAGGGTGTGGCCTATGGGACACTACGGCCGTAGCATATGGGAATCTGAGAGGAACGGGAGCCAAGAGTTAAAGGCGAACGATGTACAGTAGAGGGAGGCACCGGTTCACGTTTTCACTCGTCGCCATTTAATAATTTCACTGCCACAGAGCAGCTAAAATGACACGGCAACGATGTACACCTTACTGACATTTTCCCTTACGAACTCACATTGTCGTGTCCTACATAGGAATGAAGGAAGAGGTAGCAAGGTCAGTCTGCATATCCCGAGCGGAAAGGAGTGATTGCAGAAAGACAGTACAGGCATCTACTAGAGATGCGGATTTCCTGACTCGAGAGGATGCTTGTTTAGGAAACTTTATGGAACTCCTAGGTACCTTGCATTGAATTTATTGCATCCCGCCGGCCGCGGTGGCCGAGGGGACTGAGGCGCTCCAGTCACGGTCTGCACGGCCACTACTGTCGGGGATTCGAATCCCCCCTCGGGCATGGATATTTGTGCCGTCCTAGTTCGTAAGTAGTTTGTAAGTTTAGGGACTGATAACCCCACAGTTAAGTCCCTTAAGCTAAACAAACATTTGAACATTTTATTGCATCCCATACTAAGTCTACTACACTGGGGTTAGTTATTTTAAAAAAAAAAAACAAGAAGTATAAATCGTTTGCCACAACAGAAGCCAGTAATTACGTTTCCTAGCAGCATCCCCTAGACAGACGCACTCCCCGCGAGAAACAAACTGTCATGGAGCACCCCGAGGCCGACGGCGATAGTCACAGGCTGGCACCCGACTCGTCTGACTGAGAACTCCCCCTTGATCCAAAAACCGGGGGTTTTAACGGCCGGTGTGGGCGCACCTCTTTTCCCCACTTTCCGACAGTTAACAATTTCCTATTGGCCGCTGCTTGGTTCAACCAATCAAAATTGTGGCTCTCTGAGTCCTCTAGCGAACCACGTTTCAGCCCTGTCCCTTCTGCCATTCCCTGGGAGGGAGGTGGCTTGTTTGTGCACTAACAAAATCCATACTTGGTAGCAACATTGTTCAGCTGAAAGTAAAACGTCACGACGCTACCCAATATGGGCAACAACAACAATGTTTTAAGTCTGTTGGCTGTGGTGTCGCACAAGTACAAAGTGCGCGCCACCTACTTTCGCCGCGCGCCGCCATGCACGCACGGCGCGGCGTTCTTACGACGACAGCCACGAGCGCCCTCTGCTGCAACTCCGCTCGTGGCCACCACTGAACGACATCGTTCACTTGGGACTGAGTTAGGAACCAGTAAAGACTTCGGAATCCGATAGGCACCAGTGAAGACTTGGCTATCAGTTAGGCACTAGGCAGGACTCTAGCTCAACTATGTATCAACATTCTGCAGTACTATGTAAAAGTTAAGTATTGTATACATTATGTGCAATATATATCTCTTTCTAATTTACTCTAGTGTTTATAGTTTCTGGCTGCTCCCCTCCGCACCTGCACCAGCGTGCTATCTTTATTCCTGTGTCGGTCTCATTCCACTTGGCCACCGACACCTACGACGAGGCTGGGACACAAAAGCGGCGACGAAGTTGGGACACAAAAGTGGCGACGAGGAGTGATAGACGATCCGTGGACCAGCCCGCTTGCAGCAGCCAGACAGCAGTAGTAGTCGGAGCACACAGAAATTGCTCCCGCCCACCCACCCTTATTATAAGAATTTTGGGGGCAGATATTTTGTTACGTGTTTTGTGGACTTTTTTGTTGCAGCGCGTCCTCTTTCATATTGCATTTGTGTTTTGTTATAATTTACTTGTATGCGCGGCGCCTAATCGGTCAGCATGGCCACTACCCCGAACCCAAACTTAATGGAAATTATTCAGTTACAGACGGCGCAAATAACACAACTCCTGCAGGCTGTGGCCCAGCTCACAGCGCAAGCAGCTAACCAACAACAACAGCCGCCGCTTCAGCAGCCCACACCTGCCGCCGAAACTCTTCCTACGTTTCGCCAGTACAGCGAACGTGAGGAAGAATGGAGCGACTACTTCGCACAGTTTCAAGAACTCGTCGCGGCTCATCAAATTACAGGTCAGAAAGTGAAGCATCTGCTATTATCTGTGGTGGGCACCAACACCTTCGTGTTACTGAAAAAACTTTTCCCCGACGTATCTCCTCGTGATGTAGACTTTGAACAAATAGTAGAGGCACTAAATGCTCATTATGAGAGAAAGGTTCTCGTAGCTGCGGCTCGGTACCGATTTTTCAGACTCAAAAAATCACCGCAGCAGTCACACCAAGAGTGGATTACGGAATTGAAGGGCTTAACCCGCAAATGTAAATTTACTTGCTCTTGTGGACTTTCGTATAGTGACGTGATGTTGAGGGATGCGATTACGCAGAATATTCAGGACACCAGAATTAGAGCAGCAGTTCTGAAACAGTCTGACCCCTCATTAGACAGTGTACTGCAGCTTAGAGATGCGCATGATACTTTTGACTTAGCAGATGTAGAAATGCAAAGCCACAGTGTTAATTCAGTGCGCCGCAACGGTCGCTTTCCTAGCCGTAGTTCTCAGTGTAGCACTAGTGATTCTTACAATAGTACAGGCCGTGCTGAACAGACAGTGAACAGTAGCCAGTGTAAATGTGCGACACAAAGGTCGCCCCGTCGTGTTAGAAACAGTGATTTGAATAACGGGCGCCAACGCTCATTTCAGAAAAATGTACGTAAATCTTGCCCCCAGTGTGTGTCTCGCCACAAGCATGCTCATTGCCCTAGTCGCAACGCAACCTGTTATCAATGTGGCAAATCAGGACATGTACAGTCTGTGTGTATGCAAATTAAAAACTCAAAGAACGGTACCGTTAGAAACAGTGCTTCGCAGAGTGCGAGAACAGTTCATTCTGTAAATGTTATATGGGCTGTGGAATTGAACAGTGCTTTTCTTGGATCTCAATTGCAAGAAAGTAGTTCTCCCCCTATGGCAAAACTATATAGTGCACCACGTAGCAAGCGCCGACGAGCGCGTAAAACAGTGCAACGGAAAAGGGTTCGGGACAAGCAAAATGACTATGAACAGTGCATTCCTGTAGTGAAAATAGTGCCTTCTGCAACTGCTCCTTGTAATAGTGCCCAGTACTGTGTAGCTAGTGACAGTAGACATCAAGTAGCTACTCAAAAGTGTAGTGCAGTAGTTAGTACATCTGGAGTAGCTTCGCATGCTTGCGCGGACGCCGATCCGGCGGTAGTGCCATCTAGTGACAGTGTTGTTAATCCGCTGCGTGCCGAGTCTGCGCCGCTTACTTCACTACGCGGCCCGCGCAAGCGCAGTAAACAAACCGTAGCAGACGTTGCCCACATTCGCGCACCTGTCGAGCGCCGCAAGCAAAAACTGTTTGTGACTCTCTTCATAGAAAATAAGACGGTGCAATTTCAGCTTGATACTGGTTCCGCTGTCACATTAATAAATAAAGATACTTACGAACTTCTGGGTTCGCCAAAATTGTCGCCGTCACAGCAAGTGTTAACAGCTTATACAGGTCAAAATATTCCCGTGCTAGGAACGTGTAGCCTGCCCGCCTCTTTTCAAGGTCGCCGGGCGCCGTGGCTCAGCGCGCCCGGTCAGAGGGCTGAACGCCCTCTGTAATAAAAAAGCTGAGCCAACAACAAATAGAACAACAACGAACAATCAAGATCAGCGACCGCAATGAGGAGAACTACCCAGAGAACAGAAAAAAAAAAAAAAAAAAAAAAAAAAAAGGTGTAACAAAAACAGTTGCTTTTGTAGTTCTTCAGGCCAAATCGACACAGAACATTTTTGGACTAGATGCTTTTGACTTGTTTGGTTTATCAATTCAAAGAGATGTGCTTCAAATTTCGTCAATAGTGCCTCAGGATAAAATCAATGCATTGTGTGACAAATATAGTGACTTGTTTTCGCCGGAACTAGGTTGTGCAAAAGACTTCGTGGCACATGTAACTTTAAAAGAATCTGCAGTTCCAAAATTTCGTAAAGCTAGACCAGTGCCTATCGCCTTGCGTGATACAGTTGCCGAAGAACTTAAACGTTGGCAAGATAGTGGGGTGATTTCTCCTGTTTCTGCAAGTCAGTGGGCCTCGCCTACAGTAATTATACCCAAGCCGTCAGGAAAACTTCGTCTCTGTGCGGACTTCAAATCAACAGTGAACAGTCAAACAATTGTAGACACTTATCCCCTGCCCAGACCTGACGAACTAATGGACAAATTAGGACAGTCTCGTTTCTTTTCTAAGATTGATTTAGCAGAGGCATACTTACAGATTCCGCTTGATGACGAGTCAAAAAAGTTTTTCGTCATTAATACTCACATGGGCCTTTTTCAATTTCAACGCCTACCCTTTGGCAGTTCTTCCGCCCCCGCTATTTTTCAGCGTTTTTTGGAACAGCTGACAGTTTCTGTACCGTGTTGTTCGAACTATTTAGATGAGATTGTGGTATCCGGACGTACAGTTGAAGAACATTTAGCAAACCTGGAGTGCCTTTTCAAAGTTTTGACTGCAGCAGGTCTACGTTGCAATAAAGCAAAGTGTTCGTTTTTTCAAACTGAAATAGAGTACCTAGGCCATGTGATTAATGCCCAAGGAATACATCCCTTACAGTCACATCTTCGAGCAATCAAAGACTTGCCTCCTCCTAAGAATGTGCACGAATTGCAAGCAGTAATGGGAAAGCTGAACTATTATTTCAGATTTATTCCCAATGCCTCTCAGATTGCAGCTCCACTACATCACTTACGTAGGAAGAATGTTCCTTTTGTATGGTCTAAAGATTGCCAGGTTGCCTTTGACAAATTAAAGTCTGCACTACTCAGTGATGCATGTTTGTTTCCCTTTGAACTCTCGTCGGGTGGCACAGGAAACAGCTGCGGATGCAGACTTAAGTGTGGTAGTACGTTTTGTTCGCTCAGGGTGGCCTGCCAGAGCCAGAGCCAAAGACATTGATCGGCCTCTGGTTCGACGTTATTTTGCACAACGTCATGCATTATCTTTAAGTCAGGGTGTTCTGTTGTTATATACGGACAACGTCCAAACAAGAGTGATTGTTCCTCGTTCCCTGCAACGTGAAGTGTTACGCCTCCTGCATCAAGGACATTGGGGTATTGTTAGGACAAAGCAATTGGCCAGACGTCATTGTACCTGGGTTGGTATGGACGCTCAGATAGAGAACATGACGTCACAGTGTACTGTTTGTGCGGAGCATCAGGCGGCTCCTCCGCAACGTTTCTCAGACTGGCCACGCCCCAAGGGACCATGGCAACGTTTACACATGGACTTTACCGGACCTTTCTGGAATACGCGCTGGTTAATCGTTGTAGACGCTTTCAGCAAGTTTCCTTTTGTGATTGTCATGAACTCAACGACAGCGTCTAGTATAATCAGTGCCTTAACATCAGTGTTTTGCATCGAAGGTTTGCCTGAAACTATAGTCAGTGACAATGGACCTCAGTTTTTTAGTGCGGAATTTCAACAGTTTTGTCGTGTGAATGGCATTCAGCATATAACCACCGCACCTTTTCACCCTCAGTCCAATGGTGAAGCAGAACGTTTCGTTCGAACATTCAAGTCTCACATGGAAAAGATGAAAGGTCAGCACTCCAGGCAGCAAGCTCTTCAAATTTTCCTGTCTACGTATCGGTGCATGCCACGTGACGGCCCGTCTCCTGCCGAGCTGCTACACGGCCGCCGTCACCGCACTCTCCTTCACCTGCTGCAGCCTCCCACGCACCGAGTCGGTTCGTATGGCGCTACGCGTTTTCAGGTTTCTACGCCGGTGCTGTACAGGGTGTTTGCTGGTATGAAGAAGACATGGTTGCCAGGCACCATTCAGCACGTGCTCGGTCGCAATATGTATGTTGTACGTTCTTCCACAGGGTCGGAGCTGCGGCGCCACGCAAACCAATTGCGCTTACACAGGCCGCGCGATCCTGTCTCCGGTTTCTTGATTCTAGACCCAGTTCACCGCCAGGGAGCACAGCCACATCGCTCGCCGCCGGGCCCAGCTTCCCCGGGCTACGAGCTCCCGATGGATGACGACGCGCCTCCTACGCAGTCGGCCCCTCCGCCTCCGTCGCCGCCGCAGATGACAGCGTCACCGAGAGGGACTCCGGGACCGTGCGCCCCCCCCCCCCAGCTTGGGCCACGCACCTCAGAAGATGACCTGCTCCCTCTGGACGGGGGTGTGCGCCCTTCCTCAGGTTTTGCCGGGTTTCCTGGAGGATCGGAAGGCGGATGCCGGGGCGCGGACGGCGTCTCGATCCCAGCCTCAGCTACGACGCCCGTCCCACCAGTAACGCCCCCGCCCAGGCCCTCCTCCTAGTGCCGTCGCCGTGGCCCTCAGCCCTACGCCACGACGGCGCGGCGGTTTGGGGGGGAGGGGTGTGGTGTAACACAAGTACAAAGTGCGCGCCACCTACTTTTGCCGCGCGCCGCCATGTACGCACGGCGCGGCGTTCTTACGACGACAGCCACGAGCGCCCTCTGCTGCAACTCCGCTCGTGGCCACCACTGAACGACATCGTTCACTTGGGACTGAGTTAGGAACCAGTAAAGACTTCGGAATCCGATAGGCACCAGTGAAGACTTGGCTATCAGTTAGGCACTAGGCAGGACTCTAGCTCAACTATGTATCAACATTCTGCAGTACTATGTAAAAGTAAAGTATTGTATACATTTTGTGCAATATATATCTCTTTCTAATTTACTCTAGTGTTTATAGTTTCTGGCTGCTCCCCTCCGCACCTGCACCAGCGTGCTATCTTTATTCCTGTGTCGGTCTCATTCCACTCGGCCACCGACACCTACGACGAGGCTGGGACACAAAAGCGGCGACGAAGTTGGGACACAAAATTGGCCACGACTTAGGCTCCCCTTTAGGCCACGCCTCAGGGAGCTGCTAACTTGCAGTTTTTCTTCTTTACCCTCTCACTCTAGCCTCGTGAAACCACTGACATTGCTGTTCCCAAGTGACTGGTATCAACATTGCTACGTACACTCTTTGACAAAAAACCTGGCCGCCGGCCGATAGCGACATGGGACAATAAACGTGGCCGCGCTGTTTCGCTCTACGTCCGGCTATCTGCACAATCTGGCAACACTGTAGACTGCGGGAGATCATACTGTACTTCTTATGTACAATTAGACGAGGTCCGTGTCAGCTACGTCCGTGGTCTTGCGGTAAAGTGCTTGGCTTGCACATGTGTGGCTTAGTGGTCAAAACCGACTGTTGACAAAGAAAAAAAAAAAGTTGACAAAAATTTTAATTTCACGTCCCTCGTGTTGCTGATGCCACATGTGTAGGGGGACCATATGCGTAAAGCATTTTATTGTTTTGATACACTGGTAATAACATTTCGGCCCAATAACATCGCCGCTTCTGGCCGCAGCACTTGACAGAGCTCTCCGCGGCCCACTCGCCGGCAGCAGCGGTGGCGGCGCTACACAGCGCTGCCTCGCCCTCAGCCCACAGCGCCTACAGCCGCTCATCGCCCTGCATGTGTGAAATGCTGCACTGTTGCTGAGTGGTGATCCACAAAAAATGTTGCGATGTGTATTTCAGACACGATATCAACGGAGCAAACCTCCCAATTTGAATGATGAGCAAATTATTACACTATCACATGATATATTGGAAAGGCAGAAAAATGTCATAATCATTGATCCAATCAAGTGGAACTCTACGATGGTGGATTGTGGATTGAATCTCGATCCTCTTCCTTTCAGAAAAGCCCTTCATGTAATTTGTTATTGTCATCAAGACACAGTGCGTAACTGCACTACAATGTTTTAGTGTCGATCTTTGATTCCTTACAGTAAATGTATGAGCTAAATTATGTGAATACGTTTCAGCGCACGTACTAAAGCAACACAGACACACTGCAAGGTTCGTGTCTTCATGTCTCATTTCTACAGCAGATATTTTACATGAAGGATCTATATTAATCATTATGTTCACTTCCTCCTAAAGTATTCCTTAGCATCTGGGTCCTAAGGGAGTAGTAAAGCTTCGTATCAATGGAGATCAATTCGAATTTTTTCAAAGGCGTTTGTATGGTGAAGCAAAGAAGACATCTAATACGATTTCCATAATTTGGAGTCGACCTTTCTGAAGGACTTATTATATAAAGCTTTTTTCTGATTCCGTTAAAGAGTTTCCTCTTGCAATCTGCAGCGTATAAAGTAAAATAAAATAAAATGCCTTCCCCAAAAAGCAAGGTCTCCAACCAGGATTAGAACTGCCGACTAACGCCAGAGTTGCATCACAAGACACAAGCAGGACCACACAGCCAAACACACAGTGCCGGCTGGTGCCCTCAGTCTCTCACATATTGAATGCTGAGCTTATAACGCATCGCGAAAGATATCCCGAAAGTCACCTATACGAATAACAGCATTCCTTGAGTGCAAAAGTTAAATTTCTGTCTCTCATATCACATGGGCATTATACAGCATGAGTCATGAAAGTAGAAGTGAATGTCAAGTGAACTTAGCAGGACAATTCAGTAACACTTGCGGAAGTAACTGCACTGTCACGGTGTTGCCAAATGTTAGCAACTATGTTGCCAGTTCTTAACTGTACTAGGAAGACCAGTGTAGCGATAAGCGACGCGAAATCGCGCTCGTCTCATACGGGATTCTGGAGGGAAGTCGCGGAATTTGTTTAATACGCGGCGCTATGTCTTGGTAGTTTCCATCGTCACACTTAGGATGCAGATATTTAATTCGTCTAATGAGGCCGAAATAAGCGTTTAAGTTTTATGAAGCTTTACAGCATTGATATAATTCCAGCAAATTACTAGAGTAGTTGAAAACACTGATATTGTACTTGCAACATACGGCAGGTCAGAGACTGAGATTTGTAAACTTCCATCACGATTACCGTTTCACCCATCCCCCCTCACAATAAAAACAGACGTAAACTATTACTTTGTTAGATTTCGACAAAAGCTAATTTTTTTCATGAAAAGTTAGTGGAAATGGTCATTGCCCCAGCCGTCTCGAAAAACTTCGCATCTTGAAAGCGACTGTGTTTCAAAATGCAGCCTTACGGCCGTACAAGTATAATTTCATGTATTATACGTGAATTTAGAAGTGTGTTGGCTTTGTTTGAAAGCCAGAATAAACTTGGTTAACTTATTATTTGTGCAACACATTAATTAGTTCATTTGAGGATTTAGAAGACAAGATATTTAAAATCACGGCCATGAACACAGATACTAATCTGTATATGTGGGAAATGTGAAATTTGGAGGTTTTTCATCAAAAACTAGACTACTAACCAGCTTATTGATTTCGCAGTGTTACAGCCGTGCTGGGCCAACAAACGATGATGAGAATCCGGACCCATGTGTCTGATGGATTCTTCGAATGTTGCCACCCACGACTTGCATGTGTTGTTGCTTAGTATCTGTCATCATGATGTTAAATCAACAGAAAATATTAAAAACTTTTCGTCCACTTTCTCCTATTGTCCTATTTTCCTATTTTCACATTCTTACTGGTCTCTTGACCACATGGGAAAGAACACTTTTGCGACTGAATTAATGATGGTAATGATGATAGTAATCAATGACGTTTACCGTATTACAGCAAAAGATAACGATTACAATAACAATAGAAAATGCCGATCTCTTTGTTGACACACTGCAATGAGTTTTGGTATTTCGTTACTAAATACCGTTTAGGACATTTTTCAGAGGAGAAAAATAGACCTGAAGCCACACACATCACCAGTACAACGATATCTCACTAAACTGTGTTTGTTGTAGATCTGGAGACGAAAATGGCGCCACCGAGCTAAAATGAGAGTAGCGGTTCCGTTGTCTGACATTTGTTGGCAGTTAATCAGTTAATACAGACAGTCCCGACATAAAAAAACAAAATTGTCTGCAATTTAAGCGGGGGTCGACCTTCCTGCGCGCGAATATTTAATTCAGGATAACAGAGTCATATAAATGCAATGACTAATCTCATATCCTCATGAATGTTGGAAAATACCTCGTTTTCTGGAACTAAGGCCTAGAGTTGCCTAGCATCGTAAGCAACACTGCTAAGCTATAGGAAGAATTTCTTGGCCATCCCACAATATCCTCATTCCTACAAACAGCATGCTTCAACTGGCTTTTAGTCATGCTGCGCTACCAAAGCCCATTCTAAGTAAGGCTTCAGTCCGAAAGCAGACAACAGCACTGAAAAATGCTGATGAATAGATGGCTTACCCTCAACTTCCGGAGAGAGTTTCTTTTAACAAAAAGAAGAAAGCGCGAAACGACTAGTTTCTCGAAAGTTCCTACGGACTGTTGTCCCATAAATGGACGTATATACGTCCAGTCTTCTCATACGCGGCTCACATTCCAGGAATAACCAAAATGAGCATCTGGCATGTGCCGTACTAGAGCAGCTATTACGCAAGTTTTTTAACGATAATCATAAAATTGACCAGATGGCTTTTGCTGCAGAATATAGCGAATTCTATTAGAAACGCGGAACCTTTCCCGATAAGAAACTGTTTTCTTCGTATAGTGATGCCCCTGTTTAGGTGAATTATAATGTTACTGTTTAATGTTGCTTTAGAAGAACTTTTTGCCTTAAATATTTTTATCTTTGCAGGTGAATCAAAGTAATTGTAATAATTATTTTCCCTTCAAATTACTCCAGTCATTTGATTTATTATTTGTAAACTAATTGCAACCGCCAAAAGTGAAATTGTCCTATAAACCTAACCGTTTGGTTACTTTAGGTCTATCGTCCATGGGCAGAACGCTTCCATCTGAAATATCTCTGTCATAGTTGAGTTCGGCTCGGGTAGCCGGTCCTCTGTGGAGAAGTGGAATGTTGAAGAAAGAAGTCATAATTGCCTATTAATTTTATTTTTCTCCTGTATTTATATTTTTTCAGGCTTATATTCGCCTTTACTTCACATAAAATAATGAGATATATTTTTCTCCGCTAGTAGCTACCTTTGGTCGTTTCCGATCGCATTACATTTTCTGTTGTCACTAGATGGATCATACTTTGTCGATCCCAGATTTCACGTCGATAGAAACATGTTCTCCGCATCATTCATTTCGCAGGAGGCGGTCGTATTTTTACCATTGGTATATTTACTTGAGCGAATATTATTCGTAACCGTAAATAGTTTGATCTTGCTGTTCCTCTCCTTAATATAAACACACATTTTCCGTATAATTCCCCTCGTGAAGTGGATGAACTGCTGTGCTTTATTATTGTTCCATTAGTTTTTATTTCAAGTTGATCTTTGAATTTGTATTTTTTATTACCTTTACATCTGTTTGTTCAATATGTTTCACAGTATTGAAGATCAACAAGTTCTCATATCCATTAACATAAGCGTGTTAGAGCTAATGTATAACAGTCATTTTTGTCTTGTTACATCCGTAGAACTTTCTCTCAAAAAGTGGAACACTTCTTTTGACACCCTTCATTTGAAACCGATATGTAGGCAGAGGAAATTCACGTATTACTCATTTATTAACTCGTTTATTAACTTCGTTGATGATGATAATTTGGATCAGATTTATTTACAAATTTTTTACTCAGACCATTTAATTTTTGTAATAGCTGTAATTACAGCCCTGCGCATTCTACGGCATCTGTTTTAAATAAATGAATAAGAAATACGTCAATACGTTTATTTACTATCCTTTAACGAGCAACAGTGCAATTGCTTTCCTTAATACTGTATTAAACCGTGGCACAATTCATCGACTAATTTTAATTTTAATCGTTGTAACACTTGTTTATTAGGTTACTTTATTATCTATTATGTGTTCGTCACAAATTTTACAATTGATTTTATACTAACTATAGGCCAGAAACGTAATTAACATAACGCTGAACCGTGTGACAATGTAATTTTTACTCGCATTCGTTTTTGCTAAGGAGCGAGTTTGTGCATTGGTAACACACTGGACTCATATTCGGCTGCACGGCGCTTCGAATTGGCCTTTGGCCATTTGGATTTGAGTTTTCCATGATTTTGCTAAATAAGTCTAGGCAAATGCCGGAATGGTCCCTGCGGCAGGGCACGGCCGATTTCCTTCCACATCCTTATCATAACAATCCGAGCTTCTGCTTCGCTCTAATGACCCCCTTGTCGAGGGGACGTTAAATCGTAACCTTCCTTCTTTCTTTCGTGTCTCGTGTGCAATAGAGCTTACTTTGTTTATGTTTCCGTGTGTTGGTGCAAATTTTGCAGTTCATTTCAAACCAACTTCCCATTGAACAAGAGACCTTGAACTTTCAACTTAACTTAGAACTGGATGACACTGCTACATTAACGCCATTTCTTAACTGGTGTGTGGTGGAGGGCACTTTTTATACAACTGCTGGTTCCTCCTGTTTATCTTCCACTCGTGAATGGTTCGCCGTTAAAACTATTTCTGATAAGACTTAGTGTGAGTTCATATCGCCCTATATTTTACCTTCGCGATCTTTCCGTGACTAATACGAAAGAGGGGTCAGGTGAAATAGAAATAAAACAAATTTATCTAATTTCTATGTAGTATTCTCATGATAACGTTTAAAATTGAATGAAAAATTCCACACATACAAAATGTGAAAAGTGTAAAATAATCATTTAAATGTAATATTTATATAAACGTAATTTAAAATAGACTGACGTATAAAGTAACTTTTGTCCACTCGAAAATTGCTACCGCGTTAAAGATAGTTCCAAAAAGCTTTCGAATTTTTGATAGCTATGTCAGTCATCATAGTAACACTGGAACATAAAGTGTTCTTGCGTCATGAGTAATGATAGCACCAACTTGAAGGGTAATTTATTTCATTAACTTTCTGAAGTCGATAAGAGGTATGACGCGGTGGCGGCAGCCACGGTCGTTTCGGTAAATGCGGCACACCGAGCGAGCGAAGGCGCGCGCATTAGAAAACGGAGAAGGCGGAGCGCGCCTGCTGGAGGAATAGTTGTCGTTCTGAATAGATGAAACCATCAACCGGAGTCTAACAGGTGTTCGGTAGACCTCCCCGAACTTACGCGTTTTGACTGTAACTATAGAAATAAATGAAATTCACGAATTCTATTGAATGGTTAGTAAATTAATGTCGTCCGCTATTTGCCGACGATACCGATCGAATGATAATCTATCGGCGTGAGATACCTGGCACCTAAAAGTCGCCATTAAGTTTGTACTCTGAAACATATCACAGCGCTGTAGTGAGCAAATTGCAACTAAAACTATGTTTGCAACGCATCCAGCCATCAGACTACGTAACATTTTATGAAATCAACGAGGCAGGCAACAGTAAGACAGGTTCGGAATCTATTAAACACCTCATCAAGGAATGTGCTCAAAATAAGTGTTGGATTCAAATGGAACGCTATTTAACATATCAAGATGTTCTATCAATAACAGGTCGCTTGTAATTTCCGTATTGGCCTGCGGACAATTTATTTTATCAGGAAGCAAACTGCAAGGATTCTGGACAAAATATGAGTATTTAGGAAGACTTTTGTGCGACAAAATGTGAGTAAAGTAAACATAACGATAATGCCTACCTAGAATTCAACCATAAACCGAAAAACAAAACTGGAAATACCGGTACTCTCAATGAGGTATTCATTGATATTTTTTTACTCTTTTAAAATATCTGGCTACGTAGCATGTATGAAATTTGGAGAGCACAGTGTCTCGAGCTTGAATGGAATTACGGATTCTAACATGCAGGACGCTAGCTACAAAAACTCGTTCATCAGGTCACCAATGTAATCAACATCGTAGCTAGGGCCTAATGTTTCGCAACTTTGGCATCATGTAGATGTGAGTCTGATTTGTAATTCTGCAGTCACTTGACTTTTTCTAGTCACCCCCATTAAATATTTTGAAAAATGAATATCAGAATATGCACATTGTAGTAGCTAACTGAATTTGTATTCATACGTTAACTACTCCTATTCTCTTTCACGTTGTGAGCAATCTGCCTCAGCTGTGAGTAAATCAATGAGGTAGGGTCTACAGAAGTAATGTCTAGCTGTATAATAGTCACTTTCTAAAAACCTAGCTCTTTTCTAAATCGGATCAGTTTTGTTGCAAAAGCTGGATATTATCAATTCGTCTCGTTACGTCTTTAATTTATCCGCTTACTGCCAAACAAAACCATTCGTGTCAACTGTCTCCTGGCAACTTCATAGCAGATGCCATAGCCACCTACTTCATGGATATGAAGTAACAACACAAACAAAACGAAAGAACATTTTCTTAATGAATTTCTCAATTGTTCTAAAATGATGGTAAATTTTTAAATATTGATAGAACAAATTATTTGTAAATTACTTCAAATGCTGAAATTCCATAAAGTAAATAAGAAATTGTGAAGCCGCCTAAGGTTTTTTTATATTAACATCCTTGCTTTACAGGTCCACGAACAGTTACAGGTTTTTAAAGATCCACATCTTCAGATGTTAAATTTTTTCATATGAAAATTCATTACAGAGACCCAACGTTCTAATAGCTTTCATCTGTCATGGGAATAAAATTTCATTAAATATGCCCGGATATATGGAAGCAGTCCAACAAAAATTATCACTGTCATTCAGAATAAAAACCAAGAACGTTAAGATGTGGGACAAATGGTCGCGTAATTTTGTTTACTATATTGTCCATGAAACCAGTAAATCGCCGACGAAGTGGTGTACAAACCAAACAAGACTGTCCAAAGAATCGAAGAAACCGATAGATGACGGATTTGTATTTTGTTCATCTTTGCATCAAGTATTACGGCAAGGTTTTATTTCAGCTTCAAGAGGACTAAATTCAAAACATGCTTGTCTAAACATGATTTGATTATAATACTCCACTGCATCGATGCTTTGGGTATATTTCCAAAATAGCTGCTCATTTAGGTAATATTCCATGAATGCGAGACGAGTATTACAACACTCAACGTATATACAGTCCGTTTTCGGTCAACAGTGCCTTGTATCATTAGAGCAAATTATCGTTTGCACTACGTTTTCGTTTTGTAACAAAAAGCTCTCACTGAAAGTCCATGAGGTTAGGTCATCAATTCATCAGCATTTCTCAATGCTGTTGTCTCCTTTCGGACAAGCATTTCCTTATGATGACATTTGCTAGTCCAGCATGGCTAAAAGCCAATTGAGGCAAGCTGTTCGTAGGAGTGAGGCTATTGAGGGCTGTCGCTTACAAGATTCGAAGTGTTTGATACCTTACTGTTTAGTGACGGATGGGGCACGTTCATTACCAGTAACTTTTCATAAAAAAATACATTTTGTCACATTGTAATTGTTTTAGTCTTCTTTTTTTGAGAGGTTGATGGGGACTGTAATCGTGATGGAAGTTTATATAGCTCAGTCTTTGACCTATCGTATGTTGCAAGCACAATATCATTATTTCCATCTTCTCTAGTCATTTGTTGAAATTATACCATAATACTGTAAAGCTTCAAAAAATTTAAACGATAATTTCGGCCTCATTATACAAATTAAATATCTCCATCCTAAATCTGACGTTGGAAACTTTCAGGAGATAGCGCCACATATTAACCAGAATTAGCGACTCTTCTCTAGAAGCCCGTATGAGACGAGCGCGATATCGCGTCGCTTATCACTACACTGGTCTTCCTAGTACAGCTAAGAACTGGCAACATAGTTGCTAACATTTGGCAACACCGTGACAGTGCAGTTACTTCCACAAGTGGTACTGAATTGTCCTGCTAAGTTCACTTGACGGCGATAGTCACGGGCTGGCACCCGACTCGTCTGACTGTGAACTCCCCCTTGATCCAAAAACCGGGGGTTTTAACGACCGGTGTGGGCGCACCTCTTTTCCCCACTTTCCGACAGTTAACAATTTCCTATTGGCCGCTGCTTGGTTCAACCAATCAAAATTGTGGCTCTCTGAGTCCTCTAGCGAACCACGTTTCAGCCCTGTCCCTTCTGCCATTCCCTGGGAGGGAGGTGGCTTGTTTGTGCACTAACAAAATCCATACTTGGTAGCAACATTGTTCAGCTGAAAGTAAAACGTCACGACGCTACCCAATATGGGCAACAACAACAATGTTTTACGTCAGTTGGCCACGCCTTAGGCTCCGCCTTAGGCCACGCCTCAGGGGAGCTGCTAACTTGCAGTTTTTCTTCTTTACCCTCTCACTCTAGCCTCGTGAAACCACTGACATTGCTGTTCCCAAGTGACTGGTATCAACTTTGCTAAGTACACTCTTTGACAAAAAACAGTCTCTGACCTGCCGTATGTTGCAAGTACAATATCAGTGTTTTCAGCTACTCTAGTAATTTGCTGGAATTATATCAATGCTGTAAAGCTTCATAAAACTTAAACGCTTATTTCGGCCTCATTAGACGAATTAAATATCTGAATCCTAAGTGTGACGATGGAAACTACCAAGACATAGCGCCGCGTATTAAACAAATTCCGCGACTTCCCTCCAGAATCCCGTATGAGACGAGCGCGATTTCGCGTCGCTTATCGCTACACTGGTCTTCCTAGTACAGTTAAGAACTGGCAACATAGTTGCTAACATTTGGCAACACCGTGACAGTGCAGTTACTTCCGCAAGTGTTACTGAATTGTCCTGCTAAGTTCACTTGACATTCACTTCTACTTTCATGACTCATGCTGTATAATGCCCATGTGATATGAGAGACAGAAATTTAACTTTTGCACTCAAGGAATGCTGTTATTCGTATAGGTGACTTTCAGGATATCTTTCGCGATGCGTTAGAAGCTCAGCATTCAATATGTGAGAGACTGAGGGCACCAGCCGGCACTGTGTGTTTGGCTGTGTGGTCCTGCTTGTGTCTTGTGATGCAACTCTGGCGTTAGTCGGCAGTTCTAATCCTGGTTGGAGACCTTGCTTTTTGGGGAAGGCATTTTATTTTATTTTACTTTATACGCTGCAGATTGCAAGAGGAAACTCTTTAACGGAATCAGAAAAAAGCTTTATATAATAAGTCCTTCAGAAAGGTCGACTCCAAATTATGGAAATCGTATTAGATGTCTTCTTTGCTTCACCATACAAACGCCTTTGAAAAAATTCGAATTGATCTCCATTGATACGAAGCTTTACTACTCCCTTAGGACCCACATGCTAAGGGATACTTTAGGAGGAAGTGAACATAATGATTAATATAGATCCTTCATGTAAAATATCTGCTGTAGAAATGAGACATGAAGACACGAACCTTGCAGTGTGTCTGTGTTGCTTTAGTACGTGCGCTGAAACGTATTCACATAATTTAGCTCATACATTTACTGTAAGGAATTAAAGATCGACACTAAAACATTGTAGTGCAGTTACGCACTGTGTCTTGATGACAATAACAAATTACATGAAGGGCTTTTCTGAAAGGAAAAGGATCGAGATTCAATCCACAATCCACCATCGTAGAGTGCCACTTGATTGGATCAACGATTATGACATTTTTTTGCCTTTCGAATATATCATGTGATAGTGTAATAATTTGCTCATCATTCAAATTGGGAGGTTTGCTCCGTTGATATCGTGTCTGAAATACACATCGCAACCTTTTTTGTGGATCACCACTCAGCAACAGTACAGCATTTCACACATCCAGGGCGATGAGCGGCGGCAGGCGCTGTGGGCAGAGGGCGAGGCAGCGCTGTGTAGCGCCGCCACCGCTGCTGCCGGCGAGTGGGCCGCGGAGAGTTCTGCCAAATGCTGCGGCCAGAAGCGGCGATGTTATTGGCCCGAAATGTTATTACCAGTGTATCAAAACAATAAAATGCTTTACGCATATGGTCCCCCTACACATGTGGCATCAGCAACACGAGGGACGTGAAATTAAAATATTTGTCAACAGTCGGTTTTGACCACTAAGCCTCACACGTGAAAGCCAAGCACTTTACCGCAAGACCACGGACGTAGCTGACACGGATTTCTTCTAATTGTACATAAGAAGTACAGTATGATCTCCCGCAGTCTACAGTGTTGCCAGATTGTGCAGATAGCCGGACTTAGAGCGAATCAGCGCGGAAACGTTTATTGTCCCATGTCGCTATCGCCTCGGACTTAGGCTCAGCGGTGGCCGGCCGGCGGCCAGGTTTTTTTGTCATAGAGTGTACATTACAACGCGCCTTTTGGCCACCAAGTACTAATGCAACGTCTTACAACAGCGTCTAGACGCTATATGAAGTTACGCCCATCTTCTCCGAAAGGTAATCTCCACCCTGGAACGGTGACTGAGGGCATCAGCAGTTCGCTAGGAGATTTCTTTAGTGCCTACATCCCGTAAGATATACGTGTCTGTTTTAGGCTGTTATCTGCAATGGTCTCTATTTCTCAGCCTGGAGTGCGTCTTTGTGGCTCACACAGCCTCTCAACAAATTCCAACAGTAAAATAAATATATGACAACATACTGTGATAGAATCCAAGCTTAAAAAATTAAGTGGTTTCTCAAGTGTGTTCAAAACAATGTACTCTTTGCAGTCTTCATAAGTTGTGAACGATAACGCAGTCTCTCCCTGCACTACAAATCTTCATTCCTGTCTACAATGTGATTAAGTGATCAAATTGAGAATAAATCTTAGTGCGAATATTTCTATAAATTCGTAAATCATCAACGGTGTATAATTAACTATTTACAGTAAAATAAATAACATTACATTTCTGATCATGTAAATATGGTAATGCAGCAAGGTGAGAAAGATCATTACATTGAATAGTGCAAGGAAAAATTAAAAATGTTGTGCACTGATTACTAGAAATTTTTTGAAAGTGCAACAAATAAATTTCTACAAGAAGTAATTACAGGTTAAAGTCTTTCAACTGTAGGTATCTATATGTAAACCACTACACCATTTATATATCTTAACGGAATAGTAGCGTTTCGAGGAAGAGTGCGACTGTGATAACAAGTATCCGTGAGTCCGGATGCATGCATCCTAACTTTAATGGCAGGTAGTGTCTCATGGCACGACAAGCGAAATTTCGAATACAGGCTTATTCTTTGATTTTGGCCTCGTTCACCGTACTTGCAGTTGTACAGTTTGTATAGGTTAGATTAACGTCTTGTGCAACTGTAAAAAGTACTGTAATTGCCTTATTTCATAGCCTCTTCAGTGGTCAACTGTACAGAAAAAATATATATTTTTTTGGTGTTTACCGAATTCGATCATGAACAGTATCAAGGCGCAAACTGTTTAGTGCGCTCTATTCCAAAATGTTGTAGGTGGTACAATAGCACACATCATTTTGCAACACTTTTGGAATAAGGACACGTGACTAGATATCATCATTCTGTAATAAAATCTCACCGTGTTGAAAGGAAAGGCAGTGTCGTAGAGCAAAATAATGGTGGGCCAAAGAACTCGGAATGTGTTCCAGTCGCGGCGGATTAGCCGTGCGCACTGGGGCGCCGTGCTGCAGTGCGCACTGCTCTCTGCCGTCCGGGGTTCAAGTCCCACTCAGGCAAGAGTGTCTGTGTTGTCCTTAGGTTAGCTTACCTTACTTTAAGTAGTTTATAAGCTACGAACTATTGGCCAGGCAGGTGTGTCCGACAGATTTACATACATTGGAACATTTTTGAATGTGTTTCAGTGAACGAGGCCAAACATTACTGATACAAAGCAACAGAAGTTTCGAGTTAGGGTCCGTTACTGCGGGATGTACAGTCGAGGGCAAAATACTGCGACATTTCACTGGCCTGCACATCAGTGTGACAACGCGACGCTTCGGTGGCGTCTGATTATGAATCAGGGAAGACAGGAAGGCGAGAAACGGCGTCAGCATTGCCATGCTTTGACGTGCGCCGGGGCAATATCTCACACTGATACTGAGACAAGAACCAGGCGCAACGTCGCAGTGTTTGAACAGTATGGGTAGCCATAGGGGTGGATGGATGATACAATGAAGCTGCTTACGAAACCGTCTCCAGGTAAAACTTTCGCGCCAGATGGTACTGGTGAAATTGACTCACGCCATAGACAACAGCAAGACCCTCTTTCTCGACCTGCATATAATTACACAGCGTCTGTGTCAACAACGTGAAATCAGAGCAACCTGCCTATCCTGTGCGAGAGCACAGCGGCGGTCCCGTAAGAAGAAGCAGCTACAGCCACAACTGGATCTAAAATAACAAGGTAGCTGTCACTCGTCAAAGCAGGTTTCGGTTTCTGAAATGCGTCCTGGCACTGTTCTGTCAATACAGAATGCACCTTTCTTCCAGCGCAATTGATGTAACGGAACCGCGATCTGGGCTGCGTTGGGTATAAACCGGATATAAAAAATCAAATTCCAGAGAACGGCCTGTAATTATTTCGGGTATCATTAGGTAGGAAGGACACGAATTACCAGCAACTACGACTGAAGGATATGGATACACTGGCTGTAGATAACATCGCCCAACTATTGAATTTCGGTTTGAAAAAAGTCACATTTCACCTGGCGACTCTTCAAACCTGCAGCTGAAAGCACCTGAAACAGTGTACGAAGATTGCTGAAGTTTTCCTCTGGTATACGCCCTGATACCACAATATCGTTAAAGGAGTATGAACGGAAAGGAATTTTTGCAGTACATTATTGTAAACAGCGTTGAAAAATGGCGTGCGCAGAAACGCTTCAGATGGGTGAGCGCAAAACCTTGAACAAACTATGAACAAATGTCTGTTGACCGCAAACACTTTCTGAAACTCTTCATCTACAGGAATTTGTAGATACGCGTCGGTTAAGTAAATATTTTCAAAAATGCCTGCCCGCATCCTGCCTGTCCATTGATTCCTCTACGCAAGGCGATGGGTAAGTGTCAGGAATTGTTTGTGGATTCACAGTGGATTTAAGATCAATATAAAGACGAAGTCTGCCAGAATGATTAACTAAAATGACAAGTGGCGAGGCTCACTGACTAACCAAAATAGGAGCAACAACACCATTGTCCTGTAATTCTTTAACTTCTTGCGAAACTTGGTCTCTAATTACACGAGGGATGGGCTGTGCTCGGAAAACTTAGGATGCGCATTGTCCTTCAGTGTCACGTGGGATACAACATTATTTGATTTACCTAGGCTGTCAGAAAATAAGCCTAGAATTAAGTGATATCGCAGGGCAGTTAAATTGAAGAGTGATTTCCTGAAGATATCACCCTTTAAAAAGTCTGCTTGAATGTCCAAAATACTGCTGAGGGGTACGAATTCTATTTTATTTGGTCTCTTCTCGCTTGCGATAGGAAGGACACATCACATGCTTGTGATCCAGGTACATACAAAACAAGCAGTTGCTGCACCTATTATAACTTCGAAGGCATATTCTGACAAAGTTCAAGATATTCCAAAATTTGAGAGTGAGAACCATGATTATTCAGTATATGTCCAAGGTCTTGAAGAAAAAAAAAAGACAAATGCAACTCAGATGATGAAGAAGATGATGACGGTGAATCTCTCACTGTGTAGGAGAAAAAAGACAACCATACCGTAGTTGGACCTCTCTACTTTTCCAAAGAAGCTGGTCGAAAACGCAAACATTTCGATTTATTACTATTTAAGAACGGAGATAAGCAACATTATGTTTGGATTTATAACGTGTCCAGCCTATTGTACACCAAAATGAGTGAAAAATGTGGTATTCATTTTTTCCACAGATGTCTCAATTCCTTTACTAAGAGAGATTCTAGAGAGATATTTAATTTCCTCCATGAGCTACGAACCAGTTCGTGCGTAAATGCACACTAAGAAACTTCCACCACTAGGAACGTTATGCCTGTCTCGTGTACGCCGACTTGGAGTGTCTACTAGTTCAACTGGTACAATGTGAAAGTGATCCCACTGATTCTCTCATCACCTTCACTGATCGACACGCGCCGTTTGTGGCAGCGTACCAGGTTGTGTGCTAGTATGACTCTAATTTGAATTCAAAATGATCTAAAGTTTGTAAATCTATCGGACCAAACTGCGTGGTCATCAGTCCGTAGCTTACAAACTACTTAAACCTAGGTAAACTAACCTAAGGACAACACACATACCCATGCCCCAGGGAGGACTCGAACCTCCACGGCGAGCAACCGCGCGCTCCGCAGCGAGACGCTTTACACCGCTCGGCTACTCCACCGCGCCTCTAATTTGAATCTTATGTTGGGGATGATTCAGGGAGGTGGTTGCTCTCTGAGCTTGAAAAACTTACACGGGAAGTTGATGCTTTATATAGTAACTACATTTCTATAACGAACTCAAAGGAGAATGATGCATTATAGGAGGAAGCAGATGACTGTCACATTTGTGGACTGCGAATTGATCTGGAAGCGGAAACTCCTCGAAGAGACCACTGACACGCAACGAGTAGGTTCCGCGGTGCAGGTCACAATACATGAAATTTGCTGTATCAACTGCCACGACACATACCCGTCTACTTTCACGATTTGAGTGGATATAATGTTCACTTCCTTGTTGTGCATTGGGTAATTTCGGCTTGAGGAAGGATAAAGTATCATATCTGTCAATGTGTAACCGTACATCTGTCTCTCGTAGATAATCACGTCACGAATTAAGCTATACATTCTAGACTCACTGCGTTTGATGCAGGGTTCGGGAAGAAGACATTCTGTAGACTGGTGCTGCGATACTGTAGGAAATCCTTGTGTCTCTTCGTCAAACACTACGTGCTCTGAAACAACAACAAACAATATCTTAAATATAATAACACACAGACACACAATATTCTTATTAGTAATACTGAGTGACACTGTACTTATAGGTCTGCTTCTAGCTGCTGATTGCTGCTCGTACTGCTGCTGGTTGCGTCTCATCTTCAATTAAAAGAAAATGACGTGATTGTGTTGCACTGCGGAACTGACATGCAAAGACCTCAGCACTCAACGCTAGCATGTCATTACTGGGGGCCTGGGGTTGGAGGGATCTGGCACCCAGTTCGTAAGTAAGCGCAATTCCCTGGATCGCACTTGCATAATATTACACCTTCCAGTTCTCAGAATACTGACGAAGCGCATAAGGTTATCAATTCTCAGAACATGCACCGATCCAGCAATTGTGTAATAAAATACTATGGATCCCCGGAATGCATCTAACGTGACTAAAAGCGTTGATCGTAGAGTAATTCCTGGAAGGAACCGCACAAAATCGGTTTTTCAATAACATTCGATCAGAAAAACATCGGTATTTGTAATTTCCAAGCTAATCGTTGAGTTCTACCACAAGTGACATTTTAATATAAAGAAACAAAGTACAACGATACCACTATAATAGAAGGGACTTCACTGACGTCGCTATGGGACCAACCTACTGTGTTCGTCGCTTTCTATACTTACAAACTACTTAAAGTAACTTCTCCTAATAACAACAAATACACCATTGCCACAAGGAGGACTCGAACCTTTGGCGGAAGTGGCAGCGCTGTTCGTGACATGGCGCCTAGAACCGCATCGTCTTCGTGCGAGGCTATAGTGCTTATATTAGCCTTCAATGAGCAAAGTGGTTTCGATGAAATGGCTAACACAAAGCATAAGAGAACAATTTGTACATCACACTAGCTGAAAACTCGGCGTCTCCTGGGTATACATTAATTGCAGTCTTGAGTTAGTCCATCTGTCCTTCCCCTTTGTCTCACTGTCACCTTCTATTTCCTTCTCTCTCTGTTCCTCACCTCCTCTGCCTCCCTCCCTCTCTCTCTGTTCATCTCCTGCTACCCCTCTCTGCCCATGTCCACCTTCCCCTTTCTCTATCACCTCCTCTTCGCTGTCGAACTCCCCTTCCTCCTCCTCAGTGCATTGCCTCCTCCATCTGAGCTGTTAGAAGTTACATAACTCGGTTAACTTTGAAGGACATCAGTGTGAAGGTTTGAAGGTATTGTCGACGTTGATAGGTAAAGTACCCTCTGCTATGCACCGTACAAAATTTTACGTAGATAGTGTCTTTATTCTAGTTTTGAAGATAAAGTGTGCAATGTTTAATCGCAGCCAGATTAACGGAACGGCAGCGCATAAAATACGAACAAAAAGACAAACACACATTGATTAGATGAAGCCACGTTTTTTTCATTCAAAAACGCTTTCGCATTCAAGCAGTTCAGTAGGAACATAAACACAAATTACACTTTCAAATGATCATATTGGCATATCAGTGTCGTAACTTCAAATACGCCAACTATATTGCCATTTAGACAAATATCATAACCTGCGTTTTGCCCAGAATATACCAATATGGGCTTCTAATTTAGTGCAGGAAATTGACTGTGAACCACAGAGTGAAGATTGATAATGAAATAACGATAATGTATCTCTTCTACTTGGTTTGAAGTACTTCATCGCCCTGAACTATGACGACTAAAAAAATGTTCAAATGTTTGTATAGCTTATGGGACTTAACTACGGGGTCATCAGTCCCTAAACTTACAAACTACTTATAAACTAGCTAATACTACGGACGGCACAAATATCCATGCCCGAGGGGGGATTCGAACCCCCGACCGTAGTGGCCGTGCAGACCGTGACTGACACGCCTCAGTCCCCTCGGCCACCGCGGCCGGCACTATGAGGAGTAATAGCGGTATACAATAAGTGTGATTTACGCTATTAAAATTACCGTAAGAAGGGGTTTTCGGTACTGTTAATAATGATAATAGTAACAATAATAATAATTTCATTTGGTTCAGTATCCTGGTGCAAGTGTTTGAACTGAACGCCGCCGGTGTTTGGAACACATAACCTTTCGATTTGCAGATGAGCTATTTATCCCGTGACCATCCGTGATGACTCTGTACTGTTGATTGAAGACGTAATAATACGTTCCTGAATTATATGTAATTTTCTTGTCTGGCTTTTATATATAATTATTTCGTTTCTAGTAAAATATCACTTTTGGTAAGAAGAATTATTGGCCCACTTAAGGTTACGGTAGTAACACTAAAAGCGGGCCTTTGCGACCGCCTTTTGACAGCTCTAAATTTAAATGAAAATTACGCCTTAACCGTTCATCTGACACGGAGAATCAATACATTAATTTGTAGAGGAGGTATTTCTCTACAACTTTGCTCTCTTATCTTTTTTTCATATCTCGCATCGTTTCAGAGATATTTGTAAAAATAACGGCGATTTTACGATGCCTGTCTGTCTTTCTGTCTGTCCGTACTGTGTTCCCACTTTTTAGGTCGAACCGTTCAACCGATGAGCACCAAATTTTACAGACATAATTGTAGGCCGCCAGAGACCAGAACCTTCCTTCTTCAAATTTATCGGACAAAAAAAAACGTTAGTAACATTAAAAAAGCTATTTGTAATGTAACTGTAATTGCAAACGAATCGTTCATCTGACACGAAAATTGAATAACCGAATTTGTAGAAGAGAAAGTTCTCTACAACTTCGCTCTCTTATGTTTTTCAACATCTTGCATCGTTGCAGAGATATTTGCAAAAGTAACGGCGATTTGACACCGTTCATTGACTTTACGAAAGAGCCCTTTTTTCTTCTTTTTATTTTGTTAAGCTTAAGGGACAACTACAATTATTCTCATTCCACACTTTCTAAATTATATGCAATTTACGCTGCAGCTGTTCGATTCCTACATGAAAATGTGCCGGCCGCGGTGGCCGAGGGGACTGAGGCGCTCAAGTCACGGTCTGCACGGCCACTACGGTCGGGGTTTGAACCCCCCCCCCGCGGGCATGGATATTTGTGCCGTCCTAGTTCGTAAGTATTTCATAAGTAGTTTGTAAGTTTAGGGACTGATGCCCCCGTAGTTAAGTCCCATAAGCTATACAAACATTTGGACATTTGGACATGAAAATGTCACTCCCCCCTCCCTCCCTGAAAAAATGTTCAAATGTTTGTATCCCGCAGTATGCTGTTGCGCGTCGCCAATTTTTTTGTTAATTGTTTTGTTTTATTTTTTTAATTTTTTATAGCTTATGGGACTTAACTACGGGGTCATTAGTCCCTAAACTTACAAACTACTTATGAACTACTTACGAACTAGGACGGCACAAATATCCATGCCCGAGGGGGGATTCGAACCCCCGACCGTAGTGGCCGTGCAGACCGTGACTGGAGAGCCTCAGTCTCCTCGGCCACCGCGGCCGGCCCCCCCTCCCTGACAGAGCTACAAACTGCTATATCGGACTGAGAAATATTTGTGGTAGATTATGCTACTGTATAATGTTCAAATGTTTGTAGAGCTTATGGGACTTAACTGCGGAGTCATCAGTCCCTAAACTTACAAACTACTCATGAACTACCTTACACTAAGGACGACACAAACATCCATGCCCAAGGGGAGTTTCGAACCCCCGACAGGGAACGGCCTCGTGCATCGTAGCATAGCGTGTCAATGCGCTCGGTCGCATGTCACATGACGTTCCTCGCCCAGAACTCTCTGTGGCGTACGCCATCTTGCGTTGCGTATTTGATGATTTTCTTATTATAACTTACACGTTGTCATTTCCAAGCAATAGCGCACTGAAGAATTAACAAAAACACGTCGTTCTTCGTACGAAAATGATAATCTTGTCTAAAAATGCCACATTAGTATCAGTTAACAGCTGCCGTCCATAGTACAAGATTAAAAGACGAGTTCTGATTTGTTCTCCATACTGTAGTGGGCAGCGCGATAGATTGTAAAGCACATGGTTAGTGGTTCGGAACCCGCCACTACCAAATTTTTTTCTCCTTTTATCCTAAAAGGGTTTCGGACACTCTTATTAATTAAATAGAGCTTTGTTCTTCAATATTTACAGTTGTGCATATGTAAGAATGCTCCCTCTAAAATGCGTGTTTGTTCTATCTTGTGAACATGTCGTGAAATACGTAACAACGAATAGAACACTGGTCTTCCTAACCATATGCACGTAAACTGGGAAGATACTGTAATAATGAATATTCTGAACAGCTTGCTTTCGTATATAAAAGAATAATAAAAATAAGTGTGGTAATACTGAATTTGACATAAATCTAGTACTTAATATATATATACAAAGTTAGTACTATCATTGCTGCGGCGGATTAGCAGTGCAGCGCGCACGGCCGTTCGCCGTCGTTGGTTCGAGTCCCCCCTCCGGCATGGGTGTTTGTGTTGTCCTTAGGTTGGTTACCTTAGTTTAAGTAATTTTTAAGCTACGGACTGATGACCTAACAGTTAAGTCCGATAGATTTACAAACATTTGAACATTTAGTACTGTACGTCATTTACAACAGTCATTGTTACAGTATCTCTCCAGTTTCTGTACATGTAATGTAGAAGTCTATGTTTGCAATTCGCTGGTATGTATTTCATGGCGTGTTCTCGAAACAGAACAAATGCTCTTTTCAGAGAAAGTGCTGTTACCTTTGAACAACTCGGAATCTTGCAGAATATAGTTGTGTTCAGTTAACAAGGGTGTGCGAAAAGGTTTTAGGAAGCAAGAGGAAAACAATTGTCAGTGGTGGTTACATTTTTTCAAATATATTTTTTTCCTTCAGTGAGATCGATGCTTTGCGGTCGATTTTTCATGTTCGTTCTGGGTTATTCCTCGAGAATTTTGCTCAGTTCTTTTTCTTTCTGTCTCTTTCACTGGTTCTTAGATTTGATCGGCACTTTGTGAACGTTGGTTTGTTTTGTTCTATTTTGATCGTTTCGTCGTTGACTCAGTTTTCTCGTTACAGAGGGCGTCGAGCTACCTTGCCAGCAACCCTCTGACGGAACGCGCTGAGCCAGCGCGCCGTAGCAAGTTTCGAACCACCGTCAAACATGTTCGTACATCACAAACTAATTCGTCGATCATTATGCTACGGTGAACAGCTGCGAGAGTAAGCCGTAATTCTCGTACCATCAATGACAGGTGTTAACTGCTAACATGGCAATTTTAGGCATTAGATTATAATTCATTGTTCAAGTGTTTTTGACAATTTTCAGTGCGTCATTGCTTTGAAATAACAACGCTTGAGTTATAATAAGAAAATCACCAAATACAGAAAGCAAGATGGTGTATGTACGCTGTGTTCCATCCAGGCTATAGTCATTCATCCGAAAGTCAAATGTATGCTACTTTCCTTCCAGGCTAAAGTCATTCGCAACCACTACTGGCAAAGAAAATAAACTTTGAAGAAACTACCGAGACAAGACTGCTGATAATATTGTAACGAAAAAATATAAAGAAACTGTAGGAGATATATTAAAATAATAGTTTAATGAGGTAAAAGTTCAAACAAAGAGTATGTTTGTCAAAGCTAAACTCAGATATCAAATGATTTTTGCTGTTTGTTAAATTATGGACAGAAAGAATATTACGTGTTAGGAGCATAGATATTATCACAATAGTAGAGTCATAATCATATCGCCCATAATTTTTCATTATTTACATTTTTGTTATTTTTGTCCGAAATGTTTGCAAAAACTCATGAAACTACAAGCAAATATAAAGTGGGTCATAAAACACGTCAGTGCGATTTTTTTTCTTGGAAATGACAGAGATCACTTTTTTTTGTATCCTAATGGGCGAGTATTGTTGTAGACACGGTTTAAAGATGTTCAGAACGTTCGACATTAAAAAAAGAAAAAAAGGCGTCTCATGTATGCGAAACTAATTCAGCCTGGAGAGAGTGTGAAAAATATTCGCATAGATTTTTGTTCTCAGAGATTACATTCATTCGTGTGTTTTTTCGACTGACAAATCGGCTGAACCGAATACAAATTTGCTAACCAATGATGGGTTGTTAAAATAATCGGTTGTCCGATGACAAGTGGCTCAGGAAAGGAGACACCCTTCAGCTGCCTACCCTGCGACATACCTCCTCGCGCTGTCGTCCTGTCACACTGCGCACTGCAGTGCTGCCAACTGCCACATAAGGCTGCTGTCACGGTAGCTCAGATTCGGTGTATATTACTATCTTTTCAAATCAGTACTTCGTGTGCGCTCACTAAATACTCGACCTCATCACACAAATAGACTGACTTCGGACGATAAATTAGTTTAAATGAATGTCGTCTGTTCTTTCTGATATGTCCGAGAGAAAATGTACCATAAATTTAATTGTATGTATGTGACTAGTACAGGCACGTTACATTTTGCATACTGTTGCACAATTAAGTCCTATCCCTTGCAGGACCACAGGTAAAGCTGCAAGCAACTGGAATAATTCACAAGGGGCAATAAACTAGCTGTGTGCGATAAGTTTGCAATTTGGGCAGGACGGGAAGCGTGTCCGAATGGAACGGAACGAAAATTAGTAAAAAACCATGATCCGGCGTCCAAATAAAACTAGCTACAAGAAAAATGGGTATAGGATACTGCTGGGCCAAAGCGATAAATCCGACCTAAAATGCCGGACAAACAGGAATTTTCAATTTTGCCATTGAATATTATTCATTGCCCTCAAACAACCAAAATGTATCGATGTTTCTAATTTTCAGATTTTTTTTCTCTTTGTCGATAAAACCGATGGACGATCTCTCACACTGATAAGTTTATCCAACGAAGGAAAGATTTTGTGTCAACCTGAGGACATAAATTACCATAATCACTATAAAGTTAAGAATCTGACTCGCCCTGTTAGCCGCGGGGGATAGGCGTCATTCTCACAGGACTGCCCCATTTAGAAACACCCTGGGAGGAGGCGGTGAGAGTACCGACCGGCCTTGATGTTGTTTTACGTTAGGGGGTTTCCACAGCCCCCTCTAGGGCTGATACCGAAGTTCCGTATCAGTTTAGCGCTTCGCAAACGTTTAGAGACATTTTCGTACAGTATCACACGTATATACCTATACGCATACAGTTGGGGTGCACGTAACTCTTACCTTTCGGGTGGTGACATTAAGGACAACTGACCACCCCATCAATTAAACATAGCACATCAAATGTTCAAATGTTTGTAGTGCTTATGGTACTTAACTACGGAGTCATCAGTCCCTAAACTTACAAACTACTTACGAACTAGCTTATACTGAAGACGGCACAAACATCCATGCCCGAGGGGGGATTCGAACCCCCGACCGCAGGGGCCGTGCAGACCGTGACTGGCACGCCGCAGACCGCTCGGCCACCGCGGCCGGCATACCACATCCGTAGCTAACCACGCGTCCCCGCGCTATCGGTAAAAGCGTAAGGGTAAGTTTGGAATCTGTGCACTGAAACTGCAAGTTTATTGGAAACCATAACGAGGGAAAAATCGTTATCGGTTATTTTGGACGTAAATTATATCCACGAAAACAATGTATTAAAGTGAGCAGGGTGGAGTTACTCTTACTGTTTACCGGCGTTTTCATGCAGTATAGTGGTGCTTCTGTTGTGTGAAGTGGTTTGTAAATGTCATATACATAGGTCTCTTTTCACTGCATTACGCATCATATTATTTTATTATAAACTGTATTGTACTTATGCCCTTTTGTAAATAAAACATTGAAGGTTAATGTTACTTGCGTCATGTATAATCTTTTTTATGGATATCATGTAAATGGGTTGTTCTTTACTTAAATAATGACAAAATAGAGCGATTCGTTTACGTAAGTACTTTGTGACTTTTCCACATCTCTGACACTGCATTTGTTTTGTGAGAGTACTGTAATTCCCATAATGGTATACATTAAATTTTGGAATTAGTTTTTCGTACGTTAACCTTAGAAATAGTACTTTTATCTGACTACTTTTGATTCTCCGTGTCAGATGAACGGTTAAGGCGTAATTTTCATTTAAATTTAGAGCTGTCAAAAGGCGGTCGCAAAGGCCCGCTTTTAGTGTTACTACCGTAACCTTAAGTGGGCCAATAATTCTTCTTACCAAAAGTGATATTTTACTAGAAACGAAATAATTATATATAAAAGCCAGACAAGAAAATTACATATAATTCAGGAACGTATTATTACGTCTTCAATCAACAGTACAGAGTCATCACGGATGGTCACGGGATAAATAGCTCATCTGCAAATCGAAAGGTTATGTGTTCCAAACACCGGCGGCGTTCAGTTCAAACACTTGCACCAGGATACTGAACCAAATGAAATTATTATTATTGTTACTATTATCATTATTAACAGTAGCCGGCCGCGGTGGCCGAGGGGACTGAGGCGTGTCAGTCACGGCCACTACGGTCGGGGGTTCGAATCCCCCCTCGGGCATGGATATTTGTGCCGTCCGTAGTATTAGCTAGTTTATAAGTAGTTTGTAAGTTTAGGGACTGATGACCCCGTAGTTAAGTCCCATAAGCTATACAAACATTTGAACATTTTTTTAGTCGTCATAGTTCAGGGCGATGAAGTACTTCAAACCAAGTAGAAGAGATACATGATCGTTATTTCATTATCAATCTTCACTCTGTGGTTCACAGTCAATTTCCTGCACTAAATTTGAAGCCCATATTGGTATATTCTGGGCAAAACGCAGGTTATGATACTTGTCTAAATGGCAATATAGTTGGCGTATTTGAAGTTACGACACTGATATGCCAATATGATCATTTGAAAGTGTAATTTGTGTTTTTGTTCCTACTGAACTGCTTGAATGCGAAAGCGTTTTTGAATGAAAAAAACGTGGCTTCATCTAATCAATGTGTGTTCGTCTTTTTGTTCGTATTTTATGCGCTGCATGGCCGTTAATCCGGCTGCGATTAAACTTTGCACACTTCATCTTCAAAACTAGAATAAAGACACTATCTACGTAAAATTTTGTATGGTGCATAGCAGAGGGTACTTTACCTATCAACGTTGACAATACCTACCGTTTTATTCAGACCTTGCCGAAATTTTGTACACTTAACCTTCAAACTGATGTCCTTCAAAGTTAACTGAGTTATGTAACTTCTAACAGATCAGATGGAGGAGGCAATGCACTGAGGAGGAGGAGAATACCACAAAATCTCATCATAACGTACACTGTTTGTTTTGTGTAATGATAAGTAATGAGACAAAAATAATACTTATAACACTCGATATAAAATCATCACAATATACATTCTTTACTGTAAAATCTGTCCTACATGCCTCGAGAGACCCACCGGGAACCGATCGGCAGCCGATGGCGCTAACTGATGCGGTATGGAGGGGACGTGATCAGCGCCCCACACTCCAGCTTAGCCGAGTAGTCTAAAGCGTCTCGCTGCGGAGCGCGCCGTTGCTCGCCGTGGAGGTTCAAGTTCTCCCTGGGGCATGGGTGTGTGTGTTGCCCTTAGGTTAGTTTACCTAGGTTTAACACTCTGCACTTTAGTACTCATGTACACGCACATACGGATCATGGAATTTATTATGACGGGAAGTACACAGTTGAGTAGCACGTCACATATATTTCGACACTTTGAAAAATTCAGGATCCGGTAAACACTCCGTAAGTCGTAAGCTAACAGTAGAAATTTTTTATGTGAGACGTGGAGTTTACGATGAAATAACATAGTTATTAGAACGAAAGTTTCGGATAATATCCCGAAAAGCAGAGCCGAAGCGAATTCCATAGGCAAGGCAAGGTGGAATTTCCTGTCTAGCAGTGTCAAGTTCCGAAAGTGACGAAATTGCGAATTGCGTAAAATTAGCAACAGTATGTAGGAAATAGAAGTTGTACTAACACACAGTAATGGTACTCGAGGCGAGCTGTGGTCATCTACATCTACATCTACATGGGATACTCTGCAAACCACATTTAAGTGCCTGGCAGAGGGTTCATCGAACCACAATTATACTATTTATCTCCCATTCCATTCTCGAATAGCGCGCGGGAAGAAAGAACACCTGAATCTCTCTGTTCGAACTCTGATTTCTCTTATTTTATTCTGATGATCATTTCTACCTATGTAAGTGGGAGTCAACAATATATTTTCGCATTCGGAGGAGAATGTTGGCGATTGGAGTTTCGCAAGTAGCCCATGCCGCAGCGATAAGCGCCGTTGTTGTAATGATTCCCATCCCAGATCCTGTATCATTTCCGCAACGCTGTCTCCCCTGTATCGTGACAATACGAAACGAGCTGCCCTTCTTCGGACTCTTTCGATGTCCTCCGTCAAACCCACCTGATAAGGATCCCACACTGGGCTGCAATACTCCAAAAATGGACGTACAAGCGCAGTGTATGCAGTTTCTTTAGTAGTTCTGATGCATCTTTTAAGGGTTCTGCCAATAAAACGCAGTCTCTGGTTCGCCTTTCCCACGATATTATCTACGTGTTCTTTCCAGTTTAGGTCTGAAGTAATAGTAATTCCTAGGTATTTTGTGGAGTTTACGGCCTTAACTTTTGATTGATTTATGTTGTAAACAAAGTTTAACGGATTTCTTTTCTTACTCATGTGGACGACTTCACACTTCTCATTATTTAGAGTCAATTGCCAATTTTTACACCATACTGATATCTTATTCAGATCGTTCTGCAGTTGTTTTTGATCTTCAGATGATTTTACTAGACGGTAAATGACGGCGTCATCTGCAAACAACCTAAGAGAGCTACTTAGATTTCCCCCTAAATCGTTTATGTAAATAAGGAATAGCAGAGGACCAATAACACTACCCTGTGGAACGCCCGATATCACCTCTGTTTTAGTCGATGCCTTACCATCGATTACTACGAGCTGTGTCCTCTTTGACAAGAAATCCCCTATCCAATCGCAAATTTGGGGCTGCAGTTGCGACCTTTAAAGGCTGCGAGGACTAACCAGGTGACACAGTTCCGAGGATGGTTAGACGGCGCCACCTGTAAAACATAGTCGATATACAGGCTGAATCACGCGGTTTTCCTCCGGAGTATAGATATTATTCCTTAGGGTATTTGGAACAAAAATGTAATAAAATAATGGGATCAGATCTATAATTAAGGAGCTTTAGTAATTGAAAAACTTAGGAAAATGGAAGAAAAAATGCACATAATAATTAATTTAAACAAGACCCCAAACGTACGTCGAACATGACGGGGCACCTGCACACTTCTACCATATACTGACAGGTAATCTTAATCATCAGTTCCCACATCGATGGATAGGTTGCGAAGGCCGTAACAGCTGGCCGGTCAGATCCCGAAATTTAACAACGCTAGATTACTGCAGGTGGTGAATGAAAGACATGTGTACGAAGTTAAGCTAGAAACATGGGAAGAATTAATAAAACGCATTTTCGATACCGCAACGTCAATATTATGTGCATTTGTGATAGTGAAAACCTACAACAAAAGTTTTTCTGCCATTTTCCAGAGTTATTCTGTTATTGTAGCTGCTTAATTATGGATATGATATCATTAGTTTATTTACATTATTTGTTCCAAATAATCTACGGAATACCCTCCGGAAACCTGGAGGAAACCTCGTGACTGACCCTTTATTGTACATACCTTGCAAGTAGTATGTCGGCTACACGCATGCTTTTTCTGTCCTGCGGGTTTAGCAGACTGTTGGGTATGTAGGCGCAGCTGCAGTTACGGAGTTGCGCCGTAGGACGGAGCAAGTCGTACGCCTGTTGGGTTTTGAGTATGGCGACTTTTCTGCTGGCATATCTGTACGTGTCGCACCTTACGAGCTGAAAATATCAGCTACTTCGCACTTTCTCTTCTTCCGCGAAGGTGAGAAAATGGCCAATGACGCAACACGCAATGTGAACCTCGCGTCGGTGCCACTCTGAGCACAGCCCGATGTAAAAAACCCATCGATGTAGTGGTACGTAATTTTATTCGTCTATTTATTTCCTAGTCAAGCTCAGTTTTGCAGTCGAATTACTTGATTAATATTGTGTTTCAAATGTTTGTGATATTTTAAAAATATTTGGAACAATATCTTTGTGAAATATTTTTGATTTTATCTTTTGCATGTTCAATATCTAGTACGCAGCGGTACACCGTGGAAGTTTCTCCGCCGACAACAGAGATATGTACCTGGTCACTGCCGGATCATTGCCGAAGGCCGTCAAGGCGGAGAAGATCCCGCAGTATTCTGTTGCGCGTCGCCAATTTTTTTGTTAATTGTTTTGTTTTATTTTTTTAATTTTTTATAGCTTATGGGACTTAACTACGGGGTCATTAGTCCCTAAACTTACAAACTACTTATGAACTAACCAAGACTAAGGACGTCACAAATATCCATGCCCGAAGGGGGATTCGAACCCCCGACCGTAGTGCCCGTGCAGACCGTGACTAGAGCGCCTCAGTCCTCTCTGCCACCGCGGCCGGCTGTTAATTGTTAATAATGTTAAAAAGAAGCTCAGTTCTTAATGTCGATTGGAGAAGGGATACTCACTGAACCATATTGTGAACTTTATGACTGATTATATGTATGAAGAGGAAAATATATTATTTTAACGAAAGTTTATTTCAAGATTAATTTGAATTTATATTGTGATATCAAGTGATTAAAGTGAATTTTACGTACTTTATTATTTATCAAGACTGTTAGAAATTGTGTTTGCGCAAACTTTGGAAATATTGAATTTTTGACAGATAACGAAATAACTTCTGAAGGAGATGAATAATTTTGATGGGATCAGGAAAGAAGTTTTAATATGAATTAGTATTCTTCAAAGAATCTGCAAAGACTGTAATTTTGAACTGGTATAATCAAGAATAACTAAATATTTTATTTATTTTTTTTCCTTTTTGTGATGGTATCAGTCCACGAAAAATAAGTCCTGAATTGGGCATCAAATGAAGGGCTGGTTCCACTAAATATGGCTAATATGTAACAGGACATGCTGTCAACGAACTAAATACAATGGGAATACTGGAATAGAAGAATACAGGTAAAGAAGAAATCTTCACAAGTCACCGTGTGTCTCCGTCAATCTTTAACAACAACGTGAGACATCTGAGGGAGTGCAGCCGTGTTGGAGGGACTCGCAGTTTCAACGAGAGAACAGCTATCAGTTGGCAGCAGCTTGCTGTCCCCCGAGCATTTAGTTTCTTTAATAGACAGGTCCTGTGCTTCGCTGTGGTCGCTGCTTCGAGAGCGAGCTGACGGAGTTGCTGTCGGGAGAGAAAGCTGCCTACGTCACGAGGCCATCACAACGCGGCGACCTCAGAATAGCTGATCGTCGACGGCGGCAGTAGCAACCGATCATTGCATAAAAACAACGAGTCTACTTACTAATTAAAAGTTATAAACCCGGTGAGTTTATTTCGACCTGATAAGAAGTATTAATTGTGAGAACTATAGCGTGTGTAATAATTCTGTGTGATTGAACTGATAGCTGATTAGTTTGAACAATGTCTTCCGTCAAGGTATTAGATGAAGATGTGTCTCTACAGACTAGATTAATGCAAGATTTATTACTGCAGTTTAATTCTTTTAAATCTGCAATTTCTGAAGTTAATAATAAGTTTAATTCTAACATGTCTGAACTAAAAGGTCAGTTAAATTCTAACATGTCAGAACTAAAAGGTCAGTTAGATTCTAACATGACAGAACTAAAAGGTCAAGTTACTGAAATTAATTGTATTTTGGAATCGTTTCGAAAAGAAACCCAAAGTGAGTTGGTTAGTCTAAGTCATAGGCTAGAGGAACACATTCAGGAATCTAGGGAAGAAAAACTACAAATGAAAAGGGATATTACCGAGCTCACTAAAATATTAGACAGTTTTAATGTAATAATTAATCATGAAATACAGAACAATAATGTTAAAATAAGAGGAGTAGCAGTCCAAATAGAATCAGTACGTAAGGAAGTTTTAGAACACGTACATGAAGTATCTATTAAGACATTTAATATTTCTTATGGTGACAACGAAACATTAGAAGTCATTAATAAAAGATTAGATGAAGATCAACTAGAAATAGAAAGTATGAAGGATGTAATTTCTAATATGTTAAAAAATAAAAAATTCCAATCATCTGATCGTACAGAGTATTTAAATTGTGAAACGGATAAAAAAACCTCTCTGGTTGATAGGATTCCGAATACGGAAGTACGTTTAAAAGAAATTTCTGTGCAGATGTCGACTCTTCCCACTAATAATGTTAATAAAATAAATAATTTACCAGATAATGATGCAGGGAACATAAATAAAAATGAGAATCGGATCGTTTTCGCTTGTGAAGACAACAATAATAATTTAAATACAGCAACAAAGACGATACGATTACAACCAGGCAAGAATAGATATTGCATAAAACCTCGATGTATGACTGGAGGGAGGAATTTAATCTAATGAATAATCAGAACGTGGCAAATCGGTTTCCCGTTTGTAATCCGAATGGAGAGCATCACCCGATAATTTTTATCAAATCTTTTGAAAGTGCATTGGCTTTGAAGTGGCATAGTCATAAACGTATTCAATTTGTGATAGGTCATCTGGAAGGCGAGGCTACCGAGTGGGAAATATTAAACACAAACGATTTTAAAAACTGGGAAGACTTTATGCAGAATTTTAAAGATAAATATTGGCCGAAAGGAGAACAACAACGAATGGCTTTAGAAATGTTGGATCCTCAATCTTATTATATAGAGTTCAACTTCTAGATGAACCTATTAGCGAAAGCCATTTAATTAGAGTGTTGATTAGCAGATTACCGTATTAAGGAAAAGATGAAAGAGAAAGAATGGTGTCGTGATTTATTAAGCTATTTAGAAATATATAACGCTCTCCATAAAGAAAAAGGAAAAGTTTAGATTTGGAAAAGGAAATAACGAGGAAGGTAATAATTCAAAACAGAATTATTCTAATGGTAATAATAGTCAACTTTGTCAGGTGAAAGAGCAAAACAGACACAAGGACACTCGAGGAGGGCGCAACAATAAGCTTAAAAAGTGTAAGGTTGGTAATACTGAAAGTTCTGTGAACTGTGTTTCAGTAAAGGAATCCGGTGAGATTGTCGGCGATATTATCATTGAAAAGTCGGGAAACTAAACAGTTCCCTTAGCGAGGGTCGATCATAGGGAAATTCTAACGCGGATACATTGCTACCCATCACACATACGTACCAAATAAATTTTAATAATAAGCATGGCTAAGTTTCCTTTTTTCTGTTGTGCAGAGATTAGCGATCCTCATAGTAAAAGCAAGTAATATAGTACACAGTAATCCTCAGTAAATAAATAATCCTTTTATAAAATTAAGAGACTATTGACACAAAACGTATCCTCTACGGAATAATCCCATTAATTTTAGTTTTTTAAGTTGAGGATATGAAATGCATTTAAGGTGTATCGGAGATTATAGTAATAAGCAGTAAAGAAACTCTGATTGTAGTAGTAATGGGACAGATGTTAGTTAATTAAATGAAATTTGGACCAAAGGGCGTCCAGAGCTAATGCTTGCGAGAAATTGGTGATATGTCTTTATATAAGTTTGCATGGGGCCAAACGTGACATTATCACGGTTCTCATAAATTGTTTATGCAACATCTATTGCAAAATAAAAAGAACGAAGGCAAAAGAATACTGTGCCGAGATTTCTAAAGCTAAATAACTTGATCTCCTTCGGACCTATAAGTAACTTGGAAAATTTATATTTAATAATAAATGTTTGTATAGTCTATGGGACTCAACTACGGGGTTATAAGTCCCTAAACTTACAAACTACTTACGAACTAGGACGGCACAAATAGCCATGCCCGAGGGGGGATTCGAACCCCCGACCGTAGTGGCCCTGCAGACCGTGAAAGTAGCTTGGAGAATAGTACTAATGAAAAATGATAGATGTGTGAATAGTGGTAGGGATGCAGAGTCACTGTGGGAAACTCTTTAATCGGTAACAATTAATTTTCTTAGATACTATGATTTAATGGAGGTGCTGTGATACTTATGCACTAAAATTTTACTTTTGGCGCGCGCATTTTAATACTAACTACCTGAGAAAGGAACTATAGAATTTTTGTATAACGTACATAATGTTACCATATGCAAATAATAAAAAGAAAACTTGATCATTATTTTATAAAAGAAAACTTTATCATTATTTTGTAAAAGAAAACTTTATCATTATTTTATAAAAGATAACTTTATAATTATTTTATAAAATACCGCATCCCAAATGATGATAAAGCATGGAGAATAACTTCAGTTTGGATGCTAAGTCTTTACAGAAGGGATATAAACTGTTGAATGACTGTTGAATGATTTATTAATTATTTATGAATTATTACCAGTAACGACATAGATTCAGATAAAAACTGTCAGACGTAATATGCAAATTTATATACTGAAAGGCATTCTTGAAATAAATATTAATCGTTATAGATTTGAAAATAACACTTTGAAACAAACTGAATGATTACAAAGACAATTAAGAAAGATTATACTTACGCTTAGTTACTGCTAACCTGAGTATGTGGGTGGGGAATGTAGTGGAACGTAATTTTCATCATATAGTAATTAGTTGGTTAATCTCAGTTTTGCAGTCGAATTACTTCATTAATAATGTGTTTATTATGTTTATGATGGTATTTTAAAAATATTTAGAACCAGATCTTTGTGAAATATGTTTAATTTTATCTGCTGCATGTTTAACATCGAGTACGCAGCGGCACACACTGGAAGTTTCTCCGCCGACAACAGAGATATGTACCTAGTCACTGCCTGATCATTGGCGAAGACCATCAAGGCGGAGAAGAACCCCCAGTCTGCTGTTGCGCATTGAAGTCGCCATTTGTTTTGTTAATGAAGCTCAGTTCTTAATCTAGATTGGAGAAGGGATACTTACTGAACACTATTGTAAACTTTATGATTGATTATATGTATGAAGAGGAAAATATATTATTTTAGCGGAAGTTTATTTCAAGATTAATTTGAATTTTTATTGTGATATCAAGTGATTAAAATGAATTTTTACGTACTTTATTATTTATGAAGACTGATAGAATGATGTGGGAATTTTAATGATGAAGTTGGACTGTAAGCTATGTTTTCGCAAACTTTGAAAATATTTTGTGCAAGTGGGTTGTGCAAGCGATATTACTTCTTTGACTTTAATCTTCGTGACGACTTTTTGACAGATAACGAAATAATTTCTGGATGAGATGAATACTTTTGATGGAATCAGGAAAGAATTTTTAATACGAATTAGTACTTTCGCACCGAGTGTCCATCCGCAGACACTTCCTCAGCTGTTCTGTTTCCCTGGTTGCGCCGCGCGTGGCAGTGCTGCCAACCCTTAGATCAAACTATTTACTGCATGTATGTGTATGGTATCCACTAGACCATTTATTTACCTTAACGAAGTAGTAGCATTGCTTGCAAGTATTCGTGAGTGTGGATAGATGCATGAATCCTAACTTTAATGGCAAGTCTTGTCACATTGCACGATAAGAGATATTACGAATCCTCTTACTTTAAATGCATCCAAATATCTCAAGACTTTTGTACTTAAATATTTTTGAATGTGGCAGGTAGTGTTAGATTCTAGGCATCGTCTGTCACATATTTGACTCGTATCAACCTATTCGCATTGTGAAGCTGTGGTGGGAGCATGTTCAATTCATTTTATCAACTTTTCACCTACCACAATTCACTATCTTTCGTACTTGACTCGTCTTCAAAATTTATTCACGATAAGTTAAATCAACGCGATTATCGTACTGTACTTGAAATCTCACTGTATTGACGTATACCCAAAGAAACAATAATTAAATGACAAAATAAGATCACCTTTATAGCCCGCCATTGTCTGGTCCTCGAACTAGTGTCAGCCCGATTAAAATTATAACGTCATCAAACCATCATATTTCGGTGGTGGGTATTGAGTATTCGATAAAGTATGAACCTTTTGACTTCATCCATTTACCTACGTTCGTGAAACACCCGACAGAAACAAGATTTCTTCTTTTAAAGTTAAAATCGAACGGTGCGCAAGATATGGTGATATTAACTGAGCAGAAATTTCAGTCCAGTTGACATATTTGACAAAATGAATTGATGGTTTCGTTATAATTGGCCCACTTTAGGTAGGCCTTTGTGATCGTCTTTTGACAACTCGAAATTTAAATGAAAATAACGACTTAACCTTTCCTCTGACACGAAAATTGAATAACCGAATTTGCAGAAGAGAAAATTCTCTACAACTTTGTTGTCTTATGTTGCATATCTTGTATCGTTTCAGAGATATTTGCAAAAATAACGGCGATTTTGGGATGTCTGTCTGTCTGTAACGTGGTCCCACTTGTTAGGTCCAACCGTTCAACCGATCGGCACCAAATTTTCCACACATAATTGTTGGCCGCCAGAGACTAGAACGTCGCTTTTTCAAATATTTCAGACAAAAATACGTTAGTAACACGAAAAAAGCTGTTTGTAATGTAATTCTAATAACAAATAAACCGTTCATCTGAAACGAAAATTGAACAACCGTATTTGTAAAGGAGAAAATTCTCTACGACTTCGCTCTCTTGTGTTTTCTTCATATCTCGTATCGTTTGAGAGATATTTTCAAAAACAACGGAGGTTTGACACCTTCCACTGAATTAACGAAAACCAGCTCTTCGGAAATGTCACGTGACATTCCTCGACCAGAACTCTCTCTGGCATACGCCATCTTGCGTTGCGTATTTGATGATTTTCTTATTGTAACTTACACGTTGTCATTTCAAAGCAATGGCGCACTGAAGAATTAACAAAAACACGTCGTTCTTTGTACGATAAATGATAATCTAGTGTCTAAAAGTGCCATATTAGTATCAGTTAACAACTCCCATCAATAGTATGAGATTAAAGGTTATATGTCGTAATTGTTAGCCGTAGTGAAGTGGGCAGAGCGTTGGACTGTAATGCTAATGGTCAGTAGTTCTTTTTTCCTAAATTATTAATTAATTAAAGTTGTGCATATGTAAGAATACTTCCTCTAAAATGAGTGTTTGTTCTATTTCTTGAACATGCCGTGCAATATTTGGCCCACTTTAGTTTACGTAGTAACACTAAAAGTGGGCCTTTGCGATCGCCTTTTGGCAGATCGAAATTTAATTGAAAATAACGGCTTAACCGTTCATCTGACACGAAAACTGAATAACCGAATATGTAGAGTAGAAAATTCTCTACAACTTTGTTCCTTTATGTTTTTTCATATCTCTAATCGTTTCACAGATATTTGCAAGAATATCGACGATTTTACTTTTTAAGGCGAACCGTTCAACCGTTCAGCACCAAATTTTTTAGACATAATTGATGGCCGCCAGAGACCAGCACCTCCATTTTTCAAATTCTTCGGGCACAAAACACGTTACTAAGACTAAAAAAGCCATTTGTAATGTAATGGTAATTGCAAAAAAAAAAAGTTCGTCTGACACGAAAATTGATGAACCGAATTTGTATAGGAGGAAATTTTCTACAGTTTTGCTGTGTTATGCTCCTTTCATAGCTCGCACCGTTGCAGAGATATTTGCAAAAATAACGGCCATTTGACACCGTCCCTTGATTTTACGCAAACCAGGCGATCGGAAATGTCACGTGACATTCCTCGCCCAGAACTCTCTCGGGCATACGCCATCTTGCTTCCTGTATTTTATGATTTTCTTATTATAACTTATGCGTTGTCATTTTAAAGTAGTGGCGCACTGAAGAATTAACAAAAGCACGTCGTTCATAGAACGATAAATTATAGTCTAGTGTCTAAAACTGTCATTTAAGCTGTTAGCAAATGCCAGCAGTAGTATGGGAAACATTGCACAATGTCGGAGTTCTTCCCCGTGGTGTAGTGGATAGTGCGTTACGTTGCGGTGACAGTGGTCGGTAGTTCGAAACCTAACACTATCAAGGTTTTCTTTTTTTCGCCTTTTTTCCTAAAAGGGTTTCGAGCACTCTTATTAATTAAATAGAGCTATTTTCTGCAAAGTTTAGAGATGTGCAGGTCTAAGAGTGCTCTCTCTCTAAAATGTGCGTTTGTTCTATTTCGTGAACATGCCGTGAAATACGTAACAATAAATTGAACACTGGTCTTCTGAAGCATTTGCACAACAACGGGGAGGATACTGTGATAGTGAATATTCTAAACAACGTGCAGATACTGGTAGTTTCATATATAAATGGAGTCCTAGATTTCTGTAGCAACTGTCGTTTCTTAATGAAACGGAAGGAAAATGTATACATTGCAACAAATTAACTGTTTTTTCTAAGTAATTATTCACTACTAATTGAATATGTTAAAAGTCATTAATTACTATCAATACGTCTACTAAAATGTTTGTCTTTGGCATGGTTGCTATGGACGTTTTTAACGTTGATTGTGTTAACTTTTCTGTAGTCCAGATATGACTTTTTACATGTTACTTTGTTCTGCACTAAAACAAAGAGCAAATATTCTGTTCCAGACCGTGATTACGTTTCCTTTTAAAGCTAAAATAACGTACGGAATAAGTGTGGTAATACCGAATTGCACAAAGCTCTAGTACCTACTTAATCTATACACAAACGTACCGGTACTACTATCATTACGTCATTTACAACGGTCATTGTAAAAGTATCTCCCCAATTTGTGTACATGTGATAAAGATGTTTATGTTTGCAATTCGTTGGTATGTATTTCATGATATGTTTACAAAACAGAACAAATGCACTTTTCAGAGAAAGCGGTGTTACCTTTGAACAACTCAGAATCTTACAGGATATAGTTGTGTTCATTTAACAAGAGTGTGCGAAAACCTATTACGAAACAAGATGAAAAAACTGCCAGGAGCGGGTTTTTATTTTTTATTTTTATTTATTAATATTTTTTTGTTCTTCATGTAGATCGATGCTTTGCAGTTCATGTTCGTACTGGGTTGTTCGTTGAGAAGTTTTCTCTTTTTTTTCTTATTTATTTATTACAGATCGCTTTGAGTCGTCTTTCTTTTTCCCTCTTTTCATTGATGGAAATGAGCGTATGGCTTTCTTGGCCGGGAGATCCCTAACGGGATTGTTCGGCCGCCTGAGTGTAAGTCTTTCCATTTGACGCCGCGTGGGCGACTTACGTGCCAATGATGATGAGATGATGATTAGGACACCACACGACACCCAGTCCCCTGCCGGGAATCGAACCCGGGCCTCCTGCGTGGTAGACAGCGACGCTGGCACTGAGCTACGGAGGCGGGCTTTTCATTGCTTCATCTGTTTGATCGGTTCTTTGTGGACATTGGTTTATTTAATTTTGATCGTTTCGTCGCAGACTCAGTTTTTCGTTACAGAGCACTCAGACCGAGCACGCTGAGCTACCACTCCGGCAACCCTCTGATCGAGCGCTCTTAGCCACCGCGTCCCGCAAGTTTCGAACCACCGTCTAAGATGTTCGTGCATCAGAAACTAATTCACTGCCCATTACGCTACGCCGAACCGCTGCGAGAGTAATCCGTAATTCTCGTACCATCGATGGCAGGTGTTATCTGCTAACATGGCATTTTTAGACATTAGATTATAATTCATTGTTGTAAAAACAATGTGTTTTTGATAATTTTCATGCGCCATTGCTTTGAAATGACAACGTTTTAGTTATGATAAGAAAATTATCAAATACGGCAAGCAAGATGACAAATGCAAATGAGAATTTGTGACAAGGTTTCGGGCGAGGTTTGTCACGTGACTGATTTCAGAACATCGAATGTAGGCTACGCTTTGTTCCTTCCAGGCTATTGGCATTCGTAACTAGTACAGGCAAAGAAAATAAACTTATAACAAACAACCAAGGTAAGACAGGTGATAATATTTTAATGGAAAAATATAAGGGAAATGTGGGATAGATATTAAAATAATAGTTTAAACAGCTACAAGTTCAAAAATGAGCATGTTCGTCAAAGCTTAACTCAAATATCAAAAATTTTGGCTGTTCGTTTTTATATGATGACTAAGTGCTTGTTGCACTTATTATTGCACAAGACATCTTGTGAGCTGTCATGTTTTAACTTATGTATTCTTATATGATGACTATGTGTTATTTTGCACTTATTATTTTATATTCATTTTTTAAAAAGATGGCCAGCTTATAAAATGCATATGACCAGATGAGGTGGCAGTTCTCCGAAATCGATCGTCATTAAATTAATTATTAATTCGCGATCTTCGCGTTTCATTTTTGAAGAATATAATAATCAGATCGCCTCCTAAACCGGCAATGACAAGTAATGTTTTCAATTCAAATGTCTGAAAACTCAACTCTGGTGTATCATCTACTTACCAAATATACACTACTGGCCATTAATATTGCTACACCAAGAAGAAATGCAGATGATAAACGGGTATTCATAGGACAAATATATTATACTAGAACTGACATGTGATTTCATTTTTACGCCGTTTGGGTGCATAGATCCTGAGAAATCAGTACTCAGAACAACCAGCTCTGGCCGTAATAACGGCCTTGATACGCTTCGGCATTGAGTCAAACAGAGCTTGGATGGCGTGTACAGGTACAGATGCCCATGCAGCTTACTCACGATACCACAGTTCATCAAGAGTAGTGACTGGCGTATTGCGACGAGCCAGTTGCTAGGCCACCATGGACCAGATGTTTTCAATTAGTTAGAGATCTGGAGAATGTGCTGGCCAGGGCAGCAGTCGAACATTTTCCGTATCAAGGAAGGCCCGCACAGGACCTGCAACATGCGGTCGTGCATTATACTGCTGAAATGTAGGGTTTCGCAGGGATCGAATGAAGGGGAGAGCCACGGATCGTAACACTTCTGAAATGTAACGGCCACTGTTCAAAAGCGCCGTAGACGCGAACAAGAGGTGACCGAGACGTGTAGCCAATGCCCCCCTCCCCCCTACCATCACGCTGGGTGATACGCCAGTATGGCGATGACGAATACACGCTTCCAATGTGCGTTCACCGCGATGTCGGCAAACACCGATGCGACCATCATGATGCTGTAAACAGAACCTGCACCCAGATTCGTCTTTGCGTACACCATCGTAGGCGCTCCTGCCTGTGATGTAGCGTCAAGGGTAACCGCAACCAAGCTGCCGCAAACGTCGTCGAACTGTTCGTGCAGATGGTTGTTGTCTAGCAAAGTCCCCATCTGCTGACTCAGGCATCGAGACGTGGCTGCACGATCCGTTACAGCAATGCGGATAGGATGCCTGCCATCTCTACTGCGTTCTAGTGATACGAGGCCGTTGGGATCCAGCACGGCGTTCCGTATTGCCCTCCTGAAACCACCGATTCCATATTATGCAAACAGTCATTGGATCGCGACCAACACGAGTCGCGATACGATAAATCGCAATCGTGATAGGCTACAATCCGACCTTTATGAAAGTCGGAAACGTGATGGTACGCATTTCTCCTCCTTACACGAGGCATCACAACAACGGTTCATCAGGCAACGCCGGTCAACTGCTGTTTGTGTATCAGAAATCGGTTGGAAACTTTCCTCATGTCAGCACGTTGTAGGTGTCGCCACCGGCACCAACCTGGTGTCAATGCTCTGAAAAGCTCATCATTTGCATCTTACGGCATCTTCTTCCTGTCGGTTAAATTTCGCGTCTGTAGCACGTCATCTTCGTAGCAGTTTTAATGATCAGGTGTGTATGATTACAGACCCGGGTGATGAATTTCACGTGGCAACTACAATTATTCTCATTCCCTACTTTCTAAATTATCTGCATCAGCCTTCACAAGGGCAATGAGGAAGCGATTTACGCTGCAGCTGTTCGGTTCCTACACCCTCCCTGACAGAGTTACAAACTGCTATATCGAACTGAGAAATATTTGTGGTAGATTATGCTACTGTATAATGTTCAAATGTTTGTAGAGCTTATGGGATTTAACTACGGGGTTATCAGTCCCTAAACTTAAAAACTACGTATGAACTAGCTTATACTAAAGACGGCACAAACATCCATGCCCGAGGGGGGGGGGGGGTATTGGAACCCCCGACGGGAAACGGCCTCGCGCATCGTAGCATAGCGCCTCAATGTGCTCGGCCGCTCCGCAGCGGCGATAGATTGGGTAGGTGGTGAGAATAGAAACCCGACGATGTGACTAGATTTAAGATTCCAAGATATGGTTAAAACTCGAAAATATGCGAATTCACGTTTTTGAAGCATTAGCTCTAGAGCATTATGGTCTGAGGTTCGATAACCAACAACTCTTGTTCGCGTATGGTGTTTGTGGACAGAAGACTGACAAGGGATCGGCACGTGCAGCATGTTTTAAAACCCGTTCTTTAGCAATTTTGGCAACAAGAAGGTCATGTGTTGCTCCCACAGCATTATACTCACTCACCGTCCACCGAAAGACATTCAATAACTTCCCTGGATAGCACGAGCTCCGATATTCAGTCGAGCACATGTTTGATGGTAGGACAATGGGAGGACAATTGTTATGGGCAACTCATAAACACATATGGCAGGCAGAACTACATGTAAAGGTCGAGCAGATGTGGAATGATGTATCCCAATACAGTATTCGCCATTTATGATATGGAACTGATGCTAGAATCAGCGTCTGCCTTGCCGCCTGTGGACGCTACACCACATACTAACATCTTCCAGCATGCATCGGCACCTGGTCTCTCAGTACCACTTAAGCTACTGATCTCAAAATGTAAGTCGCAGCGGAGCGGCCGAGCGCATTGAGGCGCTATGCTGCGATGCGCGAGGTCGTTTCCCGTCGGGGCTTCGAATCCCCCCTCGGGCATGGATGTTTGTGTCGTCTTTAGTATAAGTTAGTTCATAAGAGACTGATGACCCCACAGTTAAGTCCCTTAAGCTTTACAAGCATTTGATCATGTTTAACAATATGTAATCATTACATGTACCACACATGCGATGATTCAGTAATAAATGTGGAGTGAATTGGAAAAATCTATGAGGGTCTTCTAATTTTTATTTCCCTCAATTTAGTGCTGAAATGAATGCAGTTGTTCATGGCAACATTGTTGTACATTGTTTCTAATCGCTTCGAGTACAGATAATTTTACTGTGTATGGCAGCGCAATCAGGGGCGGAGCATTGCTAAGAGCTCCTCAGGCAGGTGAGACAGCTGCGGGGTTACCTCCTGCCTCCGGCTGCTGCCCTGTTACCAGCAGCGTCCTCGCCGATGACGTCATTTCCATGACAACCACCAGTCTCCGATCGATCGTACAGCGCGTGCGCCGTAAACGCGACACACAAAGCTGGGACAACAACTGCCAAAGTATGAATTACCTTATCTACAGGCGGTGTCATTTAAATATACGCCACCTTAAGTCATAAACTGTTTATTTATACACAATTCATCCAGCCGTACAGAGCACCGTCTGTTATGAAGATATGTTATTGAATTTCGTACGTATTGTAAGGTACTAAAAACATGAAAATTTAATATTACTAAGTACAAATTTAGAGCCTAATCATGTGCTCTATAGTATTCGCACATAAGATGTATTACACGGTTATTCTCTTTTTCTTAGTACCAACAGTGGGTTGTGGTTCAAAGTATGATTATGCAATTTCACATAACTACAATAAGACATACATTTTAATAATGTCATGTCCAAATGAAAAATAGCCACTATAGTACGTCTCTACTGATGATGTGATCTTAGATAACTTTTACAATAATTGTTAATTTCGAAAATGGTCTTTGTTTAGACGAAACTTGATATGTAAGAGAAAGATATACATTCAATGTTTTTGCAGTGTTGGAAACGTTAATACATTTTATAGATAGTGTCATTTGAATGTAAAACCCAATACTTGGAGTATCAGTGTTGATTCTCGAACCATAATTAAGTTTCAGATGTAAATATTTACTATTCTTCATCAGTTCTTCTATTGGTACCTAAATACCGTAATATTGGAAAAGCTAAAATTTTATCCAAAGTATTTAGTTTCCTTTACCTTGGGCCTGCAGCCTGATATACGTTTTTAATGATATAATTAGAATCTGAAGTTACTGCAGTACTGCTTAAGTAAGACAAGTTTGGAACTATAACCTTCGTGAGGTGACAATTTTTCATTAATATTTATACATGTATACACTGCTTATAATTTTGTTTACTTATTTGTTTGTACCCACGTGTATTGTGTATCGTGGTGTGCTAACGCTTTATTTATTTTATTTTTGCTTTTAAATGCAGAATGGTTTCATCATCTGATCTTTACATTATTTTATTTTATCTGTGTCAAATGTAGCTTCTATGTATGTAAGATTACTCAGTTTTCGCTGGTATCGACTGCAGTAATTCTGACCGAGCTCTCTGTGACATATCATACAGCGTATATTTACAGTTTATTTATCTGAGTAATACACTCTGTTGTGTAATAACGTATTTCTTGTAATATTACTCTAACGTGACGTGCATATCATTGTTTATAACAAAAATCTAAGCTGTCAATAACGTTTTCTTATTATTTTCCATTTTTTTTTGTTTCAGAACAATAACCTACCACTAATCGTACAGCAAAACAAATACGAACTAGCATAACTAAAATATGTAGCAAAAGAAGAAAGATTTTAATGCAAGGATATTGAAAAAACGTAAGAAAAACACACAAAATATATAGCCAATGAAATTCTCAACGATATAAAATTGTCGAAAGATCCGTCACAAAACGAAAGATCGGATACATACCATAAACTAAATTTTTTTATTCATTATTGATGTGGATCCTGCGACTGTAACTTAAAATAGGTTTCGGAAATTATTGCAACCAGTCGCCTTTATTTTCATGGAATTATCATTAAACGATACCCTATGTCATGCTGCCTAGCAGCCCATCATGACATGACATGTGGAAATATCTGTGCATTGTAGTAGCATTTGCAAAATGTTCTATAAATTGACATGCAGATGAATAAAGTTACAATGAAACTTCAATTTATACACGGCAATCCTCAAGAGATATTTAATTGCACTGAAATGTATTGTTTATAGCATTTGATGATGATCTGCTAGGCAGCTCGAAACCGGTTATGGTCTAATAAATAACTCCATCGATAAAAAGGCGACTGATTACAGTAATTTATGAAGAATATATCATAAATGTATGTAGAACAAATTTCGAATGAACTAAACAAATTACTACAGAAGACAACAGATACATTCGTAAACAGAACCACATGTAACATCAGATCTCTAAACCATTGGAGTAAAACAAATGCGCCATTATACACATAACCAAAAATACACAAATTAAATAATAAAGAGTGTGAGAAATACTGTAGCCGCACGCTCTAAGGCGCTTTGTTGCAGTTGCTCTCGTCAGAGGTTCGAGCCCTTCCTCAGGCGTGAGTTTGTGTTTTATCAAATGTTCAAATGTTTGTAGAGTCTATGGGACTTAACTACGGGGTCATCAGTCCCTAAACTTACAAACTACTTATGAACTACTTACAACTAAGGACGGCACAAATATCCATGCCCGAGGGGGCATTCGAACCCCCGATCGTAGTGGCCGTGCAGACCGTGACTGGAGCGCCTCAGTCCCCTAGGCCACCGCGGCCGGCTGTGTTTTATCCTCAGCAATAGTAAATTGAAGTTGTTTGTAAGTCTAGGGACTGATTACCACTCCAGATTGGTCCAATAGCCTTACAAACATTTCGACATTTGAAATACTACGTAGTTCAAACAGGAAATAGATACAGTGAATGTACATGAAATCAAGACACACTCCCATTAACGCACTCCAATCACTTAAAAGCAGAGAATCATAAAGCTGATAAAGTAAGAAGGACAATGAGTATCATACAAATAACACCAGAATGATGTAACATGAACGTTTGAAAGGATACTGAAATTTATACAATTTCAAAGACAAGCCCACATAAAATTCATATCGAACAAACATAGCGGATTTACGAAAAGTATTTAGATAATTTTAATAAGATATAGATTCAGAATAAAAACAGATATATACACGCCATATTACCGTAATATAACAAATATTACCGTACTACGTCATAGTTTGTATTACACGGATAAATAAATCAACTGTAACCGTAGAGCACAGATGTGTGATCTGTCACTGACAGCTGGGCCAAATTTACTACAGTCTATACCAGCGAAAACTGCGTAATCTGACGCAGACTCTGCAATAACGTACGATTGTACGAGAGTTAAAAATGGCAAATCTACTGAATAAGCGGCTGTAGCGTGTGACATGTAGTAAATTGAGACGGATGGGAGGCGAGCGCGGATAGCCAAGAGGTTAAGGCGACCAATGGCCAGTAGAGGGAGGCACCGGTTCGAATCCCAGCCCGGCTCACATTTTCCCTTGCCGCCGTTGAGTAATTTCAGTGCCCCAGAGCAGCGAAAGTAAAAAATTTCCGTTCTCATTCTTTTTCTTTTCCGTTCTAAAATATTTGTGAATGGAAAATAATAGAAAAAGGCAGCGATATACACATTAATGAAATTTTCGCTTACGAATGCATATATTGTGCTAGTATCCGCGTCTAAGAATTTATGTGGCTTCCCAAGTGTGGTCAAAACTATGTAAGACGCAGCTAATGACACCCTTTGCAGTTTTTAAATATTGTGAAGCATAACGCAGTCTCTTTTTACACAAAAGATTTTTGTTGGTGTCTATGATGTGATTAAGATCTCAGATTCAGAATAAATCTTAGTACAAATGCGTCTGTAATTTCGTACATGCAGTAAAATTAACGATTCACAGTAACATAATAAGATTACAGTGGTGGTAATATTAATAGTGTAATGCAGCAAGGTGAGAAAGGATCGTTACTTTGAGTGGCAAAAAAAGGACGAAATTCTAAATGTTGTGAACTGAATACTGGAATTTTTTTTTAAACATGGAACAGACTGATTTCTACAATACATAATTCCAACGCAACGTCAAAAGTGAAATTGCTTAAAGAACTTACATGTATGCTTCAGTAAGACTAAGGGTACTGGAGAAGTTGCGTCTCGACAAACGATGCTGTGACTAGGAGTGCAGCGCAGATGAGGATATCTCGCTGATTCGCAGACACCTCCTCGTCTGCTCTGTTGTCCTGGTTACGCCGCGCGTGGCAGTGCTGCCAACCCTTAGGTCAAACCCTACGAAATGTGCGTAGGTGTTTGTCTGCCACTACACCATTTATATAACTTAACGGAATAGTAGCGTTTCGAGGAAGTGTGCAACTATGACAACTAGTATCCGTGAGTCCGGTTGCATGCATCCTAACTTTAATCGCTGGTAGTGTCAAAAAGCACGACAAGCGAAATTGCGAATCCTGTTACTTTACCTATGCTCAAATATATCAACAGTTTTTAACTTAAATATTTTTAAAGTGCCAGATAATTTAAGATTATAGTTAACCTCTTTTGCATGTTTGACTCGCAGTGACATATTCGCTTTTTTTTATAGCTGTGATGAGATAATTTCGATTCCGATAACTACTTTTACCTACCACAGTTCATTAGCCGTCGTACTCGACTTATGTGAAGGCTTCCTGTATTTAACAAAACAATAATTAATTGACAAAAGAATATTACCAAACGATCACGATTGTCTGGACGTCTAGCTAGTCTCAGCACGAAATTGTCACGTCTTCAAACCATCATATTTCGGAAATGGGTACTGAGTTTTGAACAAAATGTAATCGTTCTGACTCCATCCATTTATCTACGTTCGTGAAACATCAAACAAAAACAACATTTATTCACCTAAAGTTCAGATCGATGGCTGTGCAAGAAAAAGTTATTGAGATGCAATATCAGCCCAGGTGAGATATTTGGCAAAAGGAACTGAACGATTCGCGTAATTTTTCTTGGTACAGCGGTTCGTTGTTCAAACTTTGGTAATGTAATTTGACATAGCTGCAAAAAGATAGACTTTCTAATGATTGCTTATACAAATGAAAAATAGCCACAGTAGTAATTTGCAGAAGATCTGATCTAAGATAACTTTTAAAATTGTTATTTTCTAAAAATTCTTTCATCAGAAAAAACTGGAAGTGTGTGAATAAGATATACACTTAATGCTTTTGCTGTGCTGGAAAAGTTAATGTATAATTTTAAAAAGGTATGGCAGAATGATAAGTAGTCCACATGACAAAATTCACAGATAATGACGTTTTGAATACTTAATTTCAATGTAAAAACCAATACTTGCAGCATTAGTGTCGGTTCTCCACCCGTATATAAGTTTCCGAGTAAATCTTTACAATTGTGCACGGCTCTTCTATTGGTAGCTAAATACCGCAATAATGAAAAGTATTTACTTTCCTTTATCTTGGGCCTGCAGCCTGGTATATATTTTTAATGACATAATTATTAGTAAAAGAAGTAACCACAATGTTGCTAATACGGCTGTAATTTACTGCTTTTAATCTATTAGAAGTAAGCAAAGGTCGGAACGATGACCATATTCAGGTGACATTTTTTCATTAATATTTATACAAGTATAACTGCTTATAGTTTTGTTTACTTATTTGTCTGTATTCACGTGCATTGTGCATCGTGGTGTGGTGTCGCTGTATTTATTTAATTTTTGCGTTTAGATGCAGAATGGTTTCATCACTTGGTCTTACCTTTATTTCGTTTTATCTATGTTGCTTTTATTTATATCAGCCGCGGTGGAGTGCAAGAGCGTTCCAAGGCGTCTAACTACCGAGCGCGCCGCTGTTAGCCGTCGGAGGTTCGAGTCCTCCCTCGGGCATGGGTCTATTTGTTATCCTTAGCATAAGTTAAAGTAGTTTGTAAGCCTAGGAAGTGACGACCAGACTAGTTAAGTCACATACATTTTCAAACATTTGAACATTTATATCAGATTATTCGGTTTTCGCTGGTATCTGACCGAGCACTCGATGACGCCGCCGGCCGCGGTGGCCGAGGGGACTGAGGCGCTCCAGTCACGGTCTGCACGGCCACTACGGTTGGGGGTTCGAATCCCCCCTTCGAGCATGGATATTTGTGCTGTCCTTAGGATTAGCTAGTTCATAAGTAGTGTGTAAGTTTAGGGACTGATGACCCCGTAGTTAAGTCCCATAAGCTATTCAAACATTTGAAACATTTTTTTTGATGACGCCGTCATTTACCGTCTAGTAAAATCGTCTGAATATCAAAACCAGTTGCTGAACGACGTGAATAGGACATCATTATGGGGTAAAAATTGGCCACTGACTCTAAATAATGAGAAGTGTGAAGCCGTCCACATGAGTACGAAAAGAAATTCGTTAAACTTTGTTTACAAGATAAATCAATCAAATGTGACGGCCGTAAACTCCACAAAATACCTAGGAATTACTATTACTTCAGACTTAAACTGGAAAGAACACGTTGATAATGTTGTGGGAAAGGCGAACCAGACACTGCGTTTTATTTGCAGAACCCTTAAAAGATGTAACAGAACTACAAAAGAAGCTGCATACACTATGATTGTCCGTCCATTTTTGGAGTATTGCTACCCCGTGTGGGAACCTTATCAGGTGGGTATGACGGAGGACATCAAAAGAGTCCAAAGAAGAAGGGCAGCTCGTTTTGTATTGTCACGATACAGGGGAGACAGCGTTACGGAAATTATACAGGATCTGGGATGGGAATCATTACAACAACGGCGCTTATCGCTGCGGCGTGGGCTACTTACGAAATTTCAATCGCCAACATTCTCCTCCGAATGCGAAAATATATTGTTGACTCCCACTTACATAGGTAGAAATGATCATCAGAATAAAATACGAGAAATCAGGGCTCGAACGGAGAGATTTAGCTGTTCTTTCTTCCCGCGCGCTATTTGAGAATGGAATGGGAGATAAAAAGTATAACGGTGGTTCGATGAACCCTCTGCCAGGCACTTAAATGTGATTTGCAAAGTACCCCATGCAGATGTAGATGTAGAAAACCTACCACTTGAACACAGAGCTATACAAAAGCGAACTAGCATTACGTAAACAGATAGTAGAAAAAAGATTTTCATGCAACTACACTGAAGAAAAAAATTGTAAGTAAAACACACAAAACCCATAGCCGATGAAATTCACAACGATATAATATTTTCGAACGAATCAGTTAGAAAACGAAAAAACAGATTCATACCATATACTTAAGCAGAAGAAACTTCAAAGTTTGTAATCCCATGGGACCAAACTATGTTGGTCATCAGTCCGTAGTGTGAAAAGCTACTAAAACTAAGTTAAACTAACTTAAGGACAACACACACATCCATGCCCGAGGGAGGATTCCAACCTCCGACGCGGGAGACAACGCGATGCGTAACGTGGCGCTCCAGACCGCTCAGCTACTCCCGCGCGGCAGAACAAACTTCCAACGAAATCATCATATTACTCATTAAGATAACAGATAAATTCGTATACAGTACGGCATTTAACATCAAATCTCTCAACCATTCCAGAAAACAAATGTGTCATTATAGCCATAACCAGACATTTTGAAGACTAATTTGTGCCAAAAGTGGGACTCGAACCCCAGACCAACCTTCTAAGTAAGCGATGGAACCACGCCGGCCGCGGTGGCCGAGGGGACTGAGGCGCTTCAGTCACGGTCTGCACGGCCACTACGGTCGGGGGTTCGAATCCCCCCTCGAGCATGGATATTTGTGCCGTCCTAGTTCGTAAGTAGTTCATAAGTAGTTTGTAAGTTTAGGGACTGATAACCCCGTAGTTAAGTCCCATAAGCTGTAAAAACATTTGAACATTTGATGGAACCACTTGTTTAGTTATATTTTATTTCTTGGTCGTGTCTCCTTCCTTTCTTTCAACCCGTCCTTCCGCTCGCCAAAATCGCCTCAATCGGCGTGGACTACAACCGCCATTTAATTGAGAAAAGTTTTTTCTTCTGTTACATACAATAAACAGTCTTCTTGTTTGAACTTCTATGAAAGCGAAGAAATTGAAGTATTCTTGCCTTGTACGTCAGGGATTACTGAAATTAATGGCAAAAATAAAACTAAACTGCCATTTCTAGTTGAGCAGAGTGATTGCCCGACAGAGTACGTCTTCTCCAAGTTTCGTGGCGAGTTTCCGTCTCTGAAAAAATCTTCAAATCTTATCTTGTAATCCTAAGTCTAAGTTAATCGGAATGAGTACCACAGGTTCGTCTTCGTTTAACTACAAAAAATTCCACGCCCGAAGCTTCCAGGCTGCTTCCCTGCCAGACCCAGCAAACACAATCAGAAATATGGAAGTAAAGGTGGGCTTTTACACAGAAACGATAGTGATTTGTTTATGTGGTCCAGGGCTTAATACAAAGTCCACGAGCCACAGGAAAGAGAACGTTTAGTATATGCAGGTATGACAAATTATCCTAGCATTATTGAAAGATGTGTATTTTGTTACTAACCTGTTTACTGTTCAACGGGTAAATGGATAAATATTGAAGCTTAAACTTCAGATCGAAGGATGAGGAGGACAGAAACTGAAGAAAACGACGAGTTCATGCCACTCTGCACGACCGAACAGAATGGTCATAGAGAAAAAAATGAAAAGTGGGTTAAATATAAATGTCTTATAACTCGGGAGCAGCGCTCGTAGTTAACTAGAATCGGTAGTAATTGGAATTTAGTGCCTGCATAGTTTCAATCTAACCGAACTAACACTAACGTATTTGTTATGTGTACCATCAGATAGCAACAGTAACAACTTTTGGTTATGATCATTAAATTATTTATATTTCTATTCTGTCTTTGCAAACATTTTTTATTAATATTCATTTCTTTTGTTTTGCAATTAATATTACTTCTTAGATTTTGTTTTTGTATTAATCATTCCCGTATACAATTCTGTATTGTAAATTCACTCAAAATAATAGCTGATATGTATATATTACAGATAGGTTCTAGCACTAACAATTAATGTAACAATTTGTAGAGAGAGACGTGACGTGACGTGGGAGAGACACTTGCAAAGGGCAGACTGAGGCCACAGCTGGGCTACTAGGTCAAGGACGCCAGCTGGCAATCGATCCACTGCGAAGGGCGCTGTGCGGCGAGGTTCCAGCCGGCTGTCAATGGAGGAGGCCAGTTCCGCGCCATTCAAAGGAGGTACAGACGGCCAACACACGTGGGCCACTTATCGCGACTAAATGAAAGCTGCAAATGGTTTTATTTCTCCCAGATGTGTGTCGCCTTTTATTTTAACGGTATCTTCAGTGGAATCTACAAGTACAATGTTTATGTAAGCTGTATTGTTTCGAAATTATAAACAGTTAACGTATTTTATTTTATTTTTTAACTTTTTTAAATTTTTATTTATTTATTTATTTACATAAGGGAAGAAGATTTTACTTACATTTTCGTTGCCTTTTCAGATATCTTCTGTGGCCTTGACCAGATGAAGGAAACAGCAGAAGATAGCTGAAAAGTCAATGAAAATGTAAGTAAAAGTTCTACCGTTATGTAATTAAAAATACGTGAACTGTTTATTATATGGAAACAATACATTTCACATTAACATTGTACTTATAGATCCCACTGAAGATGCCTTTAAAATAAAAGGCGAAACTTGGCTTAGAGAAATAAAATAAATTTCAGCACTTTCATAAACAAAGAATCATGGTTTTGCCTCTAAAATGTTATTGTCTTTGATTCTGACGGGGAATGACATGCCTTCAAAGTTATAATGTGCGCAGACATTGCTTCTTTTGTATGTGCTTGGATCACAAGCATTTGTAGGATAGTTCCTGTCACATACCAGAAGAGACCAAACAAAACAGAATTCATCCTGCTCAGCATTGTCTCAGGGTGATATCTTCCGCAAGAGAGATGAAACTGGAACCCCATTGATCCAATGATGCCAGAAAATTGAAGAGATGCAACAGAGGAGGCTTGGACGAATGAAGTATGACAGACTCCCTAATGTAGTCTCTGCGGCCGTGTAGAAGACGAGAATAATTTTGCTTCTCTCATACGTCTCTTCTCATCATTTGAGGAGGCTTTAAAAGGCTGGAGCTTGGAATTTTTGTGGCAGCGTTCGCATCCCATAAGTGATGCTCTTGAGCTGTAACTTTATTTCTATGTTAAACTGTAGCAACCCACAAGACGGATGTGTCACAGTGGTAGAGAAATACCCCTACACAGTGCACAGTACTGGCGAGTCTACCTCAGTTTGTGACTTAGTGACTCACCCTTGTATTACTACATTCGACTGACTCACTATTCATTTTCCTAGAATCTGGTACTCGTTTTATGTCTCTCGAAGTTTGATCTGTCATGTTAACATAAACCATTGTACCACGACTGAGTGCAATGTATTCTAATCCTGGTCAAAACCATTGTGTTAGCGCCCCATAATTATAACATCTACCTTTCTAATCTGTCGAATGTTCTCGTTTTAAAATAATGTTCAGAACACTCTACCCAATTTGAAATTGCTGTAAATTAAACGTAATTTATTCATATTGCTCGCCAAAGTACTGTGTCATGTTGCGTGCTTTGTACCTTGAGAGGCTAGTCGCATTCAGTGTTCCAATATTTTGATTAGCAAAATTTGTTACATCTTAAGCAGAAGTTTTACTTTTCGCTATGTCCAGAAATTACAGTATTAGTATTAGTACAAGTACTGACAAAGTTGAAAGTGACGAAGGAATTGATTGCATCGACATAGACGCACCAATTCAGTTTATACTTTTTTGGCATGCGATGGTACAGTGGCAGACGAATTATTTCTATACTACTGGCACAGAAGTGGAGAGGACACGAATCTTCTTTGATGATTCGCTGAAGCAACACTTGACAACTAGTACATAGCGAACAAACAACTACGAATACGAACTGTGAATGATAATGCCATTTGCGCTTGCATATCCAGCGTTTACGCGAGAGAAGATTCTCGTTTGCTGTTGCACTTTCGATGGTGTTTCCTTCGATGTAAAGGTACTTTTACATTTATTAACGTAAGCCCAATCCTTTTCTCCAGTCATTTTCTTGTTTCAGGCAGACAGAACTGACCTTTCGTACTACTCTTAGGCCCTATGCCTTAGTTATTAATAAAAAAAAATACAAAGTAGGATTTTTTACGAAGCTTATTAACAGGTTTTATGGTGAAGCATTTGTGTACTGTATGTAACAAATATTAACATAGAAACAGAGAACAATTTTGAATATTTGGGAGCTGCTTTGAGACTTCAAGTATTATGCTTCAAAGTAACTGTAAAAAGACTTTTCTCCGAAAGTTTGAGATTTTATTTTGCCAACTGTTTTTAACTAACAAAATATCCTTCAAAACTGATCATTTCCAGGCTATTATGATTAATTTCGTGTTTCTGATGAGAGTAAACTCATCTTCTATTTGCTGTTTATTAGGAAACTGTTTAATAAACAAAATTTTGCAAACAGTAACATACTATTGCAGATGAAGATGTTTTACAGGCTGCATCGAGCCAACATTAATTTTACATTTAAAATTTAGAGATGTAATTGAAAGTTACTTGAGTACCAAAACAATTGAGAAAACAATAGGCTCAATTTACCACTTTCAAATATTACAGTTGAAATATTTGTAATTTACCTGTATATGACGTTTACTTTATAAAAACATTATACTTATTATGAGAGAAGTTGTAAATGGTATGAATTTTTTTAATGACTTTCCGACAATATGCCGCCTTTGATGGTGTGTGTAGAGAGTTTTAGCAGTGAAGAAAAAAAAGTATGCGTAAGACGTAAGCAACATCAGATCTTCTCGTGGTACAGAAGACACCTTTGTTATCGGATAATAGTAATAAATAGCGCTCTCGTTTCTCTATTCCGTATGATAATAGACGGAAACATTTTCCTTTTTGGCTCAAGATAATACACAGATCTCAAGCAGCCCTAGTTAACAGTATATTTATTTAGGTCAAATAGGTTGTACCTCTATTTTGACCCTCCCCTACGCTACGCTACTGCCCTCTTCAATTTCCCACGGCAGAACACGGAACTAAACTTTGTTTATGGGCAGATGGGGCCCAAGGCATCTGACAATATGCGCCAATACATGATCGACTGACGTGGATCGCCATTCTAGAGTCACGTTATTGTCACAGTTGCGGCTGTATATTCTTGGCATCTACTGTAATGGATAGGCATATCGCAGATACACGTAATTAAAGCGCACGTTCAGGAAAACAGTTATAATAAATAATATTGTTTATTTGTCGTCAATTTGTCAGAAATGAAGGCTCATCAGGGTTATTGATCAACCTACACCAGCATAACATATAAATCTATCTTTTAAAAATGTCGAACCTGGCAGTGGGAACACGATCGTCTTTTTTACTAGAACGTATACTAAAATATCTAGTTAATTTTAATTTCTTAGCCTCTAGTGTAGAATAGTTTATTAACAAAAATGTGTTTTAATTAGCTACTCGGGTAATACGAAACGCTGCAGCGTCTCAGGCGCTCCGCGCTGCTGCTACGACAAGACTCAGTCCGCTATGGGGCGCCCGCCCACCGATCAGCTCCTTCCAAGCCTATGGTTCACGACGGTCAGTGCTCTGCGTCTCTCTCCGCAGCGCCTACGCCACCAATCTCCTCTCTTGTACACTGTTTGTTGATAATCCACAAGGAGTGCACAAAAAAAACAATTACAGCCAATGCAACGTTTTTTGGCATTTTTGACACTACAAATTAGTTGGGCATTTTTGTGCGCTCGGATACAGAACGAGATACCAAGACGTCAGGAATGCCTAACCTAGTAATGACTAACCGGTGCAAACACGTCTCTATATAGTTTATCTAATTCAAGCGGCACCACAGTTTCCATACAGTGAATCATACAGGTGCTCCTATTAACTAAACTGCGATTTTTGCTGAAGTGCCTAGTAAAAGGATTTTTCTAACGAAGTTCACTTTCAGGCCGGAGAAACTAACACTTGAATTTTTTTCTTATTATTGTTGCGTTTTTCAGCATACATAGAGGTACAATCGCCATCGGATTCTCATTTCTGTGCTCTTTGTCTGTGACATGTATCACTTTGACATATGATGAACCGTATATTATTAACATGTAGCATGTTATTGCAATGAGAACTAGTGGGTTCTCTCTCAGATGAGGAACCATGCTCGCAGCAGAATATTATTCATGTTAATTCATATCAGAGTTTGTCAGTGCTAGAATAGTAGTAACACTTATATGAGACGCAAAATTAACAGTACAGGGATCATAAGTAGTAGTTCATGACGGCACATATGTATACTGTATTTGCAGCATCTATTGTGAGACAAAACACATCAACGCCTGCATCTTATTGCAACGCATTGTTACGTTCATTATTAACGCATTGTATATAAATAGGTGTAATTTATGTGTTAGTGCATACCAATATATTTGTGAAAGTAGGTATTGCTGTAAAAAGAATGAAAGCCTCTCCGTTTGTGGGTATTGGTCAGCCATTTAGGAATTGGGACTTTAGTTCGTAGCGAGGCCTTTTGTTGTGCGAAGGCACCCCCACCCCCTCCCCCGCTCCCGCCCCCTCCCCCTTACTCCGAGTGGTGACCCAGAGGGTGTTCTGTCCTCCCTCCCAAACTTCCTGTCTCCGAGGTCTTCCTCACTACACCCAGTCTGCCCTTCTAGAAACGGCCGTATTCGGATCTGTGAAGAACGTTTAAAACAAAAATCGTCTAAATCTCGATCGTGGTGGTGTTTTGTGCTTTCTTTTTTACAATATGTCGGAGCTACCCTGTCGGATGTTTCATGTGTCGGGAAGTGCTTGGAGAGGGAACAGTGACAGTGAAAAACCGCGGAATCTCCAGCAGCGTCCTTGCGCGCTGGACTGGTCGCACGGTGTATATGTTGAATATCTGTGAGGGCTTGGAGTAATTCTGGGATGTGTCCTGCACCAGCACTGAGCAACACGTTGACATGAGATCCTCTCGTATCGACCTAGATACTACTTCGACAAAATAAAAACGTATTTTGAATCCAAATACACCATTTCCTTGGAATGAGAAACTACTGTCCGTCAGGCAATGTTACTTTCAAAAGGAATGACAAGGTACGAACATTGCATATATGCCATGTGGCCAGTTATTTTAAAGAGAGAAAAAAATCAATGAATACCTCATTGAGCGTATTACCAGTTTTGTTTCTCGGTTTATGGTTGATTCCTAGGTCGGCCTTATCGTTATGTTTTCTTTACTCCATTAACTAACAAAAAGACTCACAATTTGTCGCAGAAAAGTCTTCCCAAATGCTCAAATTTTGTCCAGTTTGCTTCCTGATAAAATTATATGTCCGCAGGTCAATATGGAAATTACAAGTGACCTGTTATTGGTAGAACATCTTGTTATGTTAAATAGTGTTCCATTTGAATCCAACACTAATTTTGTGCACGTTCCTTGATGAAGTGCTCAATAGATTCCGGACCTGTGTTTGTTGCCTGCCTCGTTGATTTCATAAAATGTTACGTAGTCTCATGGCCGGATGCGTTGCAGGTATAGTTTCAATTGCAATTTGCTCATTACAGCGCGGTGATACGTTTCAGAGTACAAACTTAATGGCGACTTTTAGGTGCCTTGTATCTCACGTCGATAGATTATCATTCGATCGGTATCGTCGCAGATAGAGGATGACATTAATTTACTAACAATTGCAATGTTCAATTCAATTCGAAAGCACATTATCTTAAATGAAATTATCAATTGTTCTAAAATGGTGGTAAAATTTTAAATATAGATACAACTTATTTGTAAATTACTTCAAATGTTGTTATCCCATAAAGTATATAATAAATTCTGAAGCCGCATCAGATGTTTTTATTAAGATCGTTGCTTCACAGGTCCACGACCGTTTTCACATTTTTAAAGACTCATCTTCAGGTGTTAATTTTTTTCATATGAAAATTCATTATAGTTACCCAAGGTTATAATTGCTTTCATCTGTCATGGGAATAAAATTTAATTAATTAGGCCTGGATATATGGAACCAGTCAAACAGAAATTATCACTGTCATTCAGAATAAAAACCAAAGATGTTAAAATGTGGAACAAATAGTCGCGTAATTTTGATTACTGTATTTTCCATGAACCAAGTAGATCGCCGACGAAGTGAAAGAGTACAAACCAAAGAAGCTTGTAGAGTCTATGGGACTCTACTACGGGGTCATCAGTCCCTAAACTTACAAACTACTTATGAACTAGCTAATCCTAAGAACGTCACAAATATCCATGCCCGAGGGGGGATTCGAACCCCCGACCGTAGTGGCCGTGCAGACCGTGACTGGAGCGCCTCAGTCCTATCGGCCACCGCGGCCGGCAACCAAAGAAGACTGTCCAAAGAATCGAAGAAACCGATAGAAGATGAATTTGTATTTTGTTCATCTTTGCATCAAGGTAAAAAAGGCAAGGTAAAAAAACTTACGAATATACACAACCACCCACATTCTGTTTTGTTTCAGCTTCACGAGGACTAAATTCAAAACATGCTTGTGTAAACATGATTTGATTATAATACTCAACTGCATCGATGCTTTGGGTATATTTCCATAATAGCTGCTCATTTAGATAATATTCCTTGAATGTGAGACGCGTAGGACAAGACTCAAAGTAGGTACAGTCCGTATTTGGACAACAGTGCCTAGTATCATTGCAGAATATGATCGTTCGCATTACTTTCTAGTTTTGTTACAAAAAGCTCTGACTGAAAGTTGGTGAGGGTAAGTTATCTATTCATCAATATTTCTCAGTCCTGTTGTCTGCTTGATTTCGGACTGAAGCTTTTCTTTATGATGCCATTTGCTAGCATGGCATGGCTAAAAGCCAGTTGAGGCAAGATGCTTGTAGGATTGAGAATATTGTGAGCTGTCACTTTCAAGATGCGAAGTGTTTGATACCTTACTGTTTAGTGACAGATGGGGCAACGTTCATTTCCAGTAACTTTTCATGGGAAAAATATTAAAAAAAAATTGTCACAACCTAACAAAGTAATTGTTTAGTCTTTTTGTTTTTTTTTGGGGGGGGGGGGTAAGGGATGGATGTTTAAGTATCTCAGTCTTTGACCTACCATATTTTGCAAGCACAATATCAGTATTTTTATCTCCTATAATCATTTGCTGAAAATATATCATAATGCTGTAAAGCTTCAAAAAATTTAATGGCTGGTTTCGGGCTCATTGGACGAATTAAATATCTGCATCCTAAATGTGACGATGGAATCTATCAGTAGATAGCGCCGCATATTAACCGAAATGCGCGACTCCCCTCTTGAAGCCCACATGAGACGAGCGTGATTTCGCGACGCTTATCGTTACACAGGTCTTCCTAGTACAGCTAAGAACTGGCAACATCGTTGCTGATATTTGGCAACACTGTGACAGTGCAGTTACTTCCGCAAGTGGTACTGAATTGTCTTGCTAAGTTCACTTGACATTCCTCTTCTACTTTCATGACTCATACTGTATAATGCCCATGTGATATGAGAGACAGAAATTTAACTGTTGCACTCAAGGAATGCAGTTATTCGTGTAGGTGACTTTCAGGTTATCTTTCGCGATGCGTAAGAGGCTCAGCATTGAATATCTGACAGACTGAGGGCACACTGCCACAGCGTGTGTTTGGCTGTGCGGTTCTGCTTGTGTTTTGTGATGCAACCCTGGTGTGAGTCATCAGTTCTAATCCTGGTCGAAGAAAGTGCGTTTGCAGATGGAATTTCATTTAACTTCGTTTCATTTTACTTTATACGCTGCAGATTGCAAGAAGAAACTCTTTAACGGAATCAGAAGAAAAGCTTTATACTATAAGTCTTTCAGAAAGGTCGACTCCAAATTATGGAAATGGTATTAGATGTCTTCTTTGCTTCACCATACAAACGCCTTTTAAGGAATTCGAATTGACCTCCATTTATGCGAAATATCTGCTTTAGAAATGAGACATGAAGACACGAACCTTGCAGTGTGCCTGTGTTGCTTTAGAATGTGCATTGAAACGTTTTCACATAATTTAGCTAAACATTTACCATAAGGAATGAAACAACGGCACTAAAACATTTTAGTGAGTTACGCATTGTGTCTTGATGTAAACATATGAACTGATGACAGTAACAAATTACATGAAGGGCTTTTCTGAAAGGAAAAGGATCGAGATTTAAACCACAAATAAGTGTTAACCATCGTAGAGTGCCATTGGATTGAATCAACGACCATGGCAATATTTTGCCTCTCTAATGTGTTATGTATTAGTGTAATAATATGATCATCATTCAAAATGGGTTGTCTGCTCCGTTCATATCGTGTCTGAAATACACATCTCAACCTTTTTTGTGGATCACCACTCAGTAACACTACAGCACTTTACATATTCAGGGCGATGAGCGGCAGCAGGCGCTGTGGGCAGAGGGCGAGGCAGCGCTGTGTAGCGCCGCCACCACTGCTGCCGGCGAGTGGGCCGCGGAGAGCTCTGCCAAGTGCTGCGGCCAGAGGTGGCAATGTTATTGGGCCGAAATGTTATTACCAGTGTATCAAAAAATGAAATACGTTACGCATATGCTCCCCTTGCACATGTGGCATCAGCATGCACGAGGGACGTGAATTAAAAATATTTGTCAACAGTCGTGATCGATCACAAGGACTCGCACGTAAGGCAGGCATTTTACCGCCAGACCACGGATGTAGATGATCTGTTTATCTTCTAACTGCATATAAGAAGTACTGCATGAACTCACGCAGTCTACAGTATTGCCAGATTGTGCAGATAGCCGGACTTAGAGCGAATCAGCGCGGCCACGTTTATTGTCCCATGTCGCGATCGGCTCGGACTTAGGCTCAGCGGCGGCCGGCCGGCGGCCAGGTTTTTTGTCAAAGAGTGTACATTATGTAAAAGTTAAAGGCAGGAAATAAAAGTGAAAGTCATACTGTAGGCTTTAGATTTTGTGCATATCCTCTATTTTGTCAAAATTTCCTCCTTAAGCACTTAATTTGGTAAATGCAGCAACAATCTCCAAATTTTTCTGTTAGTACTTTTATTACTACACATTGAACACTCTGAGGAGTTGTTCAGAATCTCTTAGCCATTGCTTTCCTATGAGTCACAAGGATGTCTTACCACCTAGTAGAAACAAGCTAAAAATTCTATAAATTTTCTCTACTATTCTGAAAAGGTACGCAAAATACACATTTCAGAAAATAAGTTTTGTGCATACAAATTATTTCAGTTGAATGATCGAGTACATCAGAGATCGGCAGTTTTTTTTTCTTTGATAATAGCTTACGTGCCTCCATACTAAATTATCATATCCGTGGAAAATATATATCTAAACAACAAAATCATTATATAACTTCGTCTCTTACATCAGCGGCTCTTTTTTATTTTATTTTACTTTTTTAAACTCTTAAACAAATAACTTCACAGAATTACTACGTGAAGTACCGGTTCTTCCATCAGATATAATAACAAAATATTTATCGGATTTAATTTTGTTTACAAGCTTCTATTTCAAACAGTTCCTTAGAATATTTATAAATTCATTCAATATTTCTGGTGAAGAATAAGATAATCTTTTTGATTTACCATATTCCAAATCAAGATGTGTTTCTCTAACACAATATTATACTTTCAGCATAATATGACTCGTACTTATAAAACGCCGTTGTCCTTCATCAGGTAAACAAGATACCAGTTTTCTGAATGTATGATTCTTTACTTTAGTTTTCCAATGTCAATTACTTACAAAGCTGTATTGTCTCTTGTTTCTTACAGTATTAGGGTCTTTAATCAAATTTTATATTTTTGATGATCCTGGAGTTCTTTTCTTTCTCCATTTTTGTAGTTTCATGGTCGCAACGAATTCACCTTGCACCTCTTTTTCAGTAGTACTATTGGAAACAGCAAGTAAACGCAGCAAAAGAGAAAAGGTAACTAGTTGCTGGAAAGTAAACCATCCAACATGTTTTCCCTACTAGGAATCTCCTTGTTAAATCACTCTTATTACAGATACTGCACGTCACACCATCCAACATGTTTTCCCTACTAGGAATCTCCTTGTTAAATCACTCTTATTACAGATACTGCACGTCACATTTTGTTCTTAATTCGTCGAAAAAAGCTTACCTGTTTTGGAAATGGGCACAATCTATTTTTCCTATCCACATTGGGAACATCTTCTCTAATCACCGACATCCGTCAAGTCATATCGTTAATAATCTTCAAAAAATGTTCAAATGTTTGTATAACTTATGGGACTTAACTACGGGGTAATCAGTCCCTAAACTAACAATATACTTATGAACTATCCAACACTAAGGACGTCACAAACATCCATGCCCGAGGGGGGGATTCGAACCCCCGACCGTAGTGGCCGTGCAGATCGTGACTGACGCGCCTCAATCCCCTCGGCCACCGCGGCAGGCTAATAATCTTCCCTGATAGTAACATGGTCAGTATTATATAAAGAAATTTTCATTAATTTCTTTGATCCATGTTCTTCTAGGCCTCCACTTGTTTCCGTATTGTTGACCTTACCCTCTAAAGATGAGTCATTGTATCTCAATCATTTCTCGCTTCCATGTGGTGATAAGGTTGTTTGATGATCTTCAGTTGTCATGATGATACCTGAAGATGGCTACAGATAAGCTCTGACAGTTGTAGCCTATTTCTTTTTATTTGCTGAAATCCAATATTTATCTAATATGTATCTACTACTAGAGGCATATAGGAAGTGACATGAAGATAGTGCTTAATATTTTAGTGGTTCAGGAAAAGATTTCCATGCTGCATTATCGCCACTTTCCAATTCCTTAACAATATCTTCACTCCAGAGCTACCTGATCTCCAACAAAGGGTCATTGTGGCTTGAGAAATATCGCTCACTAATCCAACCAGGAAGGTAGATAAAGCTGCTTATTTCCACAGGATAAAATGAAATATTCTTTGCTACGCATATTTATGAAGTGTAACAGCCACATACGAAAAATAGCATGGAAATGTTACATTCAGATTAGTGTAAGCCGGTTATTTTCAAAAGTTATATTGATGATTTTTTGACATGTCTCCGCTTGACCAGGACCAGTCACATGCAAGTGTTGGACTTTTGTACGTCCATCAACACTTTTGATTAGTTACGTACATAAATTGGTTGACTAATTAAATTTATTGATACCCTGATTTTTGTTCATTTGTTACCTCACACGCCCCATACCAACCGTAACTCCCCACACGCCTGAGTGAGCTTTTAATAGTGGGTAACGGTGCTACTTGGGATTGGAACCTTAATCCTCCCGATTCCGGAGGCCTTCCAATTCCTCCTTTGATGAAAAATAAAGGATACTAGTCCATTTTTATCCAGTTACTGATGATCTTACTTCATTTACAATTTGGACTCGGAGAAAACTGTTATTCGGTATCCTTCGATTCTAATACACTTTGGAGTTTGGTACTACCATAATTAAGTGTATCATTACTATCCTAAGACAGAAGACATCACACATTGTCTACCCTGATACTATTAGAGTTACAGATTAGCTTGTAGTAGCAAATGAAAGAGAAGAACAACACGATTCAGATGATGTGTTGACGTCACTTATATTAATTCCATATAAAACGTCATTCAGAAAACTAATATTGATGCATTTGTAACTAAACTACAGTAACTAGCGAGGGTTCATCAAGACGCAAAGTTTGGTATAACCATATTATCTGGAACATTTATACTGCGAATAATAATGTTTATTAAGGAATAACAATAGTGATTTGTTAATAGCAATTAATACAAGTCAGATACACGAACAGCGAGGCAGTAATAAGTTGCAGCCGGCCGCGGTGGCCGAAGGGACTGTGGCCCGTCAGTCACGGTCTGCACGGCCACTACGGTCGGGGGTTCGAATCCCCCCTCGGGCATGGATATTTGTGTCGTCTTTAGTATAAGGTAGTTTATAAGTAGTTTGTAAGTTTAGGGACTGATGACGCCATAGTTAAGTCCCATAAGCTATACAAACATTTGAACATTTTGAATAAGTTGCAGGTGTCGTAAACACATATTATGACCTGTTTAAGATATATTTTTTTGTTATCGACGGTATATTTGTTTAAATTTATGAGCACAGTAATTCTGAAATCACGACTGGAAAGTGTACCTGATAAACACTTTACCTAAGTGATTACTTAAATATTCATTGTGCGACGGCCAAAGACTTATTCATCGGTCATGCTGAAGATACTCAATTGTTTAAACTTAAGATTTTTGTGGTATTATTAATGTCGGAACTTATAGTATCTATTTGCATTAGAATGCTAATGCTGCCGTCATATCAACATTTCAATCACTGAACTTCGTTAGGGTGAGGTTTTACTGTAAAGACCCTACATATCGTATATATGGGGTGCCGCGAGCGGCCCAGGATCAGTCAGCGGCAGTTCAGTCTTGATGGCAGACGTGTGTTGGGAGTTCAGTGAAATCGAGGCAGACGATAGGTGATGAACATAGCCGCAAAATCCGCCGCGCTGAACTCCGAAAATTTGCGGATGGGTGTGGACTTTGATTTTGAACAGTAGTCAGAAATTTTTTATCGCATTCTGGCTTGGATTATTTGGACAGAACAACGAACTTTAATAGCAATCAATTTAGGAATGTTATCCAATTGATGAAACATTCATATAGCTATTTTGTTAGCAATATTGGGGGCTGGAGCTAATCATACCAGACGGAGTGTAACGGGTTTAGCGGTTATCGCCAGACGTAATCACGCAGTAGGAAATAAACAGTTCTAGTAAAAACGCAAACCTCATGTTCTAGACAGTTACTTAGTAAATGCCACCCTAGTTAAACATTCCAAAACTTTGCAATTGAAAGTTTAGTTTTACAAATTAATGTATACGAGTATGGACAGCAACGATCCAAAAGTAGCAGGAATAAGTCATCCCATAAGACGAAGTCAGTTAGTTTAAGGGCCCGTTCCGTTACAAAGAGGAGCAACCGCGCACTCCATAACGAGGTGAGGCGTCTTACAGCGCTCGTCTATTTCATGGCGCCACTTGAAAGTAATAAAGTTCGCTGATTTCAATAAATTTAATTCTGTAAGCAGTTTGAGTCAATGTGCGACATTTAATAAGTATGAATAAATTTGTTATAATGTTAGATCAATATGTTCACACACTATCACATGGTTCAACACTTGCAACGGTTTTGCTCCAAGCTGCCTTAGTAACACACAAAGTACATGCTGAAGCAGACTTTCCTCCACTAAATGTAATTCGTACAAGAAATAAAGGAACACAATTTAAATATGAATGTCGAGATGAAGTTCTATTGGTCACTTAATTTCAAAGTTGGTTTATTCTTTATAATTTGCTCTTCATTTTTGTTTTTTTATTTCTGACTAATGTAGTTCCTCGTTATGTCAGATTACCCAGATTTCGATGGTACGGACTGCAGTAATTCTGATCGAGCTGTCAGTGACACATCATCCAGCGATGTTCTATGGTTACAGGTTATTTATTTATCTCCGTAAAACAATCTATGGTGTAGTAGAGTAATGTTAGCAGTGTTATTTTAACATGCATTATGTACCTTACTTTTCATCCCAATTTTTAAAATCTCATAAAAATTATCTAAATATTTTCAGTGTATCAGCTCTTTTCGTTAACAATATTATTAACGTTTGTCGTTGGCAGTCTATAAATGGCGATCTCTTTTAAAATGTTTATGTTATATACTTTTGGTGTTATTTGAAAGATTTTGATTGAACCTATTACTTTATCAGCTTCGTGCTTTTCTGTTTTTAAGTGGTTTGAGTAAGTGGAATCGTTTGAGTCGTCATTTATTTTACGTTCTCTGTCTCTTACGCTTTTTCACTATGCTTACATCAAACTATTTCTTGTTTTATATATATTTGAGCAATGCTACTTAGTTTCTGTATAACTGTTTGTTCTGGTGCTAAATTTACTAGTCTGAGACAAATAATTAAGATTTTGGTTCAAAACAAAGACATGCACTTCTCGTTATAATGACACTGCAAAGACAAATTTAAAACACAATACCTTCATTTACACACATAAATAAACTGTTAACATAGTGCATCGATTGATTATGTGTCACTGTGCGTTCGGTCCGTGTTACTGTGGTCGATACCAGCAAAAACTCAGTAATGTGAGATAAATAAAAGATACATTAGATATAGGTAAAATGAAATAAAGACCGATTTAAGAAACCATTTAAACTTATCTATAAAACAAATACAGCGAAAGCACACCATTGTGCACAATGGATCTGAGTAACAGACACTTAAGTAACCGAAATTATAAGCAGTTATACCTGTACCAATGTTAATGAAAAAGAAATCAGGATTAGACGATTGCTGTAGTTCCGAACTCGGCCTATTACTAATATATTAAGATCAGTACATAACAGCTATCTTAACATGATTGTGGTAACTTCTTCGATTATAACCATGTCATTAAAAGACATTGACCAGGCTGGACGCCCTAGATAAAGGGAAGTAGTTATATTTGATGAGATTTGCCTTTTTCAATAGTTGTGTTATTTAAATACCGATAGAAAAACACTTGGGAGAACTGACACTGATATGCAAGCATTGGCTTTCACATTGAAATGAAATCCTCAAAACTGCATTGTCCATCAAACACGAATCGTAGACAATATGTAAATCTGTCGTATCGTTTTATAAATGAAATATCAACTATTCCAACACAGCAAAAGCAAAAGCAAAATGTGTATATCGGTAATCCCACAATTTCAATTTTAGTTGGGAAAGATTATATTAGAAGTAAACAATTCAAAAATTATATAAGATCACAACTTCAGCAAGGCTTACTCCTTTGGCTATTTTTCATTTGTACTTGAGATCTTTCGAATGTCTCTTGGCTTGTAGCTATATGAGATTAAGCAATCGAAGTTTTAACGACGAACCGGAGCTGGTACCAAGAAAGATTATGCGAATCGATCAATTTCTTTTGCCAGTTGTGTAAAACTGACCTGAAATTGTTGATCAGTTAATATCACAATTTCTTACGCAGAGAGTTTCTTACCTTAGGCGAAGAAACATTGTTTCTCTAGGTTGTTTCACGAGCATAGGTATTTGGACGAATGCAAAACATACATATTTTATGGAATACTTCCGCCCGTTACCGAAATATGATAGTTAGGAGTTGTGATATTTTTATCGCGTCCTGAGAATCTTTCGACGTCTTTACAATGACGGGCTAAAAAGGTGATATTATTTTGTCAATTAATTGTCGATTCGTTCGGTATACGTTAATTGCAGTAAGTTTTAAAATAAGTATGGTAAAATAATCGCACAGAAGCAGATTATTTAACTTATAGTGAAGATGGTTTGAAGACATTCTATTGCCGAATGCGACGGTTAATCAGTTCATACACCACATCTCTAAAAAGGCGAATATGTCGATGCGAATCAAAGATGCAAAAGAGGATAACTAGAATCTTAATTTATCTAACCTTTTGAAATTACTTAAGTACAAAAGTCTTGTCATGCCATGTGACACTACCTGCCATGTGATACTTCCTATTACAAGCACACCCTTCCTTGAAACAGTACTGTTCCGATAAGGTAAATACATGATGAAGTTGTTGACATATACATACAAACAGTTCATAGAGTTTGACCTTAGGGTTGGCAGCACTGGCACGCGTGGCGTAACCAGGGCAACAGTACAGCCGAGGAGGTGTTTGTGAATGCGAGAGTTCAAATGTTAAAATGTTTGTGAATCTATGGTTCTTAACTACTCCGGTCATCAGTACCTACGCTTACAAACTACTTAAACTGTCTTATGCTAAGGACAACGTATACACCCTTGGCGGAGGGAGGACTCGAACGTCCGACGGCGAGCAGCGGCGAGCTCCGCAGCTAGGCGCCTTGGAACGCTCGGCCACTCAACCGCGGCGATGCGGGCGTCCTCCCCATCTGCGCTGCCCTCCCAGTCACATCAGCGTTGGTCGAAGCGCACCTTCTTCTTTACCCTTAGTCACTAAAGCATACATGAGACATGGAAGTTCTTTGAATTTGTGTTGTAATTAAGTCTTTTAGAAACTAGTTTACTCTAGTTTTAAGAAAAATAGTATTCAGAACACTACGTTTCGTATTTCTTTCTTGGACCATTCAAAGTAACGATCTTTTCTGAACTTGTTCGATTGACGTATTAATATTAAAAGTAATGTAATGTTATTTATTTTATTGTGAATCGTTATTATATCGCTCTTATTACACTCCTGGCCATTAAAATTGCTACACAACGAAGATGACGTGCCACAGACGCGAAATTTAACCGACAGGAAGAAGATGCTGTGATATGCAAAGGATTAATTTTTCAGAGCATTCACACAAGGTTGGCGCCGGTGGCGACACCCACAACGTGCTGACATGAGGGTAGTTTCCAACCGATTTCTCATACACAAACAGCAGTTGACCGGCGTTGCCTGTGAAACATTGTTGTGATGCCTCGTGTAAGGAGGAGAAATGCGTACCATCACGTTTCCGACTTTGATAAAGGTCGGATTGTAGCCTATCGCGATTGCGGTTTATCGTATCGCGACATTGCTGCTCGCGTTGGTCGCGATCCAATGACTGTTAGCATAATATGGAATGGGTGGTGTTAGGAGGGCAATACGGAACGCCGTGCTGCATCCCAACGGCCTCGTAGCATTAGCAGTCGAGATGACAGGCATCTTATCCGCATTGCTGTAACAGATCGTGCAGCCACGTCTCGATCCCTGAGTCGACAGATGGGGTCGTTTGCAAGACAACAACCATCTGCACAAACAGTTCGACGACGTTTGCAGCAACATGGACAATCAGCTCGAAGACCATGATTGCGGTTACCCTTGACGCTGCATCACGGACAGGAGCGCCTGCGATGGTGTACGCAACGACGAACCTGGGTGAACGAATGGCAAAACGTCATGTTTTCTGATGAATCCAGGTTCTCTTTATAGCATCGTGATGGTCGTTTCCGTGTTTGGCGACATAGCTGTGCGTGTATTCGTCATCGCCATACTGGCGTATCACCTGGCGTGACGGTATGGGGTGCCATTGGTTACACGTCTCGGTTCCCTCTTGCTCACATCGACGGCACTTTGATCAGTGGCCGTTACATTTCAGATGTTTTACGACCGTGGCTCTAACCTTCATTCGATCCCTGCGAAACCGTACATTTCAACAGGATAATGCACAACTGCATGTTACAGGTCCTGTAAGTGCCTTTCTGGATACAGAAAATGTTCGACTGATGCCCTGGCCAGCAATTTCTCCAGATCTCTCATCAACTGAAAGAGTCTGGTCAATGCTGCCCGAGCAACTGGCTCGTCACAATACGCCAGTCACTACTCTTGATGAACGGTGGTATTGTGTTGAAGCTGCATGGGCATCTGTACCTGTACACGCCATCCAAGCTCTGTTTAACTCAATGCCCAGGCGTATCAAAGCCGTTATTACGGCCAGAGTTGATTGTTCTCAGTACTGATTTCTCAGCATCTATGCACCCAAATTGCGTGAAAATGTAATCACATGTCAGTTCTAATATATTCGTCCATGAATACCCATTTATCATCTCCATTTATTCTTGGTGTAGCATTTTTAATGGCGAGTAGTGTATTTATGAATTTACAGAAGTATTTATACTAAGATTTATACTCAGTTTGAGCTCTAAGTGACATCATAGACACGAATAATGATGTGTAGTGTAGGGCGAGGGCAGCGTTATGACGACTGCAATGGGTGCTTTCAACTGCGTGGTACATTGTTTTGACCACATATGAGGCCTACACATTTTAACTCTTAAGTACTATCCCAAAATATTATTTCATAAGGGAAAATTTAAGTACCTGGTAATCAAAAAGTCAGTATAAATTTGAAAACTTAATAAATCACGGAATAATGTAGATAGAGAGGTATAAATTGACACACATACTTGGAATGACATGGGGTTTTATTAGAACCAAAAAGAAAAAAGGTTCAAAGTATTGATAGACGCGTGAAAGATCTCTTGCGAGCGTCGTTTGGTGATGATCGTGTGCTCAGTCGCCACTTTCGTCATGCTTGGCCTCCCAGGTCCCCAGACCTCAGTCCGTGCGATTATTGGCTTTGGGATTACCTGAAGTCGCAAGTGTATCGTGAGCGACCGTCACCTCTAGGGATGCTGAAAGACAACATCCGACGCCATTGCCTCACCATAACTCCGGACATGCTTTACAGTGCTGTTCACAACATTATTCCTCGACTACAGCTATTGTTGAGGAATTATGGTGAACATATTGACCATTTCCTGTAAAGAACATAATATTTGTCTTGTCTTCAAAATGTTCAAATGTTTGTACAACTTATGGGACTTAACTACGGGGTCATCAGTCCCTAAGCTTACAAACTAATTATGAACTATCTAAGACTAAAGACGGCACAAATATCCATGCCCGAGGGGGGATTCGAACCCCCGACCGTAGTGGCCGTGCTGACCGTGACTGGAGCGCCTCAGTCACCTCGGCCACCGCGGCCAGCTGTCTTGTCTTAATTTTTTATGGTGATTATTGCTTTTTTGATCGGATGAAGTGCCATCTTTCGGACATTTTTGAACTTTTTTTTGTTCGAATAAAACCCCATGTCATTCCAAGCATGTGTGTCAATTTTTACTTCTCTATCTACATCACTCCGTATTTTTATTAAGTTTTCAAATTTGTACTGCTTTTTTTGATCACCTGGTACTTTCTAATTCGATGATAGTATTTATTATTTGCCATGTACAGACGTTTTAATAAGGAGGAGAAGGATGAGGAATGAAAACAATGACTGTAGCTGCTCTGGATCATTGTAATTACTAAATTGCGACAAGTGAAAATTTTGGTTGTGATGTCATCAAAAATATATTTGTTTTGATGCATAAAATATATCTGGAGTCAATAAATAACTTTTAATTAAAAAAAAAACAGTGTATTTATTTCAGATGGATTCCAAATTTACTGTAAGCAATGTTGAACATGGTTGACAGGTTTTACTTACGACTCTCTAAGACTCGAACGTGTACATATACACTGCGAAGAAAACCTCAGATAAACTCAGAGGTAAGGCACAGTAATTTAATACGGAAACTCGACATAAATTAGGAAGTACTGTACACTCTGGACTACCCATCGCGTTAATATCTTGTCTCCGACCTTTCTGGACTACTTAATCCACACTAATTAATTAACATAACATTATTACACTCCACATGATAAAACCGGGAATAATTACTTGTACGTATTTGCAACCTTATGCTGGCTGCAATTCTGAATGGCATTTCAAAATATTTTAAATATATTTTTTGTACGTCCTAAAAAATCTGGATCACAATTATAATATGCATACTACATTGTTAATGTTTATTGAATTCTGATAACACATAACACACCAGAATATTTTTAATTACATGCAGAAGAGATCAAACTGATTACGCTCCAGGTCGTCGATTTTGTTAAAGTAAATGATTAAACGCTTTTTATTTGAAAGCTCCTGTGCTTTTTCCTAAAAAAATGTAGAAGTTGTTTTATTATGGTACGACAAGGTCGATCTTTCGTTAACATCGGGCTGTGTTCTCAGTGGCAACGACATCACACTCAAATTGGTTGTGATGTCATTCGCCATTTATTTATTTACTTTTATGCCATAACCAATTCTGTGTACCAAGAATTTGATAATTTAAACTCCTAAGGTACGATAGATACTAATATGCTGCCAAGAAAGTCGGTCCCTGCCAGCTCGGCATACTCATAAACACAAAAAGGCATGCAAGTTGCTTCTTCCAACGACGCAATTTCCTCACTGCAGATGCGCCTACATACCCGTGTGTCGACTATCCCGCAGAACAAAAATGGAGTGCGGGTTAGCCAAACAGGATATAAGACATTACATTGTTATATGTACTATGTTTGGCAGGTGGCGCTGTATAACCAACCTCATAACTGTATCCTTCGACCATCATCTGGTTGGTCCAAACATATTTTAAACGATATAAATGCAGCACGCGGGTTAGTTCGCCTCGAAGACCGTAACTGGGTGTGTGTAGAACTTCTATTTGCTACCCGCTGTTGCTACATTTACGGAATTGGCCATTTCGTTTGTTTCGTAACTGGACACTTCTACACTGGAACTTCCACCTTGTCCTGACTTCGATTCAGGTCTGATTTTGGGGACTTCAAGTTTGGTGATATTATCCAGAACTTCTGTTGCAATAACTATTTCATTTCGCCGTGGACTCTTCGTCTGATATTACTAATTTCTTGCTTTAGTTTCCGACCGACTTACGGAGAGTATACCGGAACTTCTACTTTTCCAAGTGACGGAATATAAGTGTTGTACTAGTGAACTTTTTATACTTCCCGTCGTAATAAATACCCTGATACGTACGTGGCTGTATGTGATTACTGCAGTGCAGATTTTTGCTATAACTAAATAAAACTAATACGTGCAATGACTTACGTTTCTCTCGACGTGATTGTGGCGAGAACTTTGGGTACTGTCATCACTTATTGCAGCCGCGCGGGAGTAGCCGAGCTGTCTGGAGCGCCATGTTGCGGATCGCGCGTCCTCCCGCGGTGGAGGTTCGGATCCTCCCTCGGGCATGTTTCAAATCTTCAAATGTTTGTGAAGCTTATGGGACTTAACTGCGGAGTCATCAGTCCCTAAACTTACTACTTATGAACTGTCTAATACTAAAGACGGCACAAACACCCATGCCCGAAGGGGGTTTCGAACCCCCGACGGGGAACTCTCTCGCGCATCGCAGGACAGCGCCTCAATGCGCTCGGCCGCTTGGCCCGGCCCCTTGGGCGGAGCATTGCTAAGAGCTCCTGAGGCAGGTAAGACAGCTGCGGGGTTACCTCCTGCCTCCGGCTGCTGCCCTGTTCCCAGCAGCGTCCTCGCCGATGACGTCATTGCCATGGCAACCATCAGTCTCCGATCGATCTTACAGCGCGTGCGCCATAAACGCGGCACACAGATCTCGGACAACAACTGTCAAAGATGAAATACCTTATCTACAGGCGGTGTCTTTTAAATATACGCCATCTGCAGTCATAAAACATTTATTTACACACATTTCATGGCTATTCTATTTTTCTTAGTACCAACAGTGGTTTGTGGTTCAAACTATGATTATGTAATTTCGCATATCTACAATAAGATATATATTTTAAGAATGTCATGTACAAATGAAAAATAGCCACTGTAGTACGTCTCTACGAATGAGCTGATCTTAAATAACTTTTATAATAATTGTTAATTTCGAAATTGGTCTTTGGTTAGACGAAACTTGATATGTAAGAGAAAGATATACATTCAATGCTTTTGCAGTGTTGGAAACGTAATATGTCATATGTATAGAGAAAGTCAGAACGATATGTTATTCACCAAAACAATTTTATATATAGTGTCATTTTAATCTAAAACCCAATACTTGGAGTATCAGTGTCGGTTCTCGAACCATAATTAAGTTTCAGATGTAAATATTTACAATTCTGCATTAGTTCTTCTATTGGTAGCTAAATGCCGTAATATTGGAAAAGCTAACATTTTATCCGAGGTATTTAGTTTCCTTTACCTTGGGCCTGCAGCCTGATATACAATTTTAATGACATAATTGCAATCGGAAGTTACTGCTGTACTGTTTAAAAATGTTATTTATTGCTTTTAGTATAACAGTAGTAAGACGAGTTTGGAACTCTAACCTTCGTGAGGTGACATTTTTTCATTAATATTTATTCTTACATAACTGCTTATAATGTTGTTTACTTATTTGTCTTACCTCTCCAGGTTGGTTCAATACCTTACAAACATTTCGACATTTGAAATACTACTAGTACAAACAGGAAATAGATACAGTGCATGTACATGAAATCAAGACACACGCCCATCAACGCACTCCAATCACTTAAAAACAGAAAATCACAAAGCTGATAAAGTAAGAGGGACAATGAGTATCGTACAAATAACACCAGAATGATATAACATGAACGTTTTAAAGGAGATTTATACACTGTCAAAGACAAGCCCATATTAAATTAGTAACGAACAAACATAGCGGATTCACGAAAAGTAAATAGCCCGGATCACATTTTCCCCTGCCGCTGTTGAGTAAGTTCAGTGTCTCAGACCAGCTAAAGTCAAACCTTTCCTTCCTCATTCTTTTTGTTTCCCGTCTTTTATAATATTTGTGAATGGAAAATAATAGAACAAGGCAACGATATACACAGTACTGAAATGCATATATTGTGCCAGTATCTGCGGGAAAGAATTTATGTGGTTTCCCAAGTGTGGACAAAACTATGTGAGACGCAGCCAATAGCTAAATATTGTGAACGCAGTCTTTTTCCACACTACAAATTTTTGTTCCTGTCTATGATGTGATTAAGATCTCAGATTCAGAATAAAGCTTAGTACAAATGCGTCTGTAACTTCGTACATGTAGCAAAATTAACGATTCATAGTAAAATAAATAAGATTACAGTGCTGTTAATATTACCAGTGTAATACAGCAAGGTGAGAAAGGATCGTTACTTTGAGTGATCAAAGGACGAATTTCTAAATTTGTCTCCTGAATACTGGATATTTTTTTAAACATGGAGCAGACTGATTTCTACAATACGTAATTCCAACACAACGTCAAAAGTGAAATTGCTTAAAGGACTTCAATATATGCTTCAGTAACACTAAGGGCACTGAAGAAGTTACGTCTCGACAAACGATGCTGTGACTAGGAATGTAGCGCAGATGAGGAGATCTCGCTGATTCGCAGACACCTCCTTGTCTGCTCTGTTGTCCTGGTTACGCCGCCCGTGGCAGTTTTGCCAACCCTTAGGTCAAACCCTATGAAATGTGCGTAGGTATATGCCTGCCACTACACCATTTATATAACTTACCGGAATAGTAGCGTTTCGAGAAAGTGTGCAACTATGACAACTCGTATCCGTGAGTCCGCTTTCATGCATCCTAACTTTAATCGCAGGTAGTGTCGCAAAGCACGAGAAGAGAAATTGCGAATTCTGTTACTTTATATATGCCGAAATGTATCAAGACTTTTGAACTTAAATAATTTGAGATTATAGTTAACCTATTTGCATGTGACTCGCAGTGACATATTCGCCTTTTTATAGCTGTGAAGAGATCATTTTCGATTCCGATAACTACGTTTACCTACCGCAATTCATTAGCCGTCGTACTCGACTCGTCATCAAAATTTCTTCACCATACGTTACATCAAAGTAATTATCTTACTGTGCTTATGTGAAAGACAACTGCATTTAACAAAACAATTATTAATTGACACAATAATATTACCAAACGACCACGATTGTCTGGACGTCGAACTAGTCTCTGCACGATTAAAATTATGTCGTCTTCAAACCATCATATTTCGGAAATGGGTACTGAGTATTGAATATAATATAAACTTTTTGACTTCATCCATTTACCTACGTTCGTGAAACATCCAACAGAAACAACGTTTATGTAGCGGTTCGTTGTTCAAACTATGATTATGTAATTTGACATAGCTGCAAAAAGGTAGACATACTAATGATCGCTTGTGCAAATGAAAAATAGCCACGGTTGTAATTTGCAGAAGATCGTATCTCAGATAACTTTTATAATTGTTAGTTTCTAAAAATTATTTCTTTAGAAAATTCTGGAAGTGTGTGAATAAGATATACACTTAATGCCTTTGCTGTGCTGGAAAAGTTAATGTATAATTTTATGAAGTTGGGGCAGAATGATAAGTAGTCCACATGACAAAATTCACAGATAATGACGTTTTGAATACTTAATTACAATGTAAAAACCAATAAATGCAGCATTAGGGTCGGTTCTCCAACCGTATTTAAGATTCAGAGTAAATCTTTACAATTGTGCACGGCTCTTCTATTGGTAGCAAATTACCGCAATAATGAAAAGTATTTACTTTCTTTTATCTTGGCCTTCAGACTGGTATATATTTTTAATGACATAATTATTATTAAAAGAAGTTACCACAATGTTGATAATACAGCTGTAATTTATTGCTTTTCATGTATTAGAAGTAAGTAGAGGTCGGAACGATGACCATGTTCAGGTGACATTTTTTCATTAATGTTTCTACGAGTATAACTGCTTATAATTTTGTTTACTTATTTGTCTGTATTCACGTGCATTGTGCATCGTGGTATGGTATCGCTGTATTTATTTAATTGTTGCGTTTAGATGCAGAATGGTTTCATCACTTGGTCTTACCTTTATTTCGTTTTATCTATGTTTAAGACAGCTTTTATTTATATCAGCCGCGGTGGTGTGTCCGAGCGTTCCAAGGCGTCTAAATGCGGAGCGTGCCGCCGCTCGCCGTCAGAGGTTCGAGTCCTCCATCGGGCATGGTGTTTTTGTTATCTTTAGCATAAGTTAGTTTAAGTAGTTTGTAACCCTAGGGAGTGATGACCAGAGTAGCTAAGTCACATAGATTTACAAACATTTGAACGTTTATATCAAATTATTCCGTTTTCGCTGGTATCTGACCGAGCACTCGGTGACATATCATCCAGCATGTGTTAACAGTTTATTAATCTGTTTAATCTATTGTGTAGTAAGGTAATCGTTTTAATATTACTGTAACGTGGCTTGCATGTCATTGATTTTAACCGAAATTTAAAGAGTGAATAAAATTTTCTAAATAATATTTTGTGTTTCAGAATAGAAAACCTGCCACTTGAACACAGAGCTATACGAAAACGAACTAGCAGTAAGAAAATAGATAGTAGAAAAAAAGATTTTCATGCAACTACACTGAAGAAAAAATTGTAAGTAAAACACACAAAACCCACAGCCTATGAAATTCACAACGATATAAAATTGTCAAACAAATCAGTCAGAAAACGAAAGATCAGATTAAAACCATATACTTACGCAGAACAAACTTCAAATGTTTGTAATCCAATGGGACCAAACTACGTTGGTCATCAGTCCCTAGTCTTACAAACTACTAAAACTAAGTTAAACTAACCTAAGTATTACACACACATCCATGCCCGAGGGAGGATTCGAACCTCCGACGGGGGAGAGAACGCGATCCGTAACGTGGCGCTCCAGATCGCTCGGCTACTCCCGCGCAGCAGAACAAACGTCCAACGAAATAATCATATTACTCATCAAGACAACAGATAAATTCGTACACAGAACGGCATTTAACATCAAATCTCTCATCCATTCCCTCGGGCATGGATATTTGTGCCGTCCTAGTTCGTAAGTAGTTCATAAGTAGTTTGTAAGTTTAGAGACTGATGACCCCGTAGTTAAGTCCCATAAACTATACAAACATTTGAACATTTTTCTCTCATCCATTCCAGTAAAACAAATGTGTCATTATAGACATAACCAGACATTTTGAAGACTAATTTGTGTCACATCCGGGACACGAATCACAGACCAACCTACTAAGTAAGCGATGGAACCACTTTCCTAATTATATTTTATTTCTTGGTCGTGTCTTCTTCCTCTCCTGCAACCCGTCTTTCCGCTCGCCAAAATCACCTGAATCGGCGTGGACTACGAGCGAGTTTTAATCGAGAAAAATTTCTTCTTCTGTCACATACAAATGAAAATAAAGAGTCTTCTTGTTTGAACTTCTATGAAACCGAAGAAACTGAAGTATTCTCGCCTTGTAAGTCAGGGATTACTGAAAGTAATGGCATAAATAAATATATACTGCCATTTCCACTGAAGCACAGCAATTGCCCGACAGATTACGTCTTCTCCAAGTTTCGTGTCGAGTTTCCGTCTCTGAAACAATCTTCAAATCTTATCTTGTTTAGTCTAAGGTAACGGGAATGAGTACCACACGTTCGTCTTCTTTTAACTACGAAAAACTCCACGTCCGAAGCTTCCAGGCTGCTTCCCTGCCAGACCCACCAAAGACAACCAGAAAATTGGAAAAAAATGGTGGGTTTTTACACAGTAGAGATAGCGATTTGGTTATGTGCTTCAAGGGCTTCATACAATATGCAAGAGCGATAGGATAGAGAACGTTTAGTAGATGCAGGTATGACAAATTATCCTAGCATTATTGAAGATGTGTATTTTGTTAATAACATGTTTGCTATTCAACGGGTAAATGGATAAAAATTGAAGCTTAAACGTAAGATGGAAGGGTAAGGAGGACAGACACCAAACCAAACGACGAGTTCATGCCACTCTGCACGACCGAACAGAATGGTCATAGAGAAAGAATGGGAAGTGGGTTAAATATAAATGTCTTAGCGCTCGTAGGTAACTAGAATATGTAGTAATTGGAATTTAGTGCCTGCACAGTTTCAATCTAACCGAACTAACACTAACGTGTTAGTTATGTGTTCTATCAGACGGCAACAGTAACAATTTTTGGTTATGATCATTAAATTTATATTTTTATTCTGTCTTTGCAAACAATTATTTAAAAATTCATTTGTTTTGTTTTACAATTAATACTACTTCTTAGATTTTGTTTTTGTTTTAATCATTCCTGCATATAATTCTGCATTGTAAATTTACACAAAGTAATAGCTGATATATATATTATAGATAGGTGCTAGCACTAATAATTAATGTAACAATTTGTGGAGAGAGACGTGAAGTTACGTGGGAGAGACACATGCAAAGGGCAGACTGAGGCCACAGCTGGGCTACTAGGTCAGGGACGCCAGCTGGCAGTCGATCCACTGCGAAGGGCGCTGTGCGGCGAGGTTCCAGCCGGCTTGTCAATGGAGGAGGCCAGTTCCGCGCCATTCAAAGGAGGTACAGACGGCCAATACAGGTGGGCCACTTATCGCGACTGAATGAAAGCTGAAATTGATTTTATTTCTCCCAGATGTGTGTCGCCTTTTATTTTAAAGGAATCTTCCCTGGGATCTAGAAATACAATGTTTATGTAAGATGTATTGTTTCCAGATTTTAAACAGTTCACATATTTTTTATTCTTATATTTAAATAAGGGAAGAAGTTTTTACTTACATTTTTTTGCCTTTTTAGCTATCTTCTGTGGCCTTGATCAGATGAAGGAAACAGCCGACGATGGCTGAAAAGACAATGAAAATGTAAGTAATAGTTCTACCGTTATGTGAAAAAATAAATAAAAAATAAGTGAACTGATTATTATCTGGAAACAATACATTTCACATAAATATTGTACTTATACATCCCACTGAAGATTCCTTTAAGATAAAAGGCGAGAAATAAAATAAATTTCAGCAAACACAAGGCGTCTGTTCCACTTTCATAAACGAAGAATCATGGTTTTGCGTCGCAAATATTCTTATGTCTTGGATTCTGACGGGGAATGATGTACCTTCAAAGTTATAATCTGCGCAGACGATCCTTTTTTTGTATGATCTGGAAGGAATTCCAACGTGCACTCGGTGTGTTTGCCGGGGGGCCTCATCCGAGATGTGGAGGCGGCCTTGCCGGCGGCTATCGAGGGTGCGGGGTGCAGTCGACTGCAAGTCGTAGCTCACGTCGGCACCAATGACGCTTGTCGCTTGGGTTCTGAGGACATCCTCAGGTCCTACGAGCGGCTGGCGGAATTGGTGAAGGCTGCTGCCTTCGCACGCGGGGTGCAAGCAGAGCTGTCGATTTGCAGCATTGTTCCCAGGGTTGATCGGGGTCCTTTGGTTTGGAGCCGAGTGGAGGGTCTGAACCAGAGGCTTCGCCGACTCTGTGACAGTCATGGCTGCAGATTTCTGGATCTGCGTTATCGGTTGGGGAATTGTAGGGTGCCCCTAGATAGATCAGGGGTGCACTACACTAAGGAAGCGGCTACTCGGGTAGCAGAGTACTTGTGGAGTGCACATGGGGGTTTTTTAGACTAGGCGCTAACTCTGATGAGCACTCGCCTGTCAGCATTCAAACAGCGAATTCAGGCCACGTTCGGAACAAAAATTCGAACATAAAAATATTAGCCGCGAACTTACAGAGTATTAGAAACAAAGTTCCCGAATTTGCAGCGCTGCATGAAAGTTATTGCGCTCAGATAGTTTTAGGCACCGAAAGCTGGCTAAATGATGATGTGGAAAGTTCAGAAATATTTAGCGAAGCGTGGAATGTATATCGGAAAGATAGATCTGATACAACCGGAGGAGGAGTGTTCATCGCTGTGGACAAAGATATTGTTTCTACTGAGATCGAGGTTGAAAGTAATTGTGAAGTTATCTGGGCACGCATAACAGGTCTAAAAGAAGTAAAGTTAATAGTTGGTTGTTTTTACCGGCCCCCCAGTGCTGCTGTAGCAGTTTTAGAATCATTCAAGGAAAGTCTACAACAGGTAGTGCATAGGTATCCGGGCCATGCAATATTAGTCGGAGGTGACTTCAACCTTAAGAGTATAGATTGGGACCTCGCTAGTTACATTTCAGGCGGTACAGACAAGCAGTCTTGCGAGCTACTTTTGGACACATTCTCCGAAAACTGTCTTGAGCAGTTAAACCGGCAACCCACGCGCAATGGAAATATTCTAGACCTTATAGCCACAAACAGGCCTGACCTTATTAACGATGTCTGTGTAGAGACAGGAATTAGTGATCATGATATCATCATAGCGTCGATGGTGACCAAAGTTCATAAACCAGTCAAGAAGGCTAGGAGCGTGTTTTTGTTGGGAAAAGCCGACAAGCAAATGTTACGATCGCACTTAGAAAATGAATGGGCATCGTTTAATTCTGGGACTATGGATGTAGAGGACTTGTGGACTAAATTTAAATGCATTGTTAATGAAGGGTTAGAGAAATATGTGCCAGTAAAGACGATTAAGGATCGAAAAGATCCACCGTGGTATAATAATAATGTTAGAAAGCTGCTGAGAAAGCAAAGGCTGTTGCACTCTCGATTCAAAAAAGAACACGCAAATGATGACAGGCAAAAGTTAGTAGAGATTCGTGCGTCTATAAAAAGATCGATGCGTGTAGCATACAATAATTATCACAGCCATACCTTAGCAAAAGATCTTTCCGAGAACCCGAAAAAATTCTGGTCCTATGTAAAATCGATAAGCGGGTCAAAGCCCACTGTCCAGTCACTAATTGATCATTCCGGGGCAGTAATAGAAGAAAGCAAACGGAAAGCTGAAGTTCTAAATTCAACCTTTAAGAAATCTTTCACGCAGGAGGACCGCGCAAATATACCATCATTTGATCAACGTACTAATTCCGAAATGGGGGACATAGCAATAGGTATTTCCGGTGTAGAGAAGCAGCTGAGAGAGCTAAATACGAAAAAGTCTGCTGGACCGGATGGAATACCAGTTCGGTTTTACAAAGACTATTCTGCGGCATTGGCCCCCTACTTAGCTTGCATTTATAGCGAGTCATTAATTCAGCGCAAAGTTCCTAGTGATTGGAAAAAAGCGCAGGTGACTCCCGTGTATAAGAAAGGAAAGAGAACTGACCCATACAATTACAGGCCAATATCGTTGACATCGGTTTCATGTAGAATTTTGGAGCATATTCTCAGTTCGAACATAGTAAATTTCCTTGAAACGGAAAAGCTTCTTTCCATGAATCAGCACGGGTTTAGGAAACATCGTTCATGTGAAACTCAGCTTGCTCTTTTCTCACATGACATCTTGCGAGTCATGGACGAAGGGCAACAGGCGGATTGTGTTTTTCTCGACTTCAAAAAGGCGTTCGACACGGTGCCACACTGCAGACTGCTAACGAAGATACGAGCTTATGGAATAGGTTCACAGATTTGTGACTGGCTGGAAGACTTCCTAAGTAATAGAACGCAGTACGTTGTTCTCGACGGCGAGTGTTCATCAGAGACGAGTGTATCGACAGGCGTGCCCCAGGGGAGTGTGATAGGACCGCTATTATTTTCTATCTATATAAATGATCTGATGGACAGAGTAAGTTGTAATTTGCGGCTGTTTGCTGATGATGCTGTGGTGTATGGGAGGGTGTCGTCTGTAACTGACTGTAATAGCATACAGGTTGACTTAGACAAAATTTCTAGTTGGTGCGAAGAATGGCAGCAAGCTCTCAATGTAGAAAAATGTAAGATGATGCGCATGAGTAGAAAAAACAATCCTATAATGTTCGAATACAGCATCAGTAGTGAGCTTCTTGATGCGGTCGCGTCGTTCAAATATCTAGGCGTAACATTGCAGAGCGATATGAAATGGAACGAGCATGTAAGGACAGTTGTGAGTAAGGCGGACAGCAGACTTCGGTTTATTGGGAGAATTTTGGGAAGATGTACTTCACCTGTAAAGGAGACCGCGTATAAAACGCTTGTACGACCACGTCTTGAGTATTGCTCAAGTATTTGGGACCCGCAGCAGATCGGTTTGAAGGAAGACATAGAGGCGGTTCAGAGGCGAGCAGCTAGATTTGTTACCGGTAGGTTCGACCAATGCGCGAGTGTCACGGAAATGCTCCGGCAACTCAATTGGGGATCGCTGGAAGAAAGACGACGTTCTTTTCGTGAATTTCTGTTAAGTAAATTTAGAGGGCCGGAATTTGAAGTTGAGTGTAGTACGATCTTGCTGCCGCCTACTTACATTTCGCGTAAAGATCACAAAGACAAGATAAGAGAAATTAGGGCTCGTACGGAGGCATATAGGCATTCTTTTTTTCCTCGTTCAATTTGGGAGTGGAATAGGAAAGGAAATGCCTAGTAGTGGTACAGTGTACCCTCCGCCACGCACCTTACGGTGAATTGCGGAGTATGTATGTAGATGTAGATGCGCTTGGATCACAAGCATGTCAAGGATAGTTCCTGTCGCATACCAGAAGAGACCAAACAGAACAGAATTCATCATGCTCAGCAGTGTTTGAGCGTGATATCTTCCGGAAGAGAGATGAAACTGGAACCCCATTGATCCAATAACGCCAGAAAATTGAAGAGATGCAACAGAGGAGGTTTGGAAGAATGAAGTATGACAGACTCCCTAATGTATTCACTGTGGCGGTGTAGAAGACGAGGATAATTTTGCTTCTCTTATACGACTCGTCCCATCATTTGAGGAGGCTTTAAAAGGGTGGACCTTGGAATTTTTGTGGCAGCTTCTGCATCCTATAAGTGAGGCTCTTGAGCTGTAATTTTATTTCTGTGTTAAACTGTAGAAACCCACAAGACGGATGTGTCACAGTGGTAGAGCAATACCCCTACACAGTGCACAGTACTGGCGAGTCTACCTCAGTTTTTAACTTACTGACTCACCCTTGTATAACTACATGCGACTGACTCACTATTCATTTTTCTGGAATCTGGTACTTGTTTATTTCTCTCGCGGTTTGAATCTGTCATGTTAACATTAGCTATTTCAGGACGATTGAGTGTAATGTATTCTAATCCTGGTCAAAACCAGTAAGCTAGCTCCCCATAATTATAACATCTACCACCGAGCGAGGTGGCGCAGTGGTTACACACTGGACTCGCATTCGGAAGGTTGGTGGTTCAAATCCACCTCCGGCCATCCTGATTTAGGTTTTCCGTGATTTCCCTAGATCACTCCAGACAAATACCGGCCGGCCGCGGTGGCCGCGGGGACTGAGGCGCTTCAGTCACGGTCTGCACGGCCACTACGATCGGGGGTTCTAATCCCCCCTCGGGCATGGATATTTGTGCCGTCCTTAGTCTTAGTTAGTTCATAAGTAGTTTGTAAGTTTAGGGACTGATGACCCCGTATTTAAGTCCCATAGACTATACAAACATTTTAACATTTTGACAAATGCCGGGATGGTTCCTTTGGAAGGGCACGGCCGATTTCCTTCCGCATCCTTACCCAAACAGTCCGAGCGAAAGCTCTGTTCAAATGTTTGTTAAGCTTATGGGACTTAACTACGAGGTCATCAGTCCATAAACTTACAAACTACTTATGAACTACCTTATACTAATGACTGCACAAATATCCATGCCAGAGGGGGGAATCATACCCCAGACCGTAGTGGCCGTGCAGACCGTGACTGAAGCGCCTCAGTCTCCTCGGCCACCGCGGCCGGCGAAAGCTCCGTCTCTAATGACCACGCTGTTGACGGGACGTTTAACTCCATGCCTCCTCCTCCTCTATAACATCTACCTTTCTAATCCGGCGAAACTTCTGTTTCTACAGAGTAAATATAATGTTAAGATAAATATACCCAGTTTGAAGTTGGTGTAATATGGTACAGAAGACACTTTTGTTATCGGATAATAGTAATAAATAGCGCTCTAGTTTCTCTATTCCGTCTGATAATAGACGGTAACATTTTCCCTTTCTGGCTCAAGATAATACAGACATCTCAAGCAGCCCTAGTTAACAGTATATTTCTTTAGGTAAAATGTTGTGCCTCTATTTTGACCCTCCCCTACGCTAAGCCACTGCTCTCTACAATTTCTGACGGCAGAAGGCGGAACTAAACTTTGTTTATGGGCAGGTGGGGCCCAAGGCGTCTGACAATATCCGCCAGTATACGACCGACTGGAGTGGATCGCCATTCTAGAGTCACGTTATTGTCACAGTGCGGCGGTCTGTTCTTTGCGTCTGCTGTAATGGATACGCATATCGCAAATACACGTAATAAAATACGTACGTTCAGGAAAACAGTTACAATAAATAATATTGTTCATTTTTCGTTAATTTGTCAGAAACGAAGGCTCATCAGTTTTACTGACCAACCTACACCAGCATAACATATAAATCTATCTTTTAAAAACGTCGCACCTGGCAGTGGGAACGTGATCGTCTTTTTTTACTAGAACTTATACCAACATTTCTAGTTCATATTAATTTCTTAGAATTTAGTATAGAACATTTTATTAAGAGAAAATGTATTTGTATTACCTACACGCCAAACTAAAACTATTATATCGCAAAACAACAGTATTATTTCAGTTTAGTACGAATATCTATAGATAAACATATTGAGGGCCAATGTACCATTTATTTTTGTTTTTTTTAACGTCCTACTTCAATGTTTAACCATTAGACAACTGTTTTATATTGATTCATGTGTACGAATTTCAGTCATTAATCGTTTTACATTTTAACTAAGCGTAGTTATACCGCTCAAGCGTCATTCATAACAATCAATAGAAGATCACGCAACTGTTCTCGCAGCGCCCTCAGCGAAAACTGCAGTTGTAAAGTGCACGGGTAATACGAAACGCTGCCACGTTCACGGCACTCCTCGCTGCTGCTACGGCAAGACTCAGTCCGCAATGGGATGCCTGCCCACCGCCTTTTTTTTTTTTTTTTTTTTTTTTTTTTTTTTTTTTTTTTTTTTTTTTTTTTTTTTTTGCTCTATGGTTTGTTCTATTCGTTCAGCTCCTTCCAAGCCTATGGTTCACGACAGTCTGTGCTCTGCGGCTCTCTCCGCAGCGCCTACGCCACCAATCTCCTCTCTTGTACACTGTTTCTTGATAATCCACATGGAGTCGATAAGAAAAACAATTTCATCCAGTGCAAACATTTTTCGCATTTTTGACACTAACGAAGTGGTTTGGCATTCTTGTGCACTCGGATACAGGAGTATTCCTCTAACACCATGCATTATCATCTGACACCCACGTGAACGAGATATCAAGACGTCAGTAAGTCTAACATAGGAATGACTAACCGGTGTAAACAACTCTCTATATAAAACTTCCTGGAAGATTAAAATTGTGTGCCGTAACCGGGACTCGAACCTGGGACCTTTCCCTTTCGCGGGCAAGCGCACTACCGACTGTGCTATCCCGACACGACTCACGATGCCGCCTCACAACCTTACTTCCGCAGTACCTCGCCTCCTACTTTCCAAACTTCACAGAAGCTCTCCTGCAAACACGCAAAACTAGCACTCCTGGAAGAAAGGATATGGTGGAGACATGGCTTAGCCACAGTCTAAGGGATGTTTCCAGAATGAAACTTCACTCTGCAGCGGAGTGTGCGCTGATATGAAACTTCCTGGCAGATTAAAATTGTGTGCCGGAACCGGGACTCGAACCTGGGACCTTTGCCTTTCGCGGGCAAGCGCACTACCGACTGTGCTATTCCGACACGACTCACGATGCCGCCTCACAACCTTACTTCCTGCAGTACCTCGCCTCCTACTTTCCAAACTTCACAGAAACTCTCCTGCAAACACGCAAGACTAGCACTCCTGGAAGAAAGGATATGGTGGAGACATGGCTTAGCCACAGTCTAAGGGATGTTTCCAGAATGAAACTTCACTCTGCAGCGGAGTGTGCGCTGATATGAAACTTCCTGGCAGATTAAAATTGTGTACCGGAACCGGGACTCGAACCTGGGACCTTTGCCTTTCGCGGGCAAGCGCACTACCGACTGTGCTATTCCGACACGACTCACGATGCCGCCTCGCAACCTTACTTCCTGCAGTACCTCGCCTCCTACTTTCCAAACTTCACAGAAACTCTCCTGCAAACACGCAAGACTAGCACTCCTGGAAGAAAGGATATGGTGGAGACATGGCTTAGCCACAGCCAAAGGGATGTTTCCAGGAGTGCTAGTCTTGCGTGTTTGCAGGAGAGCTTCTGTGAAGTTTGGAAAGTAGGAGGCGAGGTACTGACGGAAGTAAAGTTGTGAGGCGGCGTCGTAAGTCGTGTCGGGATAGCACAGTCGGTAGTGCGCTTGCCCGCGAAAGCCAAAGGTCCCAGGTTCGAGTCCCGGTTCCGGCACACCATTTTAATCTGCCAGGAAGTTTCATAACAGCGCACACTTCGCTGCAGAGTGAAGTTTCATTCTGGAAACTCTCTATATAGTTTATCAAATTCAAGCGACACCACAGTTTCCATACAGTGAATCATACAGGTGCTCCTATTAACTAAACTGCGATTTTTGCTGAAGTGCCTAGTAAAAGGATTTATCTAATGCATTTTACTTGCAGGCCGGAGAAACGAACACTTAATTTTTTTGAACATTCTTGATACGTGTTTCAGCATACATAGAAGTACACTCGCCAACTGAGCCTCATTTCTGTGCTCTTTGTCTGTGACATGAATCACATTCACATATGATGAACCGTATATTATTACCATGTAGCGTTTTATTGCATTGAGAACTTGTGGGTTCTCTCTGAGATGTGGAACCATTGTTGCAGCAGAATGTTAATGAAGTTAATTCATATCTGAGTTTGTCATTAAAACACATCAACGCTTGCATCTTATTACAACGCATTATTACGTTCATTCATGTATTTACAAGGAATTACTATCAGCACAAAATTCACCCTTTACTGAAAAATACGAACATCACAATTGTTTCCTGAATTTAGTCAATCTGAGAAACACTTGGCAATTCAAGAATATCTGGTAGACCCAGGCCATGTTTCAGATTTCATACCCATGTCTTTCGCGGGAAGGTCAGGTGCTATTCCATAGTTTCTTTCCAAGCTATTCACAAGCCAGGTAAGGATCCAAGTGATCCAAAGAGTTATCGGCCTATCTCGCTCTTTTGTTATCTATACAAGATCCTCGAAAGACTCATAGTCCATAGACTAATGGAAACGTTAGAGGCAGTCTACATACCACAGCTAGATGGATTCAGAATTGGGAAGAGCCGTATATTTCAAGTGTTGAAGCTAACGCAGCGTATCTAAGATGGTTTCGAAAGAACAAAGATCACTGGAGCCGTATTTGTCGATCTTATAACTGCATATGATACCGTCAACCATAGACGACTCCTTATGAAACTATACAATTCTACTAATGACTACCAGCTTACCTTCTTCATAAGAAACATCCCTCAAAACAGATGATTTTTTTTGTTGAATTTCAGAGGAAAAGAAGCAGGTGGAAATCACAGAGGAATGGATTACCACAGGGAAGTGTGCTCTCCCCGTCATTGTTCAACATCTACACCAATGACCAGCCACTGCCCGTAGGAACACAGAGCTTTATCTTTGCAGATGATTGTGCCATTACCACTCAAGACACATGCTCTGACAATATTGAGCAGAAAAATCAAACTCACTTTCAGTGCTGTCTGAACCCCAGTAAAACTCAGACTCGTGCCTTCCACCTCATAAATAAAATGGCAAATAGATCTCTCAAAATTACTTTGGAAGGAACTACAACATAACCATTCATCTTACCAAAATATTTTGGAGTAACCCTTGATAGTGCTCTCACTTACAAGAAACACTGCTCGAACACCAAGCAAAAAGTGGCAGCCAGAAATAATAAGTAAGATAACTGGCAATACCTGGGGAGCACATCTCAATACTGTGAGAACCTCTCCCATTGGTGTATGTTACTCTACAGCCGAATATGCATCCCCAGTTGGGCACAAGTCATGTCACGCGAGGATGGTAGATGCTGGTCGCAATGATACCTGTCGTATCATTACCGGATGTCTAAGACCTTCCCCGTTAGACAAACTGTACCGTCTTGCTGCTATTGCCCCTCCTGACATCCGTCGAGAGGTTTCAGCAAAAAATGAGAAGAAGGAGGCGTAAACATCTAAAGCTCACCCTCTGTATGGATACAGGCCAGTTACTCCAAGACTCAAATCTAGGAAAAGTTTCCTCAGAACAACAGAGGCTCTTAACGGGACACCTCAGCAGTCCCGAATCGCGCACAAACTATAGTCCGAAGATTGGCTGACACCTAGCGAAGTCATATGGAGAAATGGAGTACTTGGAGATCACTGAACAGATTACGGTCAGGCGTAACAAGATGTAAAAGCAACCTTTCTTTCTTTCTAATTGTATACTTAGTAGTAATGCTTCTGATACGAATAAATAAATAAATTCCAAGCAAAAGGCACTGTCAGAACTTACACTTGTATATGCGCACAACTTTGCAGATTAAAGACTCGTTCAGGTAATAATCTCCCATGTTCATCCATGACTCTGAATCATCCGTTATTTCAGGCGAGTTAGTCTCGTAAGGAATGCAGAAAAACATCTCTAAAAATGACTTCGTGATGAAAGTAATTATTTCAAGTCTGTTAATGGGTTCTTGGATACCTTCATGAATTCTAAAACTAAAGGTTTTCTCCTTTATATCAGTGTTGTTGGTTTTAAAACAGATACCTGGCTTCTTAAAGTACCAGTGCCTTTATTTGTTATGGATGAAGGATAAAGTCTCACTTTGAAAGAAACTTTCGTTTATTTGTTCTCGAATTTGGGGTACACTGTTTTACGAGAAGTGAGGTGATCTTAAGGGTGCAATCTTGGTTATTCTAGAAGAGATTCTTGGTCGTTTTAAGGTAAGTAAGGCCTGCCTGTCTCGCCCGTGTTTAATTTGGTCATTTCTGGTACACTTCAATGAAAATCTAATGGGGTAATAGGTTAATTTTCAAACAAATAGTTTGCTTGATATGAATTTTTTTAAAAAGAAATTTTTTTACTAAAAATACTTATAAAAGTAATTTTATTTTCCTTTCTTTATGATTTACAGGGAACCCCTTATTATTGTTTACTGGTTTATGTTGCTGCAGATGAAAAATTCATGTAGCTAGCTTTATTACTTTGATTACAATGTGTACCAAAGTGCATGAAATTATGTAACTGATGTAAATGACCATAAAGTTTAGAGAAATCTCACCTCACTTCAGTCAATTCATAGAACATTCCAGTCCCATAGCCTGGATCACTCGTGTCGTTTTTGGTGCCTTTCAAGTTTCTATGTATTCTTCTTGCCCTTTTAGCCATTTCGTCCATCAGTATATCTGCTTTCTTCACATGAACTTCATCTAACTCTTTCAAAATATTCACATTGTTGAATCGTGGATCAATGTTCAACTTTTGTAGCACTTTAGCCCTGCCAAGTACTATTTGAAGTGTATTAGCACAGTCTTTGGAATTCTTGTCTACAATATATAGTTGAATGCTTCATTCACGTTCTGTGTTTTTCTATGGAGGCACTTTTTCAAAAGATCAGGATATGCTTAAATCCCTTTACACCGACTTTTTGACAGCAGGGGCTATCCGATGATGTGTACAATTTCGATCTTTCTTGCTGCATTTGCGCCGTGAATCCTCTCCTTCAGGACAAAGTCCATGTATCGGTCCTTCATCTACTGAGATGACAGTAAGTAGCCCATACAGCTGCTTTAATTCTGGACAAATCAGATAATTTATTTCTAATCGCTTGGCCATATTAGTTCTGCAAAGCAGTCAATCAAGCTGTCTGTAAGTCTATTTGCAATGCCTTTCCCATCAGACAACATTTCCCCACATAGTCCTTTTTCAGTCTATGGAGCCTTTAACCCGTGCGTTTCTGCACATATCCTATGCACTCCAGTTTCTCTGGTAAAATATTTTCTGATCTTTGAAATATTCGCACTGCACCTTCCGCTTCCATATTGCCACTTGGTCCCTGAAAATGTATAACACAGTTTTCCTGCACGTGTTCACCCTTGTTGCCGCGGTGAAGCGAGCGAGCGCATTGAGGCGCTACGCTACAATGCGTGAGGTCGTTCCCCGTCGGGGATTCGACCCCCCTCCCCCCCTCGGGCATGACTGTTTGTGTCGTGATCAGTATAAGGTATTTAATAAGTAGTTTGTAAGTTTGGGGACTGATGACCCCGCAGTTAAGTCCCTTAAGCTTGATAAACATTTGAACATTCACCCTTGTTCTTACGCAGAAAGCAGATTTAGAAAGCAGTTATATATCTAGCAATTTTCCACTATCTACAGAAGTAGTCACCACAATAACATAAAGGGAAGTATGTCCCCTCTTATGCCAAGTCCCATCGACAGCAATTGCTTCGTTTGTGTCTCCGTCATTACACTGCACCGCTTCTTTGGCAGCCTGTAACATGCTATCTTCTGAAACACATTTCACACACTCGATAATACTTTCACCCATTTTGTGGAATTTCGCATGGGTCTTAGTTAAGTTCATCACTGCACACAATGTTTTACCTATAGCGTTCCCTTGCCTAAACATCTCATTCCGTAAATAAATCTTACATTCACATCATACCTGTTGTTAGTGGGGTTGCGTTGGGTTGTTTGGTACGGATAAAGGGACTAAACTACTGAGGTTATCAGTCCCTTTGTGGGGAGGGGATGGAGTGAGGATAGGAAAGGAGGGGAGGGGGAAAGGAAATGCAGTCCGAGAAGTAAAGGAGGCAGTTCGGGGCCCCGTGATCGCCACGCACGTACTCGCGAAAGAACCGTGAGCCCACTGGGGGAAGTTGTTACTGGTTTTTGGAGTATAAAAGGAATTATCTTTATAACAAGAAGAACAAACAATAACTAATGAGGATGCCAAACCTCTTCAGTTGCATTACAATTTTTGCAACGTGAGTTTTTGCAAACTGCTTCTGAAAGAGGTTCAACGTCCACTATTACGTTACCTGACTGAAGCATGCTAGTTTCATGCACGTTTGAAAGCTCATTTTCCAATATTTTCTCGAAGAATGGTTGGGAATGAACAGTTTCTTCTTCGAGGAACGAGCTGGAGTTTCAGTTGTATGTGATGCACATGTGGCACTGTTGGGCCCAGCGTCCTCTGACGTTATGGAGTCACTCCTGTTTCCACCATTATTCTCATAGCGGAATTTCCGTGAATAACGGTTTCAAAAATGTTTGTAGAGCTTATGGGACTTAAATACGGGGTTATCAGTCCCTAAACTTACAAACTACGTATGAACTAGGTACAACTAAGGACGGCACAAATATATACGCCCGAGGGGGGATTCGAGCCCCCGACCGTAGTTGCTGTGCAGACCGTGACTGAAGCGTTCAGTCCCCTCGGCCACCGTGGCCAGCAATAACGGTTTCCGTTGTACTTTGTCTTCCCAAATAATTTCACTCGACGCATTGTCGATCAGAAAAAAACAAAACAAAAAACAAAAAAATCTGAATCGTGGCACTACAATAATTTCAAAAAATACATAAAAACAAATTTTCTGGAAATTGTCAGTGTAACCAACATAGATATTACGCTTTACAGAGTAAAGCGGAAGTGAGCTCTGAAGCGTATCTCTTTTAATTTCGACATATTACGCAACGATCTAAAGTACAGCAAAAGTGGGCGTGTCATTCACGATCACTACATACCTTAAGCTCTATAAAAAGCTCATTTTTAGTCAGTTTTGCAATCTTTATGCAGATACACTTTCTTTACATCGTAAATGTATCATTTTGCTATAAAAAATCGAAGTTTTTCACACTTTGGTGGGTCTTACATTAAAGTAGTCGTCTCGTCCATGCTTGAAAGGAAAAACAGATCGATAGCATGAAGTTCGTTAATTTAGATGAAACAGGCCAGACCGGTCTGATACAGGAGAGCAGCAATTTTTTTTTTCAATTTTTAATATTTAATTTTTTGAAGAGGAATAATATCAAATTCCGGTGAGAAGATTTCAAATTTCAAATGTTTGTAATTCTATCGGACCAAACTGCGTGGTCATCAGTCCGTAGCTTACAAACTACTTAAACCTAGGTAAACGAACCTAAGGACAAACACACACACCCATGCCCCAGGGAGGACTCGAACCTCCACGGCGAGCAACCGCGCGCTCCGCAGCGAGGCGCTTTAGACCGCTCGGATAGTCCACCGCGGTCCGATGAGAAGGCCTCTTCGTGTTTGGACGAGTGGTTTTCTTTCTTTCTTTTCTTTTCGTTTTTCTTCTTTTTTTTTCAATATAAGTATCTTCCATAGACCCAAAGAATAGTACTGTTGTTGAGTATATCTCCTTAATTAGGTATAACGGGAAGTATGTTCATTTTGTTTCGATGAAAACTACGTTTCTTGTGATAAAGTTTTGCCGTAACTAAATAATCAGTAGTTTCGCGACGTGCCTGCTTTTTAGGGAGGTAGGATGTCGTAGGAGGTTAGATGCTAGGCATAAAAAATGAAATGAATTAAAGAAAGGGTCTGAGAGCTCTTGCTCTAAGCTGGAAAAGTTCTCAGATTTGAGTTCAAATAAAGCACATTGGTTTAATCTGTCAGCATCGTTAACGTGCTGATTAAAAACATCTCTGACTCTTACAAGTATATGAAGAACAATTTTCATCTTGAACATTCGTAACAACACGAAAACACGATTAAAACAACGCTAGATCGTAAAAACAGATTGTGTCATTTCCTCGCGAAACACTGCATTTTGCCCAAGCGTAATTTTACAGAAAGAAATACTGTAACAAGATTTCATTTCCATGGGTGGGACTGATAGGGCCGGCCGCGGTGGCCGAGGAGACTGAGGCGCTCCAGTCACGGTCTGCACGGCCACTACGGTCGGGGGTTCGAATCCCCCATCGGGCATGGATATTTGTGCCGTCCTAGTTCGTAAGTAGTTCATAAGTAGTTTGTAAGTTTAGGGACTGATGACCTCGTAGTTAAGTCCCATAAGCTTAACAAACATTTGAACATTTTTGGACTGATAGGTATATCATTGACATCAGTCTGTCATTACATTTTCAATCAATGATCTCTATATAAAGTAATAATAATAGCACAAAACAACACCAGGGCAAACCAGTGCATATGTAAATCCACAAAGTGCAGACCATGATTTCGACAAAGAGGTTAAAAAGAGACAAAAACAATGTGTTCTCCTTACTAGAGAGACGTAATTACATTAACAGTTAGTTAAGAATTAGAGCAGTCCAATTTCAGAACCCACAATGATTACATGACAGCGGCAATGTCTAACTAACATAAGTTTCACCACTAGTGTAGGATGTGTTTTGTTTTGCGGTGTTATAACTGCTCTGTGCAGGCTGTTTTTGCAACTATTTATTTCACATGAAATGATGTATTGAAGTAACTAATTTAAGAATAATTTTATATGTATGGTTTTCACATTTTTTTTCTATCTCTATTAATATGCTGTATTAATCAGTGGGAATGACACAGACCATTGTTCTTTATGATGGTTCATTGGTTTTCATAAGCCTGTCTTAGTGCTTTTCTGAGCGTCAGAGGTCAAAGGTGTCACTTGTGGACGGGAGGGCAGCGCAGGTGAGGAGGTCTCGCTCATTCAGAGACACCTCCTCGTCTGCTGTGTTCCCGGCTGCGAGCAGCAGCAGCGAGCAGCAGCAGCGAGCAAACAGGTGGCGCGCGTGCGCGCTACGTCACGGGTGGAGGGAGCTGGGCGAGCAGCTGACATGCAGCTCTGTGACTAAACACTCGCTAAGCAGGGGACCGCTCACAAGAAAATACACGGGCACTGATTGGAATTAACACACCTGTCAATATAGTCCACACATACCAAAATATTATTAGTTTTGACAAATATATTAATCTTCATTCACAACCGATAATAGAGCGTCAGTCCTCAGGCTACCGTATAACACGAAGTACTCAAATTCTTGGGTTGTTAAGCTTCACCATTCTGCAGATTTTACTCTCTCCAGTATTTAAAGCAGTTTTTTTACAGCAATAATGTACGCCAAACCTCACAGCTGCATCCAAATGTAATTTGGGAAAATTTTCTTGATGAAGATCAGGATGTGATGTTATTCTTTATTTGAGGTCAAGTGTGTAAAATTCCATCAATATCGCAAAAATACTGTAAGAAGTCAGTTACGCAGTACCCTCCGCCATGCACCGTACGAATTACACAGACAGTTCCGTACCTCTTGATTGAAGGTGAAATTTGCATTATTTTTTTCCAAGTGTGATGAACAGTATGACACTGCATAAAATACAAAACCGATACCACGCGGTGCGCCTGTATCAATTATTTTCGCTTCCTTTGTGTTTTCCCTGTTTCTTTCTTTTTCCAATATCCCCGTGTATTAAACTGAATGATAAAGAAAAAAAGTCACTGAAGCCATTTATGAATTTTAGTCTGGCCCATCGTACTGCGATACGTGAACAGACACGTTGGGATACTGTACATTATACTATTTCGACGTATTCAGAACGTTGTCACACACAAGACAACGAGGCAAAATTTTCTGAAGGCAAAAATAAAACTGTTCCTACCGACTTGGCGAGGAAGAACAGAGCGCTCCTTCGAAACTCTTTGTCACTATGTCAATTACTCAGCACACTGCGTAATGTAAGCGCTACGATGTAACACAGCGACAGGCGTGTAACGGAGCAGCACGCACACGCGGTGAAATTCTATTGCGGGTGGCCTATTTCCTAACCTACCGGCCTAACAGTCAGTTTTAATACAAGTGTGTGATGGAATGCAGTATTCATTCAAGCAGCAATCTGAAAAGAAAGTTCAGTACTAAAAATACGTCTGGTTCATAGCCGAGGAAAATTAACCGGCAAAAATGCTGTGTCGGTTAAAAAATAATATACTTTAAACGGAAAGAACGAATACCTCAATTTAGTACTTATTGCAGTGCATATTCCTGAAACAATAGCTATTACTAGTACTGGCAACATGTTTAAAATGTGTATCTAAGTATACATGATTACTCCTCAATAATTTCATAACAAAGTTAAGCGAATCACCTTCAGACTATTTCTTAGCCGTTTCACTTCGACTGCCACGTAGGAAACGTAAACAATTAAATTCTTTTCGTGCTATCACTTTCTTATTTTAATTCGATTGTCATTTCCTCACTTTTTTTGGAGTCAAGGAAATCTTCTGTACCTGGAAGCACGACGTTGATGACTGAAATTTCTAAAATGATTTTGCCGCGGGGGTGTGGCCGAAGCATTGAGGCACTATGCTCCGATGCGCGAGGGCGTTCCTCGTTGGGGGTTCATATCCTCCCTCGGGCATGGATGTTTGTGATGTCTTAAGCATAAGTTAGTTCATATGTAGTTTCCATTTTTAGGGCTGATGACCCCAGTGTTAAGTCCCATAAAATTAACAAACATTCGAACATATTTTCTTAAATGATTTTGTCACAGGAAAACATGCCTTGGTTTTGTTACTGGATACCCCAAGTACCCATATCTGTGACTATTTCTCTTCATGAACAATGTTAATAAAAGTGCAGCTACCCTTCAAAATTCTCGAATGTCCCTGCTCAACCCTATCTGGTAAGAATCCCATACTGGGGCAGCAGTTCCCTAAAGAGGCCACAAAAGCATCTTGTGAGCCGTCTCTACCGTATAACTGTTGCCTATAAATGGAGTCTTTTGTTCATCTTTCTCACATAATTTTCTGTGTGAGACTACCAATTAAATTGTTATTAGAAAACCTTAGATATTTAGCTCAATCTGTAATATTGTTTTTTAAGTTTCGTGTTATAGATTATGTAACTGAATTTTACTTCGTTTATTTGGGAAAGGTTCTTCAGGTGAAGAGCGATTAGTGTCACTTCAACATGAATAGTCACTAGCTGGTTTCCTTGGACTTGTTGTTGATGACAAAGTTGAAATGTTCAAATGTTTGTATAGCTTATGGGACTTAACTACGGGGTCACCGGTCCCTAAACTTACAAACTACTTACGAACTAGCTAACACTAAGGACGGCACAAATATCCATGCCCGAGTGGGAGGCATCCTTATTAACTCATCTCTGTTCAGCTGTTCATTAAATGAGTTCGTTGCGGTTCTCTCTCTCTCTCTCTCTCTCTCTCTCTCTCTCTCTCTATACTAGCTTAAACCCGCGGCTTCGCTCGCGTGTTGGTTAATTATGATAGATAAGCTATCTTTCAGTAGTGTGCTATGAGACTGGTTTTGAAGGATGAAATGAAATAAAATACCTTCTTTAGAAACAAACTCAAAACTATTCCTATTTATGCACCGTTTATCAGGAAAGTAAGTAGTGTAGATCAAACCACACGTAAAATGCACTCGTTTCGAAGAATCCAATCACGGAATTCAACAATAATGATTGTAATAATATCACAAAAAAATGTTCAAATGTTTGTAGAACTTAAGGGACTTAACTACGGGGTCATCAGTCCCTAAGCTTACAAACTACTTATGAACTACCTAAGACTAAGGACGGCACAAATATCCATGCCCGAGGGGGGATTCGAACCCCCCGACCCTAGTGGCCGTGCAGACCGTGACTGGAGAGCCTCAGTCTCCTCGGCCACCGCGGCCGGCAATAATATCACAGATCGATCACTTGATGTAATGCGCGAAACGTCAAATCGATTTTTTTAAAGAGATGTATTAAAAGAAATTTCTTTTTTACTCCTTCTACTCCTTCATTTATTTATTATTACATTTCCTTATTCGTATGCTTATCCTTACAGAAAAAGAGCTGAAGACATTGTAGCACGCATAGACCGAATATATGGTCGGTGGCATCACGTTTCGCAGTATGTAACCTCCTTGCTATAGAGTCGCAAACGTCATCGCTGGCCTTCAGTCCGAATTTGTTTTTATAATTTGACGACTTTCAACTACCATATCTTCCATCCCGTTATAGCTGTCGGCATGAAACTGCTATGATGTACAACGGGAGACTTCGGACAACAATTACACACAGACCATTCGTTTGCGTTCTGTAGTTTTCACTGCAGAGCGAAATATTAACACACACACACACACACACACACACACACACACACACACACACACACACACACGTAAAATTTTATATACACCGATAAGTTTCCAACCCAATATACTGCACCCTTTTATCATTATCAGCCCTCAATCAAAAATGCAACCAATAAAACCATTTTGAAAGATAAATATAATTTTCAAAGAGTAATTATTGTTCTGCATTTCCCGCTTTATTATTCAGATTACTAAATATCAGATAGCTATAAAACCGTGCCTAAAACCTTCTTCAGGTATTAATTAGTAACTGTACAAATATTTAAGTCCCTACGTCTTGTCGTTCGTACGTGATAAGCGTACACCGATCAGACATTCACATTTATAGACATAGATATATATGTTGTTCGTTGTGGTACAGACCGTTCCACTGTACAAGAAATGTAGTAAATTCTCTTTAGTTCCTGTGAGACAATATGTTGCTTGTGCACAGGGTGTAAACGAAATCTATTGGTTGGCTTTTTCGTTAGTGCTATTTATTTCAACTTCTCGTGATGATATTTCTTCAAACGAAATGCAAAAAGTAATTCTGTTTACAATTACTAAATTTAATCCTAGTGTAGCTTTGGAGGAAGAAGGAAAGCCGCAGCAGAATGGCCTTGCGCACTGATGCGCCTTACTAAGCTGCTCGTGGCCTTCGGCGTCGGGGGTTCGACTCCTGCCTCGGATATGGGTGTTTGAGTTGTTCCTAGAACAAGTTACTTTAAGTTAGTGTAAGTAGTTTGTAAGCCTTGGGACTGATGAACTTAGTGAAGTCATTTAGATTTACAGATTATAAAAAAAGAAGCAAGACAAACAAAACTATCTGATTTACAAGTATCTTCTCTTTAGATTCAATCATATATTATGAAACATTGAGGACAAGGATTAACAATCACACAGTTAATCAATTGTAGGTAATATTTTACTGATCATATCAAATGTACGACACCATTGTGTAGCCTTCTTCAGAAGGAAGTAACTGTTTTAGTAAGTTATACCAAATATACTGTTAGAAATATCGTGATCAACATCACTCAATTTGGTGTATGAAAAATATGATGAGGGTTTCCTTATACTCATGGAGTATACAGTAAAAACAGAAATAATACAAAAATAATACACAATAAAGAAGCATGTGCTTGTTGCACATATGCTGTATCCTTAGTTGGCTTTTTCAGACCGATGTCTGTTTCTCAGCAGGACGAACGTTAAGTGATCTATTTATCAATTTCTTCATCGCCACGTTAACAGTCAACGTTTCCGCCATACATAAATCTGTCTCCTGCTTGTACTAGACTGTAAGACTAAAGAGGCACACACATTATTTACACCAGCTATTAGTTGCTTACTTTCTGCCTCATAAAGCCGTCAATTGAATATTTACTGACGAATTGGGATATATAAATAATAAATCAGAAGTATGATGTAAGATTAAATAAAATGAAATATAATATCCGTTATTACATGAAAATGCGAAATATTAGTCGTATCATATTCGTATGTTCTGCATCTTGATGCCATCTTGTAGAGATTACAAACAAAATATTTTATAAATATTTGACACATGATATTGAATTCTCTTCATATATGTCTTTAACCAAAATATCAAAAATATTTTGAGTTTGGTTCACTAGCATTTTATTACTATTTGGAGTATTTACTCTGTTGACTGGTGCAGTCGTGATTCGCAAGATGGTTTGTTTCAGAGGCGTAGAGCTCCACTAGCGATCGGAGGGACAGGGTAGCAGCGAGGCACAGGAGGTGGAGCTGTGACGTCGGCCTCCTCACCACCCTGTTCCCCTGGCCACACTGCCGCCACTCCCCACACCTCGCTCTCTTGCCATGCTTAACAATAGTAATGCATCCACAAACGTGTTTACACAGCAATAATTAGTTATAACAGTTCTTAAAGGCACTTTGCTAGTATGTCAACAATTTGCATATAAATAATACTTAACGAACAACTTAAGTAAAAAAAAAAAAGATTAAATGACAACTACAATATAAACTAAATGATTCAAATAACATTTGTTAATTTTTCTACCGTAAGCTTTGCAATTATCTGCAGCTTTCAACATCACAGAAGGACGAAGGGTTAATCAACTCATTGGTCTGCACATCTTTGTTTTGGCGTCAATTTAAAACAGTAGCAATGAGCCACTACAGTTCCCTTCCAAACAAGCTTTTCAGAATAATAAGAAGTACCTGCAGTTCATCTGGAGCGATATCTCTGTAAAATCAGGATTGTAAGGAGCTACGGTCATTTCTAAGATTACTAGTCCAAATATATGAACTTTGGACACTTTCCTTAATTCATTTACAGACTGCAAGGCGACTTTTAACCGCTGGTTTAAATGTGATTCATTCATTTGTTTTCTCATGTTTTAAAGTTAGCACATTCAGTTCTATTTAAAAGCAGCAGTATCCATGAGTTCATAGGTCTGTTTTATAACGGGAATAATGTACCAAGGCGAACACAAGGCAATCGGAGTTTCGTAGTAAACCGTAAGAATCCAGCTCACAGAGAATTTACTATAGTTGCATTCAAACTGCTTTTGAAATATGATGTTTAAATACTGACCCACACGTGCAATATATTTACAAATATTAATTACTTTTGATTTTCTAGTTAGCTTAAAATAATTATTTTGTGTAAGTGTAATCTTTTTTTGAGTTTGAAACATTAAGGTCAAAAAAGCCTGTTGAAATAGAAACAGTAATTAGTTCAGTTTAGTACTTACACTTGTGGTAGCGTATGTATTCCAATCAATGGGCAGTAACAATAGTAAGTTCGGTTATTAAGTCTTCTTCATCGTGCACATGTTTACTCTGCAAGTAACACTTAGCTCATATATGGTTGATCTACTAGTTACTTCTCGGCCATTCCTATTTCGAACTACGCATGAGAAAAGTTAAAACTCAAATATAACCGCGCGACCTCTGATTTTTTTTTTTACTTGTCGTGACGGTCATTAAAAAAACATTCTAAGATTAGTAAGGATAAAGTTGGTAAGCCGCGGCGGAGTGGCCAAGCGCATTGCGGCGCTATGCTCCGATGCGCGACGCCACTCCACGTCGGAGATTCGAATCCCCCCTCGCACATGACTTTTTATGTCGTCTTTAGTATAAGGTACTTCATAAGTAGTTTGTAAGTTTAGGGACTGATGACTACGCAGTTAAGTCCATTAAGCTTCACAAACATTTGAACATTTTAAAGTTGATGACTGACATTTCGTGAAAGATCTCACCGAAAGGTAACATGCATTTGTTATGATACTTGCGACCCCACCTCACTTATCAATTCCGCGACTCTCTCTCGTTATTCTTCACGGAGCCACTATGTTCGTGAAAATGAAATTTGACTGATTTTACAGCGAATCACCAATTTCCAGTCCATGAAGACATATTTTTTCTAATTGCATTGGATCTTCACATAACATTACTAGACGATAAACAACAGCAAGTCTTTAAACAATTTAGTAGGGCTGTGGAGGTTGTCTCTTAAATCGTCTGTTTAGATTTTGAGGGGATTAGACCTCCAAATATTCCCTCGTGGAACTCCCCATCCCAATGTGACTTTATTTTCCTAGAATTACTACGAACAGTGAAGGAACTACGTTCTGATTGGCTCTTGGGAATAGTCGTCCCACCGTTCCTCTTTTAATTTCTGATTGTAATGATGGTTCGAAGAACATCTTAGCTGGACTTAGGTGTGACTTACAGAGTAGTCATCTAGATGTACAGTAATGCTTCCGTGCTTAATGTGAAAATTGTACCCAGCCGTGGTTGGATATGTTTTGCCCTAATTCGCAGTGAAACTGTCCGTACCTTTGACACAGCCTTCTAACGCGGCTGTTAAACGACTTAGTATCGATAGCGTGTTGCACAATACCCCTCAAGCTCTGATGTTAATACTCCCCATTGTCTGCTAAAGAGTAGAATGCTTGTTGTTCGTGGCTCATATAAACAGCTACTATGTATCGTCATATTTATTGAGCAGAAGTAATTTCTCATGTTACTCAAAATCATTACGATAACTAGACTGTTACTTTGTTATTACGTATAGGCAATTTATACAAGATTCAACTCTTTACTCTAAAGTTTTGGGATAAAATGTGAACATATAATTTCACATCAATCACTCCCATCTGCTACCTGAAGCTCATAATTCAATTTTCGGAATAGATAGTAACCAATATGAACAAGACTTTTTTCGCAGGAATAAATGAATATCAGCAATCAGTCATTATCCGATATATTCGCTACGTTCGATTTCTCTGGTGTTCACTTTTGTCATGAGCCATCTTTGGATGCCGACTGAGTTATCGAAGACTAGTTTATCGTTTCTCTTTCTTACTTCAAAAGGAACATTATGTAGCTTCTCATCTACCTCTCATAGTAATAACTACTCGCGTAAAACAGAAAAAAGGACTTTTCCCTCTTACGTTAGCTACAAAACCTACACTTAATCCGATACAAGAGCAGTTAATTCTAGACTGAAAATTTTATTTCTTGGTATATTTTGAACGTGCAGTCATGCGTACGAAGACGGTGTAGTATGCTGGATGTCTGGCAGACTTAATTCGTTTACAGAATGCAGATTCGGCGGAGAACTGCCGTCGTGTTGCACTGCGCCGCCCTAAATACTCGGCGCGCAGTGATACGTGGCAGTCTCGAGCGGGTCTCACGTGACTGCGCGGAGGAAAATAGTTCCGGTTGAGTGCGCTCTCTGGCGGTGCTCGTCGCGTCCTCTGGTGACTCCGGAACCGCTCCGTGAATCGCCTCACTGGTATGCATCCATGCGCTTCTAGCCTGCATTGCGGGTTGTCCGCTCGACAGGCGAACGACCGGTACATGACACCCGGTCTGCTGGTACATTATGCAAAAGTTAAAGGCAGCGAAGAAATGTGAAAGTCATACAGTAGGCTTTAGAATTAGTGCATATCCTCTATTTTGTCTAAATTTCCACGTTAAGCACTTAATTTGGTAAATGCAGAAAGAATCTCCAAATTCTTCTGTTAGTACTTTTATTACTACACAATGAACACTCCTAGGGGTTGTTCAGAATCTATTAGCCATTGCTTTCCTGGGATTCACAAGAATGTCTTAGCACCTAGTAGAAACAAGCTAAAAATTTTATAAATTTTCGCTACTATTCTGAAAAGGTGCGCAGAATACACATTTCAGCAAATAAGTTTTGTACATATAAATTATTTCAGTTGAATGATCGAGTACATCAGAGATCGACAGTTTTATGTTTTTCTTTTTCTTTGATAATAGCTTACGTGCCTCCATACTAAATTATCATATCCATGGAAAATATATATCTAAGCAACGAAATCATTATATAACTTCGTCTCTTAAATCAGAGTCTCTTTTTTATTTTATTTTACTTTTTTTAAACTCTTAAAGAAATAACTTCACAGAATTAATACGTGAAGTACTGGTACTGCAACCAGATATAATAACAAAATATTTATCGGATTTAATTTCGTTTACAAGCTTCTATTTCAAAAGGTTCCTTAGAATAGTTAAAAACTCATTCAATATTTCTAGTGAATCATAAGATAATCTTTATGATTTACAATATTCAAAATCAAAATGTGTTCGTGTAACTCAGTATCATACTTTCATCGTAATACGACTAGTATTTATAAAACGCCGTTATTGTAGAAACTTTTCCTTCATCAGTTAAACAAGATACCAGTTTTCTTAGGCATAAACTGAATATACGATTCATTTACTTCAGTTTTCCAATATCAATTGCTCACAAAGCCATATCGTCTCTTGTTTCATACAGTAATAGGGCCTTTCACTAAATTTTATACTTTTGATGATCCTGGAGTTGTTTTATTGTCCTATTTTTGCAGTTTCATGGTCGCAACGAATTCACCTTGCACCTGGTCTGAAGTCTATCCAGTAATGTCGATTTTTCAATAGTAGTATTGGAAACAGAAAGTAAATGCAACAGAAGAGAGAAGAAAACTAGTTGCTGGAGAGTAAACCATCCAACATGCTTTCCCTATTAGGAATCTCCTTCTTAAATCATTCTTATTGCAGATACTTTACGTCAATTTTTTTCTTAATTCGTGCCTAGATACAGGTTGTTTGATGATCTTCAGTCGTCATGATGATACTTGAACATGGCTCCAGATAAGCTCTGACAGTTTTAGCCTTTATATTTGCTGAAATCCAATATTTCTCTAATATGTATCAACTAATAGAGGCATATAGGAAGTGACGTGATGATAGTGCTTAACATTTTAATGGTTTCAGGAAAAGATTTCCATGTTGCTTTATCGTCACTTCCCAATTCCTTAACAATATCCTCACTCCAGAGCTAACTGATCTCCAACATAGGGTCATCGTGGCTTGAGAAATATCGCTCACTAAGCCCACCAGGAAGGTAGATCAAGCTGCTGATTTCCACACGATATAATGAAATATTCTTTTCTACACATATTTATGATGTGTTACATCACATACGAAAAGTAACATGGAAATGTTACATTCAGATTAGTGGAAGCCGTTCATTTTCCGAACTTATAATGATGTTTTTATGACATGTCTCCGGTTGACCAGGATCAGTCACATGCAAGTATTGGATATTTGTACGTCCATCAACACTTTCGATTAGTTACGTTCATAAATTGGTTGACGAATTAAATTTATTGATACCATGATTTTTGTTCATTTCTTACCACCTCACACACCCCATCCCAACCGTAACTCCCCACACGCGTGAGTCAGCTTTGAATAGTGGGTCACGGTACTACTTGGGTCTGGAACCTTAATCCTCCCGATTCTGGAGGCTTTCCAATTCCATTTTTATCCCTTTACTGGTGATCTTACTTCATTTATAATTTGGACTCGGGGAAAACTGTAATTAGGTATGCATCGGTTTTGATACACTTTGAAGTTTGGTACTACCATAATTAAGTGTATCATTACGATCCTAAGACAGAAGACATCACACATTGTCTTTAATTTATAATACTACCCTGACACTATTAGAGTTACAGCTTAGCACGTAGTAGCAAATCAAAGAGAAGAACAATACGATTCAGACGATGTGTTGACATCACTTATATTAATTTCATATCAAAAGTTATTCAAAAAACGAATACTAATTCACTTTTAAATGAACTACCGTAACGTGCGAGGGCTCATAAAGACGTAAAGTTAGGTATAACCATATTATCTGGAACATTTACACTGTGCATAATAACGTATTATAAATATTTTAAAGAGTAACAATAGTGATTTGTTAATAAGAATTAATACAAGTCAGATACACGAACAGCGAGGCAGTAATAAGATGCAGGTGTCGTAAATACACATTATGACCTGTTTAGGATATATTTTTTGTTATCGACGGTAATTTGTTTACATTTATGACCACAGTAATTCTGAAAACAGAGCTGAAAAAATACCTGATAAACAGTTTACCTAAGTGATTACTTAAATATTCATTGTGCGACGGCCGAAAGACTTATTTATCGGTCATTCTGAAGATACTCATTGGTTTAAACTTAAGATTTTGGGGGTGTTATTAGTGTCAGAACTTATAGTATCTATGTGCATTAGAATGTTAGCGCGCATCTAATGCTGCCGTCATATCAACATTTTGATCATTATTTAAAAAGTTTTGTCTACTACAGGGAGAGCCACTGAACCTCGTTAGGGGGACGTTTTACTGGTTAGACCCCACATATCGTGTATAACGGGGTGCAGAGAGCGGCCCAGGATCAGTGAACGGCAGTGCAGTCTTGATGGAAGACGTGTGTTGGGAGTGCAGTGAAATCGAGTGAGACGATAGGTGATGAACATAGCCGCAGAATCCGCTGAAAATTTTCGGATGTGTGTGGACTTTGATTTTGAACTGTAGTCAGAAATTTTTCATCGCATTCTGGCTTGGGTTATTTGGATAGAACAACGAACTTTCATAAGCAATCAATTTAGGAACGTTATCCACATTATTAAACATTCATATAGCTATTTAGTTAGCAATATTGGGGGCTGGAGCTAATCATACCAAACAGAGTCTAACCGATTTAGCGGTTATCGTCTGACTCAGACGTAATCATGCAGTGGGAAATATACAGTTTTAGTAAAAACGCAAACCTCGCGTTATAGACCATTACTTAGTAGATGCCGCCCTAGTTATACATTCCCAGACTTTGAAATGGAATGTTTAGTTTTACAAATTAATGTATACGAGTATGGACAGCAACGATGCAAAAGTAGCAGGAATAAGTCATCCCCTAAGACGAAGTCAGTTAGTTTAAGGGCCCGTCCCGTTACATAGGGGAGCAACCGTGCCATTCCATGGCGGCACTTGATAGTAATAAAGTTAGCTGATTTCAATAAATTCAATTCTGTAAGCAATTTGATTAAAACTGCAACATTTAATAAGTATGAATAAATTTGTTATAATGTTAGATCAGTATTTTCACACACTATCACATGGCTCAACACTTGCAACGTTTTGCTCCAAGCTGCCTTAGTAACACACTAAGTACATGCTGAAGGAGATTTTCCTCCACTAAATATAATTCGTACAAGAAATGAAGGAACACAATTTTAATATGAATGTCGAGATGAAGTTCTATTGGTCAGTTAATTTCAAAGTTTGTTTATTCTTATTTTATTATTAATTGTATATCAGACACTAATTTCGTTAAACATATGTGAGGCACTAAACGCCTTATTATCCGAGACATTACCACAATTCTGAGAGAATAGCTCTAATTTCTCTCTTTTAATATACCAGCAAAAGGCCTATTCCTGCCTATTCCTATGGCCACATCAGACTATTTTCGGGTAAACATTTTTTCATTAATATTTGTACATGTGTAACTATTTAAATCTCTGGTTCATTACCTGTCTGTACGAAATGCATCGCGGTCTCCTGTCACTGTATCTATTTTATTGCTGCCTGTAAATGCATCCAGTAATTATAATTTGCTCTTCATTGTTTTTTATTTGTGACTAATGTAGTTCAAATCAAATGTTCAAATGTTTGTGTAGTCTATGGGACTTAACTACGGGGTCATCAGTCCCTAAACGTACAAACTACTTATGAACTAACTTTTGTATCGCATCCTCGTCGCCACTTTTGTGTCTCGTTTCCGTCTTAGGTGTCGGTGGCCGAATAAAAAGAGACCGACACAGGAATAAAGGATGCACGCTTGTGCAGGTACGAAGATGAGCAGCCAGTGGAACAGCAGAAACTAGAAACACTAGAGTAAATTAGAGCGACATACATATTTTATAAAGACTTAGTAGTACTTAACTTTTACATAGTTCTTGACTGCACAATGCTATACATAGTTCATATAGAGGGCTGTCTACTGATGGTTCCTAGTGCCTATCCGATAGCCAAGTCTTAACTGGCGCCTAGCTGATTTCGGAGTGTTAGCTGGTTCCTATCTCAGACCCAAGTGAACGATGTCGTTCAGTGGTGCCCACGAGCGGAGCTGCAGCAGAGGGCGCTCGTGGCTGACGTAAGAACGCCGCGCAGTGCGTGCATGGCGGCGCGGGCGAAAGTAGGTGGCGCGCACTTTAGACTTGTGCGACACCACACTAACTAAGACTAAGGACGGCACAAATATCCATGCCCGAGGGGGGATTCGAACCCCCGACCGTAGTGGCCGTGCACACCTTGACTGAAGCGCCTCAGTCCCCTCGGCCACCGCGGCCGGCTAATGTAGTTCCTTGTTATGTCAGATTACACAGTTTTCGATGGTATGGACTGCAGTAATTCTGAGCGAGCTGTCAGTGACAGATCATCCAGCGATTTCTATGGTTACAGGTTGTTTATTTATTTCCGCAAAACAATCTATGGCGTAGTAGGGTAATATTAGCAGTGTTATTTTAACATGTCTTATGTACCTTAGTTTCTATCCCAAATTATCTAAGTAATTTTAGTGTATCTGCTCTTTTCGATTTTATTAACGTTTGTCGTTGGTAGTCTGTAAATGGCAATCTCTTTTAAAATGTTTATGTTATATCTTTTTGGTGTTATTTGAAAGATTTTGATTGGACCTTTTACTTTATCAGCTTCGTGATTTTCTGTTTTATGTGGTTTGAGTAAGTTGAATCGTTTGCGTCGTCATTTATTTTATGTTCTCTGTATCTTACGCTTTTTCACTATGCTGACATCAAACTATTTCTTTATATATATGGAATGCTACTGCGTTTTTGTATAACTGTTTGCTCTAGTGCTAAGTTTACTACTCCGAGACAAAGAATTAAGATTTTGGTTCAAAACAAGGATATGCACTCCACGTTATAATTACATCGCAAACACATACTTAAAACACAATACCTTCATTTACACACTTAAATAAATTGTGCATTGTGCATCGATTGATTATGTGTCACTGTGGGCTCGGTCGGTGTTACTGTAATCGCTACCAACAAAACTCAGTAATGTGACATAAATAAAAGCTACAGTAGACATAGGTAAAATGAAATAAACACTGATTTAAGAAACCATTGAAACGCAACTATAAAACAAATACAGCGAAAGTACACTATGATGCACAATAGACCTGAGTAACAGACACATAAGTAACCGAAATTATACGCAGTTATACCTGTACCTATGTTAATGAAAAAGAAAAAATGATTTGACGATTGCTGTAGTTCCGAACACGGCCTATTACTAATATAATAAAATCAGTTCATAACAGCTATCTTAGCAGTATTGTGGTAACTGCTTCGATTATAACCATGCCATTAAAAGACATTTACCAGGCTGGACGCCCTAGATAAAGGGAAGTAGTTACATTTTATGAGATTTGCCCTTTTCAATAGTTTTGTTATTTAGCTACCGATAGAAAAACACTTGGAGAACTGACATTCATATGCAAGTATTGGCTTTTACATCGAAATTAAATCATCAAAACGGCATTGTCCATAAAACACGAATCGTAGACAATATGTAAATCTGTCATATCGTTTTATAAATGAAATATTAAATATTCCAACACAGCGATAGCAATAAGTGTATATCGGTAATCCCACAATTTCAAGTTTATGTTGGGAAAGATTATATTCGAAATAAACAATTCAAAAGTTATATAAGATCGCAACTTCGGCAAGGCTTACTACTTTGGCTATTTTTCATTTGTACTTGACATCATTAGAATGTCTCTTGGCATAACTACTCCGGTCTTCAGTCTCTAAGCTTACAACTACTTAAAATGTCTTTTGCTAAGGACAACATATACACCCTTGCCGGAGGGAGGACTCGAACGTCCGACGTCGAGCAGCTAGGCGCGTTGGAACGCTCGGCCACTCAACCGCGGCGATGCGAGCGTCCTCCCCATCTGCGCTGCCCTCCCAGTCACATCAGCGTTGGTCGAAGCGCACTTTCTTCTTTACCCTTAGCGTCACTGGTGCATACATGATTCATGCCTGGTGAAACGTTGTTGTGATGCCTCGTGTAAGGAGGAGAAATGCGTACCATCACGTTTAGGACTTTCTTAAAGGTCGGATTGTAGCCTATCGCGATTGCGGTTTATCGTATAGCGACATTGCTGTTCGCGTTGGACGCGATCATATGACTGTTAGCAGAATATGGAATCGGTGGGTTCAGGAGGACAATACGGAACGCCGTGCTGTATCCCAACGGCCTCGTATTACTGGCAGTCGAGATGACAGGCACCTTATCCGCATGGCAGTAACGGATCGTGCAGTCACGTCTCGATCCCTGAGTTAACAGATGGGGACGTTTGCAAGACAACAACCATCTGCACGAACGACGACGTTTACAGCAGCATGGACAGTCAGCTTGGAAACCATGACTGTGGATACCCTTGACGCTGCATCTCACCTGGCTGCACGAATGGCGCCGGCCGCGGTGGCCGAGGGGACTGAGGCGCTCCAGTCACGGTCAGCACGACCACTACGGTCGGGGGTTCGAATCCCCCCTCGGGCATGGATATTTGTGCCGTCCTAGTTTGTAAGTAGTTCATAAGTAGTTTGTAAGTTTAGGGACTGATGACCCCGTAGTTAAGTCCCATAAGCTTAACAAACATTTGAACATTTTTTTTTGCACGAATGGCAAAAATGTCATTTTTCGGATGAATCCTGGTTCTGTTTACAGCATCGTGATGGTCGCATCCGTGTTTGGCGACATCACTGTTAACGCGCATTGGAAGCGTGTATTCGCCATCGCCATACTGGCGTATCACCCGGCGTGACGGTGTGCGGTGCCATTGGTTACACGTCTCGGTCATCTCTTGTTCGCATCTACGGCACTTTGAACAATGGCCGTTAGATTTCAGATGTTTTACGGCCATGGCTCTACCCTTCACTAGATCCCTGCGAAACCCTACATTTCAGCAGGATAATGCACGACCGCATGTTACAGGTCCTGTATGTGCCTCTCTGGATACAGAAAATGTTCTACTGCTGCCCTAGCCAACACATTCTCCAGATATCTCACCAATTGAAAGCGTCTGGTCAATGCTGCCCGAGTAACTGGCTCGTCACAATACGCCAGTCACTACTCTTGATGGACGGTGGTATCGTGTTGAAGCTGCATGGGCATCTGTACCTGTACACGCCTTCCAAGCTCTGTTTAACTCTATGCAGAGGCGTACCAGGGCCGTTATTACGGCCAGAGTTGATTGTTCTCGGTACTGATTTCTCAGCATAAATGCACCCAAATTGCGTGAAAATGTAATCACATGTCAGTTCTAATATATTTGTCCATGAATACCCATTTATCATCTCCATTTATTCTTGCTGTAGCATTTTTAATGGCGAGTAGTGTATTTATGAATTTGCAGAAGTATTTATACTAAGATTTATACTCAGTTTGAGCTCTAAGTGACATCATAGACACGAATAATGATGTGTAGTGTAGGGCGAGGGCAGCGTTATCCCTCTCAGTTTATGACGACTGCAATGACGACTGCGTGGTACATTATTTTGACCACATATGAGGCCTATACATTTTAACTCTTAGGTACTATCGCAAAATGTTGTTTCATAAGGGAAAATTTAAGTACAGAGTAATAAAAAGTCAGTATAAATTTCAAGACTTAAGAAATCACGGAATAATGTAGGTAGAGAGGTAAAAATTGACACTCATCCTTGGAATGACATGGGGTTTTATTAGAACCAAAGAGTGTGCTTAGCCGCCACTTTCGTCACGCTTGGCCTCCCAGGTCCCCAGACCTCTGTCCGTGTGATTATTGGCTTTGGGGTTACCTGAAGTCGCACGTGTATCGTGATCGACCGACATCTCTAGGGCTACTGAAAGAGAACATCCGCCGCCAATGGCTCACCATAACACCGCACATGGTTTACAGTGCTGTTCACATCATTTTTCCTAGACTACAGCTATTGTTGAGGAGTGATGGTGAACATATTGTGCATTACCTTTGCTTTGCTTTATCTTAAGTTTGTATGTTGTTTATTGATTTGCCGCGGTGGAGTAGCCGAGCGGTCTAAAGCGTCTCGCTGCAGAGCGCGCGGTTGCTCGCCGTGGAGGTTCGAATCCTCCCAGGGGCATGGGTGTGTGTGTTTGTCCGTAGGTTAGTTTACCTAGGTTTAAGTAGTTTGTAAGCTACGGACTGATGAACACGCAGTTTGGTCCGATAGAATTACAAACATTTGATTTTTTTAATGACCACGCAGTTTGGTCCGATAGATTTACAAACATAATTATTGCTTTTCTGATCAGTTGAAGCGCCATCTGTCGGACATTTTTTTAAACTTTTTTTCGGTTCTAATAAAACCCTATGTCATTCCAAGCATGTCAACTTTTACTTCTCTATCTACATTATTCCATGATTTATTAAGTTTTCAAATTTATACTGACTTTTTATCTCCCGGTACTTTCTAATTCGATGATAGTATTTATTATTTACCATTTACAAACATTATAATAATGAGGAATGTAAGCAATGACTTTAGCTGTTCTGGGTCATTGAAATGACTCAATTGCGACAAGTGAAAATTTTGGTTGCGACGTCAGCTAAAATATTTTTGTGTGGATGTATGAAATATTTCTGGAGTCAATAAATAACTTCTAATTTTAATAAAAACACTGTATTTATTTCAGATTGATTCCAAATTTACTGTAAGCAATGCTGAACATCATTGACAGGTTCTACTTCCGCCTCTCTAAGACTTGAACTTGTACATCTACACAGCGAAGAAAAACACAGATAAACTCAGAGGTAAAGCATAGCAATTTGATACGGAAACTTCGACATAAATTAGAAAGTACTGTACACTCCGGACTACCCATCGCGTTAATAACTTCTCTACGACCTTTCTGGACGACTTAATCCACACTAATTAATTAACATCACATTATTACACTCCACAATAAAAACGGGAATAATTGCGTGTAGGTATTTTACTTGCAACCTTATGCTGGCTGCAATTCTGAATGGCATTTCAAAATATTTAAATGTATTTTTTGTAAGTCCTAGAAAATCTGGATCACAATTACAATATGCATAATACATTGTTAGTATTGACTGAATACTGAAAACACATAACACGCCAGAGTATTTTTAATTACATGCGGAAGAGATCAAACTGAATACGCTCCAGATCGTCGATTTAGTGAAAGTAAATGATGAAACGATTTTAATTTAAAAGCTCCTGTGTTTTTTGCTAAAAAAAATGTGGAAGTTGTTTTATGGTGTTACGACAAGGTCGATCTTTCGTTATCATCGGGCTGTGCTCACAGTGGTAACGACTTCACCCTAAGATTGGATGTGACGTCATTCGCAATTTATTTATTTATTTTTATGTCACAACCAATTCTGTGTGCCAAGAAGCTGATAATTTAAGCTCGTGCCAAAAAAGTCGGTTCCTGCCAGCACGTCATACTCAAAAACCCAAAAGGGGTGTAAGTTGTTTCCTCCGACGCAATTTCCTCACTGCAGCTGCGCCTACATTCCCTTGGGTCGGCTAACCCGCAGAACACAAATACAGTCTAGTAGCCACACAGCATATTAGTGATGGGACAACCGACTGTTTTTAACAACCGATTGGTCAATCGGTTGTTTTTTCGTTCAGTCGGTTTTTTCAGTCGAATGAAACAACCGAATGAAAATAGTCTCTGTGGCCGTATGAATGTTTTCACTCACTGGCGGGGTTTGAGTGGTTTCAGTCGATGCGAAACAATCGAATGAAACCAGTCTCTGTCGGTTGCAGCCGCTATATGAATGTTTTCACTCATTCAGTGGGTTTGAGTGGTTTCAGTCTATGCGCGAGCACCGAATGAAACAAGTCTCTGTCCTTTATATGAATATACTCGGCATTGAGTGGTTTCACTTGCGATACAACCGACTGGAAAAAGTCTTTGTCGGTCTCTGCACTTATATGGACGTTTTTATTAATTCATCGACTTTGTGTGACTTTATTTGCATACTCCTTCAGCCTTTTCAGGTATAAATTAACAGTGATTCAGCATGAAACATTCTTAGAGACAAATCTTAAAAATATAGCAGTATGTCCGTGTGTGTCTTTCTATTGCATGAAAATCTGCAGTTTTGTTCCAATATTGATGAAATTTTGCACACTTGACCTTCAAAGCAAGAGGAACGCCACTGTCTACTTCAAATTTCATTCGTTGCATGGCGGAGGGTACTTTACATACTAACTTCGACAAAAACCACAATTTGGCTGCGATCTCGATGAAATTTTGCACACTTGACCTTTAAACCAAGGCGAAGGTAACTGTGTACAATAAATTTCGTAGGTGCATGGCGGAGGGTACTTTACCTACTAACTTCGACAAATTCCGTTTGTATTCGAATTTTAATTATATATTTCACTCTTCACCTTCAAAGAAAGAGAATGGTCACCGTCTACATCTACTTTAGTTTGATGCATGAGAGAAGGTATTCCAGACTTCGACGCCAATATAGACAAATCTTAAAAATATAGCAGTGTGTCCGTGTGTGTGTTTCTATTGCATGCAAATCTGCAGTTTTGTTCCGATCTTGATGAGATTTTGCACATTTGACTTTCAAAACAAGTGGCAGTTCACTGTTCATCTAAGATTTTGTATGGTACATGGCGGAGGGATGGAATAAACCTCCACACCGTTTCACCGATAACCACAGAAATATCTGTGACAGGAGTGAATAATTATGAAACTTGAGATGAATGTTTTCATAGACTGTTGACGAATACAGACGCGCTGAAGAAAATTTACAGCACTGATAAATGTTGTATGTATTCTCGTACTCCTTCAAATTAGATGGAATTAAAAAAATATATTTTTATAAGAAACATTTTTTTACAAAATACTTTAATAAACTTTTTTTACAATATCTAATGTTTTAGTGATCTTCGAATTTGCATCTAGCAAATATGCTCGAAGTTATGCTGTCCTACTAGTACCTTAGATATATATGAACAATAAGCCGCAAACCGCACGTTTCTACCTGTTCCCACTTCGGAGATACAGTATGCGAGATTAAACTTGTAGCGATAATTTTGGAACACCCTATAGTTTCGACGCTTCTTTATTGAGACAGTAAGAAACCGACAACAATGGGCGATGGCACGCCCCGCGACGCCGCCAGACACTGTTGTGTGGAGTTTGGCGCGCGCCTGCTGGACTAGCGCTGTCAGCAGTGAAAACGCAAGCGAGGCAACCCCTCTCACGTCCCCGCTCCCGCGGTACTTCGTGGTCATCGGCCACTTATCTTCTACAGATTGTGGGTGTCTGCGAAAGTAATCTGATCGGGCCCAGATGATCGGCGTTTTTGAGGTCTGTGGTGGGGAATGAAAGTGATCGCAGGCCTGCTCCAGCGATAAGACATTTAATTAGTTACTCGTTGATGGCACCAAAGAAAGAATGAGTAATTCAGTCAATGTACGAAACTGCAAAAGTGTCGCATGTTTTCATTCGGTTGTTCCCACAGACTACTTTCATTTGAAAAAAATAAACGAATATTAGTCCAACATAGTAAAACTACGACCGACTGACTCTTTCATTCGGTTGCTACCACTGACTGGTTTCACTCAAAAGAACTAATGGAGAGGCCAAGGTACTGTGTCAATTTTTTCATTCGGTTGGTCCCATCGACTGATTTAACTCAAAAGAAAAGGAATGAGTGGTCCAACCGACTGTGTCGATTTTTTTATTCGGTTGCTCCGACCGACTGATTTCACTCAAAAGAAGGAATGAACAGTCCAACCGACTGCGTCGATTTTTTCATTCGGTTGATCCCACTGACTGGTTTCACTCAAAAGAACGAATGAATAGTCCAACCGACTGAATCGGTTGTTTCATTCGGTTGGTCCCACCGACTGGTTTCACTCAGAAGAATGAATGAATAATTCAACCGATGCGAGAAACTACAACCGAATGATCGATTTTTTTCCAACAACCGAATGAATCGATTGTTTTCATTCGGTTGTTCCCATCACTACAGCATATAGGACACTATAATATTGTATGGAGTATGTTTGGCAGGCAGCGCTGTATAACCAACATCTTAACCGTATCCTTCGGCCATCACCGGGTGGGTCCTCACAGATTTTAAACGACGTAACTGCAGCACGCGGGTCACTTCACTTCGATGACCGTAACTGGGTGTGTGTAGAACTTCTATTTGCTACTCACTGTTGCTACATTTACGGAATTCACCATTTCGTTTGTTTCGTTACTGGACACTCCTACACTGCAACATCTATCTTGGCCTGCCTATGGAATTCGATTCAGCTCTAATTTTGGGGACTTCAAGTTTGGTGATATTATCCAGAACTTCTGTTCCAATAACTATTTCATTTCATCGTGGACTCCACGTCTGATATTACTAAATTCTTTTGTTAGTTTCCGACCAACTTACGGAGGGTATACCGGAACTTCTACTTTTTATACTTCCTGTCATAATAAATATCCTGATACGTATGTAGCTGTATATGATTACTGCAGTGTAGATTTTTACTATAACTGAATAAAACTAACAGATGCAATGACTTCCGTTTCCCTCGACGACAATGTGACGAGAACTTTGGATACTGTCCTCACTTATTGCAGCAGCGCGGGAGTAGCCGAGCTGTCTGGAGCGCCATGTTGCGGATCGCAGGTCCTTCCGCAGCGGAGGTTCGGATCCTCCCTCGGACATGTTTCAAATGTTCAAATGATTGTGAAGCTTATGGGACTTAACTGCGGAGTTACTTACAAACTACTTATGAACTATTTAATACTAAAGACGGCACAAACATCCATGCCCGAGGGGGATTCGAACCGACAGGGAACGGCCTCGCACATCGCAGCATAGCACCAAAATGCGCTCGGTCGCTCCGCCCCAGCCCCTCGGGTATGGATGTTTGTGTAGTCTTTAATATAACTTAGTTCATAAGTAGTTCGCAAGTTTGGGGACTGACGACCCGCAGTTAAATCCCATAAGCTTTACAAACATTTGAAAATTTTGTGGTATTACCCCACATTGTTCCCTATTTTATTTCGGAATTTATTTCATTACATTTTCATTTCTTTTCGTCTGGTCTGCCTTCTGCAATCCAGACAGTTTTGTTTCGGATAGCTGGCCGTACGCGGAAGCGAGCGGAGCTGGTTCATACCGGCCGTGACATATGGTGCAGTACCGTGGGAAGCATTCGTTCGCTGCGGCAGTCAGTGCGGTTCTTCCCGGCCGCTGTCGAGGCGGAAACCGCGTGCTTTTCATTTAATTATTTTGCCAATAATATTTTCTGAGACATAACTCCAACCTACCGAAGGATTACGATCATGTGTTAGTAGATTAATTATAATTTCAGATTCATTTAAAAGTGCACCTTTACCATAAACTAAAAGTTATAGAAAGTGATTTATTATTGGCTGATACAAAGCAGGAAATCGGATGAAAGCTTCTAACATCTAGGCGCCAAGTCAGATCGTGGGCTCTGTACCCAGTCTGCGACAGGCCATAGGACGGTCAACACGCATGTGAAAGGCTAGGGTCATAAAGTGTATAATTAGGCGTAATTAACCGCCAGATAAAGTGATATTAATGAGAATTATCTGCTCTACAGTGACGAGCAGTGCGTGTGAAGTTTTGGTGCTGATATTGTGTGAATTAGACGAGCTACGGCTCCGAGGATAGTCTGCAAAGGAAAAGAAGTTAATATTGTCATTGCGACACAGTTGATAAATTTAATAATTAACAGATTCAATATTGAGAAGGTTCTCAATAGATTTAATTACCGGGATATTTCAGAAGTTTGTAAATCTGGTTCCAACGTAGTTAGCCACACTACAGTTAATAAACAAAATTTTTCGGAAAGGCCGCTTTCATTTCAAGTAGGCAGAAACATTTTCTCCTGTGATATTAATTTCCAGCAACACACGACGAGATTTATATTCCGTCAGAGTCCACGGCCGGCGGAGGAAACATCCAATGAGACTTAATCGAGTCTGTATAGTCAGGTAAGCAAGCCTGACCGGTGTTTGAACGAAGTAGGAGGGGAGGGCGCACACCGCAGAGAGTTGAAAACTGTTCTTGATATTGACATTTATTCAGTGAGAGGGTGTGTGTGTGCGCGTGTAACCCCACTCGGCAAATTAATTCCCAGCTACGGCGGCACTTTCCCGTAGCTGGCATCCCGCAAAAAACTGTACTGACATTTCATAATTGCCCAGAGAGTAACCGTTAAAATTTCTTTTCACTTATTGCAATTAACAGATAATATCATCAGGATATGACACCATAAACCAACAGAACGTTTCGCCCTTCACCGATATCTCGTTTATTCTCAAAAGGATTCTGGTAATTGCAATAACTGAGGACAGTATCCAAAGTATTCGTCACATAAATCAACATCAAGGCTAATAGGCACCCTTCCCTTGCCTCTCGCAGGGGTTTTTGAACCGGGGCAGTCCCGGATAATCGCGCCTAAGCAGGGCTGTTCATTTTCTCAAATACGTCCCGATTCTGATAATTTACGTCCTCTTACAGTAGAAGACAACGTCGGTTGATTTGACGGAAGAAGAAAAATAATGATCTCAAAATTATAAATCTTGAAATATTTTGGTTCTGTCAGGGCAATGAATTATATTAAATTTGTGCTTATTAAGCCTGATTCTTTAAATTTATTTCAGTGCCCTTCCACTACGACACCATTCCGTCCAGCCCAAATTCCAAACTTATCGCACATATCTATTGTATTGCCCTTTGTCTACTATTCCAGTTCCTTGTAGCTTTGCCTACAGTCCTGCAAGAGACAGAATTTAATTTTGCGGCGGTACTGAAATGGCAACGTACCTGTACGAGGCACATATATATGTACGGTGTATGTTCCCTTCGGCACGACCGAAAGAACAGACAACATTCATATAAACCAATTTGAATTTCACCGGCTGTAGTCCGAAGTCTGTCCACTCCTATGTTGAGATCGACTATTTAGTGATCCCAGACGAAGTGAAGTACTGATTTGAAAAGAGAGTAGAGGCCACCGAATTTCAGCTACTGTGACCACAGCCTTATGTGGCAGTTGGCAACACTGCCGTCCTCAGTGTGACCACGGCAACAGCACAGCAAGGATGTATGCCTCAGGGTAGGCAGCTAAAGAGGTGACTCTTTCCCTGAGCCGCTTAGTCATGGGACAACCGTTTTAATAACCCAGCATTCATTATTAGAATGGCTTTCCAGTCAGTCGCTTTGTCAGTCGAAAAATATGGCACTGAGCTACACGAAATTATTATTGTAATTATTAACAGCACCGAAATGCCACTTCTTAAAATAATTGTTACAGGGTAAAACACAATCATCCTATACTGCTAACAGTGCAAAGTGTGCAAAGTTCGATGAAGTGGTTAAAACGAAGTAGAAGAAATACATTAACGTTATTACATGATCAAACTTCACTCTATGGTTTACAATCAAATTTATAGCCTATATTGGAATATCATGTCAAAACGGAGATTGTGGCATTTTTCTATATGGCAGTAAACTTGGCGAAGATCCCGTTACGACAATGACATGTCTATGTGATCATATGAAGGTGTAATTAATGTTGATTTTCATAGGTGACTGCTTGACTACAAAGGCGTTTTGAATCTAAAGACGAACCTTTTGTGATTTATACAGATTGTTCTCTTCTACTCTGTGTTAGCGACTTCATCGAAATCACTATGCAAGTGTAGTATATGGGCTGTAGCCCCACAGGAAAGGCCGTGCAACTCTATGCGCCATATCAGAAACTCTGTTGCCGCTCCCGTCGTAGGATCGAGTCCTCCCTCGGACAAGGATGGGTGTGTTGTCCTTAGGAGAGGTTATTTCAAGTATTTTGTAAGTCTAAGATCCGACGATCACGTAGTTTGGTCCCATAGGATTAAAATACTTGAAAATTACGTAAAGCGACGATAGACTGTATTTCACCATCTTAGATGCTGAATTTAAGCCATTAATAATTATAAGAATTCGTTGATCTATATCTCTTTGATTCCGGTTTATGTTGATTTAGTGTAGGTGGGAAGAGAGGGTCAGTTAATGTGTCACTGGGAATTTGGATTGTGGCTGAGACAACGTTTAGCAGTACTGAATGTGATAGTTTGTTGGTGGCGGGAAGTCAGAATGCAGAATGCAGCTAACACAGTCGGAATGGACAGCGTCCGTCGGTGTCAGTGTAATGGTACAGGAGGGGAGGCTCTTGTTGACCGAGCAGAGCATGGTCGCTGGTTACTGACCTGCCGAGGCCGCAGGTGTCGTCGGGCCGAACTACCAGGAGGCAATGTGACTCACGGATGATTACAACCGTCAAACGATCGGATGTCCCAGACGATTCTAGAAGCTTCTTTCTAGAAGAAAAGATCCTCGGATAGCAGAAAATGGTGGGGACGAGACATTCGAAATTGGAGGCGTGATTTGGTCTAATGTGAGCGGCACGAGATACATGTGGCTTGCCGCAAAGTGAGTTGGGGATTCGGATTGCTGCGCTGCTAGTGAGAGGACGCAGGTGAGGCGATGCTGGCAATGTGTCCTGCAAAAAGCCTCAGACTGGTTTTTCGAATTGCCATATTACATTGCCTCAAGCGTTCAGATGTTTTTCTTTGTTATCAGAGGAAGAAATAATTGCTTCATTCCATTGATCTTGCATTTACAAGTACTCATTTACGAGTTTCTCTTCTACTCGTGGCCAGTGTGGCAAGCAGTTCGTAAGAATCTGTTGTTTGTCTTCGGTTCTTGAGTTACTTAAGCGTAGGAGTTTTCGGACGAAATAATTCGTTCGCCGTGTAGCCAGCGTCTCACAGCTCCAGCTTCACGTAGTGCGCCGAGCCATCCACGGTGCCTTGCCGATGTCCGTCTGACCAGAGCAGTACGACGAATTAATTGCAAGTCGGTGATATACTCACTTTCTATTTGGTATAGCGCAGTTTAACGATAAATGTGAAGTTCCGCTAGTTTGCTGAGTGCTGGAGCTTTTCTTGTACTCTTTACCAAGTGGGATAGCTATTCGATTCTTTAAAAATTAACACGTCCTCAGTATCAGCCATTTTATTAATAGGAAGAGGTTGTGCCGTCCTTGAAAGTGATAATTATTATTATTGTATCGACATTTCATTCGTGAATTCTAGGAAACTATTCAGGTATTCGGGTAATCAATTGTTTTTACTTTTCTGTGATATCTATTACTAGTGAACTACTCGCAGAAACAGCGACAGGGGCATTACACAAACTTTACTCACTACTTGCGAGTTATCACAGGTATGGATACCCCGTTTTAGGATCGTTCCTAAAGGGGGGCTCTTGATTAATGCGGTAATAGACTACAAGTAGGTCTAACTATTTTAATATTAAATGAGTGTAGGTACCTGTTATATTTCATTTTTTAAGCAGTTTCATATTATTTGTGTGTGAGTTCTCATCTCACGACAAATACTTCGTCGTTGTGTTATTACAATTGTTAAGTCATTGCTTGGAAAATTTGTGCATGTGAGTTTTGCTCTCGCGTAAATATTGTGTTTGTCGTTGCTTTTTTGTTGTCTTATGTTTATCTTGTATTTGGTTATATATTAGGTTCCACGGTGCTGAAGAGAGTAGTTTTCAGGAGTAGATTTCTCTGTAGGGTATTAATGATCATACGGAGTAGAGGTCGGCAGAAATGTAAACTTAATGCGATGGCAGACGACAATGGAACAGGAGGCGAAGTGGAAGACAGGGAGGTGCACTTCCGTGAAAATCCGGAAAATGTGCAAGCTTCAGCATACACTTCTGATGGGGAAGATATACACAGGGATCTCTTCTCGGAACAGTGCTCAACTGTCAGGATAGTCATTTAGATAGTCCAAAGAGGGTTATGAAAGATTCTATCAGACCAAAATTACGTGATAGTAGCAGCAGAGGACGCAGTCATCATAAGACTGTATTCAGGAGAGCACAGTCTCTCACCCGTTAGTTTAACTGGAGAAAAACATTAGAAGCCGACCGCGGTGGCCGAGGGGACTGAGGCGCTTCACTCACGGTCTGCACGGCCACTACGGTCGGGGGTTCGAATCCCCCCTCGGGCATGGATATTTGTGCCGTCCTTAGTTGTAGGTAGTTCAGAAGTAGTTTGTAAGTTTAGGGACTGATGACCCCGTAGTTAAGTCCCTTAAGCTTAACAAACATTTGAACATTTGAAAACATTAGAAAGCATAATACGGTCCGCGGCGGATAAGCACAGGTGCGCCGTGCTGAATAATGTGGTGACTACGACCATCGAGAAAGCGAAATTTAAAAATATAAATTATGTATTCTTTAGAAAATATGAAGTAGAAAAAATGTTACAAAAAATTAATTTGACATCATGCATTACAAAAATGGCGTGATACAACGCATAGTTGACGACTACTTTCTCCAACAGCTTCCTCGCGCTACCTCACGCAACTGTCCACTCTGGCAACTCACTCGCAACTGTCTCTCTCGCAGCCAGAGCGCTTACTCTACAGTCGAACTTCCAAAGATTACTGCGCCACTTACAATATACATCTGTGGCCAGTTTACAAAACTAAAGCAAAGTTTAAAGATTTAGAAGAGCACTTCCAGCAGCTCTTTGAAACTGAAGAAACGTCAACGAATTCCATGGCGGATAGGCAAACATCCTACGCTGAGAGCAACAATGGCGTGTCTAATGATGATATAAACGTCGCATGATGGGAATGTTATTGTAACTCGTTGTTTACGACGTCATATGTCCTGTTAACCAAGTGTCATTGGTAGTGATTGTTGTCTGATAGTAAGCAATATGTGTACCAAGTTTAGTTGAAATCGGTCGAATATTTTAGGAGGAGACGTCGAAAAACAGCGCATGGTGTAGCATCTATTCGGAAATGTCATTGTTATGACGTCATATGTCATGAAATATGTGTCGTGCTATGATGTAAATTCGAAGGTCCATTCAGTGCTATATGTACCTAATGTCTGCAAAATATTTCGTGAATGGTGTTAGCAGTAATGATGTAATAAATCAAAATCTCATGTGTGATGATGCGGTTTTTATTAACTAAATTGTTTATGACTTCATATCTCATGAACTATATGTCGACCTGTTATACAGTATCGAAGGAACATTCAGTGTTATGTAGGTGTACTGTCTGTGAATTTTCTCGTGAATACAGTTTACAGTGTAAATGTAATAAATTGTAACGTCATGCCAAATGCCGTACATATTCATCATTAATATCGGAAAAGAAGTAAGAGATTAACTTTTTTCCTTTTATCATTTTCGTAAAGATTTGAAAAAAAAAATGTTCAACGGTTTTTGAAGGTTAAGGGACTTATCTTCTGGGTTATAAGTCCCTACACTTACAAAACACGTACGATCTACATTCTACTAAAGACAACACAAACATCAATGCCCGAGGGGGCATTCGAACCCCCGACAGGGACCGTTTTCCAGCATCGAAGCATAGCGCCTCAATGTGCTTGGCCACTCCACCGCGCTAGAGATTTGAAATTATGTGCAAAGTTTATGGCAAGTCACTAAGTGCTCTCATTATAAAAAAGTTGAATAAAATCACGCTATAACGCGCCGCAAGATGGGGCAGTATTCATTGTTTTTGACGTGATATCATATGAACTATTTGTTTTAGGTGGTTTTTGGAACCATAGAAAATGAATCCTGACCTTAAAGAAATTTGAACCAAATTTGGTAGAAATCGGTCCATTAGTTTAGGAGAAGATACAGAATGTTATTGCATGATGCGGCTGTTTTCACCACTGTCATTGTTTATGACGTCATATCTCCTTATATATGTGTCATATGTTGTTCCCACCTCGACAGCGTTTGTTGCCTAACAGTAAGGAACAAGTGTTCCAAGTTTGGTTGAAATCGGTCCAGTAGTTTAGTAGGAGATGTGGAACATGCATACTTGCCAACATACCCATACACATACATACAGCCTATTTTATAAGATGTATAGATCGATGTTGTTAACAGGCGTTAAGGGTTGCCTTATCTCTTATAAGTCGTTCAATATATTACTTCACATTGCGTTATTGCCATACGTTGGTCCCTTGTACTAACCGCTTTGTATTGTCAAACAATTGTACCAAACCGTGATTGTAGAACATACAAGAAAGTAACGTTATTTTGGCTGCACATATATCAGACGGAATTTAATTAAGATTGTTCGGATACTTTATAGCGTGATAATGCATACATGAATTAGACCATTAATGTAGCATCTCCTGTCTGAGGATACACAGCGCCAATACATCAGAGCCACCGCCAGAAAATACGGAACAAAGGGATAGGTATCATAAGCAAAGATGTACGATACACACGCATCACTGTGTTTCACAACGAGTTATTGACATGTTCTTCCAGACACGTCAGAAAGAATAGGGACCATTGACTAACATTAACAGCAGTAAATTTACGAATCCACAATATTAAAAAATCTTGACCGTTTCAGGGCATTGAAATGAATTCAGTGGTATAGTTGAAAATATGCACTGGACCAGGATTGGAAACCGGATTTCTCGGTTTGGGCCAATGGTTCCCTCTAATGCATCACTTAGGAGAGCGACACAGAGAGATTGGGTTCAATTCAAATGTTTGTGAAGCTTATGGGACTAAACTGCGGGGTCATCAGTCCATAAACTTACAGACTACTTATGAACTAGCTTATACTAAAGACGGCACAAACATCCATGGCCGAGGGGATTAGAACCCCCGTCGGGGAACGGCATCAGGCATCGTAGCATAGCGCCTCAATGCGCTCGGCCGTTCCGCCGCGGCGAGAGATTGAGGAGGGGATGGGAATAGAACCCCAAGGTTGTGACTAGATTTAAGATTCCAAGATTTCGTTAAAAGATGAGAAGATGCAATAAATATGCGAATTCGCGTTTCTGAAGGATTAGCTCTAGAGACGTATAGTCTGGGGTTTGATAACCAACAACACTTCTTCATCTATGGTGTTTGTGGTCAGAAGTCTGACGAGGGATCGGTACGTGCAGCATGTTTTAAAACCCGTTCTTTAGCAATTTTGGCAACAAGAAAATCATGTGTTGCTCCCACAGCATTATACTCACTCAACGTCCACCGAAAGACATTCAGTAACTTCCCTGGGCAGCACCATCTCCGAACATATCACCAATCGAGCACATGTGGGACTGATGGGAGACTCATCAACACGCATGGCATGCAGAACATGTACAGGTCGAGCAGATGTGGAATGTTGTATCCCAATACAGTATTCGCAATTTATGATAGGGAATTGATGCTAAAATCAGCGTCTGCATTGCCACCTGTGGATGCTACACCACATACTAACATCTTCCAGCATGCATCGGCACCTTGTCTCTCAGTACCACTTAAGCTACTGATCTAAAAATGTAATACGCGGCGGAGAGGCCAAGCGCATTGTGGCGCTATGCTGCGATGCGCGAGGTCGTTCCCCATCGGGGGTTGAGTACCCCCTGGGGCAAGGATGTATGTGTCGTCTTTAGTATAAGTTAGTTCATAAGTAGTTTGTAAGTTTAGGGATTGATGACCCCACATTTAAGTCCCATAAGCTCTACAAACATTTAAACATGTTTATCAATATGTAATAATTTCATGTACCACACATGCGATGATTCAGTAATAAATGTGAAGTGAACTGGAAAAATTTATGAGGGTCTACTAATTTATACTTCCCTCAATCTAGTGCTGAAATGAATGCAGTTGTTCATGGCAACACTGTGGAACATTGTTCCTAATCGCTTCGAGTACAGATGATGGTACAGTGTGTGACAGCGCAATCAGGGGCGGAGCATTGCTAAGAGCTCCTCGGGCAGGTGAGACAGCTGCGGGGTTACCTCCTGCCTCCGGCTGCTGCCCTGTTCCCAGCAGCGTCCTCGCCGATGACGTCATTTCCATGGCAACCATCAGTCTCCGATCGATCATACAGCGCGTGCGCCATAAACGCGACACACAAAGCTGAGAGAACAACCGCCAAAGTATGAAATACCTTATCTACAGGCGGTGTCATTTAAATATACGCCATTTTCAGTCATAAAATATTTAATTATACACAATTAATCCAGTCGTACAGAGCACCGTCTGTTATAAAGATATGTTATTGAATTTCGTAAGTATTGTAAGGTACTAAAAACAAGAAAATTTGATATTACTAAGTACAAATTTAGAGCCTAATCACGTGCTCTATAGTACTAGCACATAAGGTGTATTATATGGCTATTGTATTTTTCTTAGTACCAACAGTGGTTTCTGGTTCACACTATAATTATGCAATTACACATAGCTACAATAAGAGATATGTTTTAATAATGTCATGTACACATGAAAACTAGCCACTGTAGTAGGTCTCTTCTAATGATCTGATCTTAGATAACTTTTATAATAATTATTAATTTCGAAAATGGTCTTTGGTTTGACGAAACTTGATATGTAAGAGAAAGATATACATTCAATGCTTTTGCAGTGTTGGAAACGTTAATATGTCATTTGTATAGAGATATGTCAGAACGATACGTTATTCACCAAAACAATTTTATAAATAGTGTCATTTTAATGGAAAACCCAATACTTGAAGTATCAGTGTCGGTTCTCGAACCACAGATAACTTTCACATGTAAACAGTTACAATTCTGCATCAGTTCTTCTATTGGTAGCTAAATGTCCTAATATTGGAGAAGCTAAATTTTTATACAAAGTATTTAGTATCCTTTACCTTGGGCCTGCAGCCTGGTAAAGTTTTTAATGATATAATTACAATCGGAAGTTACTGCAGTACTGCTTAAATATCTGTTATTTATTGCTTTTAATATAATATTTTTTCATTAATATTTATACATGTTTAACTGCTTGTAATTTTGTTTACTTATTTGTCTGTACACACGTCTATTATATATCGTGGTGTGGTATCACTTTATTTATTTTATTTTTGCTTTTAAATGCAGAATGGTTTCATCATATGATCTTTACATTATTTCATTTTATCTATGTGTAATGTAGCTTCTATTTATATAAGATTACTCAGTTTTCGCTGATATCGACTGCAGTAATTCTGACCGAGCTCTCTGTGACATATCATCCGGCGTATGTTTACAGTTTATTTATTTGAGTAATACACTCTGTTGTGTAATAAGGTAATTTTTGTAAGATTACTGTAAAGTGGAGAGCATATCAATGTTTTTAACAAAAATATAATGTGTAACAAAATTTTCTTAATATTTTCCTTTTATTCTGTTTCAGACCAATAAACCTACCACTAAACACACAGATAAACAAATAGGAACTAGCATTACTAAAATGTATAGCAAAAAAAAAAAGAATGATTTTGATGCAAGGATATTGAAAAAACGTAAGAAAAACAAACAAAATATATAGCCGATGAAATTCTCAACGATATAAACTAAAAATTTTATTCATTATTGATATGGAACCTGCGACTGTAACTTAAAATAGGTTTTGGAAATTACTGCAACCAGACACCTTTATTTTCATGGCATTATTTATTAGACGATACCCTGTTTCATGCTGCCTAGCAGCCCATCATGACATGACATGTGGAAATGTCTGCGCATTGTAGTGGGATATGCAAACTGTCCTACAAACCGACACACATATGAATAAAGTTACAATGAAACTCCAATTTATACACGGCAATCCGCAAAAAGAAATTTTATTGTACTGAAATGTGTTGTTTATACCATCTGATGATGAACTGCTAGGCAGCTCGTAACCGGTTATGGTCAAATAAATAACTCCATCGATAAAAAGGCGACTGATTGCAGTAATTTATGAAGACTATATCGTAAATATATGTAGAACAAACTTCGAAAGAACTAAACAAATTACTACAGAAGACGGAACCACATGTAACATCAGATCTCTAAACCATTCGAGTAAAACAAATGGACCGAGCGAGGTGGCGCAGTGGTAACACACTGGACTCGCATTCGGGAGGATGGTGGTTCAAATCCACCTCCGGCCATCCAGATTTAGGTTTTCCGTGATTTCCCTAAATCACTCCAGTCAAATGCCGGGATGGTTCCTTTCAAAGGGCACGGCCGATTACCTCCCCCATCCTTCCCCAAAAATCCGAGCGTAAGCTCCGTCTCTAATGACCACGCTGTCGACGGGACGTAAAACCCTAAGCTTCCTTCCTTCCTTAAAACAAATGCGCCATTATATACACAACCAAACATACACAAATTAATTTTTAAAGAGTATGAGAAATACTATAGCCCCACGAGAGTGGCCAAGCGCTCTAAGGAGCTTTGTTGCGGTTGCTCCAGTTGGAGGTTCGAGCCCTCACTCGGGTGTGTGATTCTGTTTTATCCTCACCATTAGTTAATTTAAGTTGCTTGTAAGTCTAGGGACTGATTACCACTCCAGATTGGTCCAAGAGCCTTACAAACATTTCGACATTTGAAATAATACGTAGTACAAACAGGAAATAGATACAGTGAATGTACATGAAATGAAGACACACATCCATCAACGCACTCCAATCACTTAAAAACAGAAAATCACAAAGCTGATAAAGTAAGAGGGACAATGAATATCATACAAATAACACCAGAATCATATAACATGAACGTTTTAAAGGACACTGAAATTTATAGACTCTCACACGAGCCCACATAAAATTAGTAACAAACAAACATATCGAATTAACGAAAAAGTATTTAGATAATTTTAATCAGATGTAGATGCAGAATAAAAACAGATATATAAACGCCATATTACCGTAATATAACAAATATTACCCTACTACGTCATAGATTGTATTACACGGATAAATAAATCGACTGTAACCGTAGAGCATAGATGTGTGATCTATCACTGACAGCTGGGCCAAACTTACTACAGTCTATACCAGCGAAACCTGCGTAATCTGGCGCAGACTCTGTAATAACGTACGTCTGTACGAGAATTAAAGATGACGAATCTTCTGTAAAAGCGACTGTAGGGTGTGACATGTGGTAAATTGAGACGGATGGGAGGCGAGCGCGGATAGCCAAGAGGTTAAGGCGACCAATGGCCAGTAGAGGGAGACAGCGGTTCGAATCCCGGCCCGGCTGACATTTTCCCTTGCCACTTTTGAGTAATTTCAGTGTCGCAGAGCAGCTAAAGTCAAACCTTTCCTTCCTCATTCTTTTTCCTTACTGTCCTTATTAATATATGTAAATGGAATATAATAGAAAAAGGCAACGATATACACAGTACTGAAATTTTCCCTTACGAATGCTTATATTGTGCTAGTATCCGCGTCTAAGAATTTATGTGACTTCCCAAGTATGGTCAAAACTATGTAAGACGCACCATTTGCAGTCTTTAAATATTGTGAACGATAACGCAGTCTGTTTCTACACAAAAAAATTTTGTTCGTGTCTATGATGTGATTAAGATGTCAGATTCAGAATAAATCTCAGTACAAATGCGTCTGTAATTTCGTACATGTAGCAAAAATTGACTATTCATAGTAAAATACATAAGATTACAGTGCTGGTTATATTAATAGTGTAATGCAGCAATGAGTGGCTAAAGGACGAAATTGTAAATGTTGTGTACTGAATACTGGAATCTTTTTTTAACATGGAGCAGACTGATTTCTACAATATGTAATTCCAACGCAACGTTAAATGTGAAATTGCTTTAAGAACTTACAAGTATGCTTCAATAACACTAAGGGTACTGGAGAAGTTGCGTCTCGACAAACGATGCTGTGACTAGGAGTGCGGCGCAGATGAGGAGATCTCGCTGATTCGCAGACGCCTCCTCGTCTGCTCTGTAGTCCTGGTTACGCCGCGCGTGGCAGTGCTGCCAACCCTTAGGTCAAACCCTATAAAATGTACGAAGGTGTATGTCTGCCACTACACCATTTGTAACACATAACGGAATAGTAGCGTTTCGAGGACGTGTGCAACTATGACAACTAGTATCCGTGAGTCCGGATGCATGCATCCTAACTTTAATCGCAGGTAGTGTCACAAAGCACGACAACAGAGATTTCGAATCCTGTTACTTTACATATGCCCAAATATATCAAGACATTTGATCTTAAATATTTTTAAAGTTCCAGATAACGTCCGAACAGAATGGTCATAGAGAAAAAAATGAAAAGTGGGTTAAATATAAATGTCTTATAACTCGGGAGAAGCGCTCGTAGTTAACTAGAATCTGTAGTAATTGGAATTTAGTGCCTGCATAGTTTCAATCTAACCGAACTAATTCTAACGTACTTGGATCACAAGCATGTGAAGGATAGTTCCTGTCGCAAACCAGAAGAGACCAAATAAAATAGAATTAATTCTGCTCAGCAGTGTTTTAGGGTGATATCTACGGCAAGTGAGATGAAACTGGAAACCCATTGATCCAGTGATGTCAGAAAATTGAAAAGATGCAACAGAGGAGGGTTGGACGAATGAAGTATGACAGACTCCCTAATGTAGTCCCTGTGGCCGCGTAGAAGACGAGAATAATTTTGCTTCTCTCATACGTCTCTTCTCATCATTTGAGGAGGCTTTAAAAGGCTGGAGCTTGGAATTTTTGTGGCAGCGTTCGCATCCCATAAGTGATGCTCTTGAGCTGTAACTTTATTTCTATGTTAAACTGTAGCAACCCACAAGACGGATGTGTCACAGTGGTAGAGAAATACCCCTACACAGTGCACAGTACTGGCGAGTCTACCTCAATTTGTGACTTATTTACTGACTCACCCTTGTATTACTACATGCGACTGACTCACTATTCATTTTTCTAGAATCTGGTACTTGTTTATGTCTATCGAGGTCTGAATCTGTCTTGTTAACATTACCTATTCTAAGACGATTGACTGCAATGTATTCTAATCATGCTCAAAACCAGTAAGCTATTTCCCCATAATTATAACATCTACCTTTCCAATCTGGCGAAATTTATCAATTTTCAGAGTAAATATAATGTTAAGATAAATCTACCCAAGTCGAAATTGCTGTAAATTAAACGTGATTTATTCATATTGCTCGCTAAACTAATGTATTACGTTGCGTGCTTTGTATCTTGAGAGTCCCGTCGCATTCAGTGTTCCCATAGGGTAATATGCAAAATTTTGTTACATCTTAAGCAAAAGTTTTACTTTTCGCTATGTCCAGACACAGTTGAAAGCGACGCAAAAATTGATTATAGCGACATAGACGCAGCAATTCAATTTATACTCTTTTGGCATGCGATGGTACAATGGCAGACGAATTCTTTCTATGCTACTGGCACAGAAGTGGAGAGGACAAGAATCGTCTTTGATGATTCGCTGATGCAACACCTGACAACTAGTAGAAAACGAACGAACAACTATCAATAAGAACTGTGAATGACAATACCATTTGCGCTTGCATACCCAGCGTTTACGTGAGAGAAGATTCTCGTTTGCTGTTGCACTTTTGATGGTGTTTCTTTCGATGTAAACGTTCTTTTACTGTTAATACTTAGGCTCAATCCTTTTTCTGTGTGATTTACTTGTTTCAGGCAGACAGGACTGATCTTTCGTGTTACTCATGGGCCTATGTCTTAGTTATAAAAAAATAGAACTACAACGTAAGTTCTCTCTAATTATGATGCAGGATAATTTTACGAAGCTTATTAACAGGTTTTATGGTGAAAAATTTGAGTCCTGTTTGCAAGAAATATTAACATTGAAACAGACAACAAATATGAATAATTCGGAGCAGCTCTAAGCCTTTCAGTATTGTGTTTCAAAGTAACTGTAAACAGACTTTTCTCGGGAAGTTTTGCAGATTTTATTTTTCCAACTGGTTTTAACTAACAAGATATCCTTCAAAGATGATCAACCAGGATATTTCGGCTAATTCCGTGCGTCTGATGAGAGTAACCTCCTCCTCTATTTGCTGTTTACTAGGAAACCGTTTCATAACCAAAGTTTTGCTAACAGTAACATACTAGTGCCGATGAAGATGTTTTACAGGCTGCATCGAGCCAACATTAATTTTACATTATAATTTGGGATGTAATTCAAAGTTACTTGAGTACCAAACACAAGAGAAAACAATAGGCTCAATTTACCACTTTCAAATATTACAGTTGAAATATTTGTAATTTACCTGTATATGATGTTTACTTTATGAAAACATTATTCTTATTATGAGAGAACTTGTAAAAGCTATGAATTTTTTTAATGACGTACCGACCATCTGTAGCTTTTAGTGGTGTGTGTAGAGAACAAAATTTGAGTAATAACGGAAAAAAATTATGCGTAAGACATGAGCCACATCAATCCTCTCTTGGTACAGAAGACACCTTTGTTATCGGAAAAAGTAATAAATAGAGCTCTCGTTTCTCCATTGTGCCTGATAATAGACGGAGACGATTTTCCTTTTTGGTTCACGATAATACAGACATCTCAAGCAGCCCTTGTTAACAGTATATTTCTTTAGGTCAAATTTTGTACGTCTATTTTGACCCTCCCCTACACTACGCCACTGCTCTCTACAATTTCCGACGGCAGAAGGCGGAACTAAACTTTGTTTATGGGCAGATGGGGCACAAGGGCGTCTGACAATATCCGTCAGTACACGATCGACTCACGTGGATCGCCATTCTAGAGTCACATTATTCTCACATTGCAGCTGTGCGTGCTTGGCGTCTCCTGTAATGGATACGCATATCTCAAATACACGTAATTAAAGCGTACGTTCAGGAAAACAGTTATAATAATTAATATTGTTCATTTTCCGTTAATTTGTCAGAAACGAAGGCTCATTAGTGTTATTGACACCAGCATAACATATAAATCTATCTTTTAAAAACGTCGCACCTGGCAGTGGGGACATGATCGTCTTTTTTACTGGAACGTATACCAAAATATCTAGCTCATATTTATTTCTTCGCCTTTAGTATAGAACATTCTATTAAGAGAAAATGTGTTTTTATTACCTACACGCCAAACTCGAATTATTATATCGCAAAACCACAGTATTATTTCAGTTTAGTACGAATATCTATAGATAAACATATTAAAAGAGAATATAGCATTAAATTTTTTTAACGTCCTACTTCAATGTTTATCCATAAAGCTACTGTTTTATATTAATTCATGTGTACGAATTTCAGTCATTAACCGTGTTACTTTTTAATTGAGCGTAGTTATACTGATCGAGCGTCATTCATAACAACCAATAGAAGAACACGCAACTGTTCTCGCAGCGCCCTCAGCTAAAACTGCAGTTGTAAAGTGCACGGGTAATACGAAACGCTGCCACGTTCACGGCACTCCTCGCTGCTGCTACGACAAGACTCAGTCCGCAATGGGATGCCTGCCCACCGTTCAGCTCCTTCCAAGCCTATGGTTCACGACAGTCTGTGCTCTGCGTCTCTCTCCGCAGCGCCTACGCCACCATCTCCCCTCTTGTACACTGTTTTTTGATAATCCACATGGAGTCGATAATAAAAACAATTTCATTCAATGCAAACATTTTTCGCATTTTTGACACTAACAAAGTGGTTGGGCATTCTTGTGCACTCGGATACAGCGGTATTCCTCTAACACCATGCATTATCATCTGACACCCACGTGAACGAGATATCAATACGTCAGGAATGGATTACATACGAATGACTAACTGGTGGAAACACGACTGAATATAGTTTATCAAATTCAAGCGACCACATTTTACATACAGTGAATCATACAGGTGCTGTTACTTAACTAAACTGGGATTTTTGCTGAAGTGCCTAGCAAAAGGATTTAGCTAATGAATTTTACTTGCAGGCTAGAGAAACGAACACTTAATTATTTTGAAGATTCTTGTTGCGTGTTTCAGCATACATAGAAGTACACTCGCCAACTGGAACAGTATATGTCGATATTACAAATGCATATGAAACCGTCAACCATAGACGACTCCTTATGAAAGTATACAATGCTACTAATGACCACCAGCTTACTTCTTCGTAAGGAACATCCTTGAAAACAGAAGATTTTTTGTTGATTTTCAGAGGAATGAAGCAGGTGGAAATCACAGAGGAATGGATTACCTCAGGGAAGTGTGCTCTCCCCGTCATTGTTCAACATCTACACCAATGACCAGCCACTGCCAGTAGGAACACAGAGCTTTATCTTTGCAGATGACTGTGCCATTACCACTCAAGAAACCTGCTTTGACACTATTGAGCAGAAATATCAAACGCACTTTCAGTGCTGTCTGACTACTACAAGGAGAATCAGCTGACACCGAACCCCAGTAAAACTCAGACTTGTGCCTTCCACCTCATAAATAAAATGCCAAATAGATCTCTCAAAATTACTATGGAAGGAACTACATCAGAACCTTTCATCTTACCAAAATATTTTGGAGTAACCCTTGATAGTGCTCTCACTTACAAGAAAAACTGCTCGAACACCAAGCAGAAAGTGGCAGCCAGAAATAATAAGTAAGATAACTGGCAATACCTGGGGAGCAGATCTCAATACTGTGAGAACCTCTCCCATTGGTCTATGTTACTCTACAACCGAATATGCATCCCTAGTTGGGCACTAGTCATGTCACGCGAGGATGATAGATGTTGCTCTCAGTGATACCTGTCGTATCATTACCGAATGTCTAAGACCTTCCCCGTTGGACAAACTGTACCGTCTTGCTGGCATTGCCCCTCCTGACATCCAGCGAGAGGTTGCAGCAAAAAAATGAGAAGAAGAAGGCGGAAATATCTAAAGCTCACCCTCTGTATGGATACAGGGCAGTTACTCCAAGACTCATATCTAGGAAAAGTTTCCTCAGAACAACATAGGCTCTTAACGGGACACCTCAGCAATTCCAAATCGACATGTGGTGCAAAAGCTGTACTCGCTCCGAATAATGGCTGACACCTAGCGAAGAACTACCACCCGGTCATATGGAGAAATGGAGTACTTGGAGATCAATGAACGAACTACGAACAGGCGTGACAAGATGTAAAAGCAACCTACAGAAGTGGGGTTTCAACACCAAGCCCGCATTGTGTGAGTGCGGTGCAATCCACGCAACGTCTCATTTGTTGCGGTGTAGTTGGTACCCTAAAGCATGCACAGTACAAGAACTGCTTCAGGCCACAGCAGATGCATTGGATGTAGCCAACTCCTGGGCAAACGTAGCGTACACAATTTTCTAAAGTGTGACTCTGTATATATTGTATATAATCCAGTAAATGTATACTTAATAGTAATGCTTCTGAAATGAATAAATAAATAAATGAATTTCAATCAAAAGGCACTGTCAGAACTAACACATGTATATGCACACAACTCTTCGCAGGTTATAGACTCCTTCAGTTAATTATACCGCACGTTCATTCATGACTCTAAATCATCAGATCTTTCAGGCGAACTAGTCTCCTAAAGAATGCAGGAAAATTTCTCTAAAATCTCCTAATACGAGAAATGAATTCATGACGGAAGAAATTCTTTCAAGTCTGTTAATGAGTGCTTGGATAGCTTCATGAATTCTAAAACAAAAGTTTTTTCCTTTAGAATACTGTCGTTGGTTTTAAAACAGATACCTGGCTTCTTAAAGTACCAGTGCCTTTATTTGTGATGGATGAAGGATAAGTCTCACTTTGAAAGAAACTTCTTTTAATTTGTTATCGAACTTGGGGTACACTGTTTCACGAGAAGTGAGGTGATATTAAGGGTGCAATCTTGGTTATTCTAGAAGAGATTCTAGATCGTTTTAAGGTAAGTAAGGCCCGCCTATCTCGCCCATGTTAAATGTGGTCATCTCTGGTACACTTAAAAGAAAATTTAATAAGGTTAGCTGCCTGTAATTTTCAAATACTGTTGTTTGTACCTTAATTAATAATAATAAGAAGGATTATTAACACAAACCGAATCGTTTACTTGGTATGAATTTTTTTAAAGAGAAAATTTGTAATAGAATATGTATAAAAATAAATTTATTTTCCTTTCTATATGATTTACAGGAAAACCATTTCTTATTCTTGTTTACTAGTGCTATGTTGCTGCACATGAAAAATTCATGTTCCTAGTTTATTAGTTTGCTTACAATGTGTACCAAAGTACATGAAATTATGTAACTGATACAAATGACCATAAAGTTTAGAGAAATCTCAGCTCACTTCAGTCAATTCATAGAACATTACAGCCCCATAGCCTGGATCACTCGTGTCGTTTTTGATGGCTTTCAAGTTTCTATGTATTCTTCTTGCCCTTTTAGCCATTTCTTCGATCAGTATATCTGCTTTCTTCACACGAACTTATCTAACTCTTTCAAAAAATTCATATTGTTGAATCGTGGATTAACGTTCAACTTTTCAACTTTAGCCCTGCCAAGTCCTATTTGAAGTGTGTTAGCACCAACAAACACAGTCTTTTGAATTCTTGTCTACAATATATGGTTGAATGCTTCATTCGCGTTCTGCGTTTTTCCATGGAGGCACTTTTGAAAAAGGTCAGGATGTGCTTAAATCCCTATACACCGACTTTATAAGATCAGTTACAGCAGGGGGTATCCCGTCGTATCTGCAATTTGGATCTTTCTTGCAGTATTTGCGCCATGATCCCCTTTTTCAAAGCAAAGTCCATGTATTGGATCTTCATCTGCTGAGATGAAAGTAAGTAGCCCATACAGCTGCTTTCATTCCGGACAAATCAGATATGTTATTTCTAATTGCTTGGCCATAGTAGTTCTTCAAGCGGTCAGTCAAGCCATCTGTAAGTCTATTTGCACCAGCAATACCTTTCCCATCAGAAAACTATTCCACACATAGTACTTTTCCAGTCTACGGAGCCTTGTACCCATGCGTTTCTGCACATGTCCTATGCACTACAGTTTCTCCGGTAAAATATTTTCTCCATAAGGTTTACTCTGCACCACCTTCATGAACCCTTTGCTGTCTCCATCCCCCAAGTACTGTTAGTATACCACTCCTCCTGTCTCAACAGATCTTTGAAATATTCGCACAGCACCTTCCGCTTCCACATTACCACTTGTTCCCTGAAAATGTATAGCACAGTTTTCGTGCACGTGTTCACCCTTGTTGACGCGGTGGAGTGGCCGAGAGCATTGAGGCGCTACGCTACAATGCGCGAGGCCGATCCCCGTCGGGGGTTCGTATCCCCCCTCAGGCATGGCTGTTTGTGTCGTCTTTAGGGATAAGGTAGTTAATAAGTAGTTTGTAAGTTTAGTGACCGATGACACCGCAGTTGAGTCCCTTAGGCTTGACAAATATTTGAACATTCACCCTTGTTCTTCGGAGAAAGCAGATTTAGAAAGCAGTTATGTATCTAGCACTTTTCCTTTATCACCAGACGTAGCTATCATAAAGGGAAGTATGTCCCCTCTTATGCCAAGTCCCATCGACAGCAATTGCTATGTTTGTGTCTCCGTCATTACACTGCACCGCTTATTTGGCATCCTGTAACATGCTATCTTCTGAAACACATTGCACACACTCAATAATACTTTCACCCATTTTGTGGAATTTCGCATGGGGCTTAGATAAGTTCATCACTGCATATAATGATTTACCTTCAGCGTTCCATTGCCTATACATCTCATTCCGTAAAGAAATCTTACATACACATCATACCTGTTGTTAGTGGTTTTTGGATTATAAAAGGAATTCTCTTTATGACAAGAAGAACAAACAATAACTAATGAAGATGCCAGCTCTCTTCGTTTACCATATTCTTCGAAAACTGATAAAGAATCAGTTGCATTACAATTTTTGCAACGTGAGTATTTACAAAAAAAATCTGAAACGCAGACAATAATTTCAAAAACAACGTAAAAAAACAAATGTTCTGGAAGTGTTCACTGTTACCAACATAGAGATTACGCTTTACAGAGTAAAGCGGAAGTGAGCTCTGAAGCGTATCTCCTTTAGTTTCGACATATTACGCAACGATGTAAAGTACAGCCAAAAGGGGGCGTGTCATTCACCTTCACTAAAGAAGCATATACAACATTCAAGTTGGAATCTAAAGCTTTTCAATGAAGCGCTACCTGTGAAGGGGACAGTGAAATATCTAGGTGTTACCCTAGATGAGAAACTGACATGGACCCCTCACATCAGGAATATTTGCTCCAAGGCAAAAGGTACTCTTGTGAGTACCAGGAGAGCTTGTGGCAAAAATTGGGGTCTGAGCCCCAAGGGTATGCACTGGATATACACCACAGTGATTAGACCCACGATCACCTATGTAGCGGTCGTGTGGTGGAAGAAGGTAGAACAACAGGTTGCTGCTAAGGAGCTTGGTAAGGTGCAGAGATTAGCCTGATTAGCCATATCAGGCGGAATTAGCAGCACACCAACTGCTGGGATGGAAACCATGCTGGATATGCCCCCATTACACCTTTGGGTCAAGATGGAGGCAGCGGCTGGTGCATACAGACTCAAATCTGGCAACAACTGGAACTCATTGGGATATCCAGAATCACACACTAAAATAGTGAGTGAGGTAAATATAGGAAAGGTTGGGGAAATGGCAGCCGACTATATTATAACCCCATACTGCTTCAACAAGCCTTTCAATATAACAATTGGAAGTAGGGAGCAGTGAGAGAAAATAGTTCGACACCGTACGGGGGATATTTTCTGGTTCACTGACGGGTCAAAATCAGACCAAGGTGTTGGGGCCGGGGTATATGGGGTGCAGCCAAGACTGGAGGGCGTCATCTCTCTAGGAAAACTGGCCTCAGTATTCCAGGCCGAAATCACTGCCATCAGGGCGTGTGTGGAGGAGAATTTGCTACAAAGATCGTAGCATCTGTATCTATTCAGACAGCCAGCCAGCCCTGAGATCACTGGCAGCTCCTGCAACAAGGTATAAAATTGTTGCAGAATGCCACAGGGTTCTGGTGGAGCTAGGGGAAAGCAATAGAGTAAACCTATTGTGGGTCCCTGGCCACTCGGGTATCAGTGGCAACGAACATGCCGACAGATTAGCCAGGATGGGGGCAGAGACTCCATTTATTGGACCGGAACCTGTCCTGACAATCACCAAGGCAATGATCAAATTTGTGCTACGTAACTGGCTCAGAAGACAGCACGTAGAATATTGGACCAAAGTCCATCAACAAAAACATGGCAAGGTAATGATGCCAAAGCCATGTTTTAAAAGAAGCTCTGCAATCCTGGGTCTGAACAGGAGAGAGATTAGACTCATGGTTGGATTGCTGACAGGCCATGGGAATTTCAAAAAACACCTACGTACAATGGGAATAACAGAAGAGGACCCTAAATGTAGGATCTGTGATGACGGTGATGGAACTGCATCACATCTAATCTTCGAATTCATTGCACTGGAGAAGAAAAGGCACAGAATACTTGGGACAAGCAGACCCGAAGAAATTGTGTCTAATAAAGAACTAGTAAAGGGACTCCTTGCGCTCTTCAAGGGCATTGGTTGGCTTTACTAGATATACAGGGAGCGATACCGCACAATAAACTTAGTTTCGGTGCGGGCAGTGGCGGGTTGGACGAAGACTGTTTTGGCTTCCCTGGAAAAATCAATCAATCACCTTCACTACATACCTTAGAGCTCTATAAAAAGCTCATTTTTAGTAATTTTTAATTTTTTTCTGCAGATACACATACTTTACATCGTTAATTTATCATTTTGCTAAAAATAATAGAAATTTTTCACACATTCGTGGGTCTTTCTTACATTATAATAGTCGTCTCGTCCACGCTTGAAAGGAAAAACTGAACGGAAGCATGAGGTTCGTTTAATTTAGAAGAAACAGGCCAGACCGGTCTGATATAGAAGAGGAGCATTTTTTTTTTCAATTTTTAATTTTTAATCTTTGGAAGAGGAATAATATCAAATTCCGCTGAGAAGGCCTCATTGTCTTTGGACGAGTGTTTTTTTTTTCCTTTCTTTTCGTTCTTCTTCTTATTTTTCAATAGAAGTATCTTCCATAGACCCGAAGAGTAATACTGTTGTTAAGAATACCTCCTTAATTAGGTAGAACGGGAAGTATGTTCATTTTGTTTCGATGAAAACTCTGTTTCTCATGCTACAGTTATGCCCTAACAAAACATTCTGTAGTTATGCGAAGTGCCTGCTTTGCAGGCAGGAAAAGTTCCCAGATTTAAGTTCAAATAAAGCACATTGGTTTAATCTGTCAGCATCTTTAATGTGCTGATTAAAAACATCTTTGACTCTTACAAATATATGAAGAACACGTTTCATCTTGAACATTCGGAACAACACGAAAACACGATTAAAACAACGCTGGATTGTGTCATTTCCACGCGAAACGTTGTATTTTCTCCCAATTTTACAGAAAGAAATAGAGGAACAAGATTTCATTTTCATGGGTGGGACTGATTGATGTCATTACATTTTCAGTTAATGATCTCTATATAAATTATAATAGCACAAAACAACACCATTGCACACCGGTTCCTATGTAAATCTACAAAGTGCAGACTATGATTTCGACGAAGGGGTTAAACAGAGAGAACAACAATGTGAACTCCTTACTGGAGAGACATATTTACGTTAAAAGTTAGTGAAGAATTAGAGCAATCCAGTTTCAGGACCCACAATGATTACATGACAGGGACAATGTCTACGTCAGAGTCTCCCATTCGCCCACAACGTTGCAGCATAAGCAATGGAACAGAAGATTGATTAATGTAAATCATGTACAAAAGTTTAATTGTGAATTAACGGTGGTGTAAATCCTCCCCTTTGTTTTTAACAATTCACATTGCATCCACATAGACTCTGAAAACTAATGAAAGTATCACCGCTAGTGTAGGGTGTGTTTTGTTTTGCGGTGTTATAATTTACTCTGTGCAGGCTGTTTTCGCAACTTTTATTTAACATGAAATGATGTATTGAAGTAACTGATTTATGAATAATTTTCCATGTATGGTTTTCACATATTTTTTTCTATCTTTCTGTCTATTAATATGCTGTATTAATCAGTGGGAATGACACAGACCATTCTCCTTTACGATGATGGTTCATTGGTTTTCATAAGACTTCTTTCGTGCTTTTCTGAGTGTCAGAGGTCAAAGGTGTCACTTGTGGACGGGAGGGCAGCGCAGGTGAGGAGGTCTCGCTCATTCAGAGACACCTCCTCGGCTGCTGTGTTTCTGGCTGCGAGCAGCAGCAGCGAGCAAACAGGTGGCGCGCTACGTCACGGGTGGAGGGGGCTGGGCGAGCAGCTGACATGCAGCTCTGTGACTAAACATTCGCTAAGCAGGGGACCGCTCACAAGAAAATACACGGGAACTGATTGGAATTAACACACTTGTCAATATAGTCCACACATACCAACATTATTCGTTTTGACAAATATATTTATGTTCATCACAACCGATAATAGGGCGTCAGTCCTTAGGCTACCGTAAGACACAAAGTACTCAAATACTTGGGTTGTTAAGCTTCAGCATTTGCTCTCTCCAGTATTTAGATCGAAACAATTCTGTAAGAAGTCAGTTACGCAGTACCCTCCGCCATTCAATGTACGAATTATACAGAGAGTGCTGTACCTTTTGATTTGAAGGTGAAATTAGAATTATTTTTTTTTACAAGTAGGTTGAACAGTATGGCACTGCATAAAATATAAAACCGATACTGCGTGGCGCGACTGTATCAATTATATTCGCTTACTTTTGGTTTTTCCCTGTTTCTTTCGTTTCCAATATCCCGCGTGTTTTAAATTGAATTATACAGAAAAAAATCACTGAAGCCATTCATGAATTTTAGTCCGGCCCATCGTACTGCGTTACGTGAACAGACATGTAGTGATGCTGTACATTATTCTATTTCGACGTATTCAGAACGTTGTCACACACAAGACAACGAAGAATACTTTCTGAAGGCAAAAATAAAACTGTTCCCACCAACTTGGCGAAGTTGACAAGGGGCTCCTTCTAAACTTTTTGTCACGTTATTTACGCAGCATACTGCGTGATGTAAGCGCTAGGATGTAACGCAGCGACAGGCGTGTAACGGAGCAGCGTGCACACGCAGTGAAATTGTATTGCGGGCGGCCTACCTCCGACCTACCGGCCTAAAACTTTCAATACAAGTGTGTGGTCGAATGCAGTATTTATTTAAGCAGCCATCTGAAAAGAAAGTTAACTACTAAAAATCTGATCAGTTATATTTCTGGTTCATAGCTGATGAAAATGCTGTGCTGATTAAAAAATAATATACTTTAAACGGAAAGAACGAATACCTCAATTTAGTACTTATTGCAGTGCATATACTCCAAACAGTAGCTATTACTAGTACTGGCAACGTGTTTAAAATGCACATCTCAGTACACATGTTTATTCTTCAATTGTTTCATAAAAAAGTCTAGCGAATCACCTTCAGACTATTTCTTGGCTATATCACTACGACTACCACGTGAGAAACGTATACCAAAAATTTTTTTTCTTGCTATCACTTTCTTATTTTAATTCGACTGTCATCTCGTCACTTACGCTGGTGTCAACAAAATGTTCTGTACCTGTAAGCATGACGTTGGTGACTGAAATTTCTAAAATGATTTTGTCGCGGGGGTGTGGCCGAGGGCATTGAGGCACTATGCCCAGAGTGCGGGACAGTTCGTCGTCGGGGGTTCAAATCCTCCGTAGTGCAGTAGTGCCGGCCATGGTGGCCGAGGGGACTGAGGCGCTCCATTCACGGTCTGCACGGCCAATACGGTCGGGGGTTCGCAGCCCCCCTCGGGCATGGACATTTGTGCCGTCTTTAGTATAAGGTAGTTTATAAGTAGTTTGTAAGTTTAGGGACTGATGACCCCGTAGTTAAGTCCCATAAGCTATAGAAACATTTGAACATTTGACTTGAAATCCTCCCTCGGGCATGGATGTTTGTGGTGTCTTCAAAATGTTCAAATGTTTGTATAGCTTATGGGACTTAACTATGGGGTTATCAGTCCCTAAACTTACAAACTACGTATGAACTAGCTAACACCAAGGACAGCACAAATATCCATGCCCGAGGGGGAATTAGAACCCCCGACCGTAGTGGCCGTGCAGACTGTGACTGGAGTGCCTCAGTGTCCTCGGCCACTGTGGCCGGCTGTGGTGTCTTCACATAAGTTAGTTCATAAGTAGTTTTAATTTTTAAGGACTAGTGACCCCGCAGTTAAGTCCCATAAGCTTAACCAACATTCCAACTTATTTTCTTAAATGATTTTGCCACAGGAAAACAGGCCTTTGTTTTGTTACTGGATACGCCAAGTGCCCGTATCTGTGAATGTTTCTGCTATGTATTGTGAATTGAGCACAAAATAAATACAGCTCACAGAGTTTATTTGTGCTTAACAGATAACAAAAATTCCCTCCTTGGGTCAATACAAAATTAACAAGAGTCCACTGTATAAGACGTGTTTTACAGTTTCTGCAATTGTCTCTGCTTTAAGTAAACCAACTAAACTGTTTTTTCTTGAGGTAGCCTCTTTACAATCTACTACGAGTGTCTACACACAGTAAAGAGAAAGTGTAGCAGGGTTGCGTGTGTGTGGGCACACAATACTCAGCAAGAATACGACTGCAGCGACCAGAGGCCGGGCCAGGCGGCGTTTACAAGTCCGACGGTCGGCGGGGCGCGGCGTTGCGGCTGGGCAGAGCGGCCACCTCCTGGACGGCGGCGGCTGGCGGCTGCTCGGCGTGGTCCGTCCATGTCTCAGTGCTGTCGGTCCTCGCGCGGGCTTACATACCGTCGCTGCGTAGGTACACATTCCCGCGATTGGCTGCCTGCGGGCACTACATGGCTGCAGAATACAGTGGGTCTCGTGGCTGCGCGCCTCGGCCGGGTGCCTGTGGTGTCCTCTACCTCCCCTACTGCTGGCGTCCGCTGTGGCGAGCTGCGGGAAGTCGCGCTGGCCGAGCCGGCGACCGTTTGTGGGCGCGACACAGTACAGCAGTTTCTCTTCATGTACAATGTTAATAAAACAGCAGTTACCCTTCAAAATCCTCGAATGTCCCTGCTCAACCACGTCTGGTAAGAATCCCATAAAGCGCAGCAGTTCCCTAAGGAGGCCACAAAAGCATATTGTGAGCCGTCTCTTAATATACTTTAAACGGAAAGAACGAATACCTCAGTTTAGTACTTATTGCAGTGCATATACTCGAAACGATAGCTATTACTAGTACTGGCAACGTGTATAAAATGTGCATCTAAGTACACATGATTATTCTTCAATTGTTTCATAACAAAGTTTAGCGAATCACCTTGAGACTATTTCTTGGCCATATCACTTTGACTACCACGTGAGAAACGTATACAAAAAAATTCTTTTCTTGCTATCACTTTCTTATTTTAATTCGACTGTCATCTCCTCACTTATGCTGGTGTCAACAAAATGTTCTGTTCCTGGAAGCATGGCGTTGGTGACTGAAATTTCTTAAATGATTTTGCCGCGGAGGTGTGGCCGAGGGCATTGGGGCACTTTGCTCGCCGCAGTGGAGTAGCCGAGCGGTCTAAGGCGTCTCGCTGCGGAGCGCGCTGTTGCTCGCCGTGGAGGTTCGAGTCCTCCCTAGGGCATGGGTGTGTGTGTTGTCCTTAGGTTAGTTTACCTAGGTTTACGTAGTTTGTAAGCTACGGACTGATAACCACGCAGTTTGGTCCGATAGATTAACAAACATTTGAACATTTGAGCACTATGCTCCGATGCGCGAGGCCGTTCCTCCTCGGGGGTTCAAATATTCCTTCGGGCATGGATGTTTGTGCTGTCCTTAGCATAGGTTAGTTCATAAGTAGTTTTAATTTTTAAGGACTGATGACCCCGCAGTTAAGTCCCATAAGCTTAACCAGCATTCCAACTTATTTTCTTAAATGATTTTGCCACAGGAAAATATGCCTTTGTTTTGTTACTGGATACGCCAAGTGCCCGTATCTGTGAAAGTTTCTCTTCATGTACAATGTTAATAAAACAGCAGTTACCCTTCAAAATCCTCGAATGTTCCTTCTCAACCACGTCAGGTAAGAATCCCATAATGCGCAGCAGTTCCCTAAGGAGGCCACAAAAGCATTTTGTGAGCCGTCTCTTCCGTATAGTTGTTGCCTATTAATGGAGCCTGTGGTTCAGCTTTCTCACATAATTTTCTATGTAAGACTACCAACTAAATTGTTATTTGAAAACCTTAGATATTTAGCTCAGTCTGTTATTTTAAGTTTCGTGCTATAAATTATGTAACTGAATTTTACCTGGCTTTTTGGGGAAATGTTCTTCATGTGAAGAGCGATTAGTGTCACTTCAACATGAATAGTCCATAGCTGGTGTCCTTGGACTTGCTGCTGGTGACAAAGTGCTGCCATGGAGGCATCCTTATAAACTCATCTTTGTTCATCTGTTCATTAGATGAGTTTATATATATATATATATATATATATATATATATATATATATATATATAATAGAAATGTAGCAAATTCTCTTTAGTTTTTGTGAGACAATATGTTGCTTGTGCCCAGGGTGTAAACGAAAACTATTGGTTGGCTTTTTCGTTACTGCTGTTTATTTCAACTTCTCGTGGTGATATTTCTTCAAACGTGATGCAAAATGTAATTCTGTTTACGTTTACTAAACTTAACCATAGTATAGCTTTGGAGGAAGAAGGAAAGCCGCGGCAGAATGGCCTTGCGCACTGATGTGATTTACTGCGCTGCATGTGGCCTTCGGCGTCGGAGGTTCGACTCCTGCCTCGGATATGGGTGTTTGAGTTGTCCTTAGCACAAGTTACTTTAAGTTAGTGTAAGTATTTTGTAAGCCTAGGGACTGATGAACTTAGTGAAGTCCCTTAGATTTACAGATTATAAAAAGTAAAAAAAGAAGTAAGACAAACAAAACTATCTCATTTACAAGTATCTTCTGTTTAGATTCATAATATCTACACCAACTTCAATCATACATTATGAAACAATGAGGACAAGGATTAACAAGCACACAGTTAATCAATTGTAGGTAATATTTTACTGATCATACCCAATGTACGACACCATTGTGGTAGTCTTCTTCGGAAGGAAGTAACTGTTTTAGTAAGTTATACCAAATATGCTGTTAGAAATGTCGCGAGCAACATCACTCAAGTTGGTGTATGAAAAATATGATGATAAGGAGGTTTTCTTATACTCAAGGACTATACAGTAAAAACAGAAAAAAATATAAAAATAACACAATAAAGAAGCATGTGCTTGTTGCACATATGCGGTATCCTTTGTTGGCTTTTTCAGACCGATGTCTGTTTCTCAGCAAGACGTACTTTAAGTGTCCTATTTATCAATTTCTTCATCGCCACGTTAACAGTGGCTTGTACTACACTGTAATAAAAGATTAAAGAGGCACACACATTATTTGTACCAGCTGTTGGTTGCTCACTTTCTGCCTCATAAAGCCGCCAATTGAATATTTATTGACCAACTGGGATATATAATTAATAAATCAGTAGTATGATGTAAGATTAAATACACCTCGCTCTCTTGCCATGCTTAATAATAGTAATGCATCCACAAACGTGTTTACTCAGCAATAATTGGTTTTAAATATTCTTAAAGAAACTTCGCTAATATGTCAACAATTAGCATATAAATAATACTTAACAGACAACTTATGTGAAAAAAAATTACAGCTCAAGATTAACAAAACGATTCAAATAACATTTGTTAATTTTTCTACCGAAGATTTGCTTTTATCTGCAGCCTTAAACATCACAGAAGAAAGAAGGATTAATCAACTCATTGGTCTGCATATCTTTGCTTTAGCGTCAATTTAAAACAGTAGCAATAAGACACTACAGAACTCTTACAAACAAGACTTTCAGAATAATAAGAAGTACCTGCAGGTCATCTGGAGCGATATCTCTGAAAAAATCCGGATTTTAAGGAACTACTGTAAATTCTTAGATTATTAGTCCAACCAAATACATGAACTTTTGACACTTAATTCATTTACAGAATGCAAGGCGACTTTGAACCGCTGTTTCAAATGTGATTCATTCATCTGTTTTATAGGGTTTTAAAGTTAGCACATTCAGATCTATTTAAAAGCAGTAGTATTTATGAGTCCATACGTGTGTTTTATTACTCGAATCATGTAACAAGGCGAACACAAGGAAATCGGAGTTTTGTACTTTTCTCAAACAAGTTCCAGATTTCATTGCATATCAGGAGTGTACCCCGCCACCTCAAACAGAAACAACCGACTTCGGGGAGGCATTTTGGAGCAAAGGTTTATCAGACATTTCCTTTTTGTTTTAGTTTCATTGTATAGTTAATCAGTGGTTTATATTTTTATTATATTTCATTTCTTCTTTCCGGGATGCAGGCCAACATGCACATATTCTGTGTTTCTTATCTGTTACAAATTTAAGAAATTAAAAATCATGGCCAAGAAACGACCAGCTAGACTGCAAATAACCGGTCTGTCAAAATGACACAATACTTCTTAAGAGAACTGAAGTTGCTTTCAGGCATTAAAGACACGCGTAAACCGCAAGACTCCAGCACACAGAGAATTTACTATAGTTGCATTCAAACTGCTTTTGAAATATGATGTTTAAGTACTGACCCATACGTGCATTATATATACAAATATTAATTCCTTTGATTTTCTAGTTAGCTTAAAATAATTATTTTGTGTAAGTGTAATCTTTTTTCAGTTTGAAACAATAAGGTCAAAAAGCCTGTTGAAATAGAAACAGTAATTAGTTTAGTTTGGTACTTACACTTGTGGTAGCGTACGAAATCCAATCAATGGGCATTAACAGTAGTCCACTATAGCGTGCACACGTTTACTCTGCAAGTAACACTTGCAGAGATGTACAATCGTGACACTGGAACTTCTTATTTTATGTGTAACATGTCTTTAACATTGAGGACGATCGATCATCGCAAAATTAATGAACAAGAAGGTTGTTGTGAATGGGTTAAAGAATCCGGAAAATGTGGTGCAATAAAAGTTCTTGGTGATGTATATTATTATAAAAGTTAAATAAATTATGCGTCCTTGTATCTTTTTCCTTATCAGTAAAATAATGGTTGATAAGGTCATCTACAAACTACCTCTAGGCCTCTAGGCCATTCCTATTTCGAACTACGCATGAGAAAAGTTGAAACTCAAATATAACCGTGCGATCTCTGATTTTTCTTACGTAACGCGATGGTCATTAACAGAACATTCTGAAATTAGTAAGGATAAAGTTGGTGAGCCGCGGCGGAGTGCGGCGCTATGCTCCGATGCGCGACGCTATTCCCCGGCGGGTGTTCGAATCCCCCCTCGGGCATGGATATTTGTGCCGTCCTACTTCGTAAGTAGTTCATAAGTAGTTTGTAAGTTTAGGGACTGATGGCCCCGTAGTTAAGTCCCATAGACTATACAAACATTTGAACATTTTTTGAAACAATAGCATGTCTTTAAATAATTTAGTAGGGCTGCATAGGTTGTCTCTTAAGTCGTCCATTTAGATTTTGTCAGTGGCGGCTCGTACAAAATTTGACCAGTGTGCTACAGTATTACAAAAATAAACAGGAAACAAAATATACTAAAATAAAAAGTAGTACTGACTCAGTGTCGAAAAATGAAGTCCATACGTCGTTGTTTTCTGCTGCAGAATTTTACTGCATTATCAATATCAGAAATTAAGTCTATCAAACCCAAGAAGACACCTGGATTTTTCGATGTTTCTGTCTCGTCGTGCCCTCTCAAAGCCAATTCGAAAGCACCACAGAATTTTATACAATCAATAATCCTAGATAGCACGTACCTGTTTTTCTCAACATGCTGATTTTGTTTCACTATTTCGTCATGATAAGCACGAATTAAAATTGTTGCGATGTTAGCTTTACCTAATGCACTAAGATCAAATGTTTCAAATGTTCAAATGTTTGTTAAGCTTATGGGACTTAACTACGGGGTCATCAGTTCCTAAACTTACAAACTACTTATGAAGTACTTACGAACTAGGACGGCACAAATATCCATGCCCGATGGGGGATTCGAACCCCCGACCGTAGTGGCCGTGCAGACCGTGACTGGAGAGCCTCAGTCTCCTCGGCCACCGCGGCCGGCATCAAATGTTTAAAATGTTCAAATGTTTGTAAATCTATCGGACCATACTGCGTGGTCATCAGTCCGTAGCTTACAAACTACTTAAACCTAGGTAAACTAACTTAAGGACAAACACACACACCCATGCCCCAGGTAGGACTCGAACCTCCACGGCGAGCAACCGCGCGCTCCGCAGCGAGACGCTTTAGACCGCTCGGCTACTCCACCGCGGCAATGCACTAAGATCAAGTATGTTATTTATATATTTATGATTTCTTATATGTTTTTTTATTAATGCATTAAGATGTCCGAGGTCTTTCACTCCCCCTGTACTGGACGCATCTCTGTTACAAAACAACAAACATGGAAAGCAAAAAAGTGCATTGCGAGTATCACATCCACAAATCCAACTGTTTTCATACACTTTCGTACTAAATTTCTTCGTGTACTCACTTTTCTTGCCACCTACTATAGCCTTTTGACTGAGATTTAAAACTGGAGTAGGTCTACCTAACTCTTTCACTTTCAGTTTCTCTTCCAAAGGTCTACTGGAAAATGGTCTCTGTAGAAGATCTTCGACAGAATTCACCATGTTGCTCGCACAGTACGTAACGCGCATTTTCACGAAGAAATACACCGCGAAACACTTCTTCAGCGAACGTACAAAGCATGATTGACAGTGGTATTAACGGAGCTTAGCAATATCCCCACCACGTCATCTGCGTTCTACACAAGCGACCAATGAAACTGTTTGGCTGAAATGCGCAGTTTCACTCACGTGTTGGCTAAACATTACTAATGTTGTTTGTGATTGAACTTTTATCTCAAACACGTCAACCTTCGTATGATTGCCTTCAATTAAATATCAATTAATACTGTATTGACAGTAAGACCTCCAGGGGAATCTATAACAGCGTTGCCAACTGCAGATATCCACTGCAGATAGTAAATATAACGTTTAAAAATATTAATTTTATTTACAGAAATTAAAAATTTAGACTCAGAGGTATTTGAATACGAGCCTCACACAAGTAGGTTTGAAAACGCGCAAGACGCCTGAGCCAGCGCGCTATTTGACTCTGTATGGCGCAATATTCGTCATATACTATTCTTCCACAGCGCGGATAGAAATATTGATCTGTTGCTGCACTCGGTCTCAGCACACATGAGCCGCCAGGCCTGACGTCACGTCTGCGCATGCGCACTAGCGAGCAGACGACTGCGCCGCATCTCTGCGCACGTAATTGCGCGGCTGAATCGCACTTCAGCACACGGAGCTGGTTTCCAGCTAACGCGGCGAGAGCGCTCCAAAATGCGTTTTCATCCTTATTACTAGCGTTCTAATAGGCATTGGAAAGGAAATAGCATAATTTTATTGTGATATATGACTCGTATTCCAAGAGAAAGGATGTAATTTTATAGCGATTTCTCGCTTGCATTCGAAGAGAAATGGCATAATTTTAGTAATATATTTACAGGTGCGCTGCAGCACATTATCACCAGCCGCCACTGGATTTTGAAGGGCTTAGACCTCCAAATATTCTCTCGTGGAACTCGCCATACCAATGTGACTTTATTTTCCTAGAATTACTACGAACAGTGTAGGGACTGCGTTCTCAATTGCTCTTGGGAATAGTCGTCCCACGGTTACTCTTTTAATTTCTGATTGTAATGATGGTTTGAAGAACGTCTTTGCTGGAAAATGGGTGTAATTTCAGTTCAATCTGAAATGAACAGAACGTTTCTAAGACTCTATTTGACATGCAGTTGCTGGGATCTCATTGTAACAGTGTTACAGTGAAATGCTTAACTGTGACTTACAGAGTAGTCATGTAAATGTACAGTAATGCTTCCGTGATGAAGGTGAAAATTGTACCCATGCGTAGTTGGATATGCTTTGTCCTAATTCGCTGTGAAACTGCCTCTTCTCTCTTTTGTGTATTTACTTGTTGCTGTTTCCAATAGTACTCGTGAAAAATCGATATTTCTAGATAGACTTCAGACGAGGTGCAAGGTGAATTCGTTGCGACAAAAAAAAAAAAAAAAAAAAAAAAAAAAAAAAAAAAAAAAAAAAAAAAAAAAAAAAAAACCAACCTCCAGGATCATCAAAAATATAAATTTAGCAAAAGACCCTAATACTCTATGAAACAAGAGACGATGTAGCTTTGCAAGTAATTGATATTGGAAATCTGAAGTAAAATAATCGTATATTCAGTTTATTCCTAAGAAAACTGGTATCTTGTTTACCTGATGAAGGACAAGTTTCTACAATAACGGCGTTTTATAAGTACTGGTCGTATTACGGTGAAACTATGATATTGTGTTAGAAGTACACATCTTGATTTGGAATATGGTAAATCAAAAAGATTATCTTATGCTTCACCAGAAATACTGAATGAATTTATAAATATTATAAGGAACTATTTGAAGTAGAAGCTTGTAAACGAAATTAAATCCGATAAATATTTTGGTATTACATCTGATTGCAGAACCGGTACTTCACGTTGTAATTTTGTGAAGTTTTTTGTGTAAGAGTTTAAAAAAAGTCAAATAAAATAATAAAAGAGCCGCTGATGTAAGAGACGAAGTTATTTAATGATTTACTTTTTTAGATATGTATTTTCCATGGTTATGATAATTCAAATGTTTGTAGAGCTTATGGGACTTAGCTACGGGGTCATCAGTCCCTAAACTTACAAACTACTTATGAACTAGCTTATACTAAGGACGGCAGAAATATTCATGGCCTAGGAAGGATTCGAACCCCCGACCGTAGTGGCCGTGCAGACTGTGAATGGCGCGCCGCAGAATGCTCGGCCACTGCGGCCGGCGTCGTCGGGTAACTACTGAATATTTTGTTAGGGCATAACTTTAGCACAAGAAACATAGTTTTCACCGAAACAAAATGAACATACTTCTCGTTCTACCTAATTAAGGAGATATACAGTACTTAAGAACAGTGCTACTCTTCGGGCCTATGGAAGATACTTCTATTGGAAAAAAAAAAAAAAAAAAAAAAAAGAGGAACGAAAAGAAAAGAAAGAAAGAAAACTATTTGTCCAAAAACGATGAGACCTTCTCGCCGGTATTTTATATTGTTCCTCTTCCAAAAAGTAAAAATTGAAAAAAAAATCGCTGCTCTCCTGAATCAGACCGGTCTGGCCTGTTTCATTTAAAATTACCGAACCTCATACTTCCGTTTAGTTTCTCCATTCAAGCATTGACGGGACGACTACTTTAATGTAAGTAAGGCCCGCCATTGTGTGAAAAATTTCAATTTTTTTGGCAAAATCATTTATTTACGATATAGAGAATGTGAATCTGCAGAAAAATGTTAAACTTACAAAAAATGAGCTTTGTTATAGAGATGTAAGTTATGTAATGATCGTGAATGACACGCCCACTTTTTGCTGTACTTTACATCGATGCGTAATATGTCGAAACTAAAAGAGATACGCTTCAGAGCTCACTTCCGCATTGTAAAGCGTAATCTCTATGTTGGTATCACTGGCAACTTACAGTACATTTGTTTTTTATGTTGTTTTTGTAATTATTGTAGTGCTGCGTTTCAGCCTATTTTTTCCTTGAAGGACGATGGCACGAGTGAAATTATTTGTGAAGACATGGAAATACCGCTATAAGAATTATGGTGAAAAGAGGAATGACTCCATAACGTCAGAGGACGCTGGCCCCAACATTGCCACATGTCCATCACATACAAATGCAACTCCAGCTAGTTCTTCGAAGAAGAAACTGTTTGAAACTTCCTGGCAGATTAAAATTGTGTGCCGGAACCGGGACTCGAACCTGGGGCCTTTGCCTTTCGCGGGCAAGCGCTCTACCGACTGAGCTACCCCGACACGACTCACGATGCCGCCCCACAACTGTACTTCCGCCAGTACCTCGCCTCCTACTTTCCAAACTTCACAGAAGCTCTCCTGCGAAACTTGCAAGACTAGCACTCCTGGAAGAAAGGATATGGTGGAGACATGGCTTAGCCACAGCCTAGGAGATGTTGACAGAATGAAACTTTCACTCTGCAGCGGAGTGTGCGCTGATATGAAACTTCCTGGCAGATTAAAATTGTGTGCCGGAACCGGGACTCGAACCTGGGACCTTTGCCTTTCGCGGGCAAGAAACTGTTTCATTCCCAACCATTCTTAGAGAAAATATTGGAAAATGAGATTTAGGACGTGCATGTAGCTAGCAGGCTTCAGTCAGGTAACGTAATAGTGGACGTTTAACTTCTTTAAGAAGCCGTTTGTAACTACTCACGTTGCAAAAATTATAATGCAACTGATTGTTTATCAGTTTTCGAAGAATATGGACAACGAAGAGGGTTGGCATCTTCATTAGTTATTGTTTGTTTTTCTTGTCATAAAGAGAATTCCTTTTATATCCAAAAATCACTAACAACAGGTATGATGTGAATGTAAGATTTGTTTACGGAAAGAGATTTATAGGCAAGGGAACGCTGCAGGTAAATCATTATATGCAGTGATGAACTTACCTAAGCCCCATCCGAAATTCCACAAAATGGGTGAAAGTATTAGCGAGTGCGTAAAACGTGTTTCAGAAGATAGCATGTTACAGGCTGCCAAAGAAGCGGTGCAGTGTAATGACGGAAACACAAACATAGCAATTGCTGTCGATGGGACTTGGCATAAGAGGGGACATACTTCCCTTTATGGTGGCTACTTCTGTAGATAGTAGAAAATTGCTAGATATATAACTGCTTTCTAAATCTGCTTTCTGCGTAAGAACAAGAGTCTATACTCAACCGGCCTCGCGCATCGTAGCGTAGCGCCTCAATGCGCTCGGCCGCTCCACCGCGGAAACAAGAGTGTACACGTGCACGAAAACTGTGCTATACATTTTCAGGGACCAAGTGGTAATGTGGAAGCGGAAGGTGCTGTGCGAATATTTCAAAGATCTGTTGAGACAGGAGGAGTGGTATACAAACAGTACTTGGGGGATGGAGACAGCAAAGGGTTCATGAAGGTGGTGCAGAGTAAACCTTATGGAGAAAATATTTTGCCAGAGAAACTGGAGTGCATAGGACACGTGCAGAAACGCATGGGTACAAGGCTCCGTAGACTGGAAAAGTACTATGTGTGGAATAGTTTTCTGATGGGAAAGGTATTGCTGGTGCAAATAAACTTACAGATGGCTTGACTGACCGCTTGAAGAACTACTATGGCCAAGCAATTAGAAATAACATATCTGATTTGTCCGGAATGAAAGCAGCTGTATGGGCTACTTACTTTCATCTCGGCAGATGAAGAACCGATACACGGACATTGCTCTGAAGGAGAGGATTCATGTCGTAAATACAGCAAGAAAGATCCAAATTGTAGACACCAAGGAATAGCCCCTGCTGTTGCTGATGTTATAAAGTCGGTGTATAGGGTTTTAAGCACATTCTGATCTTTTGATAAAGTGCCTCCATGGAAAAACGCAGAACGCGAATGAAGCATTCAACCATATATTGTAGTCAAGAATTCCAAAGACTTTGTTGGTGCTAATAAACTTCAAGTAGGACTTGGCAGCGCTAAAGCGCTACAAAAGTTGAACATTAATCCACGATTCAACAATGTGAATTTTTTGAAAGAGTTAGATTAAGTTCGTGCGAAGAAAGCAGATATACTAATGGATGAAATGTCGAAAAGGGAAAGAAGAATAGATAGAAACTTGAAAGGCACCAATAAAGACACAAGTGATTCACGCTATGGGGCTGGAATGTTCTATGAATTGACTGACGTGAGGTTAGATTCCTCTAAACTTTATGTTCATTTTTGTCAGTTACATTATTTCATGCACTTTGGTACACATTTTAAGCAAACTAATAAAGCTAAGTACATGAATTTTTTTATGTGCAGCGACATAACACCATAAAACAACAATAAGAAGGGGTTTTCCTGTAAATCATATAGAAAGGAAAATAAAACTATTTTTATATGTATTTTTAGTACAAATTTTCTCTTTAAAAAAATTCATACCAAGTAAACTATTTGGTTTGTGTTAATAATCCTTCGTATTATTATTAATTAATGTACAAACGACAGTATTTAAAAATTACAGGCAGTTAACCCAATTATATTTTCTTTGAAGTATACCAGAGATGACCAAATTTAACAAGGGCGAGATAGGCAGGCCTTACTTACCTTAAAACGATCAAGAATCTCTTCTAGTATAACCAAAATTGCACCCTTAAGATCACCTCATTTCTCGTAAAACAGTGTACTCCAAATTCGAGAACAAATAAACAGAAGTTTCCTTCAAAGTGAGACTTTATCCTTCATGCATAACAAATAAATTCACTGGTACTTTAAGAAGCCTGAACGAGTCTTTCATCTGCAAAGAATTGTGTCCATATATAAGTGTAAGTTCTGACAGTGCTTGGAATGTATTTATTCGTATCAGAAGCATTTCTATTAGGTATACATTTACTGGATTATATACAATATATACAGAGTCACACTTTAGAAAATAGTGTACGCTACGTTTGCCCAGGAGTTGGCGATATCCAATGCATCTGCTGTAGCCTGAAGAAGATGTTGTACTGTGCATGTTTTAGGACACCAACTACACCGCAACAAATGAGACGTTGCCTGGATTGCACCGCACTCAAAAAAAAAAAAAAAAAAAAAAAAAAAAAAAAAAAAAAAAAAAAAAAAAAAAAAAAAGTTCAAATGTTTGTAGAACTTATTGGACTTAACTATGGGGTCATCAGTCCCTAAGCTTACAAACCACTAATGAACTAGCTAAGACTAAGGACGGCAGAAATATTCATGCCCGAGGGGGGATTCGAACCCCCGACCGTAGTGGCCGTGCAGACCGTGACTGGAGCGCCTCAGACCCCCCTGCCACCGAAGCCGGCTGCACCGCACTCACACAATGCGGGTACCTTTTACATCTTGTTACGCCTGCCCGTAATCCGTTCAGTGATCTCCAAGTACTCCATTCTCCATATGACTTTCCTAGGTGTCAGCCAATCTTCGGAGGGAGTACAGTTTGTGTGCCACATGTCGATTCGGGATTGCTGAGGTGTCCCGTTAAGAGCCTCTGTTGTTCTGAGGAAACTTTTCCTAGTCATGAGTCTTGGAGTAACTGCCTGTATCCATACAGAGGGTGAGCTTTAGATGTTCCCGCCTTCTTCTTCTCATTTTTTTGCTGCAACCTCTAGACGGATGTCAGGAGGGGCAATACCAGCAAGACGGTACAGTTTGTCTAACGGGGAAGGTCTTAGACATCCGGTAATGATACGATAGGTATCATTGCGAGCAGCATCTACCATCCTCGCGTGACATGACTTGTGCCATACTGGGGATGCATATTCGGCTGTAGAGTAACATAGACCAATGGGAGAGGTTCTCACAGTATTGGGATGTGCTCCCCAGGTATTACCAGTTATCTTACTTATAATGTTATTTCTGGCTGCTACCTTTTGCTTGGTGTTCGAGCAGTGTTTCTTGTAAGTGAGAGCACTATCAAGGGTTACTCCAAAATATTTTGGTAAGATGCAATTTTCTTGTATAGTACCTTCCCAAATAATTTTGAGCGTTCTGTTTGCCATTTTATTTATGAGGTGGAAGGCACAAGTCTGAGTTTTACTGGGGTTCGTTCTCAGCTGATTCTCCTTGTAGTACTCAGACAGCACTGAAAGTGCGTTTGATATTTCTGCTCAACAGCGTCAAAGCAGGTGTCTTGAGTGGTAATGGCACAATCATCTGCAAAGATAAAGCTCTGTGTTCCTACGGCTAGTGGCTGGACATTGGTGTAGATGTTGAACAATGACTGGGAGAGCACACTTCCCTGAGGTAATCCATTCCTCTGTGATTTACACTTGCTTCTTTTCCCCTGAAATTCAACAAAAAATCTTCTGTTTTGAAGGATGTTCCTTATGAAGCCCCAAGCTTCTCCATTAGTCTATGGAGTATGAGTCTTTCGAGGATCTTATATAGATAACAAAGGAGCGAGATAGGCCGATAACTCTTTGCATAACTTGGATCCTTCCCTGGCTTGCGAATAGCTTGGAAAGAAACTGTGGAATAGCACCTGACCTTCCTGCAAAAGACAAGAGTATGAAATCTGAAACATGGCCTGGGTCTACCAGTTAGTATTGAATTGCCAGGTGTTCCTCAGATTTACTAAATTCTTGAAACAATTGTGATTTCCATATTTTTCATTAAAGGATGAATTTTGTGTAGATAGTAATTGCTTGTAAATACATGAATGAACGTAATAATGCGTTGTAATAAGATGCAAGCGTTGATGTGTTTTAATGTCTCACAATCGATGATCCAAATACAGTGTACATATGTGACGTCATAAAGTGTACAGTGTCACTACTTATGGTCTCTGTACTGATAATTTTGCGTCTCATATAAGTGTTACTACTTTTCGAGCACTGACAAACTCAGATATGAATTAACATCATTAATGCCGGCCGCGGTGGCCGAGCGTTCTGCGGCGCGCAAGTCAGAGTCTGCACGGCCACTACGGTCGGGGGTTCGAATATTTGTGCCATCGTTAGTATTAGCTAGTTCACAAGTAGTTTTGAAGTTTAGGTACTGATTACCACGTAGTTAAGTCCCTTAAGCTTAACAAACATTTTAAGCATCTTAACACCATTATTATTCTGCTGCGACCATGGTTCCTCATCTGAGAGAGAACTCACAAGTTCTCAAAGCAATAACACGCTACATGCTAATAATATACGGTTAATCGTATGTGAATGTGATTCATGTCACAGACAAAGAGCACAGAAATGAGAATCCGATGGCGATTGTTCTTCTATGTATGCTGAAAAATTTAAGTGTTCCTTTCTCCGGCCTGTAAGTGAATTTCATTAGAAAAATTCTTTGCTAGGCACTTCAGCAAAAATCGAAGTTGAGTTTAGTAAGAGCACCTGTATGATTTACTGTATGTAAACTGTGGTGTCGCTTGAATTTGATAAACTATATTCAGTCGTGTTTTCACCGGTTAGTCATTCGTATGTAATCCATTCCTGACGGCTTGATATCTCGTTCACGTGGTTGTCAGATGATAATGCATGGTGTTAGAGGAATACTACTGTATCCGAGTGGACAAGAATGCCCAACAACTTTGTTAGTGCCAAAAATGCGAAACAAGTTTGCATTGGCTGAAATTTTATTTTTTAAGACTTCACGTGGATTATCAACAAACAGTGTACAAGAGAGGAGATTGGTGGCGTAGGCGCTGCGGAGAGGGACGCATAGCACAGACTGTCGTGAACCATAGGCTTGGAAGGAGCTGAACGGTGTGCGGGCGCCCCATTGTCTTGTCGTAGCAGCAGCGACGAGCGCCTTTGACGCTGCAGCGTTTCGTATTGCCCGTTAATGTTACAATTGTAATTTTAGCTGCGAGAACTACTGTGAGTTGTTCTGTTGGTTGTTATGAACGACGCTCGAGCGGTATAACAACGCTCAATTAAGATGTAACACGGTTAATGACTGAAATTCGTACACATGAATCAACAGAAAACAATTGGTTTATGGTTAAACGTTGAAGAAGGACGTTAAAAAACAAAAATAAATGGTACATTCGCTTTTAATATGTTTATCTACAGATATTCGTACTAAACTGAAATAATACTGTGGTTTTGCGATATAATAATTTGAGTTTGGCGTGTAGGTAATTAAAACACATTTTCTCTTAATAAACTATTCTACACTAAAGGCTAAGTAATTAAAATGAACTAGATATTTTGGTATACGTTCTAGTAAAAAAGACGATCATGTTCCCACTGCCAGGTGCGAAATTTTTAGAAGATAGATTTATATGTTATGCTAGTGTAGGTTGGTCAATAATCATGATGAGCGTTCGTTTCTGACAAAATAACGAAAAATGAACAAAATTATTTATTATAACTGTTTTCCTGAACGTACGCTTTAATTACGTGTATTTGCGATATGCGTATCCATTACACCAGACGCCAAGGACACATGTTGTGAGGATAACGTGACTCTAGAATGGCGATCCACGTGAGTCGATCGTGTACTGGCGGATATTGTGAGACGCCCTTGTGCCCTACCTGCCCATAAACAAAGTTTAGTTCCGCCTTCTGCCGTCGGAAATTGTAGAGAGCAGTGTCGTAGCGTAGGGGAGGGTCAAAAGAGAGGTACAACAATTGACCTAAAGAAATATACTGTTAATTAGGGCTGCTTGAGATGTCTGTATTATCTTGAACCAAAAAGGAAAATCGTCTCCGCCTATTATCAGACACAATGGAGAAACGAGAGCTCTGTTAATTACTGTTTTCCGATAACAAAGGTGTCTTTTGTACCACGAGAGGATCTGATGTGGCTCATGTCTTACGCAAATTTTTTTTTCCGTCATTACTCAAACTTTGTTCTCTACACACACCACTAAAAGCTACAGATTGTCGGTACGTCATTAAAAAATTCATAGCTGTTACAAGTTCTCTCATAATGAGAATAATGTTTTCATAAAGTGAACGTCATATACAGGTAAATTACAAATATTTCAACTGTAATATTTGAAAGTGGTAAATTGAGCCTCTTGTTTTCTCTTGTGTTTGGTACTCAAGTAATTTTGAATTACATCCCTAATTATAATGTAAAATTAATGTTGGCTCTATGCAGCCTGTAAAACATCTTCATCTGCAATAGTATGTTACTGTTTGCAAAAGTTTGGTTATGATACGGTTTCCTAGTACTGAAAATGGAAGACGAGGTTACTCTCATCAGATGCACGCAATTAACCAAAATAGCATGGAAATGATCAGCTTTGAAGGATACTTTGTTAGTTGAAAACAGTTGGCAAAATAAAATCTCCAAAATTTTCGGAGCAAAGTGTGTTTATAGTTACTTTGAAACACAATACTTAAAGGCTTAAAGCTGCTCCGAATTATTCAAAATTTTTCTTTTTTTCTAGGTTAATATTTGTTACATACAGTACACAAATTTTTCACCATAAAACCTGTTAATAAGGTTCGTAAACACTATCGAAAGTGCAACAGCAAACGAGAATCTTCTCTCACGTAAACGCTGGGTACGCAAGCGCAAATTGCATTGTCATTCACAGTTCGCATTCTTAGTTGTTTGTTCACTTTTTACTAGTTGTCAGGTGTTGCTTGAGCGAATCATCAAAGAAGATTCGTGTCCTCTCCACTTCTGTACCAGTCGTATAGAAAGAATTTGTCTGCCATTGTACCATCGCATGCCAAAAAATTATAAATTGAATTGTTGCTTCTATGTCGCTTTAATCAATTTTTCGTCACTTTCATCTGTGTGAGTACTAGTACTAGTACTGGAATTTCTGGACATAGCGAATAGTAAAACTTCTGATTAAGATGTAACAGATTTTGCATATTATAATATTGGAACACTGAATGCGACCAGACTCTCAAGGTACAAAGCACGCAACATAACACAGTACTTTGGCGAGCAATATGATTAAATTACGTTTAATTTACAGCAATTTCAAATTGCGTAGATTTATCTTAACATTATATTTACTCTGTAAGAAGAGAAATTTCTCCGTATTAGAAAGGTAGATGTTATAATTATGGGGAGCTAGCTTAGTGGTTTTGACCAGTATTAGAATACATTCCACTCAGCCGTGCTACAATGGTCAATGTTAACATGACAGATCAAACTTCGAGAGACATAATGCAAGTACCAGATTCTAGAAAAATGAATAGTGAGTCAGTCGCATGTAGTAATACAGGGGTGAGTCAGTAAATAAGTCACAAACTGAGGTAGACTCTTCAGTACTGTGCAGTGTGTAGAGATATTTCTCTACCATTGTGACAATCCGTATTGTGGGTTGCTACAGTTTAACATAGAAATGAAGTTACAGCTCAAGAGCATCACTTATAGGGTGCAAACGAAGCCACAAAAATTCCAAGCTCCACCCTTTTAAAGCCTCTTTAAATGATGGGACGAGTCGTATAAGATAAGCAAAATTATCCTCGTCTTCTACGCGGCCACAGGGACTACATTAGGGAGTCTGTCATACTTCATTCGTCCAACCCTCCTCTGTTGCATCTCTTCAATTTTCTGACATCATTGGATCAATGGGGTTCCAGTTTCATCTCACTTGCGGAAGATATCACCCTCAAACACTGCTGAGCAGGATGAATTCTTTCTTGTTTGCTCTCATCTGCTTTGCGAGAGGAACTATCCTCCACATGCTTGTGATCCAAGCACGTACAAAGAAGCAATGTTTGCGCACATTATAACTTCTTCTTCTTCGTTTTTGAATGTGAAACAAACGCCTTGTGTTAGCTGAAAACTATTTTATTTCTCTCACACATGTTTCTCTTTTTATTTTAAAGGCATCTTCAGTGAGATCTATAAGTACAATGTTTATGTGAAATGTATTGTTTCCAGATAATAAACAGTTCACGTATTTTTTAATTAAATAACGGTAGAACTTTTACTTACATTTTCATTTTCTTTTCAGCTATCTTCTCCTTTTAACTTCATCTCGTCAAGGCCACAGAAGATAGCTGAAAAGGCAACGAAAATGTAAGTAAAAACTTCTTCCCTTATTTAAATATAAGGATAAAAAATACGTGAACTGTTTATAATCTGGAAACAATACATCTTACATCAACATTGTACTTGTAGATCCCAGTGAAGATTCCTTTAAAATAAAAGGCGACACACGTCAGGGAGAAATAAAATCAATTGCAGCTTTCATTCAGTCGCGATAAGTGGCCCACGTGTGTTGGCCGTCTGTACCTCCTTTGAATGGCGCGGAACTGGCCTCCTCCATTGACAAGCCGGCTGGAACCTCGCCGCACAGCGCCCTTCGCAGTGGATCGATTGCCAGCTGGCGTCCCTGACCTAGTAGCCCAGCTGTGTCCTCAGTCTGCCCTTTGCATGTGTCTCTCCCACGTCACGTCATATCTGTCTCTACAAATTGTTACATTAATTATTAGTAATAGAGAACCTATCTGTAATATATATATATATATATATATATATATATATATATATATATATATATCAGCTATTACTTTGAGTGAATTTACAATACAGAATTATATACAGGAATGATTAAAACAGAAACAAAATATAAGAAGTAATATCAATTGCAAAACAAAATAAATGAATATTGTTTGCAAAGACAGAATAAAAATATAAATAATTTAATGATCATAACAAAAATGTTACTGTTATCATCTAATACGTGAGTGTTAGTTCGGTTAGATTGAAACTATGCAGGCACTAAATTCCAATTACTTCAGATTCTAGTTAACTACGAGCGCTGCTACTGAGTTATAAAATATTTATATTTAACCCACTTTTCATTTTTTTCTCTATAACCATTCTGTTACGACGTTCAAAGTTTTTTCAATGTCTGTCCTCCTCATGCTTCCATCTGAAGTTTAAGCTTTAATATTTACCCATTTCCCCCTTTAACAGTGAACATGTTAGTGACAAAATACACATCTTTCAATAATGCTAGTATAATTTGTCATACCTGCATCTACTAAACGTTGTCTTTCCTATCGCTCGTGCACATTGTATTTAGCCCTTGAAGCACATAACCAGATCGATATATCTTCTGTGTAAAAACCCACCATTACTTCCACTTTCTGGTTGTCTTTGCTGGGTCTGGCAGGGAAGCAGCCTGGAAGCTTCGGGTGTGGAGTTTTTCGTAGTTAAAAGAAGACGAACCTGTGGTACTCATTCCGGTTAACTTAGACTAAACAAGATAAGATTTGATGATTGTTTCAGAGACGGAAACTCGCCACGAAACTTGGAGAATACGCACTCTGTCAGGCAATTACTAAGCTGAAGTGGAAATGCCAGTATAATTTTATTTATGCCATTAATTTAAGTAATCCCTGATTTACAAGGCGAGAATACTTCAATTTCTTCGCTTTCACAGAAGTGCAAACAAGAGGACTTTTTATTTTCATTTGTATGTGACAGAAGAAGAAACTTTTCTCAGTTAAAAGGCGGTTACAGTCCACGCCGATGGGGCGATTTTGGCAACCGGAATGACGGGTTGAAGGAGAGTAAGTAAAAACGACCAAGAAATAAAATATAATTAAGAATGTGGTTCCATCGCTTACTTAGTAGGTTGGTCTGGGGTTCAAATCACGCATGTGGCACAAATAAGTGAATATCTGGTTATGTCTACAATGACACATTTGTTTTCCTGGAATGGTTGAGAGATTTGATATTAAATGACGTTCAGTATTTCAATTTATCTGTTGTCTTATTTAGTAATATAATTATTTAGTTGGAAGTTTGTTTTTGCTGCGCGAGAGTAGCCGAGCGGTCTGGAGCGCCACGTTACGGAGTACAAACATTTGAAGTTTGTTCTGCGTATGTATATGGTATGAATCTGATTTTTCGTTTTCAGACTGATTCGTTCCATAATTTTATATCGTTGTGAATTTGACCGGCTATCGGTTTTGTGTCTTTTACTTACAATTTTTTCTTCCGTGTAGTTGCATGAAAAGCTTTTTTTCTACTATCTATTTATTTAACGCTAGCTCGTTTTTGTATAGCTCTGTGTGCAGGTGGCAGGTTTTCTATTATGAAACGAAATATTATCTAGATAATTTTATTCACACTTTAGATTTTGGTTAAAAACAATGACATGCACGCTATGTTACAGTAATATTAAAAAGATTACCTTACTATACAATAGATTACACAGATTAATAAACTGTTAACACATGCTGGATGATACGACACCGAGTGCTCGGTCAGATACCAGCGAAAACGGAGTAATCTAATGAAATTGTTCAAATGTTTGCAAATCTATGTGACTTAACTACTCTGGTCATCACTCCCTAGGCTTACAAACTACTTAAACAAACTTATGCTAAGGATAACAAATACACCATGCCCGAGGGAGGACTCGAACCTCCGACGGCGAACAGCGGCGCGATCCGCAGTTAGACGCCTTGGAACGCTCGGACACTCCACCGTGGCTGATATAAAAAAAGCTGTCTTAAACACAGATAAAACGAAATAAAGGTGAGACCAAGTGATGACACCATTCTGCGTCTAAACGCAATAAATGCAGCGACACCTCACCACGATGCACAATGCACGTGAATACAGACAAATAAGTAAACAAAACTATAAGCAGTTATACGAGTATAAACGTTAATGAATAAATGTCACCTGAACATGGTCATAGTTCCGACCTCTGCTTACTTCTAATATATTAAAAGCAATAAATTACAGCTGTATTAGCAACAGTGTGGAAACTTCTTTTAATAATAAATATGTCACTAAAATATATACCGGGCTGCAGGCCCATGATAAGGGAAAGTAAATACTTTTCATTATTGCGGTATTATCTACCAATAGAAGAACTATGTAGAAGTATGTATCTTATTCACACAAGTCCAGTTTTTCTGATGAAAGGGATTTTTTAGGAATTAGCAATTATAAAAGTTATCTTAGTTCAGATCTTCTGCAAATTACTACCGTGGTTATTTTTCATTTGCACAAGCTATCATTAGAATGTCTAACTTTTTGTAGCTATGTCAAATTACATAATCAAAGTTAGAACAACAAACCGCTGCAGAAATGTTGTTTCTGTTGGATGTTTCACGAACGTAGGTAAATGGATGAAGTCAAAACGTTTATATTTTATTCAATACTCAGTACCCATTTACGAAATATGATGATTTGAAGACGTCATAATTTTAATCGTGCTGAGACTAGTTCTAAGTCCTGACAATCGTGGTCGTTTGGTGATATTATTTTGTCAGTTAATTATTGTTTTGTTAAATGCAGTAAGCTTTCAGATAATCACAGTAAGATAATTTCGTTGATGTAACGTATGGTGAAGAAATTTTGAAGACGAATCGAGTACGACGGCTAATGAATTGTGGTAGGTAAAAAATAGTTATCAGAATCGAAAATGATCTCATCACAGCTATAAAAAGGCGAATATGTCAATGCGAGTCAAACAATCAAAAGAGGTTAACTATCATCTTAAATTATCTGGCACTTTAAAAATATTTATGTTAAAACTCTTGATATATTTTGGCATATGTAAAGTAACAGGTTTCGTAATTTCTCTTATCGTGCTTTGCGACACTACCTGCGATTAAAGTTAGGATGCATGCATCCGGACTCATGAATACTAGTTGTCATAGTTGCACACTTCCTCGAGACGCTACTATTCCGTTATGTTTTATAAATGGTGTAGTGGCAGACATACACCTACGCACATTTCATAGGGTTTGACCTAAGGGTTGGCAGCACTGTCACGGGTGGCGTAACCTGGACAACAGAGCAGACGAGGAGGTGTCTGCGAATCAGCGAGATCTCCTCATCTGCGCTGCACTCCTAGTCACAGCATCGTTTGTCGAGACGCATCTTCTCCAGTACCCTTAATGTTACTGAAGCATACATTGAGGCTCTTACAGTAATTTCACTTTTGACGTTGCGTTGTAATTACATATTGTAGAAATCAGTCTGCTCCACGTTCAAAAAAATTTCCACTATTCAGTACACAACATTTAGAATTTAGTCCTTGGGCCACTCAAAGTAACGATCATTTCTCACCTTGCTGCATTACACTCTCAATATTACCAGCACTGTAATCTTATTTCTTTTCTGTCAATAGTTGATTTTACTCCATGTACGAAGTTACAGGCGCATTTGTACTAAGATTTGTTCTGAATCTGACATCTTAATCACATCACAGACAGGAACAAAAATTTTGTGTTTAGAAAGAGACTGCGTTATCGTTCACAAAATTTAAAGACTGCAAAGTGTGCAATTACCTGCTTCTTACATAGTTTTGACCACGTTCTTACGTGCGGATTCTGGCACAATATATGCATTCGTAAGAGAAAATTTCAGTACTGTGCATATCGTTGCCTTGTTCTATTAGTTTCCATTCACATATATTAGTAAGGACAGTAAGGAAAAAGAATGAGGAAGAAAAGGTTTGACTTTAGCTGCTCTGCGACACTGAAATTACTCAACAGTGGCAAGGGAAAACGTGAGCCGGGCCGGGATTCGAACCGGTGCCTCCCTCTACTGGCCATTGTCGCTTAACCTCTTGGCTATCCGCGCTCACCTCCCATCCGTCTCAATTTACCACATGTCACACCCTACAGTCGCTTATACAGAAGCAATTCTCGTAAAATCGTACGTTATTACAGAGTCTGCGCCAGATTACGCAGTTTTCGCTGGTATAGACTGTAGTAAGTTTGGCCCAGCTGTCAGTGATAGATCACACATCTATGCTCTACGGTTACAGTCGATTTATTTATCCGTGTAATACAATCTATGACGTAGTAGGGTAATATTTGTTATATTACGGTAATATGGCGTGTATATATCTGTTTTTATTCTGAATCTAAATCTGATTAAAACAATCTAAATTCTTTTTCGTAAATCCGCTATGTTTGTTCGTTACTAATTTTATGTGGGCTTGTCTTTGAGAGTGCATAAATTTCAGTATCCATTAAAACTCTTCATGTTATATGATTCTGGTGTTATTTGTATGATATTTATTGTCCCTCTTACTTTATCAGCTTTGTGATTTTCTGTTTTTAAGTGATTGGAGTGCGTTGATGTTCATTCACTGTATCTATTTCCTGTTTGTACTAGTATTATTTCAAATGTCGAAATGTTTGTAAGGCTATTGGACCAATATTGAGTGGTAATCAGTCCCTAGACTTACAAAAAACTTGAAATAACTAATGCTGAGGTTAAAACTCAAACTCTCAGCCGAGGGAGGGCTCGAACCTCCGACGGGAGCAACCACAGCAAAGCGCCTCAGAGCGATCGGCCACTCTCACACTCTTTATAAATTAATTTGTGTATGTTTAGTTATGTATATAATGGCGCATTTGTTTTAAAAAAGGAACGACGCTTAGGGTTTTACGTCCCGTTGACAGCGTGGTCATTAGAGACGGAGCTTACGCTCGGATTTTTGGGGAAGAATGGGGAAGGAAATCGACAGTACCCTTTGAAAGGAACCATCCAGTCATTTGCCTGGGATGATTTAGGGAAATCATGGAAAACCTAAATCTGGATGGCCGGAGGTGGATTTGAACCATCATCCTTCCGAATGCGAGTCCAGTGTGTTACCACTGCGCCACCTCGCTCGATCCATTTGTTTTACTCGAATGAGTGCAATTAAGTTTCTTTTTGAGGATTGCCGTGTATAAATTGGAGTTTCATTGTAACTGTATTCATATGCGTGTTGGTTTGTAGAACATTTTGCAGATCCCACTACAATACATAGACATTTCAACGTGTCATGTCATGATGGGCTGCTAGGCAGCATGAAACAGGGTATCGTCTAATAAATAATTCCATGAAAATAAAGACGACTGGTTGCAGTAATTTACTTAACCGCTTTTAAGTTACAGTCGCAGGTTTCACATCAATAATGGATAAAAGTTTTACTTGATGGTATGTATTCGATCTTTCGTTTTGTGACTGATCCTTCGACAATTTTATATCGTTGAGAATTTCATCGGCTATATATTTTGCATGTTTTTCTTGCGTTTTTCGATATCCTTGCATCAAAATGTTTCTTTTTTGCTGTATATTTTAGTAATGCTAGTTCCTATTTGTTTATCTGTGTGTTTAGTGGTAGGTTTATTGGTCTGAAACAGAATAAAAGGAAAATATTGAGAAACTTTTATTTACACTTTATAGTTTTATTAAAAATATTGATATGCTCTCAACTTTACTGTAATCTTACAAAAATTACCTTATTACACAACAGAGTGTATTACTCAGATAAATAAACTGTAAACACACGCTGGACGATATGTCACAGAGAGCTCAGTCAGAATTACTGCAGTCGATACCAGCGAAAACTGAGTAATCTTGCATAAATAGAAGCTACATTTGACACAGATAAAATGAAATAAAGTAAAGATCAGATGGTGAAACCATTCTGCATTTAAAAGCAAAAATAAAATAAATAAAGTGATAGCACACCACGATATACAATAGACTTGAGTACAGACAAATAAGTAAACAAAATTATAAGCAGTTATACACGTATAAATATTAATGAAAAATATTATATTTAAAACCAATAAATAACAGATATTTAAGCAGCACTGCAGTAACTTTCGGTTGTAATTATATCATTAAAAACTGATACCAGGCTGCAGGCCCAAGGTAAAGGAAACTAACTACTTTGGATAAAATTTTAGCTTTCCCAATATTAGGGCAATTAGCTACCAATAGAAGAACTGATGCAGAATTGTAACGGTTTACATGTGAAAGTTAACTATGGTTCGAGAACAGACACTGATACTCCAAGTATTGGGTTTTTCATGAAAATGACACTATTTAGAAAATTGTTTTGGTGAATAACATATCGTTCAAACATATCTCTATAAAAATGACATATTAACGTTTCCAACACTGCAAAAGCATTGACTGTATATCTTTCTCTTACATATTATGTTTCGTCTAACCAAAGACCATTTTCGAAATTAACAATTATTATCAAAGTTATCTAAGGTCAGATCATTAGTAGAGATGTACTACAGTGGCTAGTTTTCATTTGTACATGATATTATTAAAATATATGTCTTATTGTAGCTGTGTGAAATTGCATGATTATAGTTTGAACCAGAAACCACTGTTGGTACTGAGAAAAATACAATAGCCATATAATACATCTTATGTGCTAGTATATAGAGCACGTGATTAAGCTCTAATTTTGTATTTAGTAATGTTAAATTTTCATGTTTTTAGTACCTTGCAATACGTACGAAATTCAATAACATATCTTCATAACAGACGGTGCTCTGTACGACTGGATGAAATGTGTATAAATACATATTTTATGACTGAAGATGGCGTATATTTAAAAGACACTGCCTGTAGATAAGGTATTTCATACTTTGGCGGTTGTTGTCCCAGCTTTGTGAGTCGCGTTTATGGCGCACGCGCTGTACGATCGATCGGAGACTGATGGTTGCCATGGAAATGACGTCATCGGCGACGCTGCTGGGAACAGGGCAGCAGCCGGAGGCAGGAGGTAACCCCGTAGTTGTCACGCCTGCATGAGGAGCTCCATTTTATTACGCCCACCATGATACTCCCTACATCAAGCAGCATCACTTAGGAGAACAACAGAACGAGATTGGGTTCAATTCAAGCTTATGGGACTTAACTGCTGGGTCATCAGTCCATAAACTCACAAACTACTTATGAACTAACTTATACTAATGGCGACACAAACATCCATGCCTCAGGGGGCATTCGAACCCCCGACGGGAACGACCTCGCGCATCGCAGCATAGCGCCACAATGCGCTTGTGCTCTCCGCCGCGGCTTTCATTTTGAGATCAGTAGCTTAAGTGGTACTGAGAGACCAGATGCCGATGCATGCTGGAAGATGTTAGTATGTGGTGTAGCGTCCACAGGCGGCAATGCAGACGATGATTCTAGCATCAATTCCATATCATAAATGGCGAATACTGTATTAGGATACATTATTCCACATCTGCTCGACCTATACATGTTTTGCATTCCATGCCTGTTGATGAGTCGCCCATAACACTTGTTCTTCCATCAATCCCACATGTGCTCGACTGGAGATCGGAGATCGTGCTATCGAGGAAAGTTATTGAAAGTCTTTCAGTGGACGTTGAGTGAGCAGAATGCTGTGGGAGCAACCCATCACCTTCTTGTTGCCAAAATTGCTAAAGAACGGGTTTTAAAACATGCTGCACGTACCGATCCCTCGTCAGACTTCTGTCCACAAACACCATAGGTGAAGAAGTGTTGTTGGTTATCAAACCCCAGACCATACCTCTCGAGAGCTAATCCTTCAGAAACGTGAAATCGCATATTTATTGCAGCTTCTCGTCTTTTAACGAAATCTTGGAATCTTAAATCTAGGCACATCCTCGGGGTTCTATTCTCATCCCCTCCTCAATCTCTCGCCGCGGCGGAACGGCCGAGCGCATTGAGGCGCTATGCTACGATGTCTGAGGGCGTTCCCCGTCGGGGGTTCTAATCCCCCCTCGGCCATGGATGTTTGTGCTGTGTTTAGTACAAGCTAGTTCATAAGTAGTTTGTAAGTTTATGGACTGATGACCCCGCAGTTAAGTCCCATAAGCTTTACAAACGTTTGAACTGATCCCAGTCTCATTGTGTTGCTCTGCTATGTGATGCTGCTTGACTTAGGGAGTATCATGGTGGCAGTAATAAAATTGTACTGTCACATTTGCGTCTCTTAGTATTCAATTATGGATTTCACAAGAATTCTGTGATGTTATCTGGACGTGTGCGTTCGATTACCCTATAAAATGAGCCCATTGAGTGATTGTTGTTGAAAAACTAACGAAGGATAGCGTTTTTATGTGCAGATGGCGAAAACGTGGAAAGGTAAGTAACAGGGGAAGAAAAAAACCAACCCTCTGCCGTCGTCTGGACGTGTAGTAAGAACTATAGTGGTTTTTTGTTGCCTGGGACAAATCATGAGTTAATATGGTTATATTATTACGGGTACCATGCAATGTCGGTATCGTTATCATATCTCAAGGTCATCTTAAAAAGCTGTTGCATTAGAGGGAACCATTGGCCCAAACCGAGAAATCCCCAGTCCAGTGCATATTTTCAACTTTACCACTGCATTCATTTCAATGCCCTGAAACGGTCAAGATATTTGAATATTTTGGATTCGTAAATTTACGGCTGTTAGTCGATGGCTCTTATTCTTTCTCACGTGTCTGGAAGAACATGTCAATAACTCGTTGTGAAAGACAGTGATGCGTGTGTATCGTACATCTTTGCTTATGATACCTATCCCTTTGTTCCGTATTTTCTGGCGGTGGCTCTGATGGATTGGCGCTGTGTATCCTCAGACAGGAGCTGCTACATTAATGGTCTAATTAATGTAATGCATTATCACGCTAAAAAGTATCCAAACAATCTTAATTAAATTGCGTCTGATTTACGTGCAGCCAAATTAACGTTAGTTTCTTGTATGTTCTACAATCACTGTTCGGTACAATTTTTTGACAATACAAAGCGGTTAGTACAACGGACCAACGTAAGGTAATAACTCAATGTGAAGGTAATATATTGAACGACTAATAAGAGATAAGGCAAACCATAACGCCTTTTGACAACATTAATCTGAATGTGTGTGTATGGGTATGTGGGCATGTATGCATGTTCCACCTATGGCACATATATAAGGAGATATGACATCATAAACAATGACAGTCGTGATATTAGGGCCTGATGACTCCGCAGTTAAGTCACTTAAGCTTCATAAAAATTTGAACCTCCGTTCCCTTCGAGCAGCCGTAGCGTGCGGATCTCCGTGCCGGCGCGTTTCCAGGAGCTCAGTTCGTCAGTTCACCTGATGATGGCGACATGTATGATCGCCGAAATATTGTGCCCGTTGGACACTATAGACCGGCAGTACACCCGTGGATATTTTGATTATGAAAAAAAATTTCAAATGTTTGTTAAGCTAATGGGACTTAACTACGGGGTCATCAGTCCCTAAACTTTCAAACTATTTATTTACTATCTTATATTAAGGACGGCACAAATATCCATGCCCGAGGGGGGATTCGAAACCCCGACCGTAGTGGCCCTGCAGACCGTGACTGGAGCACCTCAGTCCCCTCGGCAATCACTACCTATGAGGCATGGTGCAGGATACATGAGATCTTATACAATGAGTAACAATAACATTCCCATCATGCTACGTTTATATCATTATTAGACGCGCCATTGTTACTCTGAGTGTAGGATGTTTGCCTATCCAACACAGAATTCGTTGACGTTTCTTTAGTTTCAAAGAGCTGCTGGGGGTGCTCTTCTAAATCTCTAAACTTTGCTGTTTGAACCTCAGACATGGTCTGTGTTGAACCCTTCTCCTTTTCCTGTTCCAGCTTCTTGATGCGGCTTTGCATTTTACTGAAAACACTGTAAGGTCACTATGGCCCCGACGTAGTTGGTTTTCTGTAATATTTAGTTTTGTAAACTGGCCACAGATGTATATTGTAAGTGGCGCAGTTGCGTGAGGTAGCGCGAGGAAGCTGTTGGAGAAGGTAGTCGTCAAGTATGTTTAGCATCACGCCATTATGGTAATGCATGACGTCAATTTAATTTTTTGTAATATTTCTTCCACTTCATATTTTCTTAAGAATAAATAATTTTTATTTCTAAATTTCACTTTCTCCGTGGTCGTAGGCGCCACATTATTCTGTTTCTAAGAGCTCAATTTTGCACGTACGATGTACCCAGTATTGCTCAATTACCGTTAAACTTAAAAAAATCATTCATTAGGGATGCCTATTGGTCAATTTCCATTCAGCTTAATTGATTCGCGATACCTTGCAACACATTTCCCTTCTTTTGCCGTATTTGTAGATTTAATCGCAAATTCTGTGCAATGCGCTTTGCACATTTCGCAAGCAATCTAGCTGCTTCCGCCTCTGATTAAGCTTTTGAAACTTCGGAAAATCAACATTTTATTTTCCATCTTTTCAATTCTCTGGTTCTTTTCCTCACCTACCAGTTTAATTTGTCTAACATCCATCGCTCGTTTCTCTCCTTATTTCTTACCAGTAGTCAAGAACTACAGATACCACATTATTATGGAACTGTTCTACTGTTTGTGAATCTATCGGATCAACGGCTTGGTTATAAGTCCGTAGCTTACAAATTACTTAGACTAAGGTGAACTAACCTAAGGACAACACAAACACCCATGCCCGAGGGGGGACTCGAACCACCGATGGCGAACGGCCGCGCGTACCGCAGCACGGCTAATCCGCCGCAGCCATTATTATGCTTTCTACTGTTTTTTTCCCATTTAAACTAACGGGTGAGAGACTATAATTTCGTGAATACGGCCTTTTGATAACCATGTGCTCTGCTCATACTATCACGTCCGGACATACGTGATGTTGGTCTGCTAGAACCTTTCATAAGCCTCTTCCCCATCGGAAGAGTATGCTGAAGCTTGCATATTTTCCGGATTTCCACGAAGTGCAGTTCCCTATCTTCCACTTCGCCCCCTTGTATATTGTCGTCTACCACTGCATCAAGTTTACATTTCTGCCGAGCTCTACTCCGTATGATTATTAACACCCTACAGATAAAACTACTCCTGAAAACTACTCTCTTCAGCACTGCGTAACCTATAATATCACCAAATACAAGATAAACACAAGAAAACAAAAAGCAACGACAAACACAATATTTAAGTGAGAGCAAAACTCACATGCAGAAATTTCCAAGCAATGAGTTAACAACTGTAACAACACAACAACGAAGTATTTCTCACAACTAGTGAGTGAAGTTTGTGTAATGCCCCCGTCGCTGTTCACTAGTAATGAGATATCACAGAAAAGTAAAAACAGTTGATTACCGGAATACCTGAATAGTTATCTACAATTCACGAATGAAATGTCGATACAATAATAATAATTATCAGTATCACGGATGGCGCAACCTTTGCCTATTAAGAAAATGGCTGATACTGAGGACGTGTTAGTTTTTAAAGAATCGAATAGCTATCCCACATGGTAAAGAATACAAGAAAAGCTCCAGAACTCAGCAAACTAGCGGAACGGCACATTTATCGTTTAACTGCGCTATACCAAATAGAAAGTGTGTATATCATCGACTTGCAATTAATTCGTCGTACTGCTCTGGTCAAACGGACAGCGGCAAGGAACCCTGAATGGCTCGGCGCACAACGTGAAGCTGGAGCTGTGAGTTTTGTGTCCCAGCCTCGTCGCCGCTTTTGTGTCTGTTTTCCGTCGTACGTGTCGGTGGCCGAGTAGAAAGACCGACACAGGAATAAAGGGTGCACGCTTGTGCAGGTTGGAGGTGACCAGCCAGTGGGACAGCAGAAACTAGAAACACTAGAGTAAATTAGAACGAGATATATACGGCACAGAATTTATACAATACTTAACTTTTACATAGCTCAGTACTGCAGAATGCTGATACATAGTTGAGCTAGAGGCCTGCCTAGTGCCTGTCCTATAGCCAAGTCTTCAATGGTGCCTATCTGATTCCAAAGTGTTAGCTGGTTCCTATCTCAGTCCCAGGTGAACGATGTCGTTCAGTGGTGGCCACGAGCGGAGTTGTAGCAGAGTGCGCTCGTGGCTGACGTCGTAAGAACGCCGCACCGTGCGTGCATGGCGGCGCTGGGCGAAAGTAGGTGGCGCGCACTTTATACTTGTGCGACACCACACCCCTCCCCCCCCCCCCCAAACCACCGCGTCGTCGTGGCGTAGGGCTGAGGGCCACGGCGACGGCACTGGGAGGAGGGCCTGGGCGGTGGCGTTACTGGTGGGACGGGCGTCGTAGTTGAGGCTGGGATCGAGACGCCGTCCGCGTCCCGGTATACACCTTGCGATCCTCCGGGAAACCCACCAAAAACTGGGGAAGGGCGCACGCCTCCGCCCAGAGGGAGCAGGTCATCTTCTTCTGAGGTGCGTGGCCCAGGCGGCGCGGCGGGGGCACGCATTTTCCCGGATGGCATCTCGGTGACGCAGTCATCTGTGTCGGCGACAGCGGCTGAGGCTCGTCGATCTCAATAGGTATGATATCGTAGTCCAGGGACGCTGGACCCGGCGGCGAGCGATGTGGAGGTGCTCCCTGTCGGTGAACTGGGTCTGGAATCAAGAAACCGGAGACAGGATCGCGCGGCCTGTGCAGGTGCAATTGGCTTGCGTGGCGCCGCAGCTCCGGCCCTGTGGAAGAATGTACAACATACATATTGCGACCTAGCACGTGCTGAATGATGCCCGGCATCCATCGCGAACGTCCAGCAAACACCTTGTACAACACCGGCGTCGAAAGCTGAAAACGCGAAGCGCCATACGAACCGACTCGGTGCGTGGGAGGCTGCAGCAGGTGAAGGAGCGTGCGGTGACGGCTGCCGTGTAGCAGCTCGGCAGGAGACGGGCCGTCACGAGGCATGCACCGATACGTAGACAGGAAAAGTTTAACTCCTTGCTGCCTGGAGTGCTGACCTTTCATCTTTTCCATGTGAGACTTGAATGTTCGAACGAAACGTTCTGCTTCACCATTGCACTGAGGGTGAAAAGTTGCGGTGGTGATATGCTGAATGTCATTCACACGACAAAAGTGTTGAAATTCCGCACTAAGAAACTGAGGTCCATTGTCACTGACGATAGTTTCAGGCAAACCTTCGATGCAAAACACTGATGTTAAGGCACTGCTTGTACTAGACGCTGTCGTTGAGTTCATGGAAATCACGAAAGGAAACTTGTTGAATGCGTCTACAACAATTAACCAGCGCGTATTCCAGAAAGGTCCTGCAAAGTCAATGTGTAAACGTTGCCATGGTCCCTTGGGGCGTGGCCAGTCTGAGAAACGTTGCGGAGGAGCCGCCTGATGCTCCGCACAAACTGTACACTGTGACGTCATGCTCTCTATCTGGTCGCCCATACCAACCCAGGTACAATGACGTCTGACCAATTGCTTTGTCCTCACAATACCCCAGTGTCCTTGATGCAGGAGGCGTAACACTTCTCGTTGCAGGGAACGAGGAACAATCACTCTTGTTTGGTCGTTGTCCGTATGTAACAATAGAACACCCTGACTTAAAGATAATGCATGGCGTTGTGCAAAATAACGTCGAACCAGAGGCTCAATGTCTTTGGCTCTGGCAAGCCAACCAAAGCGAACAAAACGTACTACCACACTTAGGTCTGAATCCGCCACTGTTTCCTGTGCAACCCGACGAGAGTTCAAAGGGAAATCTGCGACAGCGGAATCATCTCAGGAGTCTATCTGACAACATGCCATTGCCGAAGAATCAAATGACACATCCTGGCCAACCGGAAGTCGGGAAAGTGTGTCCGCGTTGGCGTGTTTAGTGGTAGGTCGGTACAAAATCTCATACTGATAATTAGACAATATCAAGGACCATCTCTGAAGCTTTTGTGCCGTACGTGGCGGAATTGGCTTTGTGGGTGAGAACAACGACGTGAGAGGCTTGTGGTCTGTCAACAAATAGAATTTTCTGCCATAGAGATAATGATGAAACTTTGTGACGCCGTAAATGATTGCTAAGGCCTCCTTTTCTATCTGGCTGTAATTATGTTGCGTTGGCGTCAGTAGCTTGGATGCAAAGGCAATAGGTCGATCGTGAGATCCAATACGATGTGACAATATTGCACTCAGACCATACGACGAGGCATCCACTGCTAGCACTACAGGCTTCTGTGGGTCAAAGGGAATCAAACATGTATCACTGAGTAGTGCAGACTTTAATTTGTCAAAGGCAACCTGGCAATCTTTGGACCATTCAAAAGGAACATTCTTCCTACGTAAGCGATGCCCCTGGAGCTGCAATCTGAGAGGCATTGGGAATAAATCTGAAATACTTTCCCATTACTGCTTGCAATTCACGCACATTCTTAGGAGGAGGCAATTCTTTGATTGCTCGAAGATGTGACTGTAAGGGATGGATTCCTTGGGCATTAATCACATGGCCTAGGTACTCTATTTCAGTTTGAAAAAACGAACACTTGGCTTTATTACAACGTAGACCTGCTGCAGTCACCACTTTGAAAAGGCACTCCAGGTTTGTTAAATGTTCTTCAACTGTACCTCCGGATACCACAATATCATCTAAGTAGTTCGAGCAACACGGTAGAGAAACTGTCAGCTGTTCCAAGAAACGCGGAAAAATAGCGGGGGCGGAAGAACTGCCAAACTACCGTGATCGTCGGACCTTAGAGTTACAAAATACTTTAAATAACCTCTCCTAAGGACAACATACCCACCCTTGTCCGAGGGAGAACTCGATACTACGACGGGAGGGGCAACACAGTTCCTGATATGGCGCAAAGAGCTGCACGGCCTTTCCTGTGAGGCTACAGCACATTTACTACCCTACAAATTGCATAGTGATTTCGATGAAGTGGCTAACACGAAATACAAGAGAACAATCTGTATAAATCACAAAAGGTTCGTCTTTAGATTCAAATCGTCTTTGTAGTCAAGCAGTCCACTATGAAAATCAACACTAATTACACTTTCATATGATCACATAGGCATGTCATTGTCGTAACGGGATCTTCGCCAAGTGTATTCCCACACAGAAAAATGTCATAATCTCCGTCTTGACATGATATTCCAATATAAGCTACAAATTCGGTGCGGCAAATTGATTGTAAACCACAGAGTGAAGTTTCTTCATGTAATAACGTTAATGTATCTCTTCTACATCGTTTTAACCACTTCATTGAAATTTGCACACTTTGCACAGTTATCAGAAAAGGATGAGTGTGTTTTACCCTGTAACAATTATTTTAAGAAGTGGAATTTCGCCTCTGTTAATAATTACAATAACAATTTCGTGTGGCTCAGTGCCATTTTTGACTGACAAACCGACTGACTGGAAAGCCATTCTACTAACGAATGCTGCGTTATTAAAACAGTCGGTTGTCCCATGCCTAAGCGGCTAAGGGAAAGAGACATCCCTTTAGCTTCCTACCCTCAGGCATATATCCTGCCTGTGCCCTGCTGTTGCTTTTGCCCTGGTCACACTGCGGACGGCAGTGTTGCCAACTGCCACATAAGGCTGCGGTCACAGTAGCTGAGATTCGGTGGATTTTACTTTCTTTTCAAATCAATACTTCACTTCCTCTGGGATCACTAAATCTCATCATAGGACTAGACAGACTTCGTACTACAACCGGTGACATTCAAATTAGTTTATATGAATGTTGTCCGTTCTTTCGGACGTGTCAAAGGGAACATACACCGTACATATATATGTGCCGCGTAAAGGTACGTTGCAATTTCAGTACCGCTGCAAAATTAAATTCGGTCTCTTGCAGGACTGCAGGTAAAGCTACAACAACTCGAAATAGTAGACAAAGAGCAATACAATAGATATGTGCGTTAAGTGTGGAACTTGGGCTGGACGGAGTCGTGTCGGGGTGGAAGGGTACTTAAAAACATAAAAAATAAGAAATAAATATATAAAAAATTAAAGATTAAACAATCATGCTTAATAAGCACAAATTTAATAAAATTCATTCCCTGAAAGAACCAAAATATGTCAAATTTCTAATTTTGAGATCATTATTTCTCTTTATCCATCAAATCAACCGTCTTTGTCTTATACTGTAAGAACCTGGTAAGTTACTGAAGTAGCGAAAGACTTTGTATCAACACGAGGACGTAAATTATCATAATCGGGACGCATTTGAGAATATGAACAACCCTGTTTATGCGTGATTATCTGGGACTGCCCCGGTTCAAAAATCCCTGCGATAGGCAGGGGAAGGGTGCCTACCATCCTTGATGTTGTTTTAAGTTATGGGGTTTCTACATCCCCCACTTGGTGAACAGCAAAATGATACATCAGTTTCGCCTCAGTTATCCCCTTACAAACATTTAGAGAAATTATCTAACGTTGTCCGTAATATTGGGGCGCACATATCTCCTTGCTTTGGAGTGGTGACATTTAGGGCATCCGACAAAGCTATGATTTAACCATACTGCACCCATACGTAACAATGAATACCCGAGCAGCCGGTGCAAACGTAAGAAAACGATTATGTTCGGATGCTGGGGACTGAAATTACAGGTTTATTGGGAAACACAAAAAGGAAAAAACCGTTAGCGGCAAATTTAGACGTAAATTATATCATCGAAAATAGAATGTATTGAAGGCAGCAGGGTGGCGTATCTTATGCCGCAAGTTATTGATTTCTGACTCTTGGAAGGTTGGCATTACACTGCCACACATTACCCTTATTGTTTACTGGTGATTTTATGCAGTTGGGTGTTGATTCAGTTATATGAAGTGGTTTGTAAATGTATATTTATGCATCCTTTTCCTGTTCTTTATGCCTGGGACTTTCTTTTTATAAACTGTTATGGTAGTTTCGCATTGCACTGATTAAAAATATAGAGGTTAAGATAACTTAATTTTTCTGATAATTAACAATGGCGCGCATTGATGTGATACTTCAGTTTTTCCCGGCGTATTTGATAATCAAAATATCCACGGGTGTACTGCCGGTCTATAGTGTCCAACGGGCACAATATTTGGGCGATCATACATGTCGCCATCATCAGGTGAACTGACGGACTGAGCTCCTGGAAACGCGCCGGCACGGAGATCCGCACACTACGGCTGCTCGAAGGGAACTGGGTTCTAGCCCGATAGCGGGCGATTTAAATACCCTCGGCCCGCGGAACGACCCCTCCGCGGTCCGCGCCCCACGCCGCGGCCGCGCAGTTGAACCGATTGCGCCGGCGTCTGAGAAGACGTCGGTGTGAGGGCTCTGTCTGCCGTGGTCGTCACTTCGTTACGTTTGCTAGATTTACTCTTAATTAACCCAATCGCTGGTTCCCAAGCTTTGCTAAGATTATAGCCACAGTCACGGTTTATGAGGTCGTCACATGTGCGAATTTCAATGGCCTCCCTAACGACGCAGTCCCCGTATCTCGACATCTGTACCAGAATCCTAGTGCGTTCATACTCCATCGCATGATTCTCCGACAAACAATGTTCAGCGACCGCCGACTTGCTCGGATACATCAGTCGTGTGTGCCTCTGGTGTTAAACGCATCGATCCTCGACGGTACGCATCGTCTGTCCAATATATGACTTTCCACACTGACACAGAGTCTGGTACACGCCGGCCTTCCTCAAACCGAGATCATCTTTGGCGCTCTTCACCAGTGCACGAATTTTATTCGACGAACAAAAAACAGTTCCAACCTGGCGTTTTTTCAAAATGCGGGCTACCTTCCCCGAGAGTGCGCCGGTATATGGAACGAACGCAGTGCCTACATCCTCTCTCGTGTTTTCATCCGTTTCCACAGGTTGTGATGTAGTGGTTCGGCGGAGAGCCCGCTGAATCTGCCACTATGAGTACCCATTTTTTCTATATACAGTTCTCACGTGTTCCAATTCCTGGGGTAGACTCTCTGCGTTGGAGATAGTGCGCGTCCTATGTACTAGAGTTTTAAGTACCCCATTCCTCTGTGAAGGGTGGTGACAGCTGTCTGCGTGTAAATACAGATCGGTGTGCGTTGTCTTCCGATACACACCATGACACAGAGTGCCATCAGCTCTTCTCTTGACCAAGACGTCAACGGAAGACAATTTACAAAAAAAAAAAAAAGTTAAAATGTTTGTAAATCTATCGGACCAAACTGCGTGGTCATCAGTCCGTAGCTTACAAACTACTTAAACCTAGGTAAACTAACCTAAGGACAAACACACACACCCATGCCCCAGGGAGGACTCGAACCTCCACGGCAAGCAACCGAGCGCTCCGCAGCGAGACGCTTTAGACCGCTCGGCTACTCCACCGCGGCGACAATTTACCCTCCGCTTCAGTCTCCATAGTGAATTTGATGTTGGGGTGTATGGAGTTCAGATGTGTAAGGACGTCAAGGAGTATACAGCGCCGCCTGCCAAACATATTCCATATAATAATGTAATGTCTTGTATCCTGTTTGGAGCCGGTCGCGGTGGTCGAGGGGACTGAGGCGCTCCAGTCACGGTCTGCACGGCCACTACGGTCGGGGGTTCGAATGCCCCCTCGGGCATGGATATTTGTGCCGTCCTTAGTGTTAGCTAGTTCGTAAGTAGCTTGTAAGTTTAGGGACTGATGACCCTGTAGATAAGTCCCATAAGCTACACAAACATTTGATTTTATCCTGTTTGGCTAACTTGTACACCATTTTTGTTCTGCGGGATAGTCGACACACGGGTATGTAGGCGCAGCTGCAGTGAGGAAATTGCGTCGTTGGAGAAAAAATGTTCAAATGTTTGTTAAGCTTATGGGACTTAACTAAGGGGTCATCAGTCCCTAAACTTACAAACTACTTATGAACTACCTTATACTAAAGACGGCACAAATATCCATGCCTGAGGGGGGATTCGAACCCCCGACCGTAGTGGCCGTGCATACCGTGATTGAAGCGCCTCAGTCTCCTCCGCCACCGCGGCCGGCTGTCGTTGGAGGAAGCAACTTGCACGCTTTATGTGTTTATGAGTATGTCGTGCTGGCAGGGACCGACTTTCTTGGCAGCATAGTAGATTCTGTGGTACCTTAGAAACTTGACGTCTTCGCAGTTGTACTCAGAAAGGCGGGGACAGATTGTATGTCACGCGTTTTTTTAATCTGTGACTGAGAATTACATTATGGACGATACACCGATTAGAATCGATAAAAAAGGCCGTTGATTAGCACATATCTCGTGGACTAACACGGTACGGTTCTCTTAGGAGTGTCGGAATACGTCACTAACCTGCCGCTCACTACAACGCCAACCGATTGAATTCATAGCTCAGCTTCGCAGGTTCTGACAGAATCGCAGAGGCGGCAAAGGAAGTGGTGTCATGTGTGCAAGAGGGAGTAACAATATTATAGTGATATTTGATGCTGATGTGCTACCATTAACCCTTTGTTTCGCTTTTGTCAACGCAATGATGTTTGAAGCGAGATTCATCTAAAGAACACTCTTCTTATTCTGTTGTTCATCGATTGGAAATGCTATTCATTTTTTCTCCTAGAGTACGAAATACGCTGTGTGCTTCAGATATAATAAATGGTCCTTAATAAATTATAATAAATAAATGCAGAGAGATGGGGGTAAGCGACACAATCAGGGGCGCGTTTACCAGGATGTCAGAAGGAGCGAGGAGGTGCGCTCCACAGCAACAACGGGCAGCAATCCCACTACCCCTACGCTTTGCTGCTGCCATAATACCATCAGCTACGACTGAGACATTTGTCTTCACCCCCAAGAGCGCAGCAGGTCCTGCCATACATCCTGCATACTACACCGTCTTCGTACGTATGATTTCACGTTCAAAATACACGAAGAAATAAAATTTTCAGTCTAGAAATAGCTGCTCTTGAATCGGATTAAGTGTAGGTGAGGTCGATGAGAAGCTACATAATGTTCCTTTTGAAGTAAGAAAGAGAAACGATAAACCAGTCTTCGATAACTAGGTCGGTATCGAAAAGTGAAATCGAACTTAGCGAATATGTCAGATATTGACTGAATGCTGATTTTCCTTTATTCCTCCGAAAAAGTCTTGTTCATCTATGCTAGTATCTATTGCGAAAATAGAATCAGTTTTGTGAGGAAAACAACGAAAATAATAGATGAAACATGGCAATCCATCAGCCGCGCCTACCCTTAGAGACAGGATGGTTCCGAAATATTGTGTAATAGTCAGTCGAAAATTTCTTGATCACGCTTAGAAAGTTGGTGTGTATTATTCCCAAGAAGCGATACACTAGGGGGCAATTGTGCTTCAGGTAGCAGACGCGAGCGATTGATGTGAAATTATATGTTCACATTTTATCCCAAAACTTTAGAGTAGAGAGTTGAATCTTGTATAAATTGCTTAGAAGTTGTAACAAAGTAACAGTCTATTTATCGTAATGATTTTGAGTAACATTATAAGTTACTTCTGCTCAATAAATATGACGATTCATAGTAGCTGTTTATATGAACAACGAACATCAAGCATTCAACTCTTTAGCATACAATGGGGAGTATTAACATCAGAGCTTGAGGGGTATTGTGAAACACGCTATGGATACTAAGTCGATGAGCGAAGTTGAGAGGGATGGGGAACACCGACTCCATTTTAACAGCCGCGTCAGAAGGCTATGTCAAAAGTAGAGGCAGTTTCACTGCGAATTAGGACAAAGCATGTCCAACCATGCCTGGGTAGAATTTTCACCTTCAGCACGGAGGCATTACTGTAAATCTACATGACAATTCTGTAAGTAACACCTAAGTGCCTCTCATTGCGTTCATTTCACTGTCACACTGTTATGATGAGATACCAGCAACTGCATGGACTGCAGGGCCATAGTATATCAAATACATTCTCAGAAACGATCTGTTCATTTCAGATTGAACTGAAATTACACCAATTTTCCAGCAATGATGTTCTTCAAACCATCATTACAATCAGAAATTAAGAGAGGAACCATGGGACAACTAATCCCAAGAGCAAATCAAAACGCAGTTCCTTCACTGTTCGTAGTAATTCTATGAAAATAAAGTTACATTGATATGGGGAATTCCACGAGGGAATATTTGGAGGTCTAAGCCCCTCAAAATCTAAATAGACGATTTAAGAGACACCCTCTGCAGACCTACTAAATTATTTAAAGATATGTTGTTGTTTACCGTATAGTAATGTTATCTGAAGGTCAAAAGGTCTTCACAGAAATTGGTGATTCGCTGTAAAACCCGTCAAATTTCAGTTTCACGAACGAAGTGACTCTGTGGAGAATAACGATAGAGTGTCGCGGAATTGATAAGTGAGGCGGGGTAGCAAGTATCATAATAAAAGCATGTTATCTTTCGGTAAGATCTTCCACGAAATCTCAGTCACCAACTTTAAAATGTTCAAATGCTTGTGAAGCTTGAGGGACTTAACTGCGCAGTCATCAGTCCCTAAACTTACAAACTACTTATGAACTACCTTATACTAAAGACGACACAAACATTCATGCCCGAGGGGGGATTCGAACCCCCGACGGGGAGTGGCCTCGCGCATCGGAGCATAGCGCCGCAATGCGCTTGGCCACTCCGCCGCGGCTCACCAACTTTATCCTTACTAATCTTAGAATGTTTTGTTAATGGCCGTCACGATAAGTAAGAAACATCAGAGGTCGCGCGGTTATATTTGAGTTTAACTTTTCTCATGCGTAGTTCTAAATAGGAATGGCTTAGAAGTATCAACCATTATTTTATTGATAAGGAAAAAGATACAAGGACACGTAGTTTATTAACTTTTATAATAATGTACATCATCACCAACAACTTCTATTGCAGAACATTTGTGGGATCCTTTAACCCATACACAACAACCCTCTTGTTTATTAATTTTGTGATGATTCGTCGTCCTCAATGTGAAGGCATGTTACACATAAAATAAGAAGTCCCAATGTCACGACTGTACATCTCGGCAAGTGTTACTTGCAGAGTAAACATGTGCACGATGTAGTGGACGTAATAACCGAGCTTACTACTGTTAATGCCCATTGATTGGATTGCATACCCTACCACAAGTGTAAGTACTAAACTGAACTAATTACTGTCTCTATTTCAACAGGCTTATTTGACCTTAATGTTTCAAAAAAAAAAAAACAAAAAAAAAAGAGTACACATACACAAAATAATTATTTTAAGCTAACTAGAAAATCAAAGGTAATTAATATATATATATATATATATATATATATATATATATATATATATATATATATATATATATATATATATTGCGCGTGTGACTCAGTACTTAAACATCATTTTTAAAAAGCAGTTTGAATGCAACTATAGTAAATTCTCTGCTAACCGGATTATTACAGTTTAAGCATGTCTTTAATGCCAGAACGCACGTTCAGTCCTCTGAATTTATATTGTGTCATTTTGACAGAATGCTTGTTTGCGATCTACGTGCTCATTTCTTGGCCATGGTTTTTAACTTCTAAAATTTGTAACAGAAAAGAAACACAGAATATATGCAGGTTGGCTTCCATCCCAGAAGAAAAGGAATCTATATATTAGAACCACTGATTAACTTACGAATGAAACACAAACAAAAACGAAATGTCTGATAAACCTTTGCTCCAAAATGCGTCACCTATGATGTGTTTCGCGATATCGAATATGAACAAGTGGTCGTAACTCTTACATATGCATTTCAAGCCCTGGGTTGTTCGACACTGTTTCTTTCTCGAAATAAAGAATCTATCCCCAAAGTTTGTCGGTTGTTTCTGTTTGAGGTGACGCGGTACACTCTTGATATGCAATGCAATCTGTAACTTGTTTGAGACAAGTATAAAACTCCGATTGCCTTGTTTTCGCCTTGCTACATGATTCCAGTGGTAAAACAGACCCATGGACTTATGAATACTGCGGTTTTAAATGGAACTGAATGTGCTAAATTAATAACACTTTAAAAAAGGTGAACCAATCACATTTAAAACAGCGGTTCAAAGTCGCCTTGCATTCTGTAAATGAATTAAGGGCAGTGTCCAAAGTTCGTGTATTTGGACTAGTAATCTTATAAATTACGGAATTCCTTACAATCCTGATTTTTCAGAGATATCGCTCCAGATGAACTGCAGGTACTTCTTATTATTCTGAAAGTCTTGTCTGGAAGAGATCTTTAGTGGCTCATTCCTACTGTTTTATATTGACGCCCAACAAAGATGTGCACACCAATGAGTTGATTAAATCCTTTCATCAGTGATATTGAAGGCTGCAGATAAATGCAAATCTTACGGTAGAAAAAATAACAAATGTTATTTAAATAATTTAGTTAATCTTGTAGCTGTCATTTATTATTTATTATTTCATTTAAGTTGATTGTTAAGTATAATTTATATGCTAATTGTTGACATACTAGCAAAGTTTCTTTATGAACAGTAAAAACGGATTATTGTTATGAAAACATGTGTGTGGATGCATTACTATTATTAAGCATGGCAAGAGAGCGAGGTGTGGGGAGTGGTGGCAGTGTGGCCAGGGGAACAGGGTGTGAGGAGGCCGACGTCACAGCTCCACCTCCTGTGCCTCGCTGCTACCCTGTCCCTCTGACGGCTAGTGGAGCTCTACGCCTCTGAAACAAATACTGTGTCATCTTACTAATCAACCACAGCACCCGTCAACAGAGTAAATACAAACAAATAGCAATATAATACTAGTGAACCATCTCGAAGATATTTCGGTTAAAGACTTATAGATAGCGTATGAAGAGAATTCAACATCATGTGTCAAATTTTTATAAAATATTTTGTATTTAATCTCAACAAGATGGCATCAAGATGCAAAACATACGAATATGATACGACTAATATTTCACATTTTCATGTAATAACGGATATTATGTTTTATTTTATTTAATCTTACATCATACTATTGATTTATTATTTATATATCTTCGTTGGTCAATAAATATTCAATTGACGGCTTTATGAGGCAGAAAGTAAGGAACCAATGGCTGATGTAAATAATGCGTGTGCCTCTTTAATCTTTCATTACAGTGTAGTACAAGCAGGATACATATTTATATATGGTGGAAATGTTAACTGTTAACGTGGCGATGAAGAAATTGATTAATAGGTCACTTAAAGTACGTCCTGCTAAGAAACAGACATCGGTCTAAAAAGGCCAACAAAGGATTCAACATATGTGCAACAAGCACACGCTTCTTTATTGTGTGTTATTTTTATAGTTTTTTCTGTTTTTACTGTATACTTCTTGAGAATAAGAAAACCTTCTTATCATCATATTTTCCATACACCAACTTGAGTGATGTTGCTCGCGACATTTCTAACAGTATATTTGGTATAACTTACTAAAACAGTTACTTCCTTCTGAAGAAGACTACCACAATGGTGTTGTACAGTGGGTATAATCAGTAAAATATTATCTACAATTGATTAACTGTGTGCTTGTTAATCCTTGTCCTCATTGTTTCATAATATATGATTGAATCTAAAGAGAAGATACTTGTAAATGAGATAGTTTTGTTTGTCTTGCTTCTTTTTTAATTTTTAATCTGTAAATCTAAGGGACTTCACTAAGTTCATCAGTCCCTAGGCTTACAAACTACGTACACTAACTTAAAGTAACTTGTGGTAAGGACAACTCAAACACCCATATCCGAGGCAGGAATCGAACCTCCGACACCGAAGGCCATGTGCAGCGCAGTAAGGCGCATCTGTGCGCAAGGCCATTCTGCCGCGGCTTTCCTTCTTCCTCCAAAGCTATACTAGGGTTAAGTTTAGTAAATGTGAACAGAATTAATTTTTGCATTACGTTTGAAGAACTATCCTCACGAGAAGTTGAAGTAAATAGCACTAACGAAAAAGCCAACCAATAGTTTTCGTTTACACCCTGTGCACAAGCAACATATTGTTTCACAGGAACGAAAGAGAATTCGCTACATTTCTTTTACAGTGAAACGGTCTGTACCACAACGAACAACTCCTTTAATGAACAGAGTTGAATTGATAAGGATGCCTCCATGGCAGCACTTTGACATCAGCAGCAAGTCCATGGAAACCACCTAGGGACTATTCATGTTGAAGTGACACTAATCGCTCTTCACATGAAGAACTTTCCCCCAAAAAACTAGATAAAATTCAGTTACATAATCTATAACACGAAACTGAAAATAACAGATTGAGCTATATATCTAAGGTTTTCAAATAACAATTTAATTGGTATTCTCACATAGAAAATTATGTGAGAAAGCTGAACCACAGGCTCCATTAATAGGCAACAACTATACGGAAGAGACAGCTCACAAGATGCTTTTGTGGCCTCCTTAGGGAACTGCTGCGCATTATGGGATTCTTACCAGATGGGGTTGAGCAGGGTCATTCGAGATTTTTGAACGGTAGCTGCTCTTTTATTAACATCGTACATGAAGGGAAACCGTCACAGATACGGGTACTTGAGGTATCCAGTAACGAAACAAAGGCATGTTTTCCTGTGGCAAAATCATTTAAGAAAATATGTTCGAATGTTTGTTAAGCTTTTGGGACTTACCTACGGGGTCATCAGTCCTTAAAAATACAAACTACTTATGAACTAACTTATACTTAAGACAGAACAAACATCCATGACCCAGGGAGGATATGAATCGCCGACGAGGAACGGCCTCGCGCATCGGAGCATAGTGCCTCAATGCAATAAGTGAGGAGATGACAGTCGAATTAAAATAAAAAAGTGACAGCAGGAAAAGAATTTAATGGTGTACGTTTCCCACGTGGTAGTCGAAGTGAAATGGCCAAGAAATAGTCTGAAGATGATTCGCTAAACTTTGTTATGAAACAATTGAAGAATAATCATGTGTTCTTAGATGTACATTTTAAACACGTGGTCTGTACTAGTAATAGCTGTTGTTTCGAGTATATGTACTGCAATAAGTACTAGATTGAGGTATTCGTTCTTTCCGTTTAAAGTATATTATTTTTTAACCAGCACAGCATTTTTGCCGGTTAATCTTCCTCGGCTATGAACCAGACATATAACGGATAAGATTTTTAGTAGTGAACTTTCTTCTCAGATCGCTGGTTAAATGAATACTGCATTCGACCACACACTTGTATTAAAACAGACTGTTAGGCCGGTATGTTAGGAGGCAGGCCGCCCGCAATACAATTTCACCGCGTGTGCGCGATGCTCCGTTACACGCAGTCCTGTGAAGTTGGCACCCCTTTTTTGGAAAATGTACATTTTTTCAGAGTTCTAGACAGATATGCAATATTTCTGGAGTTCTCTGTACAAAATTTAAATAGTTCTGCACTAATTCGGGAAAAAAATTACAAAAAATTATAACAAATTTTAGTTTTTTCCAAATTATGATTTTCCTATAAGCGTAAACATAGTTCTGATCACAGTTCTAAATAGCTCTCAAAGAGTTCTGCAGAAAATCCTAATGATATTTTTTTGCCCAGATAATAGTTCATGAGTTAATTGCGTAAATGAGGGACTTAAACTACACAATATTGCACCAGAGTCGTGTGAAGTTGGCACCCCTTGTTTTCAAAAATGTAAATTTTTTTCAGAGTTCTAGATAGATATGCAATAGTTCTAGAGTTCTCTGTACAAAATTTAAATAGTTCTGCAGAATTTCGTGAAATATCGCAATTCTGAATAGTGGGAGAGCTGTGAAGTTGGCACCCCTTATTTAAAAAATGTAATTTTTTTCAGAGTTCTAGGCAGATATGCAATAGTTCTGGAGTTCTCTGTACAAAATTTAAATAGTTCTGCAAAATTTTGCCGAAAAAATAGTAAAAATTACCACAAACTTGAGTTTTTTAAGTTTTTTTTAAAATAATTATTTGCCTATTAGCACAAACATAGTTCTGATCACAGTTCTAAATAGCTCTCAAAGAGTTCTACAGGAAATCCTAATGACATTTTTCTGTGCAGTTTATACTTTATCAGATAAATGCAGTAATGTGGAATTCATTTTCACGTTACTGTAAATTGGCACAATTTTTTCGAGAAATACACATTGTTTTTTGGGGTTCTGTGTACATATACTATAGTTGTAGAGTTCATGTGAATATTTCTATGTAACTGCCCCAAAAAAAAATTATGTTCACAATTTTGAACATCTGATAAGCTGTCTTATTTGTGCCCTTTATTCGAGAAATATACGTGTTTCTTAGGCCTTGACAGATATTCTATCCGCTGCATATTCAATTTGCTGTTTTTACGTCTGTGTGATTACTGCTTATCGTAAACAAGAAGTATTGCACATGTCCCTAGAACTCTGGAAAAAAGTCTAATTTTTTGAAAAAAACAAAAAAAAAAAAAAAACGGGTGCAAATTCCTTAGTTGCATGTAAATGGATACTCCATTATTATAATTATCTTATAAAGTATGATCTGCACAGAAAAATGCTATTAGGATTTCCTGTAGAACTCTTTGACAGCTATTTAGAACTGTGATCAGAAATATGTATGCGTTAATAGGCAAATAATTATTTTTAAAAAACTAAAACAACTCAAGTTTGCAGTAATTATTACTATTTTTTCAGCGAAATTCTGCAGAACTATTTAAATTTTGTACACAGAACTCCAGAACTATTGCATATCTGCCTAGAACTCTGAAAAAAATTTACATTTTTTAAAAAAGGGGTGCCAACTTCACAGCTCTCCCACTATTCAGAATTGCGATATTTCACGAAATTCTGCAGAACTATTTAAATTTTGTACAGAGAACTCTAGAACTATTGCATATCTGCCTAGAACTCTGAAAAAAATGCACATTTTTGAGAAAAGGGGTGCCAACTACACAGTAGCGTGTAAATGGATTCGCCATTATTGCAATTATCTCATGAAGTATAATCTGCACAGGAAAATGTCATTAGGATTTCCTGTAGAACTCTTTGAGAGCTATTTAGAACTGTGTTCAGAACTATGTTTGTACTAATAGGCAAAAAATTATTTTGAAAAAACTAAATTTTGTGGTAATTTTTCGTATTTTTTCGGCGAAATTTTGCAGAACTATTTAAATTTTGTACAGAGAACTCCAGAACTATTGTATATCTGTCTAGAACTCTGAAAAAATTGTACATTTTCCAAAAAAGGGGTGCCAACTTCACAGGACTGTTACACGCCTGTCGCTGCGTTATATCGCAGCACACTGCGTAAATGACATAGTGACAAAAAGTTTAGAGGAGCCCCTTGTCATCTTCCCCAAGTTTGTGGAAACAGTTTTATTTTTGCCTTCAGAAAGTATTGCCTCGTTGTCTTGTGTGTGACAACGTTCTGGATACGTCGAAATAGTATAATGTACAGCATCACTACGTGCCTGTTCACGTAACGCAGTAGGATGGGCCGGACTAAAATTCATAGATGGCTTCAGTAATTTTTTTTCTTTATCATTCAATTTAAAACACGGGGGATATTGGAGAAAGAAAGAAACGGGGGAAAACAAAAAAGGAAGCGAAAATAATTGATACAGGCACGCCGCGTGGTATCGGTTTCGTATTTTATGCAGTGCCATACTGTTCATCTTACTTGGGAAAAAATAATAATGAAAATTTCACCTTCAAATCAAGAGATACGGCACTGTCTGTATAATTCGTACATTGAATGGCGGAGGGCACTGCGTAACTGACTTCTTACAGTATTGTTTCGATCTTGATGGAATTTTACACACTTCACCCCAAATAAAGGATAACATCACATCCTGATCTACATCAAAAAAATTTTCCCCAATTACATTTGGCTGCAGCTGTGACGTTTGGCGTACCTTATTGCTGTAAAAAACTGCTTTAAATACTGGAGAGAGTAAAATCTGCAGAATGGTGAAGCTAAACAACCCAAGAATTTGAGTACTTTGTGTCTTATGGTAGCCCGAGGGCTGACGCCCTATTATTGGTTGTGATGAACATAAATATATTTGTCAAAACTAATTACATGTTGGTATGTGTGGACTATATTGACAGGTTTGTTAATTAAAGTCAGTGCCCGTCAGTGCCCTGCTTAGCGAGTGTTTAGTCAGAGAGCTGCACGTCAGCTGCTCGCCCAGCCCCCTCCACCCGTGACGTAGCGCGCCACCTGTTTGCTCGCTGCTGCTGCTCGCAGCCGGGAACACAGCAGCCGAGGAGGTGTCTCTGAATGACCAAGACCTCCTCACCTGCGCTGCCCTCCCTTCCACAAGTGACACCTTTGACCTTTGAAGCTGCGGCGGTACGACCTCTTAGTGCGGCGGAACGTGTGCTGAAACCTTATCTTCAAAAGCACTCGTCTTGTATGATTAGGGTTGAATGTGGCCGTGTCAGACTTCGTAATCCTTGAGGTGTCCACTCGCGCATAAAAATTTATATAAAATAAAAAAATATGTTCATGTAAAATCTTTATACGTTGCAATATTTCAAAATCAGATTCTTGCGCCGAGGAAAGAAGTCTTGAACAGTCACTCTTGTTAAAATATTTCTAAGTTCTCTCATAGATAAGACGGTCAAAAGAAATTCTTCATTTGTGGTCGTTGCTATAGCCACAGATAAAAAAAATAATATATCTTCAATGATTATCGATCGATGTGTATGATCGATTACCCAAAGTTTTTTTTCTTTTTTTTAAACCAAGAAAAAAAAACATTTATCGAAGTCTTCTTGACGTAACTTTTCCACCAATGAAAATTCATAAAAATCTTCCTTCAGATTGAAGAATATTTAAATTAAATCATCTGCTCATTTCATTAATATATTATTCATCGTAAAATAATTCTTCATAAATGATGTACTCTGACACTTTCGTCAAGTTTAAACACAATGACATTTATTGCTTTCTATGACTTTACATATGTAGTCATTGACAGACAAAAGAGAACTGACTTTTAAAATTTGTTGTTTTAACATGAAACTTCGATAATAATGTCAACTCTTGCGACGATAACCGCAGAGATCAACATATTCTTGCCTCGTGGCCGTCGACCGGCGACTTGATGTGGCCGGATATTTACTCCTTGGAATCGGCGTCGAAGATGTTGCCCTCATAGGTTGAATCGCTTCACAGCACATGAAACATAAAAAGACATACAAAAAGCTTCTTTAAGAATCATATAACATTAAACATTTACATAAAAATCATTTAAGAACAGAAATATAAGTAAGTTATCCTGCACAAACTGAGCTGACATGAGATATGTAGCGGAGACAATAATCCGTCCCACTACAACGCTCAGAAAAGCACGAAAACAGGCTTATGAAAACCAATGAACCACCATAAAGAACAGTGGTCTGTGTCATTCCCACTGATGAATACAGCATATTAATAGAGAGAAAGATATTAAAAAATCTGAAAACCATACATGGAAAATTATTCATAAATCAATTACTTCAATACATCATTTCGTGTTAAATAATAAGTTGAAAAACAGCCTGCACAGAGTAATTATAACACCGCAAAACAAAACACATCCTACACTACTGGTGATACTTATATTAGTTCTCAAAGTGGATGTGGATGCAATGTGAATTGTTAAAAACAAAGGGGAGGATTTACGCCACCGTTAATTCACAATTAAACATTCGTACATGGCATACAACAATCAATTTTCTGTCCCATTGCTTATTCTGCTAAGTCGTTGGCAGAAAGGAGAACTCTGACGTAGACATTGGCCTTGTCATGTAATCATTGTGGGTTCTGAAATTGAACTGTTCTAATTCTTAACTAACTGTTAACGTAAATACGTCTCTCTAGTAAGGAGCGCACATTGTTTTTGTCTGTTTTTAACTTCTTCGTCGAAATCATGGTCTTTAATTTGTGGATTTATATATCCACTGGTGTGCCCTGGTGTTGTTTTGTGCTATTATAATTTATATAGAGATCATTAACTGAAAATGTAATGACAGACTGAAATCAATCGGTCCCACACATGAAAATGAAATATTGTTCCACTATTTCTTTCTGTAAAATTACGCTTGGGACAAGACACAACGTTTAGCGTGGAAATGACACAATCTAGCGTTGTTTTAATAGTGTTTTCGTGTTGTTCCGAATGTTCAAGATGAAAGTGTTCTTCATATACTTTGAAGAGTCAGAGATGTCTTTAATCAGTACGTGAACGATCCTGACAGATAAAACCATCGTGCCTTATTTGAACTGAAATCTGGGAACTTTTCCTTCCTAGTGGAAGAGCTCTCAGACCCTTTCTTTACTTCATTTCTTTTTTTATGACTAGCATCTAACCTTCTACGACATCCTACCTCCCTACGAAGCAGGCACTTCGTGTAACTACTGAATGTTTTGTTAGGGCATAACTTTAGCACAAGAAAAATAGTTTTCATAGAAACAAAATGAACATACTTCCCGTTCTACCTAATTAAGGAGATATACTTAACGACAGTACTACTCTTCGGGTCTATGGAAGATACTTATATTGAAAAAAAAGAAGAAAAACGAAAAGAAAAGAAAGAAAGGAGACCACTCGTCCAAAGACGATGAGGCCGTCTCACCGAAATTTGATATTATAACTCTTCCAAAAATTAAAAAATAATAACTGAAAAAATTTGCTGCTCTCATATATCAGACCGGTCTTGCCTGTTTCATCTAAATTAAACGAACCTCATGCTTCCGTTCAGTTTTCCCTTTCGAGCATGGACGAGACGACTATTTTACTGTAAGAAAGACCCACCATGTGTGAAAAATTTAGATTTTTTTAGCAAAATGATAAATTAACGAGGCATAGAATGTGTATCTGCAGAAAAATGTAAAACTTACTAAAAATGAGCTTTTTATAGAGCTCTAGGGAATGTCGTGATCGTGAATGACACGCCCGCGTTTTGTTGTACTTTACATCGTTGCGTAATATGTCGAAACTAAAAGAGATACGTTTCAGAGCTCGCTTCCGATTTACTCTGTAAACTATAATCTCTATGTTGTTAACACTGAACAATTCCAGAACATTTGTTTTTTTGTTCATTTTTGAAATTATTGTAATGCCGCGTTTCATTTTTTTTCTTTCATTGGCGATGGGTCGAGTGAAATTATTTGGGAAGACAAAGTACAACAGAAACCGTTATTCACGGAAATACCGCTATGAGAATAATGGTGAAAAAAGGAATGACTCCATAACGTCAGAGGACGCTCGTCCCAACAGTGCCACATGTCCATCACATACAACTGAAACTCCAGCTAGTCCCTCGAAGAAGAAACTGTTTCATTCCCACCATTCTTCGAGAAAATATTGGAAAATGAGCTTTCAAACGTGCATGAAACTGGCATGCTTCAGTCGGGTAACGAAATAGTGGACGTTTAACTTCTTTCAGAAGCTGTTTGTAAATACTCACCTTGCAAAAATGGTAATGCAACTGATTCTCATCAGTTTTCGAAGAATATGATAAACGAAGGCATCTTCATTAGTTATTGTTTGTTCTTCGTGTCATAAAGGGAATCCCTTTCATACTCCAAAAACCACTAACAATAGGTACGATGTGAATGTAAGATTTGTTTATGGAATGAGATGTATAGGCAAGGGAACGCGCCGGTAAAACATTGTGTGCCGTGATGAACTTACCTAAGCCCCATGCTAAATTCCACAAAATGGGTGACAGTGTTATTGAGTGTGTGAAATGTGTTTCAGAAGATAGCATGTTACAGGCTGCCAAAGAAGCGGTGCAGTGTAATGACGGAGACACAAAAAAAGCAATTGCTGTTGATGGGACTTGGCATAAGAGGGGACATACTTCCCTTTATGGTGTTGTGGTGGCTCCTTCTGTAGATAAAGAAAAGTGCTAGATATAGAACTGCTTTCTGCGTAAGAACAAGAGTCAATGTTCAAACGGCCTCGCGAATCTTAGCGTAGCGCCTCAATGCACTCGGCCGCTCCACAGCGAAAACAAGAGTGTACACCTGCACGAAAACTGTGCCTTAAATTTTCAGGGACCAAGTGGCAATATGGAAGCGGAAGGTGCAGTGCGAATATTTCAAAGTTCTCAAAAAATGTCCAAATGTTTGTAAATCTATCGGACCAAACTGCGTGGTCATCAGTCCGTAGCTTACAAACTACTTAAACTAAGGTAAATTAACCTCCATGCCCCAGGGAGGATTCGAACCACCATGGCAAGCAACCGCGCTTCGTAGCGAGACGCTTTAGACCGCTCGGCTACTCCACCGCCGCTTCAATGTTCTGATGAGATAAGAGTAGTGGTATACAAACAGTACTTAGTGGATGGAGACAGCAAAGGATTCATGAAGGTGGTGCAGAGTAAACCTTATGGAGAAAATATTTTGCCAGAGAAACTGGAGTGCATAGGACATGTGCAGAAACTCATGGGTACAAGGCTCCGTAGACTGAAAAAGGACAATGTGGGGAAAATTTGTATGATGGGAAAGGCATTGCTGGTGCAAATAGATTAACAGATAGCTTGAAGTACCGCATGAAGAACTACAATGGCCAAGCAGTTAGAAATAACACATCTGATTTGTCCCGAATGAAAGCATGTATGGGCTACTTACTTTCATCTCAGCTCTAAAGGAGAGGATTAATGTTGCAAATACTACAAGAAAGATCCAAATTGTAGATACAACGGGATACCCCCTGCTGTAGCTAATGTTATAAAGTCGGTGTATAGGGATTTAAGCACATCCTGATCTTTTTCAAAGTGCCTCCATGGAAAAACACAGAACGCAAATGAAGCATTCAACCATATATTGTAGACAAGAATTCCAAAGACTGTGTTTGTTGGCGCTAACACGCTTCGAATAGGACTTGGCAGGGCAAAAGTGCTACAACAGTTGAACATTAATCCTCGATTCATCAATTTGAGGTAGATGACGTTCGTGTGAAAAAGCAGTTATACTGATGGAAGAAATGGCTAAAAGGGCAAGAAGAATACATAGAATCTTGAAAGCCACCGAAAACGACACGAGTGATCCAGGCTGTGGGGCTGTAATGTTCTATGAATTGACTGAAGTGAGGTGAGATTTCTCTAAACTTTATGGTCATTTGTATCAGTTACATAATTTCAAGCACTTTGTTACACATTGTAAGCAAACTAATAAACTACGAGTAGGAACATGAATTTTTCATGTGCAGCAACACAACACCAGTAAATAACAAAAAGAAGGGGTTTTCCTGTAAATAATATAGAAAGGAAAATAAAATTATTTTATATGTATTTTTAGTAAAAAGTTTCTATTAAAAAAATTCATACCAAGTTAACTATTTGGTTTGTGTTTATAATCCTTTTTACTATTTTTCATTAAGGTACAAATAACAGTATTTGAAAATTACAGGCAGCTTACCCTATTAGATTTTCTTTGAAGTGTACCAGAAATGACCAAATTTAGCATGGGAGAGATAGGCAGGCCTTACTTACCTTAAAACGACCAGGAATCTCTTCTAGAATAACCAAGATTGCATCCTTAAGATCACCTCACTTCTCGTAAAACAATGTACCCCAAGTCCGAGAACAAATAGAAAATGTTTCTTTCAAAGTGAGACTTTATCCTTCATCCATAACAAATATAGGCACCGGTACTTTAACAAACCAAGTATCTATTTTAAAACCAACGACAGTGTTCTAAAGGAGAAAACCTTTTGTTTTAGAATTCATGACGCTATCCAAGCACTCATTAACAGACATGAAAGAATTTCTTCCATCATGAATTCATTTCTTGTCTTAGGAATTTTTAGAGACATTTTCCTGCATTCCTTACGAGACTAGTTCGTCTGAAAGAACGGATGATTCCGAGTCATGAATGAACATGGGGTATTATTACCTGAACGAGTCTTTAATCAGTAAAGAATTGTGTGCATATACAAGTGTAAGTTCTGACAGTGCCTTTTGATTGGAATTTATTAATTAATTTATTCGTATCAGAAGCATTACTATTAAGTATACATTTACAAAGAAAGACACTTTTACTGGATTATATACAATATAAACAGAGTCATACTTTAGAAAATTGTCTATGCTGCGTTTGCCCAGGAGTTGGCGACATCCAATGCATCGTCTGTGGCCTGAAGCAGATCTTGTACTGTGCATGTTTTAGGGCACCAACTACACCGCAGCAAATGAGACGTTGCCTGATCGCAATCACACAATGCGGGCTGCTTCCACCTTCTTTTTCTCATTTTTTGCTGCAACTTCTAGACGGATGTCAGGAAGGGCAATGCTAGGAAGTCGGTTCAGTTTGTCTAACGGGGAAGATCTTACACTTCCGGTAATGATGCGACAGGTATCATTGAGAGCAACATCTACCATCCTCTCATAACATGACTTGTGCCATACTGGGGATGCATATGCGGCTTCAGAGTGACATAGTCCAATGGAAGAGGTTCTCACAGTATTGGGATGTGCTCCCCAGGTAGTGCCAGTTATCGTACTTATAATATTATTTCTGGCTGCCACTTTTTGCTTGGTGTTCGAGCAGTGTTTCTTGTAAGTGAGAGCACTATCAAGAGTTACTCAAAAATATTTTGTTAAGATGAAATGTTCTGATGTAGTTCCTTCCAAAGTAATTTTGAGAGCTCTGTTTGCCATTTTATTTATGAGGTGGAAGGCACAAGTCTGAGTTTTACTGGGGTTCGGTCTCAGCTGATTCTCCTTGTAGTAGTCAGACAACACTGAAAGTGCGTTTAATATTTCTGATTAATAGCGTCACAGCAGATGTCTTGAGTGGTAATGGCACAGTCATCTGCAAAGATAACGCTTTGTGTTCCTACGGGTAGTTGCTGGTCGTTGGTGTAGATGTTGAACAATGACGGGAAGAGCACACTTCCCTGAGGTAATCCATTCCCCTGTGATTTCCACCTGCTTCTTTTCCCCTAAAATTCAACAAATAATCTACTGTTTTGAAGGATGTTCCTTATTAAGAAGGTAATCTGAATCCAGCTTGCTGTGGTATGTGGACTGCCTCTAACTTCTCCATTAGTCTATGGAGTATGAGTCTTTCGAGGATCTTATATAGATAACAAAGGAGCGAGATAGCCCGATAACTCTTTGGATCACTTGGATCCTTACCTGGCTTGCGAATTGCTTGGAAAGAAACTGTGGAATAGCACCTGACCTTCCTGCGAAAGACATGGGTATGAAATCTGAAACCTGGCCTGAGTCTACCAGATAGTCTTGAATTGACAAGTCTTTCTCAGATTCACTAAATTATGGAAACAATTGTTATGTCCGTATTTCTTAGCAAAGGGTGAATTTTGTGCAGGTAGTAGTTGCTTGTAAATACAGGAATGAACGTAATAATGCGTTGTAATAAGATGCAAGCGTTGATGTGCTATAATGTCTCACAATAGATGATCGAAATACAGTATACGTATGTGATGTCATAAAATTTAGTGTCACTACTTATGATCTCTACACTGTTAATTTTGCGTCTCATATGTGTTACTACTGTTCGAGCACTGACAAACTCAGTTCATAATTCATATAATGAATTAACAGCAGTAATAATCTGCTGCGACCATGGTTCCTCATCTGAGAGAGAACCCACAAGCTCTCAATGCAATGAAACGCTACTTGCAAATAATATAGGTTCATCATATGTGAATGTGATTCATTTCACAGAGAAAGAGCACAGCAATGAGACTCAGTTGGCGATTGTACTTCTATGTATGCTGAAACACGTAACAAGAATCTGAAAAAAAGTTAAATGTTCGTTTCTCCGGCCTGCAAGTAAAATTCATAAGATAAATCCTTTTGCTAGGCACATCAGCAAAAATCGCAGTTTAGTTTAGTAAGAGCACGTGTATGATTCATTGTATGGAAACTGTGGTGTCACTTGAATTTGATAAAATATATAGATACGTGTTTACTCCGGTTAGTCATTCCTGTATTAGACATTCCTGATGTCTTGATATCTCGTTCACGTGGGTGTCAGATGATAATGCATGGCGTTCGAGGAATGCTGCTGTATCCGAGCGCACAAGAATGCCCAAACACTTTGTTAGTGTCAACAATGTCAAAAAAGTTTGCATTGGCTGAAATTGTTTTTACGGCTTCCATGTGGATTATCAACAAAGAGTGTCCAAGAGAGGAGATTGGTGGCGTAGGCGCTGCCTAGAGAGACGCAGAGCACAGACTGTCGTGAACCATAGGCTTGGAAGGAGCTGAAATGTGGGCAGGCACGTCTTGGGGACTGAGTCTTGTCGTAGCAGCAGCTAGGGGCGCCATGGACGCTGCAGCGTTTAGTATTAACCGTTAACATTACATCTGCAGATTTGGCTGAGGGTGCTGCAAGAACTGTTACGTGTTCTTCTATTGGTTGTTATGAATGACGCTCGAGCGGGATAACTACGCTCAATTAAAATGTAACATGGTTAATGATTGAAATTCGTACACATGAATCAATATAAAACAGATGTCTAATGGTTAAACATTGAAGTAGGACGTTAAAAAAAATTAAATGGTACATTCGCTTTTAATATGTTTATCTATAGATATTAGTACTGAAGTGAAATAATACTGTGGTTTTGCGATATAATAATTTAAGTTTTGCGTGGTGCTAATTAAAACACATTTTTCTTAATAAACTATTCTACACTAAAGGCTAAGAAATTAAAATGAACTAGATGTTTTGGTATACGATCTAGTAAAACAGACGATTATGTTCCCACTGCCAGGTGCGACGTTTTTAAATGATTTATTTATTTGTTATGCTGGTGTAGGTTGGTAAGTAACCCCGATGAGCCTTCATTTCTGACAAATTAACGAAAAATGAACAATATTATTTATTATAACTGTTTTCCTGAACGTACTATTTAATTACTTGTATTTGCGATATGCGTATGCATTACAGCAGACGCCAAGAACACACAGCCACACTGTGACAATAACGTGACTCTTGAATGGCGATCCATGTGAGTCGATCAAGTACTGGCGGATATTGTCAGACGCCTTGGGCCTCATCTGCTCATAAACAAAGTTTACTTGCGCCTTCTGCCGTCGGACATTGTAGAGAACAGTGACGTAGTGTAGGGGAGGGTCAAAATAGAGGTACAACACTTGACCTAAAGAAATATACTGTTAACTAGATCTGCGTGAGATGTCTGTATTATCTTGATCCAAAAAGGAAAATAGTTTCCGTCTATTATCGGGCGCAATGGAGAAGCGAGAGCTCTATTTATTACCGTCTGAACCTCCTTCGTATGTAAGTAAAACTTCTTCCCTTATTTAAAAATAAGAATAAAAAATACGTGAACTGTTTATAATCTGGAAACAATACATCTTACGTAAACACTGTACTTGTACATCCCAGTGAAGATTCCTTTAAAATAAAAGGCGACACAGGTCTGGGAGAAATAAAATCAATTGCAGCTTTCATTCAGTCGCGATAAATGGCCCACGTGTGATGGCCGTCTGTACCTCCTTTGAAGGGCGCGGAATTTGATGTTTTTAGTCGGATCTTTTTCAATGGCTAGTATAGCTAAATGTGTTAAACGTTCTTGAAGCATAGAATTCTTCACGTAGTTTTTGATCCGTTTGAGGACATTGAAAGATCGTTCTGCCGTTGCAGTGGATACCGTGATAGTCAAAAACAGTTGCAGTAGCTTGAACAAATTAGGGAATACATACTGGTTGTGAACATTTTCAGACTTAAATTGTGAAACCAAATTTGGCACAAGATGACCATCTATTTGGTCTGAATCATGCTTCTTTCTTGAAAATACATCGATTTCTGAGACTAATTTATCATTTCCCAAACCAAATGCTGAACTCACAGCAAAACATGCTTCTTTGATACGGTCGTCACAAATTGAGTTGATCTTCGTCGAAGCAGTAGTTCCATGTTGCAGAGTAGAGCCAGCTGGTTTTTTCCAAATCGTGACCTAATGTTCTTACTGAGTGTATCTAACAGAGGGTAGTAAAATGTTTTTAAAAAGTAGGCTTCAGGTGAATCATATTCAGGATTAACGTCTCCTCCTCCTATTTTTTGTGCAAGTTTTCTTTTGCGTTTTCTGTTGGCCCCTCAAAGCCATGTCTTTCACAAAAATCAATTGCTTCAGTAAAAACTTTTGGAACTCTTCTTCATTTCTCAAACAATTTATGGACATAACGACGCTGTCAGCCACCTGGACTACTTCATGAATGGATATGTATGTACTTTGAAAGAATGTTAGTTTTTTCAAAAAAGTACTTCATAGTATTCAATTAAAAAAATAAAATCAAACTTTGTAACACATGTGATCAATCCGTGAGCATCTCCACCAGTTTTGGAGTCAGTAGCTTCAATATTTTCCAGAGTGTGCAGTATATCTATTAAATGTTGTTGAACTGCTCGCAAGCTTTCATATCTGCTGCTAAATCTTGTGTCACTTAGTGCTTTCAAGGACAAATCCTTATCTATTCCTTCTTTAACTGCACATGCTGCACTTTTTACTGTGGCAAATACTGCATGTCTTTTAGGCGAAGCCTCAATAAAACAGTATAGTTGTTGGACTGTGCTAAAAACGTTGCGAACAGAAGGAATGTTTTTAGATGAATCGGCAAGTGCAAGATTTAGAGAATGCATATAGCAATGTACAAACATAACATACGGGTTTTATTCCTTCATCCTCACATCGACACTCTTGTAAGAACCACTCATGTTTTCCGCTCCGCCATAGTACTGAGCAATTATATTTTTAAGGTCAATGCCAAGTTCACCGAAAATTGAAACAAGCAGCTTGTATAACGTTTCACCGTCAGTCAAATCAGTTTTGTAAATACCAAGAAAGCTTTCTTTGATTTCGAGCTTTTCTGTTACATATCTTATAACAAGAGTCAATTGTTCTTGATGTGACACATCTGGAGTTTCATCAACAATCACAGAGAATTGTTTCGATTTTTTAGCATCATCAAATATGTATTGTCTGGCCAAATTTGCCCTGATATCAATCATTTCATTTTGAAAAATGTTCAAATGTTTGTAGAGCTTATGGGACTTAACTATGGGGTTATCAGTCCCTACACTTACAAACTACTTATGAACAAGCTACAACTAAGGACGGCACAAATATCCATGTCCGAGGGGGGATTCGAACCTCCGACCGTAGTGGCCGTGCAGACCGTAACTGAAGCGCCTCAGTCTCCTAGGCCACCGCGACCGGCATTTCATTTTGAACATCGTGATGAACATAATTGAAAAACATATCTCTGTCTAAAAATTTTTGTTTTAATAAAGAGTTTTGTTGATCTCAGCTTCAATAACCCGACATAATTACCCCTGTTATCAGAGTCCTCATTTTCTCTATGACCCCGAAGTGCTATTACCTGCCTGGCCATGAGAAGTAGGGGCTGGAATAAAATCTTCAGATAATAACAATTTTTTAAACTTCTTCTTGATGATGTGTTGATATTTTGCTTACCACACTTTCTTTACTTTTAAAACCTTCCTGCCAACGTTGAAGAGCACTGAGGTGAGAAGACGTTTTTCCGTGATCTTTAAACCGTTGGACTGGTTTTTTGCAGTTTTTAAACCCATTAGATATGAATGTTTCATCATAGCAACCTGTGGAACCTAACAAACGACATGGGAAGCAAAAAGCTTTATCAGCAGAAACAGAAACACTGTATTCTAACCAATTGTAATTTGTGTACCACATACTTCTAAACTTTCCACCCTTTGTTTCTGGGTACTTACAATAATAGGTTGAAAAGGACCATTTTTTAAAAACTGTGATGCTGCTTGTCTACCATGAATCGGATCTCTTGGTTCAATTTGAACCTGAGAAGGACTATTAGACTGAGTAATCTTACTTACAGGCAATACACTCTCAACACTTGAAGGTGTAGGTGTAGGTATACCGGTAACTATTTCAACTGTTGATTCTGTCAGTGACGAAATTCTCTGTGGTTCATCTATTTCTGGCGTAGCCGACACTGACACTTCAGCCAAGTCACTATCTGGATCCGGAGCAACAGCAATATTTAGGGCTGTGTGGGACTGTAATCCTTCTTGGGATTTCTGCCTTTGCTGAGGAAATCGAATTTCTTGAAGAACGCTTCATTGTTAACTAAAAGACACAAAAGTGTGTACACAAACACAACTGCATTTGATTTGACCAGAACTACGACAACCACAGAGGACAACCCTTGTGCTGGAACAGTACTATCCACAAACTGTAACCTGGCTTGCGGGCCACCTCTCGGAAACTCTCGGAAACAGTCGGTAGATTTCGTGGCGTAACGAGTTGCAGATGTTCGTTGCCAACTGTGCAGCGTAGACTGCATTTGTCGTTTCCTTTATTGCTTAGCCGTGCTGTTGCTGTCAGTGTTTAGTTGCTGCGTTTACAAGAAAAGGAAGCTTGATCCTGTAGAGGTTGTTGTTGTGGTCTTCAGTCTCCATGCTACTCTATCCTGTGCAAGCCTTTTCATTTCAGAATAACTACTGCAACCTACATCCTTTTGGACCTGCTTACTGTACTGATCGTATGGTCTCCCTCTTACAGTTTTTCCCTCCACACTTCCTTCCAGTAATAAATTGGTGATACCTTGATGTCTCACAAATGTGTCCTATCAATTGCTCCCTCCTTTTAGTCAAGTTATGCCACAATGTTATTTTATCCCCAATTCTAGTCAGAAACACTTATCTAAATTTCAGCATTTTTCTGTAACACCACATTTCAAAAGCTTCTCTTCGGTTCTTGTCTTCACTATTTATCGTCCACGTTTCGCTTCCATACAAGGCTACACTCCAGACAAATACCTTCAAAAAAGATTTTCTAACACTTAAATCTATATTTGATGTGAAAAAATTTCTCTTCTTCAGAAATGCATTTCATGCCATTCCGTGTGTACATTTTCTATCCTCCCTGTTTCGGTCATCGTACCTGTAGAGGTATAGCTCATTAATGCACCGCACAGAAAATCCAGTCGGCATATGCCTCTTTTTAGCGGATAGTTCCAACTCTGGAATCATTTGACGACGATGAGGTAGTGGAATTTCAGTTAAGGTTATGCAAATTGTTTCTGAAATTAAGAAATGTAAAATGTCATGGATAAAATTAATCTGCCGCTAACCCCAGTACATCACGTGCATATGCGTCATGTTTAACCCTTTATCACTAACAAGCACTTAACAAATACAAAAGAAAAATAATCTCTCACCCGCTACCGACACAAAGCGTTACGAACAAGCAGTGGAGCAATTTTCATGGACATGTTCCAGATCCTCCACGCCATCACATATCTCTGAAAATTCATGTATTGGGTTGTTCGATTTTTAACCTATGTTTTACTTTTTCTAAAATGATTTGAAAAATGTACATTCTTTAGAATAATATCTTTTTAAAATTTTTAACTATTGGTTTTTCCACTCATCGGAATGTAATTGCAAACATCTGTATAGGCTGGAAACATTCCCAGAAGGATGTGTTGCTTTACTGAATGGAACTCTTCATTCGTGCACGTAGTCATCAAAAGTCCATAAACTCATCCAAAAATAATTCAAACCTTATCTCCCCTTAATTCCTGAAAAAGGACAGAGAATGCATCCACTTCGTCTATTCTCATATTGAGTGGATGAACCCGATGCAACCTTCTCCTCTTCAAACGTCTGAATAGACAAGCCACGCGAATAACTGATCGTGTTCCATTTGCAGTCTGGGAAGGCAACTGCAGATGGAAGGCGTATAGTACTGGCGCGCAGAGAGATATTTACGATGAGGCAGTGCTCATGTCACTGGGTTTGGCTACGATCGTCAACAGTCGTCAGATGTCGTGTGCGAAGGCGGAGTCTCCTTCTCTACTACAATGTCGTGCCGAGCATGTGTACCACCAAAATTCTCACTTATAGCTATGTTACAATTGTGCAAATCAGTTTTTAAAGTATACAAGCGTTACTACGCTAAAAAAGTGAATAATTTAATAATATTTTTCCCAGAAAGTGGGGGGGGGGGCAACCGCCCTCCCTGGCCCCCCCTAATCGCCGCCACTGGTACTATAGAGCACGTGATTAGGCTCTAAATTTGCACTTAGTAATATTAAATTTTCATGTTTTTAGTACCTTACAATACGTACGAAATTCAATAACATATCTTCATAACAAATGGTGCTTTGTACAACTGGATCAAAATGAAATGTGCATAAATAAAAGTCTTATGACTGAAGATGGCGTATATTAGAAAGACAGCGCTTGTAGATAAGGTATTTCATACTTTGGCGGTTGTTGTCCCAGCTGTGTGTGCCGCGTTTATGGCGCACGCGCTGTACGATCGATCGCAGACTGATGGTTGCCATGGAAATGACGTCATCGGCGAGGACGCTGCTGGGGACAGGGCAGCAGCAGGAGGCAGGAGGTAACCCCGCAGCTGTCTCACCTGCCTGAGGAGCTCTTAGCAATGCTCCGCCCTGATTGCGCTGCCATACACTGCACCATCATCTGTACTCGAAGCGATTAGGAACAATGTACCACAATGTTGCCATGCACAACTGCATTCATTTCAGCACTAGACTGAGCGAAATAAAAATTAGTAGACCCTCATAGATTTTTCTAATTCACTCCACATTTATTGCTGAATCATCGCATGTGTGGTACATGAAATGATTACATATTGATAAACATGTTCAAATGTTTGTAAAGCTTATGGGACTTAACTGTGGGGTCATCAGTCCCTAATCTTACAATCTACTTATGAAGTAACTTATACTAAAGACGACACAAACATACATGCCCCAGGGGGGATTCGAACCCCCGACGGGGAACGACCTCGCGCATCGCAGCATAGCGCCACAATGCGCTTGGCCTCTCCGCCGCGGCTTACATTTTAAGATCAGTAGCTTAAGCGGTACTGAGAGACAAGGTGCCGATGCATGCTGGAAGACGTTAATACGTGGTGGAGCGTCCACAGGCGGCAATGCAGACGCTGATTCTAGCATCAATTCCATATCATAAATGGCGAATACAGTATTGGGATACATAATTCCACATATTCTCGACCTGTACATGTAATGAGTCACCCATAACACTTGTTCTCCCCTCAATACCACATGTGCTCGATTGGAGACATGTTCGGAGATGGTGTTAGCCAGGGAAGTTATTGAAAGTCTTTCAGCGGACGTTGAGTGAGGATAATGCTGTGGGAGTAACACATGACTTTCTTGTTGCCAAAATTGCTAAAAAACGGGTTTTAAAACATTCTGCACGTACCGATCTCTCGTCAGTCTTCTGTACACAAACACCATAGGTGAACAAGAGTTGTTGGTTGTCAAACCCCAGACCATACGTCTCTAGAGCTAATGCTTCAAAAACGTGAATTCGCATATTTATTGCATCTTTTCGTGTTTTAACGAAATCTTACATCTAGTCACATCCTCGGGTTTCTATTCTCACCCCCTCCTCAATCTCTCGCCGCGGCGGAACGGCCGAGCGCATTGAGGCGCTATGCTACGATGCCTGAGGCGCTATGCTGTGATGCGCGAGGCCGTTCCCCGTCATGGGTTCGAATCCCCCCTCGGGCATGGATGTATGTGCCGTCTTTAGTATTAGATAGTTCATAAGTAGTTTGTAAGTTAAGGACTGATGACTGCGAGTTACGTTCCGCAAGCTTCACAAACATTTGAACATGTGAAAAGTCAGAGAGCAGTGAAAACTTTCTTCTTTTAATTTTTTAAGATTTGAAACATGCCCGAGGGAGGACGTGCGCTCCTCAACATGGCGCTCCAGACAGCTCGGCTACTCCCGCGCGGCTGCAGTAAGTGCGGACAGTATCCAAAGTTCTCGCCACAATCTCATCGAGAGAAACGTAAGTCATTTCACGTGTTAGTTATATTTCGTTATAGCAAAAATCTACACTGCAGTAATAATATACAACCACATACGCATCAGGGTATTTATTATGACGGAAAGTAAAAAAACTTCAGTAGTACAACATTTATATTTCGTCATTTGGAAAAGTAGAAGTTCCGGCATACCCTCCGTAAGTCGGTCGGAAACTAACACAAGAAATTAGTAATGTCAGACTTGGAGTTGAAATGAAATAGTTATTGGAACAGAAGTTCTGGATAATATCACCAAACTTGAAGTCCCTAAAATCAGACCCGAAGCGAATTCCATAGACAGGCCAAGATACAAGTTCCAGTGTAGAAGTGTCCAGTTACGAAACAAACGAAATTGCGAATTACGTAAATGTAGCAACAGCGGGTAGCAAATAGAAGTTCTACACACATCCAGTTACGATCATCGAAGTAAATTGACCCGCGTGCTGCAGTTACGTCGTTTAAAATCTGTTTGGACCAACCAGATGATGGTCGAAGGATACAGTTATGAGGTTGGTTATACAGCGCCGCCTGCCAAACATAGTCCATATAATAATGTAATGTCTTATATCCTGTTTGGCTAACCCGCACTCCATTTTTGTTCTGCGGGATAGTCGACACATGGGTATATAGGCGCATCTGCAGTGAGGAAATTGCGTCGTTGGAGGAAGCCTACTTGCACACTTTTTGTGTTTATGAGTATGCCGAGCTGGCAGGGACCGACTTTCTTGGCAGCATATTAGTATCCATCGTACCTTAGGAGTTTAAATTATCAGATTCTTGGCGCACAGAATTGGTTATGGCATAAAAGTAAATAAATAAATGGCGAATGACGTCACACCCAATTTGAGTGTGATGTCGTTGCCACTGTGAGCACAGCCCGATGTTAACGAAAGATCGACCTTGTCGTACCACCATAAGGCAACTTTTACTTTCTTTTAGGAAAAAACACAGGAGCTTTTAAATTAAAAGCGTTTCATCATTTACTTTAATGAAATCGACGATCTGGAGCGTAATCAGTTTGATCTCTCCTGCATGTAATTAAAAATATTCTGGTGTGTTATGTGTTTTCAGTATTCAATCAACATTAACAATGTAGTATGCATATTATAATCGTGATGTTCTAGGACATACAAAAAATACATTTAAAATATTTTAAAATGCAGTTCAGAATTGCAGCCAGCATAATGTTGCAAGTTAAATAACTACACGCAATTATTCCCGTTTATATCATATGGAGTGTAATAATGTTATGTCAATTAATTAGTGTGGATTAAGTAGTCCAGAAAGGTCGGAGACTAGATATTAACGCGATGGGTAGTCCAGAGTATACAGTACTACCTAATTCCGTATTAAATTCCTGTGCCTTACCTATGAGTTTATCTGAGTTTTTCTTCGCAGTGTGGATGTACACGTTCCATTCTTAGAGAATCGGAAGTAAAACCTGTCAACGATGTTCGATATTGCTTACAGTAAATTTGGAATCCATCTGAAATAAATACAGTGTTTTTATTAAAATCAGAAGTTACTTATTGAATCCAGTTATATTTTATACGTCAACACAAATATATTTTTAATGACATCGCAACCATAATTATCACTTGTCGCAATTGAGTAATTTCAATGACCCAGCCCAAAAAATGTTCAAATGTTTGCAGAGCTTATGGAACTTAACTACGGGGTCATCAGTCCCTAAATTTACAAACTACTTATGAACTAGCTAATACTAAGTATGGCACAAATATCCATGCCCGACGGGGGATTCGAATGCCCGACCATAGTGGCCGTGCAGAACGACCCAGAGCAGCTAAAGTCATTGCTTTTATTGCTTATTCTTCTCCTCCTTATTAAAATGTTTGCACATGGTAAATAATAAATACTATCATCGAATTAGAAAGTACTGGGTGATCAAAAAGTCAGTATAAGTTTGAAAACTTAATAAATCACGGAATAATGTAGATAGAGAATTAAAACCTGACACACATGCTTGTAATGACATGGGGTTTTATTAGATCAAATAAAAAGTTCAAAAAATATCTGACAGATGGCACTTCATCCGATCAGAAAAGCAATAATCAGCATAAAATTTTTTAGACAAAGCAAAGATGATGTTCTTTACATGAAATGCTCGATATGTTCACCTTCATTCTTCAACAATAGCTGTAGTCGAGGAATAATGTTGTGAACAACACTGTAAAGCATGTCCGGAGTTATGGTGAGGCATTGGCGTCGGTTGTTGTCTTTCAGCATCCCTACAGATGTCAGTCCATTACGATACAATTGCGACTTCAGGTAGCCAATAATCGCACGGACTGAGTCTGGAGACCTGAGAGGCCAAGCTTGACGAAAGTGGCGACTGAGCACACGATCATCACCAAACGACGCTCGCAAGAGATCTTTCATGCGTCTAGCAATACTTTGTTTCTTTTAATTTTTATTCTAAGAAAACTATGTAATTCCAAGCATGTGTGTCAATTTGTACCTTTCTATGTACATTATTCCGTGATTTATTAAGTTTTCAAGTGTATACTGACTTTTTGATTACCCGGTACTTAAATTTTCCCTTATGAAACAATATTTTGCGATAGTATCTAAGAGTTAAAATGTATAGGCCTCATATGTGGTCAAAACTGTGTACCACGCAGTTGAAGGCACCCATTGCAGTCGAAAAACCGCTGCCGTCGCCCTTACACTACACATCATTATTCGTGTCTGTGATGTGATTGAGAGTTTAAACTGAGTATAAATCTTAGTGTAAATACTTTTGCACATTCATAAATACTCTACTCGCCATCACAATTGCTACACCAAGAAGAAATGGAGATGATAAACGGGTATTCATTGGACAAATATATTAGAACTGACATGTGATTACATTTTCACGCAATTTGGGTGCATAGATGCTGAGAAGTCAGTACCAAGAACAACCAACTCTGGCCATAATAACGACCTTGAGACGCCTGGGCATTGAGTTAAACAGAGCTTGGATGGCTTGAACAGGTACAGATACCCATGCAGCCCAAGCAGCAGTAGTGACTGGCATATTGTGACTAGCCAGTTGTTCGGGCAGCAATAACCAGACGCTTTCAATTGGTGAAAGATCTGGAGAATATGCTGGCCAGGGCAGCAGTCGAACATTTTCCGTATCCAGAAAGGCACGTACAGGACCTGTAACATGCGGTTGTGCGTTATCCTGTTGAAATGCAGGGTTTCGCAGGGATAGAATGATGGGTAGAGCCACGGGTCGTAGCACTTCTGAAATGTAACGGCCACTGTTCAAAGTGCCGTCGATGCGAACAAGAGGTGACGTGTAACCAATGACAGTCCATCCCATCACGCCGGCTGATACGCCAGTATGTCGATGACGAATACACGCTTCCAATGTTCGTTCACCACGATGTCGCCCGACATGGATGTGACCATCATTATGCTGTAAACAGAACCTGAATTCGTCAGAAAAAATGGATCGCACCCAGGTTCGTCACTGCGTACACCATCGCAGGCGCTCCTGTCTGTGATGGAGCGTCAATGGTAACCGCAATCATGGTCTCCGAGCTCATTGTCCATGCTGCTGCAAACGTAGTCGAACTGTTCGTGCAGATGGTTGTTGTCTTGCAAACGTCCCCATCTGTTGACTCAGGGATCAAGACGTGCCTGTCATCTCGAATGCTAATGCTACGAGGCCGTTGGGATCCAACACGGCGTTCCGTATTGCCCTCATAACACCACCGATTCCATATTCAGTTGACAGATATTGGATCGCGACCAACGCGAATAGCAATTTCGCGATACGATAAACCACAATCGCGATAGGCTACAATCCGACGTTTATCAAATTCGGAAACGTGATGGTACACATTTCTCCTCCTTTCACGAGGCATCACAACAACGTTTCACCACGCAACACCGGTCAACTGCTGTTTATGTATGAGAAATCGGTTGGAAACTTTCCTCGCGTGAGCTCGTTGTGGGTATCGCCACCGGCGCGAACCTTATGTGAATGCTCTGAAAAATTAATCCTTTGCATATCACAGCATCTTCTTCCTGTGGGTTAAATTTCGCGTCTGTGTTACGTCATTTTCGTTGTGTAGCAATTTTAATGGCCAGGAGTGTAATAAGAGCGATATAATAACGGTTAACAATAAAATAAATAGGATTATATTACTTTTAATATTAATACGTTAATCGAACAAGTTCAGAAAAGATCGTTACTTTAAGTGGTCCAAGAAAGAAATACGAAACTTAGTGTTCTGAATACTATTTTTCTTAAAACTAGAGCAAACTAGTTTCCAAAAGACTTAATTACAACACAAAGTCAAAGAACTTCCATGTATCATGTATGCTCCAGTGACACTAAGGTAAAGAAGAAGGTGCGCTTCGACCAACGCTGATGTGACTGGGAGGGCAGCGCAGATGGGGAGGACGCCCGCATCGCCGCGGTTGAGTGGCCGAGCGTTCCAAGGCGCCTAGCTGCGGAGCGCGCTCTGATCGCCGTCGGACGTTAGAGTCCTCCCTCCGGCAAGGGTGTATACGTTGTCCTTAGCATAAGACAGTTTAAGTAGTTTGTAAGCGTAGGTACTGATGACCGGAGTAGTTAAGACCCATAGATTCACAAACATTTTAACATTTGAACTCTCGCATTCACATACACCTCCTCGACTGTACTGTTGCCCTGGTTACGCCACGCGTGGTAGTGCTGCCAACCCTTAGGTCAAACTCTATGAACTGTTTGTATGTATATTTCAACAACTTCATCATTTATTTACCTTATCGGAACAGTAGTGTTTCAAGGAAGGGTGCGTTTGTGATAGGAAGTATCACATATCATGACAAGACTTTTGTACTTAAATAATTTCAAAATGTTAGATAATTCTAGATTCTAGTTATCCTCTTTTGCATCTTTGACGCGCATCGACATATTCGCTTTTTTGGAGATGTGGTGTATGAACTGATTAACCGTCGCACTCGACAATAGAAGGTCTTCAAATCATCTTCACCGTAAGTTAAATAATCTTCTTCTGTGCGATTATTTTACCATACTTATTTTAAAACTTACTGCAATTAACGTATACCGAACGAATCGACAATTAACTGACAAAATAATATCACCTTTTTAGCCCGCCACGTTCAAGACGCCGAACGAGTCTCACGACGCGTTAAATATATCATGACTTCAAACTATCATATTTCGGTAACGGGCGGGAGTATGTATGTTTTGCATTCGTCCAAATACCTATGCTCGTGAAACAACCTACAGAAACAAGGTTTCTTCGCCTAAGGTAACAAACACAGTGCGTAAGAAATTGTGATATTAACTGATCAACAAGTTCAGGCTAGTCTTACATAACTGGCAAAAGAAACTGATCGATTCGCTTAATCTTTCTCGGTATCAGCTCCAGTTCGTCGTTGAAACTACGATTGTATAATCTCACATAGCTACAAGGCAAGATACATTTTAATTATCTGAAGTACAAACGAAAAATAGCCAAAGGAGTAAGCCTTGCTGAAGTTGCGATCTTATATAACTTTTGAATTGTTTAATTCGAATATAATCTTTCCCAACATAAAATTGAAACTGTGGGATTAGCGATATACACATATTGCTTTTTCTGTGTTGGAATAATTAATATTTCATTTATACAAGGATATGACAGATTTACATATTGTCTACGATTCGTGTTTTATGGACAACGCCGTTTTGAGGATTTAATTTCAATGTAAAAGCCAATACTTACATATCAGTGTCAGTTCTCCAAGTGTTTTTCTGTCGGTAGCTAAATAACATAACTATTGAGAAAGGCAAATCTCATCAAATGTAACTACTTCCCTTTATCTAGGACGTCCAGCCTGGTAAATGTCTTTTAATGACGTGGTTATAATCTAAGAAGTTACCACAATGCTGCTAATATAGCTGTTATGTACTGATTTTAATATATTAGTGATAGGCCGAGTTCGGAGCTACAGCAATCGTCAAATCATGTTTCCTTTTTCATTAACATCGGTACAGGTATAACTGCTTATAATTTCGGTTACTTATGTGTCTGTTACTCCGGTCTATTGTGCATCATGGTGTGCTTTCGCTGTATTTGTTTTATAATTACGTTTAAGTGGTTTCTTAAATCGGTCTTTATTTCATTTTACCTATTTCTAATGTATTTTTTATTTATGTCACATTACTGAGTTTTTGTTGGTATCGACCACAGTAACACCGACCGAGCCCACAGTGACACATAATCAATCGATGCACTATGTTAACAGTTTATTTATGTGTGTAATTTAAGGTATTGTATTTTAAGTTTGTCTTTGGAATGTAATTATGACGTGGAGTGCATATCTTTGTTTTGAACCAAAATGTTAAATCTTTGTCTCAGACCAGTAAACGTAGCACTAGAACAAACTGTTATACAAAAACGAAGTAGCAATACGTAAATATATGTAAAAAAACAAATAGTTTGATGTAAGCATAGTGAAAAAGCGTAAGATAAACAGAACGTAAAATAAATGACGACACAGACGATTCAAATTACTCAAACCACTTAAAAACAGAGAGTCACGAAGCTGATAAAGTAATAGGTCAAATCAAAATCTTTCAAATAACACAAAAGGATATAACATAAAATTTGAAAAGAGATCGCCAGTTATAGACTGCCAACGACAAACGTTAATAAAATTCTTAACGAAAAGAGCTGATACACTAAAATTATTTTGATAATTTTATTTAGATTTTAAAATTGGGATAAAAACTAAGGTACATAATGAATGTTATAATAACACTGCTTACATTATCCTACTACACCACAGATTGTTTTGCGGAGATAAATAAATAACCTGTAACCATAGAAAATCGCTGGGTGATCTGTAACTGACTGCTCGGTCAGAATTACTGCAGTCCATACCATCGAAAACTGTGTAATCTGACATAACTATGAACTACATTAGTCACAATTAAAACAAAATGAAGAGCAAATTATAAAGTATGGATGCATTTACACGCAGCAATAAAATAGATTTTGTACATAAGTACAGACAAGTAATGAACCAGAGATTTAAATAGTTACACATGTACAAATATTAATGAAAAAATGTTTACCCGAAAATAGTCTGATGTGGCCATAGTGTAGGAATAGGCTTGCATATTAAAAGAGATAAATTAGAGCTATTTTCTCAGAATTGTGGTAATGTCTCCTATTATAAGGCATTTAGTGCCTCACATATGTTTAACGAAATGAGTGTCTGTTATACAATTAATAATAAAAAAAGAATAACAAACACCAACTATGAAATCAGGTGACCTATAGATCTTCATCTCGACATTCATATTAAAATTGTGTCCCTTTATTTCTTGTACGAATTACATTTACAGTAAAATCTGCTTCTGCATGTACTTTGTGTGTTACTAAGGCAACTTGGAGCAAAACATTTTCAAGTGTTGAACCATGTGATAATGTGTGAACATATTGATCTAACATTATGACAAATTTATTCATACTTATTAAATGTCGCACTTTGGATCAAATTGCTTACAGAATTAAATTAATTGAAATCAGCGAACTTTCTTACTGTCAAGTGCCGCCATGGAATGGACGAGCGCTGTAAGACGCCTCACCTCGGTATGGAGTGCGCAGCTGCTCCCCTATGTAACGGGACGTACTCTTAAACTAACTGACTTCGTCTTAGGGGATGAGTTATTCCTGCTACTTTTGAATCAAAGTCTGGGAATGTTTAACTAGGGCGGCATCTACTAAGTAACTGACTACAACATGAGGCTTTATTTTCCACTGCATGATTACGTCTGGCGACAACCGCTAAATACGTTAGACTCCGTCTGGTATGATTAGCTCCAGCCCCCAATATTGCTAACAAAATAGCTATATGAATGTTTCATCAATTGGATAACATTCCTAAATTGATTGCTATTAAAGTTCGTTGTTCTGTCCAAATAACCCAAGCCAGAATGCGATAAAAAATTTCTGACTACTGTTCAAAATCAAGTCCACACCCATCCGCAAATTTTCGGAGTTCAGCGCGGCGGATTTTGCGGCTATGTTCATCACCTATCGTCTGCCTCGATTTCACTGAACTCCCAACACACGTCTGCCATCAAGACTGAACTGCCGCTGACTGATCCTGGGCCGTTCGCGGCACCCCATATATACGATACGTAGGGTCTTTCCAGTAAAACCTCACCCTAACGAAGTTCAGTGATTGAAATGTTGATATGACGGCAGCATTAGCATTCTAATGCAAATAGATACTATAAGTTCCGACATTAATAATACCACCAAAATCTTAAGTTTAAACAATTGAGTATCTTCAGCATGACCGATGAATAATTCTTTGGCCGTCGCACAATGAATATTTAAGTAATCACTTAGGTAAAGTGTTTATCAGGTACACTTTCCAGTCGTGATTTCAGAATTACTGTGCTCATAAATTTAAACAAATATACCGTCGATAACCAAAAAAAAATATATCTTAAACAGGTCATAATATGTGTTTACGACACCTGCAACTTATTCAAAATGTTCAAATGTTTGTATAGCTTATGGGACTTAACTATGGCGTCATCAGTCCCTAAACTTACAAACTACTTATAAACTACCTTATACTAAAGACGACACAAATATCCATGCCCGAGGGGGGATTCGAACCCCCGACCGTAGTGGCCGTGCAGACCGTGACTGACGGGCCGCAGTCCCTTCGGCCACCGCGGCCGGCTGCAACTTATTACTGCCTCGCTGTTCGTGTATCCGACTTGTATTAATTGCTATTAACAAATCACTATTGTTACTCCTTAATAAACATTATTATTCGCAGTATAAATGTTCCAGATAATATGGTTATACCAAACTTTGCGTCTTGATGAACCTTCGCTCGTTACTGTAGTTTAGTTACAAATGCATCAATATCAGTTTTCTGAATGACGTTTTATATGGAATTAATATAAGTGACGTCAACACATCATCTGAATCGTGTTGTTCTTCTCTTTCATTTGCTACTACAAGCTAATCTGTAACTCTAATAGTATCAGGGTAGACAATGTGTGATGTCTTTTGTCTTAGGATAGTAATGATACACTTAATTATGGTAGTACCAAACTCCAAAGTGTATAGCTATATGAATGTTTAATCATCATTTCTGACTACTGTTCAGAACCAGTCCACACATCCGAAAATTTTCGGAGTCCAGCACGGCGGATTCTGCGGCTGTGTTAATCACCTATCGTCTCACTCGACTTCACTGCACTCCCAACACACGTCTGCCATCAAGACTGAACTGCCGTTCACTGATCCTGGACCGCTCGTGGCACCCCCATATATACGATATGTGGGGTATTTCCAGTAAAACGTCGTCCTAACGAGGTTCAGTGGCTCTCCCTGTAGTAGACAAAACTTTTTAAATAATGATTGAAATGTTGATATGACGGCAGCATTAGATGCAAATAGACACTATAAGCTCTGAAATTAATAATCCCCAAAAATCTTAAGTTTAAACAAATGAGTATCTTTGCATGACCGATAAATAGGCCTTTCGGCCGTCGCAACAATGAATATTTAAGTAATCACTTAGGTAAAGTGTTTATCAGGTACATTTTCCAGTCCTGTTTTCAGAATTGCTGTGTTCATAAATTTAAACAAATTACCGTCGATAACAAAAAATATATCCTAAACACGTCATAATGTGTGTTTATGACACCTGCAACTTACTGTTGCCTCGCTGTTCCTGTATGTGACTTGTACTAATTGCTATTAACAAATAACTATTGTTACTCTTTAAAATACATTATTATGCGCAGTATAAATGTTCCAGATAATATGGTTATACCAAACTTTGCGTCCTTATGAGCCCTCTCTCGTTACGGTAGTTCAATTACAAGTGAATTAATATGAGTTTTCTGAATAACTTTTGATATGAAATTAATATAAGTGAATCGTGTTGTTCTTCTCTTTCATATGCTACTACGTGATAATCTGTAGCTCTAATAGTGTCAGGGTATTATTAAAAAATAAAGACAATGTGTGATGACTTCTGTCTTAGGATCGTAATGATACACTTAATTATGGTAGTACCAAACTCCAAAGTGTATCAGAATCGGAGGATACCGAATTACAGTTTTCCCCGATTCCAAATTGTAAATGAAGTAAGATCACCAGTGACTGAATAAAAATGGAATTGGAAGGCCTCCTGAATCGGGAGGATTAAGTAGTACCCTGACCCACTTTTCAAAGCTGACTCACGCCTGTTGGGGATTTACGGTTGGTATGGGGCTTGTGAGGTTAGAAATGAAACAAAAATCAGGGTATCAATAAATTTAATTAGTCAACCAATTTATGTACGTAACTAATCAAAAGTCTTGATGGACGTACAAAATTCCAATACTTGCGTGTGACATCCTGGTCAAGCGGAGACATGTCAAAAAATCATCAATATAACTTTTGAAAATAACCGGCTTACACTAATCTGAATGTAACATTTCCATGTTATTTTCCGTATGTGATGTTACACTTCATAAATATGTGTAGCAAAGAATATTTCATTATATTGTGTGGAAATAAACCATGAAAATGTTAAGCACTATCATCATGTCACTTCCTATATGCCTCTAGTTGTTGATACATATTAGAGAAATATTGGATTTCAGCAAATAAAAAGAAATAGCCTACAACTGTCAGAGCTTATATGGAGCCATCGTCAAGTATCATCATGACAACTGAAGTTCATCAAACAACCTTTTTATCACACCGAAGCGAGAAATGATTTAGATACAGTGACTCATCTTTAGAGGGTAAGGTCAACAATACGGAAACAAGTGTAAGCCACGAAGAACATGGATCACAGAAATTAAAGTAAATTTATTTATATAATACTGACCATGTTACTATCAGGGAGGATTATTAACGATATGACTAGACGGATGTCGCTGATTGGAGAATACTCATTTCCGAAGATGTGAATAGGTTGTGACCATTTCCAAAACAGGAAAGCTTTATTCAACTCTGTATCTAGGCACGAATTAAAAATAAAAGTGACGTGAAGTAACTGTAATCAGACCTATTTAACAAGGAGATTCCTAGTAGGGAAAACATGTTAAATGGTTTACTCTCCAGAAACTAGTTACCTTCTCTCATCTGCTGCATTTACTTGCTGTTTCTAATAGTACTACTGAAAAATCGACATTTCTGGATAGACTTCAGACGAGGTGCAAGGTGAATTCCTTACGACCATGAAACTACAAAAATAGAAAAAGAAAACAACTCCAGGATCATCAAAAGCATAAAATTTTGTAAAAATACTGTATGTAACAAGAGACGATATAGCTTTGTAAGTAATTGATATTGGAAAACTGAAGTAAAAGACTCGTATATACAGTTTATGCCTAAGAAAACTGGTATTTTCAGTACGTGATGAAGGACAAGTTTCTACAATAACGGCGTTTTATAACAACTAGTCGTATTACGATGAAAGTATGACATTGAATTAGAAGAACACATCTTGATTTGGAATATGGCAAATCAAAAAGATTATCTTATGCTTCACCAGAAATGTTGAAAGGATTTAAAATATTCTAACGAACTGTTTGAAATAGAAGCTTGTAAACGAAATTAAATCCGAGAAATACTTTGTTATTATATCTGATTGCAGGACCGGCACTTCACGTAGTAGTTCTGAGAAGTTATTTGTTTAAGAGTTGAAATAAGTAAAATAAAAAAAAGAGCCGCTGATGTAAGAGACGAAGTTATATTATGATTTAGTTGTTTAGATATATATGTTCCACGGTTATGATAATTCAGTATGGATGCATGTCAGCTATTGTCAAAGAAAAAAAACATAAAACTGTAGATCTCTGATGTTGTCGATCAGTCAACTGAAATAATTTGTACGGACAAAACGTATTTGCTCAAATGTGTATTTTGCGTAACTTTTCAGAATAGTAGAGAAAATTTATATAATTTTTAGCTTGTTTCTACTAGGTGCTAAGACATTCTTGTGACTCACAGGAAAGCAATGGCTAAGAGATTCTGAACAACCCCTTGGAGTGTTCATTGTGATGTAATAAAAGTACTATCGGAAAAAATTTATGAGATTGTTGCTGCATTTACCAAATTCAGTGCCTAAGGAGAAATTTAGACAAAATGGAGGATATGCACAAAATCTAAAGCCTACTGTATTACTTTCAAATTTTTTTGCTGTCTTTTACTTTTGCATAATGTACTAGAAGACTGGGTGTCATGTATCGGTGGTTCGCCTGTCGAGCGGACAACTCGCAATGCAGGGTACAAGCGCATGGATGCATACCAGGTTCTGACAGAATCGCAGAGGCGGCAAAGGAAGTGGAGTCATGCGCGCAAGAGGAAGTAACAATATTGTAGAGATATTTGATGCTGATGTGCTACCATTAACCCAGCTGCAAGCTCACATGCATTTCTGAGCACAGAGAATTTTTCGAATTTGTCGACGCCGTGATGTTTCAAGCGAGGTAGCAAATGTAATACAGTACCGCGAGTACATCTAAAACACACTCTTCTTATTCTGTAGTTCTTCGACTGGAAATGCTAATGATTTACTTTTGCTCGAGTACGAAATAAGCTGTGTGCTACGGATTGAATTATAATAAGTTCTCTTTAATAAATTATTTATAAATAAATGCAGAGAGATGGGGGTAAGCGACACAACCAGGGGCGCGTCTACCAGGCTGTCAGAGGGAGCGAGGAGGTGCGCTCCACAGCAACAGCGGGCAGCAATACCACTACCCCCTGCGCATCGCTGCTGTTCTAATGCCATCAGCTACGACTGAGACATTCCTTTTCACCCCCAAAAGCACAATAGGTTCTGCCAGACATCCTCCTTATTACATCGTTATCGTACGCATGATTGCACGTTCAGAATACATGAAGATATAAAACTTTCTTTCCAGGAATAGCTGCTCGGGTATCAGGTTCATTGTAGGTTTTGTAGCTAACGTAAGAGGGAAAAGGACGAAGGAAGGTAGCTTGGAGTTTAACTTGCCGTCGACAGCGTGGTCATTAGAGACGGAGCTTACGCTCGGAGTGTTTAGATTATGATGCTGAAGGAAATCGGCCGTGCCGTGCCAAAGGAACCATCCCGGCATGTGCCTGGAGTGATTTAGCGAAATCAGGGAAAACCTAAGAGGGTAAAGTCCTTTTTCTGTTTTACACGATTAATTATTACTATGAGTGGTAGATGAGAAGCAACAGAAATGTTCCTTTTGAAGTAAGAAAGATAAAACGATAAGCCAGTCTTCGATAGCTCAGTTGGTATCGAGTGCTGGCTCAAGACAAGAGAGAATATCAGAGAAATCGAATATAGGCAGTATATCGGATATTGACTGAATGTTGATATTCATTTATTCCTACGAAAAAAGTCTTGTTCATGTTGGTTATTATCTATTACGAAAATTGAATCAGTTGTGTGAGGAAAACAACAAAAATCATAGATGAAAAAATGACAATCCATCTGCGTCGCTTCCCCATAGAGACAGTAAGGTTCCGTAATATTGTGTAAAAGCCACGCGAATTTTCCTGATCACGCTTAGAAAGTGGGTGAATATTTTTGCCAAGAAGCTATTGACTAGCAGGCAATTGTGCTTCATGTAGCAGACGGGATTGATTGATGTGAGATTATATGTTGACATTTAATCCAAAAACTCTAGGGTAGAGAGTTGAATCTTGTATAAATCGCCTATTACTAGTAATAAACAAGTGATAAATTTACAGTCTAGTTATCGTAATGATTTTGAGTAACATTAGAAAATATTTCTACTTTATAGCAGAGCAATGCGGAGTATTAACATCAGAGCTTGACGGGTATTGTGCAACACTCTATGGTTACTAAGACGATGAGCGAAGTTCAGGGAGATGGGGTACTCCGAGACCAGTTTAACAGCCGGGTTAGAAAGCTACTTCAAAGCAGAGGCAGTTCCACTGCAGATTAGGACAAAGCATATCCAACCACGCATGGGTCTAATTTTCACCTTCAACACGGAGGCATTACTGTACATCTACATGGCTACTCTGTAAGTCACACCTAAGTGCCTCTCATTCCGTTTATTTCGCTGTGGCACTGTTACGATAAAATTCCAGCAACTGCATGGATTGCAGAGCCATAGTGTACGAAATAGAGTCTTAGAAACAATCCGTTCAGTTCACATTGAATTTAGATTACATCCATTTGCCAGCAAAGATGTTCTTCAAACCATCATTACAATCAGAATTTAAAAGTATAAAATATCAGATGACTATTACCAAGATCAAATCCGAACGCAGTTCCTTCGCTGTACGTAGTAATTATAGGAAAATAAAGTAAATTTGTATAGGGGGTTCCACGAGGAAATATTTGGAGGTCTAAGGCCCTCAAAATCTAAATAGACGATTTAAGCAGTAACCTGTGCAGCCCTAACAAATTATTTAAAGACATTCTGTTTCACAATGAAAGTAGTTCTGTGAAGAATAACTAGAGAGTGTCACGGAATTAATAAGTGAGGTGGGGTAGCAAGTATCTCCTTTCAGCGTGATCTTTCGCGAAATTTCAGTAACCAACTTAATCCTTACTCATATCAGAATTTTTTGTTAACGACCGTCGCGTTAAGTAAGGAAATTCAGAGGTCGCATGGTTATATTTTGGTTTTAACTTTTCTTCTTCATAGTTAGAAATAGGAATTTCCGAGATGTTGTTAGTAGATGACCATATGAACCATATATCAACCCAGCTAAGTGTTACTTGCAGAGTAAACATGTGCACGATGAAGAAGACTTAATAACCGAGCTTACTATTGTTAATGCCCATTGATTGGAATACAGAACAAAAAACGGGGGAAGCACTAAACCGTATTTTCCTACTATCCGACAACGTTTAATGATTAAACTTCCAATATCACCGAATTTTACAGCTATGTTAACAGGTCATGGGAAACTGAAAGCCTACTATCAGCGGTTCAAAATAATTGAAGACGGAACGTGCACATGTAACAGTGCTGTCCAAACTATTGACCACGTGCTTTTTGACTGCTGCAATTTATTGAAAGAGAGGGACCATCTCAGGAAAAAAATAGCTCCCAAAGGAGGAGGGTGGCCCGTCAGTAAATATGACTTAGTACATAAATACACAACAGACTTTTACAGTTTTTTGTAATTCAATAAGATTTCCTAATGTATAAAACTTTACAATTTTTGTAATTCATTAAGATTTCCTAATGTATAAAATTGTTTGTTCCTTTGTAAACCCCGTCAACTTATATACTATACTTGTGTTTGTAAAAATATTTGATGTAACCGCCTGAATCAAACCATCAAACATGTAATATTACTATGTAATGGGACATGTTAAATAATAAATTAATTAAAAAATTAAAAATATACTGCCACAAGTGTAAGTACTAAACTAAACTAATCACTGATTCTATATCAACAGGCTTCTTCGATATTAATGTTTCCAAACTCAAAAAAAGATTTCACTCACACAAAATAATTATTTGAAGCTAATTAGGAAATTAAAGGACATTAATATTTTTATATATATATTATGCGTGTGGGTCAGTACTTAAACATCATATTTCAAAAGCAGTTCGAATGCAACTATAATGTATTACATATTAACTGGATTCTTCCGGTTTACGTGTGTCTTTAATGCCAGAACGCAAGTTCAATCCTCTGATATTATATTGTGTCATTTTGGCAGAATGATTGTTTGCAATCTAGCTGGTCGTTTCTTGGCCATGGTTTTTAATTTCTAAAATTTGTAACAGATCAGTAACATAGAATGTATGCAGGTTGCCCTCCATCCCAGAAAAAAAGACATAAAATATATATAAAAAAAATAAAAACCACTGATTACCTTTACAATGAAACAAAAACAAAATGGAAACGTCTCATAAATCTTGGCTCCAAAATGCGTCCCCTAAGATGCTATAGAATATGAACAAGTGGTCGTAGCTCTTACGTATGCATTTTTAAGCCCAGGGTTGTTAAACACTTTTTCTTTCTCGATAAGTAATGAAATCAGGAACTTGTTTGAGAAAAATACAAAACTCCGTATCCCTGTGTTCTCCTTGTTACATGATTAGAGTAATAAAACAGACGTATGGACTCATAAATACTGCTGTTTTTAAATAGAACTGAATGTGCTAAATTTAAAACACTTTAAAACAGACGAATGAATCACCTTTCAAACAGCGGTTCAAAGTCGTCTTGCATTCTGTAAACGAATTAAGGGAAGTGACAACAGTTCATGTATTTGGACTAGTAATTTTAGAAATGACCGTATTTCCTTACAATCCTGATTCTTCAGAGATATCGCTCCAGATAAACTTCAGGTACTTCTTATTATTCTGAAAGTCTTGTTTGGAAGAGATCTGTAGTGGCTCAGTGCTACTATTTTAAATTGATGTCAAAACAAAAATGTGCAGGACAATGAGTTGATTAATCTTTCTTTCTTCAGTGACGTTAAAGGCTGCAGATAAATGCAAAGCTTACGATAGAAAAATTAACAAATATTATTTGAATCATTTAGTTAATCTTGTAGCTGTAATTTATTATTTATTTTTTTCACTTAAGTTGCTTGTTAAGTATAATTTATATGATAATTCTATTATAGTGTAGGTATTTCAGTTATCTGGTTATGCAACTGATTTAATGAAATATTTTGTTGCCATATGCATTTCGCCTTTATTTGGAAGGCATCATCAGTGGCCTGTAATATATACATGATTATGTTTTACAATATTTGATATTTACATTTCTCAGTATTTTTAGGTTATGAACAGTTCTGATGCGTTATTTAGGTATAGTATTGATATCTGGATGTTGTACTTACAATATTTCATGGATATTGTTTTACATCTGGTGCTCATTGGTTGCTTCCAGCTGTTCTGCTTCAGCTCTGTGCACCACTAGGCACATGCCATTTTTCTTTGTGTTGTGGTTTTGTTTTTGTTGGTGTTGCCAACCGTTGAGTATGTGTTTGTCCTATCTTTGCTTTGTGTCAGTGTGTGTGTGTGTGTGTGTGTGTGTGTGTGTGTGTGTGTGTGTGTGTTTGTGTGTTATGTGATTGCATAGAGGACAGCACCAGATACTGAATATTAATTAATTTTTTTGTGAGTCCTGATTGTGAAGAGATATAGAACAGAGTTAGAGACAGAGAGATGGAGAGGAACATGGAGATAGAGACAGTCAGAGACGGGGATTGTGGGAAAAGAGAGAAAGGGAGATGTGTTTTTTTCACTCATTATTATTATTGAATTTTTCGTTTGTTACATTGATTATTAGTGCTAGTTCCCATCTATAATATATATATCAGCTATTACTTTGAGTGAATTTACAATGCAGAATTATATGTAGGAATGATTAAAACCAGAACAAAACCTAACAAGTAATATCAATTGCAAAACAAAACAAATGAATATTAACAATATTGTTTGCAAAAACAGAATAAAAGTATAAATAATTTAATGATCATAACCAGAAATTGTTACTGCTGCCATCTGATGGTACTCATAACTAATACGTTAGTGTAAGTTTGGTTAGATTGAAACTATGCAGGCACTACATTCCCAATTACTACAGATTATAGTTAACTATGAGCACTGCTACCGAATTATATGACATTTATAATTGACACACTTTTCATTTTTTTCTTTATTACCATTCTGTTCGGTCGTGCAAAGTGGCATGAACTCGTCGATTTCTTCAGTGTCTGTCCTTCTTATCCTTCCATCTGAAGTTTAAGCTTCAATATGTATCCATTTACCCGTTGTACAGTAAACAGGTTAGTAACAAAATACACATCTTTCAATAATGCTAGGATAATTTGTCATTCCTGCATCTACTAAACGTTCTCTTTCCCATCGCTCATGGACATTGTATTAAGCCCTTCACCACATAAACAAATCGCTATCGCTTTACTTCTACATTTCTGATTGTGTTTTCTGGGTTTGGCAGGGAAGCAACCTGGAACCTTCGGCCGTGGAGTTTTTTGTAGTTAAAAGAAGACGAACCTGTGGTACTCATTCCGGTTAACTTAGACTTAGGATTACAAGATAAGATTTGAAGATTGTTTCAGAGACGGAAACACGCCACGGAACTTTATTTATGCAATTAATTTCAGTAATCCCTGATTTACAAGGTGAGAATACTTCAATCTCTTCGCTTTCATAGAAGTTCAAACAAGAAAACTTTTTAGTTTCATTCGTATGTGACAGAAGAAGAAACGTTTCTTAATTAAAAGGCGGTTGTATTCCATGCCGATTGAAGCGATTATTTCGAGCGGAAAGACACGACCAACAAATAAAATATAATTAAGAAAGTGGTTCCATCGCTTACTTAGAAGGTTGATCTGGGGTTCGAGTCCCAGTTTTGTCACAAATTAGTCTTCAAAATATCTGCTTGTGGCTATAATGACATATTTGTTTTCTGGAATGGTTGCGTGATTTGATGTTAAATGCCACTTTTTATACTAATTTATCTGTTGTCTTAATGAGTAACATGATTATTTCGTTGGAAGTTTGTTCTGCCGCGCGGGAGTAGCCGAGCGGTCTGGAGCGCCACGTTACGCATCGCGTGGTCTCCCGCGTCGGAGGTTCGAATCCTCCCTCGGGCATGGATGTGTGTCTTGTACTTAGGTTATTTGAACTTAGTTTTAGTAGTTTGTAAGACTAGGGACTGATGACCAACGTAGTTTGGTGCCATAGGATTACAAACATTTGAAGTTTATTCTGCATACGTAAATGATATGAATCTGATTTTTCGTTTTCTGACTGATTCATTGTCAATTTTACATCGTTGTGAATTTCATCGGCTATGGGTTTTGTGTGTTTTACTTACAACTTTTTTCTTCAGTGTAGTTGCATGAAAATCTTTTTTTTTTTCCTACTATCTATTTACGTAATGCTAGTTCGCTTTTGTATAGCTCTGTGTTTAAGTGGCAGGTTTTCTACTCTGAAACACAAAATATTATTTAGAAAATTGTATTCACACTTTGAATTTCATTGAAAAACAATGACATGCACGCTATGTTGCAGTAATATTAAAAAGATTACCTTACTACACAACAGATTACACAGATTAATAAACTGTTAACACATGCTGGATGATGTCACCGAATACTCGGTCAGATACCAGCAAAAACGGAGTAATATGACATAAATGTTCAATTGTTTGTAAATCTGTGTGGCTTAACTACTCTCGACATCACTCCCTAGGCTTACAAACTACTTAAACTAACTTATGCTAAGGATAACAAATACACCAAGCCCGAGGGAGGACTCGAACCTCCAACGGCGAGCAGCGGCTTGATCCGTAGTTAGACGCGTTGGAACGCTCGGGCGCTCCACCGCGGCTGATATAAACAAAAGCTGTCTTAAACATAGATAAAACGAAATAAAGGTAAGACCATGTGATGAAAACATTCTAAATCTAAACGCAACAATTAGATAAATACAGCGATACCACACCACGATGAACAATGCACGGGAATACAGACAAATAAGTAAACAAAACTATAAGCAGTTATACTTGTATAAACATTAATGAAAAAATGTCAGCTGAAAATGGTCATCGTTCCGACCTCTACTTACTTCTAATATAGTAAAAGCAATAAATTACAGCTGTATTAGCAACAGTGTGGTAAGTACTTTTAATAATATTTATGTCATTAAAATATATACCGGGCTGCAGGCCCATGATAAGGGAAAGTAAATACTTTTCATTAGCCGGCCGCGGTGGCCGAGGAGACTGAGGCACTCCAGTCACGGTCTACACGGCCACTACGGTCGGGTGTTCGAATCCCCCCTCGGGCATGGATATTTGTGCCGTCCTAGTTCGTAAGTAGGTCATAAATAGTTTGTAAGTTTAGGGACTGATGGCCCCATAGTTAAGTCCCATAGACTATACAAACATTTGAACATTTTTGAAACAATAGCATGACTTTAAATAATTTAGTAGGGCTATATACATACTTTTCATTATTGCGGTATTATCTACCAATAGAAGAACTGTGCACAATTGTAAAGATTTACTCTAAAACTTAAATAAGGTTGGAGAACCCACACTAATGTTTCAAGTATTGTTTTTTACATGGTAATTAACTCTTTAAACGCCGTTAACTCTGAAATTTGTTATGTGGACTACTTATCATGCTGCCACATCTTTGTAAAATTATACATTAACTTTTCCAGCGCAGCAAAAGCAATAAGTATGTATTTTATTCACACACTTCCAGTTTATTCTAACGAAATAATTTTTTAGAAATTAACAATTACAAAAGTTATCTTAGATCAGATCTTCTGAAAATTACTACCGTTGGCTATTTTTCATTTGTACAAGCGATCATTAGAATGTCCAACATTTTGAAGCTATGTCAAATTACACAATCGAAGTTTGAACAACGAACCGCTGCAGAAATGTTGTTTCTGTCGGATGTTTCACGAACGTGGGTAAATGGATGATGAAGTAAAAAAGTTTATACTTTATTCAATAATCAGTACCCATTTACGAAATATGATGGTTTGAACACGTCATAATTTTAATCGTGCTGAGACTAGTTCGACGTCCAGACAATCGTGGTCGTTTGGTAATATTATTTTGTCAATTAATAATTGTTTTGTTAAATGTAGTAATACTTCACATAAGCACACTAAGATAATTTCGTTGATGTAACTTATGGTGAAGAAATTTTGAAGACGAGTTGAGTACGACGGCTAATGCATTGTGGTAGGTAAAAAGTAGTTATCGGAATCGAAAATGATCTCATCACATCTATAAAAAGGAGAATATGTCAATGCGAGTTAAACATTCAAAAGAGGTTAACTATAATTTAAAATTATCTCGCACTTTAAAAATATTAAAGTAAAAAAGTATTGATATATTTCTACATCTTATAAAGTAACAGGATTCGCAATTTGTCTTGCCGTGATTTGCGACACTACCTGCGATTAAACTTAGGATGAATGCATCCGGACTCACGGATACTTGTTGTCATAGTTGCACACTTCCTCGAAACGCTACTATTCCGTTAAGTTATAAAAATGGGGTAGTGGCAGACATACACCTACGCACATTTCATAGGGTTTGACTTAGGGGTTGGCAGCACTGCCACGCGCGGCGTAACCAGGACAACAGAGCAGACGAGGAGGTGTCTGCGAATCAGCGAGATCTCCTTAGCTGCGCTGCACTCCTAGTCACAGCATCGTTTGTCGAGACGCAACTTCTTCAGTACCCTTAATGTTACTGATGCGTAAATTTAAGTTCTTTGAGCAATTTCACTTTTGACATTGCGTTGGAATTACATATTGAGGAAATCAGTCTTCTCTAAGTTAAAAAAAATTCCAATATCCAGTATACAACATTTAGAATTACGTCCTTTGGACACTCAAAGTAACGATCCTGTCTCAACTTTCTGCATTACACTATTAATATTACCAGCACCGTAATCTTGTTATTTTACTGTCAATAATTAATTTTACTGTATGTACGAAGTTACAGACGCATTTGTAGTAAGTTTTATTCTGAATCTGAGATCTTAATCACATCATAGACAGGAACAAATATTTTTAGTGCAGAAAGAGACTGTGTTATCGTTCACAATATTTAGCCATAAGCTGCGTCTTGCATAGTTTTGACACACTTGGGAAGCCACATAAATTCTTACGCGCGGATACTGGCACAATATATGCATTCGTAAGGGAAAATTTCAGTACTGTGTATATCGTTGCCTTGTTCTATTATTTTCCATTCAAAAATATTATAAAGGACGGGAATGGAAAATAATGAGGAAGGAAAGGTTTGACTTTAGCTGCTCTGCGACACTGAAATTACTCAATGGCTGCAAGGCATAATGTGAGCTGGGCCGGGATTCGAACCGGTGTCTCCCTTTACTGGCCATTGGTCGCTTAACCTCTTGGCTATCCGCGCTCGCCTCCCATCCAAGTATTGGGTTTTACATTATGATGACACTATCTATAAAATTGTTTTGTTGAATAACGTATCGTTCTGACATATCTCTATACAAATGACATATTATCGTTTCCAACACTGCAAAAGCTTGTTCAAATGTTCAAATGTTTGTAAAGTCTATGGGACTTAACTACAGGGTCATCAGTCTCTAAGCTTACAAACTACTTATGAACTACTTACGAACTAGGACGGCACAAATATCCATGCCCGAGAGGGGATTCGAAGCCCCACTGCAAAAGCATTGAATGTATATCTTTCTCTTGAATATCAAGTTTCGTGTAACCAAAGACCATTTTCGAAATTAACAATTATTATCAAAGATATCTAAGATCAGATCATTAGTAGAGACCTACTGTAGTGGCTATTTTTCATTTGTACATGACATTATTAAAATATATGTCCAATAGTAGCTATGTGAAATTCAATAACGCATCTTCATAACAGACGGTGCTCTGTACAACTGAATCTAAATGAAATGTGTATAAATAAATTTTTTTTTATGACTGAAGATATCGTATATTTAAAAGACACTTCCTGTAAATAAGGTATTTCATACTTTGGCGGTTGTTGTCCCAGCTGTGTGTGCCGCGTTTATGGCGCACGCGCTGTACGATCGATCGGAGACTGACGGTTGCCATGGAAATGACGTCATCGGCGAGGACGCTGCTGGGGACAGGGCAGCAGCCGGAGGCAGGAGGTAACCCCGCAGCTGTCTCACCTGCCTGAGGAGCTCTTAGCAGTGCTCCGCCTCTGATTACGCTGCCATACACTGTACCATCATCTGTACTCGAAGCGATTAGGAACAATGTACCACAATGTTGCCATCAACAACTGCATTCATTTCAGCACTAGACTGAGCGAAATAAAAAGTAGTAGACCCTCATAGATTTTTCTAATTCACTCCACATTTATTACTGAATCATCGCATGTGTGGTACATGAAATGATTACATATTGATAAACATGTTCAGATGTTTGTAAAGCTTATGGTACTTAACTGTGGGGTCATCAGTCCCTAAACTTACAAACTACTTATGAACTAACTTATACTAAAGACGACACAAACATCCATGCTCGAGGGAGCATTCGAACGCCCGACGGGGAACGACCTCGCGCATCGCAGTATAACGCCTCAATGCGCTCGGCTGCTCCGCTGCGGCTTACATTCTGAGATCAGTAGCTTAAGTGGTACTGAGAGACAAGGTGCCGATGCACGCTGGAAGACGTTCGTACGTGGTGTAGCGTGCACAGGGGGCAACGCAGATGCTGTTTCTAGCATCAATTCCATATCATAAATGGCGAATACTGTATTGCGATACATCATTCCACATCTGCTCGACCTGTACATGTAGTTCTGCATGCATTGTGTTTTGATGAGTGGCCTATAACACTTGTCCTCACATCAATTCCAGAATGCTCGACTGGAGATATATTCGGACATGGTGCTAGCCAGGGAAGGTATTGAAAGTCTTGCAGACGAATTTGAGTTTCACGCTCATTGTGTGAGTGAACATAATGCTGTGGGAACAACACATCACCTTCTTGTTGCAAGAATTGCTATAGAAATGTTTTTAAACAAGCTGCACGTGCCGATCTCTCGTCAGTCTTCTGTCCACAAACACCAAAGGTGAACAAGAGTTGTTGGTTATCGAACCCCAGACCACAAGGCTCTAAAGCTGAACTGTGAATTCGCAGTTTATGAACTGATGACCCCGCAGTTAAGTCCCATAAGCTTTCCAAACATTTGAATTGACCCCAATCTCTCTCTCTCTCTGTCGCTCTCCTAAGTGATGCTGCTTGACGTAGGGAGTATCATGGTGACCGTAATAAAATTGTGCTGTCACATTTGCGTCTCTTAGTATTCAATTGTGGATTCCACAAGAATTCTGTGATGTTATCTGGACGTGTGCCTTCGATTACATAATAAAATAAGCCCATAGAGTGATTGTGGTTGAAAAAGTAACGAAGGATAACGTTTGTATGTGCAGATGACGAAAATGTGGAAAGGTAAGTAACAGTGCAAGAATAAACCAACCCTCTGCCTTCGTCTGGACGTGTAGTAAGAACTATAGCGGTTTTTTGTTGCCTGGGACAAAACATTATTACGGGTACCATGCAATGTCAGTATCGTTATCATATCTCAAGGTCATCGTAAAAGGCACAAACCGACAAATTCGGTATCCAATCCTGGTCCAGTGCATATTTTCAACTTTACCACTTAATTCATTTCTATGCCCTGAAACGGTCAAGATATTTGAATACTTTGGATTTGTAGATTTACGGCTGTTAATGTTAGTCAATGGTGCGTATTATTTCTGACGTGAATGGATGAACATGTCAATAACTCGTTGTGAAAGACAAAGATGCGTGTGTATCGCACATCTTTGCTTATGATACCTATCCCTTTGTTTCGTATTTTCTGGCGGTGGCCCTAATGTATTGGCGCTGTGCATCCTCAGACAGGAGATTCTACATTAATGGTCTAATTCCTGTCATGCATTATCACGATAAAAAGTGTCCGAACAAATCTTAATGAAATTGCGTCTGATTTATGTGCGGCCAAAATAACGTTACTTTCTTGTATGTTCTACAATCACTGTTCGGTACAATTGTTTGACAATACAAAGCGGTTAGAATAAGAGACCAACGTATGGCAATAACTCAATGTGAAGGTAATATATTGAACGACATATTTTGCAGGCATTAGGCACATATACCACTGAATGTACCTTCGAATTTACATCATAGCACGACACGTATTTCATGACATATGACGTCATAAACAATGACATTTCCGAATAGATGCTACATAATGCGCTGTTTCTCGACGTCTCCTCCTAAAATATTTGACCGATTTCAAATGAACTTGTACCTATATTGCTTATTATCAGACAATAATCACTGCATATGAGACATTGTTCACGATACATGACGTCGTAAACAATGAGTTGCAATAACATTCCCATCATGCGACGTTTATATCATTATTAGACGCGCCATTATTGCTCACAGTGTTAGATGTTTGCCTGTCAGCCACGGAATTCGTTGACGTTTCTTTAGTTTCAAAGAGCTGCTGGAGGTGCTCATCTAAATCTCTAAACTTTGCTGTTTGATTCTCAGACATGGTCTGTGTTGAACCCTCCTCCTTTCCTGTTCCAGCTTCTTTATGCGGCTTTGCATTTTACTGAAAACACTGTAAGATCACTATGGTCCAGACATAGTTGGTTTTCTGTAATATTTAGTTTTGTAAAGTGGCCACAGATGTATATTGTAAGTGGCGCAGTAATCTTTGGAAGTTCGACTGTAAGCGCTCTGGCTGCGAGAGAGACAGTTGCGAGTGAGTTGCCAGAGTGGACAGTTGCGTGAGGTAGCGCGAGGAAGCTGTTGGAGACGATAGTCGTCAAGTATGTGTTGCATGACGCCGTTATTGTAATGCATGAAGTCAAGTTAATTTCTTGTAATATTTTTTCTACTTCACATTTTCTTAAGAATAAATAATTTTTATTTCTTAATTTCGCTTTCTCCGTGGTCGTAGTCGCCACATTATTCTGTTTCTAAAAGCTTAGTTTTGCACGTATGTAGTACGCAGTATTGCTCAATTACCATTAAACTTAAATAATTCATTCATTAGGGATATCTATTGGTCAATTTCCATTCAGCTTAATTGATTCTTGATACCTTGCAACAAATTACCCTTCTTTTGCCGTTTTTGTAGTTCTAATCGCAAATTCTGTACGATCCCCTTGCGGAAATGCGCAAGCAATCTAGCTACTTTCGTCTCGGATTAAGCTTTTGAAACATCTTTCAGTTCACCTCGGAAAATCAACATTTTATTTTCCATCTTTTCAAATCTCTGGTTCGTTTTCTCACCTACCAGTTTAATTTGTCTAACATCTATCGCTCGTTTCTCTCCTTATTTCTTTCCAGTAGTCGAGAACTGCAGATATCTCATTATTATGCAACTGGTCAACTGTGAATCTATCGGACTCAACTTGTTCATAAGTCCGTAGCTCAAAAGTTACTTAAACGAGGGCGAACTAACCTAAGGACAACACAATCACACAATCCTGAGAGAGGACTCGAACCCCCGACGGCGAGCGGCCGCGCGTACCGCAGCACAGGGTACCTGTGCGCGCGGCTAAACCGCGGCGGCCAATATTATGCTTTCTAGTTTTTCCCCATTTAAACTAACGGGTGAGAGCCTATAATCTCGTGAATGAGGTCCTTTCATACCTATGTACTCTGCTCGTTCCATCACGTCCGGACATACGTGATGTTGGTCTACTAGAATCTTTCATAAGCCTCTTCCGCATCGGAAGAGTATGCTAAAGCTTGCACATTTTCCGGATTTTCACGGACGGGCAGCTCCCTATCTTCCACTTCGGACCCTGTTCTATTTTCGTCTGCTATTGCATTAAGTTTACATTTCTGCCGAGCTCTACTCCGTATGATCATTAACACCCTACAGATAAATATACTCCTGGAAACTACTCTCTTCAGCTCTGTAAAACCTAATATATCACCAAATACAAGATAAACACAAAAAACAAACACAATATTTACGTGAGAACAAATCTCACTTGCACACATTTTCCAAGCAATGACTTAACAATTGTAACAACACAACGACGAAGTATTTGACGTGAGATCAAAACTCACACACAAATAATATAAAACTGTTGAAAAATAAAATATAACAGGTACCTCCACTTATTTAATATTAAAATAGTTAGAGCTACTTGTAGTCTATTACCGTATTAATCAAGAGCCTCCTTTAGAAACGATCCTAAAACGGGGTATCCACACCTGTGATAACTCGCAACTAGTGAGTAAAGTTTGTGTAATGCCCCTGTCGCTGTTTTCGCGACTGGTTCACTAGTAAAAAGATATCACAGAAAAGTAAAAACAATTGATTACCCGAATACCTGAATAGTTTCCTACAATTCACGAATGAAATGTCGATACAATAATAATAATCATCACTTTCAAGGACGGCACAACCTCTTTCTATTAAGGATATGGCTGATAAAGAGGACGTGTTAATTTTTAAAGAATCGAATAGCTATCCCACATGGTAAAGAATACAAGAAAAGCTCCAGAACTCGGCAAACTTGAGGAACGGCAAATTTATCGTTAAACTGCGCTATAGCAAATAGAAAGTGTGTATATCACCGACTTGCAATTAATTCGTCGTACTGCTCTGGTCAGGCGGACAGCGGCAAGGCACCGTGGATGGCTCGGCGCACAACGTGAAGCTGGAGCTGTGAGACGCTGGCTACACGGCGAACGAATTATTTCGTCCGAAAACTCCTACGCTGTAGTACCTCAAGAAGCGAAGACAAGCAAGAGATTCTTACGAACTGCCTGTCACACTGGCCACGAGTAGAAGAGAAACTCTATAATATGCTCGTGAATGAGTACTTGTAAATGCAAGTTCATTGCAATGAAGCAATTTTTTCTTCCTCTGATAGCAGAGAAAAAAAATCTGAACGCTTGAGGCAAAGTAATTAGCACTTCGAAAAAATAGTCTGAGGCTTGGTCGTAGAACACATTGCCAGCATCGCCTTACTTGCGTCCTCTCACTAGGAGTGCAGCAATCCGAATCTCCAACTCACTTTGCGGCAAGCCACATGTATCTCGTGCCGCTCACGTCAGACCAAATCACGGCTCCAATTTAGAATGTCTCAGCCCCACTATTTTCTGATATCCGAGGATATTTTCCTCTAGAAAGAAGCTTCTAGAATCGTCTGGGACATCCGATCGTTTGACGGTTGTAATCATCCGCCAGTCACATCGTGGCCTGGTAGTTTGGCGCGAAGACGCCTGCGGTGTCGGCAAGTCAGTAACAGCGACTGTGCTCTGCTCGGTCAACAAGTGATTTCGATGAAGTGGCTAACACAAAGTAGACGAGAACAATCTGTATAAATCACAAAAGGTTCGTCTTTACATTCCAAACATCTTCGTAGACAAGCAGTCCACAATGAAAATCAGCACTAATTACACTTCCATATGATCACATACGCGTGTCATTGTCGTAACGGGATCTTCTCCAAGTGTATTCCCACATAGAAAAATGTCGTAATCTCCGTTTTGACATGATATTCCAATATAAGCTACAAATTTGGTGCAGCAAATTGATTGTAAACTATAGAATGAAGTTTGATCATGTAATAACGTTAATGTATTTCTTCTACTTCGTTTTAACTACTTCATCGAACTTTGCACACTTTGCACTGTTATCAGGATAGGATGAGTGTGTTTTACCCTCTAACAATTATTTTAAGAAGTGGTATTTCGGCGCTGTTAATAATTACAAGAATAATTTCGTGTGGCTCAGTGCCATTTTTTTGACTGACAAACCGACTGACTGGAAAGCCATTCTACTAACGATTGCTACGATGTTAAACAGTCGGTTGTCCCATAACTAAGCGGCTCAGGGAAAGAGACACCCTTTAGCTGCCTACCCTGAGGCATACATCCTTGCTGTGCTGTTGCCCTGGTCACACTGTGGACGGCAGTGTTGCCAACTGACATATAAGGCTGCGGTCACAATAGCTGAGATTCGGTGGACTTACTTTTCAAATCAATACGTCACTTCGTCTTGGATCACTAAATAGTCGATCTCATCAGAAGAGTGGACTGCAACCGGTGAAATTCAAATTAGTTTATATGAATGTTGTCTGTTCTTTCGGACGTGTCAAAGGGAACATACACCGTACATATATATGTGTGTCGTACAGGTACGTTGCCATTTCAATACCGCCGCAAAATTAAATTCGGTCTCTTGCAGGACTGCAGGTAAAGCTCCAAGGAACTGGAATAGTAGACAACGGGCAATACAATAGATACGTGCGACAAGTGTGGAATTTGGGCTGGACGGAATCGTGTCGAGGTGGAAGGGTACTTAAAAACATTAAAAAAAAATTTAAAGAATCATGCTTAATGTGGACAAATTTAATATAATTCATTGCCCTGACAGAACCAAAATATTTCAAGATTTATAATTTTCAGACCATTATTTTTCTTCTTCCGTCAAATCAACCGACGTTGTCTTATACTGTAAGAGGGCGTAAATTATCATAATCGGGACGTATTCGAGAAAATGAACAGCCCTGCTTAAGCGCGATTATCCGGGACTGCCCCGGTTCAAAAACCCCTGCGAAAGGCAGGGGAAGGGTGCCTACCAACCTTGATGTTGATTTACGTGACGAATACTATGGATACTGTCCTCAGATATTGCAATTACCGGGAACCTTTTGAGAATAAACGAGATATTGGCGAAGGGCGAAACGTTCAGTTAGTTTATGGGGTTATATCCTGATGATATTATCTGTTAATTGCAAAAAAGTGAAAAAAATGTTCAAATGTTTGTAAAGCTTATGGGACTTCACTGCGGGTCGTCAGTCATTAAACTTACGAACTACTTATGAACTAACTTATATTAAAGACAACACAAACATCCATGCCCGAGGGGCCGGGGCGCAGCGGCCGAGGGCATTGAGGCGCTGTGCTGCGCGAGGCCGTTCGCCGTCGGGGGGTCCAATCCCATGGATGTTTGTGCCGTCTTTACTATTAGATAGTTCATATGTAGTTTGTAAGTTTGGGGTCTGTGACTCCTCAGTTAAGTCCCATAAGCTTCACCAACATTTGAACATTTGAAACATGCCCGAGGAGGATACGAACCTCCGACGTGGGAGGACGCGCGATCCGCAACATGGCGCTCCAGACAGCTCGGCTTCTCCCGCGCGCCTGCAGTATGTGAGGACAGTATCCAAAGTTCTCGCCACAATGTGGTCGAGGGAAACGTTAAGACGCTGCACGTGTTAGTTTTATTTAGTTAACGCAAAAATCTGCACTGCAGTAATCATATAGAGCCACATGCTTATCAGGGTGTTTATTATGACGGAAAGCATAGAAAGTTCAGTAGTACAACATTTATATTTCGTCACTTGGAAAAGTAGAAGTCCCGGTATACCCTCCGTAAGTTGGTCGGAAACTAACACAAGAAATTTGTTATATCAGACGTGGAGTCAACGACGAAATGAAATAGTTATTGGAACAGAAGTTCTGGATAATATCACCAAACTTGAAGTTCCCAAAATCAGAGGTGAAGCGAATTCCATAGGCAGGCCCAAGATAGGAGTTCCAGTGTAGAAGTGTCCAGTTACGAAATAGACGAAATGGAGAATTCCGTTAATGTAGCAACATCGTGTAGCAAATAAAAGTTGTACACACATCCAGTTACGGTCCTCGATGTTAACTGACCCACGTGCTGCAGTTACGTCGTTTAAAATCTGTTAGGACCAACCAGGTGTATCGAAAGATACAGTTACGAGGTTGGTTATACAGCGCCGGTTGCAAAAAATAGTCCATATAATAATATAGTGGCCGGCCGCTGTGGCCGAGGGGACTGAGGCGCTTCAGTCACGGTCTGCACGGCCACTACGGTCGGGGGTTCGAATCCCCCCTCGGGCATGGATATTTGTGCCGTCCTAGTTCGTAAGTAGTTCATAAGTAGTTTGTAAGTTTAGGGACTGATGACCCCGTAGTTAAGTCCCATAGACTATACAAACATTACAGTAATATAGTGTCTTGTATCCTGCATGGCTAACCCGTACTGGATTTTTGTTCTGCGGGATAGTCGCCACACGGCTATGTAGGCGCAGCTGCACTGAGGAAATTGCGTTGTTGGAGGAAGCAACTTCCATGCCTTTTGTGTTTATGCCGTGCTGGCAGGGACCGAATTTCTTGGCAGCATATTAGTATCTGTTGTACCTTAGGAGGTTATATTATGAGCTTCTTGGCACACAGAATTGGTTATGACACAAAAATAAACAATTAAATGACGATTGACGTCACACCCAATGTGAGTGTGATGTCGTTGCCACTGTGAGCACAGCCCGATGTTAACTAAAGATCAACCTTGTCGTACCGCCATAAAACAACTTCTACATTTTGTAGCAAAAAACACAGGAGCTTTAAAATTAAAAGCCTTAACGAAATCGACGATCTGGAAGCGTATTCAGTTTGATCTTTTCTGCACGTAATTAAAAATACTCTGGTGTGTTATGTCTTTCAGTATTCAGTATTCAATATTAACAATGTAGAATGCATATTATAATTGTGAGTCAGATTTTCTAGGACATACAAAAAATACATATAAATATTTTGAAATGCCATTCAGAATTGCAGCCAGCATAAGGTTGCAAGAAAAATACTTACACGCAATTATTCCAGTTTTTATTGTGGAGTGTAATAATGCTATGTTAATTAATTAGTGTGGATTAAGTAGTCCAAATATTAACGCGATGGGTAGTCCGGAGTGTACAGTACCTTCCAATTTATGTCGAAGTTTGCGTATTATGCCTTAACTCTGAGTTTTTCTTCGCAGTGTAGATGTACAAGTTCGACTCTTAGAGAGACGGAATTAAAACCTGTCAATGATGTTCAGCATTGCGTACAGTAAATTTGGAATCCATCTTAAATAAATACAGTGTTTTTATTAAAATTAGAAGTTATTTATTGACTCCAGATATATTTCATACATCGACACAAATGTAGTTTTGATGACATCGCAACCAATATTTTAATTTGTCGCAATTGAGTAATTTCAATGACTCAGAGCAGCTAAAGTCATTGCTTACATTCCTCATCTTTCTCCTCCTTATTATAATGTTTGTAAATGGTAAATAATAAATACTATCATCGAAATAGAAAGTACCGGGAGATGAAAAAGTCAGTATAAATTCGAAAACTTAATAAATCACGGAATAATGTAGGTAGAGAAGTAAAAATTGACACACATGCTTGGAATGACATGGGGTTTTATAAGAACCGTAAAAAAAGTTAAAAAGTTCCCGACAGATGGCGCTTCATCTGCTCAGAAAAGCAAAAATCAGCATAAAAAATTAAGGCAAAGCAAAGATGATGTTCTTTACAGGAAATGCGCAATATGTTCACCATCACTCCTTAACAATAGCTGTAGTCGAGGAATAATGTTGTGAACAGCAGTGTAAAGCATGTGCGGTGTCACGGTGAGGCATTGGCATCGGATGTTTTCTTTCAGTATCCTTAGTGATGTCGGTCGATCACGATACACTTGCGACTTCACGTAACCCCAAACCCAATAATCGCACGGACTGAGGTCTGAGGACCTGGGAGGCCAAGCATGACGAAAGTGGTGGCTGAGCATACGATCATCACCAAACGACGCTCGCAAGCGATCTTTCAGGCGTCTAGCAATACTTTATTTCTTTTTCTTTTTGGTTCTAATAAAACCCCATGTCATTCCAAGCATGTGTGTCAATTTTTAACTCTCTATCTACATTTTTCTGTGATTTATTGAGTTTTCAAATTTATACTGACTTTTTTATTACCTGCTTCTTAAATTTTCCCGTATGAATCAATATTTTGCGATAGTGCCTAAGAGTAAAAATGTATAGGCCTCATATATGGTCAAAACAATGTACCACGCAGTTGAAGGCACCCATTGCAGTCGTCATAAACTGAGAGGGATAACGCTGCCCTCGCTCTGCACTACACATCGTTACTCGTGTCCATGATGTGATTGAGAGCTCAAACTGAGTATAAATCTTAGTATAAATACTTCTGGAAATTCATAAATACACTATCACTATTAAAATTGCTACACCAAGAAGAAATGGAGATGATAAGAGGGTATTTATTGGACAAATATATTATATTAGAACTGACACGTGTACATTTTCACGCAATTTGGGTGCATAGGTGCTGAGAAATCAGTACCCAGAACAACCAACTCTGGTCGTAATAACCGCCCTGATACGCCTGGGCATTCAGGTAAACAGAGCTTGGATGGCGTGTACAGGTATAGATGCCCATGCAGCCTCAACACAATACCACAGTTAATCAAGAGTAGTGACTGGCGTATTGTGACGAGGTAATTTCTCGGGCAGCATTGACCAGACGCTTTCACTTCTTGAGAGATCTGGAGAATGTGCTGGCCAGGGCAGCAGTCGAACATTTTCCGTATCCAGAAAGGCACGTACAGGACCTGTAACATGCAGTCGTGCATTATACTGCTGAAATGTAGGGTATCGCAGGGCTCGAATGAAGGGTAGAGCAACGGTCGTAAAACATCTGAAATGTAACGGCCACTGTTCAAAGTGCCATCTACGCGAACATGAAGAGGTGATTGAGGCGTGTAACCAATGGCATCCCATACCGTCACGCCGGCTGATACGCGATGACGAATACACGCTTCGCGATGTCGCCAAACACTGATGGGACCATCACGATGCTGTAAACAGAACCAGGATTCATCCGAAAAATAACATTTAGCCATTCGTGCACCCAGGTTCGTCGTTGATAACACCATCGCAGGCTGGTTTGTTATGCAGCGTCAAGGGTAACCGCATTCATGGTCTCCGAGCTGCTAGTCCATGCTGCTGCAAACGTCGTCGAACTCTTCGAGCAGATGACTGTTGACTCAGGGATCGAGACGTGACTGCACGATCCGTTAGAGCCATGCGGATAAGATGCCTGTCATCTCGACTGCTAGTGGTACGAGGCCGTTGGGATCCAGCACGGCGTTCTGTATTGCCCTCCTAAGCCCACCAGCAGCAATGTTGCGATACGGTAAACTGCAATCGCAATAGGCTACAATCCGACCTTCATTAAAGTCGAAAACGTGATGGTGATCTTCTTCCTGTCGGTTAAATTTCGCGTCTGTGGTACGTCATCTTCGTGGTGTAGCAATTTTAATGGCCAGGGGTGTAATAAGAGCGTTATAATAACGATTCACAGTAAAATAAATAACATTACATTACTGGTAATATTAATACGTCAATCCAGCAAGTTCAGCAAACATCGTTACTTTGAGTGGTCCAAGAAAGAAATAGGAAACTTCAAGTGCTGAATACTATTTTTCTTAAAATTAAACTAATTCCTAAAAGAATAATAACACAAGTCAAATGTGAAACTTCATCTAAGAACTTCTAGGTATCATGGTTGCTCTAGTGACACTATGGGTGAAGAAGAAAGTGCGTCTCGACCAACGCTGTGGCTGGGAGGGCAGCGCAGATGGGGAGGCCGAGCGTTCAAAGGCGCCTAGCTGCGGAGCTCACCGCTGCTCGCCGTCGGACGTTCGAGTCCTCCCTCCGGCAAGGGTGTATGTGTTGTCCTTAGCATAAGACAGTGTAAGTAGTTTGTAAGCCTAGAGAGTGACGACCGGAGTAGTTAAGACCCATAGATTCACAAACATTTAAACATTTTAACTCTCGCATTTACATACACCTCCTAGGCTGTACTGTTGCCCTGTTACGGCACGCGTGGCAGTGCTGCCAACCCTTAGGTCAAACTCTATGAACATTTTGTATGTATATTTCAACGACTTCATCATTTATTTACCTTAACGGAACAGTAGTGTTTCAAGGAAGGGTGCGCTTGTGTATCACATGGCAGGTAGTGTCACATGGCACGACAGGACTTTTGTACGTAAATAATTTTCAAAATGTTGGATAATTTAAGATTATAGTTATCCTCTTTTGCATCTTCGACGCGCATCGACGTATTCGCCTTTTTAGAGATGTGGTGTATAAACTTTTTACATTTCATAAATAATTAATCGTCGCACTCGACAGAAGAAGGTCTTCAAATCATCTTCACCGTAAGTTAAATAATCTGATTCTGTGCGATTATTTTACCATACTTATTTTAAAACTTACTGCAATTAACGTATACCCAACGAATCGACAATTTATTGAAAAAATAATATCACCTTTTAGCCCGCCACAGTCAAGACCTTGAACGAGAGTCAGGACGCGATAAAATTATTGGGACTTCAAACTATCATATTTCGGTAACGGGCTGGAGTATTGCATAAAATATATATGTTTTGCAATCGTCTAAATACCTATTCTCGTGAAAAAACCTACAGAAACAAGGTTTCTTCGCCTAATGTAACGCCAGTTTTGCATATTTCTCAAAAGAAATTGATCGATTCGCATTATGTTTCTTGGTACTAGGTCCGGTTTCTTCGTTGAAACTTCGATTGTTAAATCTCACATAGCTACAAGCCAACAGACATTCTAATGATCTCAAGTACAAATTAAAAATAGTCAAAGGAGTAAGCCTTGTTGAAGTTGTAATATTATTAAAATTTTGAATTATGTATTTCGAATATAATATTTCCCAACATTTCTTTTATAAAAGGGTATGACAGATTTGCATATGGTCTACGATACGTGTTTTATGGACAATGCCGTTTTGATGATTTAATTTCAATGAAAAAACCAATTCTTGCATATCAGTGTTTTTCTATCGGTAGCTAAATAAAATTACTATAGAAAAAGGCAAATCTCATCAAATGTAACTACTTTAATTAATCTATAGCGTGCAGCCTGGTAGATGTCTTTTAATGATCTGGTTATAATCGAAGAAGTTATCACAATGCTGCTAAGATAGCTGTTATGTACTGATTTTAATATATTAGCAGAGTTTTAACTACAACAATCGTCAAATCAGGTTTTTCTCTATTGACATTGCTACAGGTATAACTGCTTATAATTTCGGTTACTTATGTGTCTGTTACTCAGTTCCATTGTGCACTAGGGTGTGCTTTCGCTGTATTTATTTTATAGTTGCATTTAAATGGTTTCTTAAATCGGTCTTTTTTTTTTTCATTTTACCTATGTCTGCTGTAGCTTTTATTTATGAAAAATTTCTGACTACTGTTCAAAATCAAAGTCCACACACGTCAGAGTCCAGCGTGGCATATTCTGCGCCTACGTTCATCACCTATCGTCTGACTCGATTTCACTGAACTCCCAACACACGTCTGCCACCAAGACTGAACTTCCGTCTACTGATCCTGGGCCACTCGCGGCATCCCCATAATTACGAAATGAAGTTCAGTGGCCCTCCCAGTAGTATACAAAACTTTTTAAATAATGATTGAAATGTTGATATGACGGCAGCATTAGATGCGCGGTAACATTCTAATTCAGATAGATACTATAAGTTCTGACATTAATAATACCCGCAAAATCTTAAATTTAAACAAATTAGTACCTTCAGCATGACCGATAAACAAGTCTTTCGGCCGTCGCACAATGAATATTTACGTAACCACTTAGGTAAAGTGTTTATCAGGTACATTTTGCACTCCTGTTTTCAGATTTACTGTGCTCATAAATATAAACAAATTACCATCGATAAAAAAATGTTTTAACCTAAACAGGTCATAATGTGTGTTTACGACACCTGCAACTTATTACTGCCTCGCTGTTCGTGTATCTGACTTGTATTAAATGCTATTAACGAATCACAATTGTTACTCTTCAAAATACATCATTATGCGCAGTATAAATGTTCCAAATAATATTGTTATACCAAACTTTGCGTCTTGATGAGCCCTCGCTCCTTACGGTTCAATAACAAGTAAATTAATACTAGTTTTCTGAATAACTTTTGATATGAAATTAATATAAGTGACTTCAACACATCATCTGAATCGTGTTGTTCTCCTCTTTCATTTGCTACTACGTGCTAATCTGTAACTCTAATAGTGTCAGGGTAGTATTGAAAAATAAAAACAATGTATGATGTCTTCTTTCTTAGGACCGTAATGATACACTTAATTATGGTGGTACCAAACTCCAAAGTGTATCAGAATCGAAGGATACCGAATTACAGTTTTCCCCGAGTGTAAATGAACTAAGATTACCAGTAACTGGATAAAAATGTACTAGTATCCTTCATTTTTCATCAAAGGAGGAATTGGTAGACCTCCGGAATCGGGAGGATTAAGGTTCCAATCCCAAGTAGTACCGTTACCCTCTATTCAAAGCTGACTCACGTGGTATGGGGCGTGTGAGGTAAGATATGAACAAAACCCAGGGTATCAATAAATTTAATTAGTCAACCAATTTATGTACGTAACTAATCAAAAGTGTTGATCGACGCACACACATCCAATACTTGCATGTGACTGATCCTGGTCAAGCGGAGACAAGTCAAAAATCATCAATATAACTTTTGAAAATGAACGGCTACCGCTAATCTGAATGTAACATTTCCATGTTACTTTTCGTATGTGATGTTACACTTGATAAATATGTGTAGCAAAGAATATTTCATTTTATCGTGCGGAAATAAGCAGCTTGATCAACCTTAGTGAGTGATATTTCTCAAGCCGCAGTGACCCTTTATTGGAGATCAGGTAGCTCTGGAGTGAGGATATTGTTAAGGAATAGGGAAGTGGCGATAATGTAGCATGGAAATCTTTTCCTGAAACCACGAAATATTAAGCTCTATCTTCATATCACTTCCTATATGCCTCTAGTAGTTCATACATATTAAAGAAATATTGCATTTCAGCAAATAAAGAGAAATATTCTAAAACTGTCAGAGCTTATATAGAACCATCGTCAAGCATCATCATGACAACTAAAGTTTATCAAAGAACCTTACTATCACACCGAAGCGAGAAATGATTTAGATACAATAACTCATCTTTAGAGAGTAAGATCAGCAATACGGAAACAAGTGTAAGCCAAGAAGAACATAGATCACAGAAATTAATTTAAGTTTCTTTATATAATACTGACCATGTTACTATCAGGGAAGATTATTAACGATATGACTTGGTGGATGTCGCTGATTGGAGAATACTCATTTCCGAAGATGTTCGCAATGTGAATAGGTTGTGACCATATCCAAAAATGAAAGCTTTATTCAACTCTGTATCTAGGCACGAATTGAAAACAAAATGTGATGTGCAGTATCTGTAATAAGAATGATTTAACAAGGAGATTCCTAGTAGGGAAAACATGTTGGATGATTCACTCTCCAGCAACGAGTAACCTTCTCTCTTCTGCTGCATTTACTTGCTGTTTCCGATAGTACTACTGAAAAATCGACATTTCTGGATAGTCTTCAGACGAGGTGCAAGGTGAATTCGTTGCCACCATGAAACTACAGAAATAGGAAACGTAAACAACTCCAGGATCATGAAATGCATAAAATTTTTAAAAGACCCTAATACTGTATGAAACAAGAGACGATATAGCTTTGTAAGTAATTGATATTGGAAATCTGAAGTAAAAGAATCGTATATTCATTTTGTGCCTAAGAAAACTGGTATTTTGTTTACCTGATGAAGGACAAGTTTCTACAATAAAGGCGTTATATAAGTACTAGTCGTATTACGATGAAAGTATGATATTGAATTAGAGGAACACATCTTGATTTGGAATATGGTAAATCAAAAAGATTATCTCATGCTTCACCAGAAACACTGAATGAATTTATAAATATTCTAAGTAACTATTTGAAATAGAAGCTTATAAACGAAATTAAATCCGTTAAACATTTTGTTATTATATCTGATAGCAGAACCGGTACTTCACGTAGTAATTCTGTAAAGTTATTTGTGTAAGAGTTAAAAAAAGTAAAATAAAAAAAGGGCCACTGATGTAAGAGACGAAGTTATATAATGATTTAGTCGTTTTGATATATATTTTCCACGGCTATGATAATTCAATATGGAGGCATGTAAGCTATTATCAAAGAACATACAGATGCTGACCACCATCATCACCCAACCAATATAGACCAAGACATGAAAATGATCAGGACCAAGAACGACAACAAACACCTCACCCAAACACAAGAAAACTACCCTATCCAGGAATCCATAGCTGAGAACAAACAAGTAATAAACGAACAGACAAACATTAATGAAAACTTCCTGCTAAATCTAGTCAAAGACATGAGACAGTAAACAAAGAGAGAAAAGAATTGGCACACACACACAAACGAAAAATTTAATAATAATAATGAGTGAAAAAACACATCTGTCTCTCACCCTTTTCCCACAATCCCCGTCTCTGACTGTCTCTATCTCCATGTCCCTCTCCATCTCTCTGTCTCTAACTCTGTTCTATATCTCTTCACAATCAGGACACAAAAAAATAATTAATGTATCAGTATCTGGTGCTGTCCTCTATGCAATGACATAACACACACACACACACACACACACAGGACTTACGAATAATACGAAAGGTCAGTCCTGTCTGCCTGAAACACGTAAATCACAAGGAAAAAGGTTTGGGCTTAAGTATTAACAGTAAAAGTATGTTAACATCGGAGGAAACACCATAGATTCAAGGTCAAGGCCACAGAATCTTCTCTCACGTAAACACTGGGTTTGCAAGCGCAAATGGCATTGTCATTCACAGTTGGTATTCGTAGTTGTTTGTTCGCTTTCTAATAGTTGTCAGGTGTTGCTTCAGCGAATCATCAAAGAAGATTCGAGTCCTCTCCACTTCTGTGCCAGTAGTATAGAAAGAATTCGTCTGCCATTGTACCATCGCATGCCAAAAAATTATAAATTGAATTGCTGCATCTATATTGCTGTAATAAATTTTTTCGTCACTTTCAACTGTGTCAGTACTAGTACTAGTACTGGAATTTCTGGACATAGCGGAAAGTAAAATTTCTGCTTAAGATGTAACAAATGTAGCATATTAAAATTTGGAACACTGAATGCGACCAGCCTCTCAAGGTGCAAAGCACTCAACATAACACAGTACTTCGGCAATATGAATAAATTACGTTTAATTTACAGCAATTTTAAATTGGGTAGATTTATCTAACATTATATTTAATCTGTAAAAAGAGAAGTTTCGCCGTATAAGAAAGGTAGATATTATAATTATGGGAGCTACCTTACTGGTTTTGACCAGGATTAGAATACATTACACTCAATCGTCCTACAATAGCTAATGTTAGCATGACAGAATCAGACCTCGAGCGACATAAACTAGTACCAGATTCTAGAAAAATGAATAGTGAGTCAGGCGCATGTAGTAATACAAGAGTGAGTCAGTAAATAAGACAAACTGAAGTAGACTCGCCAGTACTGTGAACTGTGTAAGGGCATTTCTCTATCATTGTGACACAGCCGTCTTGTGGGTTGCTACAGTTTAACATAGAAAGAAAGTTACAGCTCAAGAGCATCCCTTACAGGATGCACACGCTGTCACAACAATTCCAAGCTACAGACTTTTAAAGCCTCCTCAAATAATGGGACGAGTCGTATGAGAGAAGCAAAATTATTCTCGTCTTCTACAAGGCCACAGGGATTACATTAGGGAGGCTATCATACTTCATTCGTCCAGCCCTCCTCTGTTGCATCTCTTCAATTTTCTGTCATAATTGGATCAATGGGGTTCCAGTTTCATCTCTTTTCCGGAAGATATCACCCTCAAACACTGCTGATCAGGATGATTTCTGTTTTGTTTGGTCTCTTGTGGTTTGCGACAGGAACTATCCTTCACATGCTTGTGATCCAAGCTCATACGAAAGAAGCAACGTCTGCGCATATTATAACTTTGAAGGCATCTCATTCCCCGTCAGAATCCCGTCAGACATAATAATATTTGGGAGACAAAACCATGATTCATCGTTTTTGAAAGTGAAACAAACGCCATGTGTTTGCTGAAATTAATTTAATTTGTCTCAGAAAGGTTTCGCCTTTTATTTTAAAGGCATCTTCAGTGGGATCTATAAGTACAATGTTTATGTGAAATGTATTGTTTCCAGATAATAAACAGTTCACGTATTTTTTTTATTACATTACGGTTGAACTTTTACTTACATTTTCAATGTCTTTTCAGATATCTTCTGCTGTTTCCTTTATCTGGTCAAGGCCACGGAAGATAGCTGAAAAGGCAACGAAAATGTAAGTAAAACTTGGTACCCTATTTAAACAAAAAGAAAAAAAATACTTGAACTGTTTATAATCTGGAAGCAATACATCTTACATAAACATTGTACTTGTAGATCCTGCTGAAGGTTCCTTTAAAATAAAAGGTGACACACGTCTGGGAGAAATAAAAAGAATTGCTGCTTTCATTCTGTCGCGATAAGTTTGCCCCACGTGTGTTGGCCATCTGTACCTACTTTGAATGGCGCGGAACTGGCATCCTCCATTGACAAGCCGGCTGGAACCTCGCCGCACAGCGCCCTTCGCAGTGGATCGATTGCCAGCTGGCGTCCCTGACCTAGTAGCCCAGCTGTGGCCTCAGTCTGCCCTTTGCATGTGTCTCTCCCACGTCACGTCACGTCTCTCTCTACAAATTGTTACATTGATTATTAGTACTAGAACCTATCTGTAATATATATTTATATCAGCTATTACTTTGAGTGAATTTACAATGCACAATTATATGTAGGAATGATTAAAACCAAAACAAAACCTAACAAGTAATATCACTTGCAAAACAAAACAAATGAATATTAACAATATTACTTGCAAAGTCAGAATAAAAGTATAAATAATTTAATGATCATAACCAAAAATTGTTACTGTTGCCATCTGATGGTACTCATAACTAATACGTTAGTGTTAGTTCGGTTAGATTGAAGGTTGATTGGTTGGTTGGGTGTTTAAACGGGACTAAACTACCGGGTCATCAGTCCCCTCTTCCCAGCTAAGAGATCACAGTGTTTCATGTATCTTTAAAAATAAGCACCCTGCAACCAGTACACAAGACATACGGAAGACAGTGTTGGCCATAATTACAACATAAAAACAAAAAGGAACCACAATAGAGGTGGAACAAATAATCAGCTATACTTAAAATCACAGCAGATGTTGTTGGCTGGCTGAACACTAGGATAATAATGGATGAGCCTGCCATTCTGCACATACTACAACTGCCAGTCGGAAATAGGACTGACAAGACAAAAGTGATAACAGATTAAAACTATAAGCGGTGTATGCCTGAAGATCAGGCATATGAACCCACCATTAAAGCTTATGATAAAAACCAGCTGCGCGAATAAAACGTAAAACACAGTCAGCCATAGAGGCGTCGACAGCTAAAATCGAAGAAAGCGCAGTAGTCAGGTTAAAAGACTGCCGCAATGCAGCTAAAAGTGGACAGTCCACCAAAATGTGGACCACAGTCAGCAGAGCGCCACAACGGCAGTTTGGCGGGTCCTCTTCACTTAAGAGATGGCCGTGCGTGAGCCATGTATGGCCTATACGCAGGCGACAGAGGATGACTGAGTCCCTTCGAGATGGCTTAAGAGACGTTTTCCAAGCTGCTGGAAGACTTGATCGCACGGAGCTTGTTGGGCGTGCTCAATGTCAACCATTCTGAGTTCCAGGCCATGGATATCTTGTGGTGCAGACCCAAACGGATGTCCCTTTCTGGGGTACCAATATCCAGACGCTGGGAGGGGATGGCCTGCTTGGCCAGCTGATCAGCTCGTTCATTTCCTGGAATGCCTATGTGGCCCGGGGTCCAGATGAAAGCCACCGAACCGCCAGACACGCCGAGACTGAACAAAGACTCTTGGATGTATTGCACCAGATGGTGTTTGGGGAAACATTGGTCGAGAGCTTGCAAGCCACTCAAGGAGTCACTGCAAATTATATATGACCTCCTGGGGCATGTGCGAAGGTGGTATAGAGCACGAAGTACAGCGACCAGTTCAGCAGTAAAGATGGTACAGCCAGGAAGCAGGGAGCGTTGTTCAATGTGGTCGCCATGAACATAGGTGTAACCCACTCTGCCTTCGACATGGGAGCCATCAGTGTATATGACTTCTGCATCACGGAACGTACCAAGAAACTCCAGAAACTGTTGATGGAGTGTATGTGGTGAAACCGTCGCCTTTGGATCACAGGACAATTGCAGGTGAAGCTGTAGGCGAGGGATGGACCAAGGACGGATATGAGATTGGCAAGAGAATGCGAGAGGTAGGGGTAAGCACTCTAGTGAGGAAAGAAGAGTATGTACCCAAACCGCGATTGGCAGTCCTGATCTGGGTCGACGTTCTGGAGAGGGAAGGGCGGTATTTGGAAACAAAAGCCTGCGATTAGGATGGCGAGGCGAAGCGTGAACGTGGATGGCGTATGAAGCCAATAACTGTTGCCGGCGAAACCTCAAGGGAGGGATGCCATCTTCAGCGAGGAGACTTGGCACAGGGCTGGTGTGGAAAGCCCCTGTTGCAAGACAAACACCACTGTGAAGAATGGGATCCAAGGTCCGCAATGCTGAAGGTGCCGCAGACTCATACACCTGGCTCCCATAATCAAAGCGTGATAATATTAGGGCCTTAAAGAGATGCAGCAGAGTTTGACGGCCAGCTCCCCAGGCAGTGTGGCCGAGACAGCGCAGTGTATTTAGATTCCGCCAGCATTTTCGCTTCAACTGACGGAGGTGTGGTCCCCAAGTCAGTCGGTTGTCGAACAGCATGCCGAGAAACCGATGCGTTTCTGCGACATGAAGCTGTTCGTCAGCAAGGTAGAGTTCCGACCCGACGATGACAAAAGTGCATCACTCGAGTTTTGGATGCTGAGAATGTGAAGCCGTGTGCTGAGGCCCATGATTGTGCCTTTTGAATGGCTGCTTGCAGTCGCCTTTCAATGACACCAATGTTAGCAGAACTGTAATATAGGAAGAAGTCATTGGCAAACAAGAACGAACAGACCGATGACCCCACAGCCGCCGTAAGGCCGTTTATGGCAACTAAAAATAAAGGTACACTGAGAACGGAGCCCTGGAGGACCCCGTTCTCTTGGATATGACGATTACTCAGGGAGGTACCGACCCCAACTTGGAAAGTACGGAGTGAAAGAAAATTCTTTATGAACGTCGGTAGGGGACCACGTAAGCCCAAGTCATACAGTGTAGCCAGTATATGGTGGCACCAAGTGGTGTCGTATGCCTTGCGGAGATCGAAGAAGACCGCTACCATGTGCTCACGCCTGGTGAAAGCAGTGCAGATGGCCGACTCCAGCAACACTAAATTATCTATTGCAGAGCGGCCATGGCGGAAGCCCCTTTGTTGGGGGACGAGGAGCCCCCGGTCTTCAAGAAGCCACATGAGCCGCCAGCTCACCATACGTTCGAAGATCTTGCACAGAACGTTGGTGAAGCTTATTGGGCGATAGCTCTCAGCCAACTGCGGATCAGTACCAGGTTTCATCACTGGGATAATGATACTATCCCGCCAATGGGATGGGAAAGCACCCTTCACCCAGAGATTGTTGTACAGGGTGAGAAGTCGTCGTTGAAAAGCCGCAGGCAGGTGATAAACAAACTGGCTGTGGACGCTCTCTGGTCCTGGGGAGGTGGCAGGACATGCAGCTAGGGCACTCTCAAACTCCCACTCACTGAATAGCACATTGTATTTTTCCTGGCGGCGCGTGTGAAAAGAAAACTGCCGCTGTTCAACACGCTCTTTGAGGGCGCGGAAGTCCGCACTGTAAGATGCAGATGCTGAGTTGCCAGCATAATGTTCTGCCATGTACTGTGCAGTAGCAGCTGGGTCTGTGGACAGGGTACTCCGAATGTAGAGACTGGAGATTATTGCCAGTGGACGATGCCCGAAAAGGCGCCTAACCTGCTTCCACACCTTAGTTGGGGAGGCCCAGGAGCCAATAGTGGCTACATACCTCTCCCAGCTATCTCACTTGCTTTGCTTTATAAGTCGACGAGCTTGGGCACGGAGCCGTTTGAAAGCAATTAAGTGCTCCAATGAAGGATGGCGGCGATGGCGCTGGAGCGATCGACGACGCTCCCTGATGGCCCCAGCAATTTCCAGTGTTCACCAGGGCACCGATTTACGATGGGACAAACCAGAGGATTTCGGGACTGTGGCTTCAGCAGCAAAAACAATGGCCCTAGTAACATCACCGACAGCCAAATCAACGTCGTCTGGGATTGGAGATGTTGCTGTAACAGCCGAGGTGTAAGCCGGCCAGTTTGCTGAACGGAGTAACCATCGGGGCAGGCAGCTTGCCGGTGATGACTGTGGGAGCGACAGGATGATAGGGAAGTGGTCGCTTCCACAAAGGTCATCTTGGACCCTCCAAGTTAAATGTGAAAGTAAGCTGGGACTGAAAAGCGACAGATGTATGGCTGAGTAGGTGCCATGGGCCAAGCTGAAGTGGGTGGCAGCTCCGTTGTTAAGCAGGCCAATATTTAGCTGCGCCAGGAGGTACTCCACGTCTCTACCACGTGCCGTAATATCAGTTCCACCCCACAAGGGGTTGTGGGCATTAAAGTCCCTCAGAAGGAGGTATGGTGTGGGAAGTTGAGCAACCAAGGCAGCGAGATCCGTGTAAGACACTGCCTTGTCTGGAGGAAGGTACAGAGAGCAGATAGTAATCTCCTGTCCTGCCTGCATCCTCACAGCCACTGCCTCGAGTGCGGTGTGTAGTGGCACTGGTGCACTGGGAACATTGGCGAGAACAAAGATGCAAACACCTCCGGAACCTCTGTCATAGGCTGCACGATTTTTATAATAGCCCCGGTAACTACGTAGGGCGGCGATCCGCTGAACAGGGAACCAAGTTTCCTGGAGGGCTACACACCACGCAGGGAATTGGCTCAATAAATGGTGCAATTCAGCGAGACGGTGGAAATAACCACCGTAATTCCACTGGAGGATATTGCTGTTGGTGAACTGGGATGCAATGAACATCGCGGACATTGCGTGTACGCCTCAGTATCACCTGTTGCCGCCGCCTTATTACTTGTGGCATCTATATCCATCGATTCTGGGAGGTCGGTGAGTGCTAGGTCCTCAGCGGATGCTAGCATCTCCAACCCATCCTCAGAATCGGAAGTTTGAGAAACCGACGGCGGGAGTGCCGCCAGAAGAGATTTTTTATTAGATCTCTTTTTCTTTTGTTTCTCCTCCCGCTGTTCTTTAGGTTTAGACCGCTGGGAGGGCTTCTCTGAAGTTTCAGGAGCCAATAAGAATCGGGAAGCCCTTCGATCAGTGGTGTCTACATCTCCCAATGAACGGCTTGGATCCTCCGGTCTACTTTTCGAAACCGAAGAAGGGAACGTCCCAACGGACTTCTCCCTAGCGAGAGGGGTCGGGGAAGGCTGCTGCTTCTCCGGCAGGGGAATGGGGACTTTTGTCCCCGATGGTGGGGGTGAGGTTGCCCCCACCAATGGTACTGGTGGGGCAATGGATGAAGGCCCCTCCAACCTTCGAGGAGGCAGACTGAGTGTGTTGGCCTTTAGGGCCCACAGAAAATGGTTGCACTGTTGGTGCCATCGTCGCCAGGGTAGCTGGCGACGACGTAACTGTCGCATATGAAGTAGTCTGTGGTACGGGGTGGATTCTTTCATAGTTTTTCCTCGCCTCGGTGTATGTCAGTCTGTCCAGGGTTTTAATTCACATTATTTTACGTTCTTTCCGGAGAATGGTACAGCCTGATGAACAGGGTGGATGATGCTGCCCGCAGTTGACACATATTGGCGGGGGAGTACACGGAGCGTCCGGATGGGATGGACGCCCACATTACCAAATTTCCAACATTTAAAGCATCGCATTGGGGGAGGAATGTAAGCTTTTACGTCACACCCGTAAATCATGACCTTGACCTTTTCGCGCAACGTATCGCCCTCAAAGGCTAAGATGAAAGCACCGGTGGCAACCTTACAATCCTTCGGACTCCTATACACGCGCCGGACAAAGTGGACGCCCCGTCGTTCTAAGTTGGCGCGTAACTCGTCATCAGACTGTAGAAGGAGGTAAATCAGACCCTGGACCATTTTCAGTGATTTGTGGGGTGTTATGCTTACAGGGACGTCACCCAACTTGTCGCAAGCACGCAATCCTTTCGACTGAGTGAATGATGCAGCTTCTATAAGCACTGAACCACTCCTCATCTTCGACATTCCCGCGACTTCGCCACACTTATCCTCTAAATTTTCGACAAAGAAAAGAGGTTTTGTCGTCATGAAGCTTTCCCCGTCTCTTCTGCTACATACTAGATACTTTGGAGGGTATAACTCATCCTTATCTTTAGCCCGATGTTCTTCCCGTGATGTAACAAGGGAAGGAAACGATCAGGGGTCATATTTCGTGGCATTGAAATTTGATCTTCCTCGCTTAGAGACGCCATTGGCATAATTTATTGCTCGCTTCATCTTGGCCCCACGAGCAGCTAGGGAACTAAAGGTCCACCCAGGCAGAGCCCCGCTTGCCTGTGTAAGCCTTGTACAACTGAGGTGCGGCAGGTTCCTCAGAGGTTGCTCGCTAGCGACTGTTCAACCTCAACAGCCATGCATCTCCTTGGCACGTAGCACACCTTGAGATTGAGGTTTTTTTTTATACAGGTTTGTACCGTCCTCGCGACCCGGGCGATTAAGCCAAGATCCCCGGCGCGACACAGCCCACAGCTCAGGACCCCGGGTTTGCCAAGCCCGTACTCAGCAAATTAATACTGAGCCCCTGAGGGGGGTTAGATTGAAACTATGCAGGCACTACATTCCCAATTACTACAGATTATAGTTAACTATGAGCACTGCTACCGAGTTATAGGACATTTATAATTGACACACTTTTCATTTTTTTCTCCATGACCATTCTGTTCGGTCGTGCAAAGTGGCATGAACTCGTCGATTTCTTCAGTGTCTGTCCTCCTTATCCTTCCATCTGACGTTTAAGCTTCAATATGTATCCATTTACCGGTTGAACAGTAAACAGGTTAGTAACAAAATACACATCTTTCAATAATGCTAGGATAATTTATCATACCTGCATCTACTAAACGTTCTCTTTCCTATCGCTCATGGACATTGTATTAAACCCTTGACCACATAAACAAATCGCTATCGCTTCTGTGTAAAAGCCCACCTTTACATCCACATTTCCGATTGTGTTTGCTGGGTCTGGCAGGGAAGCAGCCTGGAAGCTTCGGGCGTGGGTTTTTTTGTAGTTAAAAGAAGACGAACCTGTGGTACTCATACCGGTTAACTTAGACTTCGGATTACAAGATAAGATATGAAGATTGTATACTAACCTTTTTTGCTACCATCTACTTACGTAATACTAGTTCGTTTTTGTGTAGCTCTGTGTTCAAGTGGCAGGTTTTCTATTCTGAAACACAAAATATTATTTAGAAATTTTTATTCACACTTTGAATTTCGTTGATTAGCAATGACATGCACGCTATTTTACAGTAATATTAAAAAGATTACCTTACTACACAATAGATTACAGAGATTAATAAACTGTTAACACATGCTGGATGATATGTCACAGAGTGCTCGGTCAGATACCAATGAAAACGGAGTAATGTGATGTTCAAATGTTTGTAAATCTATGTGACTTAACTACTCTGGTCATCACTCCCTAGGCTTACAAACTTCTTTAACTTATGCTAAGGATAAGAAATACACCATTCCCGAGGGAGGATTCGTACCTCCGACGGGGAGCAGCGGCGGGCTCCGCAGTTAGACGCCTTGGAACGCTCGGACACTCCACCGCGGCTGATATAAATAAAAGCTGTCTTAAACATAGATAAACCGAAATAAAGGTAAGACCCGGCTGCAAGCCAAAGATAAAGGGAAGTACATACTTTTCATTATTGCGGTATTTAGCTACCAATAGAAGTGCACAATTGTAAAGATTTACTCTGAAACTTAAATACGGTTGGAGAACCGACACTAATGCTGTAAGTATTGGTTTTTACATGGTAATTAACTCTTCGAAACGCCGTTAACTTTGAAATTTGTCATGTGGACTACTTATTATTCTGCCACATCTTTGTAAAATTATACATTAACTTTTCAAGCGCAGCAAAAGCAATAAGTATATATCTTAAACACACACTTCCAGTTTTTTCTAATGAAATAATTTTTTAGAAATTAACAATTACAAAAGTTATCTTAGATCAGATCTTCTGAAAATTACTATCGTGGCTATTTTCCATTTGTACAGGCGATCATTAGAATGTCTAACTTTTTGAAGCTATGTCAAATTACACAATCGAAGTTTATACAACGAACCGCTGCAGAAATGTTGTTTTTGTCGGATATTTCACGAACGTAGGTAAATGCATGATGAAGTCAAAAAAATTATACTTTATTCAATACTCCGTAACCATTTCCGAAATATGATGGTTTGAAGACGTCATAATTTTAATCGTGCTGAGACTAGTTCGATGTCCAGACAATCGTCGTCGTTTGGTAATATTATTTTGTCAATCAATTATTGTTTTGTTAAATGCAGTAATACTCCACATAAGCACAATAAGATAATGTCGTTGATGTAACGTATGGTGAAGAAATTTTGAAGACGAGTCGAGTACGACGGTAGATGGTAGGTAAAAAGTAGTTATCGGAATCGAAAATGATCTCATCAGAGCTATAAAAAGGCGAATATGTCAATGCGAGTCAAACATTCAAAAGATGTTCACTATAATCTTAAATTATCAGGCACTTTAAAAATATCTATGTTCAAAAGTCTTGATATATTTCGGCATATATAAAGTAACAGGATTCGCAATTTGTCTTGCCGTGCTTTGCGACACAACCTGCGATTAAAGTTAGGATGCATGCATCCGGACTCACGGATACTAGTTGTCATAGTTGCACACTTACTCGAAACGCTACTACTCCGTTAAGTTATATAAACGGTGTAGTGGGAGACATACCCCTACGCACATTTCATAGGGTTTGACCTAAGGGTTGGCAGCACTGGCACGCGCGGCGTAACCAGGACAACAGAGCAGACGAGGAGGTGTCTGAGAATCAGCGAGATCTCCTCATCTGGCTGCACTCCGAGTCACAGCATCGTTTGTCGAGACGCAACTTCTTCAGTACCCTTAGTGTTTGTTACTGAAGCATACATGGAAGTTCTTTAAGAAATTTCACTTTTGACATTGCGTTGGAATTACATATTGTAGGAATCAGCCGGTCGCGGTGGCCGAGGTGGGTGAGGCGCTACAGTCACGGTCAGCACGGCCACTACGGTCGGGGGTTCGAATCCCCCATCGGGCATGGATATTTGTGCCGTCCTAGTTCGTAAGTAGTTCATAAGTAGTTTGTAAGTTTAGGGTCTGATGACCCCGCAGTTAAGTTCCTTAAGCTTAACAAACATTTTTGTAGGAATCAGTCTGCTCCAAGTGAAAATAATAATGATAATTAAAAAAAAATCGAGTATTCAGTAGACAACATTTAGAATTTCGTCCTTTGGACACTCAAAGTAACGATCCTTTCTCACCTTTCTGCATTACTAGTAATATTACCAGCACTGTAACCTTTTTTTTTTATTGTCAATAATTAATTTTACTGCATGTAGGAAGTTACAGAGGCATTTGTACTAAGTTTTATTCTGAATCTGAGTCTTAATCACATCATAGACAGGAACAAAAATTTTTAGTGCAGAAAGAGACTGCGTTATCGTTCACAATATTTAGCCATTAGCTACGTCTTGCATAGTTTTGACACACTTGGGAAGCCACATAAATTCTTACGCGTGGATACTGACACAATATAAGCATTCGTAAGGAAAATTTCAGTACTGTGTATATTGTCGCCTTGTTCTATTATTTTCCATTCACAAATATTATAAAGGACGGGAAGGGAAGAGAATAAGGAAGGAAAAATTTAACTTTAGCTGCTCTGCGACACTGAAATTACTCAACGGCGGCAAGGGAAAATGGGAGCCGGGCCGGGATTCGAACCGGTGCCTCCCTCTACTGGCCATTGGTCGCTTACCCTCTTGGCTAACCGCGCTCGCCTCCCATCCAAGTATTGTGTGTTACATTATGATGACACTATCTATAAAATTGTTTTGGTGAATAACGTATCGTTCTGACATATCTCTATACAAATGACATATTAACTTTCCCAACACTGCGAAAGCATTTAATGTATATCTGTCTCTTGCATATCAAGTTTCGTGTAACCAAAGACCATTTTCGAAATTAACAATTATTATAAAAGTTATCTAACATCAGATCATTAGTAGAGACCTACTACAGTGGCTATTTTTCATTTGTACATGACATTATTAAAGTATATGTCTTATTGTAGCTATGTGAAATTCAGTAACGTATCTTTATAACAGACGGTGCAAAATGAAATGTGTATAAATAAAGTTTTTATGAATGAAGATGGCTCATATTTGAAATACACTTCCTGTAGTTAAGGTATTTCATACTTTGGCGGTTGTTGTCCCAGCTTTGTGTGCCGCGTTTATGGCGCACGCGCTGTACGATCGATCGGAGACTGATGGTTGCCATGGAAATGACGTCATCGGCGAGGACGCTGCTGGGAACAGGGCAGCAGCCGGAGGCAGGAGGTAACCCCGCAGCTGTCTCACCTGCCTGAGGAGCTCTTAGCAATGCTCCGCCCCTGACTGCGCTGCCATATACTGTAACATCATCTGTACTCGAAGCGATTACATTATGATATAGGAAACTACTGTTCGTGGTTTGTTACTGTTAATTTTTAATACTGTAAAATATTATGCGATAAACTCTGTTGATGTACCAAATAAGCAATAATAACCATACTCAAACTAGTGCTCACACATTATTTTTAACGGAGTCATTTAGAATATTTTGCAATGCGCTTCTCAAATCATCGTGCCAAGCCATGAAGTAATTAAAAAATAAAGACAAATCGAATTAAAAGTATGGTAGGTCCTTCGATGGGAAACCCAATCGAACAATGTACCACAATGTTGCCATGAACAACTGCATTCATTTAAGCTCTAGACTGAGGGAAATAAAAATTTGTAGCCCTCACCGATTTTTCCAATTCAATCCACATTTATTACTGAATCATCGCATGTGTGGTACAGGAAATTATTACATATTGAAAAACATGTTCAAATGTTTGTAAATGTTATGGGACTTTACTGTGGGGTCATCAGTCCCTAAACTTACAAACTACTTATGAACTAACTTATACTAAAGAGTGTGCTTACAGTCTTTAGTATAAGACTAAAGATCTTAGTCTACCACGCAGTTGAAGGCACCCAATGCAGTCGTCATAAACTGAGACGGATAACGCTGCCCTCGCTCTACACTACACATAATTATTCTTGTCCATGATGTGATTGAGAGCTCAAAGTCAGTATAAATCTTAGTATAAATACTTCTGCAAATTCATAAATACACTACTCGCCATTAAAATTACTGTATGAAGAAGAAATGTAGATGAAAAACGGGTATTCATTGGACAAATATATTATATTAGAACTGACATGTGATTACATTTTCACGCAATTTGGGTGCATAGATGATGAGAAATTAGTACCCTGTACAACCAACCTTGGCCGTAATAACGCCCCTGATACGCCTGGGCATTGAGTTAAACAGAGCTTGGATGACGTGTACAGGTACAGATGCCCATGCAGCTTCAACACAATACCACCGTTCATGACGAGCCACTTGCTCGGGCAGCATTGACCAGACGCTCTCAATTGGTGAGAGATCTGGATAATTTGCTGGCCAGGGCAACAGTCGAACATTTTCCGTATCCAGAAAGGCACGTACAGGACGTGTAAAATGCAGTCGTGCATTATTCTGCTGAAATGTATGGTTTAGCAGGGATCGAATGAAGGGTATAGCCACGATCGTAAAACATCTTAAATGTAATGGCCAATGTTCACAGTGCCGTCGATACAAACGACCGAGACGTGTAACCAATAGCACCCCACACCGTCACGCCGGGTGATACGCCAGTATGGCGATGACGAATACACGCTTCCAACGTGCGTTCACAGCGATGTCGCCAAACACGGATGCGATCATCACGATGCTGTAAACAGAAACTGTATTCATCCGAAAAAATGACATACCGCCATTCGTGCACACAGGTTTGTCGTTGCGTACACCATCGCAGGCGCCCCTGTCTGTGATGAAGCGTCAAGGGTAACAGCATTCCTGGTCTCCAAGCTGATAGTCCATGCTGCTGCAAACGTCGTCGAACTGTTCGTGCAGAAGGTTGTTGTCTTGCAAACGTCCCCATCTATTGCCTCAGGGATCGAGACGTGGCAGCACGATACGTTACAGCCACGCTGATAAGATGCCTTTCATCTCGACTGCTAGTGCTACGAAGCCGTTGGGATCCAGCACGGCATTCCGTATTGCCCTCCTAACCCCACCGATTCCATATACTGCTAACAGTCATTGGATCGCGACCAACACGAGGAGCAATGTCGCGATACGATAAACCGCAATCGCAATAGGCTACAATCCTACCTTTATCAAAGTCGGAAACGTGATGGTACGCATTTCTCCCCCTTACACGCGGCATCACACCAACGTTTCACCAGGCAACGCCGGTCAACTGCTTCTTGTGTATGAGTAATCGGTTGGAAGCTTTCCTCATGTCAGCACGTTGTGGGTTTCGCCTCCGGCTCCAACCTTATTTAAATGCTCTGAAAAGCTAATCATTTGCATATCACAGCGTCTTCCACCAGTCAGTTAAATTTCGCTTCTGTGGCACGTCATATTCGTGGTGTAGCAATTTTAATGGCCATGAGTGTAATAAGAGCGATATAATAACGATTCACAGTAAAATAAATAACATTACTTTACTGGTAATATTAATACGTCAATTCAGCAAGTTCAGAAAAGATCTTTACTTTGAGTGGTCCAAGAAAGAAATACGAAACATAGTGAGCTGAATACTATTTTTCTTAAACTAATTTTTGAAAGAGTTAATTACAACACAAAGTCAAAGGTGACACTTCTCTAAGAACTTTCATGTATCATGGTTGCTTCAGTGACACTAAGGGTATAGACGAATGTGTGTCTAGACCAAAGCTGATGTGACTGGGATGGCAGCGCAGATGGGGAGGACGCCCGCATCGCCGCGGATGAGTGGCCGAGCGTTCGAAGGTGCCTAGCAGCGGAGCGCATCGCTGCTAGCCGTCGGAAGTTCGAGTCCTCCCTCCGGCAAGGATGTATACGTTGTCCTTAGCATAAGACAGTGTAAGTAGTTTGTAAGCCTAGAGACTGACGACCGGAGTAGTTAAGACCCATAGATTCACAAACATTTAAACATTTTAACTCTCGCATTTACATACACCTCCTAGGCTGTACTGTTGCCCTGGTTACGGCACGCGTGGCAGTGCTGCCAACCCTTAGGTCAAACTCTATGAACATTTTGTATGTATATTTCAACGACTTCATCATTTATTTACCTTAACGGAACAGTAATGTTTCAAGGAACGGCTCGCTTGTGATAAGTAGTATCGTATGGCAGGTAGTGCCACATGGTACGACAGGACTTTTGTACGTAAATACTTTTCAAAATTAGCTAATTTAAGATTCTAGTTATCCTCTTTTGCATCTTCGACGAGCATCGACATATTTCCCATTTTAGAGCTGTGGTGTATGAACTTTTTACATTTCATAACTGATAAACCGTCGCACTCGACAAAAGGTCTTCAAATCACCTTCTCCATAAGTTGAATAATCTGCTTTTGTGCGATTATTTTACCATACTTATTTTAAAGCTTACTGCAATTAACGTATACCCAACGATTCGACAATTAATTTACAAAATAATATCACCTTTTTAGCCAACCACTGTGAAGAAGTCGAACGAGCCTAAAGACTCGATAAAATTATCTCGACTTCAAACTATCATATTTCTGTAACGGGCGGGAGTACGTACGTACGTTTTTCATTCGTCGAAATACCTTCGCTCGAGAAACAACCTACAGATACATGTTTTCTTCCCCTAATGTAAAAAACGAACAGTGCGCAATAAATGGTGACATTAACTTAGTAACAATTTCAGGCCAGTGTTACATAACTGGCAAAAGAAATTGATCGATTCGCATAATATTTTTTGGTACCAGCTCTGGTTCGTCGTTGAAACTTCGATTGTTTAATCTCACATAGCTACAAGCCAAGAGACATTCTAATGATCTCAAGTATAAATGAAAAATAGCCAAAGGAGTAAGCCTTGCTGAAGTCGTGATTTTATATAACTTTGGAATTGTTTATTTCGAATATGATCTTTCCCAACAAAAAATTGATATTGTGGGATTACCTATATACACATATTGCTTTTGCTGTGTTGCAAAAGTTAATATTTCATTTATAAAACGATATGACAGATTTACATATGGTCTACGATTCGTATTTCAATTTAATTTCAATGTAAAAGCCAGTACTTGCATATCAGTGTCATTTCTCCAAGTGTTTTTCTATCGGTATTTAAATAACATAACTATAGAGAAAGGCAAATCTCATCAAATGTAACTAGTTTCCTTTATCTAGGGCGTCCAGCCCGGTAAATGTCTTTTAATGACATGGTTATAATCAAAAATCAAATGTTCAAATGTTTGTTAAGCTTATGGGACTTAACTACGGGGTCATCAGTCCCTAAACTTACAAACTACTTATGAACTACTTACGAACTAGGACGGCACAAATATCCATGCCCGAGGGGGGATTCGAACCCCCGACCGTAGTGGCCGTGCTGACCGTGACTGGAGCGCCTCAGTCACCTCGGCCACCGCGGCCGGCATGGTTATAATCGAAGAAGTTATTACAATGCTGCTAAGATAGCTTTTATGTACTGATTTTAATATATTAGTAATAGGGCGAGTTCGGAACTACAGTTATCGTCAAATCATGTTTTCTTCTTCATTAACATTGGTGCATGTATAGCTGCTTATAATTTCGGTTACTTATGTGTCTGTTACTCACGTCTGTTGTGCATCATGGTGTGCTTTCGCTGTATTTGTTTTACAGTTGCGTTTAAATGGTTTCTTAAATCGGTCTTTATTTCATTTTTCCTATGTCTGCTGCAGCTTTTATTTATGTCACATTACTGAGTTTTTGCTGGTATCGACCACAGTAACACGGACCGAGCCCACAGTGACATATAATCAATCGATGCACTATGTTAACAGTTTATTTATGTGTGTAAATGCATGTATTGTGTAGTAAGGTTATCTGTGTAATGTAATTATAATGTTGGGTAATATCTTAATTTTTTGTTTCAGACTAGTAAATTTAGCACTATAACCACCAGTTATTAGGAAAGGCTAACTAGCATTACTTATATAAAGGGTGTTTCACTAGGTGTGTTTACCTCTGTAACTTATGAAATAATAGGTGACGGGAAATTTTAATGCGGTAGTTCAACACAAGAAATGTTACACTTTCTACGGAGCTATGAACATAGTTTATTGTATCATTTTCCAAAGAGTTATAGCACAAAGATATAATTATTTAAATGGAACAATAGTTTTTTCTATCGTGCATTGGAATCGTTGAAACCAGCTGCGTCCAAATCAATTTAAACTACAGTCCTATCACTGTTAGTTTGGGAGCTACAACCCTTCAAAGTTTCAGGGGCAGATACCACACGCTGTACAAAGTACATGGCTGTGTGGTGGGTGATGGATGTTGTGGTGGGAAGTTGATTTACATGAGATGTTCAGATGTGTGTCCATGTTCCTCAATGCATAATGCAATGCGCCGTCGAAAGGATCTGCGGACGAGACGTAACATCGCCGGTGTGCCGGAGCGACATGCGTCCTCGATGCGCCGTTTTAGATTATCTGGGGATGTGGGCTCAGTGACATAAACAAGATCCTTTAGAGACCCCCACAAAAAGAAATCTACTGGTGTTAAATCGGGCGATCTTGTGGGCCATGAATGAGGACCATGGCGCCCCAACCATCTTCCTGCAAACCTGTTGTTTAGTTCTTCCACAACAGCACGCGCAGAATGGGCTGGGTGTCATCGTGCTGCATCCACATATGGACTCTCGTGTTTAGACACACATGGTCAAGGAGACCACTCAAACTGTCGGCTATAGAAGCGCGATATAACTCACCTGTCAGTGTAACTGGGAAGTAGTGTGGAGCGATGATTTCATCCCAAGGATGCCACATCGCACGTTAATAGACCACCTACATTGACGGTCGACAGGTCGTAACCACCGAGGATTGTCTGCGGCCCAGTAGTGCATGTTATGGCGATTCACTGCATCATAATTTGTGAACGTGGATTCATCAGAGAACATAACACTTTGTAAAGACTCCAGCGTGATATTACGCATGGCCTACTAACAGAATGTCACTCTTGCACGGAAATCGTTCCCATGCAGCTCCTGGGTCAGTGACAGGCGGTATGGGTGAAACCTGTGGCCGTGTACTACACGCCACCCAGATGTGAGACTGACACCAGCGACTGCAGCAACGGCTCGTAAGCTGACATGAGGATCGTGGTGTAGTGCAGCTAAAACAAACACCTCCATCTCCTTACTTTTTGCTGGTCTTCGTCTGTTACTGCGGTGCATTACCAAGCTGCCTGTTTCCCGAAGTCGTTGTTCGGCACGTAATAACGTAATGGCTTCCGGGGCTCTTCGCCTAGGATATCTCACGGCATACGCAGTGGCTGCTTCAGTGCCATCGTGTCGGCACTCGCCGAGCATCAGCAACATGTCAACGTACTCGTTGTTCGTGTATGCCATCTTAATCCGATGTGAGTAACTGTGGTATATTGAGCCCCGGTTGTTTGTGTGGCTCCAACTATCGGGTATGCAGCCGTGTGCGGCGACAGTCGGCAGTGTAACAGCGCATCGAGGAAGCTTCTCGCTCCGTGACACCGGCGACGTTACATCTCGGCCGCACCACATTTAGAAGGCGCATTGCATTATGCGCAGCGTTTGTGGTATCTGCCCCTTAAACTTTGAAAGGTTGTAGGTCCCAAACTAACAGTGATAGGAATGTAGTTTAAATTGATTTGCACGCAGCTGGTTTCAACGAGTCCAATGCACGATAGAAAAAACTAATGTTCCATTAAAAAAATATATCTTTGCGCTGTAACTCTTTGGAAAATGATACAATAAACTATGTTCATAGCTCCAAAGAAAGTGTAACATTTCTTGTGTAGTCCTACCGCATTAAAATTTCCCGTCACCTATTATTTTATAAGTTACAGAGGCAAACACACTTAGTGAAACCCCCTGTATATATATATATATATATATATGATTGAGTTTGATGTACGTATAGTGAAACAGCATAAGATACAGTGAACGTAAAATAAATCACGACACAAACAATTCAACATACTCTTACCACTTAAGAACAGAAAATCACGAAGCTGATAATATAAGAGGTCCAATCAAAATCTTTCAAATAACACAACAATTAGATTAAATTAGATTAGACCACTTTTCGTAATGATATGGAAAGTGTCACTTTAGTAAATGTTTTCTATACATGACAATCAATACTTTAAGGAATTTGTTATCGTCATTTTATATATTTATTTTAAGTTTTATCTAAAGTGTAAAAGGAGTTATCATTCAGCAATTCCTTTAATATCATTTTAAATACTAGTTGGATATCTGTCAGACTTTTGATAACTACTTGGTAACTGACCGAATATTTTGTTGCAAAATGTGGTGTCGCACAAGTACAAAGTGCGCGCCACCTACTTTCGCCGCGCGCCGCCATGCACGCACGGCGCGGCGTTCTCATGACGACAGCCACGAGCGCCCTCTGCTGCAACCCCGCTCGTGGCCACCACGGAAAGACACCGGTCACTTCGGACTGAGATAGCAACCAGTTAGGACCTTCGTAATCAGATAGGCACCAGTGAAGACTTTGCTGTTGTACAGGCACTAGGCAGGCCTCTAACAACTATGTATCAACATTCTGCAGTACTATGTAAAAGTTAAGTATTGTTACATTCTGTGCAATATATATCTTTCTAATTTACTCTAGTGTTTATAGTTTCTGGCTGCTCCCCTCCGTACCTGCACCAGCGTGCTATTTTTGTTCCGGTGTCGGGCTCATTCCACTCGGCCACCGACACCTACGACGAGGCTGGGACACAAAAGCGGCGACGAAGTTGGGACACAAAAGTGGCGACGAGGAGTGATAGAACCTTGGACCAGCCCGCTTGCAGCAGCCAGACAGCAGCAGTTGAGCACGTAGAAATTGCTCCCGCCCACCCACCCTTATTATAAGAATTTTGGGGGAACATATTCAGTTGCGTGTTTTGTGCACTTTTTTTGTTGCAGAGTGTCCTCTTTCATACTGCATTTCTGTTTTGCTATAATTTACTTGTATGCGCGGCGCCTAATCGGTCAGCATGGCCACTACCCCGAACCCAAACTTAATGGAAATTATTCAGTTACAGACGGCGCAAATTACCCAGCTACTCCAGGCGGTGGCCCAGCTCACAGCGCAAGCAGCTAACCAACAACAACAGCCGCCGCTTCAGCAGCCCACACCAGCCGCCGTACCGCTCCCTACGTTCCGCCAGTACAACGAACGTGAGGAAGAATGGAGCGACTACTTCGCACAGTTTCAAGAACTCGTCGCGGCTCATCAAATTACAGGTCAGAGAGTGAAGAACCTTTTCTTATCGATTGTGGGCCCCCAGACCTTCGTACTATTGCAGAAACTATTCCCTCACGCATCTCCTCGTGATGTAGACTTTGAACAAATTGTAGATGCACTGAATGCTCATTATGGGAGAAAAGTTCTTGTAGCCGCTGCACGATACCGATTTTTCAGACTTAAAAAATTACCGCAGCAGTCACACCAAGAATGGATTACGGAATTGAAGGGCTTAACCCGCCAATGTAAATTTACTTGCTCTTGTGGACTTTCGTATAGTGACGTGATGTTGAGGGATGCGATTACGCAGAATATTCAGGACCCCAGAATTAGAGCAGCAATTCTGAAACAGTCTGACCCCTCATTAGACAGTGTACTGCAGCTTATAGAAGCGCATGATACTTTTGACTTAGCTGATGTAGAAATGCAAAGCCATAGTGTAAATTCAGAGCGCCGTAACGGACGCTTTCCTAGCCGTAGTTCTCAGTGTAGCACTAGTGGTTCTTACAATAGTACAGGCCGTGCTGAACAGACAGTGAACAGTAGCCAGTGTAAAAGTGCGACGCAAAGGTCGCCCCGTCGTATTAGAAACAGTGATTTGAATAAAGGGCGCCAACGCTCATTTCAGAAAAATGTACGTAAATCTTGCCCCCAGTGTGTGTCTCGCCACAAGCGTGCTCATTGCCCTAGTCGCAACGCAACCTGTTATCAATGTGGCAAATCAGGACATGTACAGTCTGTGTGTATGCAAATTAAAAACTCAAAGAACGGTACCGTTAGAAACAGTGCTTCGCAGAGTGCGAGAACAGTTCATTCTGTAAATGTTATACGGGCTGTGGAATTGAACAGTGCTTTCCTTGGATCTCAATTGCAAGAAAGTAGTTCTGAGCCTATGGCAAAACTATATAGTGCACCACGTAGCAAGCGCCGACGAGCGCGTAAAACAGTGCAACGGAACAGGGTTCGGGACAAGCAAAATGACTATGAACAGTGCATTCCTGTAGTGAAAATAGTGCCTTCTGCAACTGCTCATTGTACTAGTTCCCAGTACTGTGTAGATGGTGACAGTAGACTTGGAGTAGCTACTCAAAAGTTTAGTGCAGTAGTTAGTGACTCTGTAGTAGCCTCGCATTGCGCGGACGCCGATCCGGCGGTAGTGCCATCTAGTGACAGTGTTGTTAATCCGCTGCGTGCCGAGTCTGCGCCTCTCACTTCACTACGCGGCCCGCGCAAGGGCAGTAAACAAACCGTAGCAGACGTTGCCCACATTCGCGCACCTGTCGTGCGCCAGAAGCACAAACTTTTTGTCAATCTCTCCATAGAAAATAAGACTGTGCAATTTCAGCTTGATACTGGTTCCGCTGTCACATTAATAAATAAAGATACTTATGAACTTCTGGGTTCGCCAAAATTGTCGCCGTCACAGCAAGTGTTAACAGCTTATACAGGTGAAAATATTCCCGTCCTAGGAACATGTAGCCTGCCCGCCTCTTTTCAAGGTGTAACAACAACAGTTGCTTTTGTAGTTCTTCAGGCCAAATCGACACAGAACATTTTTGGACTAGATGATTTTGACTTGTTTGGCTTATCAATTCAAAGAGATGTGCTTCAAATTTCGTCAGTAGTGCCTCAGGACAAAATCAATGCTTTATGTGACAAATATAGTGACTTGTTTTCGCCGGAACTAGGTTGTGCAAAAGACTTTGTGGCACATGTAACTTTAAAAGAATCTGCAGTTCCAAAATTTCGTAAAGCTAGACCAGTGCCTATCGCCTTGCGTGATACAGTTGCCGAAGAACTTACACGTTGGCAAGATAGTGGGGTGATTTCTCCTGTTTCTGCGAGTCAGTGGGCCTCGCCTATAGTAATTATACCCAAGCCGTCAGGAAAACTTCGTCTCTGTGCGGACTTCAAATCAACAGTAAACAGTCAAACAATTGTAGACACTTATCCCCTGCCCAGACCTGACGAACTAATGGACAAATTAGGACAGTCTCGCTTCTTTTCTACGATTGATTTAGCAGAGGCATACTTACAGATTCCACTTGATGACGAGTCAAAAAAATTTTTCGTCATTAATACTCACATGGGCCTTTTTCAATTTCAACGCCTACCCTTTGGCAGTTCTTCCGCCCCTGCTATTTTTCAGCGTTTTTTGGAACAGCTGACAGTTTCTGTACCGTGTTGCTCGAACTATTTAGATGATATTGTGGTATCCGGACGTACAGTTGAAGAACATTTAGCAAACCTGGAGTGCCTTTTCAAAGTTTTGACTGCAGCAGGTCTACGTTGCAATAAAGCAAAGTGTTCGTTTTTTCAAACTGAAATAGAGTACCTAGGCCATGTGATTAATGCCCAAGGAATCCATCCCTTAGTCAGATAGAAAAGGAGGCCTTAGCAATCATTTACGGCGTCACAAAGTTTCATCATTATCTCTATGGCAGAAAATTCTATTTGTTGACGGACCACAAGCCTCTCACGTCGTTGTTCTCACCCACAAAGCCAATTCCGCCACGTACGGCACAAAAGCTTCAGAGATGGTCCTTGATATTGTCTAATTATCAGTATGAGATTTTGTACCGACCTACCACTAAACACGCCAACGCGGACACACTTTCCCGACTTCCGGTTGGCCAGGATGTGTCGTTTGATTCTTCGGAAATGGCATGTTGTCAGATAGACTCCAGAGATGCTTCCGCTGTCGCAGACTTTCCTTTGAACTCTCGTCGGGTTGCACAGGAAACAGCTGCGGATGCAGACCTAAGTGTGGTAGCACGTTTTGTTCGCTCAGGGTGGCCTGCCAGAGCCAAAGATATTGATCGGCCTCTGGTTCGACGTTATTTTGCACAACGTCATGCATTATCTTTAAGTAAGGGTGTACTGTTGTTGCATACCGACAACGACCAAGCAAGAGTGATTGTTCCTCGTTCCCTGCAACGAGAAGTGTTACGCCTCCTGCATCAAGGACATTGGGGCATTGTTAGGACAAAGCAACTGGCCAGACGTCATTGTACCTGGGTTGGTATGGACGCTCAGATAGGGAGCATGACGTCACAGTGTACTGTTTGTGCGGAGCATCAGGCGGCTCCTCCGCAACGTTTCTCAGACTGGCCACGCCCCAAGGGACCATGGTAACGTTTACATGTTGACTTTGCCGGACCATTCTGGAATACGCGCTGGTTAATTGTTGTAGACGCTTTCAGCAAGTTTCCTTTTGTGATTGCCATGAACTCAACGACGGCGTCTAGTACAATCAGTGCCTTAACATCAGTGTTTTGCATCGAAGGTTTGCCTGAAACTATCGTCAGTGACAATGGACCTCAGATTGTTAGTGCGGAATTTCAACAGTTTTGTCGTGTGAATGGCATTCAGCATATCACCACCGCACCTTTTCACCCTCAGTCCAATGGTGAAGCAGAACGTTTCGTTCGAACATTCAAGTCTCACATGGAAAAGATGAAAGGTCAGCACTCCAGGCAGCAAGCTCTTCAAATTTTCCTGTCTACGTATCGGTGCATGCCACGTGACGGCCCGTCTCCTGCCGAGCTGCTACACGGCCGCCGTCACCGCACTCTCCTTCACCTGCTGCAGCCTCCCACGCACCGAGTCGGTTCGTATGGCGCTACGCGTTTTCAGGTTTCCACGCCGGTGCTGTACAGGGTGTTTGCTGGAAACAAGAAGAAACTATGGCTGCCGGGCACCATTCAACGCGTGCTTGGTCGCAATATGTATATTGTACGTTCTTCCACAGGGTCGGAGCTCGGCGCCACGCAAACCAATTGCGCTTGCACAGGCCGCGCGATCCTGTCTCCGGTTTCTTGATTCCAGACCCAGTTCACCGCCAGGGAGCACAAACACATCGTTCGTCAACGGGTCCAGCGTCCCCGGACTACGAGATCGTCCCGATGGAGATCGACGCGACGCCGCCGCTGTCGCCGCCGCAGATGACAGCGTCACCGAGAGGGACTCCGGGACCGTGCGTGCCGCCGCCGCCTGGGCCACGCACCTCAGAAGAAGATGACCTGCTCCCTCTGGGCGGGGGGGGGGTGCGCCCTTCCCCAGGTTTCGGTGGGTTCCCTGGAGGATCGCAAGGCGGATGCCGGGGCGCGGACGGCGTCTCGATCCCAGCCTCAGCTACGACGCCCGTCCCACCAGTAACGCCCCCGCCCAGGCCCTCCTCCCAGTGCCGTCGCCGTGGCCCTCAGCCCTACGCCACGACGGCGCGGCGGTTTGGGGGGGAGGGGTGTGGTGTCGCACAAGTACAAAGTGCGCGCCACCTACTTTCGCCGCGCGCCGCCATGCACGCACGGCGCGGCGTTCTCATGACGACAGCCACGAGCGCCCTCTGCTGCAACCCCGCTCGTGGCCACCACGGAAAGACACCGGTCACTTCGGACTGAGATAGCAACCAGTTAGGACCTTCGTAATCAGATAGGCACCAGTGAAGACTTTGCTGTTGTACAGGCACTAGGCAGGCCTCTAACAACTATGTATCAACATTCTGCAGTACTATGTAAAAGTTAAGTATTGTTACATTCTGTGCAATATATATCTTTCTAATTTACTCTAGTGTTTATAGTTTCTGGCTGCTCCCCTCCGTACCTGCACCAGCGTGCTATTTTTGTTCCGGTGTCGGGCTCATTCCACTCGGCCACCGACACCTACGACGAGGCTGGGACACAAAAGCGGCGACGAAGTTGGGACACAAAACAAAATAATTCACCCCTTTCTGTGCCAAAGTTATACTTGACCTTGAATAGTGAATATCACCCTTGCTCCTAGCGTTGTAGCTATGCACACTGCTATTACTTTTGAAATGGGTCGTGTTGTTAATAACAAATTTCATAAGTAATTATATATATTGTGAAGCTACAGTGAGGATCCCTAAATAAATGTCTGCAGGATGATCTTGGGTAAGCTCCACCCATTACTCTGATTACACGCTTTTGTGCAATGAATACTATCTTACTCAATGTTGAATTGCCCCAGAATGTAAAATAAATATTTTAAAAGAGATCGACATTTATACACTATCAACGACAAGCATTAATAAAAATTCTTAACTAAAGGAGGTGATACACTAAAATTATTTAGATAATTTTATTGATATTTTAAAATTGGGATAAAAACTAAGCTACATGATGCATGTTAAAATAACACTGCTAACATAACCCTACTGCATCAAAGATTGTTTTACAGAGATAAATAAATAACATCTAACATAGAACATCGCTGGCTGATCTGTCACTGACAGCTGTGTCAGTATCATTGCAGTCCATACCGTCGAAAATTGTATAATCTTATATAACTAGGAACTACATTAGACACAAGTAAAATAAAATAAGAAGCAAATTATAAAAAATTGGATTCATTTACACGCAGCAATAAGATAGGTACAGTGACAAGACTCAACGATGCACATTGTACATCAGTACAGACAAGTAATGAACCAGAGATTTAAATAGTTACACATGTACAAATATTAATGAAAATATGTTTACCCGATAATAGCCTGATGTGGCCATAGTGCAGGCCTTTTGCTTGTATATTAAAAGAGATAAATTAGAGCTATTTTCTCAGAATTGTGGTAATGTCTCCGATTATAAGGCATTTAGTGCCTCACATATGTTTAACGAAATTAATGTATGATATACAAGTAGTAATAATAATAAAAGAATAAGAAAAACCAACTTTGAAATTAGGTGACCAATAGAACTTCATCTCGATATTCATATTAAAATTGTGTTCCTTTATTTCTTGCACGAATTATATTTACTAGAGGAAAATCTGCTTCAGCATGAACTTTGTGTGTTACTAAGGCAGCTTGGAGCAAAACCTTTGTAAGTGTGAACCACGTGATAGTGTGTGAACATATTGATCTAACATTACAACAAATTTCTTCATACTTATTAAATGTTGCACTTCGAATAAAATTGCTTTCAGAACTAAATTTATTGACATCCGCGAACTTTATTACTGTCAAGTACCACCATGGAATGGACGAGCGCTGTAAACTACCTCGCTACGGAGAGCGCGGTTGCTCCCCTTTGTAACAGAACGGAACCTTGAACTAACTTCGTCTTAGGGGATGACCTATTCCTGCTACGTTGGGCTCGTTGCTGTTCATAACGTATACATTTATTTGTAAAACTAAACTTTCAATTTAAAAGTCAGGGAATGTTTAACTAGGGCGGCATCCACTAAAAATGGACTGCAATATGAGGTTTGCGTGTTTACTAAATCTGTTTATTTCCCACTGCATGATTACGTCTGGCGATAACCGCTAAATCCCACAATATTTCTAACAAAGTAGCTACATGTATGTTTCATCATTTGGATAACGTTCTCAAATTGATTGCGATGAAAAAGTTCTGACTATTGTTCAAAATCAAAGTCCATACACAACCGTCATATATTCTATGGATATTAAATAATAACAGCTGCAGGATCGGAAGTTACGTCTATTCTTTCGGAACAGACGCCGCATGTATATATATAATATGCCGGTGACGGGCAATGATCCTATCGTTAGTGGGGAGGGGTGGGCAAGTTTGAAGCCCTTACTCTTACGGGAATTAGTTAAACTACGAGTTTGAGTACTATGGGCAGGGCGAAGCTGGGAATTTGTATCTGACGGGAGGCGTGCATGGGTAATCCTTGCAGGTGCGGTGATCACTGTGTCCCCAGTGGTGTAGGGGTCAGCGCAACTGCCTAGAAAGCAGGAGACCCGGGTTTGAATCCCGGCTGGGTACACATTTTCAGCTTTGCCCAATCGCAGTTGATGTCATATATTCTATGAATATTAAATAATAATAGCTGCAGGATCAGAAGTGACGTCTATTCTTTCGGAACAGACGCCACATGTGTATACTATTGTTTCTCTTTAAAATACATTATTATCCGCAATATAAATGTTCCAGATAATATGTTTATACCAAACATTGCGTCTTCATGAGCCCTCGCTCGTTACGGTAGTTCAATTACAAGTGAATTAATATTAGTTTTCTGAATAACATCTGATATGAAATTAATATAAGTGATGTCAACACATCATGTGAATCGTGTTGTTCTCCTCTTTCATTTGCTACTACGTGGTAATCTTTAACTCTAATAGTGTCAGAGTAGTATTCAAAAATAAAGACAATGTAGATTTTGGCAGGAAAAATGGCAGTTGGACTTGACGTCACGTCCGCCCCCATGTCAGGCCCGCGTGCCTGGTTTCCACGTGCTCTCGGCTCGACGCGCCGATGGGAAACCGGGCGAGGCTTACCTCCTCGCAGCGGCCGTTTGCCCGTTCACTCGTCGCACGTTTAGACGCTTTCTGCTGTCAAATCAGCGCGCTTTGCGCTCCAAACGGTTTTGCACAATGTTGTAACGTCACGACTTTGGACGTCCTCTCTCTGGTAGAAATATATGTGTTGCCCTTAGGTTTGTTAAAATAGTTTGTAAGCGTAGAGACTGATAACCTCACTAGTTAAGTCTCATAGATTAAGGTTCCAATCCCAAGTAGTACCGTGACCCACTATTCAAAGCTGACTCACGCGTGTGGGGAGTTACGGTTGATATGGGTCGTGTGAGGTAAGAAAAGGACAAAAATCAGGGTATCAATAAATTTAATTAGTCAACCAATTTATGTACGTAACTAATCAAAAGTGTTGATGGACGTACAAAAATCCATACTTGCATGTGACTGATCCTGGTCAAGAGGAGACATGTCAAAAATTCATCAGTATAACTTTTGAAAATGAACGGCTTCCACTAATCTGAATGTAACATTTACATGTTAATTTTCGTATGTGATGTTACACTTCATCAATATAGCATAGAATGTTTCATTTTGTCCTTTGCAAATAACCAGCTAGAAGATCTGCCTTCTTGGAGGGCTTAATGAGTGATATTTCTCAAGCCACAGTGACCCTTTGTTGGAGATCAGGTAGGATATTGTTAAGGAACTGGGAAGTGGCGATAATGCAGCATGGAAATCTTTTCCTGAAACCACGAATTATTAAGCTCTATCTTCATGTCACTTCCTATATGCCTCTAGTAGTTCATGTATATTAAAGAAATATGGGATTCCAGGAAATAAAAAGAATTAGGCTAAAACTGTCAGAACATATCTGGAGCCATCTTCAAGTATCATCACGACTACTGAAGTTCATCAGACAACCTTACTATCGCACCTAAGCGGGAAATGATTTAGATACAATAACTCATCTTTAGAAGGTAATATCAACAATAAGGAAAAAAATGTAAGCCAATAACAACATGGATCACAGAAATTAATGTAAATTTCTTTATATAATACTGACCATGTTACTATCAGGAAAGATTATTAACGGTATGATTTGACGGATGTCGCTGATTGGAGAATACTCATATCCGAAGATGTTCGCAATGTGAAATGGAAAATAGGTTGTGACCATTTTCGAAACAGGGAAGCTTTATTTGACTCTCTATCTAGGCACGAATTAAAAACAAAATGTGACGTGCAGTATCTTGAATAAAAGTGATTTAACATTGAGATTCCAGTAGGGAAAACATGTTGAATGGTTTACTCTCCAGCAACTAGTTACCTTCTCTCTTCTGGTGAATTTAATTTGCTGTTTCCAATAGTACTAGTGAAAAATCGACAATTCTGGATATGCTATAGGCTACAGACGAGGTGCAAGGTCAATTCGTTGCGACTATGAAACGACAAAAATAGGAAAAGAAAACAACTCCAGGTTCATCAAAAATATAAAATTTTGTAAAAAATCCTAATACTGTATGAAAAAAGAGACGATATAGCTTTTTAAGTGATTAATATTGGAAAACTGAAGTAATTCAGTTTATGCCTAAGAAAACTGGTATCTTGTTTACCTGATGAAGGACAAATTTCTACAATAACGGCGGTTTATAAGTACTAGTCGTATTACGATTAAAGTATGATATTGTGTTAGAAGAAGACATCTTGATTTGGAATATGGTAAATCAAAAGATTATCTTATTCTTCACCAGAAATATTGAATGAATTTATAAATATTCTAAGGAACTGTTTGAAATGATTTGTATGGACAAAACTTATTTGCTCAAATGTGTCTTTTGCGTAACTTTTCAGGACAGTAGAGAAAATGTATATAATTTTTAGCTTGTTTCTACTAAGTGGTAAAACATTTTTATGACTCATAGAAAAACAATGGCTACAAGATTCTGAACAACCCCTTGGAGTGTTCATTGTGCTGTAATAAAAGTACTAACAGAAAAAATTTTATGAGATTGTCGCTGTATTTACCAAATGAAGTGCCTAACGAGAAAATTTAGAGAAAATAGAGGATATGCACTAAATCTTTAGATTGCCCTCAGAATTTTCACATTTCTTTGCTATCTTTAACTTTTGCATACTGTAGTAGTAGATCGGTAAGAAAGTAATTTGTGAAATGAGGGTTATAGTCAGAAATATCTCAGAATAGATATAAGAAGCATCCCCTCAGGGGCTCAGCATTAATTTGCTGAGTACGGGCTTGGCGAACCCGGGGTCCTGAGCTGTGGGCTGTGTCGCGCCAACAGTCCGCTACACCGTAAGCTCTGTACGTGCTTCAACGACCATCGTTCGGCGCGACGGTGGAACGTTGTACGTTTCAGAGCCCGGGGATCTTGGCTTAATCGCCCGGGTCGCGAGGACGGTACAAACCTCTATAAAAAAAAACCTCAATCTCAAGGTGTGCTACGTGCCGAGGAGATGCATGGCTGTTGAGGTTGAACAGCCGCTAGCGAGCAACCTCTGAAGAACCTGCCGCACCTCAGTTGTATAAGGCTTACCCAGGCAAGCGGGGCTCTGCCTGGGTGGACCTTTATTTCCCTAGCTGCTCGTGGGAACACGATGAAAAGGACCCAAAGCAACGCTGGTGGGCGTTTAACCACCGTCTCTAAGAGAGGAAAAGTAGACTTCAATGCTGAGACTTATGACCCCCAGTCGTTCCCTTCCTTGGCCACGCCATGGGAGGAACGCAGATCTCGTAGCCGAGGACAACAATATGCTCCAAGGTATTTAGTGTGTACTAGGACTGATGGTGAATCTTTCGTGAACACGAAGCCTCTCTTTTTCGTCGAGAACTTGGAGGATAAGTTTGGAGAAGTAGACGGCATGTCGAAGATGCGATCGGGATCGGTTTTAATAACGACGTCATCCCCAGCACAGTCACGGGCTTTGCTCGCCTGTGACAAGCTGGGTGATGTTCCCATTACTATCACCCCACACAAAAGCCTGAACATGGTACAGGGTTTGATTTTTCATAGGGATCTCCTTTTGCAGTCAGATGACGAACTCCGCAAGAACTTGGAACGTCGAGGTGTCCACTTTATAAGGCGAGTCCATAGGGGTCCGAAGGACAACAGGGTCGCCACTGGTGCATTCATCTTGGCCTTCGAGGACGACTCATTGCCTGAGAAGGTCAAGGTGATGATTTACCAGTGTGACGTAAAGCCCTACGTTCCTCCCCCTATGCGCTGTTTTAAATGCTGGAGGTTTGGGCACATGTCCTCCAGGTGTACCGCCAACTCCACCTGTCGGGACTGTGGTCGTCCATCGCACCCAGACCTCCCTTGTACACCACCTCCCATTTGTGTTAACTGTGGACAGCAGCACCCACCTTGCTCGCCTACCTGCTCTGTACTGCACAAAGAACGGAAGATCATGCAATACAAAACCATGGATCGGCTGTCTTATTCCGAGGCCAAGAGGAAATATGAGAAACTCCACCTGGTCAGCATCAAAACATCCTATGCAGTAGCTACAAAACCATCTCCGCAGACTAGTTTACCGACAGTTCCGTCTATCACAGTGGGCCCTCGAGCCCAACCGTCACCATCGGCCCCCTTGGTGGTAGGGGGCACATCTCACACTGTTGCTTCCAAAGCCCCTGCCTTGGAAGCAAAAACCCCCCAACAAATGGGGACATCGGTCCCCACACGTGAGCCAGAGCTACCACAGCCTGCTCTGGCTCCTCTCGCGAGGAAGGGATCACTTGAATCCCTTTCTCCCTCGGTTTCTCCCACTGGCTCAGTGGATGCCAGTGAGTGGCAGCAAGTGCCATCCAAAGCTGGTCGTAGGGCCTCAAGGACAACCTCCGTCCCTGAGACTGAGTTTGCCAAGCCCTCCCAGCGTGAGAGGCCGAAGGATCAGCGCGAGAAACAAAAGAAAACCAAAACAAAAGATTCTCAAGTGGCTACCATGCCACCACAAAAACCGTCTGCTTCCGAGGACGTGGTGGAAATCCTCGCGTCCCCTGAAGATTTGGCAATTGCCAAGTCTTTGGAAGCAATGGACGTTGGGGCTCTGCCTCCTGAGTCAGTGACTGCAGAGAAACCTGTGGGCCCTACTCCACCAACTACATAAATATGCCCAGTACGCCAGGAGATAGTGTGGTGCTGCAGTGGAACTGTGGCGGTTTCTTCCGCCACTTGGCCGAGTTACAGCAGTTGCTCTGTCACTACCCTTCCCTCTGTGTTGCTCTACAGGAAACTTGGTTTCCTGCTGAACGGACTCCTGCCCTTCGTGGGTATAGGGGTTATTATAAAAACCGTACAACACACAACAGGGTATCCGGAGGAGTCTGTCTTTACGTTCTTGCCACTGTCCCCAGTTCACCAGTGCCACTTACCACAGTGCTCGAGGCGGTGGCCGTGAGAATTCGGGCACGACAGGACATTACCATCTGCTCACTCTACCTTCCTCCGGATGAGGCAGTGTCTCCTGCAGACCTTGCGAATTTGATCGCACAACTTCCCCCACCATTCCTTCTATTGGGGGATTTCAATGCCCACAACCCCTTGTGGGGTGGCTCTCAGGTCTCAGGTCGCGGTAGGGACATTGAAGTTCTACTAGCACAGCTGGACTGCTGCCTTCTTAACACCGGTGCCCCCACACATTTCAGTGTGGCGCATGGCACATACTCGGCTATAGACCTTTCTCTCTGCAGCCCAAGTCTTCTACCACAGCTTCATTGGGGGTCCACGTGACCTATGTGGTAGCCACCACTTCCCCATCCATATCTCTCTTCTCCAATATCAACCTCCAACTCGCTTGCCCCGTTGGTCCCTGAGTAAGGCTGACTGGCCTGCTTACACCTCAGCTACTAGGGCGATTCCTCCAATCCCGGATGACGTTGATCAGGCTGTTCATCACATTACTAGCGCCATCATTTCCGCTGCTGAAGCCAGTGTTCCGACCACCACTGGCTCAGTTCGGCGCAAGTCAGTTCCATGGTGGTCTGCAGAGATTGCTGAGGCCATCAGGGAACGTCGTAGGGCACTCCAGCGCCACCGGCGCCACCCTTGTATAGAGCACCTGATCGCTTTTAAACGTCTTCGGGCTCAAGCTCGGAGGCTGATACGCCAGAGTAAGCAGGACTGTTGGGAGAGATATGTTGCTACCATTGGCTCGCGTGCCGCACCATCTCGGTTGTGGTCACAGGTTCGGCGCCTTTTTGGGTACCGACCACAGGCGGGAATCCCCAGCTTGAACATTCGGGGTACTATATGCATGGATCCAGCTGCTATCTCTGAACACCCGGCGGACCATTATGCGACTTCTGCGTATATTGCGGGCTTCCGCACTCGCAAAGAACAGTTCGAGCGGAGGCAGCTATCTTTCCATACACGTCGGCGAGAGCTATATAATGCCCCATTCACTGAGTGGGAGTTCCAGAGTGCCCTCACTGCTTGCCCTGATACCACCCCAGGGCCAGATAGAATCCACAAACAGTTCCTGCGCCACCTGTCACAGGAGTTTAAAGACCAACTTCTCGCCCTGTTCAACCACCTCTGGGCCGAGGGTAGTTTCCCATCTCAATGGCGGGACAGCATCGTCGTTCCAGTAATAAAACCTGGCGCTGATCCACATGTGGCAGACAGTTACCGCCCAATTAGCCTCACCAACGTTCCTTGCAAGCTCCTGGAACGTATGGTGAGTCGGCGGCTCATGTGGGTTCTTGAAGACCGTGGACTCCTTGCCCCACAACAAGGGGGATTCCGCCAGGGACGTTCTGCATTGGACAATCTAGTTCCGCTGGAGTCGGCCATCCACACTGCATTTGCCAGGCGCGAGCACCTGGTTGCAGTCTTTTTCGATCTCCGAAAGGCTTATGATACCACCTGGCGCTACCATATTCTAGCTACACTGCATGGCTGGGGCTTGAGAGGACCGCTTCCACTGTTCATACAGAACTTCCTCTCACTCCGCACTTTTCGGGTTAGGGTTGGTACCCACCTCAGCTCCCCACGCACCCAGGAGAATGGAGTCCCACAGGACTCCGTCCTTAGTGTTCCGCTGTTTCTAATTGCCATCAACGGACTTGCTGCAGCAGTAGGGTCATCGGTGTCCTCCTCACTGTATGCCGATGACTTTTGTATGTATTACAGTTTGACTAGTATTGGTGTCGCTGAAAGGCGGTTGCAGGGAGCCATTCAAAGGGCGCATTCCTGGGCTTTAGCGCATGGGTTCCGGTTCTCTGCCTCCAAAACTCGAGTTATGCACTTTTGCCACCGTCGGGCGGTGCACCCAGACCCAGAACTGTACTTAGGTGACGACCTTCTGCGTGTTGGGCATGTTGGGCATGTTGTTCGATGCCCGGCTCACGTGGGTTCCCCACCTACAACAGCTTCGACACAAGTGCTGGCGCCACTTAAACATACTGCGCTGCCTCAGCCACACTGCTTGGGGGGCCGCCCGTCCAACTCTCTTACGACTTTATAAGGCTCTCATCCAGTCCCGCCTGGACTATGGGAGCCAGGTGTATGACTCGGCAGCCCCTTCTGCGCTTCGGGTCCTAGACCCCATCTTAAATGCTGGTGTTCGCTTGGCAACGGGAGGCTTTCGTACAAGCCCGGTAATGAGCCTCCTCGTTGAGGCTGGGGTTCCCCCACTGCGTTACCGTCGGCAACACTTGTTGTCTTCATATGTCGCTCGTGTCCACACCTCAGACCATCATCCGCATCACAGGCTTCTCTTCCCAACTGCTGCACTCCCAACCCCTCAAAGACGGCCTCGGTCGGGTCTCCCGATTGCAGTCCGTGTCCATTCCCTTCTATCCTCCCTTGAATCCCTTCCCTTCCCTCCTACTTTCCACTACTCTTCCCAAACACCTCCTTGGTGTATTCCTCGTCCGCAGCTACGGTTGGACTTGTCCTGGGACTCAAAAGCCTCCATTTCACCATCGGTTCTTCGTTGCCAGTTCCAGGAAATCCTTGACTCATTCCACGGTGCGGAGGTCATTTATACCGATGGTTCCCTGGTAGATGGCCATTCTGGGTAGGCCTATCTCCATGGTGACCTTTTTGAACAGCGGTCTTTGCCAAGCGGAATTGGTGTGTTCACTGCAGAGCTGGTCGCTATCTTTAGAGCTCTGGAACATCTCCGAGCCTGCCCTGGGGAGTCGTTTGTCATCTGTAGCGACTCCCTGAGTGCTTTGCGAGCGCTCGACCAGTGCTTCAGCAAACTCTCTCTGGTGCAGAGTATCCAAGACACTGTTGCAGCTCTCCATAGGTCAGGTCGCTCAGTGGTCTTTGTATGGACCCCAGGGCACGTCGGCATACCTGGTAATGAGCGTGTGGACCAGTTAGCCAAGCAGGCCACCTCCTCACGCCGTCTTGACATTGGGCTCGTGGAAACGGACCTTAGGTTGATGCTGCACCGGAAGGTGCGAGACGCTTGGGGCTTGGAATGGTCTGCACTGAGTCTGCCAAACAAGCTTCGCACAATCAAACCATCCACAGCCACATGGAAAACCTCACTGAGGCCCTGTCGTCGAGACTCCATCGTGCTGTGCCGCCTCCGTATCGGGCACACTTGGTTGACACATGGCTATTTACTTCGCCATGAGCCACCGCCCGTGTGTCGCTGTGGTGGCGCCTTGACGGTGGTTCATCTCCTGGTGGACTGTACTGTTTTGGCCCCATTGCGGCGGTCTTTTAATCTTCCAACTACCCTATCCTTAGTGCTAGGGGACGATGCCTCCATGGCTGACTCTGTGCTCCGTTTTATCCGTGCAGCCGGTTTTTACAATTCTATTTAATGTAGGGTGATTTCTCCTGACTTTTTAACCGTATTTTAATGTTTTATATCTTCTGATTAACAGACATTCGTGTTGCTGTGACATTTGTGACTGGCCCATCCATTTTTATCTCAGTGACCAGCCAGCCACGGATTCTCATTTCAAATTTTAGCATGATTGACTAACTTGTTTTATTGTTTTATTTTTATATCTGTGCTGTTGGTTTCTCTACATGTGTTGTTTGTGCAATTTCATCGGTGACATGTACTCCTCTTGAGTATTCATATGGTTGTTTCCAATTAAATGGACATTCTTTGTTGGGAACAGGGGACTGATGACCCAGTAGTTTCGTCCCCTTTAAATAATAACAACAACAACAACATATAAGAAGCATATGAATTCAGACAGCTAATGTTTTACACTGTTGAAACAATTAGAGGAACACTTTTACGAGTCCGAGTAATTTTAACCATTTATAACTTAAGAAGTTGATTCTGGGCTTAGCTGTGTCAACAACCTTCCGCTACATTGTTGGAGAAGTATGCGCTTTTGCAGTGACGCCGTCCGGATCTTAGAACTTCAAACAAGGATGTGTCGAGGAATGTGAATACAGGTGAGAGCTCAGAAATTCATGCGAGCTTTAAGCTGGACTACTGATGCGTTATAAGCAGCAAAAATTGCCCAACGCTACAGTGTTCTTTTCACGCGATGGAAAGGCCGTCCGACCCATGTTGCAAATATTCCATAGTATGTTTCTATTTGACGTCTTCGCAATTGTACTCTGAAAAGCGGTTGCTAGTTTATGTATCACGCGGTTGTCTTATCTGTGACTTAGAATTACATAAAGGATACTCCGCCGATTAGAACTGATAAAAAGGCCGTTGATTAGCACACATCTCGTGGACTATAACGGTAGTGTTCTCTTAGGAGTGTGGGAGTAAGTCACGGAGGTACCGCTCGTGACAACACCAACCTACTGAATTCATATCTGAGCTTCGCAGGTTCTGACACAATCGCAGAGGCGACAAAATAAGTTGTGTCATGCGCGCAAGAGGACGTAACAATACTGTAGTGATATTTGATACTTACGTGCTACCATTAACCCACCTGCAAGCTCACTTAAATTTCTGAGGACAAGGTTGTGTTTCGCATTTGTCGACGCCGTGATGTTTGAAGCAAGATACATCTAAAACACACTCTTCTTATTCTGTTGTTCTTCGATTGGAAATGCTATTCATTTTTTTCTGCTCGAGTACGAAATAAGCTGTATGCTACAGATATAATAAGTGGTCCTTAATAAATCATTAATAAATAAATGCAGAGTGAGGGGTAAGCGACACAGCCAAGCGCGCGTTTGCCCAGATGTCAGAGTGAACGAGGAGGTGCGCTCCACAGCAACAGCGGGCAGCAATCGCACTATCCCTACGCTTTGCTGCTGCCCTAATACCATCAGCTACGACTGAGACATTTGTCTTCACCCGCAAGAACGCAGCAGGTTCTGCCAGACATCCTGCATACTACACCGTCTTCATACGCATGACTGCACGTTCAAAATACACGATGAAATAAAATTTTCAGTCTAGAAGTAGCTGCTCTTGTATCAGATGAATTGTAGGTTTTGTAGCTAACGTAAGAGGGAAAAGTTCTTTTTCTGTTTTACTCGAGTAGTTGTTACCTCATAGGTAGATGGGAATCTACAGAAATGTTCCTTTTGAAGTGAGAAGGAGAAAACGATAAACCAGTCTTCGATAACTCAGTCGGTATCGAAAGCTGGCTCATGACAAAAAGTGAACACCAGAGAAATCGAAAGTAGCGAATATATCAGATATTGACTGAATGCTGATATTCATTTTTTTTCCTGCGAAAAAGCCTTGTTCATGTTTGTTACTATCTATTCCGAAAATTGAATTAATTTTGTGAGGAAAACAACAAAAGTAATAGATGAAACTATGAATTCAATCGGTTGGCGTTGTAGTGAGCGGCAGGTTAGTGACGTATTCCGACACTCCTAAGAGAACCGTACCGTGTTAGTCCACGAGATATGTGCTAATCAACGGCCTTTTTTATCGATTCTAATCGGTGTATCGTCCATAATGTAATTCTCAGTCACAGATTAAAAAAACGCGTGACATACAATCTGTCCCCGCCTTTCTGAGTACAACTGCGAAGACGTCAAGTTTCTAAGGTACCACAGAATCTACTATGCTGCCAAGAAAGTCGGTCCCTGCCAGCACGACATACTCATAAACACATAAAGCGTGCAAGTTGCTTCCTCCAACGACAGCCGGCCGCGGTGGCGGAGGAGACTGAGGTGCTTCAGTCACGGTCTGCACGGCCACTACGGTCGGGGGTTCGAATCCCCCCTCGGGCATGGATATTTGTGCCGTCTTTAGTATAAGGTAGTTCATAAGTAGTTTGTAAGTTTAGGGACTGATGACCCCGTAGTTAAGTCCCATAAGCTTAACAAACATTTGAACTTTTTTTTGGCAATGCATGTGCCGCGCCTACACTTAGAGACAGGAAGGTTCCGAAATATTATGTAAATGCAAAGAATCGATAGACTAGGAGGCAATTGTGCTTCAGGTAGACGACAGGAGTGACTGATGTGAAGTTATACGTTCACATTTTATCCCAAAACTCTAGAGTAGAGAGGTGAATCTTGTATAAACTGCCTATAAATAGTAACAAAGAATTAATAAATTTACGGTCTAGCTATCGTAATGATTTTGAGTAACGCTAGAAATTACTTCTGCTCATATAAATAAGACGATACATAGAAGCTGTTTATATGAGCAACGAACAACAAGCATTCTACTCTTTAACAGACAGTGGAGAGAATTAACATCAGGGCTTGAGGGGTATAGTGCAACACGCTATGGATACCAACACGATGAGCGAAGTTGAGAGGGATGGGGAAGACCGACTCCAGTTCAACAGCTGCGTTAGATTACTACGTCAAAAACAGTGGCAGCTTCACTGCGAATTAGAACAAAGCATATCCAACCACGCATGGTTTCCATTTTCAGCTTCAGCACGGAGGCATTACTGTACTTCTACATGCCTACTCTGTAAGTCACACCTAAGTGCCTCTCATTGCGTTAATTTCACTGTAACACTGTTATGATGAATGACATACGAGCAACTACATGGACTGCAGAGCCACAGTATATCAAATAAAGTGCCGCGGTGGAGTAGCCGAGCGGTCTAAAGCGTCTCGCTGCGGAGCGCGCGGTTGCTCGCCGTGGAGGTTCGAGTCCTCCCTAGGGCATGGGTGTGTGTGTTTGTCCGTAGGTTTGTTTTACCTAGGTTTAAGTAGTTTGTAAGCTACGGACTGATGACCACGCAGTTTGGTCCGATAGAATTACAAACATTTGAACAAACATATCAAATAAAGTCTTAGAAAGCTTCTGTACATTTCAGATTGAACTGAAATTACACCTATTTTCCAGCAAAGATGATCTTCAAACCATTATTACAATCTGAAATTAAAAGAAGATCCCCCAAGAGTAAATCAGAACGCAGTTCCTTTACTGTTCGTAGTAATTGGTATGGGGAGTTCCAAAAAGGAATATATGAAGGTCTAAGCCCCTTAAAATCTAAATTGACGATTTAAGAGGCAACCTCTGCAGCTCTACTAAATTATTTAAAGACATGCTGTTGTTTACCGTCTAGTAACGTTATCTAAAGCAATTAGAAAAAAAATTGTCCTCATGGATTCGTGGTGATTAGCTGTAAACTCTGTCAAACATCAGTTTCACGAACAAAGTGGCTCTGTGTGAAGAATAACGAGAGAGTGTCGCGAAACTGATAAGTGAGGTGGCGTAGCAAGTAACATAACAAATACATGTTACCTTTCGGTGAGATCTTTCACGAAATGTCAGTCACCAACTATAAAATGTTCAAATGTTTGTGAAGCTTAAGGGACTTAACTGCGGAGTCATCAGTCCCAAACCTTACAAACTACCTTACACTAAAGACGACACAAACATCCATACTAGAGGGGGAAATCGACCCCCAAACGGGGAATGGCGTCGCGCATCGGAGCATAGCACCGCAATGCGCTTGGCCACTCCACCACGGCTCACCAACTTTATCCTTACTAACCTCAGAATGTTTTTATTTTTTTTATCTTTTTTTTTTTAATCGGTGTTGCATTAAGTCAGAAAAAAAGAGGTCCCACGGTTATATTTAAGTTTTAACTTTTCTCATGCATAGTTCGATGTAGGAATGTCCTCGAATAGTTAGTAGATGACCTTATCATACATTATTTTATTGACAAGGAAAAATGTACAAGGACACATGCTTTATGTAACTTTTATAATATTATACAACATCACCAACATTTGTCGGATCCTTTAACCCATCCACAAACAACCCTCTTGTTCATTAATTTTGCGATTATTCCTCGTCCTCAATGTAAAACGCATGTTACACATAAAATAAGAAGTTCCAATGTCACGATTGTACACCTCTTCAAGTGTTACTTGCAGAGTAAACATGTTCACGATGTACTGGACGTAATAACCGAGATTATGTAATAATATATATATATATATATATATATATATATATATATATATATATATATATATATATATAATAAAAACTACTGATTAACTTTACAATGAAACAAAAACGAAAAGGAAATATCTGATGAATCATTGCTCCAAAATGCGGTTCAAAGTCGCCTTGTATTCTGTAAATGAATTAAGGGAAGTGTCCAAAGTGCATGTATTTGGACTAGTAATCTTAGAAATGACAGTAGTTCCTTACAATCCTGATTTTTCAGAGATACCGCTCCAGATGAACTGCAGGTACATCTTATTATTCTGAAAGTCTTGTTTGGTAGAGATCTGTAGTGGCTCATTACTACTGTTGTAAATTGACGCCAACACAAAAATGTGTAGACCAATGAGTTGATCAGTCCTTCTTTCTTCAGTGATGTTGAAGGCTGGAGATAAATGCAAAGCTAAAGGTAGAAAAAGGTAGGTCTAAAAAAGCCAACAACGGATACAGCATATGTACAACAAGCACATACTTCTTTATTGTCTGTTATGTTTATATTTTTGCTGTTTTTACTGTAGACTCCTTGAGTATAAGAAAACCTTCTTATCTCAATATTTTTCAAACACCAACTTGAGTGATGTTGCTGACGACATTTCTAACAATATATTTGGTATAATTTACTAAAACAGTTACTTCCTTCTGAAGAAGACTACCACAATGGTGTCGTACATTGGGTATGATCAGTAAAATATTACCTACAATTGTTTAACTGTGTGCTTATTAATCCTTGTCCTCATTGTTTCATAATGTATGATTGAAGTTTGTGTAGATATTATCGAAATATATTATGAATCTAAACAGAAGATACTTGTAAATGAGATCGTTTTGTTTATCTTGCTTCTTTTTTTAATTATTTTTTATAATCTGTAAATCTAAGGGACTTCACTATGTTGGTCTTCAGTCCCTAGGCTTACAAACTTCTTACACTAACTTAAAGTAACTTATGCTAAGGACAACAGAAACACCCATATCCGAGGCAGGAGTCGAACACCCGACGGCGCTCGGCCGCGTGCATCGCAGTAATGCGCATCTGTGCGCAAGGCCATTCTGCCGCGGCTTTCCTTCTTCCTCCAAAGCTACACCAGGATTAAATTTAGTAATTGTAAACAGAATTACTTTTTGCATTTCGTTTGAAGAAATATCATCACGAGAAGTTGAAATAAATAGCACTAACGAAAAAGCCAACCAATAGTTTTCGTTTTCACCCTGTGCACAAGCAGCATATTGTCTCACAGCACTAAAGACAATTTGCTACATTTCTTTTACAGTGGAACAACGAACAATTACGGAATTATAAATATAACGAAAACTAGTGCTATATATATATATATATATATATATATTTTTTTTTTGCTGGATAATGTTCCTCGCCTATGAATCAGAAATACAACGGAGAAGATATTTAGAAGTCGACTTTCGAAGGAGCCCCTTCTCATCCTCGCCAAGTTGGTGGGAACAGTTTTATTTTTGCTGTCAGAAAGTACTGTCTTGTTGTCTTGTGTGCGACGACGTTCTGAATACGTTGAAATAGTATAATGTACAGCATCACTACGTGTCTGTTCACGTAATGCAATACTAGTGGCCAGACTGAAATTCATAAATAGCTTCAGTGACTTTTTTCTTTATCATTCAATTTAAAACACGGGGTATATTGGAAAAAGAAAGAAACAGGGACAACCCAAAGAAAACGAAAAATATCGATACAGGCGCGCCACTTGGTATCGGTTTTGTATTTTATGCAGTACCATACTGTTCATCCGAATTAGAAAACAATAATAATGCAAATTTCACCTACAAATCAAGAGGTACGGCACTGTCTGTATAATTCGTTCAGTGAATGGTGGAGGGTACTGCGTTCAAATGTTAGTAAATCTATCGGACCAAACTGCGTGGTCATCAGTCCGTAGCTTACAAACTACTTAAACCTAGGTAAACTAAGCTAAGGACAACACACACACCCATGCCCCAGGGAGGACTCGAACCTCCACGGCGAGCAACCGCGCGCTCCGCAGCGAGACGCTTTAGACCGCTCGGCTACTCCACCGCGGCGAGGGTACTGCGTAACTGACTTCTTACAGTATTGTTTCGATCTTGATGGAATTTGACACACTTGACCTCAAATAACAGATAACATCACATTCTAGTCTACATCATGAAAATGTTCCCTAATTATATTTGGATGCAGCTGTGACGTTTGGCGTACCTTAATAGCTGTAAAAAACTGCTTTGAATACTAGAGAGAGTAAAATCTGCAGAATGGTGAAGCTTAACTACCCAAAAATATGAGTACTTTGTGTCTTTCGGAAGCTCGAGGACTGACGCCCTATTATCGGTTGTGGATGAACATAAATATATTTGTGAAAATTAATAATATGTTGGTATGTGTGGACTATATTGACAGGTTTGTTAATTAAAATCAGTGCCCGTGTATGTTCTTGTGAGCGGTCCCCTGCTCAGCGAGTGTTTAGTCACAGAGCTGCATGTCAGCTGCTCGCCCAGCCCCCTCCACCCGTGACGTAGCGCGCCACCTGTTTGCTCGCTGCTGCTGCTCGCAGCCGGAAACACAGCAGCCGAGGAGGTGGCTCTGAATGAGCGAGACCTCCTCACCTGCGCTGCCCTCCCGTCCACAAGTGACACCTTTGACCTCTGACGCCCAGAAAAACCTATTCATAAAGCAGTTACTTCAATACATAATTTCATGTTAAATCAAAAGTTGCAAAATCAGCCATCACAGAGTAATTATAACACCGCAAAACAAAACACATCCTATACAGCGGAGATACTGTGGATGTGGATAGAATGTGAAATGTTAAAAACAAAGGGGAGGATTTACACAACTGTTAATTCACAATTAAACTTTACTACATGATATACAACAATCAATCTTCTGCTCCATTGCTTATGCTGCAACGTCTTTGGCGAAAGGGAAACTCTTACGTAGACATTGGCCCATCATGTAATCATTGTGGGTTCTGATATAGGACTGCTTTAATTCTTAACTAATTGTTAACGTAAACATGTCTGTCTAGTAAGGAGCGCACATTGTTTTTGTCTTTTTTTAACCGCTTCGTCGAAATCATGCCCTGTACTTTGTGGATTTGCATATAAACTGGTGAGCCCTGGTTTTGATTTGTGCAATTATAATTACTTTATATAGAGATCATTGACTGAAAATGTAATGACAGACTGATGTCAATGATATACCTATCAGTCCCACTAATGAAAATGAAATGCAACGTTTCGCGTGGAAATGACACAATCTGTTTTTACGATCTAGCGTTGTTTTAATCGTGTTCTCGTGTTGTTCCGAATGTTCAAGATGAAAAGTGTTCTTCATATACTTGTAAGAGTCACAGATGTTTTTAATCAGCATGTTAACGATCCTGCCCGATGAAACCAATGTGCCTGATTTGAACTCAAATCTGGGAACTTCTACTGCCTAGAGTAAGAGCTCCCAGACCCTTTCTTTACTTCATTTCTTTTTTTATGCCTAGCATCTAACCTTCTACAACATCCTACCTGCGTACAAAGCTGGCACGTCGCGAAACTACTGCATGTTTTCTTATGGCATAACTTTAGCGCAAGAAACATTGTTTTAATCGAAACAAAATGAACATACTTCTCGTTCTATCTCATTAAGGAGATATACTTAACAACAATACTACTCTTTGGGTCTATAGAAGATACTTCTATAGAAAAATAAAAAAAGAAGAAGAAAAAGAACGAAAAGAAAGAAAGAAAACCACTCGTCCAAACACGATGAGACGATAATGTAAGTAATACCCACCAATGTGTGAAAAATTTCGTTTTTTAGCAAAATGGTAAATTTACGATATAAATAATATAAATAAATAATATCTGCAGAAAAATGTAAAAGTTACGAAAATGATCTTTTTATAGAGCTCTAAGGTATGTAGTGATCGTGAATGACACGCCCCCTTTTGGCTGTACTTTACATCGTTGCGTAATATGTCGAAACTAAAAGAGATACGCTTCAGAGCTCACTTCCGCTTTACTCTGTAAAGCATAATCTCTATTTTGGTAACACTGACAACTTCCAGAACATTTGTTTTTTATGTTGTTTTTGAAATTATTGTAGTGCAGCTTTTCAGATTTTTACTTTTTAATTTATGTTTATTTATTTTTGTTTGATTTGTTTTCTCTCATCGACAGTGGATCGAGTGAAATTATTTGAGAAGACAAAGTACAACGGAAACCGCAATTCACGGAAATACCGCTATGAGAATAATGGTGAAAACAGGAATGCCTCCATAAAGTCAGAGGACGCCGGGCCCAACACTGACACATGTCCATCACATACAACTGAAGCTCCAGCTAGTTCCCCGAGAAGAATCTGTTTCATTTCCAACCATTCTTCGAGAAAATATTGTAAAATGAGCTTTCAAACGTGCATGAAACTGGCACGCTTCAGTCAGGTAAGGTAATAGTGGACGTTGAACTTCTTTCAGAAGTCGTTTGCAAATACTCACGTAGCAAAAATGTAATGCAACTGATTCTTATCAGTTTTCTAAGAATATGGCAAACGAAGAGGGTTGGCATCTTCATTAGTTATTGTTTGTTCTTCTTGTCATAAAGAGAATCTCTTTTATACTCCAAAAACCACTAACAACTCCTCCCAGGGGGCTCACGGTTCTTTCGTGAGTACGTGCGAGGCGAGCATGGGGCCCCGAGCTAATGCAACATTCCTTCCTTCTTTACTACCCGGACTGCATTTCCTTTCTCCCTTTCCTTCTTTCCTATCCCCACTCCTTCCCCTCCCCCCGGGGGACTGATAAACTCAGTAGTTTAGTCCCACTAACAACAGGAATGATATGAAACTAAGATTTGCTTACGGAATGGGATGTGTAGGCAAGGGAACGCTGCAGGTAAAACATTGTGTGCAGTGATGAACTTACCTAAGTCCCATGCGAAATTCCACAAAATGGGTGAAAGTATTATCGAGTGTGTGAAATGTGTTTCAGAAGATAGCATGTTACAGGCTGCCAAAGAAGCGGTGCAGTGTGATGAGGGAAACACAAACATAGCAATTGCTCTCGATGGGACTTGGCATAAGAGGGGACATACTTCCTTTTATGGTGTTGTGGTGGATACTTCTGTAGATACTGGAAAGGTGCTAAATATATAACTGCTTTATAAATCTGCTTTCTGCGTAAAAACAAGTGGGGATATTCAAATGTTTGTCAAGCTTAAGGGAGTTAACTGCGGGGTCATCAGTCCCCAAACTTACAACTACTTATTAACTATCTTATACTAAAGACGACACAATCAGCCATGCCCGAGGGGGGATACATACCCCCGACGGGTAACGGCCTCGCGCATCGTAGCGTAGTGCCTCAATGCGCTCGGCCGCTCCACCGCGGCAACAAGGGTGAACACATGCACGAAAACTGTGCTATAAATGTTCAGGGAACAAGTGGCAATATGGAAGCGGAAGGTGCAGTGCGAATATTTCGAAGTTCTGTTGAGACAAGAGGAGTGGTATACAAACAATACTTGGGGAATTGAGACAGCAAAGCGTTCATGAAGGTGGTGTAGAGTAAACCTTATGGAGAAAATATTTTACCAGAGAAACAGGAGTGAATAGATCATGTGCAGAAACGCATGGGTACAAAGCTCTGTAGACTGAAAAAGGACTATGTGGGGAAAAGTTGTATGATGGCAAAGGCGTTGCTGATGCAAATAGACTTACATAGAACTTGACTGACCGCTTTGCAGAACTACTATGGCCAAGGAATTAGAAATAACATATCTGATTTGTCTGGAATGAAAGCAGCTGTATGGGCTACTTACTTTCATCTCAGCAGATGAAGAACCGATACATGGACTTCGCTCTGAAGGAGAGGATTCATGGCGCAAATACTGCTAGAAAGATCCAAATTGTAGACACCACGGGATACACTCTGCTGTAACTGATGTTATAAAGTCGGTGTATAGGGATTTAAGCACATCCTGATCTCTTGCAAACGTGCCTCCATGGAAAAACGCAGAACGCAAATGAAGCATTCAACCATATATTGTAGTCAAGAATTCCAAAGACTGTGTTTGTTGGTACTAATACACTTCAAATAGGACTAGGAAGGACTAAAGTGATACAAACGTTGAACATTAATCCACGATTCAGCAATGTGAATATTTTGAAAGCGTCAGATCATGTTCATGTGAAGAGCGCAGTAATACTGAGGGAAAAAATTGCTAAAAGGGCAAGAAGAATGCATAGAATCTTGAAAGCCATTAAAAACGACACGCCTGATCCAGGCTATGGGTCTTGAATATTGTATGAATTGACTGAAGTGAGGTGAGATTCCTCTAAACCTTATGGTCATTTGTATCAGTTACATAATTTCATGTACTTCGGTACACATTGTAAGCAAACTAATAAAGCTAGCTACATGAATTTTTCATGTGCAGTAACATAAAGCAGTAAACAATAATAAGAAGGGGGTTTCCTGTAAATCATATAGAAAGGAAAATAAATGTATTTTTACATGTATTTTTAATAAAAAATTTTCTCTTTAAAAAAATTCATACCAAGTAAACTATTTGGTTTGCGGTAATGGTCCTTCTTATTATTATTCATTAAGGTACAAAGAACAGTATTGATAATTACAGGCAGCTAACCCTATTACATTTTCTTTGAAGTGTACTAGAAATGACCAAATTTAACATGGGCGAGATAGGCAGGCCTTACTTACCTTAAAACGATCAAGAATCTCTTCTAGAATAACCAAGATTGCACCCTTAAGATCACCCCACTTCTTGTTAAACAGTGTACCCCAAATTCGAGAAAAAATTAACAAAAGTTTCTTTCAAAGAGAGACTTTATCCTTCATCCATAACAAATAAAGACACTGGTACTTTATGAAGCCAGGTATCTTTTTTAAAAGCAATGACAGTGTTCTAAAGTAGAAAACCTTATGTTATAAAGGAGAAAACCCTTTCATGATGCTATCCAAGCACTCATTAACAGACTTGAATGAATTTCTTCCATCGAGAATTCATTTCTTATCTTAGGAGTTTTAGAGATTTTTTCCTGTTTTCCTTACGAGAACGGATGATTCAAGAGTCATGAACGAGCAAGGGGGATTATTACCTGAACGAGTTTTTAATCTGTAAAGAGTTGTGCGCATATTTAAGTGTAAGTTCTGACAGTGCTTTTTGCTTGGAATTTATTTGTATACATTTACAAGGAAAGAAACTTTTACTAGATTACATACAATATATACGAAATCACACTTTACAAATTTGTCTATACTACTTTTGCCCAGAAGTTGGCGACATTCAAGGCATTGCTGAGGTGTCCCGTTAAGAGCCTCTGTTGTTCTGAGGAAACTTTTTCTAGATTTGATTCTTTGAGTAACGGGCCTGTATCCATACAGAGGGTGAGCTTTAGATGTTTCCCCCTTTTTCTTCTCATTTTTTGCTGCAACCTCTCGACGGATGTCAGGAGGTGCAATGCCAGCAAGACGGCATAGTTTGTCCAACGGGGAAGGTCTTAGACATCCGATAATGATGCGACAGGTATCACTGAGAGCAACATCTACCATCCTCGCGTGACATGACTTGTGCCATACTGGGGATGCATATGCGGCTGCAGGGTAACATACAGCAATGGAAGAGGTTCTCACAGTATTGGGATGTGCTCCCCAGGTAGTGCCAGTTATCTTACTTATTATTTCTGGCTGCCACTTTTTGCTTGGTGTTTGAGCAGTGTTTCTTGTAAGTGAGAGCACTATCAAGGGTTACTCCAAAATATTTTGGAAAGATGCAATGTTCTGATGTAGTTCCTTCCCGAGTAATTTTGTGAGTTCTGTTGGCCATTTTATTTATGAGGTGGAAGGCACGAGTCTGAGTTTTATTGGGGTTCGGTCTGAGTTGATTCACCTTGTAGTACTCAGACAGCACTGAAAGCGCGTTTGATATTTCTGCTCATTAGCGTGAAAGCAGGTGTCTTGAGTGGTAATGGCACAGTCATCTGCAAAGATAAAGCTCTGTGTTCCTACGGGTAGTGGCTGGTCATTGGTGTAGATGTTGAACAATCACGGGGAGAGCACACTTCCTTGAGGTAACCCATTCCTCTGTGATTTCCAAATGCTTCTTTTCCCCTGAAATTCAACAAAAAATATTCTGTTTTGAAGGATCTTCCTTATGAAGAAGGTAAGCTGGTAGTCATTAGTAGCATTGTATAGTTTCATAAGGAGTCGTCTATGTTTGACGGTATCATATGCAGTTGTAAGATAGACAAATACTGCTCCAGTGATCTGTGTTCTTTCGAAACCATCTTCGATATGCTGCGTTAGCTCCACCACTTGAAATGTACAGCTCTTCCCAGTTCTGAATCCAGCTGGCTGTGGTGTGTAGACTGCCTCTAACTTCTCCTTTAGTCTATCGAGTATGAGTCTTGGAAAGACACTGTGGCATAGCACATGACCTTCCTGAGAAAGGCAAGGGTATGAAATCTGAAACATGGCCTGGGTCTACCAGATAATCTTGAATTGCCAAGTGTTCAAATGTTCAAATGTTTTTAGAACTTATGGGACTTAACTACGGTGTCATCAGTCCCTAAGCTTACAAACTACTTATGAACTAGCTAAGACTAAGGACGGCACAAATATCCATGCCCGAGGGGGGATTCGAACCCCCGACCGTAGTGGCCGTGCATGTCAAGTGTTTCTCAGATTGACTAATTTCTGGAAACAATTGTGATGTCGATATTTTTCAGTAAAGGGTGAATTTTGTGCAGATAGTAATTGGTTGTAAATACATGAATGAACGTAATAATGCGTTGTAATAAGATTCAAGCGTTGATGTGTTTTCATGTCTCACCAAATACAGTATACATATGTGACGTCATAAAATGTACAGTGTCATTACTTATGATCTCTGTACTGTTAATTTTGCGTCTCATATATGTGTTACTACTTTTAGAACATTGACAAACTCAGATATGAATTAACATCATTAATATTCTGCTGCGACCATGATTCCTCATCTGAGAGAGAACCCACTAGTTCTCAATGCGCCGGCCGCGGTGGCCGAGGGGACTGAGGCGCTCCAGTCAGGGTCTGCACTGCCACTAAGGTCGGGGGTTCGAATACCCGTCGGGTATGGATATTTGTGTCGTCCTTAGTATTAGTTAGTTCATAAGTAGTTTGTAAGTCTATGGACTGATAACCCCGTAGTTAAGTCCCAGAAGTTATACAAACATTTGAACATTTGTTCTCAATGCAATAACACGCTACATGTTAATAATATACGGCTCATCATATGTGAATGTGATTCATGTCACAGACAAAGAGCACAGAAATGAGACTCAGATGGCGATTGTAGTTCTATTTACGCTGAAAAACGGAACAAGAAACTGAAAAAAATTAAGTGTTCGTTTCTGCGGCCTGCAAGTGAAATTCATTAGAAAACTCCTGTGCTAGGAACTTCAGCAAAAATCGCAGTTTCATTTTATAGGAGGACCTGTATGATTCACTGTATGGAAACTGTGGTGTCGCTTGAATTAGATAAACTATATAGAGACTGTTTCCTCCGGTTAGTCATTCCTATGTTAGACATTCCTGACGTCTTGGTATCTCGTCCACGTGGGTGTCAGATGATAATTCATGGTGTTAGAGGAATACTGCTATATCCGATCGCACAAGAATGCCCATCCACTTTGTTAGTGTTAAAAATGCCAAAAAAGTTTGCATTGGCTGAAATTGTTTTCTCCATGTGGATTATCAACAAACAGTGTACAAGAGAGGAGTTTGGTGGCGTAGGCGCTGCGGAGAGAGACGCAGAGCACAGACCGTCGTGAACCATAGGCTGGGAAGCAGCTGAACGGTGGGCGGACTGAGTCTTGTAGCAGCAGCGAGTAGCGCATGTGACGCTGCAGCGTTTCGTATTACCCCTTCACTTTACAATTAGCCGGGGGCGCTGCGAGAACTTTTGCGTGTTCTTCTATTGATTGTTGTGAATGACGCTCAAGCGGTATAACTACGCTCAATTAAAATGTAACACGGTTAATGAACTGAAATTTGTACACATCAAGCAATATAAAACAGCTGTTTTATGATTAAACATCGACGTGGGACGTTAAAAAAAACAAAAATAAATGGTACATTCGCTTTTAATATGTTTATCTTTAGATATTCGTACCAAACTGAAATACTACTGTGGTTTTGCGACTTAATAATTTGAGTTTGGTGTGTAGGTAATTAAAACTCATTTTCCCTTAATAAACTATTCTACACTAAAGGTTAAGAAATTAAAATGAACTAGATATTTTGGTGTACATTCTAGTAAAAAGGACGATCATGTTCCCACTGCCAGGTGCGACATTTTTAAAAGATATATTATTATGTTATGCTGGTGTTGGTTGGTCAATAACATTGATAAGCGTTCGTTTCTGACAAATTAACGAAAAATATACAATATTATTTATTATAATTGTTTTTCTGAACGTGCGCTTTAATTATGTATATTTGCGATATGCGTATCCATTACAGGAGACGCCAAGAACACACAGCGACACTGTGACAATAACGTGACTCTAGAATGACGATCCACGTGAGTCGATCGTGTACTGGCGCATATTGTCAGACGCCTTGGGTTCCACCTGCCCATAAACAAAGTTTAGTTCCGCCTTCTGCCGTCGGAAATTGTAGAGAGCAGTGGCGAAGTGTAGGGGAGGGTAAAAATAGAGATACAACATTTGACCTAAAGAAATATATTGTTAACTAGGGCTGCTTGAGATGTCTGTATTATCTTGAGCCGAAAAGGAAAGTCGTTTCCGTCTATTATCAGGTGCAATAGAGAAACGAGAGCTCTATTTATTGCTGTTTTCCGACAAGAAAGGTATCTTCTGTACCACGAGAAGCTCTGATGTGGCTCATGTCTTACGCATTTTATTTCAAACTTTGTTCTCTACACACACCATCAAAGGCTACAGATTGTCGGTAAGTCATTTTAAAACTTCTCTAATAATAAGAATAATTTTTGAAACTGAAGCAAAGGCATTGTGTTTGCCGAAATTTACTCGTATTTTATTTCTCTCAGACAGGTTTCGCCTTTTATTTTAATGGCGTCTATAGTGGGATCTATAAGAACAATGTTTATGTGAAATGTATTGTTTCCAGATAATAAACATTTCACGTATTTTTTTTTATTACATTACGGTATAACTGTTACTTACATTTTCATTGTCTTTTCAGCTATCTTCTGCTTTTTACTTCATCTGGTCAAGGCCACACAAGATAGCTATAAAGGCAACTAAAACGTAAGTAAAAACTTCTTCTTTTATGTAAAAAAAATAATAATAATACGTGAACAGTTTATAATCTAGAAACAATACATCTTACATAAACATTGTACTCGTATATCCAACTGAAGATGCCTTTAAAATAAAAGGCGACACACGTATGGGAGAAATAAAATGAATTGCTGCTTTCATTCTGTCGCGATAAGTGGCCCACGTGTGTTGGCCGTCTGTTCCTCCTTTGAATGGTGCGGAACTGGCCTCCTCCATTGACAAGCCGGCTGGAACCTCGCCGCACAGCGCCCTTCGCAGTGGATCGATTGCCAGCTGGCGTCCCTGACCTAGTAGCCCAGCTGTGGCCTCAGTCTGCCCTTTGCATGTGTCTCTCCCACGTCACGTCACGTCTCTCTCTACAAATTGTTACATTAATTATTAGTGCTAGACCATATCTATAATATACACGTATCAGCTATTCCTTTGAGTGAATTTACAATACACAATTATATGCAGGAATGATTAAAACCAAAACAAAACCTAAAAAGTAATATCAATTGCAAAACAAAACAAAAAAATGAATATAAAAAAAATGACATAAAAGTTTTCTGGGTATGGTACCGCGTCATGATGTAAGGCTATTACTTAAATAACCAACGTTTCGGCCAACGTTACACTGGCCTTCATCTCACCCAGATGAAGGCCACAGTAACGTTGGCCGAAACGTTGGTTATTTAATAGCCTTACATCATGACGCGGTACCATACCCAGAAAACTTTTATGTCATCTGACTCTGGCCGCGGAAGCCTACGTAGTTATATAAAAAAATTGTTTGCAAAGACAGAATAAAAATATAAATAATTTAATGATCATAACCAAAAATTGTTACTGTTGCCATCTTATGGTAAACATAAATAATACATTAGTGTTTGTTCGGTTAGATTGAAACTCTGCAAGCACTAAATCCCAATTACTACAGATTCTAGTTAACTACGAGCGCTGTTAATGGGTTATAAAATATTTATATTTAACCCACTTTTCGTATTTTTCTCTACGACCATTCCGTTCGATCGTGCAGAGTATCATGAACTCATCGTTTTCTTCAGTGTCTGTCCTCCTTATCCTTAGTAACAAAATACAAATCTTTCAATCACGCTAGGATGATTTGTCATACCTTTATCTACTAAACGTTCTCTTTCCTATCGCTCATGCACATTGTATTAAGCCCTTGAACCACATAAACAAATCTCTATCTCTACTATGCAAAAGCCCACCATTACTTCCACTTTTCTGGTTGTCTTTGCTGGGTCTGGCAGGTAAGCAGCCTGGAAGCTTCGGACGTGGAGTTTTTCGTAGTTAAAAGAAGACCAACCTGTGGTACTCATTCCGGTTTACTAAGACTAAAGAAGATGAGATTTGATGATTGTTTCAGAGACGGAGCCGCGATGGAGTAGCCGAGCGGTCTAAAGCATCTCGCTGCGGAGCGAGCGGTTGCTCGCCGTGGAGGTTCGAGTCCTCTCTGGGGCAAGGGTGTGTGTGTTTGCCCTTAGGTTAGTTTACCTAGGTTTAAGTAGTTTGTAAGCTATGGACTGATGACCACGCAGTTTGGTCCGATAAAGTTACAAACATTTGAACATTTTTTTCAGAGACGGAAACTCGCCGCGAAACGTGGAGAAGACGTACTCTGTCGGGCAATTACTTTGCTGAAATGGAAATGGCAATATAATTTTATTTATGCCACAAATTTCAGTAATGCCTGATTTAGAAGGCGAGAATACTTCAATTTATCCGCTTTCATAGACGTTCAAACAATAAGAATTTTACATTTTCATTTGTATGTGAGAGAAGACGAAACTTTTCTGAATTAAAAGGCGATTGTAGTTTTTGTGTCCCAGCCTCGTCGCCGCTTTTGTGTCTCGTTTCCGTCGTAGGTGTCGGTGGCCGAGTATGAAGACCGACACAGGAATAAAGGTAGCACGAGTGTGCAGGTACGAAGGTGAGCAGCCAGTGGGACAGCAGAAACTAGAAACACTAGAGTAAATTAGAACGAGATATATATTACACATAATTTATACAATACTTAACTTTTACATAGTTCTGTACTGCAGAATGCTGATACATAGTTGAGCTAGAGGCCTGCCTAGTGCCTATCCGATAGCCAAGTCTTCACTGGTGCCTATCTGATTCCTAAGTGCTAACTGGTTCCTATCTCACTCCCAAGTGAACGATGTCGTTCAGTGGTGGCTACGAGCGGAGTTGTAGCAGAGGGCGCTCGTGGCTGACGTCGTAAGAACGCCGCGCCGTGCGTGCATGGCGGCGCGCGACGAAAGTAGGTGGCGCGCACTTTGGACTTGTGCGACGCCACAGTAGTCCTCGCTGATTGAGCCGATTTGGCAAGCGGAAGGACGGGTTGAAGGAGAGGGAGGAGACACGACCAAGAAATAAAATATAATTAAAAAAGTGGTTCCATCGCTTACTTAGTAGGTTGGTCTGGGGTTCGAGTCACGCATGTGACACAAATTAGCCTTCATAATGTCTATAATGACACATTTGTTTTCTGGAATGGTTGAGAGATTTGATGTTAAATGCCGTTCTGTACACGAATTTATCTGTAATCTTACTGAATAATATGATTATTTCGTTGGAACTTTGTTCTGCCGCGCGGGAGTAACCGAGCGGTATGGAGCGCCACGTTACGGATCGCGAGCTCTTCCGCGTTGGAGGTTCGAATCCTCCCTCGGGCATGGATGTGTGTGTTGTCCTTAGGTTAGTTTAACTTAGTTTTAGTAGTTTGTAAGAATGAGACCGATGACCAACGTAGTTCGGTCCCATAGGATTACAAACATTTGAAATTTATTCTGAATAAGTATACGGTATGAACCTGAGTTTTTGTTTTCTGACTGATTAGTTCGACAATTTTATATCGTTGTGAATTTCATCGGCTATGGGTTTTGTGCGTTTTACTTGCAATTTTATTCTTCAGTGTAGTTCCACGAAAATCTTATTTTCTAGTATCTACTTAAGTAATGCTAGTTCGTTTTTGTATAGCTTTGTGTTCAAGTGGTAGGTTTTCTATTCAGAAACACAAAAAATTATTTAGAAAATTTTATTCACACTTTAGATTTCGGTTAAAAACAATGACATGCACGCCACGTTACAGTAAAATAAAAAATGATTACCTTACTACGCAATAGAATACACAGATTAATAAACTGTTAACACATGCTGGATGATATGTCACCGAGTGCTCGGTCATATACCAGTAATCTAATTTATTGTTCAAATGTTTGTAAATCTATGTGGCTTAACTACTCTCGTCATCACTCCCTAGGCTTACAAACTACTTAAACTAACTTATGCTAAGGATAACAAATACACCCATGCCCGAGGGAGGACTCGAACCTCTGACGGCGAGCAGCGACGCGCTCCGCAGTTAGACGCCTTGGAACGCTCGGACACTCCACAGCGGCTGATATAAATAAAAGCTGTCTTAAACATAGATAAAACGAAATAAAGGTGAGACCAAGTGATGAAACCATTCTGCATCTAAACGCAACAATTAAATAAATACAGCGATACCACATCACGATGCACAATGCACGTGAATACAGACAAGTAAGTAATTAAAATTATAAGCAGTTATACTAGTATAAACATTAATGAAAAAATGTCATCTAAACTTGGTCATCGTTCCGACCTCTGTTTACTTCTAATATATTAAAAGTCTGTATTAGCAACATTGTGGTAACTTCTTTTAATAATAATTGTCATTAAAATATATACCAGGCTGCAGGCCCAAGATAAAGGAAAGTAAATACTTTTCATTATCGCGGTATTTAGCTACCAATAGACCTGTGCACAATTGTAAAGATTTACTCTGAAACTTAAATATGGTTGGATAACCAACGCTAATGCTGCAAGTATTGGTTTTTACATTGTAATTAACTCTTCAAAACGCCATTATCTGTAAAATTTGTCATGTGGACTACTTATCATTCTGCCGCATCTTTGTAAAGTTATACATTAACTTTTCCAGCACAGCAAAAGCATTAAGTGTATATCTTATACACACACTTCTAGATTTTTCCTAATGAAAGAATTTTTTAGAAATTAACAATTACATAATTTATCTTAGTTCAGATCTTCTGCAAATTACTACCGTGGTTATTTTCATTTGTACAAGCGATCATTAGAATGTCTATCTTTCTGCAGCTATGTCAAATTACATAATCAAAGTTTGAATAATGAACCACTGTACCAATTCCTTTTGCCAAGTATCTCACCTGGGCTGAGATTGCTGTTCGCTCAATATTTCTTGCACAGCGATCGGTTTTAACTTTAGGTGCAGAAATGTTGTTTCTGTTGGATGTTTCACGAACGTAGGTAAATGGATGAAGTCAAAACGTTTATATTTTATAAAATACTCAGTACCCATTTACGAAATATGATGGTTTGAAGCCGGCCGCGGTGGCCGAGGAGACTGAGGCGCTTCAGTCACAGTCTGCACGGCCACCACGGTCGGGGGTTCGAATCCCCCCTCGGGCATGGATATTTGTGCCGTCCTTAGGATTAGCTAGTCATAAGTAGTTTAGGGACTGATGACCCCGTAGTTAAGTCCCATAAGGTCTACAAACATTTGAACATTTGATGGGTTGAAGACATCATAATTTTAATCGTGGTGAGACTAGTTCGACGTCCAGACATTCGTGGTCGTTTGGTAATATTATTTTATCAATTAATTTTTTTAATGCTGCATGCTTTCACATAAGAAGAGTACGACGACTAATGAATTGTGGCAGGTTATTGGAATCGAAAATGATCTCATCACAGCTATAAAAAAGTGAAAATGTCAGTGCGAGTCAAACATGCAAAAGAGGTTAACTAAAATCTTAAATTATCTGGCACTTTAAAAATATTTAAGTTCAAAAGTCTTGATATAATTGGGCGTATGTAAAGTAGCAGGATTCGCAATTGCTCTTGTCGTGCTTGCGAAACTACCTGCGATTAAAGTTAGGATACATACATCCAGACTCGCGGGTACTAGTTGTCATAGTTGCACACTTCCTCGAAACGCTACTATTCCGTTATGTTATATAATGGGTGTAGTGGCAGACGTACACCTACGCACATTTCGTAGGGTTTGACATAAGGGTTGGCAGCACTGCCACGCGCGGCGTAACAAGGTCAGCGGAGCAGACGAGGAGGTGTCTGCGAATCAGCGAGATCTCATCTGCGCTGCACTCCTAGTCACAGTACGAATTTACAGATGCTTTTGTACTAAGAGATAATCTGAATCTGAGATCCTAATTACATCATAGACACGAACAAAAATTTTTTGTGTAGAAAGCGACTGCTTTATCGTTCACAATATTTAACGACAGCAAAGGGTGCAATTAGCTGCTTCTTACATAGTTTTGACCACACTTGGGAAGCCCCAAAAATTCGTACTTGCGGATAATGGCACAATATATACATTCGTAAGGGAGAATTTCAGTACTGTGTATATCGTTGCCTTGTTCTATTATTTTCCATTCAAAAAATATTTTTAAGAACGAGAAGGAAAAAGAATAAGGAAGGAATGGTTTGACTTTAGCTTCTCTGGGGCACTTAAATTACTCAACGGCCGCAAGTGAAAATATATTGCATATATTGGCAGTTGTTGTCCGAGCTTTGTGTGTCGCGTCTATGACGCACGCGCTATATGACCGATCCGAGACTAATGGTTGCCATGGAAATGACGTCATCGGAGACGGACGCTGCTGGTAACAGGGCAGCAGCCGGAGGCAGGAGGTAACCCCGCAGCTGTCTGACGTGCCTGAGGAGCTCTTAGCAATGCTGCGCCTCTGCCATACACTGAACCATCTTCTGTACTCGAAGTAATTAGAAAATTCATTATGTTACAGGAAAGTACTTTTCATGGTTTGTTACTGTTAATTTTTAATACTGTAATATATGATGCGAGAAACACTGTTGACGTACCAGATAAGCAATATTAACTATACTCAATCATGTGCTCATACATTATTTTTTAACGGCATCATATAGAAAAATATTTTGCAATGCGCATCTCAAATCATCGCGCCGAGCCGTGGAGTAAGTAGAAAATAAGGGTAAATCGAATTAAAAGTATCATAGGTCCTTCGATGGGAAACCCAATCGAACAATGTACCACAATGTTGGCATGAACAACTGCATTCATTTAAGCTCTAGACTGACGGAAATAAAAAATTGTAGACCCTGATTACGCTGCGATACACTGTACCATCATCTGTACTCCAACGGTTAGGAAATTCATTATGATATAGTTTGTCGCTTACTACTTTTTCGGCGATCCTGCAGTAAAATTACGGCATTTGGCATGACGTTACAATTTATTACTCCTACACTATTAACTGTTAGAGATAGTATACACGCATACCACTGAACCTACGTTCGAAGTTTTATCCTAGTACGACACACAGTTCATCAGATATGGAGTCATAAACAATTAATGTCATGAAAAACCGCCTCATCACGCATGACGCAATTATACTATTTATCTCCCATTCCATTCTCGAATAGCGCGCGGGAAGAAAGAACACCTGAATCTCTCTGTTCGAGCTCTGATTTCTCGTATTTTATTGTGATGATCATTTCTACCTATGTATGTGGGAGTCAACAATATATTTTCGCATTCGGGGGAGAATGTTGATGATTGGAGTTTCGCAAGTAGCCCACGCCGCAGCGATAAGCGCCGTTGTTGTAATGATTCCCATCCCAGATCCTGTATCATTTCCGTAACGCTGTCTCCCCTATATCGTGACAATACGAAACGAGCTGCCCTTCTTTGGACTCTTTCGATGTCCTCCGTCAAACCCACCTGATAAGGATCCCACACTGGGCTGCAATACTCCAAAAATGGACGGACAAGCGCAGTGTATGCAGTTTCTTTAGTAGTTCTGTTGCATCTTTTAAGGGTTCTGCCAATAAAACGAAGTCTCTGGTTCGCCTTTCCCACGATATTATCTACGTATTCTTTCCAGTTTAGGTCTGAAGTAATAGTAATTCCTAGGTATTTTGTGGAGTTTACGGCCTTCACATTTGATTGATTTATGTTGTAAACAAAGTTTAACGGATTTATTTTCGTACTCATGTGGACGACTTCACGCTTCTCATTATTTAGAGCCAATTGCCAATTTTTACACCATACTGATATCTTATTCAGATCGTTCTGCAGTTGGTTTTGATCTTCAGATGATTTTACTAGACGGTAAATGACGGCGTCATCTGCAAACAACCTAAGAGAGCTACTTAGATTTTCCCCTAAATCGTTTATGTAAATAAGGAATAACAGAGGACCAATAACACTACCCTGTGGAACGCCCCATATCACCTCTGTTTTAGTCGATGCCTTACCATCGATTACTACGAACTGTGTCCTCTCTGACAAGAAATCCCCTATCCAATCACAAATTTGGGGCGATATACCATAACCACGCAATTTGATTAAAGCTTTCTGGAAATCAAGAAATACGGAATCGATTTGAGAACCTTTGTCGATAGCACCCATCACTTCGAGTGAATAAAGAGCTAGTTGTGTTTCGCATGAACGATACTTTCTAAATCCGTGTTGACCTTGTGTCAGTAGATCGTTCTGTTCGAGATAATTCATAATATTTGAATACAGGATATGTTCCAAAACCCTGCTGCAAATTGACGTCAATGAAATAGGCCTGTAGTTTAGTGGGTTACTCCTACTGCCTTTCTTGAATGTAGGTGTGACCTGTGCAACTTTCCAATCTTTTGGTACAGATCCTTCTATGAGAGAGCGGTTGTATATGACTGTTAAGTAAGGAGCTATCGCTTCAGCATAATCAGATAGAAATCTAATGGGTATACTATCCGGACCAGAAGACTTGTTCTTGTTAAGTGATATTAGTTGCTGCACTACTCCGATGATATCTACTTCTACGTTACTCATTACGGCATCTGTTCGTAATTCGAAATCTGGAATATTGGTTTCGTCTTCTTTGGTGAATGAGTTTCTAAAAGCTAAGTAAAAGCTGTAAACTTCGTCCTACAGGCCTCGAGTGGTGGAGTAGGTACCAGCTGTCCGCCGTCTCTGTGGAGGGAGACGGGGTCAGCGCCCCACAAGCCTTCGTGTTGGTTTTCGTGACCGGAGCCACTACAATTCAGTCATGAAGATCCTCAGTTGGTCTTGAAATGGTTGACTGCACCCTGCTTACCAGCAGCGCTTGAAGTGCTAGCCAGGCCCGACGGTGCTTAACTTGGGTGATCTATGGGGAACCGTAGTGTGTCCGTTATTAAATTTTATGAACAATACTCTGAAATGCTGTTCCTGTAATCTGAAAAAGACAACAGCAATGCGACTAACTTATACTAAAGACACCACAAACATCCATGCCCGAGGGAGGATTGGAACCCCCGATGGGGAACAACCTAGCGCATCGGAGCGTAGCGCCTCAATGCCCTCGGCCACTACGATGTAGCAAAATAATTTAAGGAATTTCAGTCAATAATGTCACCAGGTACAGAACATTTGGTTGATTCCAGCATACTTGAGGAGATGACCATCAAATTAAAGTAAGAAAGTGATAGCACGAAAAGAATTTTATTGTATACACTAGCTGAAAACCCGTCGTTGCCCGGGTATTTATTTATTTATCTATTCCTTAAACGTTTCAGGTATACATTCATTTGTATTTCGGTTGTAAGTCTGTAAAATCTATTGGGGATACTGTTAGTAGTAAAGAAGTAATAGATTAAAACTTGGTGCGGGAAGCGGCGGTTTTCCATGAACATTAGTGTTTATGTGCTCATATTGCATGAACTACTTGTTGGAATGTGATACAATTTAGAAGGTACATTCAAGTATACGTATGTATACTGTCTGTAAAATTTCTTGCGGCTAGTAGTGTAGTGTACAAATTATAAATTGTAACGTCGTACCGAATGCCGTAGTTTTAGTCTGTAAACAGCAGAAAATTAGTAAGCGAGAAAAGTTTTTACTTTCCTTATTTTGCTTTTGTTGTCAGTGAGAAAAAGTTTAATAAAGGTTTGAAATTATGTTTCAAGTTTGTTGCAAGTCGCTAAGTACTATCATTCTCATACAGTGCATTTCGAAAGTCTCGCCGCATTATATGGCATTTTAATGCGATTTCTATTGGTTATGGCGTAATATCTTTTTAACCATGTGACGTATGTGAATCTTAACGCTGCTAAAATTGTTTCCTCGCGGTAATGAATGTGTGTACCAAATTTGGTTGAAATCGGTCCATTGGTTTAGGAGAAAATGAGCAGCATTGTCGCTAAACGCAGCAGTTTTTCGCGCATCTCATTGTTTATGACGTCATATCTCGTGAACTATATATCGCTCATGATTCTTACATTTACGGCGACCGTTCTCATGGATTGAAGATTACGTGTACAAAATTTCATAAGGATTGGAACAAAACTGTAGATTTGTATGCAACACGTACAAACATATGGACACTCTGCTTTATATATTAGATTTCCCATGTGGCAATCGAAGTGAAATGGTTAAGAAAAAGTCTGCAGATTATTCGCTAAACTTCGTTATCAAACAAAAATCAAATGTTCAAATGTTTGTAAATCTATCGGACCAAACTGCGTGGTCATCAGTCCGTAGCTTACAAACTACTTAAACCTAGGTAAACTAACCTAAGGACAACACACACAGCCATGCTCCAGGGAGGACTCAAACCTCCACGGAGAGCAACTGCGCGCTCCGTAGTGAGACGCTCTAGACCGCTCGGCTACTCCACCGCGGCGTTATCAAACAATTGAAGAGTAATGTGTACTTAGATGTACATTGTAAATATGTGACCAGTACTAGTAATACCTGTAGTTCCGAGTATATGCACTGCAATAAGTACTAAATTGAGGTAAACACTGTTTTCGTGAAGCGTATATTACTTTTTCGTCAGCTCGGCATTTTTGCTGGTTAATTTTCCTCGCCTATGAATCAGAAATACAACGGAGAAGATTTTTAGAAGTCGACTTTCGTTTTAGATTACTGTTTAAATGAATACAGCATTCGACACCACACACTTGTATTAAAACAGACTGTTAGGCCGGTAGGTTAGGAGGTAGGCCGCCCGCAATACAATTTCACCGCGTGTGCGCGCTGCTCCATTACACGCCTGTCGCTGCGTTACATCGTTGCGCTTACATTACGCAGTGTGCTGCCTAATTAACATAGTGACAAAGAGTTTAGAAGGACCCCATTGTCATATTCGCCAAGTTGGTGAGAACAGTCTTATTTTTGCCTTCAAAAAGAATTGCCTTGTTGTCTTGTCTGTGACAACGTTCTGAATACGTGCAAATAGTATAATGTGCAGCATCAATACGTGTCTGTTCGCGTAACGAAGTGCGATGGGCCGGACAGTAACACACATAAGAAACTATTGTTATACTGCAGGGCGAAGTTCAGCAACAGGTAAATCTGACAATATATTGCTGAGCATTAGTCTCGATAAAATTAAGAAATGGCTTGAGAGATTTTTTCTTCCTAGTTCAGTTTAAAACACGGGGGATATTGGAAAAAGAAAGAAACCGGAAAAACCCAAAGGAACCGAAAAATATTGAAATAGTTAATTTGATATACGCGCGCCACTTGGTATCACATTTGTAATTTATGTGATACCGTACTGTTCATCGGACTTCGAAAAAAAAAAAAAAATGCAAACTTCATCCTCAAATCAAGAGGTACGGCACTGTGGTCTGTATAACTCTTACGGTGCATGGCGGAGGGTACTGCGTACCTGACTTCTTACAGTATTGTTTCGATCTTGGTGGAATTTTACACACTTGACCTCAAATAAAGGATAACATTACATCCTGATCTTCATCCAGAAAATTTTCCCAAATTACACTGGGATGCAGCTGTGATGTTTGGCGTATCGGATTGCTGTAAAAAAGTGCTTTAAATACAGGAGAGAGTAAAATCTGCAGAATGGTGAAGCTTAACGAAGCAAAAGTTTGAGGTCTTTGTGTCTTACGGAACTCGAGGACTGCTCCGTATTATAGGCTGTGAATGAACATAAATATATTTGTCAAAACAAATAATATGGTGGTATGTGTGGACTATATTGACAGGGTTTGTAAATTACAATCAGTCCCCGTGTATTTTCTTGTGAGTGGTCCCCTGCTTAGCGAGTGTTTAGTCACAGAGCTGCATGTCAGCTGCTCGCCCAGCCCCCTGTTTGCTCACTGCTGCTACTCGCGTCTCAAGTCTCCAGATGCAACAGCCTGCGTTAAACAATACGCAGTGATTCTTCCATTTGGTTAATGTAAATTAATTGGATGTTTCGCATAGTGGATGTATGTGTTCCGTCATACACATTTGTGGTGGTATTTATGGTGGTAATGCTTCAGTAGTCAATCTTTCAAATGTTCAAATGTTTGTATAGTCTATCGGACTTAACTACGGGGTCATCAGTCCCTAAACTTACAAACTACTTATGAACTAGGACGGCACAAATATCCATGCCCGAGGGGGGATTCGAGCCCCCGACCGTAGTGGCCGTGCAGACCGTGACTGGAGCGCCTTAGTCTCCTCGGCCACCGCGGCCGGCAGTCAATCTTTAACGTGAGTTACTGAAGAAATATAGTTCTGTCAGAGTCTGCTTGCTATAAGGTGGCAGCATAGCAATCCGCGGCATAACCAGGAAGACAGAGCAACGGAGGAGGTGTCTGCGAATGAGCGAGACCTCCTCATCTGCGCTGCCCTCCCGTCCACAAGTGACACCTTTGACCTCTGACGCTCAGAAACGCACGAAAACAGGCTTATGAAAACCAATGAACGATCATAAAGAATAACGGTCTGTATCATTTCCACTGATTAATACAGCATATTAATAGAGAGAAAGATAGAAAAAGAGAAATATTTGAAAACAATAGATGGATAAATATTCATAAATCAGTTACTTCAATACATCATTTCATTTTAAATCAGAAGTTGCAAAAGCACCCTGCACAGAGTAATTATAACCCCGCAAAACAAAACACATCCTACACTATCGGTGGTGCTAATACTAGTTATGAGAGTGGATGTGGATGCAATGTGAAATGTTAAAAGCAAAGGGCAGGATTTTCATCACCATTAATTCACTATTAATCCTTCCAACATGATATACAACAAACAATCTTCTGCTCCATCGCTTATGCTGCAACGTCGTTGGCGAAAGGCAGGCTCTGACGTAGACATTCTCCCCATCATGTAAACATTGTGGGTTCTGATATTGGACTGCTTTAATTCTTAACAGATTTTGAGCGTAAATACGTCTCTCTAGTAAGGAGCGCACATTGTTTGTGGCAGCGCATCAGTTTGTGGCCCGTATGATTCCAATTTGAATTGTATGTTGAGATTATGTTTGCTCTCTGAGTTTGAAAAATGTACATGGGATGATGATATTTTACATAGTAACAACATTCCCACGAATAACTCAAAGAAGAACGATGCATTATACGAGGAAGCAATAGATTGTCACGTGTGTGGATTGCCATTTGATCGCGATGTGGAAATTCCTCGTACGGGCCACTGACACGTAGGTCACAATACATGTAATTTGCAGTATCAACTACCACTAAACATACCCGTCTACTCTCACAATGTGATTAGATATGACATTCACTTCCCTCTTGTGTATTTGGGTGATTTCGACTCGAGGAAAGATAAAATGAGTGTCATACCTGACGATGTATAACAGTAATTCTGTTTGGCGAAGGCAAGCACATCGCGAATTACGCTCTACAGCCTAGACTCATTGCGTTTGATGGAGGGATCGGGGAGAGCACATTCTACACACTGCTGCTGCGATACCGTACGTAATGCTTGTGTCTCTTCGTCAAACACAACCTCGTGCTCTGAAACAACAAGAAACAGTGTCTTAAATATAATAAAACACACACACACACACACACACACACACACACACACACACAAAATATTCTTATTGGCAATACTGACAAGGAGAGGACGCCCACTCGTCACCGCCAAATTCGTCCAAATTTATGGTACATGTAGGGCTTGGTGAGACACGAAAGTGCCCCAAATGGGAACTCCAGATGACCGAGCATTTAGTAAATAAAAGTTTGATACGGATCTATCACTATATGCTTCTTATCAACTGTCCCTGTGAAGCGGTGTTAGGCCTAGCGGTAAGAGATGGGATTCGTATTGAGAAGGTCTCGGGTTCAACTCCACCCGGCGGAAAAATTGCAATGACAATGCGCTGACACATGTTTTCAGGCATTGTCGTGAATTACGATAACAAATATCTTTCAAGTTCCCCCACAGAAAGAAATCCGGGGAAGTAAGATCCGGTAAACGTGCGGGCCATGGTATGGTGCTTCTACGACCAGTCCATCTGCCATTAAATATTCCATTTAAGACAACTTCAACTGCACGCAAGCCATGTGCCGGACACCCATCATGTCGAAAGTACAACGCCATTCTGTCATGCAGTGAAACATCTTGCAACAAAATCGGTAGAACTTTTGGTAATAAATCAGCATACATTGTACTATTTAGATTGCCATCGATAAAATAGGGGCCAATTATCTTTACTCCCGTATTGTAGCACCATGTTATTAACCCGCCAAGGTCGCTGATGTTCCACTTGTCGCAGCCATCGTGGATTTTCCGTTGCCCAATAGTGGATATTATGCCGGTCTACGTTACCTCTGTTTGTGAATGACGCTTCGTCACTAAATAGAACATGTGAAAAAATCTGTTATCGTTCCGTAATTTATTCTGTGCCCAGTGGCAAAACTACACATCGTTCAAAGTCTTCGCCATGCACATCGTGGTGCATAGAAATAGGGTACGGGTGAAATTTATGTTGATGTAGAATTCTCAACACCGACGTTTTTGAGACTGCCGATTCTCGGTCATTTTGTCTGCTACTGATGTGCGGATTAGCCGCAACTGCAGATAAACACTTATGACTGAACACTTCCTGTCTCTTTAAAAAAACGTAAGTATCCGACGAAAGGTCCGGAGACTAGGATGATGTCTTCCAGAATAACGATCAACATACATAGCACTTATGACTGAACACTTCCTGTCTCTTTAAAAAACGTAAGTATCCGACGAAAGGTCCGGAGACTTGGATGATGTCTTCCAGAATAACGATCAACATACATAGCACTTATGACTGAACACTTCCTGTCTCTTTAAAAAACGTAAGTATCCGACGAAAGGTCCGGAGACTTGGATGATGTCTTCCAGAATAACGATCAACATACATAGCACAGGCCCGTTGGAGATTTTCATCACAGTAACCATACATAAATACCATGTCGACCTTTTCTGCTATTGGTAAACGGTCCTTTTTAACACGAGTAAAGTATCACGAAGCAAATACTGTTCACACTGGCGAAATGTTAACGCAATACCACGTACTTACGTTTGTGACTATTACAGCGCCATCTGTTACAAAGCAAGAAAAGTGTTCCAAATGAAACACATATTTATTTACGTGCTAGTAGAATATGTAATAAAATGGGAGTACCTAATTAAAGAAAGGCAGTTGATATCCGTTTGACTTACGGCAGCGCCATCTAGCGGGCCAAACATAGCGCCATCTCTTTTCCCCCTTCAAGCTAGAAAAGGTTTGTTCTTTGTAGTTTTTTCGTTTGCTGCTTTTCTTCCTGAGATATTTGGCCCGGTCACTATCAATGAACCACCCTGTACTCTGTAGAATATGCTGTGTCGGCTACCCGCACGCTATTTTCGTTCTGCGGGAAAGCCGCCCCTTGTGTGTGTAGGCGCTGCTGCTATTAAGGAGTTGCGCCGTTGGACGGAGCAAGCAGCATGCTTGTTTCGTTTGAGAGTCGGCCTGCGCGGCAGGGACGGACTTGCCTGCCAACGTATCACTATCCGTCGCACCTTACAAACTTAAAATACCTGCTACTCCGCACACATAACAGGTTATGACCTGTTCTCTTCCATAAGGGGAAAAAGAAATGGCAACCGACGTTACACGCAATGTTAGCATCGTGTCGGTGCCACTGTGAGTGCAGCTCGATGTTAAAGACCGATCGAGCTTCTCGACCGCCAAAAAACACTTTTACATTTGAAGTATAAAAATCGCAACGTTTAAATGAAAAGCGCTCCATAATTTACTGTAAAGGAATAGACGATTTGGCGCGTATTCTGCTTTATATTTGCTGGATGTAATTTAAAATACTATGGCGTTGCATGTGTTTCCGCACTTCAGTAAATATTGACTCTGTAGTCTGCACCTTATAACTGTGAATCCAGATTTTCTAGAAGAAATTACAATAAAAATATTCTAAAGGGACATACAGCATTGATCGCAGCATAGGCTTACTAAATCATCGGAAAAGTACAATACGAACGACGAATTATTCCCATCTTACCACGTGAAGTGTAATATTGTGATATTAATTAATTAGGGTTGATGAAGTGGCCCAGAAATATCGTAGACAACAAAGTAACACGCTGAGTATACCAGAGTCAACAGTACTTTCAAATTTCGTCGAAGTTTCCGTATTTAATTATTGCACTTCTCGTTTGACTTTTCTGATTTTTCCTTCGTAGTGTAGAGAACACGTTTGAGTATCCCACTGTCAAATATTTAACTGATCACTGGTTTAAGCATAACGTATATTTGGAATACATCTAAAATAATTAATGTCTTTTTTACTCAAATTGTAAAGTTCTTTATATTCTGGCTAAGAAAGTTTTCACTTGTTACTTTCATTCGTTATCGTTCTTCCTCCTCGTCCTCAATGTGATATTTGTAAATGAAAAATAATAGACACTAAAATGGATTGCAATAGTACTGAAATTTTCCCTAATGAACGCATATTTTGTGCTACTAAGAAAGCTTATAAATTTATGGGACTTCTCAATTGTGGTCATAACTACGTACGACGCAGTTGAAGGAATCCTTTGTAGTCCCAACTGGAGAGCGATAAAGGAGCCTCTCCCTGAACTACTAATCTTTATTCGTGTCCATGATGTAATGAAGAGCATAAACTGAGAATAAATCATAGTTGAAGTACTTCTCCAGATGCGTACAAAATTAAGCCTGTTTAATCACTATTCACAGTAGAACAAATAACATTACATTGCTGATAATGTTGGTAGGTTAATGCAGCAAGAAAGAATCGTTAATTTGCGTGGTCCAAGGAAGAAAAACTAAATGGAGTGTACTGAATACCGAAACGTTTTTGATGGTATAAAAAGTTAATTTTTATAAGACTTGATTAGAATGCTACGTAAAAATGCATCAGTAACACTAAGGGTACTGAAGACGGTGCGTCTCGGCGATCGCAGATGTGACTAGGTCGGCAGCACAGCGAGGAGCTCTCTATCGATGCGCAGACACCTCCTCCACTGTTCTGTTTCCCTGGTTACGCCGCGTGTGGTTGTGCTACCAACCCTTGGTCAAACTATTTCTTTATATATAATCAACTAGACCATTTATTTACCTGAAATGAGTAGCTATAGTCAATGGCAGGTAGTGTCACATAGCATGACAATAGAAATTACGAATCCTGTGACTTTCATATACCCAAATTTGTCAAGATATTTCCACTTAAATAGTTTTGAAGGTGCCAGGTAATTTAAGATTGTAGTTATTCTCTTCTACATTTTTTACCCGTATCAACCTATTCGCATTTTTAAGCTGTGATGGGACCATGTCCGGATCCGTTAATCAATTTTTTACCTACCATAATTCATTAGCCGTCGTACTCGACTCGTCTTCAAAATTTCTTCTCGATACGTTATATCAACGCGATTATCTTACTGTACTTGCAAGCTCACTGCATTCAGGTATAACAAAAGAAACAATCATGAATTTACAAAAAAATATCACCTTTGTATTCCGCCATTGTCTAGACGACGGACTACTCTCTACCCATTTAAAATTATAAAGTCTTCAACTCATCATATTTCGTTAATGGGTAGTGAGTATCCGAGAAAGTATAAACGTTGTGATTTCATCCATGTACCTATGTTCGTGAAACATCCGACAGGAAAAAGATTTCTTGTCCTAAAGTTAAAACCGAACGGTACGCAAGAAATGTGACATAAACTAGACAACAAGTTGAGCCCAGTTGACATATTTGGCAAAAGGAATTGATCGATTCCCATACTTTTCATTCGTACCAGCAGCGGTTCGTCGCTCAAAATTCGATTATGCAATTTCACATAGCTACAATAAGAAAGATATTCGAATAATGTCATGTACAAATGAAAAATAGCCATAGTAGTTTGTCTCTACTAATGATCTGATCTTTTATAATTGTTAATTACGAAAATAGTCATTGAATAGACGAAACTGGATGTGAGACAGATATACACTTAATGTTTTTGCTGTGTTGGAAAAGTTAATATATTACTTGTATAGAAATATGGTAGAATGATACGTTGTCCATGTGCCCAGTTTTTATGGATACCTCCATTTTAATGTAAAACCCAATACTTGGTGTATCAGCGTCGGTACCGTATTTAAGTTTCAAATGTAAAATTTGAACTGAGCCCGCACTGGAGGAGTAAGGAACCTGGTTCGAATGTGGTGTCTGTGTGTGAACTTTATCCATCTTCTTCGTCTACCGATTGAGTCTGCAAAGCTATTAGGATGTTTTGTGTACATCAGACTGGCCTAGATAGTTCAGGCACCTAACCTCAAAGTAGTGTTCCCTGCAGTAATACAATAATTTCAAAAATTGATATGATTTTGAGCCGTGAATCATAATCTTTCGTCAAAAGACTCGAACACGGTTAACGCGTTAATATTCGTAAGGAGTAGCAGCCAGACAAGGGGCGGAATCGGATGATCCGGTATACAACAGCAGTAAATTAAGACTAGGGTATTTCCAGCGAGAAATCAATATAAATTTAACATACTTTCTGAAGTACGGTTGTGAATGTTGAAATGGCAACAGTTGGATAGCCTTATAACCATATTTATTGATGATCAGATACACACGGAACAAGGCAACAGTTAAACAGCATCAAAGTATAAAATTTTTACAATTTGTGTTGGCTTTCAGATCCTGACATTGGACTCTGTCGTTAAATTTAATTACCAACAGCAACATTTAGATTCAAAACCTTGAGTCTACAAGATATCTTACGCATAAAGTTGGACTATAAAGGGGTAGGAAGGATATTTCAATAATTGGCAGCCTAGAAACCAATGACAAGAAAAGTTTACCGTACACGCTACAATAGAATTGGTATAGAGATATGTTAACCTGAGAACATTGTTGATAGTGAACAGGATGATATACACTGAGATTACCTTGCACGGAATAAATTACTATACGATTCATAACAAGTCAGATTACAGGGCAAAATTTGAGTAGAATACAGCGATCCCTTTATATATCCACATTTGAAGCCAGAAAGAAAATACGCTAAATCAGACAACTCGAATGACCCATGGATTAATTTTAAAAGTTCAATTCCGGCTCAATTTCTTAATTTATGAATCACGATTTGTCCATACAAGGCATATTAGTTCTGGAACTAACATTCGCAATGAACAAATAACTGCAGCGAAAAGACAGTATCGTTTCACAACACTCCACCCTAGTTACAAAAATAGCTCGAGATGTGTCATGCACACAGAATTGTAGAATTCTGCATCAGTTCCTCTATCGATAGTTGAAAACCGTGATATTGGAAAAGCTAAAATTTTATCCAAAGTATTTAGTTTCCTTTACTTTTGGCCTGCAGCGTGGTATACATTCTTACTGACATAATTATAATCGAAGGAGGTTCCCCAATACTGCTAAAATAGCTGTTATTTATTGCTTTTAATATATTAGTAGTAAAACGACTCGGAACTATGACCATCGTCAGATGATTTTTTTTCATTAATATTTATGGGAGTGTAAGTGCTTATAATTTTGTTTACTTATTTCTCTGTACTCAGGTGCATTGTGCATCGTGGTGTGCTATTTCTGAATTTATTTTATTGTTGTGTTTAAATGCAAAATGCTTTCATCACTTGATATTTTAATCTGATTTTACTTATGTCTCATGTAGCTCGTATTTACTACGTTTTCGTTGGTACTGCAGTAATTCTGACAGAGCTCTCAGCTGCGGTAATACAATCTGTTGTGTTGTAAGGTAATTTTCGTGGTATTACTGTAACGTGGCGTGCATATCTTTTTAACCAAAATATTAAGTGTCAATAAAATTTTCTTAACTTTTTATGTGTTTCAGACTAATAAACCTACCAGTAGAACACACAGCTATACAAAAAGGAACTAGAATTACTTAAATATAAAGAAATGAAAAATATCGTATGAAAAACACACAAATCAACAGAAGATGAAAATCTCAACGATATAATTGTCGATAGGATCAGGTACAAAACGAAGAATCAGATAAGTAGCATAAACTAAAACTTTTATCCATTATGCATGTGGAACCTGCGACTGTAACTTAAAATAAGTTTAGGAAATTACTGCAACCAGTAGTTAGTATGTCTAGTGACTGATGATTATTGCAGTTTGGTCCCATAGCTTAACAAACATTTCAACATTTGAAATACTGTATTGCACGAAATGGAAAACATATCGAAAATAGATAAAAATAATTTACAAGAAATCACGACACAAAAAATTCAGCGCACTTAAAAACAGAAAATCACAAAGCTGATAAAATACATGTACACTGAATATCTTACAAATAACACCAAACAAATGTAGACATTCCCAGAGACAACCCAAGAGAAAATTCGTAATGAACAAACAGAGAGGAATTACATAACTTTAATAAGATTTTACATTCTAGATAAAAACAAATATATACACGTCACATTAATATAAGAAATATTTCCCTCTATATAATAGATCGTATTACACAGATAACTAAATCAACAACAACTCTGTCCACAGACTTACAACTTTACAATGCTGCTAATATTAATACGATAATTCAGCAAGATGAAAAGCGATATTTACTTGGAGTGGCTCAAGGACCATAGTCAAAATGTGATATACGGAATACTGGGAATCTATTTGGAAGGTAGAACAGACTGACTTCTACAGGATGTAATTTCAGCTCAATGTCTAAAGTAAAATTGCTTAAATAACTTCCTTGTATGTTTCAGCAACACTATGTGTACTGAATAAGTTGCGTATCGACAAACTACGCTGTGACTAGGAGTGCAGCGCAGATGAGGAAATCTCGCTGATTCTCAGACACGTCCCCGTCTGCTGTGCTGTCCTGGTTACGCCGCACGTGGCAGTGCTCTCGGCCCTTACGTCAAACTCTATGAACTATACGTGCGTATATGTCAAAATGTACAGTACGGAATCCTGGGAATCTTTTTGGAAGGTAGAACATACTGATTTCTACAAGATATAATTACAGCGTTAAGTCTGAAGTGCATCTGCTCTACTAACTTCCATGTATGTTTCAGTAACAATAAGGGTATGAGAAGTTGCGTCCTGACAAACGCCGCTGTAACTAGGAGTGCAGCGTAGATGAGGAGATCTCCTTGATTCTCAGATACCTCTCCGTCTGCTCTGTTGTCCTGATTACGCCGCGTGGCAGTGCTGTCAACCCTTAGGTCAAACTCTATGAACTGTATCTGTGTATATGTCAAACTGTGCTGTACGGAATACTGCGAATGCTTTTGGAAGGTAGAACAGACGTTTGTCTACAATATGTAATTTCACCACAAATTCTAAAGTGAAATTTCTCTAATAACTTTCATACATGTTTCAGTAACACTAAGGGAAATGAAGTAGTTGCGTCTCGGCAAACGACGCTGTAACTAGGAGAGCAGCGCAGATTAGGAGATCTCGCTGATTCTCAGACACCTCCTCGTCTGCTCTATTGTCCTGGTTACGTCGTGAGTGCCAGTGCTGTCAGCCCTTACGTCAAACTATATGAACTATACATGTGTATATGACAAAATGTAGTGTAGCGAATACTGGAAATTTATTTGGAATGTAAATCAGACTGATTACTACAAGTCGTAATTTCAGCGCATAGTATAACGTGAAATTGCTCCTATAACTTCCATGTATGTTTAAGTAACACTAAAGGTACTGACGTAGTTGCGTCTCGACAAACGACGCTGTAACTAGGAGTACAGCGCAGATGAGAAGTTCTCCTTGATTCTCAGACACCTCATCGTCTGCTGTTGTGTTGGTTACACCGCGTGTGGTAGTGCTGCCAACCCTTAGGTCAAACTCTATGAACTGTACATGTGTATACGTCAAAATGTACTGTACGGAAAACAGGGATTTTTTTTGGATGGTAGAACAAACTTAATTCTTCAACATGTAATTTCATTACAAAGTCTAGAGTTAAATTGCTGTAATAACTTCCATGTATGTTTCAGTAACACTTAGGATACTGAAGAAGTTGCATCTCGACAACCGACGCTGTGACTAGGTGTGCAGCGGAGATGAGGAGATCTCGCTGATTGTCAGACACCTGCTCGTCTGTTCTGTTGTCCTGGTCACACCACGCGTGGCAGTGCTCATTTTACTGAGCATAGGCCCCTAACGTTGCCATATTGTAACACCGAAGTTCAAATGGCCTAAATGAACGTAATTCATTTCACAGCAAGCAATAATTTTCAGAGAATAATTATTGGAGTATATAAAGCATAACCATACTAAAAAACAAATTTATGTATCATATATTACTGTGTAAAATATACTTAGTCGAACTTATACTCCATATTTCTTACTCATTCAGGACACTTCCAACATTGCATACGTCGCTACCTTTAAACTGTTGAATTGTAATGAACTTTAAAGTCTTGCAAAAAGGAAGCAGGTCCTGCCAATACTCTCGCTTCATTATTGTCTTGGAAACTACGATTTCAAAAACGTGTTAGAAATGTTGCTATATGGCAACGCTAGGCGCTAATGGGTTAATATGTTCACCATCATTTCTCAACAATAGTTGTAGTCGAGGAATGTTGTGAACAGCACTGTAAAGCATGTCCGGAGTTATGGTGAGGCATTAGCCTCGGATATTGTCTTTCAGTATCCCTAGAGATGTCGGTCGATCACTATACACTTGCGACTTCAGGTAACCCCAAAGCCAATAATCGCACGGACTGAGGTCTGGGGACCTGGGAGGCCAAGCATGACGAAAGTGGCGACTGAGCACACGATCATCACCATCACCAAGAGATCTTTCACGCGTCTAGCAATACTTTTTGTTCTAATAAAACCCCATGTCTTTCCAAGCATGTGTGTCAATTTTTACCTTTCTATCTACATTATTCCGTGATTTATTAATTTTTAAATTTGTACTAACTTATTGATCACCCGGTATTTTGTATTAAGTACTATGCCGGCTACTTGCATTCTTTTTCTGTCCTGCGGGTTAGCCGACTGTTGGGTATGTAGGCGCAGCTGCAGTTACGGAGCTGCACCGTATGACGGAGCAAGTCGCAAGCCTGTTGTGTTTATGAGTATGGCGAGCTCGCGGGGGCCGACTTTACTGCTGGCATGTCAGTATCTGTCGCCCCTAAAAATATGAGCTACTTCGCACTTCCTCCACTTTTTCGAAGGGCAAACAATGGCGATGACGTCACACGCAATGTGAGTCTTGCGTCGGTGCCACTGTGAGCAGAGCCCCATTTTAAACACCGATGGATGTAGTGGTACGTAATTTTAGTCGTCTACTTATTTCCTAGTACAACTGGACTACAGGGGGTTGTACTTAAACCTCTCCTTTATCATTTTCTTTCGTCCTCCAGGTTACCATGGATTACGCACAACAGTTTGCCTTTACACCACAATCACAGTGTACGCGAGGGTTGTAATTACTCCCCACTGCACTGTGTGAAGATTATTGTTTTGTGTTTTAGCGATGGTTAATATGTTTTACCTTCTCAAGACATAGCTTGGCTTCGTGGGGTTTCCTGAACTGAGTTTGACATTGAATATATTATCAGTTTATTAAAGCTTAATGAAATATGATTTAGTTTTGGCGCGTGACCGCCAGTGCTACGGCCAATCGCGTCCAGTGCCTGCCGCTCGGGGACTTCCCTACAATTCTGGTAGATTTGCCACTGCTGTTTCCCTTGAGAACCCGACCTATTGTACCACCTGTCGTGGTTCTCACCAGCTTCTACCATCTGTCGCCTACTGGTCCTAACCGGCTGCAATACTACGATCTTAATATGATGGCTTTAAGCCAGAAACATTACACCAGTTAATCTTAGTTTTGCAGTCAAATTACTTGATTAATTATATAGGACAAGAAATACACATGATCGTTATTTCAACTTCAGACTTCACTGTATGATGATAAAACAAATTTCTGCACTGAAGTACAAGCATATGCTGCAATACGCTTGAAAAAGGCAGATTGCAACCTGAACATATCCACATCATTTTTTGAATAATTATATCCTGCAGTTTTTCATGTCGGACTAACTGAATCCGACAGTGACTTTAAATGTAGCTATGTAGTTTTATAGACGTGTGCACTTGATTATCTTACACTATGTTTTAGCAGCTTTATGAAAATGAAGCATCTCCATTTTGTGGATTCAAGTAATAAGCACGAGTTATGCTTAATACATGTGTTTAGCGGAATTTTTATCACTTTTAGCGGATTGTTGGCAACATAAAACATAGTGATACACTGAGGTCACTAAATTACGTATTATTTCCCTCTTGTGTCACTCACATCTTGTCATTTTTTACAATAGCTCCTCCAGAATACACGAACTGTCGTAGACAGACCCCCTCGGTTGTTCTGTTGCACTGGTTGCGTTATGCTCGACTGTGCTACGAACTGCTACATGCCACATAACAGGAAATCCGATCGATATTCTCCCTCTGCACGCCACAAAACGACTCCTACATTTTGTGTGCGAAAAAATATATGCTTCCACATTGATAATCATGATCCTCATTTACTTGAACAAAGTAGAAGATTTTGAACGTATTGTAATTTTGCTTCTTCTGTACGTGTAATTTGCTGCTGCCGCCGAGCATCCAGTCCGTCCTTGAGGCCGCCTACTCCCCGCACCTGCGCTGTTGTGCTTTCCGACGGCCTGCCGCCTGCTGCTCATCCCGTCACTCGGCCGACCTTACCCTGTGCTGAAGACTTCTGGAGACAGGGCGGTCACGGCTGTGTCACGTTCTAAGTGTGATCACCGGCACACAATGTACGCCATCTGCATACTTCCTCCGTGGCAGAAGAATTTCTGAAGATGAATTACTGAACAGATAATACGTGCATTGTACCTAATAATGGGTCATTCCATGTCAAATAAATGAATTTCGAAACATTTAGCAGATAGAATAAAACGGATTTCGAAGCAATTTTATACGAACATTCTCATATGTCCACTATGAACATTGTTGAAGTTTAACCATCGTCGATGTGATACTGGATGTAATACAGTCACTTCTTTGACTTCATGCGCAACGTTGTGCAGAGTGCGCGTGATTTTCTGCTGAATTTGAACTGTTATACCTCGGTTAATATTTTGTTAAAAAAATTTACAATTGGCTATCTTGTACAACTATATTTGTTGCCTTAAGAATAATAAAGAGAATAATTATACGAGTCATATTCAGCCAAAACTATTAAGGAAATTCACCACAAAAAATCGGCGTCAGAAAAAATCTCGAAATTCGTCTTCTTGTATCTCAGTGACTGAAAGTGAGACGGAAATGAAACTTCGTATGTAGTAACCTAACAACACAAGGTTCATAAAGTTTCACCTTATACCTCTTTTCCATACCGAGTAAATTAAATTCAAATTTGCATCAAGCCACAAAAGTGACGATATCTCAGTCAGAACGACGATTATTAAACATTACTAATGTTCACAACTTCTAAATATATTTTTATCCTCTTTTATGATCCGAGCTTTGAACCAGCAATGGCGAAGTTAAAATATATATTTTTGTCATTTTTTAATCTTTAATTAATTTTTGCTCTCATTTACTTTAAAGAAATTTCATTTTGCAGTGCAATAATCGGCTGTTAATAATTTTTTATTATAATAAGCCTCCAAGTATGGAACCACACATACAGGTACATTGCACGTTTTGCACTTATACCTGGTTTCTCGACGCTCTTTCTGCTTCGAGAAAACTTCACATCTTCGCATTGTCCTACCTTTCTTTGAGTGCTTGTTCTCAGTCATATTGGGAAAATGCTTTCCGGTATATCGTAGAGGATTCAAGCCAACAGCGCGCCTCCCTCTGCCAACTTTCCTCTGACCTGTGGTGTTAAGTTTCAACAAGAACTTCTGGTATTGGCATTTTTGCCCGGTTCCTTCTCTGTGAAGAGCATAGACATTTAAAAAGCACACCTCTAATACATGGAAGAACAATTTCTTGTACCAATTTACCATCCTTTGCACTGATTCGACTGAACTCAGTAGCATGTCTGTGCGGTCAACTGCCCCCATAGTCTCGTAGCAATCTGCAACGCATTGCGGTTTCATGCGTCTTTCACCATTCTATCGGTCTTTCTTCTCCATATCACATATTTCTGCAGTATTACAGGCGGTGAACATCCACACCTCTCTTTTATCGCAGCATTTCATGGCAAGCATTGTATAATGGACATAAACTGTACTTCTCCACGTTTCAGTTTGTCCTGAAACTGTGGAAAGTTACGCTTGCTTTATCGTACAGTACCATATGCTTTTGTTCCGCGGTTAAGAAGCAGAAAAGCAGGTCTGACCAGGAATACCAGTTGGCGACACAGAGCGTGTGTACCCACTGAAAATATGGTTATAGCAGTGTAGCTATTATGTCGCCACTTCTCTGCAGATTGTGTCAGCCAACTTCAGTCGTGGTGCAGTCGCACAGCACTTTTTTTTTATCAAAAAACATGCCTCGTTTGTACGGAATAAATTGTTTGAAAAGAAAGTGATTTTCATCAGTAAGGAGCTTTTGGCGCGGTGAAATGTGCTGTAGAACAGTATCAACAATGTTTCTAATATTAAATAATCTGTCTCCTTCATTACTTGCACAGTTATCTCTGAATAGAGGCATTCTTAGAATTAAGAGTAAGCTGTCCCTGGAAATTATTTCGCTGAATATTGGAGTGTTCAAGAGTATGTTTCAGAACCAATAGCTCCTACTTTTCAGTTTCTTCAGTCGAGCCATGAGCAACCAAACAACATCGAAAGAATGAAGTTCCGTAAATTCCGCATCTTTGCACCTTAACAAACGCTAAAGCTCCGATTCTGGCGTATTTTTCTCCGTATATAAGTAGAATATGTTAGTTTCGTCTGCAACAAATTTCATCAGCCATACCGTTAAAAATAACAGTTATAATGTCAAATATGTGTCCAGAAGCTGAATAGTCAAAAGCTTGCAAAATCGAACGGTAATCATTTTCTTCCAGTTAAACGTGTTTCTAAAGTGTTCTCTTTTCACTGGCATTTCTCCCTCAGTTTAAGATTCGTCAGGTTCTGAAGGATTTTCATTTCTTCTCCAAACAGATGGTTCGCTACAGCTATGATGAATGCGGCACAGGACTGTTAACCCCAGATTCTTTCAAACAATCGTCAGTATCATCACACCCAAACAGCTTATTTTGACCATGGCTTCTAGTGAGCATCTCGAAGATATCCTCATCTGTACAGCTCCAAGCTCGGATCCTCAGCCCGGGATTTCTTTTTCATTATTTCAGTTTTTCAGATTCTTGTTTATTTAACTGATTGATACATTAATTGATTATAATAACAATTCGTTCCTTATATTTTCAAAGTATATATTTGCTTTTCTTTGGTGACAATCACGCTACATTGAAAACGTGTTACGTCAGCATGTTGAACGTTCCAGTCTCACTTATTTCCTCCACATATTCGTTCTTTGCGTATTTGAAAGAAATAACGTGTACCGATAACTTGAAAATGTTGAAATAACACAAGTTTTCAACGTAATTATGGTTGTATAGTTATTTCTAATAAAGGAAAGCAAATAGTTTGAGAAATACGAATCACGAATTGTGAACAATATTTTATATATAAGTATTATTATTTTTAATTAACGTATTGAGCAATTAAATGAACAAGAATCTGAAAATAGGAAGAATAAAGGAAAAAAATCTCGGCCAGATATTCGAAGGTGAAACCTTCAGCTTGCTACACTTTGAAGCTACAACCTTTTTTTCCAGATAGATCAATGCTTTGCGGTCGTATGTTCAGGTTTGTCCTGTGTAGGTCGTTGAGTGTTTGGCCTCGGCTTCTGACTTCGCGCGCTGAGCCATCGCCCCCTATTATGCTACAACAACACTAAAACCTCGGGCACCACGCCATTCACATTATTACACGGACGTACTCGTATATAATGTAGCACCGAAACTTTCGGAGCGTGCTTCTCATGAGTGGCTGGCTAATTGGCCAAATGGCTGGGGCACAGTAACAACAGTGTAGGATAGTGCTTCAGACACGTGCCATCACACCCAGAACTTCATTTCCCAGACCTGTCACTCCCCTCGTTAGCCCGTACTTCTAGTACGAAATTGTTTCTTCATCGTACAGTTTGATCATTTAATCACGTGTACGATGATAATGTACTATGGAGGATGTCTCGAAGAACCATGTGCGCTCTTTGGGGTGAAGGCAAATGTCTCAGTCGTAGCTGTTGGTATCAGGGCAGCAGCGATGCGTAGGGGTAGTGAGGCTGCCGCCCGCTTTTGCTGTGGAGCGCACCTCCTCGCTCCTCCTGATAGCCTGGCAACGCGGCGCCTGGCTGTGTCGCTTACCCCTATCTCTCTGCATTTATTTATTAATTTATTGAACACAACGTACCTTAATTATCTTTAAAGCACACATCTTATTTCGTTCCTCAGCAGAAAAAATCAATAGCATGTTCCAATCCAAGAACAATAGAATGAGAAGAGTGAGTTTAGATATAATAGAGATACAATATTACGTGGGATGTTCAAATGAAAAGTTACGTTATGTTTTAACAACGAAACCAGTTTAAAACTGAACATGACGCTTTGGGATAACGTAGTGCGACATCTAAGATCTCGAATGTAGGGTATGGCCTCTCCTTAAAAGTTTCAAGGCCGTGCCCTCATCAGGCAAGGTGTTCTAGAAAATCTGGATTCACAGTTAGAAGTTGCAGACTACAGAGTGAATATGAACTGAAGTGCGGAAACACATGTAACGCCATAGTATTTAAAATTACATTCTGAAAATATAAAGCAGAAAACGCTCCAAATCGTCGATTCCGTTTCAGTAAATTATGGGGCGCTTTTTGTTTAAACGTTGCGATTTTTGTCCTACATATGTAAAAGTGCTTTGGGGCCGTCGAAGATAGGTCTTTAACATCGGGCTGCGCTCAAAGTGGCACAGACGTGATGCTAACATTGCGTGTGACGTCGTTCGCCATTTCTTCTTCCCGTTGTGGAAGAAGACAGGTCATAATCTGTTATGTGCGTGAAGTAGCAGATGTGTAAGGTTTTTAAGGTGCAACAGATAGTGATACGCTGGCAGGCAAGTCCGTTCCTGCCGGGCAGGCGTACTCCTAACCGAATCAGGCATGCTGCTTGCTCCATCCAACGGCGCAACTGCAGCGCGTACACACGCAAGGGATGGCTGTCGACCGCGGTGGCCGAGGGGACTAAGGCGCTCCAGTCACGGTCTGCACGTCCACTACGGTCGGGGGTTCGAATCCCCCCAAGTGCGTGGATATTTGTGCCGTCCTTAGTGTTAGTTAGCTCCTAAGTAGTTTGTAAGTTTAGGGACTGATGACCCCGTACTTAAGTCCCATAAGCTTAACAAACATTTGAACATTTGAATTTGGGATGGCTGTCCGGCAGAACGAAAATAGTGTGTGTGTGTGTGTGTGTGTCTTATTATATTAAAGACATTGTTTCTTGTTTCAGAGCACGAAGTAGTGTTTGTCGAAGAGACACAAGCATTTCCTATGGTATCGAGGCTAGACTGTAGAGCGTAATTCGCGATGTGCTTGTCTTTGACAAACAGAAGTACTGTTATGCATTGTCAGGTATGACACTCATTTTATTTTTCCTCAAGTCGAAATCACACAACTACACAACAGGGAAGCGAACGTCATACCTAATCACATTGTGAAAGTAGACGGGTATGTGTAGTGGCAGTTGATACTGCAAACGACATGTATTGTGACGTACGTGTCAGTGGTCCCTACGAGAAATTCCTACATCGCGATTAAATGGCAATCCAAAAAGGTGGCTGTCTACTTCTTCCTCGGATAATGCATCATTCTCCTTTGAGTTGGTCATTGGAATGAGTCCATGAATGGTTTTGATATTTCTTTCTGTCTTAGCCTGAATGCGTGGGGTGAATAGTAACTTCTTATCTAGCGAAACGCAAAGATATTTGGTCGAGTCAGCCCGTTCGACTTCTTCTTCCTTGATCCTGAGGTGAGTCTGAATATCGGGTCTATTTTAGGTGAAGAAGGTGGCTTTCGTCTTCTGTGCATTGATATAGATATTATTGCCCAGCTTTATTTGGTGCTGGGGCTTGAGGTTGGATGTGTCCAGATATCTGCTGCTGCTGCTCATTAGGGCAGTATCGTCTGCAAATTGTGCTTGGGTGACATTTGGTAATTTCGGCATATCATTTGTATATATAAGGAATAGTAGCGGCGATAGCATATGTGGTATCCCGCCGCCCGCGGATACATAAGCCCTGACACGGCCAGCCAGGCAGCAGCAGTGCAGCAGGGCTTGGCCTCTCCACGCCTTCGCCTGCTGCCGACCAGCCGCGCCGCTCCCGGACACCGCCTGCCTCCGCAGCATCGCCGACAGTGGGAGGAGTTCACGCCCGGCGCTCCCACAATTGGGTGACAGTGTTTTTCTCACCGAAGTAGGCTGACTGTGTTGGTTTTCATCCATTATATGTAGGTACAGTCCTTGGTCTGTTTTCTACACGCATGGTGGACGTTTATTTATAATTTGTGTTTCACATAGCATTTTTACATCATTGGAGACGGTGCTTTTTGCTTTGTGATATTGGATGGCTATGATTACAACATTTACAATGCGTTCAGCGGCACTGTTTTTGTAAGACCTGGTTTAGGTCTTATTATAATGAACTAAGGGACGAAGTACTGAATAAAATTACATGAAATAACAGCAAAGGATACGCCTGGATAAGCGAAACATTTTTAGGCAAGACGCGGTGAAACGGCAATGCCGGTTGCGTGGCGACGGCCGCAGAGGCGGTGACGCGGCGTCGGTCGATGGCTCGGCGCTGTGTCGTTGGACGGTCGCGTCGGTGTAGGCGCCGGGGTTGGCGTCCAGGGCCGGCGATAAACAGCGCGGCGGCGGCCTGTGTGGGAGCAGCGAGCTAAGGCGCACAGCCAGGGAGGCTGCATCGCAGCTCACCAGACGGTTGCCGGCAGCGGCGTCGGTGAACCATGCTGATGGCAGCCACGGTGACGCTCGCGGCGGCAGTAGACGGCTGCAGCGCGACAGGAAGCTGCGCGGAGGAGTCAGCGTCGGGAGGCGCAGCTGCGGCGTTGAAGGGCAGCACAGCAGGTGGCGGCTGGCTCTGTGGGGGTTCACCGCAGCCCACTGCTCGCATCACACTGCTGCGCATCGCCCCATATTGCTGCAGGCGCAGGCAGGACGACCGCTTGCAGAAGTGTCTGCTGCGGTTGCATAGGTCGTGCATCTGACTACATATGCCGGTAGAATATCGCACGTAATTCAACGATGTTTTACTTGCCTCCGCCGTCCATCAGCATAATAATAACACCTAACTGAGCATACGGCCACCCGGATCCCACTTCTGACACCAATTTCTGCCAGGGTGTCTGAGCGAAGAATTGGGCATTGTATTTAAATGAAAAAGGCGTATTGTTATGGTGACATCAGAATGGGGATTTTTGCGGATAGTCTTACATTCTACTTAATGGGACATGGAGAGAGGTCTATGGCTGTCTCTAAAGGTTTATCAGAGGCAAAGTTATGGTAACATCGGAGTTCAACGAAAGTGGTCAAGCCAGGTTGGAGGGCGGGTCACAAGAGAGCGTCCGTTCTTCAGTCTGTCGTTGAGATCTGGACACAGTATAATCCACATGACCACCCGTCTGGCTTGTACTTGGTGGCAGCATTCTTCCAAGTTTCCGAGGGTGGCGTACGCTCGTCAGCATAAAAGAGCCACCAGGAGTGCAGATCGACAGGGACGTATCGCAAACATGTGCGTGGAATCTCCCAGCAGCAGACACGCGGCGCAGCCAGTCATTGGGTTGAGCAGTCAGGCTGAGCGAAATACGAATGAAAATTTTAGAATTCTCTTTCCCATTCTTGTACTGTGTATCATTCATGTATTTAGAAGCCAGTATTTTCTCTACCATAGTCAACCTTTTCTGACAAATTGTTGACATCGTAATTGTTTTCGAATTTCAGTCACTTTCAAAAACAGATTGGGAATCGAATGTTTCAAACTTTGCACCCTTGCCTTTCACAGCCAGTTGCTATATCATACTTTCCGTCCAAGCAAAGAGCATATACGACATTACACATGTATCTGTGCACACTCCACTGCAGACTAATGATCCTCTCAGGAAGTAACCCCACAATCATGATTCTACAACATCCTTCTTTCCAGCTGAACGAGTCTCAAAAGGTATGAACGAACAATCTGTGAAAATACGAAAGGTAAGAGATGAGTTCCTGGTGGAAAAAACGTCTTCCGAGGCTGATAGTGTGTCCTTGGAGAGCTCATTTGCTGGGGCTTCAAGCAATCTGCTAGAAAATGTTTCTGATTTAGAAGAATAGCCTCTTTGGTGTTAAAATCGTTACCTGGCTAATTAAGGCAGGAATGTCTTTTTTATGGACGGACAGACTGGCAATTCGAAAGAGACATTTATTTGTTACCGCATTTGGGGTGTGCTCTTAAGTGTGGAAACTAGTTTCTTCTAGAAGAGGACTCTTGATTGTTTTAGAATAGTCATCTTGTGTACGATGGAAAGGAAGCACTGATCAGAAACATGAGAGTTGTTTGTTGTAGATGTAACAGACAGCTTAGTATGTTTTAGGAGTGTGGAAAATTATCTCAATTTCTATTCTACTTTGTTTTAATTTTATTTATTTACTTTGTAGAAGAGTAATGGCAAATTCAGATGGAGAGCCCTCGTCGTTGTACTAAGATTGTTCTTTTTTTCTGTGGAGGCCTCTTCCTTAATTTTGAAGAGTGGTACCGTTGTAAAGGAGATCGGTTTATATCGGGAGACACGGTGGTATGTTATTTTTGTTTCGATGAAAAAGTTACGAGTACTAATGTTATGAGTTAACAAATTATTTAGTAGAACACGAGGTGCTTGGAAACTTTGCTGAGAGAAGAAGGTTCGATGCTAGGCACAAAAGAAAAGAATGAAAGGAAGAAATAAAAGGAACGGTCTAAGAGCTCTTGCGCGAGGAAAGTTCTCATGTCTGAGTTCCGATAAGGCACATTGCTTTAATTCATCAGGGTGTTTCATGTCAAAAGTGATCTCGCTCCATGATAATATCAAATGATTCCATTACCAATCGTTAAGATGTTAATGAAGAATATCAATGGTGTTTGCAACATTTATGAGGAACGCTCCTGACATCAAACACTCGGAACAGCATGGAAATAAGCCTAAAATAACATTAGAAAGCAAAACCCGGGATTGTGTCATTTACATGCAAAAGTATACATTCTACCACTAGGTAAATTTTATAGAAAGAAACAGAGTAACAAGATTTCATTTCTATGTGAGGGAATTGATATGTTTATCACCGACGTCAGTCTTTCATTAAATTTGTTCTCAATGATCTCTGTGTCAGCAAATTATAATCGTGTTGAACCACACAAGTGTCTATGTAAATCTTCAAAGTGCTGATGCATTATTTTGACGAAGGATTTAAAGAGATACGAAAAACATTCCATACTAGAGCAACACATTCATATCCAAAATCGGTTTCGAATTAAAGCTGCTTAATATCAAAATTCACAATGATTACATAATGGATGAATGTCTGTCAGAGTCCTCCTTTCGCCAAGGTTGTTGTATTTAATGAGAAATGATGCATGCCATTGTATCACATATAATTTTCCTTCTATGGTACTGCTATAATTTTACTTTCCTTTCCTGTATTAAAATGTCAAAGTTAATATATTGCACTGGGAATTCTTATGATGGCCCAACGGCTTTCATAAGCCTGTTTTTGAAGGTCAATGATGTCACTTGTGGACAGGGCGGCAGCGCAGGTGAGGAGGTCTCGCTGATTCGCACACCTCCTGCGCTGCTCTGCTGCCCTGGTTACGCCGCTGTCACCTTAGAGCAAGCAAACCCTGAAAAATTATATTTCACCGGTACCCCGCGTTAGAGATCCACTAATGAAGCTATCCCAACATAGATAATACCTGCACTACAATGAAAGAAAGCTCACATTCACTCAGAGCTCAGCTGCGAGTAACAGCAGCGAGTAAACAGGTGGCACACGATCTCGCTACGTCACGGGTGGAGGGGCCTGGGCGAGCAGCTGACATGCAGCTCTGTGACTAAACACTAGCTAAGTTGGGGACCACTCACAATGACTGATTACAATTAACAAAATCTTTCAGTATATGCCACACATTCCACCATTTGTTTTGAGAAATATACTTAAATCATTCACAACCGATGATAAGGTGTCAGTCCATGAGCTACCACAAACGCGAACTTTTCTTTAAGTTTTGCGTTTTAAGCTTGACCATTTTGCAGAGTTTACTCTCTCCAGTAAAAAAAGTCGTTGTCTATAGCAATACGTTGCGCCAAACAGAAAAAGAAAATATTCAAATGTTCGTAAATGTATAGCACCAAATAGCTGTGGTTATCAATCCCTAGACATACAAACAACTTAAACTAAATTCTTCTAAGAACAACAAATACAACCATGTCCGAGGAACGACTCGAAGCTCCGACGGCCAGGAAACGTGCACCGCGCAACTAAGCACCTGAGAACGCTTGGCCTAAGTAAAAATAAAAATAAAATAATAAAATCGAACAAGTCATTTATGAATGTTAACGAGAGCAACTTAAAGCAATATAAGGTCCATTTACCTGTTGCTGAACTTCGCCCTTGACTGTGACAATGAGTTTCATTCGTATGATACTTTCAGGGTCATCGAACTGCGTTACGTTAATAGACTCGTACAGACGCTGTATATTATAATATTTCGCAGAATTCAGAACTTTATCACACAGAAGACAATGAGGCAAATAATTTGTATGCAGACCAAAATAAAACTACTCTTACGAACTTGGCGAAAATGACAAGTGTCTTCATTGTCACTATGTCCTCTACGAGGCATACGACGTAACCTAAGCGCCATGATGTGACACAGTAGTGCGCATGCGCAGTTAAATGGATTTTGCGGGCGGTCTATCTCCTGACGCCTGCTCGCCTGGTGAGCCCCATGGGGCAGGCTTATAAAAGCCTGTTTTAATGCAAGCGTGTAGCCGAATGCGGAATTTATATACGAAGCATTCTAAAATGGTCCTTCACTACTAAAAAAATTCTGAGCTATAGGTTTGTTTCATAGCCCAGGAAAATTAACCCGAAAAAAGCTGTGCTGACTAAAAAAAGGCAAATGCTGAAACTAATTTTAATCGATGTTAGGCATCCTAAATAAGAGCAGTATGAATCTCCGGTTGTTACTGGCTTGTGCTAAGTTTTCAGGGCCGAAATAAATTCTCTTTCTTTTCTACGTTATTTTATTCAATTTTTCGTCTATGACTTCAAAACGATGCAGTCTTCAGAAATTTGTGGGAATGTCAGTACAATAACGGATACATTTCACATACTTACGGGTTAAAACTGGTTCAGCCGTTTAGTCACAATCCATGGTCAAGAAACGGAATTTTTTCAACTTAATGGAAAAGCCATAAATGCTCATGTATCAATGCCTGTAAGCTGAAAACAGCTACTCCAAATACAAAATGTCAGGTATCAAAGTTGTGTAGCATTAAATTCGGTGCAAAAAGAGCTCGTGAATTATAAAATTTGCTTTCTGCTTACGTACAGATACCAATAATACCGTCAACGTAGTCTTAGCCCTAAAATGCTGCGAAGTCAAATTAATTTTGAACCACAAATCATACACATTAGTCCAAATATTCGAATTTAAGGGCACTTATGGTCATGTACCCACCTACCTGCATAGTTATCTCTATGTATTGATAGGAATACCTGTGCAAAACTACAGGAAACCGATTCAAATATAAAATCAACAACATACCAAACGAAAGGTTTTGTTAATTGGAATATACTTTAACTACGGTACTAAACTGATGAGATAAATTATTTACAGTCGTTCTTTAAATAAATTATTTTCACATTTACTTACAATTTACTTTTTAAGTTTTTCTGGGCTTCGGGAAAGATGACACCGAAGTGGAACCATTGTTAAGTGATTCGTCGCCGTCTGAAGTGGGATGTAAATCCATTTCTTTCTCGACGATGTTACTATCATCGGGACCTTTGTTGAATCAAGACGTTACCGTGTCTCCACTTTTCTATGTTTGCGCCAACAGCTGATTTGATCTAATACCCTTCGCCATTTCATTTTTCTGTCAACATTGAGAAAAGTGCCTTTAATAAGGAACTTCCTTTGGACGTAGTTGGGAACACTGTTTCATCTAACGAAACTTTAGTGACTGACAGAGCATGTGCTCTTCAAGCACGTTAGTATATTTTATGCTTTTCTCAGCTCCCTCCTCGTGGTACCATTCAAACACTATAGTGTATTTTAAAGAATTATTTCGTGACTTGTACAGAATGAAACATTGTAAATTGTTTCCATTTAAAGATGTTCCGTATTATTTGTATGTTTACGTAACTTTTCTAAATTTTCTCACTATGATGCGTCACATTCTGCATTGCACTGAAAGTAGTTTTGTAACTTATATCCTGGTATTTATATTATTTAAAAAGCTACAATTTTATTTCAGTAAATGAAATATTTAAATTACGTCATTACTCGGGATGGAGGTTTTTCAGGATGTGAAAGGTAGCCATACAGGCTTTCGGTATTGATAGGGTCATGATTCGGAATAGTCATTTTGTGTGAAATGAATTCAACAATATCATCAGCAGTAACAATAACAATAATAATAAACTGAAAAAGTCTAGAAATTTGTAAATCAAAAATACAAATATTTTATTATAATGTATCGATCATGACACCAGCGCTTTCAACAACCTCCTTCCCCTCTCCCTTCGCAGTTCTGCACTTAACGAGAGACGCCATTGTAACTTTTTCGTTAATGTTAGTGCGAGCCCTGCTGCACAACCTGTTTGCTCTTGATGGACTAGTGTAGGGTACGGAGTGTCTCACAGTATACGTCACTGTTAATGGTTTTTCCGTGCTCGAGAAATTCGATGAGTATCGGCTCCAGTTGTTGGACAATACGGTGAGCCTCACATTGCCTGATGAGAGCACAGCCTTGAAACTTTTAAGGAGTGGCCATACACTACATTCGATATCTTAGAAGTCGCACTACTTTATCCCAAAGCGTCATGTTCAGTTTTAAATTGGTTTCGTTGTTAAAACATACCCTAACTTTTCATTTGAACATCCCACGTAAAATTGTATCTCTATTATATCTAAACACACTCTTCTCATTCTATTGTTCTTGCATTGGAACATGCTATTGATTTTTTCTGCTGAGGAACTAAATAAGCTGTGTGCTTCAAAGATAATTATGGTTAATTTTCATCAGTAAATTAATAAAGAAATGCAGAGAGATGGGGTAAGCGACACAGCCAGGCGCCGCGTTGCCAGGCTATCAGGAGGAGCGAGGAGGTGCGCTCCACAGCAAAAGCGGGCGGCAGCCTCACGACCCCTACGCATTGCTGCTGCCCTGACACCAACAGCTTCGAGTGAGACATTTGGCTTCACCCCAAAGAGCGCACATGGTTCTTCGAGACATCCTCCATAGTACATTATTATCGTACACATAATTATTGCACTTCTCGTTTGACTTTTCTGATTTTCCCTTCGTAGTGTAGAGAAACACGTTTGAGTATCCCACTGTCAAATATTAAACTGATCACTTATGTTAAGCATAACGTATAGTAAATTTGGAATACATCTAAAATGATATCAGTCTTTTTTATTCAAATGTTTTTTACATACTCTAGATAAATTCCATACATCGACACAAATACATTTGTCATGACATGGCAAAGAAAGTTTCCGCTTGTCGCTTTCATTCCTTATCATTCTTCCTCCTTGCCCTCAATATCATATTTGTAAATGGAAAATAATATACACTAAAATCGTTTGCGTTAGTACTGAAATTTTTCATTGTGAACGCATATCTTGTGATACTAAGAAAGCTTATAAATTTGTGGGCCTTCTCAATTGTGATCATAACTACGTACGACGCAGTTTAAGGAATCCTTTGTAATTCCAACTGGAGAGCGATAAAGGAGCCTCTCCCTGAACTACTAATCTTTATTCGTGTCCATGATGTAATGAAGAGAATAAACTGAGAATAAATCATAGTAGAAGTACTTCTCCAAATGCGTTCATAATTAACCCTGTATAATCACTATTCACAGTAGCACAAATAACATTACATTGCTGATAATGTTGGTAGGTTAAGGCAGCAAGAAAGAATCGTTAATTTGCGTGGTCCGAGGAAGAAATACTAATTGTAGTGTACTGAATACCCAAACTTTTTTGATGGTATAAAAAGTTAATTTTTATAAGACTTAATTAGAATGCTACGTAAAAATGCATCAGTAACACTAAGAGTAGTGAAGAAGGTGCGTCTCGGCGATTGCAGATGTGACTAGGTCGGCAGCACAGCGAGGAGCTCTCGTTCCATGCGCAGACGTCTCCTCCACTGCTCTGTATCCCTGGTTACGCCGCGCGTGGCTGTGCTGCCAAGCCTTAGGTCAAACTATTTATTTATATCTAATCCACTAGACCATTTATTTACCTGAACGGAATAGTTATATTTAATGGCAGGTAGTGTCCCATAGCATGACAATAGAAATTACGAATCCTGTTACTTTACATATACCCAAATTTGTCAAGAAATTTCCACTTCAGTATTTTTGAAGGTGCCAGGTAATTTACGATTGTACTTTTCCTCTTCTACATCTTTTACTCGCATCAACCTATTCGCATATTTAAGCTGTGATGGGACCATGTTCGGTTCCGTTGATCAATTTTTTACCTACCATAATTCATTAGCCGTCGTACTCGACTCGTCTTCAAAATTTCTTCTCGATAAGTTAAATCAACGTGATTATGTTACTGTATTTACAAGCTTACTGCATTCAGGTATAACAGAAGAAACAATAATGAATTGATAAAACAATATCACCTTTGTATCCCGCCATTGTCCGGACGTCGGACTAGTCTCTACCCATTTAAAATTATAACGTCTTCAACTCCTCATATTTCGTTAATGGGTAGTGAGTATTCGAGAAAGTACAAACATTGTGATTTCATCCATGTACCTAGATTCTTGAAACATCCGACAGGAAAAAGATTTCTTGTCCTAAAGTTAAAACCGAACGGTACGCAAGAAATGTGACATAAACTAGACAGCAAGTTGAGTCCAGTTGACATATTTGGCAAAAGGAATTGATCGATTCCCCATAATTTTCATTTGTACCAGCAGCGGTTCGTCAGTCAAACTTCTATTATGCAATTTCACATAGCTACAATAAGAACGATATTGGAATAATGTCATGTACAAATGAAAAATAGCCACAGTAGGTAGTCTCTACTAATGATCTGATCTTAGATAACTTTTATAATTGTTAATTACGAAAATAGTCATTGAATAGACGAAACTGGATGTGAGACAGATATACACTTAATGTTTTTGCTGTGTTGGAAAAATTAATCTATCACTTGTATAAAAATATGGTCGATGTTACCGGTTTTTATGGATATCTCCATTTTAATGTAAAACCCAATACTTGGTGTATCAGCGTCGGTACCGTATTTAAGTTTCAAATGTAAAATTTGAACTGAGCCCGCACTGGAGGAGTAAGGAACCTGGTTTGAATTTGGTACCTGTGTGTAAACTTTATCCCTCTCTTTCGTCTACCTATTGAGTCCTCAAAGCTATTAGGATGTATTGTATACAGCAGACTGGCCTGGATAGTTCAGGCACCTAACCTCAAAGTAGTGTTCCCTGCAGTAATACAATAATTTCAAAAATTGATATGATTTTGACCCGTGAATCATAATCTTTTGTTAAAAGACTCAAACACGGTTAACGCGTTAATATTCGTAAGGAGTAGCAGTAAGACAAGGGGAGGATTTGGATGATCCGGTATACAACAGCAGTAAATTAAGACTAGGGTATTTCCAGAGAGCAATCAGTTAATGTAAATTTAAAAAACTATCTGAAGTACGGTTGTGAAGGTTGAAATGGCAACAGTTGGATAGCCTTATAAGCACATTTGTTGATGATCAGATACACACGGAACAATGCAACAGTTAAACAGCATCAAAGTCTGAAAATTTTACAAATGTGTTGGCTTTCAGATCCTGACATTGGGCTCTGTAGTTAAATTTCATTACCAACAGCAACATTTGGATTCAAAACCTTGAGCCTACAAGATCTCTTACGCCTAAAGTTGGACTTGCATCCATACATAAAGGGGTAGGAAGGCTATTTCAATAATTTGTAGCCTAGGAACCAATCACAATAAAAGTGTACCCTACACGCTACAATAGAATTGGTATAGAGATATGTTAGCCTGAGAACATTGTTGATATCTAGTGAACAGGAAGATAAACACTGAGATTACCTTGCACGGAATAAATTACAATACGATTCATAACAAGTCAGATTACAGGGCAAAATTTGAGTAGAATACAACGACCCATTTGTATATCCACAGGTGAAGCCAGAAAGAAAATAAGCTAAATCAGACAACTTGAATGACACATGGATTAATTTTAAATGTTCAATTCCGGCTAAATTTCTTAATTTCTGAATCACTGTTTGTCCATACAAGGCATATTAGTTCTGGAACTAACATTCCCAATGAACTAACTGTAGCGAAACGACAGTATCGTTTTACGACACTCCACCCAAGTTACTAAAATGGTTAGAGATGTTTCATTCACATAGTATTTTACTATTCGGCATCAGTTCCTCTATCGGTAGTTGAAAACCGTGATATTGGAAAAGCTAAAATTTTATCCAAAGAATTTAGTTTTATTTACTTCTGGCCTGCAGCCTGTTATACATTTTTACTAACATAATTATAATCGAAGGAGGTTCCCGAATACTATTAAAATAGCTGTTATTTATTGCTTTTAATATATAAGTAATAAAACGACTCGGAACTATGACCATTGTCAGATGATTTTTTCATTAATATTTATGCAAGTATAAGTGATTATAATTTTATTTACTTATTTCTCTGTATTTAGGTGCATTGTGCATCGTGGTGTGCTATTGTTGAATTTATTTTATTGTTGTGTTTAAATGCAAAATGCTTTCATCACTTGATCTTTATTTTATTTTATTTTACTTATGTCTCATGTAGCTCCTATTTACTCAGTTTTCGCTGGTATCGACTGCAGTAATTCTGACAGAGCTCTCAGCTGCGGTAATACGATCTGTTGTGTTGTAAGGTAATTTTCGTGATATTACTGTAACGATGCGTGCATATCTTATTAACCAAAATCTTAAGTGTCAATAAAATTTTCTTAACTTTTTATGTGTTTCATACTAATAAACCTACCACTAGAACACACAGCTATACAAAAAGGAACTAGAATTACTTAAATATAAAGAAATGAAAAATATCGTATGAAAAACACACAAATCAACAGAAGATGAAAATCTCAACGATATAATTGTCGATAGGATCAGGTACAAAACGAAGAATCAGATAAGTACCATTAACTCAAACTGTTATACATTACGACTGTAACTTAAAATAAGTTTAGGAAATTACTGCAACCAGTAGATAGTATGTATAGTGCCTGATGATCATTGCAGTTTGGTCCCATAGCCTAACAAATATTTCAAAATTCTAAATACTATATTGTACGAACTGTAAAACATATCGAAAATAATGTACAAGAAATCACGACACAAAAAATTCAGCGCACTTAAAAACAGAAAATCACAAAGTTGATAAAAGTACATGTACAATGAATATCTTACAAATAACACCAAATAGATATAACATGAACTTTTCAAAGAGGCTGAAATTTAGACATTCCCAGAGACAAGCCAAGAGAAATTTCGTAATGAACAAACAAAGCGGAATTACATAATTTTAATAATATTTTACATTCTAGGTAAAAACAAATATATACACGTCACCTTAATATAAGAAATATTTCCCCCTATATAATAGATTGTATTACACAGATAACTAAATCAGCTGCAACCATAGAGAATCGCTGAATGATCTGTCACTGGCAGCTCGGTCAGTCTGACTACGGACCCGTTAATAATGTTCGATCTTCTACGGGAATTAAAAATTTAGAATATAAGAGAGTATGGACGACGGGGCGCTACGGCCGTGGCGTGCAAACTGGAGACCGACAGGAAGCGAGTGTGGTAGCCAAGAGGTTAAGGCGACCGATGGCCAGAAGAGGGAGGCACGGTTCGAATCCCGGCCTGGCACACAATTTACTTATTGACATTGAGTATTTTCTGTGACCCAGAGCAGCCAAAGTCATACCTTTCCTTCATCATCCTTCTACCTTACCGTCCTTCAAAATATTTTTATGAATGGAATATGATAGAACAAGGCAACGATTTACACAGAACTGAAATTTTCACGCATGTGTTGTGATAAGATCCGAACGTAAATAATTTTGTGGCTTCTCAAGTATCGTCAAAACTACGTACGACGTAGCTAAAGGCAATATTTAAATTCTGTGAAAAGTATCGCAGTCTCTTTCGACGTAAAAAATCTTTTTTCGTGTCTATGACGTGATTAAGAGAGCAAATTGGGAATAGATCTTAGTATAGATACTTCTGTAAATTCGTAAATGGTGTATAATTATCTGTCCATAGTATACATATGTAACATTTCAATGCTGCTAATATTAATACGGTAATGCAGCAAGGTGAAAAGCGATATTTACTTGGAGTGGCAAAAGGACCATAGTCAAAATGTGCTGTACGGAATACTGGGAATCTATTTGGAAGGTAGAACAGACTGACTTCTACAGGATGTAATTTCAGCTCAATGTCTAAAGTAAAATTGCTTAAATAACTTGCTTGTATGTTTCAGCAACACTGTGGGTACTGAATAAGTTGCGTCGCGACCAACGACGCCGAAACTAGGAGTGCAGTGCAGATGAGGAGATCTCTCTGATTCTCAGACACCTCCTCATCTGCTCTGTTGTGCTGGTTACGCTGCACGTGACAGTGCTGCCAACCCTTAGTTCAAACTCTATGAACTGTACATGTGTATATGTCAAAATGTACTGTACGGAATACAAGGAATTTTTTTGGTAGGTAGAACAGACTTAGTTCTGCAACATGCAATTTCAGCAAAAAATCTAAAGTGAACTTGCTCTTATAACTTACATGTATGTTTTATTAACACTAAGGGTGCTGAAGAAGTTGTGTCTCGACAAACGATGCTGTAACTAGGAGAGCAGCTCAGATGTGGTTGAATCGCTGATTCACAGACACCTCCTCGTCTGATCTGTTGTCCTGGTTACCACGCACGTGGCAATGCTGATAACCCTTAGGTCAAATTATATGAACAGTATGTGTGTACATAACGAAATGTACTGTACGGAATACTGGAAATCTTTTTGGATGGTAGAACACACTGATTTCTACAAGATGTAATATAAGAGAAAGTCTAAAATTAAATTGCTCTATTAACTTCAATGTATGTTTCAGTAACACTAAGCGTACTGAAGAAGTTGCGTCAAGACAAACGACGCTGTAACTAGGAGTACAGCGCAGATGAGGAGATCTCGCTGATTCACAGACACCTTTGCGTGTGCTCTGTGGTCCTGGTTACCACGCGCATGTATGTGCTGCCATCCCTTACGTCAAACCCTATGAACTGTATGTGTGAATATGACAAAATGTACCTTATAGAATAGTGTTAATCTTTTTGGGAGGTTGAACACACTGATTTCTACAAGATGTAATTTCAGCACAAAGTCTAATGTGAAATTGCTCTAATAACTTCCATGCATGTTTAAGTAACACTAAGGGTACTGAAGTAGTTGCGTCTCGACAAACGCCGCTGTAACTAGGAGAGCAGCGCAGATGAGGAGATCTCGCTGATTGTCAGACACCTCCTCATCTGTTCTGTTGTCCTGGTCACACCACGCGTGGCGGTGCTCATTTTACTAAGTATGTTCACCATCATTTCTCAACAATAGCTGTAGTCCAGGAATAATGTTGTGAACAGCACTGTAAAGCATATCCGGAGTTATGGTGAGGCATTGGCGTCGGATGTTGTCTTTCAGCATCCCTAGAGATGTCGGTCGATCACTATACACTTGCGACTTCAGGTAACCACAAAGCCAATAATCGCACGGACTGAGGTCTGGGGACCTGGGAGGCCAAGCATGACGAAAGTGGCGACTGAGCACACGATCATCACCATCACCAAGAGATTTTTCACGTTTTTGTTCTAATAAAACCCCATGTCTTTCCAAGCATGAGTCTCAATTTTCACCTTTCTATCTACATTATTCCGTGATTTATTAAGTTTTCAAATTTGTACTGACTTATTGATCACCCGGTATTTTGTATTAAGTATTATGTCGGCTACTTGCATGCTTTTTCTGTCCAGCGGGATAGCCGACTGTTGGGTGTGCAGGCGCAGCTGCAGTTACGGAGCTGCACCGTAGGACGGAGCAAGTGGCACGCCTGTTGTGTTTATGAGTATGGCGAGCTCGCAGGGGCCGACTTTACTGCTGGCATGTCAGTATTTGTCGCCCCTTACGAGCTAAAAATATCAGCTACTTCGCACTTCCTCCATTGTTGCGAAGGGGAATCAATGGCGATGACGTCACACACGCCGAGGGGACTGGGGGTTTCCAGTCACGGTCTGCACGGCCACTACGGTCGGGGGTTCGAATCCCCCCTCGGGCATGGATATTTGTGCCGTCCTTAGTCTTAGGTAGTTCATAAGTAGTTTGTAAGTTTAGGGACTGATGACCCCGTAGTTAAGTCCCATAAGTTGTACATACATTTGAACATTTGACGTCACACGCAATATGAGCCTTGCGTTGGTTCCACTGTGAGCAGAGCCCGATGCTAAAGACCGATCGCTGTAGTGGTACGTAATTTTAATCGTCTACTTATTTGCCAGTACAACTGGAATACGATTACAAAATGTTCAAATGTTTGTTAAGCTTAAGGGACTTAACTACGGGGTCATCAGTCCCTAAACTTACAAACTACTTATGAACTACCTACAACTAAGGACGGCACAAATATCCATGCCCGAGGGGGGATTCGAACCCCCGACCGTAGTGGCCGTGCAGACCGTGACTGAAGCGCCTCAGTCCCCTCGGCCACCGCGGCCGGCAATACGACTACAGGGGGTTTTGCTTAAACCTCTACTTTATCATTTTCTTTCGTCCTCCATGTTACCATGGATTACGCACAACAGTTTGCGTTTACTCGGCCATGACAGTGTATGCGAGGGTTGTAATTACCCCCCACTGCACTGTCTGAAGAGTATTGTTTTGTTTATGTTCTTTTAGCGATGGTTAATATGTTTTACCTACTCAATATATAGCTTGGCTTTGTGGGGTTTCCTGAACTGAGTTTGACACTGAATATATTATCAGTTTATTAAAGATTAATAAAATATGATTTCCTTTTGTCGCGTGACCGCCAGTGCTACAGCCAATCCGCGTCCACAGCCTGCCGCTCGGGGACTTCCCTAGAATTCTGGGAGATTTGCCAGTGCTGTTTCCCTTGAGAACCAGACCTATTGTAACACCTGTCGTGGTTCTCACCAGCTTTTACCATCTGTCACCTACTGGTCCTAACCGGCTGCAATACTACGATCTTAATATGATGGCTTTAAGCCAGAAACATTACACTAGTTATCTTAGTTTTGCAGTCAAATTACTTGATTAACAACGTGTTTATTTTGTTTGTGATAATATTTTTAAAATATTTAACACAATATCTTTGTGAAATATACTTGTTTTTATCTGTAACATGTTCAAAATCGAGTACGCAGCGGCACACCGTGGAAGTTTCTCCGTCGACAACAGAGATATGTACCTGGTCACTGAATGATCAATGCCGAAGACCGCCGAGACGTAGAAGATGCTTTTGCGCTTTGAAGTCGACAATTTTATTTGTTAATTGTTAATAATGTTAAAAAGAAGCTCAGTTCTTAATCTCGATTAGAGAAGGGATACTCATTGAACACTATTGTGAACTTAATGATTGATTAATGTATGAAGAAGAAAATAAGCTACTGGCCATTAAAATTGCTACACCAAGAAGAAATGCAGATGATAAAAGGGTATTCATTGGACAAATATATTATACCAGAACTGACATGTCATTACATTTTCACGCAATTTGGTCGCATAGATCCTGAGAAATCAGTACCCAGAACAACCACCTCTGGCCGATATAACGGCCTTGATACGCCTGGGCATTGAGACAAATAGATGTTGGATGGCGTGTACAGGTACAGATGCCCATGCAGCTTCAACACAATACCACAGTTCACCAAGAGGAGTGACTGGCGTATTTTGACGAGACAGTTGCTCGGCCACCATTGACCATACGTTTTCAGTAGGTGAGAGATCTGGAGAATGTGCTGGCCAGTGCAGCAGTCGAACATTTTCCGTATCCAGGAAGACCCGTACTGCAACATGCAGTCGTGCATTATCTTGCTGAAATGTAAGGTTTCGCAGGGATCGAATGAAGGTTAGAGCCATGGGTCGTAACACATCTGAAATGTAACGGCCACTGTTCGAAGTGCCGTCGATGCAAACAAGAGGTGCCCGAGACGTGTAACCAATGGCAGTCGATACCATTATGCCGGGTGATACGACAGTATGTCGATGACGAATAACATGGCACTAATCTTCAGTAAGGGGTATTAAAGTAATTCAAGTCTCCATGCAGCTCAATGAGCAGAACGAAAAAATCCAGTAATCTGAGGCACTGCATTGAAAGCGATTGCCGATTTTGGTAGCTTGTTTATGAGGATACGTATAAACATGCGATTGGTGGCATAATGTTTCCTTACACGAAAGGTCTTACAGTCACATAACAGAGTTCATTGTGTTGATTAAATTGAATCCAAGTATTTTAATGAGATTATAACAGAGACTTTTGATACATTTAAGGTTTATTTCATATAATCTTTGTCTGAGTAAATGAATATAACGGTTCTTCCTAATTTATCTCCTGGGAAGACAATGATGTAAATAAAACAGTGAGTTAAGCCCACACGGAAGTTGGCAACATTCGTTTGTTAAAATCGAAAAATTCACTACAACAACTGAAATTCGGTGAACAGCAGTGGTACAAAAGTACAGTGCTCTAAACACGTAGACATAAAGCGAGTAAACAATCCATTGTCATCCAGTCGCAGCTATGGTGAAATTTTCAAGTCACTAACTTACCAAATTGAAATGATCAAATGTTTGAAAATTTGAGGGAATTAACCACTACCGTTATCGGTCTCTAGACATACAAACTAATTAAACTAACGTATGCTAAGGACAACACACAGCCATGCCCAAGAGAGGACTCGAACCTCCGACGGCGAGCAATCGCACGCTCCGCAGCAAGGCGCCTTAGAACGCCCCGACGCCATACCGTGACTACATACATCATCAGAAAGTTAGCTGAAAATCAATTGCAAAATTTCTAACAAACAGACAAACGGAAGAACAAAGTACTATCACCCGCTGTACAGCATACACAGAAGGTACTACCTATGGCATTGTCACTATGCTGAATTTTCCTGGTGTATAGACACTGTGGAATATTTGTTGTGCACAGATCCATAATACCGTCTGTGACACGTTAGACACGAAATACAATTAACGTTGCAGTGTCAGCCATGTTCGACGTAAGTTCAAAAACTGATTTCTATGCCATGGTTACACGTAATCGTATTTAAGTACAAAATACATAGGTTTTGAAATGTACTATGTACTAATATCCTCATGATGTATAACACTTTACATTTCAACAGTTGTTACGCCTAGTCTGTGTTAAACCGTTACAGAAAAGGAATAAAAACTATGTAAAATAGTACTTTTGAAATCTGCTCGGTCATAAAAAATAGTGATATACATTATTTTCATGGAAAAGTTACAATCTATTATAAATGACATTCAGTGACTTTAGCGTAACTTTACATTTTCAGACAACAGTGCCATAACTCTCTCTTCAATGTAGTTATATAGCACACGACATACACATCTGGTAATTGGACGGTGGCGAATTTGTTCATGGAGGACTTCGAAGAAAAGGCAGTTTTTAATGTCGGGTTAACTGAATCTGACAGTGACTTTAAATGTAGCAATGTAGTTTTATAGACATGTGCACTTGATTATCTTACACTATGTTTTAGCAAATTTATGAAAATGACTCATCTGGATTTTGAGGATTCAAGAAAAAAGCACGAGTTACGCTTAATACGTGAGTTTAGCGGAATTTTTATTACTTTTAGCGGATTGTTGGTGACTTAAAACATAATGATACACTGAGTTCACTAAATTACGTATCATTTCCCTCGTGTGTTATTCACATCTTGTCACTTTTTACAATTGTTCCTCCAGAATACATGAATGTCGTAAACATATCCCCTCGATTGTTCTGTTCCGCTGGTTGCGTTATGCTCGGCTGTGCTGAGAACTGCTACATGCTGCATAACGTGAAATCCGATCGATAATCCACCTCCGCACGCCACAAAACAACTCCTATATTTTGTGTGCGAAAAAACATATGCTTTCACACTGATAATCGTGATCCTCATTTACTCGAACAAAGTAGAAGATTTTGAACATATTCTAATTTCGCTTCTTCTGTACGTGTAATTTGAGTCTTTAATCTTCAAAGTGTGATCACCAACACAGAATGTACGCCATCTGAATACTTCCTCCGTGGCAGAAGAATTTCTGCACATGAATTACTGAACTGATAATACGTGCATTGTATCTACTAATGGCTCATTCCATGTCAAATAAATACATTTGGAAACATTTTGCAGACAGACTATAATGGATTTCTAAGTAATTTTATACGAACAATCTCATATGTCCACTATGAACATTGGTGACGTTTAACCATCGGCGATGTGATACTGGATGTAATACAATCACTTGTCTGACTTTACGCGCAACGTTGCGCAGAGTGCGCGTGAATTTCTGTGGAATTTGAGCTGTTATACCTCGGTTAATATTTTATTAAAATATATTAAAATTAGCTATCTTGTACAACCATATTTTTTATCTTAAGAATAATAAAGACAATAATTATACAAGTCATATTCAGCCGAAAATATTAAGGAAATTCGTCACAAGAAATCGGCGTCAGAAAAAACCTCTTGTATGTCAGGGACTGAAAGTGAGACGAATGTGAAACTTCGTATGTTGTAACCTAACAACACAAGGTTCTCAAATATAAAGTTTCACGTTATACCTCTTTTCCATACCGAGTAAATTTAATTTAAATTTGCATCAAGCCTCAAAAGTGATGATATCTCAGTCAGAACGACGATCATTAAACATTACTAATGTTCACACCTTCTAGATGTGGCTTCTAGTGAGCATCTCGATGATTTCCTCATCTGTCCAGCTCCATGCTCGGATCCTCAGCCCGGGATTTCTTTTTCAATATTTCGATTTTTTATATTCTTGTTTATTTACTTGATACGTTAATTGATTATTATAATACTTGTATATGAAATAGCCTTAACAATTCGTTCCTCATATTTTCAAAGCATCTATTTGATTTTCTTTGTTGAAAACTACGCTAAATTGTAAACATGTGTTACGCCAGCATGTTGATCGTTCCAGTCTCACTTATTTCCTTCACATATACGTTCTTTGCGTATTTGAAAGAAAGAAATGTGTACGGATAAGTTGAAAACGTTGAAATAACACAAGTTTTCAACGTGATTATGGTTCTATAGTTATTTTTAATAAAGGAAAGCAAATAGTTTGAAAATACGAACAAGAATTGTTAATATATTTCATATGTACGTATTATTATAGTCAATTAATGTATTGATCAATTAAATGAACAAGAATCTGAAAAAAACCGGAAGAATGAAGGAAAAAAATCTCAGCCAAGGATTCGAAGGTGGAACCTTTAGCCTGCTACACTTTCAAGCTACAACTTTTTTTCTAGACAAATCGATGCTTTGCGGTCGTATGTTCAAGTTTGTTCCGGAAAACTTCTCCTATGCTTCAGAAACAAGAACAGTACCTATTACGCTACAACAGTAAAACCTCGGCCACCACGCCTTTCACATTATTGCACGGACGTACGGGTATATAATGTAGCACCGAAACTTTCGGAGCGTGTTTCTCGTGAGTGACTGGCTAATTCGGCGAATGGCTGGGGCACTGTAACAACACTGTGGGATAGGGCTGCAGACACGCGCCATCACACCCCGAACTTCATTTCCCAGACCTGCCACTCCCCTCGTTAGCTCCTACTTCTAGTACGAAATAGTTTCTTCATCGTGCAGTCTGATCATGTAATCACGTGTACGATGATAATGTACTATGGAGGATGTCTTGAAGAACCATGTGCGCTCTTTGGGGTGAAGGCCAATGTCTCAATCGTAGCTGTCAGTATCAGGGCAGCAGCGACGCGTAAGGGTAGTGAGGCTGCCGCCCGCTTTTGCTGTGGAGCGCACCTCCTCGCTCCTCCTGATGGCCTGGCAACGCGGCGCCTGGCTGTGTCGCTTACCCCTATCTCTCTGCGTTTATTTATTAATTTATTTAAGAGAACTTACCATAATTATATCTGAAGCACACAGCTTATTTAGTTCGTCATCAGAAAAAATCAATAGCATGTCCAATCCTAGAACAATAGGCTGAGAAGAATGAGTTTATTATAGAGGGAAAATATTACGTGGGGTTTTCAAATGAAAAGTTACGTTACGTTTTAACAACGAAACCAGTTTAAAACTGAACATGACGCTTTGGGATAACGTAGTGCGACATCTAAGATCTCGAATATAGTGTATGGCCTCCCCTTAAAAGTTTCAAGGCTGTGCCCTCATCAGGCAAGGTGAGGCTCACCGTCTTTTCCAACGACTGAATTCCTCGAGTACGGAAAACCATTAACAGTGACGTATACCGTGAGACACTCCATACCCTACGCTAGTCCATCAAGAGCAAACGACTTGTGCTGCAGGGCCCGCTCTAACATTAACGAAAAAGTTACAATGGCGCCTCTCGTCAAGCGCGGAACCGAGAAGGGAGAGGGGGAGGAAGTTGTTGGAGGCGTTGGAGTCATGCTCGACACATTATAATAAAATATTTGTATTTATGATTTAGAAATTTCTAGACTTTTTCAGTTTATTATTATTGTTATTGTTATTGCTGATGATATTGCTGAATTCATTTCACACAAAATGACTGCTCCGAATCATGACCCTATCAATACCGAAAGCCTGTATGGCTACCTTTCACATCCTGAAAAACCTCCATCCCGACTAATGACGTAATTTAAATATTTCATTTACTGAAATAAATTTTTTTTAAATAATATAAAAACCACATATTTGAACGGATGTAAGTTATAAAATTTCTTTGAGTGAAAGGCAGAATGTGACGCACCATAGTGGGAAAATTTACAAAAGTTACCTAAACATATAAACAATACAAACGATCTTTAAATGGAAACAATTTACAAAGCTACATTCTGTATAAGTCACGAAATAATGCATCATTAAAATAAACAAGTAGTATAATTACTACGTTTCTTAAATCGGCGTTTCTAGGTTCGTAAGTCCTTATTGCCCTTTTGGTGACCACCTCACTTTCATTGTTTCGCGCTCACCCACGCAGAACGTCGCCGTCACACTGATCTGCGCGTAGAAGCAATATACCGCAAAAGCAAGGAACACTGACAAACGTTACGGAAGAGTGAAAAATTTTGCGGGAAACTCAGAACTGTTGCATGAGTAATATATTGTAGTGTGGAACCAGAAACATAAGCCCTTAAGAGATACTGGAACAGTGTTAGATAGATACTGTAAATGCTGCAAACAGAACCATTTTTATCCCTGTGAATACCACTCCATAAACTTTATGCGCAGCGGAAGATAATTTATGGGCTTTAAGTGAACCATAAAGACTGAAAGGTTCGAGATTATAAATAATCTATTGCACAAGTAAAGATTAAATCATATTTGTCGTGTATTCAAATTCGTCAGTCGTTGGAAACGTAGTAATTCGATCCTCTATACATGAAGAGTACAGTAGTTTACAGTGTAAGATATTAGGTAGTTAGAGATTAGGTAAACCAATGATACACGAAGCAAGACAAATTATACCTTACAAAAGGGTGATATTTATTCTGATAATTATAAGCTATTTCAACAAATGATTCGCCATCCGTTAAAAGAGGTATCCAGATTTTCCCAGAACGTTATTAATTTTTCTTTAGAGATATTTATTATTTTATGTATGTCATACAAAAAGTGAAAATAGTTATTTTGTTGATTTATTTGCTCAACTCTAAATCGTGATACTACCCAAAATGCCGCCCCATCAAAATACCGGAATGTCCGACTCTAAGAGAGACCTCTGTGCCGCTCACGGAGGGAGTGATTCTACTCCATGATAAAACGCGTCCTTACGTCTGCAGGGTCACACAAAGTGTAATGGCCAAGTTCTAGGGGGGGGGGGCATCTTGAGCATCCGCCCTACAGCCCGGACATGTCGGCCTGTCATTTCCGTTTGGTCCGCTATAAAAGCAATTAAAGGGAAGCGCTTCAACAAGACGAAGTGATGGACATAGTAGAGAACTGGCTCTTGTCACAGCGAGTGGAATTTTGGGAACAGGGGATCCTTCGGCTCGTTTAACAGTTTTATAGTAGTGCTCAAGTCACTGGTGATTACTTTTAAATAAAAACTTCAATTACACCCACATACTCGTTTCGTACCTTTTCATTTGGACACCTCTCGTAATACTCTGAATTCCCAGAATGAACGTGGTGGAATACATTGTACGAGATTAAATGTGATGATGATAGCGAAATTCCTTGATGGATGACGTCAACATTCCGGGGATAACCTCTCGCTAGGGGTCAAGGCTATCTAGAATCGGCACTGGCCCGTACCATCTTCTGGCCTATGTTCCTTATCTCCGACATAAAAGGCATGTTACGATTACATTTTTGCCCGAAATTTTCTAACTTTCCACAATATTTTTCCCTAGTGTTCTCACGGTACAGTTGTTTTTCCTACAATGATTTCGATATTTCTCAGAATATACGCACACTAATCTCGCAATATTCACGGCATCCGGTTAAGAGTGCGCAAGTGAATGAGTTACCTCGATAGCGTTGACCCTTAAGGGAAGTAGTAGCGCTTTTTAAAGAAAAAATATTAATATACATCCAACTGACATATGAAAGATACATTAGAATCCACCTGTGTTGTAGTCCTCATCTCCTCCTTCATCTTCCTCTCACAGTGCTGCTCTCCTTCTCTTGGATCTGGCTTCTTTTGAAAAAAATTTTTGTTTCAATCTCTGCCTTCATGATTCGCATTTGGTCCAAGTAGATATCTCTTTTAATGGTGTTGGAACCCTTATGAATTTCAAGATATTGAGAAATCTGTAGTCTTCCTGAGTAGCCAATATCGAAAGTAACAACATCAATTTTTATTTTGGCATGATGAAAAGTATAACAGGAAACACAGAAACTAAAACACGTCTAGCGGATAACTGTCTATGTCAAACACAAACAAATGTACAGTTCAGAACGTTTACTGAGAAGTACCGCTGGTATAGACAACTTATGAAACGGACAGTTCTCTACAAAACAAAGGAAACCACAGCCTTCTGGACGATATAGATCCAGAAAAAAATGCCTAATATGGGAAATGATGGAAAACAAAATTATCAAAAATTGTCATTGCATTATTATCTACAAATATTCATTTAAAATAGTAAATAATCTAATATTTCAATAAAACGAACATCAAATTAAGGATAAACATGTATATATTCATAATTTTCATAAAAGCAAAAATGTGAAATTTTGTCATTTTGGGTGGTACGACTCTGTTAACTATTGTACATGAATACAGCTACGAGTTGTCTGGCGCTGGCGCTTGACGCAAACGTCAACACCAAAAGCCGCAACAGCAACAGCGATACCAGTTCAAAGCAATGTCGTAATAAGCGTCGATATAACCACGTCCAGAGCGAGTATCCACGAGCCAGAGTCTGTAGTAGCGCAGCATATAATGGGCACAAAGTACGTACATGCAACATGAGAGTAAGGTGATGGATGATCTGTTGTCCAGTTGCAGCCTTTATATACCTGCCTGTTGCTCAGGCTGGCGTTGTTGGGGCTGTTGTTGTTCGTGACGATGGCTCCAACAAGGTCAAATTACTCTCACTGTACGCGATTACTCGTGTTTGCATCTTACGGACCGTTCACTACACCACGTCAAGATAATGCGTCTTAAAAATAAATTGTGGTGTGACTACTATACGCACTGCCAAATAGGACAAAAGTACTTCCTGCAGGTGGAGTCGAATCGGCGACTCTTTCAATACGAATCTGAGCTCTTGCTGCTGGGCCAAACTCCGTTTTCCTAAACACACTCTCACTTTGAAAATTGGCAAGTTACATTGGTGATAGACGAGTATCAAAATTCCTTTTACTTACAAAACGCTTCAGCATCAGGACTTCCACATTACGGTACTTTTATGTCTCACCGCACCCTGCATCCATCACCAGTTCGGACGTATTCGGCGATGACGAGTAGGCGGACTCTCGTTGTGAGATGATGGCTGGAGGGGGCACCGTGTTTGTCACAGCTGAGTCTTGTCATTGAAACTCTGGTGACGCTTCCAATACTCACACGATATCAGTCACTGCGATGACACTCTCTTCGTCAGAATCAAAGAACACCTCGCGTTCTTTAACGCTGTGGACAGTGACCAGTTTAGTCCTAGTTTGCCAACGTAATCTGATGGTCCAGGGCTCTATAACAATAGGTAAACTGATTAATAAGCCACTAATTAACATTAGAAAATGAAATACTCAACTTGGACCATGGGATCCATGTAAGAATTTCACAGTTATGGTCCCTGGGTATTACAAAGAAAACACCCCCCAGGGGGCCCACAACTCTTTTGTGGGTACGTGTGTGGCGCGCACGGGTCCCCGAGCCATTGCGGCCTTCCTTCCTGTTTCCCAGGCCGCTTTTCCTCACCCTGGTTCCCTCCCTTCCTAATCCTTTTTCCCACCCTACCCTTCTCCAACCCCGTCTCTAGGTGTTCTCGTGTTGATGGCCCGGCTATTCCCATGGTACTGTTGGTTTGGCAATTGTGTCTTTGTTTGCCGTGTTCACAGTTTTCGGCCCAGTTAGGTCCCCATTGTGGTTTGACCTCCACCAAAATTTTCTGATTAAGTGTGAGCCATTTGGGGAAGAACTCCCAACCTAGCCCCTACGGCGCGGATTCCTACCCTTTCCTTCCACATCCCTTCCTCACCGTAGCCCCCTCCCCCGCTAGGTCACCAGCACGGTAGCCAGTCTGTGTGGTGGGGCTGTTATGTACCCTCATGGTTGAGCCCCCTGAATTGCACAGGGATCACACTGCCGATGCCTGAGCTGTGACCTCCTCATGAATGCCAAGGAGTCGATGCTTGTCTTTGCAGGGCATCAGGACTCCCGGCAACGGTCATCCTGCCAGGTGGCGTTGCTGTGGCTGGGTGGCGCCCTTGAGGAGAGCCCCTGTTTCAGAGTGGGTGGCATCGGGGCGGACATTCCGCAATGAAGAGGAGACAAGCCTCAGAAAATCCTGGCTCTAAGTCAGGTGTCTCGAAGGTTGGAAGATTTAATTTCAGTAGATACGACCCCAAATCGTTTCCTTCCCTAACTCAATCTTGGGGGGAACGAGGGTCCTCAAAGCAGGCTGAGACTTATTCACCTAGATACTTAGTGTGTACCAGACAGGATGGGGAATCTTTCCAGGCAACTAAGCCTTCCTTCTTCGTCGAACACCTCGAAGAAAGGTTTGGCGAAGTTGCCGGAATGTCGAAACTGCGGGACGGTTCGGTCCTAATACAGGCGGAGACCCCTGCTCAATCACGGAGCCTCTTAAAATGTGATCATTTAGGTGAAATTCCTGTCACAGTAACGCACCACAAGTCCTTAAATAGGGTACAGGGGGTGATATACCATCGAGACCTTTTGCTACAGACAGATGATGAGTTACGCGAGCACCTACAACGACGCGGAATCAATTTTGTCCGGCGCGTATTTAGAGGACCCAAGGATAATAGGGTGGCCACTGGCGCATTTGTCTTGGCCTTTGAGGGTGACAATCTGCCCGAAAAGGTCAAGGTCATGATGTATCGCTGTGACGTCCAGCCATACATCCCCCCTCCAATGCGATGTTTCAAGTGTTGGCGTTTCGGACACATGTCCTCCCGTTGCAACGCTGCTGCAACCTGTCGGGACTGTGGCCGTCCTTCACACCCGGACGCTGCCTGTACTCCTCCTACTTACTGCGTCAACTGCAGTGGTCACCACTCTCCCTGTTCGCAGGACTGTCCCGCTCTACACAAAGAGCGGAAGATAGTAGAATATAAGACCTTGGACCGACTAACCTACTCAGAGGCTCGGAGGAAGTACGAAAAGCTGCATCCAGTCACTTTACTTTCTTCATATGCTGCAGCTACATCGATGGCGCCACAACCAGTGGCCACTTCTCGCACTGTTGTAACTCCATCTGTGGGCCCTATGGGCCGCCCCTCTACCTCGGCCTCCCAGACATCTGGAGGCACACCATCTTCTGCGGGGCCTATACTGCCCCCCACGTCGGGAGTGGTTACCCCTACTCCCCAGCCAGAAAAGGGTTCACCTTCTCTGGCTTCTTCTTCTGGGAAGGGAACCTGTTCTTCCCTTCCACCCGTGTCACCACCGAAATTAGACTCCAGCCAGCGGCTGAAGGACACTCGGCCAGAACGCCGCCTGGCTCCTCAGTCTTCCCACGCTCCTCAAGCCCCGCCGGAGAAACCCCCCTCCTCCGGTAGGCCCAAGGAACGACGGGAAGACAAAAAAGACAAGAAGGAAAAGACAGTGAAGCGCAAGGAAACGCTGGCGGCCTCGGTGCCCCCAACCCTTGCACGTGACACACCGGAGGATGAGGTCTTCCTTCTTGCGACGCCCGAAGATCTGGCCTTCGCAGATCTCGGGGATGCCATGGAGACGGAGGATCAGACTTCACAGCCAAAGACGAGTGCTCCTGCCATCCCTCTTCCATCTTCATCTTCACGCACCGTCAACCAGGAGACAGTCTGATCCTCCAATGGAATTGTGGAGGATTTTTCGGTCACTTGGCCGAATTGCGTCAGCTGATGAGCTCTTTTCCACCACTTTGTGTTGCTCTCCAGGAAACCTGGTTTCCTAGTGATCGGACCCCCACCCTTCGGGGCTACCGGGGGTACTTCAATAACCGCACCATCCACAATAGGGTGTCGGGCGGGGTATGTCTATATGTACATACCTCTGCCTATAGTTCCCCAGTGCCACTTCACACAGCCCTGGAGGCTGTCGCTGTCAGGGTTCGAGCATCGCGGGACATTACCATCTGTTCCCTTTATCTCCCTCCTGATGCAGCAGTGGCACCAGCTGACCTGGCAGCCTTGATCGGTCAACTCCCTTCACCATTTCTTATTTTAGGAGATTTTAACGCACATCACCCCCTATGGGAGAGCAACGTGACTACAGGATGTGGTCAAGAATTTGAACTACTTTTTAACGAACTTGACCTTTGTCTTCTAAATACAGGAGCTCCAACCCATTTTAGTGTGGCCCATGGCACCTTTTCCGCCATAGACCTTTCTGTGTGTAGTCCGGGCTTACGTCCACTACTTAACTGGTGGGTCCATGATGACCTTTGTGGAAGCGACCACTTTCCCATCTTCCTTTCGCTTCCCCACCACCAACGCCACGCACGCCTACCCCGCTGGTCCTTCCACAGGGCCGACTGGGCAGCATACACTTCCGCTGCAACGTTGGATACCCCTCTCCCTGCTGATGCGACAATGGCTGTTGAGCAAATTATTTCCATTGTCGTTTCTGCTGCTGAGTCCGCGATACCATCTTCTTCTGCCTTACCTCGGCGAAGACCAGTGCCCTGGTGGTCACCGGAGATAGCAGCAGCTATCCGCAATCGCCGCAGGGCTCTGCAGCAGTACCGGCGCCACCCCACCTTTGACCACCTGGTTGCATTTAAGCGTCTTCGGGCCCAGACACGCCGGCTTATCCGGCAGCGCAAGCAAGCATGCTGGGAGGAATATGTATCCACAATTGGACCCCGTGTCTCTTCTAGCCAGATTTGGACAAAGATTCGTCGTATATCAGGTCACCATCCACCGACAGGGGTCGCGGGTCTCTCTATCCGCGGTACAATCCATACCGACCCGACCATCATTGCCGAGTATTTTGCAGCGCACTTTGCTCTTAATTCGGCGTCCACTGCCTACAGCCAAGGTTTTTGTACCTTAAAAGAGCGGGCTGAGCGAAGGCAGTTGGTATTTCGCACAAACCGCCAAGAGCCGTACGATGCGCCATTTACAGAGTGGGAATTTCAAACTATTCTTGCCAGTTGCCCCAATACATCTGCAGGACCGGACCGAATCCACTGTCAAATGCTGAAACATCTTTCTGAACACTCGCAACGCCATCTTTTGGATTTCTTTAATCGTCTCTGGGTCGAGGGAGCATAACCGTCCCAATGGCAGGAGAGTATCGTTATCCCTCTGTTAAAACCAGGTGCAGATCCATTGAACGTTGACTGTTACCGTCCCATAAGCCTCACAAACGTTCTTTGTAAACTTTTTGAACGTTTGGTGAGCCGGCGACTTCTGTGGGTTCTCGAGTATCGGGGTCTGCTCGCCCCACAACAAGGTGCTTTCCGGCAAGGTCGTTCTGCCATTGATAACCTTCTCTCTTTGGAGTCGGCGATCCGTACTGCTTTCGCCCGACGTCACCACCTCGTCGCCATCTTTTTCGACCTCCGGAAAGCTTATGACACGGAATGGTGCCATCACATCCTTGCCACACTACATGGGTGGGGTCTTCGTGGCTCCCTCGCACTTTTTATTCAGAATTTTTTACTTTCGCGCCGCTTTAGAGTCCGCATTGGCACCTCCTTCAGTTCCTCCCATATCCAAGAGAATGGGGTACCACAAGGGTCCGTCCTCAGTGTACCCCTCTTCTTAGTGGCCATTAATGGCCTAGTGGCTGCAGTGGGGCCATCGGTTTCCTGCTCCCTCTATGCAGACGACTTTTGCATGTACTATTTCACTGCTAGTACAAGTGTAGCTGAACGACGACTGCAGGCAGCCATCCATCGGGCGCAGAATTGGGCTTCTGCCCATGGTTTCACATTTTCCCCTGCAAAAACTAGGGTAATGCACTTTTGTCGCCAACGGGCGGTACATCCGCATCCAGAGCTCTACCTTGATGGTGAGCTCCTTCAGGTTGTGGACACACACCGCTTCCTGGGTCTCCTTTTCGACTCACGTTTGACATGGCTCCCTCATCTGCGCCAGCTTAAGCAACGGTGTTCCCGGTATTTGGACATCCTTCGTTGCCTCAGCCATACTGTCTGGGGGGCAGCACGCCCTGTCCTCCTGCGACTGTACAATGCTCTGGTGCAGTCACGTCTAGACTACGGAAGCCAGGTCTACGGCTCAGCCTCTCCATTTGCACTGCGAGTTCTCGACCCAGTGCATCATACAGGCATCCGTCTGGCCACTGGAGCCTTTCGTACAAGCCCTGTCACAAGTCTCTTGGCAGAGGCTGGAGTCGCCCCGTTGCGATACCGGCGCCAACAACTACTCGCCCAGTATGCTGCTAGAGTTCACTGTACCCCTCGGCATCCGAATAACAGACTCCTCTTTCCGGGGGAGGTTACTCGTTTGCCGCAGAGGCGACCTCGGTCGGGACTCCCGATAGCAGCGCGTGTCCAATCGCTACTGTCGACCCTGGACTCCTTACCTCTTAACCGTCCCTTCCGCTCGACTCTCCATGCTCCTCCCTGGACCGTTCCTCGGCCGCGGATTCGGCTGGATCTTTCCCGTGAGCCGAAGACCTCTACTTCTCCTCTGGTCCTACGGCATCAGTTTTATGCACTGCTCCGTGAGTTCAGTAACTCTGAGGTCATTTATACAGACGGTTCTTCATATGGCGACCACACTGGTTATGCTTACATCCATGGCGCCCATGTTGAACAACGCTCTTTGCCACCCGGCAGCAGCGTCTTCACCGCAGAACTGGTGGCTATATACCGCGCCCTTAAACACATCCGCATGTGCCCCGGGACCTCCTTTCTGATCTGTAGCGACTCGCTGAGCGGTTTACAGGCCCTTGATCAGTGTTATGCTCGTCATACATTGGTCAGGGCCATTCAGGAGTCGATACTGGCTCTTAGTGACTCCGGTCGCTGTGTTACATTCGTTTGGACCCCGGGCCATGTAGGCATCCCGGGCAACGAGAGCGTTGACCAGCTAGCCAAACAGGCTACCACTTGCCGCCCTCTGGCGATTGGCCTCCCAGAAGCAGACTTCCGCCCGTTGCTTCGCACTAAAATACGCGACCTGTGGAACGCCGAATGGTCCGCTCTGGACGTGCCCAATAAGCTGCGTACGATAAAGGACACAACATCTGTCTGGAAGTCATCGCAGCTGGGATCCCGTAGGGACTCCGTGGTTCTCTGCCGTCTCCGCATTGGTCACACCCATCTGACGCATGGTCACCTCCTCCGTCGAGAGGACCCGCCCATGTGCCAATGTGGTGCCCCATTGACTGTGGTCCATCTCCTACTCGACTGTCCCATTTTAGCCCCACTGCGGCATTCTTTTAACCTCCCGAACACTCTCTCTTTGGTGCTCGGCGACGATGCCTCTGTGGCTAATTTGGTTTTACGATTTCTTCGTGCTGCGGGGTTTTACCAGTTGCTGTGAGTCCTTTTGGATGGTTTTTTTTTAAGATAATTTTCTATGTTCTCCTTGACGTGTCTTTAGACTACAGTTTTTATTTTGTACGCTATGTGGTTGGCTTTTCCCTTTTTATACACATGGTCGGTCAACCACATTCACTGGCTCTGTCATTTTTGTCTCATATTTGTTTCTGTGTGTCTGGTGTCTTTCGTATTGTCTCGTGTTGACTCAGTCAATAATTCATTGACGGTGCATTCTTTCATTCTGCTTTGTTTTTAATCTCATTCAGGCACATTTTTTATCGTTCTGTTTTTTCTGTGTGTTGCCTAGATATGAAGCGGGGGACTGATGGCCATAGCAGTCTAGTCCCCCTAAAACCGCCCATCACAACAACAACAACAAAGAAAACAGTCCTGACTCTAATCAGTTTGTTGATGTGGGTAGTTAAAAGAGGACTCCGACTAGACGGTCGAGAGGAGACTGTACGCCGACTACAGGCTGTAGACTGTGGACTGACTCCGGCAGCGCCCGTCGTGTCCATAACTAGTGTCTTGCCTTCTCTTCTCAGAGGCCGCTGCGCTCTCCTCTCTGGGGTCGCGGACGATTGGAGCGCAAGTCCACTGCCTTCTTGTCTTCGTTCTAAAAGCATACCTGCACATGTTGAGCGGACTATCGACTACGACTGCACAATACTGGCATTTACTAGTGAAATGTGGATTCATTTAGTTGTACTGACGGTTGTGGTCGAGATCTTCAGTTTGCATGGTGTTACTGTGGACTTGCAACATACTTCAGAAGCATTCAGGACTTTATGCAGGACTTTGATAGTTTAGATTAGTCCGGAAACTCAGAACTATACCTGGATATTGACGGCCCAAGTTATTCTCTTGCTTTATACAAAACTCCTCACTGTAAGAACCATCATACCTGCACATCCTTAGAGACTGTGGACCAAATTGTAAGGAAATTTAATATTTCAATTTTACTGTACTCTCTTCATTCCTTAGATAGCTGCCCCAGATAGCCCTGTTGCAATGCGTATCCAGTCTAAGGCCTGTCTACAAGTCGGCGAGTATGGCTACTGCATTCAATAGCCTCGTAAGTGCGGGACTGGAATATGACGCAAAAGAAACACACTCGCTGCTAACCAGTCAGCCAATAAATTATTACATAATAATCGTCTTTTCCATTGGGTGTATACAGATGTAAACGGTACAAGCCGCCAAAATTATACAGATGGTACATCTCTGTGTGCTTGACAAAAATCCCTAATGAAATATTATTATGTCATGTACTTTCTTTGGTATTCGTAAAAACCAATATTTAAACGCCATTGGGTTGTGAAGAATGTGTAATTCATTTTTCATAAACAATAAATTAAGTACAATCAGACTTTCCTGGTGTACAGTACCATTATGAAGGTCGTGGTTGTTAAGAAAAGCTATTATCAAAGAATGTGTGTATCCCTCAGTACAATCTCAACGAGTCAGCTAGCAATTGTGCATAACTTACAATCAATTATTTCCTCTTTTTACAACACAACAAAAAATAAATTCAGTTTATTTTCCTTTTATGCAACAATGAAAATAATGACACCCAAATTACTTTATTTCCTTGTACACAATACCATTCGATCCATACTTTATGACAGCAAACACAGTTTCCTCGCACTTGTTTACACGCATGCATATTTGCCTTATGGCATTGGAGGCATTGAAAATTCTCTGCGTAAGATCGCGCACATTCTTAACTTACTAAACAATAACAATTTTCTTCGTTGGCGCCTGAAGAAAAATTCATGTGGATTTATTCAGGGCCGCATGCAGGCGATGGACATGGAACGGAACGCTCGATCCATCGTCTTGGAAATCGTCTATCCGGAAGTCTGCGTACTTTGTGACCAATGTGGGGTGGAAGAACTACATGTTATGACGTATTCCTAACGGAATGTCTTCTAACAACGATGGTAGCAAAGTTTCCTGTAGAAACGTTCGGTAATAGTTACCAGTCAAACGTATATGTACAACATAAGTCCCAAGAATGTAATCATCAACCCGCCCACATATTTACGGAAAATTCTCGCTGAAAATGTGTTGGCACTACCTGGCGAAGATTGTGTACACTCCACGTATGCATGTTATGAAAATATGTTATTCCGTTGCGAGTGAAGCACGCTTCGCCTGTGACGAGTATTTAGTTGACAAAATCATGCTGCGTAACAAAAGCCACTCTGAGGACTCACATCGTAGAGGCAAATCTTGTTCTTCCAGTGCTTGTGCGCGCTGAATATGGTAAGGCCGCAGACGCTCCGCTTTCAAAGAACGACGAACAACAGTGAGAGATACACCCACTTGGCGGGCGATGCTTCCAGCACTCTGAGTATGATTTTCCTGGATGCTGTCCAGAATTCTTTCCTAAGTTTCCATTGTGCGATGGGCGCGTTGTGGGCCTCTGCCTTCTGTGCGTGGCAGTAAAGGGCCAGTATCTCTCAATCTAAAATAATTAAATAAGTACTGAAAGTTTTATTCTGTCATGATGTAACAAAACGAAAAGCATATCAGAAGATACATTTCGCATACAAACATAAATTTAAAAAAAGGGTAGAGATAACTACTGTACTGTATTAAGAAGTAAATGCATAATAATCGCTTACAAGTAGAGAATTATGATGACACAAACCTTTGGAGAAGATGTGAGATTACCGCCCAATAGAAATACTGGTAATTAATGGCATTTGATAATTAAACAGTATGAAGTTCACTGCAAACATTGACCATGCCAATGCACTAAATGTTACACAATTTTAATCTTATTAATTATGGTAGCAATGTATGTACACAGTTGGGTGACAACATTTATAGTTAGGCCATAAGTAGAAATTCTCCACATTGAGATTTGCTGTGTGCTTGTAGCTGACGGGAGGCCAGCGAGCAGGTCGATGTTGGTGGCTTGTTCCAACTTAGGATTTTACAGTTCGTTTCCGGTGAGGGGAGAGAGGGACAATGGCAAGTGCCAGGTACAGTGCAGTGCACAAATATTGTAATACTACTGGCATTTGAAGTAATACGATGCAGTTAGGAACCTTTAAGGCCCTCATTACAAAATAGCCTGTTGATAAATAAACAATACATTAGCTGATATAGTCACATCTAATGTAATATGTTTAATTGACAATGAAAAGTAATAAATTACCAACGAAGACAAGACAGTTACACAACTAGCATGGCAATGTTTGTTTATAAAAATAATATATTAACTATTTTTCATTTTATTTTCAATCAATCTTTTGTATTTTACCTTGAAATATTCAGTTAAATCAGTTATCTGTGATATAAGAAATTGCACGATTATGATAAACAGTACAAATGATGTTTATACTAATATAAAAACGTAAGAAAATATTTGTTTAATGTGTAGTGTAATTATTTTGATTTTAAGTAAAGTTTTAGAATGTATTGGCTGAGCGCTGTACGTTGGCAAATCGGTTAGAACAGTTCACATGGGGAAGTTGATGACATAGGGGAAAAAACCCTGGCAGTTGGCAGTTAATTCACCATCCCACAGATTCAGCTGAGAATTTCATTGAAGTTGTAGAAAAGATAGACCAGGGTTTAGTTATGGAACGACAGCTCAGGGGAACACAGCATGTGAACCACAATGAAAACAGAGGCAGTAGAAATGTGGGTCATAACCAGGGAAACCACAATAGAGAGAGGAATTTAAATGAAAATTGGAGAGGTAACAATAACAGAGGAGACAACTGGGATAATAGAAGCCAGAGGGAAACATGGGAAAATGATAGGAGAAATCAAAGGAAGGAAGGTGGAAATAGGAATGGGGATAACAGTAGGAGAGAAAATCTGAGACAGAATCAGGGAAACTAAGATTTGTTCCAAATGAGGTCCGTTTTGGGACAAGGAGCTATTCTAATAACAGGACCAGAAGATGGTATAGCAGGGGATCAAATGACCATAATTACAGTAGGAATAGAGATGGGGAGAGAAGGGAGGAAAAACTATGTCACATGGACAGAGATAATGATAGGAAAGAGGAAGTAGGAGTTCACAAGGGCAAGGATAAAGAAAAAAAGGGAAGAAAACATAAATAGAGTAAACAAGGAAAGGGAGAAAAGAGAGGAAAGTATGTGTCAAATGGATGCTGTTATAGGTAGTGAGGAAATTTTTGGGGATTGGTTTAGGCAACATGACAAAAGAAAGGCAAACAGGAGGAGGAATGATAGAAACAAGGACAATAAAGGAGAGTATAATGTAAGAAATTTATTTCATAATAACATTAAATAAGATAAAAACAGTATTGGGTTAGCCTTAGTTTTGGATAGGTCAGAGGCACAAGTGTTGACTGAAAGTGAGAATGTAAATATTGATGGTACTGGAGCCAGCATAGATGGTGTTGAGTGTGTGAATGAGAATGAATGGAGTTCTGAATTAAAAAAATTAAATGTGATCCAGTAAAAACATTAAATGGCATTGGGTCTAGTATGAATAATGAGAGAAGTGTGAATGTTTCTGAAGTAGGTGAAATTGTCAATGCTGATGTACACCCACCTGTAACAGATGATGTGTTGGGACAGGACAGAGGTATTATTGAGAAGATAAAGTGGATTAGGAAGTGGGCACCAGATGATTGGCTATTACACAAATATGAGTATTTGGACCGATTTGGGAAGCAATGTAATAGGGATCAAACTTACTATAGCCTGGTAAAAGACTTAGTGAGTGGGGAGAATGAATACAATGAATTAAGGGGACTAGGCATGTGTGCTGTAGGCCAAAATGAAGTAGATGAAGGATTTGGTGTATTACAGGAGGGGATAGATAATAATAATGAGAGTGTACAAACTTTTGTAGTATACATCAATGAAAATTGTAAGGAAATGGATTGTGATGGTGTAGGAGCAGGGTGGATTGATAAAGAAGTAAGTGAATATGCTCCAGATGATTGGGTCCATTTCCTTGGACATTTAAAATCAGTGGAGCCAGTGACATGGATAGAAGAGAAATATGTGTATGCAAGGAAACTTGGGGAGTTGAGTGCAATAAACCCAGAATTTGGGAAAGCATTTAGTGAAATATTTGAAAATGATGAGGACATACAACCATATTGTTATGTAGGGGAAATAAATACTATGGTTAAGAACTGTATGCAAGAAATTGAGGAGGATTTGTTGGCAGAAAATGAACTTGAGGAAGATGTTATTGAAAATGTACAGCCCATTATAAATGTTAAGGTAGAAGAGGTTAGTGAAACTGCATTGATTGATACTGGAAGTACAATTAGTGGTATTTCAGAGGATTTCTACAATCAAATCAAGAGTACAGGGACAGTAGAGTTTCCAGTTACTGGGGTACGGATAAAGAATGCTACTGGCAGTTATAGCAAACCAGTGAATAAGGAAGAACTGTTAGACTTGATGATTGAGGATGAATTATTTAGTCAAGGTTTACTTGTCATAAAGGGACTTTGCTTAAATTTAGTGTTGGGAAATGATTTTTTGTGCAAATATGGGTCATAACTAGACTATAAGGACAAGGCTATAAAATTGAATGTAGGGGGTCATATGAAGAAGATTAAATTTAAGAACTCTGTTGATAAAAAGAATCTGATGGCATGCATACAGATAGCACAATGTGTTGTGAATGAAGCTGAAGTTGAGGAAGAAATACGGAAGAAGGTAGATGAGACAAAGGGGATAAGTGAAAGTCAAAAGGGGGAATTGTATTATTTATTGTCTAGGTATAAGAATGTTTTTTCTGAAAAGCCAGGAAAAATTTTAGATTTTGAATATGAAATTAGGGTAAAACCACATGAACCAGTTAAAGCTAAGCCTTATGCTATAGCCATATCTGAAAGGGAATCAGTCAGAACTGAATTACAACGGATGCTGGACTGGGGCATAATTGAAAGATGTAGAAGCGAGTACAGCATTCCCATGGTAGTGGTAAAAAAGAAGGACAAATCTGTGCGGTTAGTGTTAGACGCCAGATAATTAAACAAAATTATAGTTCCTGAAACAGATCATCCAGAGAACATGGATGAACTGATTCAAGGGTTCCATAATGTGAAACTTATGACCAGCATGGATCTGACTGCCGGATTTTGGCAGGTGCCGCTGGCTGTTGAGAGCAGTAAATACACGGCTTTCTTATTTGAAGGCAGGGCCTATCAATATAAGGTTGTTCCTTTTGGTTTGTGTATTTCTGTTGCTGTTTTCATTAGAGCTTTGAGTTATGTGTTGGGAGATCAACTGATGAGAAGGCTTACAATTTATGTGGATGACATATTGGTTGCTACAGCTACTTGGAAGGAGCATTACCGTTTATTGCAGGATGTTTTTACAGCTTTACTTGCAGGGGGTATGACACTCAAGCTTAAAAAGTGTGAATTTGTGAAAGCAGAAATAAACTTTTTAGGTCATGTGTTATCTTCAGAAGGATTTATGCCTAATGGGGATAAGATTAAGGCAATAGCAGAATGTGCAAAACCTAAGAACCGGAAGCAATTAAAATCGTTTCTCAGCATGGCTAGTTTCTACAGAAAATACATAAGTAATCAAAGCCTGAATTCTCCAAATTTGTCACGGTTATTGAAGAAAAATGTGTCCTGGGTGTGGTCTGATGAATGTGATAGGGATTTTGAAAGAATCAAAACCAGTCTGTGCAATAGCAAACTCTTACATTACCCAGACATGTCTCTTCCATTTTACTTAGCCACAGACAGCTCAGACTATGGAATAGGAGTTGCTCTCTTTCAAAGAAGAGTGGATGGTGAGATTGAACACAGAAGCATATCATTTGCAAGCAGGGTCCTATTAAAACATGAGCGGAGGTATGGTATTTCGGAGAAGGAACTTTTGGCTATAGTTTGGGGTTTTCTGAAATTCAGAATTTACGTGCAAGGTCATGAGACAATTGTTATGACTGACCATAAGGCATTGAGCTATTTGCAGGATTGTAAGTCACTAAATCAAAGGCTGGCACGTTGGGCACTAATACTCCAACAATTCCAGTATAAGATAGAATACATAAAGGGAACTGAAAACGTAGTTGCTGACAGCCTGTCCCGTTTGCCTATTAAAGGGGATGAAGCTATAGAACTTGAGGGTGAAGGCACTGAATTCCATATGATGTACATGAAAGGTGTTGATGGGGAAAAACATATTAGGGACATCTGTAAGGACATGAGACGGATACAGAACACTGATCCGATTCTCAAACTGGTCAAAACAAACATGAGTACAAAAGGGCACGAAAAATGAGATAAAAACTACAAGATCTATAAGGGGGTATTGTTTAGGAGAAAGAATGTTGACAAAGAAGAATGGCGGGTATGTTGGCCAGAGGAACATGTCCAGTCATTGATAGAATATATACATTTGTCACATGGTCATTATGGACCACAAAAGTGTTTGGAAATATTACAGTATTATGTTATTTTTAACAATATGGATAGAAGTGTTAGGAAACAGTTAGGTGCTTGTGATAAATGCCAGCGTGTGAAGCATAGCACTGTGGCTAGCCAAGGTGAAATGCAAAGCATTTTACCTAAGGGTGTGGCTGAGTTGTTGGCAATTGACCTTTTTGGACCATTGCCAGCAAGTAGGGGTGGACAAAAATATGTCATACTTACTGTTGAGGTGTTTTCAAAATATGTAAGGCTATACGGTATCAAGAAGGCTACCAGCAAAACAATAATCCGTAAGGTAGAGCTAGATTATTTCAAAAAACATGGAAAACCTAAGGCATTGCTGTCAGACAATGGTTCCCAGTTTACATCTAAGGCATGGGAAGATTTTATGCAACAGTCAGGTGTAAAACATATAAAAATTTCAGTTTACCATCCGGCGAGCAATCCTGCCGAGCGATACATGCGCGAGTTGGGACGGTTATGCCGAACATACTGTAGTAATAACCACAAATGATGGGCAGAGTACATTGTTTCCTTTGAGGATGTCATGAACAGTGTTAAAAGTAAAGCAACATGATATACACCATATGAGATAATGATGGGCAAAAAGGCACCGAATCTAATTGGTGAGATTGTAGATTTCCCACCAGGGAATCAGGTGACACCACAGGAACGGATAAAGCTGGCGACCGAGCAGATGGCTAAGGCAGCAACTCAGAGGAAAAAGAGACATGACAGTAGGTACAAGCCAACTAAGTACAAAGTCAATGACCTAGTACTAGTGATAACTAAAGAAAAGTCTAGTGACATTGATGGAGAAATAAAGAAACTTTTTGAGTTATATCATGGGCCATTCCGGGTAGCAGCATGTCCGTACCCAAATGCTTACCGGTTGGAATACCCCAAGTCTGGAAAACCGTTGGGGTTAAGAAATATTACTGAGTTGAGGCTATATAAGCAACTGGATTAAGCCAGTTTGCAGCCTCATGTGAATATTAGGTTTAGGATCTGTATGTATTTTTTGTGACTTATGTATGTCTAGATTTAAGAGTTTTTGTGGAGTAACTTGACAATTTGATAATTATTTTGACATGGTTTATTCTCTATTTTTGCCTTGCTTTATTTTTGTTGTTTATGTATGTGTGTTGGTGAAAGGTGCAATTGTTGCCAGGACTCATTCCTAAAAACAGCAGCTGAGAGGGATATTGTGTTTATTGTGTCATCATAATTTATGTATGAGCAGTGAAACTATTTATTTACGTAATTCTAAGAATAATAATTAAATTGTTTTTATTTTTGTTGATACATACTAATCTGAAATCAGGACTAGAGGACGTATATATATTGTATTCAATTGCTGTTCACAGGCTGCAGGAGTTGTAGTTACTGTGAAGTATAGATGTGCTAGGATTAACTTAGGATAGTATGGGCCAATTAAATCTCACACCAGCAAAAATAATTTTTTTTGGTGCGAGGGGGTAGGATTTGTATTTATGTTGTAGGTGTCATTAAGATGGAAGAGAAAATTCTCTATGGTAACATTCTTTTGGTAGTATTATTTGAGCTTTAAGATATATTTTTGACATGGGGAGGTTGTTTTTTTTTTTATTTGATGGAGTAATACTCCAAGTAGGCCACATATTCTCTTGTCTGTTTCATCTGAAGCTATGGCTGATGAGAGTGCAGGCATGGTGGTTTGGGTTAATCTGATAATGACTAACAACAGCCACTTTCAGTTCTTAATTCTGTTGATTTACATGTTACTGTACATGTCTCAATGCTTAGTTTCAATTGCACCAAGTCTGGATGGCAGGGGGGTGGGATACAAATCCAACCGAATCCTGGTGTCCAGACAAACTTTTGTCTATGTTGACTCATGAGTGCCTTCTGCTCTTCCTGTTCCATGTAGGGTGCATATGACGTGTGTGAACAAGAACGCTTGATCCAGTGCCATGAATCTAAGCTGCAACAGCATGTTGGTTGAAATGACGGAGACATAGGACCGTACACCATGGACCAGAGTTGCTGCAACGATGACTCTGGGGTTCTCAGTGTCAAAGTGGTGAGAGATTTCCTTCAAACAAGTGGAGTGTACACCGTCAAAAGTTTTTATAGTGACAATTCTAGTTTTTCCATGTAGGACAAGGTTCTCTAAAGACTAAAGTTTAATAATATTATAAATTTGGTGCCAATTCTGTATATAAACAACAGGCACACTTAAAATTCATGGATGTAATTAGTTATAAGGATCCTTTTCTTAAAAATATGCACACACTATAAGTGGTCTTAATGGTACAAATATTGGGAAATTATCTCACTGCCCTGTTTATTTTTTATTTATCTATTTATTTATTTTTTGCATTAGTTGAGGTCATAATTGGCATAGTGTTTGAGCCAATCCGATTCAATAATTTTGTAATTTAAAAATTTTGTTCATTTGAATGTATTAATTTTGGTGCTACCTGCGCCATCCTGCACATGGTTTGGATGCCGCAAGTGGGGGTATTGTGAGATTACCGCCCAATAGAAATACTGGTAATTAATAGCATTTGATAATTAAACAGTATGAAGTTCACTACAAACATTGACCATGCCAATGCACTAAATGTTACACAACTTTAATCTTATTAATTATGGTAGCAATGTATGTACACAGTTGGGTGACAACATTTATAGTTAGGCCATAGGTAGAAATTCTCCACGTTGAGATTTGCTGTGTGCTTGTAGCTGACGGGAGGCCAGCGAGCAGGTCGATGTTGGTGGCTTGTTCCAACTTAGGATTTTACAGTTCGTTTCCGGTGAGGGGAGAGAGGGACAATGGCGAGTGCCAGGCACAGTGCAGTGCACAAATATTTTAATACTACTGGCATTTGAAGTAATACGATGCAGTTAGGAACCTTTAAGGCCCTCATTACAAAATAGCCTGTTGATAAATAAACAATACATTAGCTGATATAGTCACATCTAACGTAATATGTGTAATTGACAATGAAAAGTAATAAATTACCAACGAAGACAAGACAGTTACACAACTAGCATGGCAATGTTTGTTTATAAAAATAATATATTAACTATTTTTCATTTTATTTTCAATCAATCTTTTGTATTTTACCTTGAAATATTCAGTTAAATCACTTATCTGTGACATAAGAAATTGCACGATTATGATAAATAGTACAAAGGATGTTTATACTAATATAAAAACGTAAGAAAATATTTGTTTAATGTGTAGTGTAATTATTTTGATTTTAAGTAAAGTTTTAGAAATGTATTGGCTGAGCGCTGTACGTTGGCAAATCGGTTAGAACAGCTCACATGGGAAAGTTGATGACGTAGGGGAAAAAACCCCGGCAGTTGAGCTTTTGGCACGCGCGCGTGTGCCTGGGCAGGAAGTGAGGACTCAGGACCACGTGGTGTGGCTGGCCGGACGGCGTCGCTCTGCATCAGTCGGCATGTGGATCTCGAGGTGGTGACTTGAGATTTGTCTGTGGCAATCACCACGTGTGGTTGCTCGTCGTAGACTGCACCAAGTTAAATCGAGTGCTACTGTGTGTTTGTGAATATTTAGCCGGTTTAACGACGTGTGCATCGCATTGAATTAAAGTGACTGTGATTTGTTAATGTAACACGTGTCGTCGCATAGGCATGAACATAGACGGTGTTTGAGACAGCCACGTGGTGTGAAAACAATTCGCGACAAATATTCATTTTGTCTGGGGGCTCTCAAGCTATAATTTTATTTGATAAATGTGCCGACGTACAGACGTATCAGCAACAGGGTTCAAGTATTGTGAAATAAATAACATAAAGTGAACTTTCACGTGTTTTCAAAAATAGTAGTTAGTACACCCTTTTCTCTCATGAACTTGAATTTATTATGAATTTGTTTTGTTAATCATATGCAGGGAAGGAAAGCTGCGAACGTGTGATATCATCCCCTAGAAAACGAGTCAAACAGTCGCAATAACAGTTCCAGTGTTTTTGCATGTTTAGGAATTTGGTTCGCAGCTGGTGGTTGTGAGTTTCAAAAATTAATCTTTCCCTATTTTAAACTCTCACCCCGACCTTCACGCTCGCAAAGAGCAGCAAATGTCCTTCGTGCTGGAAGTCGTTGTGGAAAACGTTCTGCATAAATTCGTACAGCTGCACCAAGGCAACGCGTTTTTATCACAAATTATCAGTTCGAAAGAGACAACACTGACGTCGGTAATATTCAGAATATTTTTCGATTCTCATGGCCCATTTCCTCAAGGAACTTCCATCCAGTATATTATTACTGGTCTCCTGGGGGCAGACGACATACACTTCCAAGAGGGAAAACGGAAAAGAAGCATCGAAAACAATCAATGGTAGAAAGTTAAGGAAGTCCGGTTCCTAAAGAGTGTCGCTTCTACGAGTCGTGAAGTGTAGAGCAAGATAAATGGTGAGCCAATCCCCGTCGGTCTTGATACAAATTTCAGTCGAGCCCTTCTCCAAATGAAGCTACCACAACAGATCGAGTCACATTTCGCCTTTGCGTTATCCCCATATCCAATACCTCTTTTGAATTATGACTAACATATGTGCAAAATAAGAAATCCCTACTTCTTTAAGTCTTCAATTCAGTCAGTGCTGTAATTACAAGTAGCACAGACTACATGCTAGAGAATGGGTTCGTCTTACACCGTGTTGAATAATGCTCAATTGTTTTCGTCCATCCTTAAAAGTATGTGAACTATGTCAACAAATACTTTTGTTTAAAATACACTATAGCGTTTGAATGCTACCCCGAAGAGGGTGCTGAGAAAAGCATAAAATATGCTAACGTGCTTGAAGAGCACATGCTTTGTCATTCGATAAAGTTTCGTTTGATGAAACAATGTTCTCAACCACGTCCAACGAATATTTCTTATTAAATGCACTTATCTCAATGCTGATAGAAAAATTATATGGCGAAGGGTATCAGATCGAATCACCTGTTGGCGCAAACATAGAAAAGTCGAGACACGGTAGCGTCTTGATTCAACACAGGTCCCGACGAGAGTGACATCGTCGAGAAAGAAGTGGATTTACATCCCACCCCAGACGACAACGAATCATTTAACCTTGTTTCCACCCCGGTGCCACCTTTCCCGAATCCCAGAAAAATCTAAAAAGTAAATTGTAAGTAAATGTAAAAATAATTCATTTAAAGAACGACAGAAAATATTTTACCTCATCAGTTTAGTACCGTAATTGAAGTATATTTCAATTAACAAAACCTTTCGTTTGGTATGTTGTTGATTTTATTTTCAAATCGGTTTATTGTAGTTTTGCACAGGCGTAGTAATTAATTCCTATCAATACATTGAGATAACTATGTACGTAGGTTGGTACCTGACATATGTGCCCTTAAATTTGAATATTTGGACTAATGTGTATGATTTGGGGTTCAAAATTAATAGGTCTTCCCAGCATTTTAGGGATAAGACTACGTTGGCGGTTTTATTCGTATCTATACTTAAGAAGGAAGCAAATTTTACAATTCAGGAGCTCTTTTTGCACCGAATTTAATGATACACAACTTTGATAGCGGACATTTTGTATTTGGAGTAGCCGTTTTCAGATTTCAGGCATTGATACATGAGCATAGCTCGCTTTTCCATGAAGTTGATAAAATACAGTTTCTTGACCAATGATTGTGGCTAAACGGCTGAACTAATTTTAACTCGTAAGTATGTGAAATTTATGCTTTATCGTACTGACATTCCCAAACATTTCTGAAGAATGCATCGTTTTCAAGTCATAGACGTAAAATTGAAGAAAAGAACGTAGGAGCCGACCGCGGTGGCCGAGGAGACTAAGGCGCTCCAGTCACGGTCTGCACGGCCACTACGGTCGGGGGTTCGAATTCCCCCTCGGACATGGATATTTGTGCCGTCCTAGTTCGTAAGTAGTTTGTAAGTTTAGGGACTGATGACCTCGTAGTTAAGTCCCCCAAAAAAAAAAAAAAAAAAAAAAAAAATAAATAAAAAAAAATAATAAAAGTACGAAAGAAATAGAATGTTGCTTGGTCCTGAAAACTTAAGCACAAGCCAGAAACAACCGGAGATTCATACTGCTCTTATTGGGTATGCCTGACGTCGATTACAATTATTTTCAGCATTTGACTTTTCTTAGTCAGCACAGCTTTTCTCGGGTTAATTTTCCTGGGCTATGAACCAAACCTACAGTTCAGAATTTTTTTCTAGCAGTCTAGGACCTTTTTAGAATGCTTCGTATATAAATTCCGCATTCGGCTACACGCTTGGATTACAACAGGGTTTTATAAGTCTGCCCCATGGGGCTCACAAGGCGAGCTGGCGTTAGGAAATGAACCGCCCAAAAAATCCATTTAACAGCGCATGCGCACTACTGTGTCACATCATAGCGCTTAGGTTACGTCGTATGCCTCGTAGAGGACATAGTGACAATGAAGACACTTGTCATTTTCGCCAAGTTCGTTGGAGTAGTTTTATTTTGGTCTTCATAAAATTATTTGTCTCATTGTCTTCTGTGTGATAAAGTTCTGAATTCTGCGAAATAATATAATTTACAGTATCTGTACGAGTCTGTTAACGTGACGCAGTACTATGACCCGGACAGTATCATATGAATGTAACTCATCGTCACTCTGAAGGGCGAAGTTCAGCAACAGGTAAATTGACGTTATTTGCTATACGTTGCTCTCGTTAAAATTCATAAACGAGTTGATCGATTTGATTATTTTCTTTTTATTTTTTCCTTTGGCCGAGTGCTCTCGGACTCTCAGTTGCGCGGTGCACGTTTCCTCACTGTCGGAGGTTCGAGTGGTCCCTCGGACATGGGTGTATTTCTTGTTCTTAGAAAAAGTTAGTTTAAGTTTTTTGTAGGTCTAGGGATCGATAACCACAGATATTTGGTGCCATACGCTTACAAACATTTTAATATTATTTATGTTTGGCGCAACGTATTGCTATAGACAACTGCTTTCTATACTGGAGAGAGTAAAATCAGCAGAATAGTCATCCTTAACAACGCGAAACTTAAAGAACTGATTGCGTTTTGAGGTAGCTCATGGAGTAACCCCTCATTATCGGTTGTGAATGAACATAAGTATATTTCTCAAAACAAACGTTGGAATGTGTGGCATATAATAAAATATTTTGTTAATTATAATCAGTTATTGTGAGCGGTCCCCTACTAAGCGAGTGTTTAGTCACAGAGCTGCATGTCAGCTGCTCGCCCAGCCCCCTCCACACGTGACGAAGCGAGATCGTGTGCCACCTGTTTGCTCCCTGCTGTTACTCGCAAATGAGCTCTGAGTGATTGCGTGTTTTCTTTCATTGTTGTGCAGGTATTATCTATGCTGGAATAGCTCCATTAGTCGATCTATAATGCGGGTTACCGGTGAAATATAATTTGTCAGAGTTTGCTTGGTCTAAGGTGGCAGCACAGGCGCGCGCGGCGTAACCAGGGCAGCAGAGCAGCGCAGGAGGTGTGAGAATGAGCGAGACCTCCTCACCTGCGCTGCCGCCCTGTCCACAACTGACATCTTTGACCTCCGACGCTCAGAAAAGCACGAAAACAGGCTTATAAAAGCCATTGAGCCGTCATAAGAACAGTTGTCTCTGTTATTCCCAGTGAACTATATCAACTTTGACAGGGAAAGAAAGTAAAATTATAGCAGCACCATAGGAGGAAAATTATACGTTATACATTTACTTTAATGCATCATTTCATTTTAAATACAACAATCTTGGCGAAAGGAGGACTCTGAATTAGACATTCATCCATTATGTAATCATTGTGGGTTTTGATATTAACCTGTTTTAATTCGAAACCGATTTTGAATGTAAATGTATTGCTCTAGTATGGAGTTCAATACTGTTTTTCGTATCTCTGTAAACCCTTTGAGGATTTACATTGACACTGGTGTGATTTAACGCGATCATAATTTCCTGACACAGAGGTCATTGAGAGCAAATTTAATGAAAGACTGACGTCGGTGATATACATATCAATTCCCTCATATTGTAATGAAATCTTGTTTCTTTCTATAAAATTTCTCTTGTGGTAGAATGCATTGTTTTGAATGCAAATGACACAATCCCGGGTTTTGGTTTCGGCTTATTCACATGCTGTTCCGAGTGTTTGATGTCACGAGCGTTCGTCATAAATATTGCAAACGTCATAGATACTTTTCATCAAGATCTTAATGACTGGTAACGGAATCATTTGAAAATATCATTGAGCAAGATCACTTTTGACTTGAAACACCCTGATGAATTAAAGCAATGTGCCTTATCGGAACTCAGACGTGAGCACTTTGCTTTTCTCGCCCAAGAGCACTCAGACCTTTTATTTTATTTCTTCCTTTCTTTCTTTTTATTCTGTGCCTAGCATCAAACTACTTGGCCAACCTTTCTCTCAGCAAAGTTTACAAGCGTCTCGTGTTCTACTAAATAATTTGTTACCTCATAACTTTAGTTCAATAAACACAGTTTTCATCGAAACAAAAATAACATGCCACCGTGTCTCCCGATTTAAACTGATCTCCTCTACAACAGTACCACTCTTCAAAAATACGGAAGATGCCTCTATAGAATAAAGAACAGCCTTTATACAACGACAACGAGGGCTTGTCATTTGAATTTGACACTACTCTTCTTCAAAATAAATACATAAATTAATAAATTATAATAATAATAATAATAAATAAACGAAATGTCCAAATAAAAAAATTAAAACATAAAATAGAATAGAAATTGAAATAATTTTCTACCCTTGTATAACATACTGAGCTGTCTGTTACATCTACAAGAAACAACTCTCATGCTCCCGATCAGTGATTCCTTTCCATCGTACACGAGACGACTATTCTAAAACAATCAAGAGTCCTCTTCTAGAAAAACCAAGATGCCACACTTAAGAGCACTTCACTCCTCTCATAAAGGAGCATACCCCAAATTCGATAACAAACAAACGTCTCTTTCAAATTGTCCTTCATCCATACAAAGACATTGCAACTTTAATTAGCCACCTAACGATTTTAACACCAAAGAGGCTATTCCTATAAAGCAGTAACATTTTCATCAAAATTGCTCGAAGCACCAGGAAATGAGCTCTCCAAGTAGTCATTAACAGCCTTGAAAGAAGTTTTTCCATCAGGAACTCATCTCCTACCTTCCGAATTTCCACAGATTGTTCTTTCATATCTTTCAAGACTCGTTCAGCTGGAAAAAAAGATGTAGAGTCATGATTGTGGCTTTAATTTCCTGGGTCGGTCATTAGTCAGCAGAGAAGTGTACGCAGATACATGTGTAATTTCGTACAGTGCTTTTTGCTTCTACAAAAAGTATGATGCAGCAACTGGCTGTGAAAGGCAAGTGTACGAAGTTTGAAACATTCATTTGCCAAGAAGTTTTTCAAAGTGACTAAAATTCGGAAACAATTACGATGTGCACAATTTGTCGGAAAAGGGTGAATGTGGTAGAGAAACAATGGCTTCTAAATAAATGAATGATACAGTGTACGAGGCCGACGCCTGCCCCTGGGGTGCTTAGGAATGCTAAAGAGAATTCTTACATTTTCACCCGTATTTCGCTCAGCCTGACTGCTCAACCCGTTCACTGGCCACGCTGCGTGCCTGCTTCTGGAAGATTCCACGCGCATGTTCCCGATACGTCCCTGTCGATCTACACTCCTGGTAGCTCTTTTCTGCTGACGAGGGTACGCCACCCTCGGAAACTCGGCAGAATCCAGCCACCAACTACAAGCTAAACTGGTGGTCACGTGGGGCACAATGTGCCCAGATCTGAACGACAGACTGAAGAACTGGCGCTATCTTGCGGCTCGCCTTCCAACCTGGCTTGACCAGCCTCCTTGAGCACCGATGTTACTATACTTCGTCATTCATGAACCTTTAGAGACCGGCGTCGATCCACCCGGGTCCTTTTTAGTAGCATGTAAGATTTTCAGAAATATTATTGTTGTTCTTTTGGGGTTTAAAGGGGACTAAACTACATCGTAATCAGTCCCTTTAGGCAATAAAACCCATTCGTATGTCACAACAACTACACGCCTTTCCCAATTAAACACAATGCCCACTCCTTCGCTCGGACGTCCTGGCAGATATTGGTGTCAGAATTGGGATCCGGCTGGCCGTATGGCTGCGCTATTATTACGCTAATGAGGGTGGAGGCAAGTAAACCATCGTAAAATTGCGGTGCGATATTCTACCGGTATGCGTAGTCAGATGCACGAGCAATGCAACCGCAGCAGACACGTCTGTGGGCGGTCGTCCTGCCTGCGCCAGCAGCAGTATGGGGCGATGCGCAGCAGTGTGATGCGGGCAGCGGGCCGCGGTGGACCCACGCAGAGGCCCTTTACCTCCACACAGGAAGTCCAGCCGCCAAAGGCTGCATCACCACATGAAAAGAAAAAAGCGGGAGAAAATGACGCCACCTGGCGTCTTCCACCGGCACGGCGCCAGGCTGTCAGATTGGCTGGCAACCCGCGATATAGCTTAGCTTGGCGGGTTGCCAGTCGCACAGGCTGAATGCCGCAACATGTCAGGTCCGGCATGACCAGGGCAGCAGAACTGCGGAGGAGGTGTGACAGTAGGCAGCTAGAGCGATACCCCGTCTTGTGCGCCGTCCTGGAACGTTTAATACCGACGACTTGACTTCTCTCCATTCTCTGTGGTTCTGCAACTTGAGACATTTTAATGCATACTTTACCACACGTCAGAGGTGTAATCAATTACTTGGGAAGGTACACTGCTCCCTCTTCCTTCATTTTAACTGTATATAAATGTTAAGACCAGAGCAATCAATCAATACGAATGTTGCCTCTGAACCTACTGGTAACGCTGATACCTGCGCATAGTGGGAGCACAAAACTTTCCACATCGGCGAGATCCATGGATCATGTCGTGAACAGTGCGAAATATCATCCTATATCGTAGGTGAAAGGAGTCTTCTCTTCATTTTAATATGATCTGAGTTATCGTAACAAACTCAGTTGCACATTACACCCCTCACAAAAACATAATATCCTTGTCAATACTTGGAGTTAAGAAATGTACGGACTGGATTTTCTGGGATACACTTTGGAAGATTTTCTTTTAAAGAGTTCCTTGCTGTTAGTTATTACGATACCATCACAAATATTTTGATGTTGTCGTACTTTAATTTGAAGTGTCATATACATGGTCTATCCTACTTTGCGTTTTTTTACAGGCGTATGTAACTGTAACATATGTCGGGTATTTTATTTCCCATACGTTCTTCCTCTGTAAATAGTTCACTATGCTCATTGATTCCTTGGATACATTGAAGTATGGCTTTTGGTGTATCCCGTTTATTACGCAGTTCCAATCTCCAACAATGATGACTTCAGAGGATTCGTCTATTAATAAAATTACGAAATCTTTTTTTAATTGCCCTGCCGCGTCGAATATTATTCTGGAGGGTATGTATTCGTTTATAAGTGTGACATTTAATACCTTACACATAATGCCCCTCCCTGACTTATATGGCGGTGTAAGGTGCTGCTTCTAAGGCCACGTTTAAAATTTCTTTGTATTCTGCAATATTCAAGGTGGTGAAACGAAACGAACTTCTTGTAAGAATGCCGCGTCCGTATCTGACTGATAGGCAAAGTCTTTAAGTGCTGCAATTTTGGTGTCGCTCTGTATCCTGTCGTGACGTAATATGTTTGTTGCACTTTAATGGGCTAGTCTGCGGGAAAAGTTTTCTCGATTGGTAACTCCAGTCTGGTTTCTCTCGTCTAATTGGAGACTTTCTTCTTCTTAATTGTAGATTCCATTTTTCTTTCCCATATGTAAACAATCTGTATGTTGGTGTTGTGTCCAAACAGACTTGCTTGTGCAGAATTTGTGTTCTTCATTCCTTTGCAAATTATCTACTTTTAGTATTTCTATTCTGGCCATGTTGACATATTTGTCCATGCTGATACTCAGGTTCGTCCTTTCATTATTTGTTTCCATTGGTTGTAGGTCGTCCGCTTTAGCGTCTCCCGTTATTGTTCGTAAACTCTATCATAAGGGAGAAGCCACGATTTCTGCATTCTGATGCGCCCAACGTTTGTTTTTGTGACGTTTCTTTTCTACATTGTATTTACGTAATACTAGTTCGTTTTTGTATAGCTCTGTATTCAAGTGATTGGTTTTCTGGTCTGAAACACAAAAAATTATTTAGAACATTTTATTCGCTTTAGATTTCGGTTAAAAACTATGATATGCACGCTACGTTACAATAATATTAAAAAGATACAAAACAATAGACTCTATTACACAGATTAATGAATTGTTAACACATGCTGGATGATATGTCACCGAGTGCTCGGTCAGATACCAGCGAAAACGGAACGAAAACGGAAAATCTGATATAAATTTTCAAATGTTTGTAAATCTATGTGACTTAACTACTCTGGCCATCACTCCCTAGGCTTACAAACTACTTAAACTAATTTATGCTAAGTATAACAAATACACCCATCCCAGAGGGGGAACTTGAACCTCCGACGGGGAGATGCGGGGTGCTCCGCTGTTAGGCGCCTTAGAAACCTCGGAAACTCCACCGCGGCTGATATAAATAAAAGCTGTCTTAAAACTAAATAAAGTTAAGACCAAATGACGAAACCATTCTGCATTTAAACACAACAATAAAATAAATACAAAGAAAGCACACCACGATGGACAATGCACGTGAATACAGACCATTATGTTAACAGAACTGTAAGCAGTTACATTTGTATAAATATTAATGAAAAAATGTCACTTGAACATGGCCATCTTTCCGATCTCTGCTTATTTCTAATAAATTAAAAGCAAAAAATTACAGCTTTTTAGCATCATTGTAATAACTTGTTTTAATTATAATTATGTCATTAAAATACGAGGTGATCAAAAAGTCAGTATAAATTTGAAAACTTAATAAATCACGGAATAATGTAGATTGAGAGGTAAAAATTGACACACATGCGTGGAATGACATGGGGTTTTATTAGAACGAAAAAAAGTATTGCTAGACGCGTGAAAGGTCTCTTGCGCGCGTCGTTTGGCGATGACCGTGTGCTCAGCCGCCACTTTCGTCATGCTTGGCCTTCCAGGTCCCCAGACCTCTGTCCATGCGATTATTGGCTTTGGGGTTACCTGAAGTCGCCAGTGTATCGTGATCGGCCGACGTCTGTAGGGATTCTGAAAGACAACATCCGACGCCAGTTCCTCTCCATAACTCCGGACATCCTTTACAGTGCTGTTCACATTTTTCCTCGACTACAACTAGTATTGAGGAATGATGGTGAACATATTGAGCATTTCCTGTAAAGAACATCATATTTGCTTTGTCTTAAATCGGTTATGCTAATTATTTCTTTTCTGATCAGATGAAGTGCCATCTGTAGGACAGTTTTGAACGTTTTTTTTGTTTTGTTTTGTTTTAATAGAACCCCATGTCATTCCAAGCATGTGTGTCAATTTTTACCTCTCTATGTACATTACTCCGTGATTTATTAAGTTTTCATGTTTATACTGACTTTCTGATCACCCGGTATACATACCAGGCTGCAAGCCCAAGATAAAGCAAACTAAATACTTTTCATTATTGCGGTTTTCGCTACGAATAGAAGAACTGGGCGTAATTGTAAAAACTTACTCTGAAACTTAAATACGAACCGACACTAATGTTGCAAGTATTGGTTTTTACATTGTAATTAACTCTTCAAATCGGAATTATCTGTAAAATTTGTTGTGTGGACTACTTATCATTCTGCCCCATCCTTTTAAAATGATATATTAACTTTTCCAGCACAGCCAAAGCATTATGTGTATATATTATTCACACATGTCCTGTTTTCTGCGATGAAAGGTTATTTTAGAAATTTACAATTATGAAAGTTATCTTAGATCAGAACTTCTGCACTTCCGTGGCTATTTTTTAATTGTACAAGCGATCATTAGAATGTCGGTCTTTCTGTAGTTCTGACAAATTACATATAGTTTGAACAATGAACCGCTGTACAAAGAAAAATTGTACGAATCGTTCAATGCCTTTTACCAAATATCTCACCTGGGCTGAGATTTCTTCTCAGTAACTATTTCTTGCACTACGATCGGTTTGAACTTTAGGCGAAGAAATGTTTCCATCTGATGTTTCACGTACGTAGGTAAATCGATGAAGTCAAAACGTTTATATTTTATTCAATACTCAGTACCCATTTCCGAAATATGATGGTTTGAAGGCGTCATAATTTTAGTAGTGCTGAGACTAGTTCGACGTCTAGAAATTCGTGGGCTTTTGGTAATATTATTTTATCATTTAATTATTGTTTTGTTAAACGCAGTAAGTTTTAACATTAGCACAGTAATGATGTAACGTATGGTGAAGAAATTTTGAAGATTAGCCGAGTACAGCGGCTAATTAATTGTGGAAGGTAAAAAGTGGTTATCGGAATCGAAAATGCTTTAAAAAGGCGAATATGCCAATGCGAGTCAAACGTGCTAAATAGAATAACTATATTCTTAAATTATCTGGCTAAAGTCTTTATGTATTTGGGCATTTGTAAAGTAACCGGATCCGTAATTTCTCTAGGCGTGCTTTGCGACACAACCTGCGATTAAAGTTAGGATGCATGTTTCCCGACTCACTAGTCGTCATAGTTGTACAATTCCTCGAACCGCCACTATTCCGTTAAGTTATGTGTACTGGCTGACATACACCTACGCTAATTTCATGGGGTTTGAGGCGCCTGCCACGCGCGGCGTAACCAGGACAACAGAGCAGACGAGGAGGTGTCCGAGAATCAGCAAGATCTCTGCGCTGCACTCCTAGTCACAGCATCGTGTGATGATACGCAACTTCTCCAGTACCCTTAGTGTTAATGAAAAATACATTGAAGCTATTAGAGCAATTTCACTTTTGACGTTGCGTTGTAATTACATATTATAGAAATCAGTCTGTTCCACGTTAAAAAAAATCCAGTATTCAGTAGACAACATTTCGAATTTCGTCCTTGGGCCACTCAAAGTAACGATCCTTTCTCACCTTGCTGCATTACACTATTAATATTACCAGCTCTATAATCTTATTTATTTTACTGTGAATAGTTATTTTTACTGCATGTACAAAGTTACAGGCGCTTTTGTACTAAGATTTTCTCTGAATCTGACATCTTAATGACATCATAGACGCGAACAAAAAAAAATTTAGTGTAGAAAGAGACTGCGCTATCGTTAACAATAATTAAAGACCGCAAAGGATGCCATTAGCTGCGTCTTACATAGTTTTGACCACCCTTGCGAAACCACATAAATTTTTGGTCGCGGATACTAGCACAATATATGCATTCGTAAGCGAAAATTTCAATAATGTGTAAATCGCTGCTTTGTTCTATTATTTTCCATTCACAAATAATTTTTAAGAACGGGAAGGAAGAAGGATGAGGAAGGTAAGGTTTGAGTTTAGCTGCTCTGGGGCACTGAAATCACTCAATAAAAATAATTTAAAAAGTGAGCCAGGCCGGGATTCGAACCAATGGATCCCTCTACTGGTCATTGGTCGCCTTAACCTCTTGGCTATCCGCGCTCGCCTCCCATCCGTCTCAATTTACCACATATCACACGCTACAGTCGCTTATACAGTAGATTTGCCATTTTTAATTCTCGTACAATCGTACGTTATAACAGAGTCTGCGTCAGATTACGCAGTTTTCGCTTGTCTAGACTGTAGCAAATTGGACCCAGTTGTCTGTGATAGATCACACATATGTGCTCTACGGTTACAGTTGACTTATCTATCCATGTAATACAATCTATGACGTAGTGAGGGAATATTTGTTATATTATGGTAATGTGGCGTGTATATATTTATTTTTATTCTGAATCTAAATCTAAGTAAAATGATCTAAATACTTTTCGTAAATCCGTTATGTTTGTTCGTTACTAATTTTATGTGGATTTGTCTTTGAGAGTGTATAAATTTCAGTCTCTTTTAAAATATTCACGTTATTCATTTCGGTGTTATTTGTATGATATTAATTGTACATCTTGCTTTATCAGATCTGCAGTTTTCTGTTTTTAAGTGAGTGGGTTGTGTTGATGGGTGTGTGTCTCAGTATATTCACTGTATCTATTTCCTGTTTTTGCTATGTAGTATTTCAATGTCGAAATGGTTGTAAGGATGTTGGACCAATATGGAATGGTAATCAGTCCCTAGACTTACAAACAACTTAAATTAACTAATGATGAGTATAAAACACAAACCCACATGCGAGGGAGGTCTAGAACCTCCGACGAGAGAAGCCGCAGCAAGGCGCAAGTGCTTGGCCACTCCCGTGCGGCTGTAGTATTCCTCACACTCTTTATAAATTAATTTGTGTATGTTTGGTTATGTGTAGAATGCAGCATTTGCTTTACTCGAATGGTTTAGAGAACTCATGTTACATGTGTTCTGTATACGAATTTATCTGTTGTTTTCTGTTGTAATTAGTTTAGTTTGTTCGAAGTTTGTTCTACATACATTTATGATGTAGTCTTAATAAATTACTTCAATCAGTCGCCTTTTTAGCGATGGAATTATTTATCAGACCATAACCGGTTCGAGCTGCCTAGCAGCTCATCATCAGATGGTATAAACAATACATTTCAGTGCAATTAAATATCTTTTTGAGGATTGCCGTGTATAAATTGGAGTTTCATTGTAACTTTATTCATATGCATGTCGATTTGTAGTACATGTTGCTAATGCCACTTCAATGCACAGACATTTCCACATGTCACGTCATGATGGGTTACTAGGCAGCATGAAAGAGGTTATCGTCTAATAAATAATTCCATGAAAATAAAGGCGACTGGTTGCAGTATTTTCCGAAACCTATTTTAAGTTACAGTCGCAGATTCCACATCAGTAATGGATAAAAGTTTTAGTTTATGGTATGTATCCGATCTTTCGTTTTGTGACTGATCCTTCGACAATTTTATATCGTTGAGAATTTCATCACCTATATGTTTTGTGTGTTTTTCATACTTATTTCAAAATCCTTGCATCAAAATCTTTCTTTTTTGCTATATATTTTAGTAATGCTAGTTCGTATTTGTTTAGTTGTGTGTTTAGTGGTAGGTTTAGTGGTCTGAAACAGAATAAAAGGAAAGAATTAGGAAAAATTTATTTACACTTTATATTTTGGTTAAAAACAATGATATGCTCGCAACGTTACAGTAATCTTACAAAAATTATCTTACTACACAACAGAGTGTATTACTCAGATAAATAAACTTTAAACATACGCTGAATGATGCGTCACAGAGAGCTCAGTCAGAATTACTGGAGTTGATACCAGCGAAAACTGAGTAATGTCACATAAATAGAAGCTACATTAGACATAGATAAAATGAAATAAAGTAAAGATGAAACCGTTCTGCATTTAAACGTGAAAATAAAATAAATAAAGCGATAGCACACCACGATACACAAAACACGTGAGCACAGACAAATAATTAACAAAATTATAGGCAGTTATACACGTATAAATATTAATGAACAAATGTGAACCCACGAAGGTTATAGTCCCAAACACGTCTTACTACTATTATATTAAAAGCAATAAATATTTAAGCATTACTGCAGTAACTTCCGATTTTAATTATTACCTGCAGGCCCAAGGTGAAGGAAACTAAATACTTTGGATAAAATTTTAGCTTTTCTAATATTACGGCATTTAGCAATCAATAGAAGATCTGATGCAGAATTGTAAAGATTTACATCTGAAACTTAATTATGTTTCGAGACCCGACATTGATACTCCAAATAATGGATTTTACCTTAAAATGACACTAACTATAAAATTGTTTTGGTGAATAACGTGTCGTTCTGACATATCTCTATACAAATGACATATTAACGTTTCCAGCACTGCATAAGCATTGAATGTACATCTTTCTCTTACATACCAAGTTTCGTCTGACCTAAGACCATTTGCGAAATTAACAATTATTATAAAAGTTATCTAAGATCATATCATTAGTAGAGACCCACTACAGTGGCTATTTTTCATTTGTATATGACACTATTAAAACATATGTGTTACTGTAGACATGTGAAATTGAAAATCATGGTTTAAACCACAAACCACTGTTGGTACTAAGAAAAATAGAATAGCCATGTAATACATCTTATGTGCTAGTACTATGGAGGACGTGATTAGGCTCTAAATTTGTACTTAGTAATATTAAATTTTCATGTTATTAGTACCTTACAATACCTACAAATTTCAATATCTTATCTTCATAACAGACGGTGCTCTGTACAGCTGGATCAAAATGAAATGTGTGTAAAGAAATTTCTTATGACTGAAGATGGCGTATATTTAAACGACACCGCCTATAGATAAGGAATTTCATACTTTGGCGGTTGTTGTCACAGCTTTGTGTGCCGCGTTTATGGCGCACGCGCTGTACGATCGATCGGAGACTGATGGTTGCCATGGCAATGACGTCATCGGCGAGGACGCTGCTGGGAACAGGGCAGCAGCCGGAGGCAGGAGGTAACCCCGCAGCTGTCTCACCTGCCTGAGGAGCTCTTAGCAACGCTCCGCCCCTGATTGCGCTGCCATACACTATACCATCATCTGTACTCGAAGCGATTACATTATGATATAGGAAAGTACTTTTCATGGTTTGTTACTGTTAATTTTTAATACTGTAAAAAATTATGCGAGAAACACTGTTGTACCACATAAGCAATATTAACCATCTTCAATCGAGTGCACACACATTTTCTTTTAACGGCGTCATTCGGAATATTTTGCAATGCGCATCTCAAATCATCATGACAAACCATGTAGTAATTGAAAATAAAGGTAACCTCCATGGCGAGCAACCGCGCGCTCCGCAGCGAGACGCTTTAGACCGCTCGGCTACTCCACTGAGAGAAATACAAATTAGTAGAGCCTCATAGACTTTTCCAATTCACTCCACATTTTTTACTGACTCATCGCATGTGTGGTACATGAAATGATTACATATTGAAAAGCATGTTCAAATGTAAAGCTTAAGGGTCGTAACTGCGTGGTCATCAGTCCCTAAACTTACAAACTACTTATGAACTAACTTATACTAAAGACGACACAAACATCCATGCCCGAGTGGGGATTCGAACCCCAGAGGGGGAACGATATCGCGCATCGCAACATAGCGTCTCAATCTGGTCGGTCGCTCCGTCAGAGCTTACATTTTGAGATCAGTGGCGGTACTGAGAGACCAGGTGCCGATGCATGCCGTAAGATGTTAGTAGCTGCTGTAGCATCCACAGGCGACAATGCAGACGCTGATTCTAGCATCAGTTCCATATCATAAATGGCGAATACTGTATTGGGGTACATCATTCCACATCTGCTCGACCTGTACATGTAGTTCTGCATGCAATGTGTGTTGATGATTCGCCAATACCACTTGTCCTCCCATCAATCCCACATGTGCTCGACTGGAGATATGTTCGGAGATCGTGCTAACCAGGGAACTTATTGAAAGTCTTGCAGAGAACGTTGTGTTTCACGCTCATTGTGTGAGTGAGAATAATGATGTGGGAATAACGCATCACCTTCTTGTTGCAAGAATTGCTAAAGAACGGATTTTAAAACATGATGCACGTACCGATCTCTCGTCAATCTTCTGTCCACAAACACCATAGGTGAACAAAAGTTGTTGGTTATCGAACCCCAGACCATATGGCTCTAAGGCTAATGCTTCAAAACCGTAAATTCGCATATTTATTGCATCTTTTCATGTTTTAACCAAATATTGGAATCTTATATCTAGTCACATCCTCAGGTTTCTATTCTCACCCCCTCTCCAATCTCTCGCCGCGGCGGAGCGGCCAAGCGCATTGAGGCGCTATGCTGCGATGCGTGAGTTCGTTCCCCGTCGGGCTTTCTAATCCGCCCTCGGGCCTGGATGTTTGTGTCGTTTTTAGTATAAGCTAATTCGTAAGTAGTTTGTAAGCTTAGGGACTGATGACCCCGCCCTATAAGGTTTATAAAAAGTTTGAATTGAACCCAATCTCTCTCTATCGCTCCCCTAAGTGATGCTGCTTGACGTAGGGACTATCATGGTGACCATAATAAAACTGTACTGTCACATTTGCATCTCTTAGTATTCAATTGTGGATTTCAAAGGAATTTTGTGATGTTATCTGGACGTGTGCGTTCGATTACCCAATAAAGTTAGCCCATCGAGTGGTTTAGAAACTAACGAACGATAGCGGTTAGCCCTTGGAGAAGTAGTTATAGGTCTTACTAAGGTTTATTCCCAGTCTGATCTCTTAATTACATCATGGGCACAAATAAAGATTAGTAGTGTAGGGAGTGGCAGCTTTATGACTCTCAACTTGTGACTACGAAGGGTTCCTTCAAAGGCGTCGTACATCGTTTCGACCACAATTGATATGACCCATAAATTGCTTTACTTTCATATTATCACAAAATATGTGTTTACAAGGGCAAATTTCAGCACTATTGAAATCGATTTAAGTGAAAATTATTTTCCATTTACAACTATCGTATTGAGGAGAAGAATGAAGGATGAGGGATGAATACGACAAGTGGAAACTTTTGTTGACATGTCATCATAAATGTATTTGTGACGATGAATGGAATTTATCTCGAGTACATAGATAATAATTTCACTAAAACGACTGTAATTATTTAGTAAACACCATGCTTAACATCAATGACATGTTTAATTTTTGACGGTTGGAGACTGTAACATGGATCTATACACTACGAAAGAAAACTTAGATACAGTCAGAAGTAAATCCAGTTATTTAATACGGAACCTTCGACATAAATTCGGAAGCACTGTAGACTATGGTCTACCCAGTGCGTTACTATCTTGTCTCTGACCTACCTGGCTACTTCATCACACGTAATCAATTAACAATACAATGTTATACTCCACGTAAAAATATAGGGAATAATTCATTGCGGGTACTGTTCTCTTCTGATGATATAGCAACCCAATGTTGGGTGCAACGCTGTATGGCATTTTTGAAAATTTTCATCGTAATTTGTGGTGTGTTATATAAACTCTGGATTCACAGTTATAAGGTGCATACTACCAAGTTAATATTAACTGAAGTACTGAAACACACAACACGCCATATTATTTTAAATTAAATGCATGAGATATTTACAGAATATGCTCCATAGCGTCGATTTCGTTAAATTAAATTATAAACTCTTTTTGTTTAAACGCTGCAGTGTTTATGCTACGAATGTAGGAAATGTAGGAATTGTTTTTTGGCGTTGGAGGACGCTCGATGTAGTGGAACCAGCCGTTTATTTATCAGCTAAATCAGGACTTCTTCTCCATGGATTGATATCGACACAAAAATTATGAAATATACAATTACTCTTGATTATATCAATTCAAAATTAAAATCTTTGCAGGTTCTTTCGAGAATACTAATTCATATTAAAAAATCTTTCCTAAACCCATCAAAAGTATTCATCTCATCCAGAAATTATTTCGATAAATCTCAAAAATTCGTTTCGAAGATTAGTGTCCAAGAGGTAACATCGTTTGCCCAACCCACTTCCATAAAATAATTTCAAAGTTTGGGCATACACAACTTACAGTCCAACTCCTTCATTAAAGTTCCCTCAACATTCTATCAGTCTTCATAAATAATAAAATAAGTAACATTCATTTTAATCACTTGATAGCACAATATAAATTCAAATTAATCTTGAAATAAACAATTGTTAAAATAATATACACGCCTCATCATTAAAATTGATACACCACGAAGATGACGTGCTACAGACGCAACATTCAATCAACAGGAAGAAGATGCTGTGATATGCAAATGATTAGCTTTTCAGAGCATTTCATCTTTGTCTGAGTAAATGAATATAACGGTTCTTTCTAATTTATCTCCTGGGAAGACAATGATGTAAATAAAATTGAGTGTTGAGCCCTCACGGAGGTTGGCAACAATCGTTTGTTAAGTCCGAAAAATTCTCTGCAACGACATGAAAGAGGGAAAACAGCAGTGGTATCAAAGTAGTGCACTAAACACGTAGAAATAAAGCGAGTAAACAATCCATTGTCATCCAGACAGAACTGTGGTGAAAATATCAAGTCACTAACTTACCAAATTGAAATGATCAAATGTTTGTAAATTTAAGGGACTTAACCACTACCGTTATCAGTCCCTAGACATGCAAACTACTTAAACTAACTTACTTTAAGGACAACACACACACCCATGCCCAAGGGAGGACTCGAATCTCCGACGGCAAGCAAACGCGCGCTCCGCAGCAAGGCGCCTCTGAACGCCCCGGCATGACTACATAGATTATCAGAAAGTTAGGTTAAAATCAATTGCAAAATTTGTAACAAACAGACAAACGGAAGAACAAAGTACTATCACCCGCTATACAGCATACACAAAAGGTACTACCTATGGCATTGTCATTATGTTGAATTTTTCAGGTGTATGGAGACAGTGGAATATTTGTCACGCACGGAAACATAATACCGTCTGTTACACGTTAGACACGAAATACAGTTAACATTGCAGTGTCAGCCATATTCGACGTAAGTTCAACAACAGATTTCTATGCCGTGGTTACCCTTAATCGTATTTCAATACCAAAATACATAGATTTTTTAAATGTACGATGTACTCATATCCTCATTATGTATAATACTTTACATTTGCAACAGTTGTCACGCCTAGTCAGTGTTAAACCGTTACAGAAAAGGCATAAAAATAATGTAAAATAGTACTATTCAAATCTTCTGAGAGGGAAGAAGTTCATATAAAGAAACCACGCTACAATAACACTCAAGCATAAAAAATAGTGATATACATTATTTTCATGGAAAAGCTACAAACTGTTATAAATGACATTCAGTGACTTTAGTGTAACTTTACATTTTCTGTCAACAGTGCCATAACTCTTCAGTGTAATTATTTAGGACAAGACACAGACATCTGGTAATTGGACGACGGTGGCGAATTTGTTCATGGAGGACTTCGAAGAAAAGGCGTGGAATCTGCTGATTGAAACCAACAGAATTCTGTAGGTATGTTGATGACACCTTTGTAGTTTGGCCCCATGGGGAAGATAACTTGCAAGACTTTTTAAGACATCTGAACGCCATCCATGATCAAATGAAGTTCACGAAGGTAATTGAAAAGGATGGATGCCTTCCATTTTTGGACGTTCTGATTCGGCGCAGAGAGGATGGCACTTTGGGACACGAAGTTTATTGTAAGCCGAAGCACACGGATTTGTATTTACGTGCAAATAGCCACTATCCTTCACAGACAATGAGTGTTCTCAGAACTTTGGTGTACAGCGCACATATTAATTCTGACGAAAGCAGTCTGCAAGTTGAACCTTTCCATTTACAGAGAGTGTTTGATGACAATAGGTACGCTCCACAGCAGATTCACAAGGCATTGCACATGAAACCGAAAGAGGCCACAAAGAATACAAAAGTAGTCGAAGAAACCTTTAAATCCATGGCTTTCCTCTCATATGTTGGAAGTCACTCGTAAAAAATAGGACGGATTCACTGCAGACACAAAGTGAAAGTGATTTTTCGACCTTCACCCAATACAGCTGCACTCGTGGGCTACGTCGAAGATGATTTGCTGCTCCGAAAATCTGGAGTTTACAAAATTCCATGTGAATGTGGCCTTTCTTACATCGGACTAACAACTCGTACTGTCCATGAAAGAATGTACAGAACACGAAAGGAACACACGACTTTAACAACCTAACGAGTTGGCAGTGGCAGAGCACTGCATTGACACTGGTCACGGTATGTTGTATGACAACGTTGGAATTTTGGCAACGACATCATCTTTTTGGGATTCAATAGTGCAGGAAGCAATTGAAATCCGATTGACGACGAATTTAATTTATAGAGATACTGGTTTCAATGTAGATAAACCATGGAATCCGGCACATTCTGTAATAAAGTCACAAAGACGTCGTCACAGTGCAGCTCGTAGTGATACATCGACATTCCAACATCGATCGACTGCGGAATCATAGATTCAACTCGTGCATTATACACGTATTTGCCGCCGACCAACGTCTCTGGCGCATATGTATGTGTCCGCATGCGCAGTCGCGCGGTACGCGAGTATAAAGGGCCGAAACGAGCACTGGAGTCAGTCCCACCCATAAATAAAGTGCCCCCTCTCCCCCCTCCCCTTCCGCTCCCTTTCTTGGCTCCCCCCTCCCTGCCCTGGAGTCCCTACGGCTCCTCCCTGCCCCCCCTTTCCCCGCGGTTTTTTCCTCTCCCCTACGCTTTGCTCCCTCCCCCCTTTTCTCGGGGTCCTGGACTGACAGTTTTAAAAGTGCTGCGTCAAGTGTTGTGTGTTGTGCTACAGTGAAGTGTGTGTTTTTTAACTGCGTCCACCGCAACCAGACAAGTGTCGCACCATGTATTTTAATTAGTGTCTCCGTGTACTCGCCGTCCTGTGTTCTTATCGTCCAACATGTGCTTTTTAGGTCACCGTGGCTCCTCATTTTAACTGACAAAATCTGGTTTTTGTTCACCTGTCAACTGTTTGTACCTCGAATATCACCACGTATATGTCATTGTTCCTCCGTTATTTTTTCGCCTGTCTTGTATTTTAATTTTTCATCTTATCAATGTATTTTATTCTCTCGGCTGAAGAGCAGCCTCTGGAGCTGCTGCCAGCCTACTGGTGTAATCGCTGGTGTGAAAACACAATAAAGGAAAAAAAATCTGGAGTCAGGCTTTCGGCTCCCTCTGAAGCTGGCTGAACGTTATACAGCCGAAATATTAGAAGAAGAATGAGAATTCTTACGGCTGTACACCCGAAACGTAATGGAACCATCCACACTTCTCTTTTATCGCACTATTTCATGGCAAGCATTATATCGGTGGACATAAACTGTACTTCTGTTTGTCCTGCAATTGTGTCAAGTTACGCATGTTTCTTCGAACAGTACCACATGCGTTCGTACCGTGGTTATGAAGCAGAGAAGCAGGTCTGGACTGGAATACCAGCTGTCGACACAGAGCGTGTGTACCCACTGCAAATATGGTTATAGCAGTGTCGCTACAATGTCGCCACTTCTCTCCAAATTGTGACAGCCAATTTAAGTCGTGGTGCCTGCATACAATGAAGTCCAGTATGGAGCTAATCCGACAGTCGCACAGCACAAATTTTCTAATTCCAAACATACCTCGTTTTGACGGAATAAATTGATTGAAATACAATCACCCGTTGAAAAGCAAGAGATTTTCATCGATAAGGAGCTTCTGGCACGGATGAAATGCGCATTAGAACAGTATCAACAATGTTTCTAATTTTAAATAATCTGTCAGAGTTATCACTGAATTGAAGCATTCTTATAATTAAGAGGAAGGTGTCCCTGGAAATTTTTTCGCTGAATATTGGAGTTTTCAAGAGAATGTTTCAGGACCAATAGTTGCTAATTTTCTGTTTCCTCAATCGAGCCATGAGCAAACAAACAACAACGAAAGAACGAAGTTCCTCAAATTCCGCATCTTTCCACCTTAACAAACGCTAAAGCTCCAAATTTGGCGTATTTTGCTTCGCATATAAGTAGAATCTGCCAATTTCGTCTGCAACAAATTTCATCGGACATCCCGTTAATAATAACAGAAATAATGTCAAATTTGTGTCCAGAATCTGAATAGTCAAAAGCTTGCACAAACGAAAGGTTATAATAATTCTTCCCATCAGCCTTCTATCAAACAATCGTCAGTATCATCACACCAAAACAGCTTATTTTCACTGTGGCTTCTAGTGAGCATTTCGCAGATTCCCTCATCTGTACAGGTCCAAGCTGGGATCCTCAGCCCGGGATTTCTTTTTCATTATTTCGATTTATCAGATTCTTGTTTATTTAACTGAGTGATACGTTAATTGATTATAATAATACTTGTATATGAAATATCGTTAACAATTCGTTCCTCAAATTTTCAAAGTATCTATTTGCTTTTCTTTGTAGAAAACCACGCTAAATTAAAACATGTGTTACGTCAGTATGTTGAACGTTCCAGTCCCACTTATTTCCTTCACATATTCGTTCTTTGCGTATTTGAAAGAAATAATGTGTACGGATAAGTTGAAATTGTTGAAATAACACAAGTTTTCAACGTGATTATGGTTGTATAGATTTTTTTAAAATGAAGGCAAGTAAATAGTTTGAAAATACGAATCACGAATTGTTAACAATATTTTATATATAAGTATTATTATAGTTAATTAACGTATTGAGCAATTAAATGAACAAGAAGCTGGAAAAATAGGAAGAATAAAGGAAAAAAAAAATCGGCCAAATATTCGAAGGTGAAACCTTCAGCCTGCTACACTTTCAAGGTACAACATTTTTTTTCAGATAGATCGATGCTTTGCGGTCGTATGTTCAAGTGTGTCCTGTGTAGGTCGTTGAGTGTTTGGCTCCGTCTTCTGAATTCGCGCACTGAGGTATCGCTCCGGGAAAGGTTCTCCTTCGCTTCAGCCACAAGAACCGTACCTATTACGCTACAACAGTAAAACCACGGGCACCACGCCTTTCACATTACTGCACTGACGTACTCGTATATAACGTAGTACCGAAACTTTCGGAGCGTGTTTCTCGTGAGTGGCTGGCAAATTGGCCGAATGGCTGGGGCACTGTAACAACACTGTGGGATAGTGCTGCATACACGCGCCGTCACACCACGAACTTCATTTCCCAGACCTGGCACTCCCCTCGTTATCTTGTACTTCTAGTACGAAATTGTAGTTTCATCGTGTTGTTTGATGATGTAATCACGTGTACGATGATAATGTACTATAGAGGATGTCTCGAAGAACCATGTGCGCTCTTTGAGGTGAAGGCAAATGTCTCACTCGTAGCTGCTGGTATCAGGGCAGCAGCGATGCGTAGGGGTAGTGAGGCTGTCGCCCGCTTTTGCTGTGGAGCGCACCTCCTCGCTCCTCCTGATAGCCTGGCAACGCGGCGCCTGGCTGTGTCGCCTACCCCTCTGCATTTATTTATTGATTTGTTGAAGAGAACTAACCATAATTATCTTCGAAGTACATATCTTATTTCCTTCCTCATCAGAAATAATCAATAGCATGTCCAATCGTAGAACAATAGAATGAGAAGAGTGAGTTTAGATATAATAGAGGTACAATATTATGTGGGGTGTTCAAATGAAAAGTTATGTTACCTTTTAACAACAAAACCAGTTAAATACAGAACATGACGCTTTGGGATAACGTAGTGCGACATCTAAGATCTCGAATGTAGTGTATGGCCTCTCCTTAAAAGTTTCAAGTCTGTGCCCTCATCAGGCAAGGTGAGGCTCACCGTCTTTTCCAACGACTGTAGCCGACACTGCTCGAATTTCTCGAGCACGGAAAAACCATTAACAGTGACGTATACTGTGAGACACTCCGTACCCTACGCTAGTCCATCAAGAGCAAACGGCTTGTGCTGCAGGGCCCGCTCTAACATTAACGAAAAAGTTACAATGGCGTCTCTCGTCAAGCGCGGAACCGAGAAGGGAGTGGGGGAGGAAGTTGTTTTAAGTGCTGGAGTCATGATCGATACATTATAATAAAATATTTGAATTTATGATTTACAAATTTCTAGGGTGTATCAGTTTATTACTATTGTTATTGTTACTGCTGATGATATTGTTGAATTCATTTCACACAAAATGGCTATTCCGAATCATGACCCTATCAATACCGAAAGCCTGTATGGCTACCTTTCACATCCCGAAAAACCTCCATCCGCGCATGCCCCGAATAATAACGTAATTTAAATATTTCATTTACTGAAATAACATTGTAGGTTTTTAAATAATATAAATACTATATATTTAAATGGATATAAGTTAGAAAATTACTTTGAGTACAAGGCAGAATGTGACGCATCATAGTGGGAAAATTTAAAAATGTTAGGTAAACATACAAATAATACATCTTTAAATGGAAACAATTTACAAAGTTTCATTCTGTACAAGTCACGAAATAATTATTTAAAATACACTATAGAGTTTGAATAGTACACCGAGGTGGGAGCTGAGAAAAGCATAAAATATGTTAATGTGCTTGAAGAGCTCATGCTTTGTCATTCGCTAAAGTTTCGTTTGATGAAACAGTGGCCGGCCGCGGTGGCCGAGGGGACTGAGGCGCTTCAGTCACGGTCTGCACGGCCACTACGGTCGGGGGTTCGAATTTATGCCGTCCTAGTTCGTAAGTAGTTCATAAGTAGTTTGTAAGTTTAGGGACTGATGACCCCGTAGTTAAGTCCCATAAACTGTACAAACATTTGAACATTTTGATGAAACAGTGTTCCCAACTACGACCAAAGAAAGTTTCTTATTAAATGCACTTATCTCAATGTTGACAGAAAAATGAAATGGCGAAGGGTATCAGATCAAATCAGCTGTTGGCGCAAACTTAGAAAAGTCGAGACACGGTAGCGTCTTGATTCAACACAGGTCCGGACTAGAGTAACATCGTCGAGAAAGAAATGGATTTACATCCCACTTCAGACGGCGACGAATCATTTAACCATGGTTCCACCCCAGTGCCATCTTTCCCGAAGCCCAGAAAAACTTAAAAAGTAAATTGTAAGTAAATGTAAAAATAATTTATTTAAAGAACGACTGTAAATAATTTATCTCATCAGTTTAATACCGTAATTGAAGTATTTTCCAATTAACAAAACCTTTCGTTTGGTATGTTGTTGATTTTATATTTAAATCAGTTTACTGTAGTTTTGCACAGGCATAGTAATCAATTCCTATCAATGCATAGAGATAACTATGTAGGTAGGTGGCTACCTGACATAAGCGCACTTAAATTTGAATATTTGGACTAACGTGTATGATTTGTGGTTCAAAATTAATTTGACTTCGCAGCATTTTAGGGCTAAGACTACGTTGACGGTTTTATTGCTATCTATACGTAAGCAGGAAGCAAATTTTACAATTCAGGAGCTCTTTTTGCACCGAATGTAATGCTACACAACTTTGATACCTGACATTTTGTAATTGGAGTAGCTGTTTTCAGCTTACAGGCATTGATACATGACCACAGTTCGCTTTTTCATTAAGTTGAAAAAAATTTTGTTTCTTGACCATTGATTGTGACTAAACGGCTGAACCAATATTAATCTTTAAGTATGTGAAATTTATCCTTTATCGTACTGACATTCCCACAAATTTCTGAAGACTGCATCGTTTTCAAGTCATAGACGAAAAATTGAATAAAATATCGTAGAAAAGATATAGAATGTTTTTCGGGCCTGAAAACTTAAGCACAAGCCAGAAACAACCGGAGATTCATATTGCTATTATTGGGGATGCCTAACGTCGATTAAAATTATTTTCAGCATTTGCCTTTTTTGAGGCAGCACAGCTGTTTTCGGGTTAATTTTCCTGCGATATGAACCAAACCTACAGTTCAGAATGTTTTCGGTAGTCAACGTCCTTTTTAGAATGCTTCGTATATAAATTCCGCATTCGGCTACACACTTGGATTACAACAGGATTTTATAAGTCTGACACATGGGGCTCACGAGGCGAGCTGGCGTTAGGAAATGGACCGCCCGAAAAATCCATTTAACAGCGCATGCGCACTACTGTGTCGCATCATAGCGCTTAGGTTACGTCATATTTCTCGTAGTGGACATAGTGACAATGAGCTTACGAGAAGGCATTTGTCATTTTCGCCAAGTTCGTAAGAGTAGTTTTATTTTGGTCTTCATAAAAATTATTTGCCTCATTGTCTTCTGTGTGATAAAGTTCTGAATTCTGCGAAATAATATAATTTACAGTATCTGTACGACTCTGTTAACGTGACACAGTACTATGACCCGGACAGTATCATATGAATGTAACTCATCGTCACACTGAAGGGCGAAGTTCAGCAACAGGTAAATTGACGTTATTTGCTATACGTTGCTCTCGTTAAAATTCATAAACGAGTTGATCGATTTGATTATTTTCTTTTTATTTTTTCCTTTGGCCGAGTGCTCTCAGACTCTCAGTTGCACGTTGCACGTTTCCTCACCGTCGGAGGTTCGAGTGGTCCCTCGGACATGGGTGTATTTCTTGTTCTTAGAAAAAGTTAGTTTAAGTGTTTTGTAGGTCTAGGGATCGATAACCACAGCTATTTGGTGCCATACGCTTACAAACATTTTAATATTATTTATGTTTGGCGCAACGTATTGCTATAGACAACTGCTTTCTATACTGGAGAGAGTAAAATCAGCGGAATCAGCGAAACTTAAAGAACTGATTGCGTTTTGAGGTAGCTCATGGAGTAACCCCTCATTATCGGTTGTGAATGAACATAAGTACATTTCTCAAAACAAACGTTGGAATGTGTGGCATATAATAAAATATTTTGTTAATTATAATCAGTTATTGTGAGCGGTCCCCTACTAAGCGAGTGTTGTCATAGAGCTGCATGTCAGCTGCTCGCCCAGCCCCCTCCATCCGTGACGTAGCGAGATCGTGTGCCACCTGTTTGCTCGCTGCTGTTACTCGCAGCTGAGCTGTGAGTGAATGCGTGTTTTCTTTCATTGTTGTGCAGGTATTATCTATGCTGGAATAGCTCCATTAGTCGATCTGTAACGCGGGTTACCGGTGAAATACAATTTGTCAGAGTTTGCTTGGTCTAAGGTGGTAGCACAGGCTCGCGCGGCGTAACCAGGGCAGCAGAGCAGCGCAGGAGGTGTGCGAATGAGCGAGACCTCCTCACCTGCGCTGTCGCCCTGTCCACAAGTGAGATCTTTGACCTCCAAAAACAGGCTTATGAAAGCCGTTGGGCCAACTTAAATAAGATATATATCAACTTTGACATTTTAATACAGGGAAGGAAAGTAAAATTATAGCAGCACCATAGAAGGAAAATTATACGCGATACAATTACTAAAATGCATCATTTCATATTATATACAACAACCTCGGCGAAAGGAGGACTCTGACAGACATTCATCCATTTTGTGATCATTGTGGATTTTTATATTAAGCTGCTTTAATTCGAAACAGATTTTGAATATAACAACTCTGTTTTTCGTATCTCCTTAAATCCTTCGTCAAAATCATGCATCTGCACTTTGAGGATTTACATAGACACTGGTGTGGTTTAATGCGATTATAATTTCCTGACACAGATATCATTGAGAACAAATTTAATGAAGGACTGACGTCGGTGATAAACATAACGATTCACTCATACAGAAAAGAAATCCTGTTACTCTGTTTCTTTCTATAAAATTACTCTTGTCGTAGAATGCATAGTTTTGCATGCAAATGACACAACCCCAGGTTTTGCTTTCTAATGTTATTTTAGGCTTATTTCCATGCTGTTCCGAATGTTTGATATTACGAGCGTTCCTCATATATGTTGCAAAAGCCATAGATATTTTTCATCAAGATTTTAATGATTGGTAACGGAATAATTTGATAATATCATGGAGCATGATCACTTTTGACATGAAACACCCTGATGAATTAAAGCAATGTGCATTATCGGAACTCAGACATGAGAACTTTGCTTTTCTCGCACAAGAGCACTAAGACCTTTTCTTTTATTTCTTCCTTTCTTTCTTTTCTTTTGTACCTAGCATCGGACCTTCTTGGCCACCCTTTCTCTCAGCAAAGTTTACAAGCACCCCGTGTTCTACTAAATAATTTGTTAACTCATAACTTTAGTACAATAAACACAGTTTTTCATCGAAACAAAAAGAACATACCACCGTGTCTCCCGATATAAACTGATCTCCTCTACAACGGTACCACTCTTCAAAATTAAGGATGAGGTCTCCATAGACAACGACAACGAGGGCTCTTCATCTGAATTTACCAGTACTCTTCTTCAAACTAAATAAATAAATTTAAAACCTAAAATAGAATAGAAATTGAGATTATTTTCCACACTCCTAAAACCTACTGAGCTGTCTGTTACATCTACAACAAAAAACTCTTATGCTTCCGATCAGTGCTTCCTTTCCATCGTACACAAGACGACTATTCTAAAACAATCAAGAGTCCTCTTCTAGAAAAACCAAGATTCCACACTTACGAGCACTTCACTCCTCTCGTAAAGGAGCACACCCCAAATTCGATAACAAACAAACATCTCTTTCAAATTGACAGTCTGTCCGTCCAATAAAAAGACATTGCTGCCTTAATTAGCCAGGTGACGATTTTAACACCAAAGAGGCCATTCTTCTAAACTTTTCTAGCAGATTGCTTGAAGCCCCAGCAAATGAGCTCTCCAGGCATACATTAACAGCCTCGAAAGACGTTTTTTCCACCGGGAACTCATCTCTTACCTTTCGTATTTTCACAGATTGTTCGATCATACCTTTTGAGACTCGTTCAGCTGGAAAAAGGATGTTTTAGAATCATAATTGTGGGGTTATTTCCTGGGAGGGTCATTAGTCTGCAGAGGAGTGTGCGCAGATACATGTTTAATGTCGTACATGATCTTTGCTTGGACAGAAAGTATGATATAGCAACTGGCTGTGAAAGGCAAGGGTGCGAAGTTTGAAACGTTCATTTACCAATTTGTTTTTGAAAGAGACTAAAATTCTAAAACAATTACGATGTCAACAATTTGTCGGAAAAGGATGCCTGTGGTAGAGAAATTAATGGCTTCTAAATACTTGAATGATACACCGTGCGAGGCCGGCGCCTGCCCTGTGGTGCTTAGGAATGGGAAAGAGAATTCTTAAATTTTCATTCGTATTTCGTTCAGTCTGACTGCTCAACCCGATCACTGGCCACGCCGTGTGTCTGCTGCTGGAAGATTCCATGCGCATGTTCCCGATACGTCCCTGTCGATCTGCACTCCTGGTGGCTCTTTTCTGCTGACGAAACTTGGAAGAATGCTACCACCAACTACAAGCCAGACCGGAGGTCACGTGCATTATACTGTGTCCAGATCTCAACGACAGACTGAAGGACGGACACTCTCTTGAGACCCGAACTCCAACCTCGCTTGACCACTGTCCTTGAGCTCCGATGTTACCATAACTTTGCCTCTGATAAACCTTTAGAGACAGCCGTCAACCTCTCTCCGGGTCCCACTAAGTAGAATGTAAGAGTATCCGCAAAAATCCCCATTCTGATGTCACCATAACAACACGCCTTTCTCATTTAAACACAATGCCCACTCCTTCGCTCAGATATCGTGGCAGAAATTGGTGTCAGAAGTGGGATCCGGCTGGCCGTATGGCTAAGCTGAGTTAGCTGTTATTATTATGCCGATGGAGGGCAGAGGCAAGTAAACCATCATAGGGTAGGGTGTGATGTTCTATCGGCATCCGTAGTGTGATGCACGAGGTATGCAACCGCAGCAGACACTTCTGCGGGCGGTCGTCCTGCCTGCGCCAGCAGCAGTATGGGGCGATGCGCAGCAGTGTGATGCGGGCAGCGGGCCGCGGTGAACCCCCGCAGAGCCAGCCGCTACCTGCTGTGCTGCCCTTCAACGCCGCAGCTGCGTCTCCCGACGCCGCCTCCTCGGCGCAGCTTCTTGCCGCGCTGCAGCCGTCTACCGCCGCCACGAGTGTCACCGTGGCTGCCATCAGCACGGTTCACCGACGCCGCTGCCGCGCAACCGTCTGGTGAGCTGCGATGCAGCCTCCCTGGCTGTGCGCCTCAGCGCGCTGCTCCCACACAGGCCGCCGCCGCGCTGTTTATCGCCGGCTCTGGACGCCAACCCCGGCGCCTGCAACGACGCGACCGTCCAACGACACAGCACCGAGCCGTCTTGCGGAACGTCTGGCCTAAAAAGAGTTTCGCTTAGACAGGCGTATCTTTTGCAATTATTTCATGTAGTTTTATTCAGTAGTTCGTCCCTTAGTTCATTATCAACTTTATCGAAGCAATAAGACTAAACCACGTCTTACTCACACGGTGCCGCTGAAGGCAGTGTCAATTTATTCGTAGCCATCGAAGAACAGAGTAATCAGATGACCTTTGAAAAAATGGCGTACGGCTGGCACAGGCACAGGTTTGCCACCCTGCCTCACGGGTAGACGTTATTGTACATGTTGATTTACAAGCTCCACTGCATGAACTCAGTTCGCGAAGTGGAAGCTAACTTTCCTTCTGTGGCTAAACGATACTTCAAGGTAATTGTTAGAACTGGTAAACGACCCAAAGAGATCTCCACCCCAATAAGAGCTTCTCTGATTCTCGCGTGGGTGAGTGTTGCATAAACACCATTCGCGACTGCCCCATTTATATAATACTTACCAGATGTGATTAGCTACATAACTACCATTTATCAAATGTTCAAATGTTTGTAAATCTATCGGACCAAACTGCGTGCTCATCAGTCCGTAGCTTACAAACTACTTAAACCTAGGTAAACAAACCTAAGGACAAACACACACACCCATGCCACAGGGAGGACTCGAACCTCCACGGCGAGCAACCGCGCGCTCCACAGCGAAGCGCTTTAGACCGCTCGGCTACTCCACCACGGCACCATTTATCAATTTTAATATTTGTTCTACTAAATTTTGGCTATGTAAACTTATCGAAAAAGCCGTCTGAGCTTGAGTACATCCTATAAATATAAGTTATCTACATATTGCAAACCATTCACCGAATTGAACAAGAATTGTGAGTTCATGAGAAATAGTTTGTTATTTTATTAATTTGTATCAAGTCAATGTTACTATTATCACTTATTTGATGTCAATCTTCGGTATGCAACTACGTCATGTAACTACGAGTTTGATGTTGCTTAACCCACACAAACACTTACACACTTTAGAGGCGCTGTAAACCGAATTAAGTTTTCATGATTGAAACTTATTAAATCCGTAAAATTTTGATGAAATCTGCAACACTCACTTTTAGACAGTTACGTTGGTAGTACAATCCTCTCTCTCTCTCTCTCCACCCCCCCCCCCCAGCACCTTTGCAGTACATCACAATGCAAAAACCACGTCTCCAATGATGTACAAATGCTATGTCAAACCCTAATTTCAAACAAACGTCCACCATGCATGGAGAAAACAGACCAAGGACTGTCCCTACAGATAATGGATGAAAACAAACACAGGTTTCGGTGAGGAAAACACTGTCACCCAATAGTGAGATCGCCAGGCGTAAAGTCCTCCCACTGTCGGCGATGCTGCGGAGGCAGGCGGTGTCCGGGAGCGGCGCGGCTGGTCGGCGGCAGGCGAAGGCGTGGAGAGGCCAAGCCCTGCTGCACTGCTGCTGCCTGGCAAGGCCGTGTCAGGGCTTAAGTATCCGCGGGCGGCAGGATACCACAGCATACCACCTGTGCTATCGCTGCTACTACTCTTTACATATACAAATGATATGCCGAAATTACCGAATGTCACCCAAGCTCAGATTTCAGACGATACTGCCCTAAGGACCAGCAGGAGATTTCTGGATACATCCATCAACATGCCCCAGCACTAGATATCCTACAAATCAGGGCAACTGGCGATATAACTAGATCAATGCACAGAAGACAACAGCCACCTTCTTCACCCAAAATAGACTAGAAATACAGACTCACCTCAAAATCAAGGAAGAAGAAGTCGAACGGGCTGACTCAACCAAATACCTTGGCGTTTCGCTTGATAAGAAGTTACTATTCACCCCAAACATTCAGGATAACACAGAAAGAAGTATCAAAACCATTCACGGACTCTATCCAGAAACTAAATTAATGTTCAAATTAATTACGACTGTACAATTCTACAATCGCTTCCATGATGCTCTATGGGTGCCCCTCATGGGGAACTGCTTCCAAGACCACCGTCCAGCAACTACAGGGCCTCCAAAACAGGTTTCTAAGTATAATTCTAAACGCGCACAGGTGGTCCTGAACGCGTTGTCTTTATGTAGAACTCAACATGAAGACCACTGAGTAACAGACACAGCACCAGGCAGTTATGAAACATCGGAGTAGTAGATCCAAGACTGTTGTGTAAAATCAATGTCCCTAGAGGCATAATAGCATAATAAATGAATACAAGGGTAAGAGGTCCGTAAGGATTTCTGTCTACCTAACGCTCTACTAAAGTTGACAGTAAAGAAATGAATAAAGAAACCCTTTACCTCGACATTGGAAGTCCAGCCGACAAAGGCGATAGCACTTCTGCATCACCACATGAAAAGAAAAGAAAAGGGGGAGGGGGGATGATGCCACCTGGCGTCTTCCTCCGACACGGCGCCAGGCTGTCAGACTGACTGGCAACCCGCTATCTAGTTGTGCTTGGCGGGTTGCCAGGCGCACAGGCTGAGAGCTGCAACATGTCAGGTCCGGCGAGATCAGGGCAGCAGAACTGTGCAGGAGGTGTGACAGCAGGCAGCTAGAGCGATACCCCGTCTTGTGCGCCGCCCTGCAACGTTTAATACCGACGACTTGACTTCTCTCAATTCTCTGTGTTTCTTCAACTTGAGACATTTTAATGCCTATTTTTACCATACGAAAGAGGTGTAATCAATTACTGGGGGAGGTACACTGCTCCCTATTCCTTCTGTATATAAATGTTACATCGGCTTATAACCGCTACACCTCTCAGCTCTTATAAATGTTGCAGTTGCAGTGGCCTTCATTCTGAAATTCGGTGTTTTAAGGCCTCAAGACATCTGGACGTAGATTGATGCTGTAAAACCAGAGCAGTCAATGAATACGAACGTTGAGCTCTGTTTATTACTGTTTTCTGATAACAAAAGTGTCTTCTCTACCACGAGAGGATCTGATGTGGCTCATGTCTTACGCATATTTTTTTCCGACTCAAACCTTGTTCTCTACACACACCATCAAAAGCTACAGATTGACGGTAAGTTATTTAACAAAATTCATACCTTTGGATTGGGCTTAAGTATCAACAGTAAAGGTACGTTTACATCGAAGGAAATACGAATAGAAGTGCAACAGCAAACGAGAATCTTCTTTCGCGTAAACGCTGGGTATGCAAGCGCAAATGGCATTGTCATTCACAGTTCGTATTCTTAGTTGTTTGTTCGCTTTCTACTACTTGTGAGGTGTTGTTTCAGCGAATCATCAAAGAAGAATTGTGTCCTCTCCACTTCTGTGCCAGTAGTATAGAAAGAATTCATATGCCATTGTACCGTCGCATGCCAAAAAAGTATAAATTGCTGCGTCTATGTCGCTGTAATCCATTATTTCATCATTTTCAACTGTCTCAGTACTAGTATTAGTACTGGAATTTCTGGACAAAGAGAAAAGTAAACCCTCTGCTTAAGATGTAACAAACCTTGCTTATTAAAATATTGGAACACTGAACGCGTCCTCCCTCTCAAGGTACAAAGCACGCAACATTACACAGTACTATGGGGAGCAATACGAATAAATTACGTTTAATTTACAGCAATTTCAAATTGGGTATATTTATCTTAACGTTATATTTACTCTGTAAAAACAGAAATTTCGCCCATTACAATTATGGGAGCTAGCTTACTGGTTTTGACCAGGATTAGAATACATTGCACTCAATTGTCCTAAAATAGCTTATGTTAACATGACAGATTCAGACCTCGAGAGACATAAACAAGTACCAAATTCCAGAAAAATGAATAATGAGTCAATCGCATGTAGTTATACAAGGGTGGGTCAGTAAATAAGTTACAAACTGAGGTAAACTCGCCAGTACTGTGCACTGTGTAGGGATATTTCTCTACCACTGCGACACATCCGTCTTGTAGGTTGATACAGTTTAACATAGAAATAAAGTTACAGCTCAAGAGCATCACTTATAGGATGCAAACACTGCCACAAAATTTCCAAGCTCCAGCCTTTTAAAGCCTCCTCAAATGATGTGACGAGTCGTATGAGAGAAGCAAAATTATCCTCGTCTTCTACACGGCGACAGTGACTACATTAGGGAGTCTGTCATACTTCATTCGACCAACCCTCCTATTTTGCATCTCTTCAATTTTCTGGCATCATTGGATCAATGGGGTTCCAGTTTCATCTTTCTTGCGGAATATATCACCCTCAAACACTGCTGAGCAGGATGAATACTGTTTTGTTTGGTCACTTGTGGTTTGCGACAGGAACTATCGTTCACACGCTTGTGATCCAAGCTCATACGAAAGAAGAAACGTCTGCGAATATTACAACTTTCAAGGCATCTCATTCCCCGTCAGAAGCCAAGACATAATAATATTTGAGAGCAAAACCATGATTCTTTGTTCTTGAAAGTGAAACAAACGCCTTGTGTTTGCTGAAATTTATTTTATTTCTCTCAAACAAGTTTCGCCTTTTATTTTAATGATATTTTCAGTGGGATCTATAAGTACAATGTCCATGTGAAATGTATTGTTTCCAGATAATAAAGAGTTCACTTTTTTATTACATAACGGTAGAACTTTCACTTACATTTGTCTTTTCAGCTATCTTCTGCTGTTTCCTTCATATGGTCAAGGCCAAAGAAGATACCTGAAAAGGCAACGAAAATGTAAGTAAAATCTTCTTCCCTTATGTGAAAAAAAAAAAAAAAAAAACGTGAACCTTGTTTATAATCTGGGAACAATACATTCTGACGTAAACATTGTACTTGCAGATCACACCGAATATGCCCATAAAATGTTCAAATGTTTGTATAGCTTATGGGACTTAACTACGGGGTCATCAGTCCCTAAACTTACAAACTACTTATGAACTAGCTAACACTAAGGACGGCACAAATATCCATGCCCGAGGGGGGATTCGAACCCCCGACCGTAGTGGCAGTGCAGACCGTGACTGGAGCGCCTCAGTCCCCTCGGCCACCGCGGCCGGCAGATAGATGCCCTTAAAGTAAAAGGCGACACAGGTCATGGAGAAATAAAACCAATTGCAGCTTTCATTCAGTCGCGATAAGTGGCCCACGTGTGTTGGCCGTCTGTTCCTCCTTTGAATGGCGCGGAACTGGCCTCCTCCATTGACAAGCCGGCTGGAACCTCGCCGCACAGCGCCCTTCGCAGTGGATCGATTGCCAGCTGGCGTCCCTGACCTAGTAGCCCAGCTGTGGCCTCAGTCTGCCCTTTGCATGTGTCTCTCCACGTCACGTCACGTCTCTCTCTACAAATTGTTACATTAATTATTAGTGCTAGCACCTATCTATAATATACACATATCAGCTATTACTTTGAGTGAATTTACAATACAGAATTATATGCAGGAGTGATTAAAACAAAAACAAAATATAAGAAGTAATATTAATTGCAAAACAAAACAAATGAATATTAAAATATTATTTGCAAAGACAGAATAAAAATGTAAATAATTTAGTGATCATAACTAAAAATTGTTACTGTTGCCATCCGATGGTACACTTAACTAATACGTTAGTGTTAATTCGGTTAGGTTGAAACTATGTAGGCACTAAATCCGAATTACTGCAGATTCTAGTTAACTACGAGCTCTGCTTCCTAGTTATATGACATTTATGTTTCACCCGCTTTTCATTTTTTTTTCTCTATGACCATTCTGTTCCGTTGTGCAGTGTGGCATGAACTCATCGTTTTCTTCAGTGTCCGTCCTCCTTATCCTTCAATCTGAAGTTTAAGCTTGAATATTTATCCATTTTCCTGTTGAACAGTAAACATGTTAGTAACAAAATACACATCTTTCAATTATGCTAGGATAATTTGTCATACCTCCATCTACTAAACGTTCTCTTTCCTATCGCTCATGCACATTGTATTCAGACCTTGAACCACATAAACAAATCGCTATCGCTTCTGTGTAAAAACCCACCATTAATTCCACTTTTTTGGTTGCATTTGCTGGATCCGGCAAGGAGAAAAGTCACAATTGAAGCAAGAAGAACACACAAGTCAGATTGACTTCCTGTCAATGCACATCAAAAGTACCGTGGATGGATTGTATGATCTACTCTGTCACGAACGTATTATAGTTGAGTTACCAGATATTTTACTGGCCGTTTGAGCTACGTTTTAAACAAAAAGTTACTGCAGCACAAAAAATATTAGTTATTCTACGTCAATAAGCACATGCACAATTATGTCAAATAAATGGTAATAAGTTGTTTGTCAACTAACCTAATAACGTAGAGAATATCAAATTAAGAATGAATTATGTTCTTTCTTTGGAAGTTTTTGCTCTAAGCATTTCATTTGCAAGTGTTTCTTTCAACATTTGCCCATGTGTTTAAAAAAAAAACAAGAATTATTATTTTTACTTTTAAAATATCGTAACCGTAATAATCTTAAGTATTATTTACAAGTTGGAGACGTCATGCCTCTACAGACTTGCTGTGTGACGTGCTACACCTGTATCGGGTTCGGTGGACGAATTTCTACACCTTGCTCTGGTAGCTGAGCATGGTCGCCTCCTCTTTACGTCTTGGGAACTGGTTTCTGAAATGCTTCTGGTGGTAATTTCAATTTTTAACTGGCTCTTATGATTCTGGAATGGCTCCATAGTGTACTGTTATGAGCTCCGGTACTACTTATTTTGGCTTTGATAACCATTACTTTATTTGTTATTACTTCCGTTATTCTCGTGGGGAACATCTGAAGTATTTTACCCCTGTTATTGCTTATTCCTCGCTTCATTTGGCACGAATTTTACTTCTTGTAAAATGGCTCGATACGCGTTAATATAATATCCACACTTTCCTATCAGTACTTGTCGATATGAAAGAGGAAGCTGTTGCCTAATTTCACTATCACTGCATAGTGTTTTTAAAATTTATTTATCTTCTTTTATTTTCTTTACTTTTTCATTTTAGATAACTGATCCAAGAACTTCACAGTACTCTTGAATGCTGATACCTTCATGTCACGATGCAGCATCAGCTGATGTTTTATACATTCCTGTATCGTCTTCTACCAGAAATGCCCCAGAAACGCAGTAGTAAACTTGTCGTAAGTACAGCATGCTTTTTTAATTGCTCCTTCTAAATAAGAACAAATGATATCTTTTTGTAGTATTTTGTAGTATTGCCTTGGCAAATTGATCAATGAAGGTTCGGAAGTGGAGAGAATTTCTATTCTCTTTGTAATGTTGAAACCTTCAGATTGATAAATACTTTTCATGGTCGAATGCGACCTTTTTTTTCGGCTAATTTTGTCGACCATGCTTACTTGTCCGTGTGCATACACGCTCCTGCTTCCTGTGTGTGTTTAACTTGGTGACGTACTCACGCTTCCCAAGTGTGTGTCATTGCGGCGTAGTGGAACACGATTAGCATTCATTGCTGTTCCAGACTACTAATTCTCTGAAGCACCGTATCCGTGTCTTGTCTATGTAATTCGCACGGAACATAGCTTCGTCCAGTCGTTACAATTATATATGATATTTCTCTTGACAGAACATTGCGACTTTCCCCAATTTCAGGTCCGGTCTTTCGTCTTCCACCCTTAAAATATATGTCTTATGGTAGCTATGTGAAATTCAATAACGTATCTTCATAGCAGACGGTGCTCTGTACAACTGAATCAAGGTGAAATGTGTGTAAATAAAATTTTTATGACAGAAGATGGCGTATATTTAAAAGACACGTCCTGTAGATAAGGTATTACATACTTTGGCGGTTGTTGTCCCAGCTTTGTGTGCCGCGTTTATGGCGCACGCGCTGTACGATCGATCGCAGACTGATGGTTGCCATGGAAATGACGTCATCGGCGAGGGACGCTGCTGGTAACAGGGCAGCAGCCGGAGGCAGGAGGTAACCCCGCAGCTGTCTCACCTGCCTGAGGAGCTCTTAGCAATGCTCCGGTCCTGATTTCGCTGCCATATACGGTACCATCATCTGTACTCGAAGCGATTACATTATGATATAGGAAAGTAATTTTCATGGTTTTTCTCTGTAATATATTATGCGAGAAACACTGTTGCTGTACCAAATAAGCAATATTAACCATACTCAATCGTGTGCTCACACATTTCATTAAACGGCGTCAATCAGAATATTTTGCAATGCCCATCTCAAATCATCGTGAAAAGCCATGGAGTAAATAGAAAATAAAGATAAATCGAATTAAAAGTATCGTAGGTCCTTCGATGGGAAAACCAATCGAACAATGTACCACAATCTTGCGATGAGCAACTGCATTCATTTCAGAACTAGACCGAGGGAAATAAAAATTAGTAGACCCTCATAAATTTTTTTCAATTCACTCCACATTTATCACTGAATCATCTCATGTGTGTAACATGAAATGATTACATAGTGTAAGTTAGGTCCCATAAGCCTTATAAACGTTTGAATTGTGTCCAATCTCTCTCTGTTGCTCTCCTAAGTGATGCTGCTTAACGTAGCGAGTACCATGCTGACAGTAAAAAATTGTACTGTCACATTTGCGTCTCTTAATATTCAATTGTTGATTTCAGAGCAATTCTGTGATGTTATCTGGACGTGTGCCTTCGATATTTTGCAATGTTCAAATGTTTGTAGAACTCATGGGACTTAACTACGGTGTCATCAGTCACTAAAATTACAAATTACTTATGAACTAGCTAATACTAAGGACGTCACAAATATCCATGCCCGAGGGGGGATTCGAACCCCCGACCGTAGTGGTCAGATGTTTATGTCCTATTTAGTATAGTGTAGTTCAGAAGTAGTTTGTAAGTTTAGGGACTGATGACCCCGCAGTTAAGTCCCGTAAGCTTAACAAGCATTTGAACATTTCTAGGTGCTAAGATATTCTTATGACTCTCAGGAAAGCCACCGCTAAAAGATTCTGAACAACCCCTTGGAGTGATGATTATGGTACAGTGGACGTACTAATAGAATAATTTGATGAAATAGCGCTGCATTTAGCAAATTAATTGCTTAACGAGAAAATTTAGACAAAATAGAGGACATGTCCAAAATTTTAAGCCTGCTGTATGAGCTTCCACATTTCTTTGCTATCTCTAACTTTTGCATAATGTACTAGCAGACCAAGAGGAAACTAATTTGCAAAATATCTGAAAAGAGATATATGACGCATGTCAGTTCAGACAGCTAGTGTTTTACACTATTGACACAAATAGAGGAACACATTTACGAGACGCAGTAATTTCAACCATTTGTGACTTAAGAAGTTGATCTAATCTTAGCGGTGTCAATAACCTTCCGCTACATTGTTGGACAAGTATGCTCTTTGCAGTGACGCCCTCCGGCTCTTAGGGCTTCAAACAAGGATGTGTCGATGAATGTGAATACAGGGGAGAGCTCAGAGATTCATGCGAGCTTTAAGATGGACTCCTGATGGAACATCAACACCAAATATTGCTCAACGCTATCGTGTACAAGCGATGGATAGGCCGTCCGACCCATTCATACCAATTTTACAACAATATTTTTCTACTTGACGTCTTCGCAATTATACTCAGAAAGGATGTTGCCGGGTTATGTATTATGTGGTTTTCTTATCTGTGACCAAGAATTACATAAAGGACACTCCGCCGATTAGAATCGTTGATTAGCACACATCTCGTGGACTGAAACGGTACTGTTATTTTACGAGTGTCGGATTATGTCAAGAACATGCCGCCCATCACAACGGCAACCGACTGAATTCATAGCTGAGCGTCGCAGGTTCTGACACATTCGTAGATCAGCCAAAGGAAGTGGTGTCATGCGCGCAAGAGGAAGTAACAATACTGTAGTGATATTTGATGCTGATGTGCTGCCATTAAGCTCATATGCATTTCTGAGCTCAGGGCCTAGTTTCGCATTTTTTGACGCCGTGATGTTTGAAGCGAGATAGAAATCGTAAGACCGTTCCTCGTGTTAATCTAAAACACACTATTTTTATTCTTTTGTTCTTCGATTGAAAATGCTATTGATGTTATTTCTGATCGAGAACGAAATAAGCTGTGTGCTACAGATATAATGATTATAAGTGCTCATTAATAGACTATTAATAAATAAATGCAGAGAGATGGGGGTAAGCGACACAGCCAGGCGCCGCGTTGCCAGGCTGTCAGAAGGAGCGAAGAGGTGCGCTGCACAGCGACAGCGGGCAGCAATCGCACTACCCCCTACGCTTTGCTGCTGCCCTAATACCATCAGCTACGACTGAGACGTTTCATTTCACCCCCAAGAACGAAGCAGGTGCTGCCAGACATCCTCCTTACTACATCGTTATCGTACGCATGATTGCATGTACAAAATACACGAAGAAATAAATTTTTCAGTCTAGAACTAGCTGATCGGGTATTAGATTAATTGTAGGTGTTGTTGCTAACGTAAGATAGAAAGTCCTTTTTTTCTGTTTTATGAGAGTCTTTATTACTATAAGAGGTAGATGAGAAGCTACAGAAATGTTTCTTGTGAAGTAAGAAAGATAAGACGATAATCCAGTCTGCGATAACTCAGCCGGTATTAAAACCTGGCTCATGACAAAATCGAACGTAGTATGTATATCGGTTATTGACTGAATGAGAAGGGCAGCTCGTTTTGCTTTATCCAGGGGGGAAAGCGTCACGGAAATATTGCACTATTTGAGGTAGAATTCATTAAAAGAACGACGTTATTCGTTGCGGTGAGTTTTATTTGCAAAATTTCAATCACCCACTTTTACTTCTGAATGTGAAAATATTTTGCTGTGTAGCACAAGCAGGAGACAGATTTATGTATGGTGGAAACGATAACTGTTAACATGGAGATGATAAATAGGACACGTAACGTTCGTCCTGACATCTGATTCTACTGTATACTTCTTGAGTAGAAGAAAACCTTCTTGCCACCAACTTTAGTGATGTTGCTCACGTCATTTGTAACAGAATACTTGATATATCTCACTAAAACAGTTAGTACTTCCTGCTGAAGAAGACTACCACAATGGTGTCGAACAATGGTTAAGATCAGTAAAATATTGCCTACAACTGATGAACAGTGTGCTTGTTAATCCTTGTCCTCACTGTTTCATAATGAATGATTAAAATTTGTGTGGAATATATCAATATATATTATTAATCTAAACAGAAGATACTTCACAATTAGATTGTTTTGTTTACCTTGCTTCTCGGTTGTTGTTTTTTATTATTTATTTTTGTTTTTTAATACGTAAATATGTAAATATGTTAATATGTAAATCACTACGTTAGTCATCAACCCCTAAGCTTACAAACTACTTACACTAACGTAAGGTAACTTATGCCAAGGACAACACAAGCATCTATGTCCGAGGGTGGACTCGAACCCCCGACGGCGAACGGCCGCGCGCACCGCAACAAACTCATTTTAATGAAAAGAGAGTTACATAATCTATTACACGAAATTGAAAATATCAGATTGAGCTAAATATCTAAGCTTTCCAAATAACAGTTTTAATTGGTACTCTCACACAGAAAAATGGGAAGCTGAAACTCAGGCTTCATTAATAGGCAACAACTATACGGAAGAGACGGCCCACAAGATGTGGCCTCTTTAGAGAACTGCTGCGCATTATGGGATTCTACCAGATAGGATTGATCAGGGACATTCGAGAACTTTGAAAGGTAGCTGCTATTTTATTAACATCGTACATGACGAGACACTGTCACAGATTTGGGTAGTTGGGGTATCCACTAACAAAACAAAGGCAAGTTTTCTTGTGGCAAAATCATTTAAGAAAAAAATTTTCAATTGTTTGTTAAGCTTATGGGATTTAACTGCGGAGTCACCACCCACTAAAGTTACAAACTACTTATATACTAACTTATGCTAAAGACACCACAAAGATCCATCGCAGAGGGAGGATTCGAACCCCCGATGGGGAACAGCCTCGCGCATCGGAGCATAGCGCCTCAATGCCCTCGGGCAGTACGATGTGGCAAAATAATTTAAGAAATTCCAGTCACCAACGTCACCAGGTACAGAATATTTTGTTGATTCCAGCATACGTTAGGAGATGACTATGAAATTAAAATAAGAAAGTGATAGCACGAAAAGAATTTTATTGTATACATTTCCCACGTGTCAATCGAAGTGAAATGGCCAAGAAATAGTCTGAAGGTGATTCGCTAAACTTCGTTATGAAACAATTCGACACCACACACTTGTGTTAAAAAAGACTGTTGCCGGCCGCGGTGACCGAGGGGACTGAGGCACTCCGGTCACGGTCTGCACGGCTACTACGGTCGGGTGTTCGAATCCCTCCTCGGACATGGATATTTGTGCCGTCCTTAGTATTAGTTAGTTCATAAGTAGTTTGTAAGTTTAGGGACTGATGACCCCGTAGTTAAGTCCCATAAGCTATACAAACATTTGAACAATTTTGAACAGACTGTTAGGCGGGTATGTTAGGAGGTAGGCCGCCCGCAATACAATTTCACCGCGTGTGCGCGCTGCTCCGTTACACGCTTGTCGCTGCGTTACATCGTAGCGGATGGATGGATGGATGCTTAGGGTTTAACGTCCCGTCGACAGCTTGGCCATTAGAGACGGAACTAACGCTCGGAGTTTTTGGGTTAGGATGAGGGAGGAAATCGGCTGTGCCCTTTGAAAGGAACCATCCCGGCATATGCCTGGAGTGATTTAGGGAAAGCAAGGAAAACCTAAATCTGGATGGCCGGAGGTGGATTTGAACCAACATCTTCCAGAATGCGAGTCCAGTGCGTTACTACTGCGCTACCTCGCTCGGTCACATCGACATAGTGACAAAGAGTTTCGAAGGACCCCATTCTCATATTCGCTTAGTTGGTGAGAACAGTCTTATTTTTGCCCTCAGAAACAATTGCCTTGTTGTCTTGTGTGTGGCAAAGTTCAGAATACGTCCAAATAGTATAATGTAAAAGCATCAATACGTGTCTGTTCACGTAACGCAGTACGATATGCCGAACACTAACACTCGGAAAAAAACTTATGTTACACTGCAGGGCGAAGTTCAGCAATATATCTGACAATATATTGGTCTAGCTAAAATTAAGAAATAACTTGAGAGATTTTTTCACCGTCGTTCAGTTAAAAAACACGGGATATTGGAATATGAAAGAAACCGGGAAAACCCAAAAGAATCGAAAAATATTGAAATAGTTAATTTGATATAGGCGCGCCACTTGGTTTCAGATTTGTATTTTATGTGGTGCCATACTGTTCATCCGACTTGGGAGAAAAATAATAATGCAAAATTCACCCTCAAATCAAGAGCTACGGCACTGTCTGTATAATTCACACGGTGCATGGCGGAGGGTACTGCGTAACTGACTTCTTACAGTATTTTTTCGACCTTGATGGAATTTTACACACTTGACCTCAAATAAAGAATAACATTACATCCTGATCTTCATCCAGAAAATTTTCCCAAATTACACTGGAATGCAGCTGTGATGTTTGGCGTATCGGATGTCTGTAAAAAACTGGTTTACATACAGGAGAGAGTAAAATCTTCAGAATGGTGAAGTTTAACAACCCGAAAGTTTGAGTTATTTGTGTCTTACGGGAGCTCAACGACTGACGCCCTATTATAGGCTGTGAACTAACATAAATATATTTGTCAAAACAAATAATATGCTGGTATGTGTGTACTATATTGATAGGTTTTGTTAATCACAATCAGTCCCCGTGTATTTTCTTGTGAGCGGTCCCCTGCGTAGCGACTGTTTCGTCACAGAGCAGCATGTCAGCTGCTCGCACAGCCCCCTGTTAGCTCGCTGCTGCTACTCGCGTCTCAAGTCTCCAGATGCAACAGCCTGCGTTAAACAATACGCATCGGTTCTTCCATTTGGTTAACATAACTAAATTGGATTCTTCGCACAGTGAATGCATGTGTTCCGTCATACACATTTGAGGTTGTATTTACGGTGGAAATGCTTCAGTAGTCGATCTTTAACATGAGTTACTGAGGAAATATAGTTTTGTCAGAGTCTGCTTGCTATAATGTGGCAGCACAGCCATCCGCGGCGTAACCAGGGAAACAGAGCTGCAGAGGAGGTGTCTGTGAATGCGTGAGACCTCCTCACCTGCGCTGCCCTCCCGTCCACAAGTGACAACTTTCACCTCTGACGCTCAGAAAAGCACGAAAACAGGTTTATAAAAACCTATGAACTATGATAAAGAATAACGGTCTGTGTCATTGCCACTGACTAATACAGTATATTGATAGAGAGAATGATAGAAAAAGAGAAATATGTGAAAACCATGTACAGGAAATTATTCATAATTCAGTTACTTCAATACATCATTTCATGTTAAATCAAAAGTTTCAAAAACAGACCGCACGGAGTAACTATAACAACGAAAGACAAAACACACCCTACATTAGTGGTGGTGCTTATATTAGATCTCAGAGGGATGTGGATGCAATGTGAAATTTTAAAAGCAAAGGGCAGGATTTACATCTCCATTACAATTAATCCTTCCAACATAACATACAACAAACCATCTTCTGCTCCATTGCTCATGCTGCAAGGTCGTTGGCGAAATGCAGGCTCTGACGTAGACATTCTCCCCATCATGTAATCATTGTGGGTTCTGACATTGGACTGCTTTAATTCTTAACAGACTTTGAACGTAAATACGACTCTCTAGTAAGGAGCGCACATTGTTTGTGGCAGCGCATCAGTTTATGTGCCCGTATGATTCCAATTTGAATTGTATGTTGGGGATATGTTTGCTCTCTGAGTTTGAAAAATGTACTTGGGAAGATGATGTTGTACATAGTAACAACATTCCCACAACTAACTTAAAGGAGAATGATGCATTATGCGAGGAAGCAGTAGATTGTCACGATTGTGGATTGCCATTTGATCGCGATGTGGAAATTCCTCGTAGGGACCACTGACACGTAGGTCACAATACATGTAATTTGCAGTATCAACTGCCACTACAAATACCCGGCTCCTTTCACAATGTGATTAGATATGACATTCACTTCCCTCTTGTGTATTTGGGTGATTTCGACTTGAGGAAAGATAAATTGAGTGTCATACCTGACAACATATGACAGCATATCTGTTTTTCAAAGGCAAGCACATCGCGAATTACACTCTACAGTCTAGACTCATTGCGTTTGATGGAGGGATCGGGGAGAGCACATTCTACAGGCTGATGCTGCGATACCGTAGGAAATGCTTTTGTCTCTTCATCAAACACAACCTCGTGCTATGAAACAACAAAAACAAGGTCTTAAATATAATAAGACACAGACACACACAAAATATTCTTATTGGTAATACTGACAAGGAGAGGACGCCTCCTCTTCATCACCAAGTTCGTCCAAATTTATGGTACATGGTGAGACACGAAAGCCGGCCGCGGTGGCCGAGGTGACTGAGGCGCTTCAGTCACGGTCAGCACGGCCACTACGGTCGGGGGTTCGAATCCCCCCTCGGGCATGGATATTTGTGCCGTTTTTAGTCTTAGCTAGTTCATAAGTAGTTTGTAAGCTTAGGGACTGATGACCCCGTAGTTGAGTCCCATAAGTTGTACAAACATTTGAACACTTTTTTGAGACACGAAAGCGCCCCAAGTGGGTACTCCAGATGACCAAGCGTTTACGAAATAAAGCGAAGTTTGATACGAATCTAGCACCATATGCATCTTATCAACTGTCCCTGTGAAGCGGTGTTAGGCCTAGCGGTAAGAGATGGGATTCGTATTGAGAAGGCCTCGGGTTCAACTCCACCTGGCGGAAAAATTGCAATGACAATGCGCTGACACATGTTTCCGGGCGTTGTCGTGAATTACGATAACAAATATCCATCAACTTTCCCCAGAGAAAGAAATCCGAGGAAGTAAGATCCGGTGAACTTCCGGGCCTTGGTATAGAGCTTCTACGACCAATCCATCTGTCATTAAATATTCCATTTAAGACCAATTAAACTGCACGCGACCCATGTGCCGGACATCCATCATGTTGAAAGTACATCGGCATTCTGTCATGAAGTGAAACATCTTGTAGCAAAATCGGTAGAACTTTACATAAGAAATCAGCATACATTGCACCATATACATTGCCATCGATAAAATAGAGGCAAATTATCCTTCCCCCCATATTGCAGCACCATATTACTAACCTGCCAAGGTCGCTGATGTTGCACTTGTCGCAGCCATCGTGGATTTTCCGTTGCCCAGTAGTGGATATTATGCCGGTCTACGTTACCTCTTCGCCATGCAAATCGTGGTGCATAGAAATAGGGTACGGGTGAAATTTATGTTGATGTAGAATTCTCAACACCGACGTTTTTGAGACTGCCGATTCTCGCTCGATTTGTCTGCTACTGATGTGCGGATTAACCGCAACTGCAGCTAAAACACTTGTTGCTGAACACTTTCTGTCTCTTTAAATAACGTAACTATCCGACGAAAGGTCCGGACACTTGGATGATGTCTCCCAGGATAACGATCAACATACCGCCCGTTGGGCATTTTCATCACAATAACCATACATAAATACTTATCGACCTCTTCTGCGATTGGTAAACGGTCCTTTTTAACACGAGTAATGTATCACGAAGCAAATACTGTCCACACTGGCGAAATGTTAACGCGATACCACGTACTTACGTTTGTGACTATTACGGCGCCATCTATGACAAAGCGAGAAAAGTGTTCCAAATGAAACATTCATATTTATTTACGTGCTAGACGAATATGTAATGAAATGGGGGTACCTATTTAAAGAAATATGGTTGATATCCGTTGAAGGCAGCGCCCTCTAGCGGGCCAAACATACCGCCATCTGTTTTCCCCCTTCAAGCTAGAAAAGTTTTGTTCTTTGTAGTGTTTTCGTTTGATGTTTTTTTCGTGAGATATTTGGCCCGGTCAAAATCAATGGACCACCCTGTATTTCGTAGAATGTTCTGTGTCGGCTACCCGCACGCTATTTCCGTTCTGCGGGCTTGCGTGTGTAGGCGCTGCAGCGATTACGGAGTTGCAACGTTGGACGGAGCAAGCAGCATGCCTGATTCGCTTGTGAGTATGCCTGCCCGGCAGGGATGGACTTGCCTGCCAGCTATCACTATCTGTCGCACCTTAAGAATTCCTGCTAATTCATGCACATAACAGGTTATGACCGGTCCTCTCCCACAAGGGGAAAAAGAAATGGCAACCGACGTCACACGCAATGTTAGCATCGTGTCGGTGCCACTGTGAGCGCAACCCGATGTTAAAGACCGATCGAGCTTCTCGACCGCCACAAAACACTTTTACATTTCTAGGACAAAAATCGCAACGTTTAAACGAAAACCGCTCCATAATTTACTGTAACGGAAACGACGAATTGTAGCGTATTCTGCTTTATATTTGCTGGATGCAATTTAAAATACTATGGCGTTGCATGTTTTTCCGCATTTCAGTAAATATTGACTCTGTAGTCTGCACCTTGTAACTGTGAATCCAGATTTTCTAGAAGAAATTACAATAAAAATATTCTAAAGGGACGTACAGCATTGAATAGGCTTACTAAATCATCGGAAAAGTACAATACGAACAACGAATTATTCCAATTTTACCACGTGGAGTGTAATATTGTGGTCTTAATTAATTAGGGTTCATGAAGTAGCCCAGAAAGATCGTAGACAACATAGTAACGCGCTCGGTAGACCAGAGTCAACAGTATTTTCAAATTTACGTCAAAGTTTCCGTATTTAATTATTGCACTTTTCGTTTGACTTTTCTGATTTTTCCTTCGTAGTGTAGAGAAACACGTTTGGGTATCCCACTGTAAAATATTAAACTGATCACTGATGTTAAGCATAACGTATAGTAAATTAGGAATACATCTAAAATGATTACAGTCTTTCTTATTCAAATTGTGAAGTTATTTATATATCCTGGCTAAGAAAGTTTTCACTTGTCGCTTTCATTCCTTATCGTTCTTCCTCCTTGTGCCCAATATGATATTTGTAAATGGAAAATAAGACACTATAATGGATTGCAATAGTACTGAAATTTTCCCTAATGAACGCATATTTTGTGCTACTAAGAAAGCTTATAAATTTATGGGACTTCTCAATTGTGGTCATAACTACGTACGACGTAATTGAAGGAATGCTTTGTAGTCCCAACTGAAGAGTGATAAAGGAGCCTCTCCCTGAACTACTAATCTTTATTCGTGTAGATGATGTAATGAAGAGAATAACCTGAGAATAAATCATAGTACAAGAACTTCTCCAAATGCGTACATAATTAACCCTGTATCATCACTATTCACAGTAGCCCAAATAACATTACATTGCTGATAATGTTGGTATGTTAAGGCAGCAAGAAAGGATCGTTAATTTGCGTGGTCCAAGGAAGAAATACTAATTATAGTGTACTGAATACCGATACTTTTTTGATGGTATAAAAAGGTAATTTATATAAGACTTAATTACAATGCTACTTAAAAATGCATCAGTAACACTAAGGGTAGTGAAGAAGGTACGTCTCGGCGATCGCAGATGTGACTAGGTCTGCAGCACAGCGAGGAGCTCTCTGTCGATGCGCAGACACCTCCTCCACTGCTCTGTATCCCTGGTTACGCCGTGCGTAGCTGTGTTACCAACCCTTAGGTCAAACTATTTATTTATATCTAATCCACCAGAACATTTATTTACCAGAACGGAATAGTGATAGTTAATGGCAGGTAGTGTCACATAGCATGACAATAGAAATTACGAATCCTGTTACTTTACATATACCCAAATTTGTCAAGATATTTCAACTTAAATAGTTTTGAAAGTGCCAGCTAATTTAAGATTGTAGTTATCCGATTTTACATCTTTTACTCGGTTCAACCTATTCGCATATTTAAGCTGTGATGGGACCATGTTCGGTTCCGTTAATCAAGATTTTACCTACCATAATTCATTAGCCGTCGTACTCGACTCATCTTCAAAATTTCTTCTCGATAAGTTATATCAACGCGTTTATCTTACTGTACTTGCAAGCTTACTGCATTCAGGTATAACAAAAGAAACAATAATCAATTGACAAAACAATATAAGCTTTGTATCCCGCCATTGTCTGGACGTCGGACTAGTCTTCACCCATTTAAAATTATAACGTCTTCAACTCATCATATTTCGTTAATGGGTAGTGAATATTCGAGAAAGTATAGACGTTGTGATTTAATCCATGTACCTACGTTTGCGATACATCCGAAAGGAAAAAAAAATTGTCCTAAAGTTAAAACCGAACGGTACGCAAGAAATGTGACATAAACTAGGCAGCAATTTGAGTCCAGTTGACATATTTGGCAAAAGGAATTGATCGATTCCCATAATTTTCATTCGTACCAGCAGCGGTTCATTGCTCAAAATTCGATTATGCAATTTCACATAGCTACAATAAGAACGATATTCGAATAATGTCACGCACAAATGAAAAATAGCCACAGTAGTTAGGCTTTACTAATGATCTGATCGTAGATAACTTTTATAATTGTTAATTACGAAAATAATCATTGAATAGACGAAACTGGATGTGAGACAGATATACACTTAATGTTTTTGCTGTGTTGGAAAAGCTAATATATCACTTGTAGAGAAATATGGTAGAATGATACGTTGTCCATGTGCCCAGTTTTTATGGATACCTCCATTTTAATGTAAAACCCAATACTTCGTGTATCAGCGTCGGTACTCCAACCGTATTTAAGTTTCAAATGTAAAATTTGATCTGAGCCCGTGCTGGTGGAGTAAGGAACCTGGTTTGAATTAGGTCCCTGTGTGTAAACTTTATCCCTCTCCTTCGTCTACCTATTGAGTCTGCAAAGCTATTAGGATGTATTGTATACAGCAGACTGGCCTGGATAGTTCAGGCACCTAACCTCAAAGTAGTGCTCCCTACAGTAATACAATAATTTCAAAAATTAATATGATTTTGAGCCGTGAATCATAATCTTTCGTCAAAAGACTCAGCACGGTTAACGCGTTAATATTCTTAAGGAGTATCAGCAAGACAAGGGGCGGAATCGGATGATCCGGTATACAACAGCAGTAAATTAAGACTAGGGTATTTCCAGGGAGCAATCAGTTAATAAAAATTTAACAAACTTTCTGAAGTACGGTTGTGAAGGTTGAAATGGCAACAGTTAGATAGCCTTATAACCATATTTATAGATGATCAGATACACACGGAACAATTCAACAGTTAAACAGCATCAAAGTCTGAAATTTTTACGATTTGTGTTGTCTTTCATATCCTGATATTGGGCTCTGTAGTTAAATTTAATTACCAACAGCAACATTTAGATTCAAAACCTTGAGCCTACAAGATCTCTTACGCATAAAATCGGACTTGCATCCATACGATAAAGGGGTAGGAAGGCTATTTCAATAATTTGTAGCCTAGAAACCAATCACAAGAAAAGTTTATCCTACACGCTACAATAGAATTGGTATAGAGATATGTTAGCCTGAGAACATTGTTGATATCTAGTGAACATGACGACGTACACTGAGATTACCTTGCATGGAATAAATTACAATACGATTCATAACAAGTCAGATTACAGGGCAAAATTGGAGTAGAATACAGCGATCCCTTTATATATCCAAAGGTGAAGCCAGAAAGAAAATACGCTAAATCAGACAACTAGAATGACACATGGATTAATTTTAAAAGTTCAATTCCGGCTAAATTTCTTAATTTCTGAATCACTGTTTGTCCATAAAAGACATATTAGTTCTGGAACTAACATTCCTAATGAACAACTAACTGCAGCGAAACTACAGTATCGTTTCACAACACTCCACCCTAGTTACAAAAATGGTTCGAGATATGTCATTCACATAGAATTGTACAATTCTGCATCAGTTCCTCTATCGATAGTTGAAAACCGTGATATTGGAAAAGCTAAAATTTTATCCAAAGTATTTAGTTTTCTTTACTTTGGCCTGCAGCCTGGTATACATTTTTACTGACATAATTATAATCGAAGGAGGTTCCCCAATACTGCTAAAATAGCTGTTATTTATTGCTTTTAATATACTACTAGTAAAACGACTCGGAACTATGACCATCGTCAGATGATTTTTTTCATTAATATTTATGGGAGTGTAAGTGCTTATAATTTTGTTTACTTATTTCTCTGTACTCAGGTGCATTGTGCATCGTGGTGTGCTATTTCTGAATTTATTTTATTGTTGTGTTTAAATGCAAAATGCTTTCATCACTTGATATTTTAATCTGATTTTACTTATGTCTCATGTAGCTCGTATTTACTACGTTTTCGTTGGTACTGCAGTAATTCTGACAGAGCTCTCAGCTGCGGTAATACAATCTGTTGTGTTGTAAGGTAATTTTCGTTGTATTACTGTAACGTGGCGTGCATATCTTTTTAACCAAAATATTAAGTGTCATTAAAATTTTCTTAACTTTTTATGTGTTTCAGACTAATAAACCTACCAGTAGAACACACAGCTATACAAAAAGGAACTAGAATTACTTAAATATAATGAAATGAAAAATATCGTAAGAAAAACACACAAATCAACAGAAGATGAAAATCTCAACGATATAATTGTCGATAGGATCAGGTACAAAACGAAGAATCAGATAAGTAGCATAAACTAAAACTTTTATCCATTATGCATGTGGAACCTGCGACTGTAACTTAAAATAAGTTTAGGAAATTACTGCAACCAGTAGTTAGTATGTCTAGTGACTGATGATTATTGCAGTTTGGTCCTATAGCTTAACAAATATTTCAACATTTTAAATACTATATTGTACGTACTGTAAAACATATCGAAAATAGATACAGATAATGTACAAGAAATCACGACACAATAAATTCAGCGCACTTAAAAACAGAAAATCACAAAGCTGATAAAATTACATGTACAATGAATATCTTACAAATAACACCAAAGAAATGTAGACATTCCCAGAGACAACCCAAGAGAAAATTCGTAATGAACAAACAGAGAGGAATTACATAATTTTAATAAGATTTTACATTCTAGATAAAATCAAATATATACACGTCACATTAATATAAGAAATATTTCCCTCTATATAATAGATTGTATAACACAGATAACTAAATCAACTACAACCATAGAGAATCGCTGAATGATCTGTCACTGACAGCTCGGTCAGTCTGACTACAGACCCGTTAATAATGTTCGATCTTGTACGGGAATTAAAAATTTGGAATATAAGAGAGCATGGGCGACGTGGCGCTATGGCCGTGGCGTGCAAACAGGAGACTGACAGGAAGCGAGTGTGGTAGCCAAGAGATTAAGGCGACCGATGGCCAGAAGAGGGAGGCACGGTTCGAATCCTGGCCTGGCACACAATTTACTTATTGACATCGAGTATTTTCTGTGACCCAGAGCAGCCAATGTCATACCTTTCCTTCACAATCCTTCTACCTTACCGTCCTTCAAAATATTTTTATGAATGGAATATGATAGAATAAGGCAAAGATTTACACAGTACTGAAATTTTCACGCATGTGTTGTAATAAGATCCGGAAGTAAATATTTATGTGGCTTCTCAAGTATCGTCAAAACTATGTACGACGTAGCTAAAGGCAATATTTAAATATTGTGAAAGATACCGCAGTCTCTTTCGACATAAAAAATCATTTTTCATGTCTATGATGTGATTAAGAGCTCAAATTGAGAATATATCTTAGTATAGATGCTTCTGTTAATTCGTACATGCTGTCTTATTATCTGTCCACAGTAACTAAATAAAACATTACAATGCTGCTAATATTGATACGGTAATGTAGCAAGGTGAGAAGCGATATTTGCTTGGAGTGGCCCAAGGACCACAGTCAAAATGTGCTGTACGGAATACTGGGAATCTATTTGGAAGGTAGAACAGACTGACTTCTACAGGATGTAATTTCAGCGCAAAATCTAAAGTAAAATTGCTTAATTAACTTGCTTGTATGTTTCAGCAACACTATGGGTACTGTGTAAGTTGCGTCTCACAAACGACGCCGAAACTAGGAGTGCATTGCAGATGAGGAGATCTCGTTGATTCTCAGACACCTCACCGTCTGCACTGTTGTCCTGGTTACGCCGCGCGACAGTACTGACAACCCTTAGGTCATACTCTATGAACTGTATGTGTGTATATGTCAAACTGACTGTACGGAATACTGGGAATTTTTTTGGATGTTAGAACAGACGATACGAAAGGATGTACGCTCTTCCTCCTACATCATATGTATAATAAATATGTGCCACAAATAAGAAACTAAACAAAACAGACAAATTGGGGATAAGGCTAAAAGACGGCGGGCTAAACATAGAGGGATGGACCGAACGATCCTATCTTCTTCTATCTAAATTTTAGAACCATCGACCTAAGACCTATGGTAGGAGGTCGCCCAAAAGACAAAATCGTAAAACGCGTGCCACTGTCCTATCACTATCACCTAAAATGGAACGGGGGGCATCCGACAAACCGGCTTGTTCCCTCGCAGCATCATAGGAAACATAAGTAGTTAAAATATGCTGAATGGTTATCAGCACACCACAAGCATCACAAGTAGGGGGCTCGTCGCCACAAAGAAGGAATGTATGCGTCAGGGGGCAGTGTCCTATTCGAAGTCTTCTTAAGCAGACTTCAGCACACCTGACAGGCTGTACGGATGTAAGCTAGGGCCTAACTGTGTCTTTTATTGACCGCAACTTATTATCCACGACGGCGAACCACTCTTGCTCCCAGAGGCGCATGCCAGAGCTCCTAAGAAATAACAGCGAGGCACAGAGAGGGAGAGGACAATCAGCTACGTTTGGAAGCCGACAGGCCTCATTGGCCGCGGTATCGGCCAACTCGTTTCCACGGATACCCACATGGCCAGGTACCCAGCAGAAGTAAACCACCTTTCCTTGCCGTTGCAACTGTCAAAGGATGTCTTGGATATTCTGGACGGTCTGCTGGGTACAGATGCTGAATTGTTTGCAGAGTACTGAGTGAATCGGAGCAAAGCAGAAAGGTAGATCCAGTATGACGTTTCATATGCTCCACTGCTTTCAAAACAGCATAAAGTTCTGCGTCAAATATCTTGAACAAGGCAGAGGATATCGGAGGATTCGGGTAGGGAACACTACAGAGCACCCAACAGTATCCTCCTGTTTCGACCCATCTGTATAAATAACATTAAATGCATGATGGCTATTTAAAATGGCAAGAAACTTGTCCTTAAAAACGTGATCTGGAGAGAATGGTTTGTTGCACTCAGTCAAGTCTAAAATGAGGTTGGGCTTCACTAACAGCCAGGGTGGCGCTTTGCACCAACCCTGACGCTGTATGTTGATCGGAGGCACACCGAGATCCAGTAAATGCTGCTGCGCTCTGATGCCAAATGGTTTCGACCCTTGTTGTCGTGCGTTGTAGAGTCGCTTCAAGGGGGCCGGGATGTCAATAGTAACAGAAAAAGCCGGAGAGGACGGAAATGATCGGAGCTTTAATGCGTGTATAGCAATAAGGAAACGCCGCCAATGTTTCAGTAAAACTAAGGGAAATGAAGTAGTTGCGTCTCGACAAACGACACTGTAACTACGAGAGTAGCGCAGATTAGGAGATCTCGCTGATTCTCAGACACCTCCTCGTCTGCTCTGTTGTCCTGGTTACGCCGTGAGTGGCAGTGCTGTCAGCCCTTACGTCAAACTCTATGAGCTATACGTGTGAATATGACAAAATGTACTGGATGGAATACTGGGAACTCTTTTGGAAGGTAAAACAGAATGATTTCTACAAGTTGTAATTTCAGCGCAAATTATAGGCTGAAATTGCTCTAATAACTTCCATGTATGATTCAGTAAACACTAAGCGTACTGACGAAGTTGCGTCTCGACAAACGATGCTGTGACTAGGAGTGCAGCGCAGATGAGGAGATCACGCTGATTCTCAGACATCTCCTCGTCTGCTCTGTTGTCCTGGTTACTCTGTGTATCGCAGTGATGCCACCCCTTACGTAAAACTTTATGAACTGTACGTGTATATGTCAAAATGTACTGTAAGAAATACTGTTAATTTTTTTGGAAGGGAGAACAGACTGATTTCTACTAGAAGTAATTTCATTGCAAAGTCTAAAGATAAATTGCACTAATGACTTAAATGTATATTTCATTAACACTATGGGTACTTTAAGGCGTGTTTGACATGTTTCAGTAACACTAAGGGAAATGAAGTAGTTGCATCTCGACAAACGAACGACGCTGTAAATAGGAGAGCAGCGCAGATTAGGAGATCTCGCTGATTCTCAGACACCTCCTCGTCTGCTCTGTTGTCATGGTTACGCAGTGAGTGGCAGTGCTGTCAGCCCTTACGTCAAACTCTATGAACTATATGTGTGTATATGACAAAATGTACTGCAGCGAATACTGGGAATTTTTTTGGAATGTAAATCAGACTAATTACTACAAGTTGTAATTTCAGCGCAAAATATAACGTGAAATTGCTCCTATAACTGCCATGTTGTCCTGGTCACACCACACGTGGCAGTGCTCATTTTACTGAGTATAAGCGCCTAGCGTTGCCATATTGTAACACCGAAGTTCAAATGGCCTAAATGAACGTAGCAATAATTCGCAGAGAATATATATTGGAGTATATATAAGGTTTTCAATTTTGTACTGACTTCTTGATCACCCGGTACTTTGTATTAAGTACTATGTAGGCAACCCGCATGCTTTTTCTGTCCTGCAGGATAGCCGACTGTTGGGTGTGGAGGCACAGCTGCAATTACGGAGCTGCACCGTATGACGGAGCAAGTGGCACGCCTGTTGTGTTTATGAGTTTGGCCGACTTTACTGCTGGCATGTCAGTATCTGTCGCCCCTTACGAACTAAAAATATGAGCTACATCGCACTTCCTCCACTTTTGCGAAGGGGAAACAATGGCGATGCCGTCACACGCAATGTGAGCCTTGCGTCGGTCCCACTGTGAGCAGAACCCGATGTTAAAGACCGATCGATGTAGTGGTACGTAATTTTAATCGTCTACTTATTTCCTAGTTGAACTGAAAAACGACTACAGGGGGTTGTGCATTTTCTTTCGTCCTCCATGTTACCATGGATTCCGCACAACAGTTTGCGTTTACACCGCAATGACAGTGTATGCGAGGGTTGTAATTACTCCCCACTGCACTGTGTGCTCGACTGGAAACGGAAGGGTCGCGGGTTCAAAACCCGGTCGGACCTCGGATTTTTTTTCAGTGCCCACTTTAACCCATCCTTTACCTCTCAGCCGGCCGCGGTGGCCGAGGGGACTGAGGCGCTCCAGTCACGGTCTGCACGGCCACTACGGTCGGGGGTTCGAATCCCCCCTCGGGCATGGATATTTGTGCCGTCCTAGTTCGTAAGTAGTTCATAAGTAGTTTGTAAGTTTAGGGACTGATGACCCCGTAATTAAGTCCCATAGACTATACAAACATTTCTTCACCTCTCAACGATGTGAGGAGTCGCCAGAAACGACACGTGGTTCGGATTCCACGTTAAGCTGTAGGTCCCCTTTCCCCGGTTGGATAACTGGGGTAGGCTAGGGACACGCAAGTCGCCGAAGTGGTGTCCAATTGAAATTCTTGCACCAGGCCAATGAGCCACACGAAATCTTTATTATTATTATTATGTGTGAAGAGTATTGTTTTGTTTATGTTTTTTAGCGACGGTTAATAGTTTTTACCTACTCAAGACATAGCTTGGCTTTGTCTGGTTTTCTGAACTGAGTTTGACATTGAATATATTATCAGTTTATTAAAGATTAATGAAATATGATTTAGTTTTGGCGCGTGACCGCCAGTGCTACAGCCAATCGGCGTCCACTGCCTGCCGCTCGGTGACTTCCCTAGAATTCTGGGAGATTTGCCAGTGCTGTTTCCCTTGAGAACCATACCTATTGTACCACCTGTCGTGGTTCTCACCAGCTTTTACCATCTGTCGCCTACTGGTTCTAACCGGTTGCGCTGAAGCAATACTACGATCTTAATATGATGGCTTTAAGCCAGAAATATTACACTAGTTAATCTTAGTTTTGCAGTCAAATTACTTGATTAATAATGTGTTTATTAAGTGTTTATTATGTTTGTGATGATATTTTAAAATATTTAGAACAATATCTTTGTGAAATATGCTTGATTTTATCTGTTGCATGTTCAAAATCGAGTACGCAGCGGCACACCGTGGAAGTTTTTTCGCCGACAACTGAGCTATGTACCCGGTCACTGAATGATCAATGCCGAAAACCGTCGAGACGTAGGAGATGCTTTTCCGCTTGGAGGCCGACAGTTTTATTTGTTAATTGTTAACAATGTTAAAAAGAAGCTCAGTTCTTAATCTCGATTAGAGAAGGGATACTCATTTAACACTATTGTGAACTTTTTGGCCATTAAAATTGCTACACCAAGAAGAAATGCAGATGATAAACGGATATTCATTGGAGAAATATATTATACTAGAACTGACATGTGATTACATTTTTCACTCAATTTGGTTGCATAGATCCTGAGAAATCAGTACCCAGAACAACCACCTCTGGCCGAAATAACGGCCTTGATACGCCTGGGCATTGAGACAAACAGATCTTGGATGGCGTGTACAGGTACAGATGCCCATGCAACTTCAACACGATACCACAGTTCACCAAGAGTAGTGACTGGCGTATTTTGACGAGCCAGTTGCTCGGCCACCATTGACCAGACGTTTTCAATTGGTGAGAGATCTGGAGAATGTGCTGGCCTGCGCAGCAGTCGAATATTTTCCGTATCCAAGAAGGCCGGTACAGGACCTGCAACATGCAGTCGTGCATTATCCTGCTGAAATGAAGGGTTTCGCAGGGATCGAATGAAGGGTAGAGCCACGGGTCGTAACAAATCTGAAATGTAACGGCCATTGTTCGAAGTGCCGACGATGTGAACAAGAGGTGACCGAGACGTATAACCAATGGCAGTCCATACCATCATGCCGGGTGATACGCCAGTATGTCGATTACGAATAAGATGGCACTGAGTTTCAGTAAGGGGCATTAAAGTAAATCAAGTCTCCATGCAGCTAAATGAGCAGAACGCAAAAATCCAGTAGTCTGAGGCACTACATTGAAAGCGATTGCCGATTGTTGGTAGCTTCTCATTGTTCATGAGGATAGATATAAACATGCGATTGGTGGCATAATGTTTCCTTACACGAAAGGTCTCTAAGTCACAAACAGAGTTCATTGTGTTGATGTGACGATACTATCATATAAATTATTAGTCTACATTTCAGTTTTGGATGCTTTAAATTGATTTCAAGTATTTTAATGAGATTATAACAGAGACTTTTGGTAAATTTAAGATACATTTCATTTTATCTTTGTCGGAGTAAATGAATATAACGGTTCTTCCTAATATATCTCCTGGGAAGACAAAGATGTAAATAAAAGAGTGAGTTGAGCCCACACGGAGGTTGGCAACATTCATTTGTTAAAATCGAAAAATTCTCTACAGCAACATGAAAATCGGACAACAGCAGTGGTACCAAAGTACAGTGCTCTAAATATGTAGACAAAAAGCGAGTAAACAATCCATAGTCATCCAGTCACAGCTGTGGTGAAATTTTCAAGTCACTAACTTACCAAATTGAAATGATCAAATATTTGAAAATTTAAGGGAATTAACCACTACCGTTATCGGTCTCTAGACATACAAACTACTTAAACTAACTTATGCTAAGGACAACATACACAGCCATGCCCAAGAGAGGACTCGAACCTCCGACGGCAAGCAATCGCGCGCTCCGCAGCTAGGCGCCTTAGAACGCCCCGCCACCATACCGTGACTACATAGATTATCAGAAAGTTGGGTTAAAATCAATTGCAAAATTTTTAACAAACAGACAAACGGAAGAACAAAGAACTATCACCGGCTATACAGCATACACAAAAGGTACTACCTATGGCATTCCCAATATGCTGAATTTTCCAGGTGTATAGAGACTGTGGAATATTTGTTGTGCACAGAAACATAATACCGTCTGTCACACGTTAGACAAGAAATACAATTAACGTTGCAGTGTCAGCCATGTTCGACATGATTCTAAAAACAGATTTCTATGCTATGGTGATACTTAATAGTATTTAAGTACAAAATACATAGGTTTTTGAATTGTACGATGTACACATATCCTCATGATGTATAATACTTTTCATTTGCAACAGTTGTCACGTCTAGTCAGCCTTAAACCGTCACAGGAAAGGCATAAAAATTATGTAAAAGAGTACTATTCAAATCTGCTGAGAGGGAAGAAGTTGAAATTACGAAACCACGCTACAATAACACTCAGTCATATAAAATAGTGATATACATTATTTCCATGGAAAAGTTACAATCTACTATAAATGACATTCAGTGACTTTAGTGTAATTTTACATTTTCAGTCAACAGTGCCATAACTCTCTCTTCAATGTAATTACATAGGACACGACATACACATCTGGTAATTCTTCTATTTGAGGTAGAAGAGCACATGCGTGGTTTCGATTATGTGATTAAATCACAGTGGAACCAATACATGATCGTTATCTCAACTACAAACTTCACTGTATGATGATCAAACAAATTTCTGCACTGAAGTACAAGCATATGCTGTTATACGCTTGGAAAAGGCAGATTACGACCTGAACATATCCACATAATCTACAAACTTCACTGTATGATGATCAAACAAATTTCTGCACTGAAGTACAAGCATATGCTGTTATACGCTTGGAAAAGGCAGATTGCGACCTGAACATATCCACATAATTTTCTTAATAATTAGTTCCTGCAGTTTTTCATGTCGGACTAACTGAATCCGACAGTGACTTTAAATGTAGCAATGTAGTTTTATAGACGTGTGCCCTTGATTATCTTACACTATGATTTAGCAACTGTATGCAAATGACGCATCTTCATTTTGAGGATTCAAGTAATAAGCATGAGTTATGTTTAATACATGAGTTTAGAGGAATTTTATTACTTTTAGCTGATTGTTGGTGACTTAAAACATAATAATACACTGAGGTCACTAAATTACGTATTATTTCTCTCTTGTGTTATTCACATCTTGTCACTTTTTACAATAGTTCCTCCAGAATATATGGAATGTCGTAGACAGATCCCCTCGGTTGTTCTGTTCCCCTTGTTGCGTTATGCTCGGCTGCGCGGAGAACTGCTACATGCCGCATAACGTGAAGTCCAATCGATAATCCACCTTCGCGCTCCACAAAACAACTCCTATATTTTGTGTGCGAAAATACATATGCTGTCACACTGATAATCGTGATCCTCATTTACTTGAACAAAGTAGAAGATTTTGAACGTATTGTAATTTTGCTTCTTCTGTACGTGTAATTTGCTGCTGCCGCCGAGCATCCAGTCCGCCCTTGAGGCCGCCTACTCCCCGCACCTGCGCTGTTGTGCTTTCCGACGGCCTGCCGCCTGCTGCTCATCCCGTCACTCGGCCGACCTTGCCCTGTGCTGAAGACTTCTGGAGACAGGGCGGTCGCGGCTGTGGCACGTTGTAAGTGTGATCACCGGCACACAATGTACGCCATCTGCATACTTCCTCTGTGGTAGAATAATTTCTGCAGAAGAATTACTAAACACAAATTACGTGCATTGTATCTACTAATGGGTCATTCCATTACAAGTAACTAAATTTCGGAACATTTTGCAGAAAGACTAAAACTGATTTCGAAGTAATTTTATACGAACGTTCTCATATGTCCACTATGAACATTGGTGAAGTTCAACCATCATCGATGTGATACTGGATGTAATACAGTCACTTGTTTGACTTCATGCACAACGTTGCACAGAGTGCGCGTGAATTTCTGTGGAATTTGAACTGTCATACCTCGGTTAATATTTTGTTAAAGTATATTAAAATTGGCTATCGTGTACACCTATATTTGTTATCTTAAGAATAATAAAGAGAATAATTATACGATTCATATTCAGCCGAAAATATTAAGGAAATTCGCCACGAAAAATCGGCGTCTGGAAAAATATCTTGTATCTAAGTAACTGAAAGTGTGACGAAAGTGAAACTTCGTATGTAGTAACCTAACAACACAAGGTCCTCAAATATAAAGTTTCACCTTATACCTCTTTTCCATACCGAGTAAATTTAATATAAATTTGCATCAAGCCACGAAAGTAACGATATCTCAGTCAGAACGACGATCGTTAAACATTACTAACGTTCACACCTTCCAAATATATTTTTATCCTCCTTTTTGATCCGAGCTTTGGACCGGCAATGGCGAAGTTAAAAATACATTTTTTTCGTTTTTTAATCTTTAATTTATTTCTGCTTTCATTTACTTAACAAAATTCATTTTGCAGTGCAATTATAGACAGTTATTAAGTCATTTTTGTATGATAAGCCTCGAAGCATGACACCACACATACAGATACATTGCACGTTTCGCACCCATATCTGGTTTCTCGGCGCACTTTCTGCTTTGAGCAAACTGCACATCTTCACATTGGCTTACCTTTCTTTGAGTGCTCGTTCTCAGTCATATTGGGAAAATGCTCTCCGGTATATCGTAGAGGATTCTCGCCGTCAGGGCGCCTCCCTCTGCCAGCTTTCCTCTGATCTGTGTTTCTCGTGAGCGGCTGGCTAATTGGCCGGATGGTTGGGGCACTGTAACAACACTGTGGGATAGTGCTGCAGACACGTGCCGTCACTCCCCGAATTTCATTTCCCAGACCAGGCACTCGTTAGCTCGTACTTCTAGTACGAAATTGTCGTTTCATCGTGTATTTTAAGCATGTAAACATGTGTACGATAATAATGTACTATGGAGGATGTATCGAAGAACCATGTGCGCTCTTTGGGGTGAAGGCAAATGTCTCACTCGTAGCTGTTGGTATCAGGGCAGCAGCGATGCGTAGGGGTAGTGAGGCTGCCGCCCGCTTTTGCTGTGGAGCGCACCTCCTCGCTCCTCCTGATAGCCTGGCAACGCGGCGCCTGGTTGTGTCGCTTACCCCTATCTCTCTGCATTTATTTATTAATTTATTGAAGAGAACTTACCGTAATTACCTTTGAAGCACACAGCTTATTTCGTTCCTCAGCAGAAAAAAATCAATAGCATGTCCAATCCTAGAACAATAGAGTGAGAAGAGTGAGTTTAGATATAATAGAGGTACAATATTCCGTGGGGTGTTCAAATGAAAATTTACGTTACGTTTTAACAACGAAACAAGTTTAAAACTGAACATGTCACTTTGGGATAACGTAGTACGACATCTAAGAACTCGAATTTAGTGTCGGCCTCCGCTTAAAAGTTTCAACCTGTGCTCTCATCAGGCAAGGTGAGGCTCACCGCCTTTTCCAACGACTGAAGCCGATACTCCTCGTATTTCTCGAGCACGGAAAAACCATTAACAGTGACGTATACTGTGAGACACTCCGTACCCTACGCTAGTACATCAAGAGCAAACGGCTTGTGCTGCAGGGCCCGCTCTAACATTAACGAAAAAGTTACAATGGCGTCTCTCGTCAAGCGCGGAGCCGAGAAAAAGGAGGGGGAGGACATTGTTGGAGGCGTTGGAGTCATGATCCACACATTATAATAAAATATTTGTATTTCTGATTTACAAGTTTCTAGGCTTTTTCAGTTTATTATTGTTGTTATTGTTACTGCAGTTGATATTGTTCATTTCACACAATATGACTATTCCGAATCATGACCCTATCAATACCGAAAGCCTATATGGCTACCTTTCACATCCCGAAAAACCTCCATCCGCTCATGCCCCGAGTAATAACGTAATTTAAATATTTCATTTACTGAAATAAAATTTTAGGTTTTTAAATAATATAACAACCACGTATTTCAACGGATATAAGTTAGAAATTTACTTTGAGTTCAAGGCAGAATGTGACGCATCATAGTGGGAAAATTTACAAAAGTTACGGAAACATATAAATAATACAAAATATCTTGAAATGGAAACAATTTACAAAGTTACATTTTGTATAATTCACGAAATAATGCATCATTAAAATAAACAAGTAGTATAATTACTGCGTTTCTTAAATCGGCGTTTCTCGCTTAGTAAGTCCTTATTGCTCTTTTGGTGACCACCTCACTTTCATTATTTCGCACTCACCCACACAGAACGGCTCTTTCACACTGATCTGCGCGTAGAAGCAACATACCCCAAAAGCAAAGAACACTGTCAAACATCACAGAAGAGTGGATAATTTTGCGGGATGCTGAGCACTGTTGCATGATTAATATATTGTAGTACGGAACCAGAAACATAAGCCCTTCAGAGATACTGGAACAGTGTTGGATAGATACTGTAAAATGCTGCAAACAGAACTATTTTTTTCCTGTGAATAGCACTCTATCAACTTTATGCGCAGCGAAAGAGAATTTATGGGCTTTAAGTGAACCAGTAGGACTGAAAGGTTCGAGACTAAAAATAATCTAGTGCACACGTAAAGATTAAACCATATTTGTAGTGTATTCAAAATCGTCGGTCGTTGGAAACGTAGTAATTCGATTCCATATACATGAAGGGCAAAGTAATTTACAGTGTAAGATATTAGGTAATTAGAGATTAGGTAAACTTATGATACACAACGCAAGACAAATTATACCTTATAAAAGGTTGATATTTATAGTGATAATTATAAGCTATTTCAACAAATGATTCGCCATCAGTTAAAAGATGTATCCAGATTTTAGCAGAACGTTATTAATTTTTCATTTGACATATTTTTTATTTAACGCATGTCATACAATAAGTGAAAATAGTTATTTATTTGCTCAAATCTAAATAGTGAGACCCAAAATGCCGACTCTCAAATTTGCCGCCCCATCAAAAGGCCGGAATGTCCGACTCGAAAGCGGGCGCTGTGTGCTGCTCACGCAGGGAGTGATTCTACTCCATGATAACACGCGTCCTTACGTCTGCAGGTTCACATAAAGTGTACTGGCCAAGTTCAAGGGGGCCATCTTCAGCATCCACCCTACAGCCCGGACATTATTTTCAGCATTTGCTTCTATCTTTTTTTGCCGGCACAGCTTTTGTCGGGGCTATGTACCAAACCTAAATTTCAGAATTTTTTTTAGTTGTCAAGGGCCTTTTTAGAATTCTTCGTAAATTAATTCCGTTTTCGACTACGCGCTTGCGTTAAAACAGGCTTTTATAAGTCTGCCCCATGGGGCTCACCAGGCGAGCAGGCGTCAGGAGATAGACCGCCCGCAAAATCCATTTAACAGCGCATGCGCACTACTGCGTCACATCATAGCGCCTAGCGTACGTCGTATGCCTCGTAGAGGATATAGTGACAATGGGCTTACGAGAACACACTTGTCATTTTCGCCAAGATGGTAAGAGTAGTTTTATTTTGGTCTTCATAAAAATTATTTGCCACATTGTATTGTGTGTGATTTGGTTCTGAATTCTGCAAAATAGTATAATATACAGCATCTGTACGATGACCCGGACAGTGTCATACGAATGAAACTCATTTTAACAATGAAGATAAATTGACGTTATATTGCTATAAGTTGCTCTCGTTAAAATTCATAAATGACTTTATCGATTTGATTATTTTCTTTTTACTTTACTTTGGCCGAGCGCTCTCAGGCACTTTGTTGCGCGGTGCACGTTTCTTCGCCGTCGGAGGTTCGAGTCGTCCCTCGGACATGGGTGTATTTGTTGTTCTTAGAAAAAAATAGTTTAAGATATTTGTTTGTCTAGGGTTTGAAAACCACATCTATTTGGCGCTATAGGTTTACAAACATTTGAATATTTTTTATGTTTGGTGCAACGTAAAAAAAAAAAAAAAAAAAAAAAAAAAAAAAAAGTTATAATGTGTTGCTTGTAGTAAAAGATTTTGTTGATCGTAATCAGTTATTGTGAGCGGTCCCCAACTTAGCGAGTGTTTAGTCACAGAGCTACATGGCAGCTGCTCGCCCAGCCCCCTCCACCCGTGAAGTAGCGAGATCGTGTGCCACCTGTTTGCTCGCTGCTGTTACTCGCAGCTGAGCTCTGAGTGAATGCGTTTCTTTCATTGTGGTACAGGTATTATCTAAGGTGGAGTAGGTTCATTATTCGATCTTTAACGCGGAATACCAGTGAAATATAATTTGTCAGAGTTTGCTTGGTCTAAGGTGGCAGCACAGGCGCGCGCGGCGTAACCAGGGCAGCAGAGCAGCGCAGGAGGTGTGCGAATGAGCGAGACCTCCTCACCTGCGCTGCCACCCTGTCCACAAGTGACATCTTTGACCTCCGACGCTCAGAAAAGCACGAAAACAGGCTTATAAAAGCCGTTGAGCCGTCATAAGAACAGTTGTCTCTGTTATTCCCAGTGAACTATATCAACTTTGACAGGGAAAGAAAGTAAAATTATAGCAGCACCATAGGAGGAAAATTATACGTGATACAATTACTTTAATGCATCACTTCATGTTAAATACAACAATCTTGGCGAAAGGAGGACTCTGACAGACATTCATCCATTATGTGATCATTGTGGATTTTTATATTAAGCTGCCTTAATTCGAAACCGATTTTGAATGTAAATGTGTTGCTCTAGTATGGAGTGCACCACTGTTTTTCGTATCTCATAAAACCCTTTGTCAAAAGCATGCATCTGCACTTTGATGATTTACATAGACACTGGTGTGGTATAACGCGATTATAATTTACTAACACAGAGATCATTGAGAGCAAATTTAATGAAAGACTGACGTCGGTGATATACATATCAATTCTCTCTGTTTCTTTCTATAAAATTTCTCTTGTGGTAGAATGCATAGTTTTGCATGCAAACGACACAATCCAGGGTTTTGCTTTCTAATGTTACTTTAGGCTTATTCCCATGCTGTTCCGAGTGTTTGATGCCACGAGCGTTCCTCATAAATGTTGCAAACGCTATAGATATTTTTTTCAAGATCTTAACGATTGTTAACGGAATCATTTTATAATATCATTGAGCAAGATCACTTTTGACTTGAAACACCCTGATGAATTAAAGCAATGTGCCTTACCGTAACTCAAACGTGAGAATTTTGCTTTTCTCGCCCAAGGGAACTCAGACCTTCCATTTTATTGCTTCCCTTCTTTCTTTCCTTTTGTGTCTAGTATCGAATCTCCTTGGCCACCCTTTCTCTCAGCAAAGTTTAGAAGCACCTCTTTTTATACTAAATAATTAACAAATAACTTTAGTACAATAAACACAGATTTTCATTGAAACAAAAATAACACACGACCGTGTCTTCCGATTGTAACTGATCTGCTCTAGAACAGTACCGCTCTTCAAAAATTAGGAAGAGGCCTCCATAGAAAAAAGAACACACTTTGTACAATGACAACGAGGGCTTGTCATACGAATTTGCCATTACTCTTCAAATAAATAAATAAAATAAATAATAATATTAATAAAACGAAACAAAATGAACAAATAAAAAATTAAAACAGAATGGAAATTGAAATAATTTTCGACACTCCTCAATACTGAGCTGTCTGTTACATATACAACAAACAACTCTCATGCTTCCTATCAGTGCTTCCTTTCCATCGAACTCGGGACAAATATTCTAAAACAATCGACAGTATTCTTCTAAGAAAACCAAGATGCCATATTTAAGAGCACTTCACACCTCTAGTAAAGGAGCATACCCTAAATTCGATAACAAACAAACCTGTCTTTCAAATTGAAACTCTGTCCTTCATCCATAGAAAGACATTGCTACTTTCATTTGCCAGGTAACAAATTTAACACCAAAGAGGCTGTTCTACTAAAGCAGAAACATTTTCTTCCAGATTGCTCGAAGCCCCAGCAAATGAGCTCTCCCCTTGAAAGAAGTTTTTCCATCAGTAATTCATCTCTTACCTTCCGAATTTTCACAGATTGTTTGTTCATACCTTTCGAGACTCGTTCAGCTGGAAAAATGAATGTTGTAGAGTCGTGATTGTGGGGTTATTTCCTGGGCCGGTTATTAGTCTGCAGAGGAGTGTGCGGAGGTACATGCGTAATTTCATACAGTGCTTTTTGCTTGGACAGAAAGTATGATTTTGCAACTGGCTTTGAAAGGCAAAGGTACGAAGTATGAAATAATCATTTGCCAAGATGTTTTTCAAAGTGACTGAAATTCGGAAACAATTATGATGTCCACAATTTGTCGGAAAAGGGCGAATTTTCAAACGTATTTCGCTCAGCCTGACTGCTCAACCCGATCACTGACCCCGCCGCGTGCCAGCTGCTGGAAGATACCACACGCATGTTCCCGATACGTCCCTGTCGATCTGCACTTCTGGTGGCTCTTTCCTGCTGACGAGGATACGCCACCCTCGGAGACTCGCCAGAATCCAGCCACCATCTGCAAGCCAGACTGGTGGTCACCTGGGGTACACTAAGCCCAGATCTGAACCACAGACTGAGGAACGGGCGCTCTCTTGCCACCCGCCCTCCAACCTGGCTAGACCAGTTTCCTTGAGCACTGATGTTACCATAACTTTGCCTCTATTGAACCTTTAGAAACAGGCGTCCACCTTCCCCCGCGTTCTATTTAGTAGCATGTAAGAGTTTCTACAATAAAACCCATTCTTATGTCACCATAAATACATGCCTTTCTCATTTAATCACAAAGCCCACTCTTTCGCTCGGACATCGTTGCAGAAATTGGTGTCAGAAGTGGGATCCGGCTAGGCGTATGGCTGCGCGATTATTACGCTAATGTGGGGTGGAGGCAAGTAAACCATCGAAAACGTGCGGTGCGATATTCTACCGGTATCCGTAGTCACATACACGAGCTATGCAACTGCAGCAGACACGTCTGCGAGCGGTCGTCCTGCCTGCGCCTGCAGCAATACGGGGCGATGCGCAGCAGTGTGATGCGGGCAGCGGGCCGCGGTGGACCCACGCAGAGCCATCCGCTCCCTGATGTGCGGCTACGTGCTGCACTTCAACGCCGCAGCTGCATCTCCCGACGCCGCCTCCTCGAAAAAAATGTTCAAATGTTTGTATAGCTTATGGGACTTAACTACGGGGTCATCAGTCCCTAAACTTACTAACTACTTATGAACTAGCTAATACTAAGGACGGCACAAATATCCATGCCCGAGGGGGGATTCGAACCCCCGACCGTAGTGGCTGTGCAGACCGTGACTGGAGCGCCTCAGTCGTCTCGGCCACCGCGGCCGGCCCACCTCCTCGGCGCAGCTTCCTGCCGCGCTGCAGCCGTCTACCGCCGCCACGAGTATTACCGTGGCTGCCATCAGCACGGTTCACCGACGCCGCTGCCGTGCAACCGGCTGGCGAGCTGCGGTGCAGTTATGTAAACTTGTCGAAAAAGCCGTCTGACCTTGAGTACATCCTATAAATATAAGTTATCTACATATTGCAAACCATTCACCAAATTGAACAAGAATTGTGAGTTCATGAGAATTAGTTTGTTATTTTATTAATTTGTATCCATTCCATGTTACTATTATCACTTAATTGATGTCAATTTACGCTATGGAACACCGCCATGTAATTACGAGTTTGATGTTGCTTAACCCACACAAACACCTACACATCTTTAGGGGCGCTGTAACCCGAACTAACTTTTACGATTGAAACTTATTAATTCCGTAATTTTGTTGTTGAAAACTGTTACACTTTTAGACAGTTACGTTAGTAATACTATTCTCTCCTCCCCCCAGTTACAGAAACAAGAGACGTAATGTCTTTGCAGTATATCACAAAGCACTAAGCACCGTCTCCAATGACGTACAAATCCAATGTTAAACACTAACTATAAAGACAAGTGCACCATGCGTGGAGAAAACAGTTCAAGTACTGTCCCTACAGATAATGGAAAAAAACCAGTCACAGTCAGCCTACTTCGGTGAGGAAAAGACTGTCACCCAATAGTGGGAGCGCCAGGCGTGAAGTCCTCCCACTGTCGGCGATGCTGCGGAGGCAGGCGGTGTCCGGGAGCGGCGCGGCTGGTCGGCAGCAGGCGAAGGCGTGGAGAGGCCAAGCCCTGCTGCACTGCTGCTGCCTGGCTGCCCGTGTCAGGGCTTATGTATCCGCGGCCGGCAGGATACCACCTGGTGCTATCGCCGCTACTATTCCTTACGTATACAAATGATACGCAGAAAGTACCAAACGTCACCCAAGCTTAATTTGCAGACGATACTGTCCTAACGACCAGCAGCAGATTTCTGGATACATCAATCAACATGCCCCAGCACCAAGTAGATCAAAGCACAGAAGGCGAAAGCCACGTTCTTCACCCAAAAGAGAACAAATATCCAGATTCGCCTCAGGATCAAGGAAGAAGAAATGGAACGGGCTGACTCAACCAAATAGCTTGGCGTTTCGCTAGATAAGAAGTTACTATTCATCCTACACATTCAGGATAAGACAGAAAGAAGTATCAAAAACATACATGGACTCTATCCAGAAAAGAAATTAATGTTGAAATTAATTACGACTGTGCAATGCTACAGTCGCTTTCATGACGCTCTACGGGTGCCCATCATGGGGTTCTGCTTCCAAGACCACCCAGGTTCCCAGACCTCTGTCCGTACGATTATTGGCTTTGGGGTTACCTGAAGTCGCAAGTATATCGTGATCTACCGACATCTCTAGGATTGCTAAAAGACAACATCCGACGCCACAGCCTCACCATAACTCCGGACATGCTTTACAGTGCTGTTCACAACATTATTCCTCGACCACAGCTATTGTTGAGGAATGATGGTGAACAAATTGAGCATTTCCTATAAAGAATGTAATTTTTGCTTGTCTTAAATTAGTTATGCTACTTATTGCTTTTCTGATCAGCTGAAGTGGAATCTGACGGATATTTTTCAACTTTTGTTTCTTGTTTTCATACCAATAAAACCCCATGTCATTCCAAGCATGTGTGTCAATTTTTACCTCTCTATCTACATTATTCCTCGATTTATTAAGTTTTCAAATTAATACTGACTTTTTGATCACCCGGTATACATACCAGGCTGCAGGCCCAAGATAAAGGAAACTGAATACTTTTCATTATTGCGGTGTTTCGCTACGTATAGGACAACTGGGCATAATTATGAAGACTTACTATGGAACTTTTATACGGTTGGAGAACCGACACTGATGCTGCAAGTATTGGTTTTTACATTGCAATTAACTCTGCAAATCGGCATTACCTGTAAAATTTGTCATGTGGACTACTTCTCATTCTACCCCATTCATTTAAAATTATATATTAACTTTTCCAGCAGAGCCAAAGCATTAAGTGTATATCTTATTCACACATTTCCCGTGTTGTCCGATGAAAGATTATTTTAGAAATTTACAATTATAAAAGTTATCTAAGTTCAGATCTTATGCACTACAGTGGCTATTTTTCATTTGTGCAAGCTATCATTAGAATGTCTGTCTTTCTGTAGTTCTGTCAAATTACATAATCAAAGTTTAAACAACGAACCGCTGTACAAAGAAAAATTATGCGAATCGTTTAATGCCTTTTGCCAAATATCTCACCTGGACTGAGATTGCTTCTCAGTAACTTTTTCTTGCACAGCGAACGGTTTGAACTTTAGGTGAAGAAATGTTGTTTGTGTCTGATGTTTCACGAACGTAGGAAAATGAATGAAGTCAACACGTTTATATTTTATTCAATACTCGGTACCAATTACCGAAATATGATGGTTTTAAGACGTCATATTTATAATCGTGCTGAGACTAGTTTGACGTCCAGACAATCATGGGCTTTTGGTAATATTATTTTATCAATTAATTGTTATTTTGTTAAATGAAATAAGGTTTAACATAAGCACAGTAAGATAATCACGATCATGAAACGTATGGTGACGAAAATTTGAAGATGAGTCGAGTACGACAGCTAATGAATTGTAGTAGGTAAAAAGTAGTTGTCGGAATCGAAAATGATCTCATCACATATTTAAAAAGGCGAGTATGTCAATGCGAGTCAAACATGCAAAACAGGATAACTATAATCTTAAATTATCTGGCAAAAGTCTTTATATATATATATATATATATATATATATATATATATATATATATATATATATATATATATATGGGCATAAGTAATGTAACAGGATGCGTAATTTCTCTTGTCTTGCTTTGCGACACTACCTGCGATTAAAGTTAAGCTGCATGCATCCGGAATCAGGGATACTTGTTGTCATAGTTGCACACTACCTCGAAACGCTACTATTCTGTTAAGTTATATAAATGGTGATACACCTACGCACATTTCATAGGGTTTGACCATAACTCCGTATATGCTTTACAGTGCTGTTCACAACATTATTCCTGGACTACAGCTATTGTTGAGAAATGATGGTGAACATACTCAGTAAAATGAGCACCGCCACGCGTGGTGTGACCAGGACAACAGAACAGATGAGGAGGTGTCTGCGAATCAGCGAGATCTCCTCATCTGCGCTGCACTCCTATTCACAGCATTGTTTGACGAGACGCAACTTCTCCAGTATTCTTAGTGTTACTGAATGAAGCATACATAGACTCTTAGAGCAATTTCACTTTTGACGTTGCGTTGCATATATTATTGTGGAAATCAGTCTGCTCCACGTTAAAAAAATCCAGTATTCAGGGTTGCTGCACTATTAAATTGCCAACACTGTAATGTTATTTATTTTACTGTGAATAGTTACTTTTACTGCATGAACGCATTTGTACTAATATTTATTCTGAATCTGACATCTTAATCACATCATAGAGACGAAAAATTTTTTAGAAAGAGACTGCGTTATCGTTTAAAATATTCAAAGCCCGCAAATGCTGCCATTAGCTGCGTCTTAAGTAGTTTTGACCACACCCGGGAAGCCACATAAATTCTTAGACGCGGATACTAGCACAATATATGCATTCGTAAGCGAAAATTTCAGTAATGTGTAAATCGCTTCCTTGTTCTACTATTTTCCATTCATAAATATTTTTAAGGACGAGAAGGAAGAAGGATGAGGACTGAAAGGTTTGAGTGTAACTGCTCTGGGGCCCTGAAATCACTCAATGAAATTAAGTGAACATGTGAGCCGGGCCGGGATTCCAACCAGTGCCTCCCTCTACTGGCCATCGGTCGCCATAATCTCTTCGCTATCCGCGCTCGCCTCCCATCCGTCTGAATTTACCTTATGTCACACGCTACAGTCGGTTATACAGAAGATTTGCCATTTTTAATTCTCGCACAATCGTATGTTATTACAGAGCCTCCGTCAGATTACGCAGGTTTCGCTGGTATAGACTATAGTAAGTTTGGCCCATCTGTCAGTGATAGATCACACATCTGTGCTCTACGGTTACAATTGATTTATTTATCCGTGTAATACAATGTATGACGTAGTAGGGGAATATTTGTTATATTATGGTAATGTGGCGTGTATATATTTGTTTTTATTCTGAATCTAAATTTGATTAAAATTAACAAAATACTTTTCGTAATTCCGCTATGTTTGTTCCTTACGAATTTTATGTGGACTTGTCTTTGAGAGTGTATAAATTTCAGTCTCCTTTAAAATGTTCACGTTATATCATTTTGGTGTTGTTTGTATGATATTAATTGAACTCCATACCTTACCAGCTCTACGATTTTCTGTGTATTAAGTAATTGGGGTGTGTTGATGGGTGTGTGTCTTGATTTCATGTACATTCACTGTATCTATTTCCTGTTTGTGCTACTTAGTATTTCAATGTCGAAATGTTTGTAAGGTTGTTGGATCAATATGGAGTGCTAATCATTCCCTAGACTTACAAACAACTTAATTAAATAATGCTCCCGTCCGGCAATAGTATTTCTCACACTCTTTATAATTAATTTGTATATGTTTGGTTATTTGTATAATGCCACATTTGCTTTACTCGAATGGGGTAGAGATCTGATATTACATGTGGTTCTATATACGAATTTATCTGTTGTCTTGTGTAGTAATTTCTTTGGTTCGTTCGAAGTTTGTTCTACATTCATTTATGATATAGTCGTCATAAATTCCTGCAATCAGTCGCCTTTTTATCGATGGAGTTATTTATTCGACCATAACTGGTCTCGAGCAGCCTAGCAGCTCATCATCAGATGGTATAAACAATACATTTCAGTGCAATTAAATATCTTTTTGAGGATTGCCTGTATAAATTGAAGTTTCATTGTAACTTTATTCATATGCATGTCGATTTGTAATACATTTTGCAAATGCCACTTCAATGTACAGACATTTCCACATGTCACCTCATGATGGGCTACTAGGCAGCATGAAACAGGGTATCATTTAATAAATAATTCCATGAAAATAAAGGCATCTGATTGCAGTAATTTCCGAAACCTATTTTAAGTTACAGTCGCAGGTTCCGCATCAATAATGGATAAAAGTTTTAGTTTATGGTATGTCTCCGATCTTTCGTTTTGCAACTGATCCTTCAACAATTTTATATCGTTGAGAATTTTATCGGATATATATTTTGTGCGTTATTCTTACGTTTTTGCCATATCCTTGCACTAAAATCTTTCTTTTTTTGCATATATTTTAGTAATACTAGTTCGTATTTGTTTAGCTGTGTGTTTAGTGGTAGGTTGATTGGTCTGAAAGAGAATAAAAGGAAAATATTGAGAAAAGTTTATTTACACATAATATTTTTGTTAAAAACTATAACATTCTCGCAATGTTGCAGTAATCTTACAAAAATTACCTTATTACACAACAGAGTGTATTACTCAGATAAATAAACTGTAAACATACGCTGGATGATGTGTCACAGAGAGCTCAGTCTGAATTACTGGAGTCGATACCAGCGAAAACTGAGTAATCTCACATAAATGCAAGCTACATTAGGCATAGATAAAATGAAATAAAGTAAAGATCAGATGATGAAACCATTCTGCATTTAATCGTAACAATAAAATAAATAACGCAACAGCACACCACGATACAACAAATACGTGAGTACAGACAAATAAGCAAACAAAATTATAAGCAGTTAAACATGTATAAATATTAATGAATAAATGTGACCTCACAATGGTTAAAGTTCCCAACTCGTCTTACTACTATCATATTTAAAACAATAAATGACAGATACTTATGCAGTACTGCAGTAACTTCCGATTGTAATTATATCATTAAAAACGTATACCAGGCTGCAGATCCAAGGTAAAGGAAACTAAATACTTTGGATAAAATTTTAGCTTTTCCAATATTGTGGCATTTAGCTCCAATAGGAAACTGATGCAGAATTGTAAAGATTTTCATCTGAAACTTAATTATGGTTCGAGAACCAACACTGATACTCCAAGTATTGGGTTTTACATTAAAATGAGACTATTTATAAAGTTGTTTTGGTGAATAACATAACGTTCTAACGTATATCTATACAAATGACATACTAACGTTTCCAACACTGCAAAAGCATTGAATGTATATCTTTCCCTAACATATCAAGTTTCTGTGTAACCAAAGACCATTTTCGAAATTAACAATTATTAAAGTTATCTATGATCAGATCATTAACAGAGACCTACTACAGTGGATATTTTTCATTTGTACAAGACATTATTAAAATACATGTCCTATTGTAACTATGTGAAATTGCATTATAATAGTTTGAACCCCAAACCTCTGTTGGTACTAAGAAAATTAGAATAGCCATGTAATACATCTTTTGTGCTATTACTATAGAGCACGTGATTAGGCTCTAAATGTGTACTAAGTAATATTAAATTTTCATGTTATTAGTACCTTAGAATACGTACGAAATTCAATAACGTATGTTCATAACAGACGGTGCTGTGTACAACTGGATCAAAATGAAATGTGTATAAATAAATGTTTTAAAAGACTCCGCCTGTAGATAAGGTATTTCATATTTGGCAGTTGTTGTCCGAGCTTTGTGTCGCATTTATGGCGCACGCGCTGTACGATCGATCAGAGACTGATGGTTGCCATGGAAATGACGTCATCGGCGAGGACGCTGCTGGGAACAGGGCAGCAGCCGGAGGCAGGAGGTAACCCCGCAGCTGTCTCACCTGCCTGAGGAGCTCTTAGCAATGCTCCGACACTGATTGCGCTGCCATACACTGTACCATCATCTGTGATCGAAGCGATTAGGAAATTCAATATGATAGTACTTTTCATTTTTTGTTACTGTTAATTTTTAATTCTGTAAAAAATTATGCGAGAAAATGTGTTGATGTACTAAACAAGCAATATTAATCATACTCTATCGACTGCTCGCGCACTCTCTTTTAACAGCGTCATGCGGATCTGAAATCATCGTGACATACCATGTAGCAATTGAAAATAAAGGTAAATCTAATTAAATGTATCGTAGGTCCTTCGATGGGAAATCCAATCGAACAATTTACCAATATGTTGCCATGAACAACTGCATTCATTTTAGCACTAGACTGATGGAAATTAAAGTTAGTAGACCGTCATAGATTTTTCCATTTCACTCCACAGTTATTACTGAATAATTTCATGTATGGTACATGAAATGCTTACGTATTGAAAAACATGTTCAAATGTTTGTAAATCTTATGAGACTTAACTGCGGGGTCCCTAAACTTACAAACTACTTAGGAACTAACTTATACTAAGACGACAAAAGCATCCATGCCCGAGGGGGGATTCGAACCCCTGACAGGGAACGACTTCGCGCATCGCAGCATAGCGCCTCAATACGTCACAAATACATTTATGATGACATGTCAAAGAAAGTTTTCACTTGTCGCTTTCATCCCTCATCCTTCATCCTTCTCCTCAATAAGATAGTTGTAAGTGGAAAATAATAGACACTTAAATCAATTTAAATAGTGCTGAAATTTTCTCTTGTAAACGCATATTGTGATAATATGAAAGTGAAAAAAATTAATGGGCCATCTCAATTGTGGTCAAAACGATGTACGACGCGTTTGAAGGAACCTTTCGTAGTCACAAGTTGAGAGTCATAAAGCTGCCACTCCCTACACTACTAATATTTATTTGTGTCAATGATGTAATTAAGAGCACAAACCGGGAATATACCTTAGTAAGGCCTATAAGTACTTCTGCAGGCGCAAAACGCTACCTTCGTTAGTTTTTCCAACCACAATCACTCGAGGGGCTCATTTTATTGGGTAATCGAAGGTACACGTCCATATAACATCACAGAATTCCTGTGAAATCCACAATTGAATACTAAGAGACGTAAAGGTGACAGTACAATTTTATTACGGTCACCATGAAACTCCCAACGTCAAGCTGCATCACTTAGGAGAGCTACAGAGAGATATTGGGTTCAATTCAAATGTTTCTAAAGCTGATGGGACTTAACTGAGACCAAGAGGTGTGTAAAGTAAGGAGGATCAAAAAGAATTAGTTGGCGGTAGTTGTTCGGAAATGCGCGGCGCAGATGGAGAGGTACGGCTTTAGCTGCGAACTCTGGAAACTACCTCCTCACGTATTCTGCTGCCCTGGTTACACTGCGCGCGACAGTGCTGCCACCTGCAACAGATCGATGGAGCTTCCCCCCCCCCCCCCCCCCCCCCCCGTCCAGATTCGTTTGTAGGACGAGAAAAAACGCGAGCATTAGAAATGAAAAGGGTTTGTTGATTTACTTCATCTAAAATGATGATGCAGAGCGTATTCTACACTGCCTGTACTGTAACATATTGCATTTGATTCTAGTACTAGGTTATTGCGTGCGCCCCTTCCTCAGCGAAGGTGTTCCGGAGCCCCCTGCAGCTGAGGTGCTGTGTATTTTTTTTTACACACATCACTGTTTTCCATCATGTTTTCGTATTCGATTTTCTATTGTAAGCCCATCTTTGGGGCCCTGGATTGTACTGTTCGTTCTAGATGTTCCTTCCAGTGTTATGTTCTACTTCGCGATTTACTGAAAAAGAGAAATTCAGTTATTGTGTTATGTTTTCATTAGAAATTGTGAGTCATCAGGGCATTATAATACGTTTGTATATATATTCAGTGTTGGAGTCAGACTTTCTGATAGGGAGGAAGGGACTGTTATTGTGTAATATTTACAGAAGTAATAATTTAATACGAGTAGTGGCATTACTGGTAGTAGCAGTAGTACCATCCAGAACAATGAATTGCGACATTGAAGAAGTAACTATTCTGCTAGATTTAAATATTAAGAGCAGTCCTCTCAACAAAGTTAAATTGTCATTTGCTTCTGATGTGATACATTTTCTGAAGCAACTTCCGAAAACGTCAGTTAGTCAAATGATATCTTCGCTTATAAACTGCTCGTTCTGCACAATGCATCGAAAGCGTTCCATGTCTTTTTCTGAGTAGTATCACTACCTACTAAATTCATTTAGAAAACAGACAACTTTGTTATATGCTATATACTAGTCAGTGAGTTCTGTAGAGCAGTATCTGGAAATAAATCAGGCATTATCATGCCTGTCTATTAGGCAGTTGGTCAGGGTTCGATCATATCGCTGGTAGAGTTTTATTTTTGTAATTTGTCCTAAAAATTAAATCAATTTTTAAATAAAATTAATGATATGAAATATTATCAAATACATTGTACATAAATTTATTTTATTTATGCAATTATGATTGCACCTAATTAAAATTTTAATTACAATATATTCTTTTTTTAAGTTGAAATGAATTTTGAATTAAATTAGACATATTGAAGCGTTAAACATTATTGTCATTACGGTTTTCTTACAAAATTACGCGATATCGTAACCTAAGGAAAGATTATAAATATTCCTTGCAATTTCGAAGAACCGCATTCTCATGGTAAGTCAGAGTGTAGCTTTTGCCATATCTTATGTATACAAACAGGCAAAGGGTTATAAGGAGTCAAATAAAAAAGAGAATTTTAAAAAGTTATATTTACAGTGGATTCGGATCTGTATTGTAAGCGACCACGCTCGCACATGAGCTCCCCCCCCCCCCCCCCCCAGTTCATTGGGTTGTGATCGAAGTTTTGCGTTTGTTCGTTCATGTTTGATCTAGGTTGTTTTTTGAGTCCTAGACTCAAAAGCTGTTCGACCGTGCAGCAACCCATCGTTCGCTGACAAGTCTATCAGTTATATATGTGTTGCGCTGAAATGTTTAGTCCCATTTTTCTTGGAATTTTCTGGATAGTGTGTTTCAGAACTTCTGTGAGTGGACAGCCTTGAGGTATGCTATTATCCTGCTGACTGTCATCCCGAACTGTTTGCCAAGGCGTCCTTCGCCGCAGATGAGCAAACCACACTGGCCGTCCGTCATGGCAGAGAACGCGGCCTCTGCCATAATACTTTAAAATATACGTAACTCCTCAACCGATATGTGGAACGCCAGTACCACGCAACGAAAGAGAGAATTACGGCGAGTAAGAGGGTCAAAGCGCTCACTCCGTGTATAGTTTAGTGTTTGAATTATTCAGTATCAAACAATTTTAACGGTCCAAGCTTTAAACATGTGTTACTAAATAACCACTGGACCTGATTTTGTAAACAAAGTGATAATGGATAGGGATCACAGAGATCTATCGAATTTTCCGGAGTCTGGTTTGTCGCAGCTCTCCACCCTGCTCTATCGTGAGCAAGCCTCTTACGTCCTTATAAGAACGGCAACCTGCATCTATTTGAACCTGCTTACTGAATTCGTCTCTTGGACTGCCTCTGCCATTTTTAACCAACACATTTCCCACCAACGCTAAATTCACTAAACTCCACTATATCTAACCCTAACCTTTCCATTTCCCTTTCAAAATTTTCGAAGTTCGCTACCACATTAAGGGATCTAACGTTCCACACTCCGATCCGTACAATGTCAGTGTTGTTTTTCCTGATGACATCCACTTGAGTAGTCCCCACACAGAGATCGGATTGAAGAACTATTTTAACTCGAGAATATTTTACCTGAGAGGATGCCAACATCATATACAGGGTGTATATAAAGTCCAGGAACACTTTCAATTATGTATTGCAAAACAACCAAACATTGTACAAGTATAATACATATGTTATTTTGAAGAGAGACCCTTCATTTTAGTTAAAGTAAATGAACAAACGCATTTTAGTTTTAATACGTGCTTTTTCTCTCGTCTTACACACGCATGTTGGACGGGGAGGGGGGGATACGCTTCATCGATGTGTCGCAGATGGCAGCACAGTCGCGCGCAGTGTAACCAGGGCAGCAGAACAGGTGAGGAGGTAGTTTCCAGAGTTAAGCAGCTAAATCCGTACCTCTCCATCTGCGCCGCGCTGCAACCGTCTTTACCGTGACTGGTTATATCTTCACCCTTCGTCTTTCAGGAACTTGAGAGTTTTAAATGCATATGTAGCCAAGTGACAATTCTACGCAAACAATGAAGTCTTTAGTGATTTTTCTTTCTCCGTTTTAACTGTTACATGAGTATAATCTCAGCTTCACGTCTCAGCCTTCAAAAATGTTATTGTCTTGATCCTCAGACCGGAAACTGGTGCAAGCCTCTTCATTTCCGAACAACTGCTGCAAACTAATTCCTTTTCATCCTCCTTACTTTACATACTTATTGGTCTCCCCCTAAAGTACTAAATCTGTAAAATTTTCATTACGTAGTTGTGGTGACGAGAGAAGCACATGATTAGCATTTTAACGCAAACGCAGTGCCCTATCTGTGGCCTATAGACAATGAAACGTTCCATTCCGTTCAATGTCAGTGTCGTCTTACCTGATGACGACATCCACTTGAGTAGTCCCCGTCCAGAGATCTGAATGAAAACTATTTTACCTCCGGAATATTTTACCTCAGAGGATGCCAATAACATATTCAGGGTGTATATAAAGCACAGGAACTCTTTCAATTATTTATTTCACTAGAACCAAACGTTGTACAAACATAATCTATATCTCATTTTGTAGAGAAACCCCGAAAACGGCAAAGCGTAGTTTGGTAATCTGCCAATAGTCAGCGCTAGTCGCTAACACGGCACGTTCAGGTGCTACACCGGTCATGGAGCGGCCCCTGACGGCAGGCAACACTCATTGCACAGTGGTGTACCGGGAAACACACTCAACAGGCTGCAGCAGGTCCAAGGAGGAATATCCAGTGACTCTGTTCTCGGCGAAATACAACGGCCCATACTGATTTCGACGTGACATGGTACAAAAAACACGCTCAAATTCAATGCATTTGTGTGAATGCTTTGTACCCCAGGTTCGACAATTATGCCTGTTCACTTTCCCATTAAGTGATCAACAATGCCACCCCCATCATAATTCAATTGTTGCAACTGCGGTCAAAACTAAAAACGATTGCCTTTGTTGTCGTCATTGAGCTTCTGTACTAGCATCAATTTGAATGGTTTAATAGGCAACTTCTGTCGCAGGACTTTACGTAATGTGATTGGAGCCATTTCGAGTTCACAGGACGCACGACGCACCGATTTATTTGGACTGCTTATGAATGTCTCTCTTATGCGCTCCGCATTCACTTCCCTCACACTGGGACGTCTGGTTCTCTTTGACGGGCACGAATTTTTTCTGCCAGTGGTAAATGGCACTTCTTGTTGGTGACTTCTTACCGTACATGAAGATGCGTTGAAAGTCTGTAGCACACTTGTGTTTGTCGAACACCAACACACACTAAAACTCGCTCCGCACCTGAACCCGACATGTTTGGGCTTAGCGCTAACTATCGGGAAATTACCAAACTACACTGTGGCAGTATACATGAAAGAAAACTTGAAGAGTTTCTAATCATAATGACATATGTGTGATATCTGTACAATGTTTGGTTATTGTTTAATAAATAATTGAAAGTTTTCCCGGACTTGATGTACAGCCTGTATTCATAGAATAGAGCTGCATATCCACGGGGAAACTAATAATTGTAGTTTCTCCTTGCTTTCAGCCGTTCGCAGTAACTGTACGGCAAAGAAACATTAGCTGACGTTGCAAGTCCAGCTCAGTCAACATCGAGACTAGCCCCTGCAACTACTGAAAACGCTGCTGCCCGTCTTCAGGAACCAACGATTTGTCTGGCCTCTCCACATATACCACTCCCTTGTGGTTGCACCTATAATATGGCTGCCTGTATCGTTGAGGCATGCAAGTCACCCCACCTTCGGAATGTCTGTGGTTCATAGCAGTTAATACCGATAGTTTGGGTAAAGGCTGTTTTACATGAAGTTTTTACTTAGTGATCTCGATGTACTGCCACGGAGACTTCCTTACAGCCACATTTGTAATCATTAAATGAGTTTTTTCCGTGTCCTATTCTTTACCCATGGTTGTTTATTGTGGGACGGAATATTCCACCAGGCACAAATTGTATCAAATTATCAGTAGTCCCTGTGAGAAACGGTGCTTGCATACAGAAGTATGCGTACAGTATTAGTTGACTGTTTCGTTAACGTTATTGATTTAAATTTCCTGTGAGGACAATGAAAGAAAACTTTCTTAATGAACGTTAAGCAAGAAATAAAAAAAAAAGTATACATTGCGTTCTACACTTAGCCCTTGCAAGCACAGTAGTTTCGATGTAATACTGAGAGACAAAAAAAAGCTTTTATTTTTAATTTTATGCTGTCAACATTCATAATATTTTAGCTTAAATTTAGACAAACTTCAGTTATACATTTTAATAGCAAGAATGTCGAGTTATTAATATTCACAATCCTTAAAGTAAAAAAACCGTGGTGCACGCTGTAGCCTATCGTGTCCGATTCTAGGCTATTTCCCAGTTCGATAAATCTCCAATGTCCTATACAATACATCAATTTGTTCATCTCGTCTTCGTCTATACACACACACACACACACACACACACACACACACACACACACACACAGTTCTGATGTATATCTGACGGAATCTTAGTCAATAATAATAACCATAACAACTGCATATAAAACAAATGATAATGAATCACAGATGTATAGTCTTCTTTCTTCCTTGGCACTATGCCGTTCCTTTATTCTGTACAAGTGAGGACCTATTCCCACGCCAAAACCAGCGGAAATAAATTCCGTCTGGCAGTATTTGCTCACAACGTACCACACCCCTCATATAATAAACCATTTGAATATCTTAGGTCGCGATACGAATCAGTAGTGTACAACGTTACATTACAATGTGACTACAAGTTATTAAGCAAAAGAATTAAGTTGCCATTGATAATATAATATACTGCAATATAAATCATATTATATACGAGTCATATCAATTATTGTATGAGTTTGTGACCCATAAGTTAAGTCCCATAAGCTTAACAAACATTTGAACATTTTGAACATTTGTGACCCATAAATCGCTTCGTCTTCATGTGTTCTTCGTCTTCATGACGTCCATTTGCGTTTACAATAAAATACGAGGGTTGGAATTTAGATGGTGGCAAGACAGCTGTGGAGACACTATGTCGCTAATTGTCGCTATTGTCGCTAATAGCACACGTTGTTGACATACCTACCTTACCTCCGAAAAGGAACATCAATGTTGTACCGAGGGCTATCTTCAGACTTGCTTTCGAGCATTTTATTACAGAGAAACTGTGTAGATGTATCACTTCTGTAAGTCAGGCTTGGAAACTTAAGCTGTTAGATTACGTGCACCTACAAACTTGCGAATAAGTTTCAGGTGTTGTTGATAAATGAAAATCCCTTTTAATGTGTTCTTCCATTTGACTGCATGTCTGAATGAACATTGACTGAGTGGCAGACTGAAACAATTCAATAAATTGCTGGTACAGCTACAACGTAAAACTAGCCTACAATAGAGTCTGGCTAAGTTCGTTTCAGTTGTAGAAAGTGTGTGTATCGTGCTAGTGTTCCTGATCGAAAGCACACAAAAAAGAAAAAAAAATGCTAATCTCTTGAAAGTTAAACAAAATAAAATTCAAATTCAAAATTCAATTTTCTGGAATTGTGTTGTCCCTGGCAATTACTGAATGTTATAAAACAAAAATAAACTAATAGTGTATATGTTGATTGCCAGATAAATTTTCATAATTAAATTCCATTTGAATGCTGGCTGTTGAAACTATTTGCATTTCTGTTGGTGCTGACATTTAGTGAATCTTATGAAACTGAAAGACTTTTCTGTATATGAAATAATCATATGATAACATATTTTCATAATTAAATTTCATTAGATTACTAGAATGAAATCTGATGAAGAGGCTGCAGCTGCGACACCGCTAAGATAATTTAAGGCTACAATTAATATTCTTTCTGGAAAACAATGCAAGCTGCCAACATGGATTTTGTCAGACATAAATTTACGTGAGCAGGTAGAAAGTTTCTTTTACGATTTTCTGTGTTTTTTACTGAACTTACATGAACGTTAACAAAAGGTAATACCCTGTTTTCAAATCACTGATTGACATTACTGGAACAACTTGAATGAAATATGTCACTTGATTTCTTTCGTGATCCCACAACCATTTTGACATAAGAAAAGGAAGTTAAACCATTTCAAGAAAAAAGACTGATCATGAGGAAAGAAATATTATGTTAGGAAAATACTCTGACTACGACTGAGAAGAACCTATACTTTCCGCAAATTAATTATGAAAATTTCATACCACTATTCCATTTACTTTTTCATCTCGCAATCGTTGCATCACGATCGTCATCAATCATTTTCCTCTCATGGAGTTAAAATGTTTGTAAGTCAACACATTAATCACAGCCGTTACTGGACAGCAACTGCAGCAAATAGCGCCAGCCTAGCGCCGCAAAACCAGTCTCTCAGACAGACATTTCAGTAGCAACCTAACCAGCGTTTATGCTGTGCACCGATCGGATACCTATCACAAGAACATAGACCTAGTGACACCACGCACAGGGCTACATTATGCGAATGTTTTGTGAAACAAGTGCATGAAGGTGAATGGATCCTTACAGCATTGTGTTTTCAGACGACGCCTTCTTCCATTTACACGGGTAAGTCAATTTTCAAAACAGTGCTCACTGTAGAGGCGAAAGACCTATTCAGCTTCATGACGAACCCCAACTCGATCAAGAAATAGGATTGCGGTGCTCAGTTAGTGGAGACAAAATAATAGGACCATTTTTAGTGATACTTTTTTAACAAAGAAAGGTAGACGAACAACCGTTTTTAATTAATTTAGGGAAAGAGAATGAAGAATCGCAAATGTTTCCTTGCACACAACTCGCAATTTGTTCCACGACAGAGTCATTAGCACGCTCGAAGTTCCGTTTTAGCCCTGTATGATTTCTGTTCGTGGGGAGTACTAAAGAATAAAGTGTACACAAATAATCCGCACGGTGCAGGAGCTCAGGGATAACATCCACGATTCAATTAATTCAGTTTCACGCAGAAAATTACGTTTTGTGATGAACAATTTCTTGAGTAGATCCAAGAAAAGCATGGGAAACAATGGCAGACATTTCCAGTATCACTTTACATGACATGGGTTGGTACAAAATTTATTTGGACGCATTTAAAATGCAGTATCACTCGTTCAGTTTACAATTACCGACGGCAGAACGCGGAACTGAAACTTTTTTACGCTCAGATGGGGCCGAAGGAGTCCGACAATACTCTACAGTACACGAATATTTAACATCTCTCTTAATATCTCTTGAAACACTGTGAGACATATTTTTTTTATTTTTATTTATTTATTTTTTATTTTTTTTATTTATTTTTTTTTTTTTTTTTAGCGGCGGGAAAACATATTTAACAGGTGAAACGGTACCTCGAGAATAGGGGTAAAATGGAATAATTGCTATAACGTAGAGATCAGGGATGAGATTATAATGATTTTCGTTCTGAAAGTATGTTGTGATAAAAGACGACAGTAGGCCTAGGTATATCGGAGAGTGAGTGAAAATTAGGGGACCAACTATCCCGAAAGAGACCAATTTTTTGCTACAGTTAGTTTTCATGGAATCGAAATAGAATCTATTAAAACTTCAGATCGACGGCTAATTAAGAAACACATATTCTTTGTTTCTTTTCAATGTACGAATATTTGAGGCGTAAACAACCCTTCACTGTCGTGCTCATTTGATAATGCCCATGAAACATCTTGTGAATGTATATTTTTGAACGCTTTCATCTCTTTAACATAATGGCATTTGAAGTCGCTGAATCAGAATCTAAAATCAGATTTACAAAATTCAATAGGGCTGATCTACCAAAGCGGACAATATCTCGAAAAATGCGACATTCTAAATACTGTAAAATCTCCTTTTGAAACAATAGCGAATAAAAGTGTTGACATGTATATTGACCTCCACGCGCTACAACACAGGCTAACACATGTGGTTAAAATCGATAAAACGCGGCAATATAAGTGTTGTCTACCCCTCAAATATATTTATATTTAAAAATACGTGTTTCATAGGTACTCTTCGTTCTAAAATTTTAATAGATTCTACTTCGATTAAACGAAACCGAATTTTTGTAGCAAAACTTTGGTCTCTTTCGCTGTAATTGGCGTCGTAATTTAACTCCCCCCTCCAATATACTTAGGCCGATTTTTGTCTATTATCGAAAAATTATTTCATATTAAAAATCATTAAAATAGCTTCACTAACATCTAAATTATCGCATTTTTTCTATTTTAACCCCCTTTTGGAGGGACCGTTTCACCCCATAAATCTGAAAAGAAAACGTGTCCCTCAGCGTTTCATACATTATACCCAAATTCAAAAAATTCGGAGAATGACACTTCCAAGGGTTTTCTTTTGTGTTATTTTACTAGACAGTAAATTCAGCGCTCGCACCGAACACGCCGAGCCACCGAGTAGGTAATTTGGCTGTTTCAGGATCTGTAGGCCGTAGATATGGCATTGCGTTTGCGTTGAAATGCTCATCGTGTGGTTCTCTCGTCACCACAAATGCGTAGTGAAAATTTACCCTCATGTCGGTATTTCCTTAAGATTGTCGCATTTATGTTGGTCAGAAATGTGTAGATGTATCAGAAACCATTTTGAATCTTTTTCTTTGAAATGTTGTCTCGTATGTAAGTCAAAGATAGGGCGATAAGGAGTTCAGACAACAAAGAATTCAAGCATTTGGAAACGTGGTGCATGATAAGATTGTCGAATATATTACAGTTAGACGATGTAACTAACGAGAAGGTGCCAATCATAGTTAGAGAGAAAATTGTGACATATCTTAAAAGAAGGAATCGGTTTGTAAGACACATAATGAAACGTCAAGAGGTCACAGATTGAGTACTGTAGGGGGAGACCAAGAGGTGTGTAAAGTTTTTTGTACCAGTTTTCGGTCCGAGGACCAAGACAATAACATTTTTGAAGGCTGAGACGTGTAGCTGAGATTCTACTCATTTAACAATTAAGATACTGTAAAAACGGAAAAAGAAAAACCACTAAAGACTTCATTATTTGTGTAGACTTGTCGCTTGGCAACATATGCATTTAAAACGCTGACGTTCCTCAAAGACAGAGTGAAGATACAACCAGTTACGGTAAAGACGTATGCAGCGCGGCGCAGATGGAGAGGAACGGTTTTAGTTGCGAACTCTGAAAACTACCTCCTCACCTGTTCTGCTGCCCTGGTTACACTGCGCTCGACAGTGCTGCCATCTGCGACAGATCGATGGAGCGTGTCCCCCCCCCCATTCCCAAATGCGTCTGTTGGACGAGAAGAAACGCGCGCATTAAAAAGAAAAAGCCTTTATTCATTTACTTTAACTAAACTGAAGATACAGAGCCGCGGTGGAGCAGCCGAGCGGTCTAAGGCGCCTCGCTGCAGAACGCGCGATTGCTCGTCGTAGGAGGTTCGAGTTCTCCCTCGGGCATGAGTATGTGAGTTGACCTTAGGTTAGTTTACCTTAGTTTAAGTAGTCTCTAAGCTACGCACTGATGACCACGCAGTTTAGTCCTATAGATTTACAAACATTTGAACAAAAAAAAAAAAAAAATGGAGATGCAGAGCGTATTCTACACTGACTGTACTGTAACGTATTGTGGTGACCTATGTGGAATGATTTTTTTTTTTTTTTTTTTTTTTTTTTTTTTTTTTTTTTTTGCCTATCTTCGTTTCATTCTAGTGCTATATTGCTCGCGCATCTTCCTCAGAGAACAACATGTTCCGGCGCCCCCTGCAGCTGTGGCGCTGCGTATTTTTTTTACACATCACTGTTTTCCTGCATGTTTTCGTTTTCGAATTTCTATTGTAAGCCCATCTTTGGGGCTCTGGATTGCTCTGTTCGTTCTAGATGTTCCTTCGAGTATTATGTTCAACTTCGTGATTTACTGAAAATAAAAATTCTGTTATTTTCTTACGTTTTCATAAGAAATTATGAGTCATCACGGTGTTACAATACGGTTTTAAATATGTTCAGTGTTTGAGACAGACTTTCTGATAGGGAGGAAGGAACTGTAATTCTGTAATATTTACATAAGTAAAATTTAATACGAGTAGTAACACTACTGGTAGTAGCAATAATACCATTGACAACAATACATTGCGACATTGAAGAGGTAACTATTCTTTTAAATTTAAATATTAACAACTGTCCACTCAACAGAGTTAAATTGCCATTTGCCTCTGAGGTGATACATTTTCTGGAGCAACTTCCGAAAACGTCAGTTAGTCAAATGATATCTTTGCTTATAAACTGCTCGTTCTGCACCATGCATAGACAGTGTTCCGCGTTCTTTTCTGAGTAGTAACACTACCCACTAAACTCCTTCAGAAAACAGGCAACTTTTATATATTTTCTATACTAGTCAGTGAGTTATGTACAGCAGTATCGGGAAATAACTCAGGCATTATCATGCCTGTCTATTAGGCAGATTGTCAGCGTTCGATCCTACTTGCTGGTAGCATTTTACTTTTATAATTTGTTCTAAAAATTAAAAGTACAACTTGTGTTCTAGTTTGTAAACAATCATTTCGAACACGACAATTCCAAAAGGTTTTTGCCTCATCACTTGTAGTACCGTGGAGTTATGTGCAAAATTTGGATGAGAAGCTATGAACTATTGTGCGTGTAAGCCAGTCTATTTAGCTATTATTTTGCACAAATCATCATCCACAATACACTCAAATCATCACGTCATATTGTTTCAGAGGCATAACTGTACCAGTACTACCATTGAAAAATTATTGATTACGAATGGAACTAGCATGCGCAAATGCAATACGTACCGTCTACTGCAGTAATATCTCGTCTATAGTTATTTCTGAATCGAAGTCACTTTCACTAGCCGCAATATCCGCCTCTTGAAAACTTTCAGAACTGTCACTGAAATTATCGTCACTTTCTAAAAGCGATGCTCTGTCTCTCACAAGGAAAGTACTTGGTCTCGAACAAACAGAAGTATACCAAAATCGTGTGAGAGATAATGTAGAGGTCCCTTATTGCACTAGCGATAATCCCGCACCTCCAAAACTTTGCAGTCGCCCATTATAGGCCTCTGCGTGTGGCACGCCGTATTGCACGTTCAGCTGCCGGTACGCCAGTCGGGACCACTAGGAACAGTGCGGTGTGCCTCTGAAGTTGCACTTTGTGACGTTATTTGTCACGTTATTTGTATAGTGAAGCGTCAGATGGGTCGGCAATTGGTAATTAATCCTGCTAATGTATTGCGATTGGTTGAGATGAAATTCCGAAGAACCCTTCTTCGTGAAAATGGTATTGGTGTAGAAGACGAATCATTCGCATGTTTTCTGGTATCTATTATAGTGCTGAAATATGAGCATAGATTACAAACACTGTAATAGATACCAGGTAACAGGCGAATGATTCATCTTCTACACCAATACCATGTTCATGAAGAAGGTTCCTTCGTAACTTCATCTAAACCAGTCACACTATATTAGCAGGATTTTGTGCCAATCGCTGTTCTATCCGACGTTTCACTACACAAATAACGTTACAAAACGCAACTTTAGAGGCACACTGCAAACGTCCCTATTGGTGTATCGGCAGGTCAATGTGCAATGCGACATGGCACACGCAGAGGCCTCTAATGGGCGACTGCAGAGTTTTGCAGATGCGGGAGTGTCGCTAGTGCAATAAGGGACCTACACATTATCACTCGCACGATTTTCAGGTATTTATATTTGTTCGAGCTCAAGTACTTTGCTTGTCAGTCTAATAAGCGTCTTGTTTTCGCCATTGCAAAAGATCACTCAATAACATGGCTGCTTCACTGGGCGCAATCTGGCCTACAGCAAACTGTGATAATTCGCCCAGAATACATTATTTTGCTGTGTAGCGGACGAAACACACCTAATAGCACAGTTGCAATGTCAGGGCTAACTCTTGTCATTCCCACAAGCTATAATCCACAGAACGCGGCGGACTGATATATCCGTCATTTGCAGTTAAATGGTTAATTACCCACCCGACATCTCTCATTATTCTGGGTTTATATTGTAAGACCATCTTTGGGATCCTAGATTGTTCTGTTCGTTCTAGATGTGCCTACAAGTATTATGTGCTACTTCGTGATTTACTGAAAAAGAAAAATTCGGATATAGTCTTATGATTTCATTAGAAATTGTGTGTTTGTATATATATTCAGTGTTGGAATACTTACACGATACACACAATTTATACACCTCAAACGAACTTAGCCACACTCTACTGTAGGACAGTTTTATTGTGTAGCTGTACCAGCAGTTTATTTAATTGTTTCAGTCTGCCAGTCAGTCAATGTTCATTCAGACATGCAGTCAAAGGAAAGAACACATTAAAAGGCGTTTTAATTTAGCAACAACACCTGAAATGTATTGGCAGGTGATACATCTACACAGTTTCTCTGTAATAAAATGCTCGAAACCAAGTCTGTAGATAGCCTTCGGTACAAAATTGATGTTCCTTTTCGGAGGTAAGATAGGTATGTCAACAACGTGTGCTATTAGCGACAATAGTAGATTCCATTACATAGTGTCTCCACAGCAGTGTTGCCACTAATTTCCAACCCTTGTATTTCAGTTGTTAACCCAAATAGACGTCACATATGAAAAACATATGAAGACAATGCGACTTATGTGTCACAAACTCATACAATAATTTATATTACTCGTATGTAATATGATTTATATTGCAGTATATTATATTATCAATGGCAATTTAATTCTTTTGCTTAATAACTTGTAGTCACATAGTAGTGACACACTGTACACTACTGGTTCCTATATTGTCACAAGATAATCAAATGGTTTATTATATAAGGGGTGTGGCACTTTGTGAGCAAATACTGCCAAACGGAATTTCTTTCCGCAGGTTTTGGCGTGGGAATAGGAGCTCAGTTGTACAGAATAAAGGGACTGCATAGGGCCAAGGAAGAAAGAAGACTATACATCTGTGATTCATTATGATTTGTCTTATATGCAGTTGTTATGGTAATTATTATTGACTAAGATTCCGTCAGATATACACCAGAACTGTTCATATCCCTTTAATGCATTCAATATGAAATGAATAAATTTCTGTCTGATGTGAAAAAAGTTAGTACTTTATCAGTAGAATTGAGAACTTAATTTCCCGGTGTTCTAATGGTTATATGGCGATATCTTCGGAGAAGAATCTCATTTACAAAAATTTTTCCCTTTAACACAAGGCACGGACTAGCCGGACTTGAAGGAACCAATAAACTTCAGTATATTCACATTCGATAATTAATCACTGGGAAGAATATTGTACTGTCAGAACATAGAATAAATACACGGTAACAGTACAATATATTTACCTGGCAGAAAGTACGACAGGTGTAGTAGAAATAGGAAACAGCTATTGTATAGGACATTGGAGATTTATCTAACTGGGAAACAGCCTAGAATCGGACACGATAGGCTACAATGTGCACCACGCTATTTTTACTTTAATGATTGTTAATATTAAGAACTCCCCTTTGTCGCTATTAAAATGTATAATTGATGTTTGTCTAAATTTAACCTAAAATATTATGAATGTTGACAGCAAAAAATTAACAATTAAATCTTGTTTGTCTCTTAGTCTTGCAAGGAAACTACTGTGCTGGCGAGAGCTAAGTGTAGATCGAAAAGTATACGTTATTTTATTTTTTATTTTTTGCATAACGTTCATTAAGAAATGTTTTCTTTCATTGTCCTCACAGGAAGCTTAAATCAATAACGGTAACGAAACAGTGAAGTAATACTTGTACTCCATTGTGGTACAATGTTAACAGTTGTCATTAACATTCTGTATGCAAACATCATTTCTCACAGTGAGTATTGATAATTTGATACAATTTGTGCCTGGTGGAATATTCCGTCCCATAATAAACAACCGTGGGAATAAAGAATAGGAGACGCAAAAAACTCATTTAATGATTACAAATGGGGCTGTAAGGAAGTCTCTGTTGCAGTATATTGACATCACTCAGTAAGAACTGCAAGCAAAACAGCTTTTACCCTAACTATCGATACTAACTGCTATGAACCACAGACATTGCCGAGGTGGGATGACTTGCAAGCCTCACCGATGCAGGCAGCCTTATTGTAGGTGCAACCACAAGGGAGTGGTATTTGTGTAGAGGCCAGACAAATGGGCAGCTGCCTTTTTAGTAGTTGCAGGGGCTACAGTCTGGATGATTGTCTGAGCTGGCCTTGTAACGTCAGCTAATGTTTCTTTGCCATACAGGTACTACGAACGGCTGAAAGCAAGGGGAAACTACAATTATTACTTTTGTGTGGATATGCAGCTCTAGTTCAGGTCACCCCCTAGGGCATTATGGGTTATTATGCAGTCATTCCCCTGAACAAGTGTTCGAAGTTTGTAACGGGAATTTCTGAAGGGAAGAGTTATTATCACAAATCTGGAAAATATCTTGATCGATTTAGTTCGAATTTTTACATGATACTTTACAGAATATTAAATCAGAAATAGATGTAGAGATAAGAGGAAGGAGTTCATGCACAGTGACGTGAGGGGTGGAGTATACGAACGTTGAGAAAGGGGGAGGGGACAGGTGAGGAAATGGGTGGAAACATAGGTGTCCTTGAGCTCGTTGAATTCTGGCTTGGTTGTACATGTTTTTTCATTCATAAAGAACGCGACAATGGCTAGAATGATTCTTCTGAAAGTAAAGGCAACAAGTGGAAGAGCAGTTGTCGTCAGCGCACAGAAACTCCCGGTCGGCTTGTCTCCCTCGCCGCGTCTATATGGCGGACACAGTACTACGCTTCAGTATATATTTTTAGCAGTACGATATGATTTGCACTTTCACCTCCGTCGTAAAGTGGTAATCAACTGACGCCGCCCCACGGCCCAGCAATGTGCTTTCTCTAGACAGGGCTTTAGCGAAGCACTCTCCAACGATCCAGCAGCGCCCCACTGCGTCGACGCCGAAACGCGTCGCCGCTCTTATACATGCCAAATGTGGACGTGTCGGCTACACTTTATCTGAGGCAATACATTGCTCTTTCAATATTCTAGATCTTCTCCGGATAAAATACGACCATGCGATCTCACACTAATCCCTCCCGCCTTTTATCTGAAGCACGATGACCTATGTGGTGTCGCACAAGTCTGAAGTGCGCGCCACGTACGGCGCGGAGTTCTTACGACGTCAGCCATGAGCGCCCTCTGCTGCAATTCCGCTCGTGGCTACCACTGAACTGCATCGTTCACTTGGGATTAGAACAGGCACTAGGACTCATCAGTAGGCAGGCCTCTACGTAGTTAACCTATGTCTCAGCAGTACACTTAGTTGGCAGTCATGAACTTTGTAAAAGTATTATCCTATTTCTATTAAATATACGACTTGTTCTAATCTAGCTTAGTATTTCTAGTTTCTGCTGTCCCATTGGCTGGTCTCCTCCGTACCTGCAGACGCGTGCATCCTGTTTCCCTGTGTCGGTCTCTCTCTACTCGGCCACCGACACACAGGACAACCGGCGGAAAAGAGAAACAAAAGTGGCGACGAAGATGGGACACAAAATCCTAGTCTATAGTTCCTAGGCTCGAATGTGAAACAATTTTTAAAAGTGATCGAGAAATTAACGTATTCTTAGTACATAATTTTCTTGGAGCGTTCTGCCACGTTAAGTCGTCGACACACGGAGCGTGTGTCTGAACGTGTGCGATCAACTTGATGAGTCCAACGTGCGGCTCAACGTTCGCAAACGTTGCAGCTTGTGCATACGAGACGCGTGCCTCAACGAGCTACACGCGATCGCAGCGCGCTCCAGCGACAGTTGTCGGTCCTAAAATGACGAATTTAATGGAATGTAATTCCTGCTTTACCTCCATTCATACGCACATTTCCGCGCTTGTGCATATGTTCGTCATGTTATGTGATATAGGCCACCTAATTAACAACGAAATATCTACGAACATAAGACTCAGAAAAATTGCATGTTATGTCAATAAATGCAGCCCTTTACAAAATATTCATGACAAACTATGCGATTTACAATTATAATAGGGGTTCACATAAGAGAAATATTATTGTAACAGTCCCGCCTTTTAGGAAAACGTAAAACTCAATGTTACTAATCAGTAGTAATACCTTTAGATCGTGTAAAGTACAAGATGTGGACAATAAAGTGCAAATTTTACTGTAAGGTGTGAACAGTCCTGCTCATAAAACGAATCCAAGAAACTCACTCCTCAGAAAATGTTCAAATGTTTGTAAAGTATATGGGACTTAACTACGCGGTCATCAGTCCCTAAACTTACAAACTACTTATGAACTACTTACAAACTAGGACGGCACAAATATCCATGCCCGACGGGGGATTCGAACCCCCGACCGTAGTGGCCGTGCAGACCGTGACTGAAGCGCCTCAGCCGGCCGCGGTGGCCGAGGTAACTGAGGCGCTTCAGTCACGGTCAGCACGGCCACTACGGTCGGGGGTTCGAATCCCCCCTCGGGCATGGATATTTGTGCCGTCTTTAGTCTTAGCTAGTTCATAAGTAGTTTGTAAGCTTAGGGACTGATAACCCCGTAGTTAAGTCCCATAAGTTGTACAAACATTTGAACTTTGAACTTTGAAGCGCCTCAGTCCCCGCGGCTAACGCGGCCGGCCACTGCTCAGAGGATGCACACTTATGTTTACAATGCTTCGAATATAGTACAGCATACTTCTATGAAATTAATAAGAAAGTCTTTGAGCCTATCAGAAAACCCGAATATGACACAAAAATTATTCACCTAGAGTGAGTCCTGAACCAGCGCCGCAGCATATCTTCTCTCCCACATTCTACAACTATATAACCTGCACTGCGCTAACCGACATTACTTCTTGTATCTGACGTAGGTTTTAGACGTATTGTATAGCCTCCCTCTAGATATGTCAATTACTGATACTTACAACAAATCATATTAAGAACAGTTCGGTTTGACGGATCTTCAGCGCGCCGTAGCCTTGAAACGGCAGATTTCTGTAATGCGGGAAATTTTTAACCACGTGTAAGACGTTTCCAGTCATTTATTGCCGGCCGCGGTGGCCGAGGGAACTGAGGCGCTCCAGTCACGGTCTGCACGGCCACTACGGTCGGGGGTTCGAATCCCCCCTCGAGCATGGATATGTGTGGATAAGCTAGTTGATATGTAGTTTGTAAGTTTAGATACTGATGACCCCGTATTAAGTCTTATAAGCTTAACAAACTTCGAACTTAGTCATTTATTCCAACAAATATGTTCAAATGTTCAAATGTTTGTATAGTCTATGGGACTTAACTACGGGGTCATTAGTCCCTAAACTTACAAACTACTTATGAACTACTTACGAACTAGGACGGCACAAATATCCATGCCCGAGGGGGGATTCGAACCTCCGACCGTAGTGGCCGTGCAGACCGTGAATGGAGCGCCTTAGTACCCTCGGCTACCGCGGCCGGCCAACAAATATGCCTAGTACCTATAATGACCGGTTTTCCAGAGATTATCAATTTACTAAGTTACTTGACCTTTCTTTGAAATGACATACATTCATAAGACCTAAGTTATATATTCCAAACCCATCAAATACGAGCTTCTGGCGTCTTCATCTCTCTACCGAAAAGAGCTGCCCCCCTTCCCCCGGACCACCACGTGGTGTGATGTCGGCGGCGTTCTCCCACCTTATTGGCGATTGTTCAGACGCACTTTGAGAATTTTTGGCACGCTTGATACTGCCCCACACGTCGAGAAAGCCTCGCCAACGTGTGGTTCACAGGTTGTCACGTCAGAATCTCATTCAGATACACGATTCGTGTGCCGACGGCTTAAAGCGCAGGGCAGGGGGATTGCGTGAAAATGTATGGTCATTGGTCTTGGTGTTTTTCTCGAACAATTTATTTCACGGTCGCAATCGATAATAACCATACAAGACATGAACTAACTTTTCTGCAGGAATAAATAAATATCATTACCGTTCTGCCCAGTATCCGGCCGTACTCGATATCCTCGATTTTTTCTGTCTTGCTTCAGCTTTCGATGCTGATTTATCTAACATAAGAATAACGGTATCTTTTTTCTTACTGAATAAAGATAAATGTGCCGGCCGAGGGGACTGAGGCGCTCCAGTCACGGTTTGCACGGCCACTACGGTCGGGGGCTCGAATCCCCCCTCGGGCATGGATGTATTTGCCGTCCTTAGTATTAGTTAGTTCATAAGTATTTTGTAAGTTTAGGGACTGATGACCCCATAGTTAAGTCCCATAAGCTATAGAAACATTTGAACATTTTGAAAGATAAACGTATGTTCTCCTTGTAAGTACTCGGCCATCTCTCGTAGTACATACGTAGACAGACAGCAACAGCACAGAGGTTTTTTTCCCTCTAAGCTACAAAACCTTAAGCAATCTGATATCTGAGTAGCTACTTCTTGTAAGTGATGGATGTTTCTATATATGGTTTGAACATAAGAAGATCATGCGCAAGGACGATTGAGGTTCGTTCGTGTGTCTAGGACGTCTTGGAGTGAAGACAACGTCTCAGTCAGCGCTCGTGATACCAGGACTGCAGCGATGCGCAGGAGGTAGCGGACTGCAGTCTGCTGTGGAGTGCACCTCCTCACTCGTTCTGATGTCCTGGCAACGTGGCGCCTTCCTGTGTCGCTTACCCCCATCTATCTCCCGTTATTATTAATTTATTAAATATTATTATTAAATATTATTTATTAATTATATCTTCAATAGGCAGTTTGTGTTCTGGGGCAGGAAACAATACAGTAGGCCAGACATGAAAAAAATAGAATAAAGACGGTGTGTGTTAAATATACTCGCGGGCCAGCATTCTGTATGTGCATATCATTTCTCGTAATTGTTTTTTTTGTCATGAGAGGAAGGTAGTAAACCTTCTTCGTAATACACACTATTTCTGATTATAAGTAATTCTTGGTGACCACATAACCAACTTTTCGCTCTGAACCAACTGTGCTCATCGCCAGGCGCATACACTATTGATTGGTAGAGCAGTACACAGTCGCCACCCGAGATGGCAGCACCGTCAACTTGACGCTTATCGACCATGCCGCGCCCGACACAGACGACGCCTTACAGCAGGGACGCCCTAAGCTCACTCAAATAGCATCTGACGTGACGTCAAAATGACCCAACAGCTCAGCGCGAAGTACGCTTGTCGACTGCTATCGACTCTCGCAGAAGTGGTCGAATCTGGCCTCCGTGAGTGAGGGTAGCGCATTGGTTTCTTGAGTCACTGCGCCCAGTTTCGCCGACCTTCTACACCACCTGCAAAGTTTAATCCAGAACGGAGTTTCCGAGCCCTGAAGGTCCCATTCTGAGACAGTTCGAAGCAATAGTATAATAAAAAGCCACCAGATGGTGCGAGCTGATGGATCGAGCAGATGCCGAAATATCCCGAACTGTGACGAAAGTTGTTCGAGCTGTGTTCCTCCTACCCAGCCGGCACCCCCTATCTTCTGACCCAACACTACTTTAAAGTTAATTAAATAACATCAACGAACTCTTTAGTTTTCGTTCACGTTCTTCCAATACGCATTGAAATTCGAATTCTAGAAAACAGTGCTAAAAAGGAAAAAATCTTTCGACGTATGTGAACCTAGGGATCTCGAAAAACGCACTTAGGCACAGGGTAGCAGCAAACTATAGAAGGTAGCATACATGCCGCTACTGGTGGAGCCATGTGAGAATTTAGTATCAGTCGATGAAAACAGATGGAACTGCGATCGGCGTCGGCGTGCCACCTTCTGCATCTCGCTGCTTCCCTGTTAACAAGAGCGAGTTTGTGGCCTTCGTCTTCAGACCTCGAGGGAAGCTGCAAGGGTGCCCCAGCCCCAACGGCCACAGATCCTGCTGGCCACTCTATCAGAGCACGGAAGTCGAAAGTGTTGCAGTTACTTATTTTTCCATTGCCGGCGTCAGAAATCAAAGAGAGCAGCGTCCAGCAGATGGCGCGCTCGCAGCTACACTGAAGAGCTCACCTCTTGCTACACGCTGCTACCCTGTCAGCAAATGCTATTCTCCAGCTTTGTCTTCTATGAGCGACGCTGGGAAGTTTTTCTATTAATTACATTCCAAGCAGCACGAGCGGTATCCGACTAGGAGGGTTAGGAAAATAGATTCTAACCTTGGAAGCCAAAGCGAATGAAAGAACATCTCTGGTGCCAAGTGAGCGGGCTGGCCATTGAAATATAGTAACGGCGACCGACGGTAGATGGCGCGCGAGTCAACATGCTGTCTCTAGATACCACATCCTGCTCCATTCTGCTCTCATAGGTACACTGCGGCAATACGGTTGGCACGGTTGAAACGATCAACACGAACCGATAAGATAGTTTTTTTTATTTTATTTTTATCTGTTGCACATCTTTTCTACTTTCAGCTAATAGTGCACAAAGGTGCCAAATTTCCTTAAAATATCAGCAGAAATCTTATAATAAACACTTTGAAGTGTAAATCTTAATTTCGTTATTAATTACCAGTGCAGTCACTTGTTCACTGTTATGGTCTAGTGCAGCGGTTCCAATCTTTTTCGTAATGGGACCCACAATATTCCTTCAAAAATGTTCGTGAGCCAATACAATCATTACATCAGTTACAAAGCAATTAATAACAATATAAAAATTACATTAATCACATAAACGTAGGGCAAATTCTTCTTAGCTTAATAAGATATTAAAATGGCGAAGAGAACGTTATTGAAGAATGGGAACAGCATTTTGTTTAATAACAAATTTATTGTACACAATTTAAAAGCTAAGATTTGCAGTAGTCATTACTCTTGGCATTATTTGGAGCTTGTTAGTTTCATATAAAAAAATATTTCATATTTTTAGCTAAAACGTGTAGCCTTGCAACTGTAAGTAGTCGTGAAACTGATTAATTACTTCAAAGCTATACTTGGAAGTATTCGATACTGTCCCATTCTTGCGATCCAAAATGGGACAAACGTTTTTAGCCTTTGAAGAATGTTTTCAAAAAAGAATGACATAGTAGTGCCGTCAACAGCTGCTGCTCTCTGCATTGCTGTTTCTAACGGTTTTAGCAACCATTTCGTTTCCGTTTTTCTTCTCTGCAGAACTGAACAACAGCACTTATTAGAACTGCAAGTACTCTTTGATTACGTGTATTTGCGCGATGCCTATTTCAGCAGACATTGAGACAACGCAACTGCACTATGAGAGTAACGCGACTGTACAAGCTCGCATTAATTTGCAAATGGAAGGGTAGCAACGTGGTGGAAATGGAGTGTATATAATCAGCTCCTAAAATAATTTGCTATGTTACCAGCCAAAGAGAGAGAGAGGTCTTTACAGTTTAACTAACATGGGATTCTATGTGTAAAACCTGAACTAAACCAGCACTTTTCTTGTTCGTAGATTTTGGAGGCCTTCATAAGATTCCACTCGGTGGTGCCGCTGACCCGCTAAGCAGCGGGTCGCCTCATATGAACAATCGGCGACAGTAAAACCGCTTACAAAAACAGCAGCACACGTTCTCAGTGGCGGCATCACGCTGGCGACCCATGTCACGTTTACTTGCGCTTGGCAAATTGTAGTTAAGTTGTGGTTTATTACATGTGTACTATTTCAAATTTCTGGTACCGACCTGTTTGGAAAAAAAATATCTAAAAATGAAAACAATCAAAAATAATAAAATTAAAAGAAAATCTTTGGGAAGTGGTGCCTGGGGGGGGGGGTCCCATTAGCTCCCCCCCCCCCCCTCATGGCTGCGCCGTGGCGTTGGTCACCCTGTCACGTTCATTACTGCCGGCGCAGTACCAAATCATAGTAATAATGAGTTTTAATAATAGTCGTGTATTGTTTGTAATTTCCAATGCCAGCATATTCCAGTGAGAGAAAAAGATTTCCTCGCAATAGTAATCAGGGGGAATTAAGCCCTGATATAGTCATTACCTTACCAGTAATTCAACTGAAAAAAATACATCAGAAATCCTCTGAACAAACACTATTCGAACGTATATAGGGTGTCCCAGCTATCTTGTCGACCCAAAATATCTATGGAACAATAACAGCTATTGGAAAACCGGTATCAATGTACGCCTGGGTCCCATGAATGTACATATTTGGAAACATTCTAAAACGAAAGCAAATGTGTTTTTTAACACAAACTTATGTTTTTTTTTAAATTGACACCCTATATTTTTTCTTCAGCAATCCACAGCATGACAAATCACATAAACAATGGAGTTGATCGCATCGCAATATTGCAATTACATCCCGAGATATTGCGACGCCAAGTTGACGCTTGAAATATGCGAAACGCGCAGCTAGCGCACGTCCTGAGACTCAGGCGGGAACCCCATGCTGCTCAGGACGTCCGCTAGCCGCGCGTTTCGCGCATTTCAAGCGTCAACTTCGCGTCGCAATATCTCGGGATGTAATTGGAATATTGCTATGCAATCAATGCCATTGTTTATGTGATTTGTCATGCTTTGCTGAAGAAAAAATATAGGGTGTCCATTAAAAAATATAAAAAAAACATAAGTTTGTGTTAAAAAACACATTTGCTTTTTGTTTTAGAATGTTTCCAAATATGTACATTCGTGGGCCCCAGCCGTGCATTGATACCGGTGAAAGTCGTTTTCCAATAGCTGTTATTTTTCCAGAGATATTTTGAGTGGACAAGATAGCTGGTACACCTTGTATATATTTCCAAACATTTCCTTCTGGGGTTGTTTTTGTGACCTTCTTGTATCCGTTTTTAGAATATTTCGCAAGTTGTATACTGTGTAACGAGTACTTTTTTTCTAAGAGTTTTTACAGCTTTTGACACTAGCACCCGGTTCCACTGAGTTGTTTTCTTTCGGTCGGCTCCCTTGCTCGCTCCCCGCATAGAGGGCGTCAGTGTAGCCAAAGTGAGCAGATGAGACCAGGCTAGCAGCGAAGTGTAAGAGATGGCAGCTTGCCAAAGCAGCCAAGAGAATTTGGTAGCACTGCCCGGTAGAGGCAGCTCCTATAGGAGGATGGTAGAGGACGGTTTGCGGTCCGAAACATAGTGCCAGCAGTCTGCAACAGATGGCGCGAACGTCGCAGCAGCCACTGCGCCATCTCTTCTATTGCTCTACTCGCCTAGTTGCACTGCGACTATGTACTTGCTTCACGTACGCGCACGTACTTAGTTCGCAGTCCGTAAGTTAGTTGCTGGCTGGCTACTTGCTTCCGAACGCGACCGGTGCTCGTCGAAATGTCACGATGTATTTACTGGCTGACCTGGTACGAAACACGCGTTTTGAGAGAGGCACGAAAATGGTAGACATTTTGAAACAGCTGTGAATTAGTAAAAGCGATGAAATGTGTATTTATTCTTTGGCATTACTGATTTCGAATATAGCGATTATCAGATGCTTTCCGTATATTTACGAGATCACTGACTGCTCGTCGATTTATTAGAATGCTATGCTGTAGACACGGATATCGTCTTTGACCTTTTTCTATAGACCTCCTTAATAATGTATTACTAAGTACAATTATGATACGATTTTAGTTCTATTGATCCTGCAATCTCATTTTATTTAATAAACATGAAATCTTCCGAGACGGGTTTATTGATAAAATTTTCTTGACGCACGTATCGCGTAAAATCTCCAAGAAAATCTTAGCTTTCTTCAATAACTGCCATTTTTACGCACGGAAAACACCATTCTGTCGAACAAGTAATGGAGATAGATGGAATACCTTTATGTTTCTACGAGATAATGGTGTCATATTCAATATTTCAGTTAAAAACACTCCGAATAGCATATAACAGATTTAAAAAAAAACGACCTAACACAGTTAGTTCTTTGTGGTGCACGGGTAATTTGCTGCAAGTTGCCGTGACACATTGAAGCATACAACAAATGGAAGACAATTTGGCTCGTACATGTGCTTCATTATCTTATGAAGGCAAGGAATAACGAAGGGATTTGAATATTTAAGCGTTTATAACGTAGGTTACCGTATTGTCATTCTAAGCTAAAAATCTTTAAACTCTTACACAATAGCTATTGCAGTAATTGCAGTGATTTGCACACAATAATTTTCTCTGTTAGTTTTCTGTAAAATGCCTTCCACTGGCGGAAAAATTCTCTGTCTAACGGTTGAATTACGTTCGTCATGCTGGGTGGAATCTGAAGTTTCTCTCCTTCTTTGTCAGGGTGAGCTCGAAATACAGCTTTTAATGAATCAGAACTTATATGACCTGACCACGAATCTAGAAGTAGAAGAGATTTGTTCCCGCAGAACGGAAGAAAAGCATGACGAATGAAAAGTATAACGTTATCATTTCCCATTTTTCCAGACTTCGTTGCGTCTACCACAAGATTGTCTGCGTAGAACATTGTTTGTTTGACACGTGGTCCTAAACGTCCAGTTGGTTCTTGAAGACACACATATAGTTTAGGCGGCAATGAACCATCCAGATTAATTATGGGCATTATAGTGTATGAATGGGTGAGTGCAGTCGTGGACTGCGCAATTGCCTCAATATGTTTTTCCCCTTGTAATGATAGTGTTCTTTTCACACGCATTTCTTTTTGAAAACCTAACTGATCTGCATTGTAAACGTAAGATTCACTAAAACTGGCGATCTTATTTTTTTCAATCGTAAGAAAAGCTTCTATCATTTCCATTTGTGTCACTTCATATTCCGACCCGTTTCTCGATACAAATTTTGTTATTTTTCGTGTCACAATTTTATGTGATTTTCTGAAGCGACTAATACAACTTTGAGAAGCTGTAAATTCTTTAGCGCCTATCACGTTGGCAATCTCTAACACCCAATCACGCAAAGTTGTGTTGCTGACACTCAATGACTCTCGTCTGGCATCGGTAAATTGCTCAAAAAGTCGCGCATTTAACTCCGTCGCAATTTCCAGTCGACTCTTACTTCGTCCAGCGACTTCCTTTTTTCATCTATACAATTCACGTTCAGAACGGACTAAGCGGTACCTATTTTGAACAGTACTGACACGTAGGCTTCTCGTACCACTTTCGTTCAACCAATACTTCACCGCTTTTTCTTTGTCTGATAATGTAATTGTAGTTGCGGGTGTTGCTTTCGGAGATAATTCATGATGAGTCGAAGAGTCTTCATGCGTGCAACTTTCTTCCGTTTCTTCGCCGTCTGTAGATTCACAGTCTGCAATATCGAGTATTTCAGTCGTTTCTAGCCACATGTCTGCACTATTCACATTCTCGTCTAGTAGTTTTACTACCATGTCGAACATCACGTAGTCACGTGTGTTTTCTGTTGATTTCTTCGTTTGGCGTCTGTAGTATATCTCCATGGCAAGCAGCAAAACATTTACAGGGTTTGCCATCACCTGTGAGGGGAGATTGAATGTTCAGCGTAAAGTGACTTGTGGAGTATAGATGTAGATATACAGAATATCTTTCACACCTCTAACCAGTTTCAGGACGGTATGTTTCGAAATACGTACCAGAAATGAAAAGGAAGTGCATGCCACAGAAACGAATATTCGTTTCCCCTTTCCACCAAAACTGTGCTACGATATTCCTCTTTAGTGAACGCCGCGATAACACTGCCGCACCTCCCGACCATGCGCACAACGCTCACCATAACAATAGCTCGCGACTCGCCATTTCCAGAGGTGGCCAGCCGTCACCGCAAGCGCCAAGCAGGAAAAACAGCCACTGAAGGTGTGTATGGAACTGCATATAGAGAACGAGAAGACTTAGAGAATTAAAAGAGAAAAATTAATTAATAAATAGAAAATTAAGAAATGGAAGATAATCCTCCCCATAACATATACTCTCCTCCTTCACTGACCCCTCTTTCATTTTTCGGTTAGTTTCATTTGGCATAGGTATAGATAGAAGTCAACGCCTGAAGAGGTACTGTTATTATATTTATATTTATTATTATTATTATTATTATATTGTTCTTAATGCACAAGTGCTGGTGCAAGTAGGTGTTTTTTTATTGTGGTAGTTCCATTTTCCTGTCCAGAGGGAAAAAAAGAAGATTAAAAAAACACATTTATTACATGACTTGATGTCTTCACCGTTATTAAAGTCTCAGTGAATATATCGCGCAAACGCGTTATTAAGAAAGAATACACGCAAAAAATAGACGACTACACCCAAGCGCCACGTGGCGAGAGGCACATGCTTTCCCCCATCTCCTCCACGCCGCCGCGCCCCCACGCCCACGTCCGTCTGCTCCCAGCGCTGCTTTCTGCGGACACTTCGTCTTCGGACGATTCACAGCCAGCTCTTACGACTTTGCAGACTTTTGGATTGACTTGCAGTCATTCCCTTGCGGCGAACATCACGGCGTTGCCGAGTCTGTACTGAGAGGTATTATCCACCTCTGTCGGTTTCCAACATTGGTGGAGGGTTAAAGATGCGACAGGAATGAAAAGAGCGGTGGACGTTAAGCATGAAATTGAGTATTTATGTGGTGTACCGTTTACCTAACCAGAGCAACGCGTTGTTACCACAAATTAGCGGTTCGAAAGAGACAACACTGACGTCGGTAATATTCAGAATATTTTTCGATTCTCATGGCCCATTTCCTCAAGTAACGTCCATACAGTGCGTTAGTACTGGTCTCCTGGGGGCAGACAACGTACCCTTCCAAGTGGGAAAACGGAAAAGAAGCATCGACAATAATCAATGGTAGAACTTTAAGGAAGTGCAGTTCATAAAGAGTGTCGCCCCTATGAGTCGTGAAGTGTAGAGCAAGATGAAAGGTGAGCCAGTCCCTGTCAGTCCTGATACAAATTTCAGTCGAGCCCTTCTCTAAGTGAAGTCACCACAACAGCTCGAGTCACATTTCGCCTTTGAGTTAGCCCCATATCCAATACATCTTTTGAATTATGACGAAGTAATGTGCAAAACAAGAAAATACTACTACTTTAAGCTTTTCAATCTAGTCAATGTTGTAAGTACAAGTAACACAGCCTACATGCTAGAGGATGGGTTCGTCATACACCGTGTTGTATGTAACAATGGTCAATTGTTTTCGTCCATCCTTGAAAAGCATGTGACCTATGTAAACAAATACTTTTGTTTATAATACACTATAGTGTTTGAATGCTACCCCGAGGATGGAGCTGAGGAAAGCAAAAAATATACGAACTTGTTTGAAAAGCACATTCTTTGTCATTCGCTAAAGTTTCGTTCGATGAAACAATGTCCCCAACTACGTCCAAATAAAGTTTCTTGTTAAATGCACTTATCTCAATGTTCACAGTAAAATTATATGGCGAAGAGTATCAGATCAAATCAGCTGTTGGCGCAAACACAGAAAAGTCGAGACACGGTAGCGTCTTGATTCAACACAGGTCCCGACGAAATTGACCTCGTCAAGAAAGAAATGGATTTGCATCCCACCTCAGACGACGACGAATCATTTAACCATGTTTACAACCCGGTGCCATCTTTCCTGAATCCCATAAAAACTTGAAAAGTAAATTGTAAGTAAATGTAAAAATAATTCATTTAAAGAACAACTGTAAATAATTTATCTCATGAGTTAAGTACCGTAATTGATGTATATTCCAATTAATGAAACCTTTTATTTGATATGTTGTTGATTTTATTTTTAAATCGGTTTATTGTAGTTTTGCGCAGGCATGGTAATTAATTCCTATCAATACATAGAGATAACTATGTATGTAGGTGGGTACTTGACATACGTAGCCTTAAATGTTAATATTTGGACTACTGTGTATGATTTGGGGTTCGAAATTAATTCGACTTCGCAGAAAAGTCATCGCAGCATTTTACGGCTAAGACTACGTTGACGGTTTTATTGATATCTATATTAAGGACGAAGCAAATTTTACAATTCAGGAGCTCTTTTGCACGGAATGTAATACTACGCAACTTTGATACCTGAAATTTCGTATTTGGACTAGCTGTTTTCTGCTTAAAGGCACTGATACATGACCATAGCTCACTTTTCCATGAAGTTGAAAAAATGCCGTTTCTTGACCACTGATTGTGGCTAAACGGCTAACCAATTTTAACTCGTAATTATGTGAAATTTATGCTTTATCGTACTGACATTCCCAAACATTTCTGAAGAATGTTTAGTTTTCAAGTCATAAACGAAAAATTGAAAAAAATAACGTAGAAAACAAATAGAATGTTTTTCTGACCTGAAAACTTAAGCACAATCCAGAAACAACCGGAGATTCATATTGCACTTATTTTCAGCATTTGCCGTTTTTTAGCCAGCGCAGCTTTTTTGGGGTTAATTTTCCTGGGCTATGAACCAAACCTATAGTTCAAATTCTTTTTTTAGTAGTCAAGGTCGTTTCTAGAATGCTTGGTAAATAAATTCAGGATTCGGCTACACGTTTGCTTTAAAACAGGCTTTTGTATGTCTGCTCACAAGGCGAGCAGGCGTCAGGAGATAGACCGCCAGCAAACTCCATTTAACAGCGCTTGCGCACTACTGCGTCACATCATAGCGCTTAGGTTACGTCGTATGCCTCGTAGTCGACATAGTTACAATGAGCTTACGAGAAGGCACTTGTCATTTTCGCCAAGTCGGTAATATAGTTTTATTTTGGTCTTCATAAAAATTATTTTCGTCATCGTCTTCTGCGTGATAAAGTTCTGAATTCGGCGAAATAGTTTAATATACAGCATATGTACGAGTCTGTTAACGTAACGCAGTACGATGACCAGGACATTATCATGCGAATGAAACTCATTGTCACACTGAAGGGCGAAGTTAAGCAACAGGTAAATTGACGTTATATTGGTATACGTTGCTCTCGTTAAAATTCTAAAATGACTTTATCGATTTGATAATTTTATTTTTATTTTTTCTTTGGCCAAGCTCTCTCAGGCTCTTAGTTACGGTGCGCACGTTTCCTCGCCGTCGGAGGTTCGAGTCGTCCCTCTGACAAAAAAATGTTTGTATTGCTTATGGGACTTAACAACAGGGTCATCAGTCGCTAAACTTACAAACTACTTATGAACTAGCTAACACTAAGGACGGCAATAATATCCATGGCCGAGGGGGGATTCGAACCCCCGACCGTAGTGGCCGTGCAGACCGTGACTGGAGCGCCTCAGACCCCTCGGCCACCGCGGCCGGCCATTAAAAATGTTTACGTTATGTAATTTAAAGTTGATATTTGCTAACTGATACTGTCTATAATCGAGGTATATCACTCTCTGTATGCTTAGTCAGGAATGGCTCTTAGTTTCCATCAGTCACGAAATCTTTGCTCAGTCTGCATGACCTAGGTTTGAATCAATACGGTACGGTACGGTATGTAATGTCTTGTAATAAATGTGAGATTTCAAGCCTTAAGGACAATCGTATGTGTGATAAGGTGTTCCCTGATATATGTAGTAACGTGGTATTACTTGACATCATGAGTTATTGTGATAAAGGGGAGCGTTTTCTAATGGTGACTTGTTGGAACCATTTTGAATAGTCGAACGACTGTACCGAGGAGCGAGTAGAATACCCGCAAGACAGGCACGTTACTTGGGTTGTATTCGAATCAGGCGAAATGCAATTCAGGTAGTTCTGACACTTTTCATAGCGACTACACCTCTCCAGCCTAGATTAATGCAGTATTTATCACTACAGTTTAATTCTTTTATATCTGAAATTAATACTAAGTCAAATTCCAACATGTCGGAACTAAAAGGATAGTTAAATTATAACATGTCAGAACTAAAAGGTTAGTTAAATTCTAACATGTCAGAACTAATAGGTCAGTTAGATGACATAACTGAAAGGTGAAGTTACTGAAGTTAATCTTAATTTAAAATCGTTTCGAAAAGAAACTGAAAGTCTAAGCCATAGGCTACAGGAACACACTTAAGAAACTAGGGAAGAAAAACTACAAATGAAAATGGATATTACTGAGATCACTAAAATATTAGACAGTTTTAATGAAATAATTAATCATGAAATACAGAACAATAATGTTAAAATAAGAGATGAAATAGCAGTAAGGAAATTTCAGAACACGTACAGGATGTATCTGTTAAGTCAGTTAGTATTTCTCATGTTAACAATGAAACATTAGAAGTCATTAATAAAAGATTAGCTGAAGATCAACTAGAAATAGAAAGTAATTTCTAACATGTTAGAAAATAATAAACACAAATCAGCTGATGATACAGAGTTTTTAAATTGCGAAACGGATAAAGAAAGCCGCGGCGGAGCGATCGAGCGCATTGAGGTGTTATGCTACGACGAGCGAGGCCGTTCCCAGTCGGGGGTTAGAATCCCGCCTCGGTCATGGACGTTTGTGCCGTCTTTAGTGTAAGCTAGTTCATAAGTAATTTGTAAGTTTAGGGACTCATGACTCCGCAGTTAAGTCCCTTAGATTTACAAAAATCTGAACATTTTTGGAGAAAGAAACCTCTCGGGCTGATAGGATTTCGTATAAGAAAGAGCATTTCAAAGAAATTTCTGATCAGATGTCTTCTCTTACCACTAATAATGTTAATAAAACAAATAATTTTTCAGATAATGATGCTGGTAACATAAATGAAAATGAGAATCGGATCGTTTTAGTTTGCGAAAACAACCATAATAATTTAAATACCGTAACAAACAAAGACGATTCGATTACACCCAGTCAAGAATCAACATCGCATAAAAATTCACTGTCTGATAGGAGAGGAGACTTTAATCTAATGACTAATCATAACATGGCAAATGGGTATCCCGTTTTTAATCCGAATGGAGACCTTCACCCGATAATTTTTATCAGATCTTTTAAATGTGCATTGCTTTGAATTGGGATAGTGATAAATGTATTCTGCTTGTCATAGGTCACCTGGAAGGCGAAGCTACCGAGTGGGCAATTAAAAAAAAAAAAAAAAAAAAAAAAAAAAAATTTAAAAAAGTGGGAAGATTTTATAAAGCATTTTAAACATAAATACTGGTCAGAAGGAGAACGACAGTGAATGGCTTTAGAAATATTGGATCCTCGTCCTTATTCTAAGCGTTGGGGAGGATTCCGTAAATATCTCGAGTGATATCTAAAAAGAGTTAAGCTTCTAGATGAATCTATTAGAGAAAGCCATTAAATTAGAGCGTTGTATAGCAGGTTACCTTATTATCTTGAGGAAAAGTTGATAGAGAAAGAATGGTCTCGTACTTGTGATTTATTAAGCTATTTAAAAAAAAAAAAAAATATGACGCTCTCAATACAGAAAGAGGAAAAGTATAGATTTGGAAAAGGAAATAACCAGGAAGGTAAAAATTCATAACAGAAATATTCTGATGTTAATATTTGTCGATTTTGTCAGGTCAAAGAGCATAACAGAGACAAGGACACCTGAGGCGATCGGTCCAATAATAAGCTTAAAATGCGTAAGGATGGTAATACTGAATGCTCTATGTGAACTATGTTTCAGTAAAGGTATCCGGTGGAATTGTCGGTGATACTATCATTGAAAAGTAGGGAAACTAAGCAATTCCCTTTGTGAGGGTCGATATTAGGGAAATTCTAACGCGGATACATTGCGATCCACCACACATACATATCAAATAAATTTTAATAACAAGCATAGGTAAGTTTATTTCATTTCTGTTGCACAGAGATTAGCAAACCTCATAGTAAAATCAAAGGCATAAAGTACACAGTAATCCCCAATAAATAAATAATATTTTATAAATATAAGAGACTATCGACACAAAACGCATCCTCTACGGCATAATTCTATTAATTTCAGTTTTTAAAGTTTAGGATATGAAAGGCAGTTAAGGTGTATCGGAGATTATAGTAATAAATATTGAAGAAACTTGTATTGTAGTCGTTATGTGATAGGTGTTAGTTAACTAAATTAAATTTGGACCAAGGGTCATCTGGAGCTTATATATATAGTCTCATGTTAGAGATGCAGGATTATTGTGGGGATCTCTTTAATAGGTAAAACTTAATTTTCTTAGATACTTTGATATACTTCGTTTAATCGAGGTGCTGTAATACTTATGTACTAAAATTTTACTTATTGCGTCGCGCATTTTAATACTCTGTACCTGAGAAAATAACTATATAATTTCTGCTTAACGTACATAATGTTACGATATGCAAATAATAAAAAGGAAGCTTTGTCTTTATTTTATATAAAAACATATAAAAACTTTGATCCTGTATTAAAACATAACATGCAAATTTCTATACTGAAAGGCATTCTTAAAATAAATATTAATCGTTATAGATTTGAAAATAGCTCTTTGAAACAAACTGAATGGTTTCAAAGACAATTAAGAAATATTGTATTTACGCTTAGTTTCTGTTAAATGAGTTTGTGGGTGGGGAATGTAGTGGCACGTAATTTTAATCGTCTACTCATTTCCCAGTTAATCTCAGTTTTGCAATCGAATTACTTCATTAATAATCTGTGTATTACGTTTGTGATGATAATATAAAATATTTAGAACAATATCTTTGTGAAATATGCTTGATTTTATCTGTTACAAGTTCGACATCGAGTACGCAGCGGCACACCGTGGAAGTTTCTCCGTCGACAACAGAGATATGTACCTGGTCACTGCCGGATCATTGCCGAAGGCCGTCGAGACGTAGAAGATGCTTTTGCGCTTTGAAATTGACATTTTTTGTTAATTGTTAATAATGTTAAAAAGAATTCCAGTTCTTAATTTCGATTGAAGAAGGGATACTCATTGAAGAGTATTATGAACTTTATGATTGAATATATATGTATGAAGAAGAAAATACACTACTGGCCAATAAAATTACTACACCAAGAACAAAAGCAAATGATAAACGGCTATTCATTGGACAAATGTATTATACTAAAACTGACACGTGATTACATTCTCTCGCAATTTGGTTGCATAGAACCTGAGAAATCAGTACCCAGAACAACCATCTCTGGCAGTAATAACGGCCTTGATACGCCTGGGCATTGAGACAAACAGAGCTTGCTTGGCGTGTACAGGTACAGATGCCTATGTAGCTTCATCTCGATACCACAGTTCATCAAGAGTAATGACTGGCGTATTGTGACGAGCCAGTTGCTCGGCCACCATTGACCAGACGTTTTCAATTGGTGAGAGATCTGGAGAATGTGCCGGCCAGGGCAGCAGTCGAACATTTTCCGTATGCAGAAAGGCCCGTACAGGACCTTCAACATGCGGTCACGGATTATCGTGCTGAAATGTACGGTTTGGCAGGGATCGAATGAAGGATAGAGCGACGGGTCGTAACACATCAGAAATGTAACGGTCACTGTTCAAAGTGCCGTCGATGCGAACAAGAGGTGACTGAGACGTGTTAACCAGTGGCAGTCCATACCATCACGCCATGTGATACGCCTGTATGTCGATAACGATTACACGGTTCCAATGTTCGTTCACCACGATGTCGCCAAACACGGATGTGACCATCATTATGCTGTAAGCGGAACTTGGATTCGTCCGAAAAAAATGGATCGCACCCAGGTTCGTCACTGCGTACAACATCACAGGTGCTCCTGTCTGTGATATAACGTCAAGGGTAACCGCAGCCATGGTCTCAATGCTGCTGCAGACGTCGTTGAACTGTTCGTTCAGATTGTTGTTGTCTTGCAAACGTCCCCATCTGTTGACTCAGGGATCGGGACGTGGGTGCACGATCTGTTACAGCCATGCGGATAAGATGCTCGGCTGCTAGTGATACGAGGCCGCAGGGATCCCGCACGGCGTTCCGTATTGCCCTCCTGAACACACCGATTCCATATTCTGCTAACAGTCATTGGATCACGACTAACGCGAGCAGCAGTTTTGTGATACGATAAACCGCAATCGCGATAGGGCAGACTAGATTTTGACAGTTTAAAAAGTTTAGGGTGCCTTCTCTTATTGTAACAAGAGAAGAGCGATTTTGCAGAAGGCGCGCGACGGCCCTGTTTTGGCGCGAAATAGAGCGTCAGGTGCCCTCTCGCAACGCACCGTAGTTTCAGTCTCGAGCTGACCACTATACGCGCCGGACCGCGCCGGTCATGAGTAGAGATTTGCGTAAATGTGATAACAGTCGAGGTCTCAACATGAACTATGGGCAGCATAGGCCGTATCATATTAACAATAGTTACTCATTTTTTAAATTATGTATTTAATAAATGGCATCCCTGACAATTAAAAATCTCGCGAGTCGCTTATTATGCTTCCATCATACAGAACTTATTTTAGCCTCACTTGTATGCTGTAGAAGAAACAACGACCTGTGTGCTGTCTTCTGCGCTGGGGACACAACTATAGAAGACAACAGGTTAGTCATAACTCTATACTTTCCATAAGGTATTGGACAGCAACTACGGCACCTCGTGCGTACTGTAGGGCGGTACAAACGCACACTGCTACGCAACAGCATCCGCAAGGATGTGGAGGTTTTAGGGAACTTGTGGGAGGAAGCAGTACTAACTTCTCCGTCCGCAAATAAAACCCTAGGAAGCTTGTAATGTTTTCAAAAAGGCCATACAGCGTTGCACCCAAAGTAGGGTTGCTAAATCATCAGAAGAGTACAGTTCCTACAATGAATTATTCCCCATTTTATTACGTGGAGTGTAATATTGTAGTGTTAATTGATAACGTTTGATGAAGTAGCCAGGTAGGTCGGAGACAAGATAGTAACGCACTTGGTAGACCATAGTCTACAGTACTTCCGAATTAACGTCGAAGGATCCGTATTAAATTACTGGACTTCCGTATTAAATTACTGGGTTTACTTCAGACTGTATCTGAGTTTTCTTTCGTAGTGTAGAGATCCACGTTACAGTCTCCAACCGTCAATAATTAAACATGTCATTGATATTAAGCATGACGTTTAGTAAATAATTACAGTCGTTTTAGTGAAATTGTAAAGTTATCTATTTACTCCAAATAAATTCCATTCATCGTCACAAATACATTTATGATGACATGTCAACAAAAGTTTTCACTTGTCGCTTTCATCCCTCATGCTTCATCCTTCTCCTCAATATGATAGTTGTAAGAGGAAGATAATAGAGTGGCCGAGGAGACTGCGGCGCTCCAGTCACGGTCTGCACGGCCACCACGGTCGGGGGTTCGAATCCCCCCTCGGGCATGGATATTTGTGCCGTCCTAGTTCGTAAGTAGTTCATAAGTAGTTTCTAAGTTTAGGGACTGATGACCCCGTAGTTAAGTCCCATAAGATTTACAAACATTTGAACTTTTTGTTTTGAAAATAATAGACACTTAAATCGATTTAAATAGTGCTGAAATTTTCCCTTGTAAACGCATATTTTGTGATAATATGAAAGTGAAAAAAATAATGGGCCATCTCAATTGTGGTCAAAACGATGTACGACACGTTTGAAGGACCCTTCGTAGTCACAAGTTGAGAGTCATAGAGCTGCCGCTCCCTACACTACCAATCTTTATTTGTTTCCATGATGTAATTAAGAGCACACACTGGGAATATACCTTAGTAAGGCCTAAAAGTACTTCTCCAAGCGCAAAACGCTATCCTCCGTAAATTTTTGAACCACAATCACTCGATGGGCTCATTTAAGTGGGTAAGCCAACGCACATGTTCAGATAACATCACAGAATTCCTGGGGAATCCCCAATTGAATACTAAGAGACGAAAATGTGACAGTACTTTTGTTACGGTCACCATGATACTCCCTACGTCAAGCAGCATCACTTAGGAGAGCGACAGAGAGAAATTGGGTTCAATTCAAATGTTTCTAAAGCTGATGGGACTTAACTGAGACCAAGAGGTGTGTAAAGTAAGGAGGATCAAAAAGAATTAGTTGGCGGTAGTTGTTCGGAAATGCGCGCCGCAGATGGAGAGGTACGGCTTTAGCTGCGAACTCTGGAAACTACCTCCTCACCTGTTCTGCTGCCCTGGTTACACTGCGCGCGACAGTGCTGCCACCTGCGAAAGATCGATGGAGCGCCCCCTCCCCCCCCCATCCAGATTCGTTTGTAAGACGAGAAAAAATGCGCGTATTAAAAATGAAATGGGTTTATTGATTTACTTTATCTAAAATGATGATGCAGAGCGTATTCTAACCTGACTGTACCGTAACGTATTGTAGTGTACTATGTGGAATGATTCTTGAGATTTGGTTCAATTCAAATGTTTGTAAAGCTAATGGGACTTAACTGCGGGGTTATCAGTCCCTAAACTTACAAACTACTTATGAACTAGCTTATACTAAAGACGACACAAACACCCATGCCCGAGGGGGGATTAGAAACCCGGTTGGGGAACGACCTCGCGCATCGCAGCATAGCGCCTCAATGCGCTCCGCCGCAGCGAAAGATTGGGGAGGGGGTGAGAATAGAAACCTGAGGATGTGAGTAGATTTGAGATTCCAAGATTTGGTTAAAACACGAAAATATGCAATAAATATGCGAATTCACGGTTTTGAAGCATTAGCCTTAGAGCCTTATGGTCTGGGGTGCGATAACCAACAACTCTTGTTCACCTAAGGTGTTTGTGAACAGACTACTGACGAGAGATCGGCACGTGCAGCATGTTTTAAAACCCGTTAGTTAGCAATTCTTGCAACAAGAATGTGATGTGTTGTTCCCACAGTATTATGCTCACTCACTGAATGAGCGTGAAACTCAAGGTTCTCTGCAAGAATTTCAATAACTTGTCTGGCTAGCACGATCTCCGAACATACCTCTAGTCGAGCACATGTGGGATTGATGGGAGGACAAGTGTTATGGGCGAGTCATCAACACACAATGCATGCAGAACTACATGTACAGTTCGAGCAGATGTGGAATGATGTATCCCAATACAGTATTCGCCATTTATGATATGGAATTGATGTTAGAATCAGCGTCTGCATTGCCGCCTGAGGACGCTACAACACGTACTAACATCTTACAGCATGCATAGGAACCTTGTCTCTCAGTACCACTTAAGCTACTGATCTCAAAATGTAAGCCGCGGCGGAGCGGCCGAGCGCATTGAGGTGCTATGCAGCGATGCGAGAGGTCGTTCCCCGTCGGGGGTTCGAATCCCCCTCTGGTATAGATGTTTGTGTCGTCTTTAGTATAAGTTAGTTCATAAGTAGTTTGAAAGTTTAGGGACTGATGACCCCGCAGTTAAGTCCCATAAGCTTTACAAACATTTGAGCATGTTTTTCAATATATAATCATTTCATGTACCACACATGCGATGATTCAGTAATAAATGTGGAGTGAATTGGAAAAATCTGTGAGGGTCTACTAATTTTTATTTCCCTCAGTCTAGTTCTGAAATGAATGCAGTTGTTCATGGCAACATTTTGGTACATTTTTCAATTGGGTTTCCCATCGAAGGACCTACGACAATTTTAATTCGATTTACCTTTATTTTCAATTACTACATGGTTTGTAACGATGATTTGAGATGCGCATTGCAAAATATTAGGAATGACGCCGTTAGAAATGTGTGAACACTCGATTCAGTATGGTTAATATTGCTTTTTTGGTACATCAACAGTGTTTCTCGCATAATTTTTACAGTATTAAAATTTAACAGCAACAAACCACGAAACGTAGTTTCCTATATTATAATGTAACCGCTTTGAGTACAGATGATGGTGCAGTGTATGGCAGCGCAATCAGGGCGGAGCATTGCTAAGAGCTCCTCAGGCAGGTGAGACAGCTGCGGGGTTACCTCCTGCCTCCGGCTGCTGCCCTGTTACCAGCAGCGTCCTCGTCGATGACGTCATTTCCATGGCAACCATCAGTCTCCGATCGATCGTACAGCGCGTGCGCCATAAACGCGGCACACACAGCTGGGACAACAACCGCCAAAGTATGAAATACCTTATCTACAGGCGGTGTCTTTTAAATATACACCATCTTCAGTCATAAAACATTTATTTATATACATTTCATTTTGATCCAGTTGTACAGACCACCGTCTGTTATGAAGATACGTTATTGAATTTCACATAGCTACAATAAGACATATACTTTAATAATGCCATGTACAAATGAAAAATAGCCACTGTAGTAGGTCTCGACTAATATTCTGATCTTAGATAACTTTAATAATAATTGTTAATTTCGGAAATGGTCATTGGTTGCACGAAACTTGATATGTAAGAGACAGATATACATTCAGTGCTTTTGCAGTGTTGGAGAAGTTAATATGTCATTTATATAGAGATATGTCAGAACGATACGTTATTCACCAAAACAATTTTATAGATAGTGTCATTTTAATATAAAATCCAATACTTGGAGTATTAGTGTCAGTTCTCAAACCATAATTAAGTTTCAGATGTAAATCTTTACAATTCAGCATCAGTAGCACAAACAGGAAATAGATACGATGAATGAACATGAAACCAAGACATTCATCCATCAAGACACCCCAATCACTTAAAAACAGAAAATCGCAACGCTGATAAAGTAAGAAGTACAATTAATATCATACAAATAACACCAAAATGATATAACGTGAACATTTTAAAGGAGATTGAAATTTATACTCTCTCAAAGACAAGTCCACATAAAATTCGTAACGAACAAACATACCGAATTTACGAAATGTATTTAGATAATTTTAATCAGATTTACATTCAGAATAAAAACAAATATATCACGCCACATTACCATAATATAACAAATATTCCCCTACTACGTCATAGATTGTGTTACACGGATAAATAAACCGACTGTAACTGTAGAGCACAGATGTGTGATCTGTCAATGACAGCTGGGACAAACTTACTACAGTCTATACCAGCAAAACCTGCGTAATCTGTCGCAGACTCTGTAATAACGTACGATTTTACGAGAATTAAAAATTTAAAATCTACTGTATAAGCGGCTGTAGCGTGTGACATGTGGTAAATTGAGACTGATGGGAGGCGAGCGCGGATAGCAAAGAGATTAAGGCGAACGATGGCCAGTAGAGGGAGGCACTGGTTCGAATCCCGTCCCGGCTCATATTACCACTTATTTGAGTGATTTCATTGCCCCAGAGCAGCTAAACTCAAACCTTTCCTTCCTCATCCTTCTTCGTTCCCGTACATAAAATATTTGTGAATGGAAAATAATATAAGAAGCCACCGATATACACATTAATGAAATTTTCGCTTACGAATGCATATATTGCCCTAGTAGCCGCGTCTAAGAATTTATGTGGCTTCCGATGTGTGGTCAAAACTACGTAAGACGCAGCTAATGGCACCCTTTGCGGTCTTTAAATATTGTGAACGATAACGCAGTCTCTTTCTATACTAAAATTTTTTGTTCGTGTCTATGATGTCATTAAGATGTCAGATTCAGAATAAATCTTATTTCAGATGCGCCTATAACTTCGTGCATGCAGTAAAATTAATTATTCACAGTAAAATAAATAAGATTACAGTCTTTAGTAGTGTAATGCAGCAAGGTGAGAATGGATCGTTGCTTTGAGTGGCTCGAGGACGAAATTCTAAATGTTGTTTACTGAATTGTGGAAAATGTTTTTGAACATGGAGCAGACTGATTTCTACAATATGTAATTCCATCGCAACATCAAAAGAGAAATTGCTTAAAGAACTTCCATGTATTCTTCAGTGACACTAAGGGTATTCGTGAAGTTGCGTCTCGACAAACGACGCTGTGACTAGGATTGCAGCGCAGGTGAGGAGATCTCGCTGATTCGCAGACACCTCCTCGTCTGCTCTGTTGTCCTGGTTACGCCGCGCGTGGCAGTGCTGCCAACCCCTAAGTCAAACCCTATGAAATGTGCGTAGGTGTATGTCTGGCACTACCCCATTTTTATAACTTAACGGAATAGTAGCGTTTCGAGGAAGTGTGGAACTATGACAACTAGTATGCAACAGTCTGGATGCATGCATCCTAACTGTAATGCAGGTAGTGTCGCAAAGCACGACAAAAGAAATTGCGAATCCCGTTACTTTATATATGCCCAAATATATCAAGACTTTTGAACTTATATATTTTTAAAGTGCCAGATATTTTAAGATTATGCTTACTCTCTTTAGCATGTTTTACTCGCATTGCCATATTCGCATTTTTATAGCTGTGATGAGATCATTTTCGATTCCGATAACTACTTTTACCTACCACAATTCATTAGCCGTCCTAGTTGACTGGTCTTCGAAATTTCTTCACCGTACTTTACATCAACTTGATTATTTTACTGTGCTTATGTTAAAGATTACTGCGTTTAACAAAACAATAATTAATTGATAAAATAATATTATCAAAAGTCAACGATTGTCTGGACGTCGAACTAGTCTCAGCACGATTAAAATTATGACGTTTTCAAACCTTCATATTTCGGAAATAGGTTCTGAGTATTGAATAAAATATAAACGTTTTGACTTCATACAATTACCAAGTTCGTGAAACATCAGACAGAAATCACATTTCTTCATCTAAAGTTCAATCCGATTGCTGTGCAAGAAATAGTGACTGAGAAACAATCTCAGCCCAGGTGAGATATTTGGCAAAAGGCATTGAACGATTCGCATAATTTTTCTTTGTTCAGCGGTTCTTTGTTCAAACTTTGATTATGTAATTTGACATAGCTACAAAAAGACCGACATTCTATTGATCACTTGTACACGATAGTGAAGGAGATCTGATCTTAGATAACTTTTATAATTGTAAATTTCTAAAATAATCTTTCATAGGAGAAAACGGGAAGTGTGTGAATAAGATGTACACTTAATGCATTTGGTGTACTGGAAAAGTTATTGTATAATTTTAAAAAGATGGGGCAGAATGATAAGTAGCCCACATGACAAATTTTACACATAATGCCGATCTGAAGAGTTAATTAAATGTAAAAACCAATACTTGCAGCATCAGTGTTGGTTCTCCAACCGTATTTAAGTTTCAGAGTAAATCATTACAATTATTTGTTGTATTCGTACCTAAATACCTTAATAATGACAAGTATTTAGTTTCCTTTATCTTGGGCCTGCAGCCTGGTATATATATATATATATATATATATATATATATATATATATATATATATTAATGACATAATTATAATTAAAAGAAGGTACTACAATGCTTCTAAGAAAGCTGTAATTTATTGCTTTTGATATATTAGAAGTAAACAGAGGTCGGAACTGTGACCATCTTCAGGTGACATTTTTTCATCTATATTTATACAACTATAACTGCTTATAATTTTGTTTACTTATTTGTCTGTATTCACGTGCATTGTGCATCGTGGTGTGCTATATCTGTATTTATTTTTATTGTTTCGTTTAAATGCAGAATTATTTCATTATTTGGTATTAACATTATTTCATTTCATCTATTTTTAAGACAGCTTTTATTTATATCAGCCTCGGTGTAATGGCCGAGCGTACCTACGCGCCTAACAGCGGAGCGCCCCGCAGCCCCGTCGGAGGTTGGAGTCCCCCCCCCTCGGGCATGGTGTATTTGTTATCCTTAGCGTACGTTAGTTTAAGTAGTTTGTAAGCCCAGGGAGTGATGACCAGAGTAGTTAAGTGACAAAGATTTACAAACGTTTGAACATTTATGTCATATTACTCTGTTTTCGCTGGTATCTGACCGAGCACTCGGTGACATATCATACAGCATGTGTTAACAGTTTATTAATCTGTGTAATCTATTGTGTAGTAAGTAATCTTTTTAATATTACTGTAACATCTTAAGTGTGAATAAAATTTTATAAATAATTTTTATGTTTCAAACCAGAAAGTCTACCACTTGAACACACAGGTATACAAAAACGAACTTGCATTACCTAAATAGATAGTAGGAAAAAAGATTTTCATGTAACTACACTGAAGAAAAAATTGTAAGTAAATCACACAAAACCCAAAGCCGATGAAATTCACAACGATGTAAAATTGTCAAATGAATCAGTCAGAAAACGAAAAATCAGATTCATACCATATACTTATGCAGTACAAACGTCAAATGTTTGTAATGCTATGGGGCCAAACTACGTTGGTCATCTGTCCCTAGTCTTACAAACTACTTAAACTAACCTAATCTAACCTAAGGACAGCACACACATCCATGCCCGAGGGAGGATTCGAACCTCCGATACGGGAGACCACGCGAACCGTAACGTGGCGCTCCAGACCGCTCGGCAACTCCCGCGCGACAGAACAAACTTCCAACGAAATAATCATATTACTCATTAAGGCGACGGATAAATTCCTATACAGAACGGCATTTAACATCAAATCTCTCAACCATTCCAGGAAAACAAATGTGTCATTATAGACATAACCAGACATTTTGAAGACTAATTTGTGCCACGCCCGGGACTCGAACCCCAGAATAACCGACTAAGTAGCCGATGGAACCACTTTCTTAATTACATTTTATTTCTTGATTGTGTCTCCTTCCTCTCCAGATACCCGTCTTTCCGCTCGCTAAAACTGCCTCAATCGGCGTGGACTATAACCGCCTTTTAATTGTTAAAAGTTTCTTCCTCTGTTACATACAAATGAAAATAAAAAAAACTTCTTCAAAATTCTTTGAAAGCGGAGAAATTGAAATATTCTTTCCTTGAAAATCAGGGATTACTGAAATTAATGGCATAAATAAAATTATACTGTCATTTCCACCTCAGTACAGTGGTTGCCCGACGGAGTTCGTCTTCTACAAGTTTTCTGGCGAGTTTCAGTCTCTGAAAAAAAATCTTCAAATCTCATCTTGTGTAGTCGCAGTTAAGTGGAATGAGTACCACAGTTTCGTCCTCTCTTAACTCCGAAAAACTCCACGCAAAAGCGTTCAGGCTGCATAATTGAGGAAACGAAGCCAACATTGTTTTCCTTAATTTAGTTATTTGTGTTAGCGCGCATTGGCTTCTGGTCATTCTATATGAAAACAAGTTCCATTTCAACTACCGTAAATGGAAAGTCCATTCGTCCTGACTTCGAAGTGAAGTTACTTCGTCTTTGGCATTCAAAGTTTGGTCAACAAATTCCTGACTTGGTCGGCGAGTTACGTCACGGCTTGGCTGCGCTGCAATGACATCTCGCCACGTGCTACCGCAACGTACGTCGTAGACTGTGTTGTCATTGCGGAAGGCGCTGTGCTTTCACCCACAGACAGCTGCGCTGCGCACCTCTCCATATATTCAGACCGTACTAGGTCTGTAGAGTTGCATCTGCCGTACGTCTTGGGTTGTCCGCCGTAAATAATAGTTTCACGATATTCACAAACAGCGATGTACGAAGAAATGTGCTTTTGTAAATCTAGTTTCTATTGGCCAATACCGTTCAAGAGCGGAAACTTGTGAGCAGAATAATGCAACAGTTGGATACTTGATACTATATGTACTACGTCGTTAACAACAATAGCAGAGATAATCTTTTTGGAATAATAATACTATATTCAGCGATGACATCAAAGAACATAGGAAGAAGTGTTACCATATAACATTCTTAACAGATTGAAGATGCTATTCGAGAGACAGGGAATCTGTTAACGACCATGTGACCGGGTTTCTGCAATAGCGGAATAGGACCTCAAGCACAGATGACATAGATATCAATATATGTCCACAGACATAATTTGACTCGATATATATTGAGATATTAAATAGAAGGAGAGGCATTGAATTATAATTTGCCCCACGGTGCGACTGTTTGAACTTCCCTTTGAGAAAACTACTGGAAAAATAGACGGAGTACCTAATGCGTACGGTAGAATCATATCTAACGTCGCGGAAAAATTGTCTGAAACCCACATGTTAAATGTTCTAAACGGTGTTTGTCAGATTAAAATAGAGTTTCAAAGGCAAATTCCATCAAAATGTTCCAATGTTTATATAGCTTATGGGACTTAACTACAGAGTCATCAGTAGTCTACTACTACATACTACTAAGTCAGGATTCTTCTTCAACTCCACTATGGCCTGACGTTCCTCCCTGCTAATGTTTTGTTTTGGTGGCTTCGCCTGAGACAGGATTCGTACCGTTTCTTGTCGGATCTTCTCTGCCTCGGCCTGTGGCAGATGACGCACCGAAGTCTCAACTGATTCAATAATGTCTTCCTTCGGTACATATTTCGATGCGTTCGCAAAATTGAGTCCCTTGGCCAGGATCTGAGTGCTTGCTTCACTTAAGGTATGGCTGGAGAGGTTTACCACTGTCCTTTGTGTATCCAGGGTTTGTTCTTCTTTCGTCGTGATCGGCTGCAGCTTGGCAAATTTTTCCATATGACGACTAGTGATGCTCTCAGTAGACCTCGTGGCTTGTTGGAAGGTCAATCTATCGACTTTCTCCCAGTCTTCCGCATCTAATTTACTTGCCAGGAACAGGTGCAGTTCATAGAGCTTTTTGTTGTTCATGTCAAGGCTGGTCCGTATGTCTTGTATCCTTTCCCTCAGCAAGGCTTTGCTAGCTCGTAGACAGAACTTCTTCGCCTTTTTCGATGTTATATGCGACGTAAGCCGTAGGAATTTTGGCACTATATTGGTGTCCCTACATCTCTTCAAGTAAACAAGGTCATTCAGCAGTTTAGGATTCGTCTAATGAATTTCACATCCAGGCCGGAGAGACGAATACATAAACAGAAATACAATCGCCATCTGAGACTCATTTCTGTGCTCTTTGTCTGTGACATGAATCACATAGGCATATGATGAACCGTATTTTATTAACATGTGGCGTGCTAATGCATTGACAACTGGTGGGTTCTCTCTCAGATGAGGAACCATGGTCGCAGCAAAATATTAATCATGATAAATTCATATCTAGGTTTGTCAGTGCTCGAAAAGTAGTAACACTTATATGAGGCGAAAAATTAACAGTACAGAGGTCATTAGTAGTGACACTGTAAATGTTAAGACGTCAGATATGTATACTGTATTTGGATCATCTATTGCGAGACATTAATACACATCAACGCTTGCCTCTTCTTACAACACATTATTACGTTCATTCGTGTATTTAGAAGCAATTACTATCTGCACAAAATTCACCATTTACTGAAAAATATGAACATCACAATTGTTTCCAGAATTTAGTCAATATGAGAAACACTTGGTAATTAACTATCTGGTAGACTCACGACGTTTTTAGATTTTATACCCTTATCATACCCAGGGAGGGCGGATGCTACACTACAGTTTTTCCAAGCAAAAGGCACTGTCAGAACTTACACTTGTATATGCGCACAAGTCTTTCAAGATTGAAGACTCGTTCAGTTAATAATCCCCCATGTTCAATCATGACTCTGAATCATCCTATCTTCCAGGTGAACTAGTGTGTTAATGTTTGTAAATCTTATGGGACTTAACTACGGGGTCATCAGTCCCTAAACTTACAAACTACTTATGAACTAGCTAATACTAAGGACGGCACAAATATCCATGCCCGAGGGGGGATTCGAACCCCAGACCGTAGTGGCCGTGCAGACCGTAACCTGAGGGCCTCAGTCCCCTCGGCCACCACGGCAAAACATATAACGTCACGGCATTAAATGTTAACAGGATACAGAGTGACACTAAAATTGCAGCACTTAAAGACGTTGTCTATGAAGCAGATACGGAGAACGCCTTAGAAACAGCACCTCACACCGCCATATTAGTCAGGGAAGGAATCGAAAACACTGACGTGTGGTTTTTAGAGTCAGGGAGGGGCATTAGGTGTAAGGTATTAAATGCCATACTTATAAACGAATACTTACCCTCCAGAAATAATATTCGAAGCAAGGGCAATTTAACTTCCTAACTTTATTAATAGACAATGCCGCTGAAGTCATCATTAGCGGAGACTGGAACTCGTAATAGACTGGATAGACCAACAGCCATAATCCATTGTATCCAAGGAATCAATGAGCATAGTGAACAAGTTACAGAGGAAGAACGTATAGGAAATAAAATACCTGACATATGTTACAGTCACATACGCAAGTAAAAAAAAAAAAAAAAAAAAAAAAAATACACGGGAATTAGGAAATTAGGATCGACCGTGTATATGTCACTTCAGATTTAGGTCTAAAATCAGTGGAGTCGAAGTAACACCTACCTTGTTCTCCATCCATCTGGCAATGAGTTGTAACATCGGAATTCCAAAGCAAAAGATATGCCTTACGACACTGCTTCAGCTGAGCAGATAGAACAATCTTTTCTAAGACAGAGTCAAAATTATAGGTCCACTAGTGATTGGCGGAGACTTCGTCGAAATAATCTTAGATGTTTGTTAAACTTAAGGGACTTAACTGCGAGGTCATCAGTTCCTAATCTTACAAACTACTTATGAACTAACTGATACGAAAGACAGCACAAACATCCATGAGCGACGGAGGATTCGAACCCTCGACGGGGAACGGCCTCGCGCATCGGAGCATTGCGCCCCAATGCGATTGGCTACTCCGCCGCGGCACTTTGTCGAAAAAAGAAACTTAGGTCAATAGGTCAACACAAATTTTTTTATGGAAGATATCGAGCGAGATGATTTACAGACACAGTGAAATTCCATCATTGTTGTTTCAGAGACATCTATGATCTTCCAATGTCCGAGGAACATAAATAAAGTATAGGCTACCCCTATAACTCTCAGAAGATGACAACTGGAGGCACTCAATATCGTGTGCCGAAATCACAGTAGCAGAAGAAAAACTAACATCTCCTTCAACAGGAAAAAAAAATAGGAGACGAACATTTGTAGAGAAACTCCGCGCTGAAGGCAATAAGTTTTTAGTACAACAAAAAGAAATTTTATTGCGGTGCGTAGATTTTTAGTTCATTATATAGTGAGGCCCACTATACACTATACACCATCCAATGCAAGGGAATTTCTTCGAAACAGTGATATCGAGATTAAAATTAGTTAATAACAGAATGGAAGTCTTAAGAGAGAAATCACCTACAAAGACGTTTTATATCTGATAACAAAAATTCCCCTGTCAAAAAACCGCCAGGTCCAGTTTTGTCTAACTTGAGGTTGTTGTGGTTTTCAGTCCGGAGACTGGTTTGATACAGCTCTCCACCCTACTCTCTCCTGAGAAAGCCTCCTCATATCCTCATAAGACCTCAACCTACATCCAATTGAATATGCTTATTGTATTCATCTCTTTGTCTCCCTCTGAGATTTTTACACCACTCCCTTTCCTCCTAAACTAAATTCACGATTCTTTGATGCCTCAGAATGTGTCCTATCAGTCGATCCCTTCTTTTAGTCAGGGTATACAAAAAATTCCTTTCCGCCCCAATTCTGTTCAGTACCTCATCATTAGTTACGCGATCCACCGACCTAATCTTCAGCATTCTTCTGTAGCATCACATTTCAAAAGCCTCTATCCTCTTTCTGTCCGCGCTGTTTATCGTCCAGGTTTCACTCCCATACAAGGCAACACTGCACACAAATCCCTTCAGAAAGGATTTCCTTCCACTAAAATTAATATTCTATGCTAACAAATTACTCTTTTTCAAAAACCAATTTCTACCCATTGATATTCTGCATTTTATATCCTCTGTACTGCGACCATTGCATGTTATTTTACTGCCCAAGTAACAAAACTCATCTACCCCTTATTGTTTCATTACATAATCTAATTTCTTCAGCATCGCCCTATTTTCGTAGAATGCACCCCATTACTCTTGTTAATGTTCATTTATACGCACCTTTCAACACACTGTCCATCCCTTTCAACTGCTTTTCGAGGTGTTTTCCTGTCTCTGACAGAATTACAATGTCATCGGCAAAACGCAAAAAGTGGACAGATAACATTTTGGAATAACAACAATATATACGAATATATGCGAAGACTTCAGAGAACATAGGATGAAGCGTTACCAGAAACACTTTGGATTGAAGATACTGTTCGAGGGACAGTACAGAAGCATGCCAAAGTAAGGGATTGCTGCTGAGGGTGAAGTACAGTGGGGACATCGTGGGTCTTGTGGCCACTACGGTAGCCGCAAAGGCCCCAGCGGAACCTTGAAACGGCAATGCACTGTGACGAAAGGGAGTAGAAGGACGCAAGAATGTCAACAAGCCCTTTACTCATGTATAAGAGGACGTTGCTGGCTGCTGCTCCTTACCCACACCCTGGGCGCTGTAGCCTATGACATGTGTTCTGTGCAACTCTACAGAGCACATCCACGCTGAATGTGGTAGAAGAAGCTCCCGCAGATATCAAATGATGACGTTACCATTGAAGGACCCGTGGTGCATACGTTGCTAACTCCTCACCTCGACGGTCGATAGAGCAGGAATGAGTAGAGCATGTAGAATCACTCATGATCCAGTAAAATGTTGAAACTCACACGGGTGCCCAAGATACTGTAGAGAAACAAAGAGTTCCTCCACAGTATTAAACCGATGTTGTGCAAGGAAAAACGTAACGAGTAGAACAATTTTGGTTAAGGTCCCTCAATACTTCTGGGACATCCGCTGGATTGTCTGGACAGACAGTACTCGTGAGCAATCGATCTGCTAAATCTCTCACTATAACGACCGGACATGACAACACTCTAGGAGGAGAAGGAACTGGAAATGGAGAAAAATGAAATGTTCAAATGTTTGTAAATCTATGAACTTTATTACTCTGGTGATTAGTCCCTAGTCTTACAAACTGTGCGGCGGCGGCGACGGCGGCGGTGCGATGCTATGGTGTGTTTTGGCTCCTTGCGATCGACGGTAGCATTCCACACTCGATGTAGCTCACTCCTAGTTTCCCTGACCATCGGCCCTAGCTGCGTAGCAATCTAGAAATCCCGAACACTAGCCCCCAATTGTAATGGGACGGACCCTTAAATTAACTTCGTCTTAGAAGATGACTTATTCCTGCTACTTTTGGCTCGTTGCTGTGCATACACGTATACATTTATTTGTAAAACTAAACATTCAATTTCAAAGTCAGGGAATGTTCAACTGGGGCGGCATCTACTAAATAACTGACTACCTACATACAATGGCAATAACAGAAGAGGACCCTAAATGTAGGATCTGTGATGACGGTGATGAAACTGCATCACATCTAATCGAAAATCTTCAGAGTCCAGCGCGGCGAATTCTGCGCCTATGTTCATCACCTATCGTCTCCCTCGATTTCACTGCACTCCCAACACACGTCTGCTATCTAGACTGAACTGCCGTGGACCGATCCTGGGCCGCTCGCGGCACCACCTTATATACGATATGTGTGGTCTTTCCAGTAAAACGTCCCGCTAACGAGGTGCTGTGGCTCCCCAAGTAGTGTACAAAACATTTTAAAAAAATGTTCAAATGTTTGTAAAGCTTATGGGACTTAACTACGGGGTTATCAGTCCCTAAACATACTAACTACTTATGAACTACTTACGAACTACTTACGAACTACTTACGAACTAGGACGGCACAAATATCCATGCCCGAGGGGGGATTCGAACCCCCGACCGTAGTGGCCGTGCTGACCGTGACTGGAGCGCCTCAGTCACCTCGGCCACCGCGACCGGCAAAACATTTTAAATAATGATTGATTGTTGATACGTCGGCATCATTAGATGCACGCTAACATTCTAATGCAACTAGAAACTTTAAATACTAATATTAATAATACCCCAAAATCTTAAGTTTAAACAAATGATTATCTTCAGCATGAGCGATAAATAAGTCGTTCTACCGTCACACAATAAATATTTCAGTAATCACTTAGGTAAAGTGTTTTCCATTTCCTCTATTCCCTGCAGTGTTCAGAATTACTGTGCTCATAGATTTAAACAAATAACGGTCGATAAAGAAAATAATTTAGTTTACTCAATGACAACATATTAAAATAAAATAAAAAATATATCCTAAACAGGTCATACTGGTGTTCACGACACCTACACTTAACACTGCCTCGCTGTTTGTGTATCTGTCTTGTATTAATTGCTATTAACAAATCACTATTGTTCCTCCTTCCAGCCGCGGTGGAGTAGCCGAGCGGTCTAAAGCGTCTCGCTGCGGAGCGCGCGGTTGCTCGCCGTGGAGGTTCGAGTCCTCCCTGGGGCATGTGTGTGTGTGTGTGTGTGTGTGTTGTCCTTAGGTTAGTTTAGTTTAAGTAGTTTATAAGCTACGGACTGATGACCACGCAGTTTGGTCCGATGGAATTACAAACATTTGAACATTTTTCCTCCTTCCACTAACATGAACGTATCATTTCGATGTTATTTTTCGTATGTGATGTTACACTTCATAAATGATTCACCTTCCTGGTGGGCTTAGTGAGCGACATTTCTCAAGCCACAGTCACCCTTTGGCGGAGAACAGGTAGCTCTGGAGTGAGGATATTGTTAAGGAATTGGGAAGTAGCGATAATGACCATGGAAATCTTTTCCTGAATCCACGAAAATATTAATCACTATCTTCGTGTCATTTCCTATATGCCTCTCGTAGTTCATACATATTAAATACTCGATTTCAGCAAAAAAAGGAAATGGCCTAGAACTGTCAGAGCATGTCTGGAACCATCTTCAAGTATCTTAATAGCAACTGAAGTTCATCAAAGAATCTTATTATCACACTAAAGCAAGGAATGGTTTAGATAGAATCAACTCATCTTCAGAAGGCAAAGCCAACGATACAGAAAAGAGTGGAAGCCAAGAAGAACATAGATCAGAGAAAATAACGAAATTTTCTTTTGATAATACTGACAATGTTATTACCGTGAAAGACTATTAACAATTTGAATGAATCACTCCAGGACTTGAGAAACGTCGCTTACTGGAGCATGCATACCCGTTTCCGATGAAGTTCGCAATGCGAATAGGAGAAAAGGTTATGACCATTTGGAAATCAGGAAAGCATTATTTGACTCTGTATGTAGACACGAATTAAAAACTGAATGTGACGTGCAGAATCTTTAATATGAGTGATTTAACACGGAGATTCCTAGTAGGGAAAACATTTTGGATGGTTAAATCTCCAGCAACTAGTTACATTTTCTCCTGCTGCTGCATTTACTTGCTGCTTCCAATAGTACTAGTGAAAAATCCACATTCTGGATAGACTTCAGACGCGGTACAAGGTGAATTCGTAGCGACCATGAAAAAAAAAAAAAAAAAAAAAAAAAAAGAGAGAGAGAGAGCAACAACTCCAGGATCATAAAAAAAAAATACAAAAAGACCCTAATACTGTATGAAACAGGCGACGATATAACTTTGAAAGTAATCGACATTGGAAAACTGAAGTAAAAGAATCGTATATTCAGTTTATGCCTAAGAAAACGGGTATCTTGTGGACCTGATGAAGGACAAGTTTCTGCAATAACGGCATTTTACAAGTACTAGTCGTATTACTGTGAAAGTATGACGCTGTGTTAAAAGAACATATCTTGATTTGGAATATGGTAAATCACAAAGATTATATTTTATGGTTCATCACACATATTAATTGAATTTATAAATATTACAAGGAACTTTGTGAAACAGAAGCTTGTAGGCGAAATTAAAACAGATAAATTGTTTGGTATATGATTGCAGAACGGTACGTCACATAGTAATTCTGTGAAGTTATTTGTTTAACAGTGAAAAAAGTAATGAATAAAAAGAAAGAGCAGAAAATTTAAGTGACGAAGTTATGTAATGATTGAGATCTTTCGATATACCTTTTCCAGGTTATTATAATGCATTTGTTAAAAACTAAGTGTATGGTCGAATGTAAGTTATTATTAATATATATATATATATATAAATATCAATCTCTGATGTCGTTGATCACTCAACTGACATAATATATATGAACAAAACTTATTTGCTCAAATGTGTATTTTGCGTAACGTTTCGGAATAGTAGAGAAATTTATGTAATTTTTAGCTTGTTTTTGCTAGGTGCTAGGATATTGCAATGACTCACAGGAAAGCCACAGCTGAAAGATTCTGAACAACCCCTTTGAGTGCTCATTATAGTGTAGTAAAAGTAAAAATTTAAGTAAATAGGAAGATATGCACAACATCTTAACCCTACTGTATGAACTTCCACATTTCTTTGCTATCTTTAACTTTTGCATAATGTACTAGCCGACAGAGACGAAACTAATTTGATAATGAGGGTTCTAATCAGAAATATCTCAAAATAGATATATGAAGCATTTCAATTCAGATGGCTAGTGTTTTACACTGTCGAAAAATTTCCCCCCTCGGGCATGGATATTTGTGCCGTCCTAGTTCGTAAGTAGTGCATAAGTAATTTGTAAGTTTAGGGACTGATGACGCCGTAGTTAAGTCCCATAAGCTTAACAAACATTTGAACATTTGAACATTCGAAAGAATTACAGGAACACTTTTACGTAACCCAGTACTTTTAAGCATTTAAGACTTAAGAAGTTGAATCTGGGCTTAGCGGTGTCAACAACCTCCCGCTACATTGTTGTAGAAGTATGCGCTTTGCAGTGACACCCTAAGTCTCTTAGAGGATGTGTCGAGGAATGTGAATACAGGTGAGAGCTCAGAGATTCATCCGAGCTTTAAGCTTGGCTACTGATGCCACATCAGCACCACATATTGCCCAACGCTACCGTGTACTTGCCACGCGATGGAAAAGCTATCCGACGCATTCTTACAAATTTTCCATAGTACGATTCTATTTGACGTCTTCACAATTGTACTTCGAAAGGCGGTGGCCAGGTTACGTATCATATCTGTGACTTATAATTACATAAAGGACACTATGCCGATTACAAGCAATAAAAAAGGCCGTTGATTAGCACACATCTCGTGGACTAAAACGGTACTGTTCTCTTAGGAGTGTCGGATTATGTCACGAACATGCCGTTCATCACATCGCCAGCCGACTGTATTCATAGGTGAGCTAGGTTCTGACACATTGTCAGATGCGCCAAAAGAAGTGGTGTTCATGCGCGCAAGAGGGAGTAACAATATTGCACACAGAAAATTCTGTGGGGAAGCTGAAACACAGGCTCCATTTATCGGCAACAACCATAAGGAAGAGACGGTCCACAAGATGCTTTTGCGGCCTCTTTAGAGAACTGCTGTGCATTATGGGATTTTTACCAGATAGTGTTGAGCAGGGACATTCTAGAAATTTGAAGGGTAGCTGCTCTTTTATTAACATCATACAAGACGAGACACTGTCACAGACGTGGGTAGTTGGGGTATCCAGTAACAAAACAAAGGCATGTTGCCTTGTAGCAAAATCATGTAAGAAAAAAAATGTTCAAATCTTTATTATCCTTATGAGACTAACCTAACCTAACCTAACCTAACTAACTGCGGGGTCATTAGTCCCTAAACTTACAAACTACCTATCAACTACCTTATACTAAAGACGTCACAAACATCCATGCCCGAGGGGGTATTCGAACACCCGACGGGGAACGGCCCTGCGCATCGGAGCATAGCGACCCAATGCCCTCGGCCATTCCGCCGCGGCAAAACCATTTAAGAAAGTTCACCAACGTCATGCTTCCAGGTAAAGAACATTTTTTGACACCAGCATACGCGATGAGATGACCATGAAATTAAAATGAGAAATTGATAGCACAAAAAGAATTTTATAGTATACATATACCAAGTGGTAATCGAAGTTAATTGGCCCTGAAATAGTCTGAAGGTGATTCGCTAAAATTTGTCATGAAACAATTGAAGAGTAATCATGTGTAGTTAGATGTACTTTTTAAAACGTGGTCAGTAAGTAATAGCTATAGTTTCGAGTTTATGCACTGCATAAGTACTAAATTGACGTAATCACTGTTTCCGTTAAAAGTATATTATTTTTTTAGCCAGTACGGCATTTTTGCCGGTGAATTTTCTTCAGTTATGAACTAGACAGATAACGGATGAGGTTTTTAGTAGTCAACTTTCTTTTTAGGTGCTGCTTAATTGAATACAGCATTCGACTACACACTTTTGAAACTGACTGTTAGGCCGGTAGGTTAGGAGGTAGGCCACCCGCAATACAATTTCACCGCGTGTGCGCGCTGCTCCGTTACACGCCTGTCGCTGCGTTACATCGTAGCGCTTACATTACGCAGTGTGCTGAGTAATTGACATAGTGGCAAGAGTTTCGAAGGAGCCCTCTGTAATCTTCGCCAAGTTGATGAGAATAGTTTACTTTTGCCTTAAGAAAGAATGGCATCATTGTTTTGTGTATGAGAACGTTCTGAATACGTCTAAATAGTATAATGTACACCATCAATACGTGTCTGTTCACGTAACGCAATACGACGGGCTTCAGAGATTTTTTTCTTTATCACTCAAATTAAAACATGGGGGATGCGGCACTATCAGTAAAAATCGTACGGTGCATGGCGGAGGGTACTGCGTACCTGACGTCATAAACTATTTTTTCGATCTTGATGGAATTTTTCACAGTTGACCTCAAATAAAGTATAAGATCACATTCTGATTTTCATCCAGAAAATGTTCCAAAATTACACAGGGATGGAACTGTGACGTTTGGCGTATCGTATTGCTGTAAAAAAACTGCTTTAAATACTGGAGAGAGTAAAATGTGCAGAATGGTGAAGCTTAACAACCAAAAAATGTTTGAGTACTTTGTGTCTTTCGGTAGGTAGAGGACTTACGCACTATTATCGGTTGTGAATAAAGATTAATATATTTGTCAAAACAAATAATATGTTGGTATGTGTGGACTATATTGACTGTTTTTTTTAATCACAATCAGTTCCCGTGTATTTTCTTGTGAGCGGTCCCCTGCTTAGCGAGTGTTTAGTCACAGAGCTGCATGTCAGCTGCTCGCCCAGCCCCCTCCACACGTGACGTAGCGCGCACGCGCGCCACCTGTTGCTCGCAGCTGCAGATCGAAACAGGAAACACAGCAGTCGAGGAGGTGTCTCTGAATGAGCGAGACCTCCTCACCTGCGCTGCCCTCCCGTCCGCAAGTGACACCTTTGACCTCTGACGCTCAGAAAAGCACGTAAACAGGATTATAAAAACCAATGAACGATAATAAAGAACAACGGTCTGTGTCATTCCCACTGAATTATTTAATATTTTAATTGTGAGAAACAAAGAAAAAAATGTCAAAACCATAGCAGGAAAATTATACATAATTCATTTACTTCAATACGCCGTTTCATGTTAAATCAAAAGTTGCAAAAACCGTCTGCACAGAGTAATTATAACACCACAAAACAAAACACATCCTACACTAGTGATGGTGGTTATATTAGTTCTCAGAGTGGATGTAGATGCAATGTGAAATTTTAAAAACAAAGGGTTTTTGTATCCCATCCTCGTCGCCACTTTTGTGTCTCGTTGCCTCCGGTTGTTCTGGGTGTCGGTGGCCGAGTAGAGAGAGACCGACACAGGGAAATAGGATGCACGCGTGTGCAGGTACGGAGGTGACCAGCCAGTCGAACAGCAGGGACACTAAGCTAGATTAGAACAAAATATGTATTTCGTATCAATGTGTTAATACTTAACTTTTACAAGTATCATGACCGCAGAATGCTGATACATAGTTGAACTGCCGGCCGCGGTGGCCGAGGAGACTGAGGCGCTCCAGTCACGGTCTGCACGGCCACTACGGTCGGGGGTTCGAATCCCCCCTCGGGCATGGATATTTGTGCCGTCCTTAGTCTTAGCTAGTTCATAAGTAGTTTGTAAGCATAGGGACTGATGACCCCGTAGTTAAGTCCCATAAGTTCTACAAACATTTGAACATTTTGCACATAGTTGAACTACTGCCTACTGATGAGAGACTTGCCTAGTGCCTGTCCGATTCCCAAGTGGCCGATGCAGTTCAGTGGTGGCCACGAGGGGAGTTGCAGCAGAGGGCGCTCGTGGCCGCCGTGCTTGCATGGCGGCGCGCGGCGAAAGTACGTGGCGCGCACCACAAAGGGGAGGGTTTACATCACCATTAATTCACAATTAAACTTTCCTACTTGATATACAACAAACAATCATCTGCTCCTTTGCTTATGTTGCAATGTCGTTGGCGAAAGGAAGGCTCTGATGTAGACATTCGCCCACTCATGTAATCATTTTGGGTTCTGATATCGGACTGCTTTAATTATTAACTGACTTTGAACGTAAATAAGGCTCACTAGTAAGGAGCGCACATTGTCTCTGTTTTTAACCCCTTCGTGGGAATCATGGTCTGCACTTTGTGGATTTACATGTGCACTGGTGTTGTTTTGTGCTTTTATAATGGATTTATGTAGAGATCATTAACTGAAAATGTAATGACAGACTGATGTCAATGATATACCTGTCAGTCCCACCCATGGAAATGAAATATTGTTACTCTGTTTCTTTCTGTAAAATTACGCTTGAGACAAAATGCAACGATTCGCGTTTAAATGACACAATCACTGTTTTATGATCTAGTGTTGTTTTAATCGTGTTGTTCCGAGTGTTGAAGATGAAAAGTGTTGTTCATATACTTGTAAGATGATTTTAATCAACACTTTAATGATCCCAATGGATTAAACCAATGTGCCTTATTTGAACTCAAATCTGGGAACTTTTCCTGCCTCAGGCAAGAGATCTCAGACCCTTTCTTTACTTCATTTCTTTGTTTTTATGCCTAGTATCTAACCTTCTACGACATCCTACTTCCCTACAAAGAATGCAGGCATGCCGCATAACTACTGAATGTTTTCTTAGGGCGTAAATTTAGTACAAGAAACATAATTTTCATTGAAACAAAATGAAGATACTTCCCTGCTGTATAGTTAACAACAGTACTACTCTTCGGGGCTACGGGATAAATAAAAAATAAAGAAAGAAAACCACTCGTCCAAAGACGAAGAGAACCTTTTCACTGGAATTTGATATTATTCCTCTTCAAAAAAAAAAAAAAAAAAAAAAAAATGCCGCTCTCCTGAATCAGACCAGTCTGGCCTGTCTTATCTAAAATAAACGAACCTCATGCTTCCGATCAGTTTTTCCTTTCATGCGTAGACGGGACGACTATTTTAATACGATCAAGAATCTCTTATAGAATAATCAAGACTGCACCCTAGAGATCATCCAACTACATGTAAAACAGTATGCCCCAAATTCGAGAACAAATAAACAAACGTTTCTTTCAAAGTGAGACTTTATCCTTCATCCATAACAAACAGAATGCATTGCTACTTTAAGGAGCTAGGTATCTGTTTTGAAACCAACGAAATTGTTCTAAAAGAGAAAACCTTTTGTTTTAGAATTCATGCAGCTATGCAAGCAGTCATTAACAGATTTGAAAGGATTTCATGAACTCATTTCTGTTCTTAGGAATTTTTAGATATGTTTTCCTGCATTTCTTACGGGACTAGTTCACCGCCGGCCGCGGTGGCCGAGGGGACTGAGGCGCTTCAGTCACGGTCTGCACGGCCACTACGGTCGGGGGTTCGAATCCCCCCTCAGGCATGGATATTTGTGCCGTCCTTAGTATTAGCTAGTTCATAAGTAGTTTGTAAGTTTAGGGACTGATGACCCCGTAGTTAAGTCCCATAAGATTTACAAACATTAACACACTAGTTCACCTGGAAGATAGGATGATTCAGAGTCATGATTGAACATGGGGGATTATTAACTGAACGAGTCTTCAATCTTGAAAGACTTGTGCGCATATACAAGTGTAAGTTCTGACAGTGCCTTTTGCTTGGAAAAACTGTAGTGTAGCACCCGCCCTCCCTGGGTATGATAAGGGTATAAAATCTAAAAACGGCGTGAGTCTACCAGATCGTCAATTACCAAGTGTTTCTGATATTGATAATTTGCTGCGACCATGGTTCCTCATTTGAGAGAGAACCCACCAGTTGTCAGTGCATTAGCACGCCACATGTTAATAAAATACGGTTCATCATATGCCTATGTGATTCATGTCACAGACAAAGAGCACAGAAATGAGTCTCAGATGGCGATTGTATTTCTGTTTATGTGTTCGTTTCTCCGGCCTGGAAGTGAAATTCATTAGACGAATCCTTTGATAGACACTTGAGCAAAAATCGCAGCCGGCCGCGGCCTGCATTTCTTACGGGACTAGTTCACCGCCGGCCGCGGTGGCCGAGGGGACTGAGGTGCACTAGTCACGGACTGCAAGGCCACTACGATCGGGGGTTCGAATCCCCCCTCGGGCATGGATATTTGTGCCGTCCTTATTGTTAGCTAGTTCATAAGTAGTTTGTAAATTTAGGGACTGATGACCCCGTAGTTAAGTCCCATAAGCTATACAAACATTTAAAAAATCGCAGTTTAGGTTTGTGGGAGCACCTGTATGATCCACTGTATGGATCGCTTGAATTAGATAAACTATATAGAGACATGTTGCCACCGGTTAGTCATTCCTATGTTAGGTATTTCTGACGTTTTGCTATCTCGTTCACGTGAGTGTCAGATGATAATGCAAGGTGTTAGAGGAATACTGCCTTATCCCAGCGCACAAAAATGCCCAACCACTTTGTTAGTGTCAAAACTGTCAACAAGGGTTTCATTGCGTGAAAATGTTTTTATGAACTCCATGTGGATTATCAACAAAAAGTGTACAAGAGAGGAGATTGGTGGCGTATGCGCTGCGGAGAGAGACGCAGAGCACAGACTGGCTTGGAAGGAACTGAACAGTGGGCAGGCACCCCATTGACGACTGTCAAGGAAAGTACATGGGCTCCAACAAAAATATCTGTATGAACGTTTGGTTACAGGATCTCTACGTACACCTCAATATGCTGGTGGGTGTCGTTTTTCTGCAAAGCTCTGCGACCATGCTCTACATAGCACTGTAGATGTAATTGTCGACGCCATACGTAATGCAGATATCTTAACTATAACTTATGTAATAATCATCGTACATGTTCTCTAGCGAATTGTCATCAAAAGCCGTGATGATAGTTGCAACTTTAACCTTCTTCCCGAAAGACTGTTGGTATTGACTGCCACTGCTTCCATCGCCTCTTCCCGCACTTACCGTAGCACTACCGCTTGCAATGAGTTGTTCGTCATTATCATCCCTATTATCATTATTATGAGTTTGTAGCAACAGTATCTGACTTATGCTCATATTTCTGTACCATAACAGATACGAGAAAGCATGCAAAAGATTCATCTTCTACACTAATACCATTTTCAAGAAGAAGGGTTCTTCGTAACTTCATGTCAACTAAGTGCAATACATTAGCAGCATTTAATAGCAATCGCCGCCCCATCTGACGCTTCACCACACAAATAACATCTCTAAACGCAACTTCGGAGGCACACTGCACCGTCAGATACTGGCAAACCGACAGGTCAAAGTGCAGTGCGACATGGCACACGCAGAGGCCTCTAACGGACGACTGCAGAGTTTTGCAGATGCGGGAGTATCACTAGTGCAATAAGGGATTTTTATATTATTTCTCATACGATTTTGGTGTATATGAGTTTGTTCGAGCCCAAGTACTTTCGTTGTGAGTCTTGTCGTAGCAACAGCGAGTAGCGCCTTTGACGCTAGCAGCGTTTCGTATTACCCCTTCACTTTATAATTAGCTGAGGGCGTTGCGAGAACTGTTGCGTGTTCTTCTATTGGCCGTTGTGAATATCGATCGAGCGGTATAACTACGCTCAATTAAAATATAACACGGTTAATGAACTGAAATTCGTACACATCAAGCAATATAAAACAATTGTTTTATGGTTAAACATTGAAGCAAGATGTTAAAAAAACAAAAAAGCTACATTCGCTTATACTATGTTTATCCATGGTTATTCCTAGAAAATTGTAATAATACTGTGATTTTTGAGTGTGGCGTGTAGCTAATTAAAACACATTTTCTGTTAATACAATACTCTTCACTGAAGTCGAAGAAATTAAAATGAATTAGATATTTTGTATACGTTATAGTAAATAAGGCGATCGTGTTCTCACTGCTAGGTTCGACGTTTTCTAACGATATATTTATATGCTGGTGTAGGTTGGTCAATAACCCTGATGAGCCTTCATTTCCGACAAACTGTCGAAAAATGTACAATATTAATAATTATAACTTTTGGCCCACTTTAGGTTACGGTAGTAATACAAAAGTGGACCTTCGCGATCGACTTTTCACAGCTCGAAACTTAAATGTAAATAACGCCTTAACCGTTGATCTGGCACGGAAACTGAATACATGAATCTCTAGATGAGAAATTCCTCAACAACTTTGCTGTTTTATGTTGTTTCCATATCTCCCATCGTTTCAGAGATATCTGCAAAAATAACGGCGATTTGACTGCGTCCATTGATTTTAAGAAAAGCAGCTGTTCGCAGATGTCACGTGACATTTCACGCACAGATTTCTGCCATATGTCATCTGCATTGCGTATTTGATGATTTTCTTATTATTACTAACACGTTGTTATTTCAAAGAACCGGTGCACTGAAGAATTAACAAAAACATGTCGTTCTTCTTCGATATATGATAATCTAGTGTATAAAAATACCTTATTAGCACCAGTTAACAACTGCCATCAATAGTACGAAAATAAATGGCGAATTTCGTAATTGTTCGCCGTAGTATAAGGGGGAAAAACAGTGCAGTGGACAGTGCGTTGGATAGTAATGCACATAGTCAGTGGTTCGGAACCCGCCAATACCAAAATTTGTTTTTCCTTTTTTCCTTAAAGGGTTACGTGTTGGGTACATAGATATTATCACAATAATAGAGTCGTAATCATATCACCATAATTTTTTATTATTTACAGTATTATTTTTGACCGAATTATTTGCAAGAAATAATAAAACTACAAACCTAAAGTGAGCCGTTAAACACGTCAGTGCGATTTTTTTCTTGAACGTACGCTTTAATTATGTGTATCTGCAATATGCTTATACATTACGGCAGACGCCACTTAATACACAGCCGCACTGTGACAGTAACGTGACTCTAGAATGGCGATCAACGTCAGTCGATAGTGTACTGGCGGATATTGTCAGACGCCTTGGGCCCCATCTACCCATAAACAAATAGAGGTACAGCATTTGACCTAAATAAATATATTGTTAACTAGGGCTGCTTGAGATCTGTGTATTATCTTGAACCAAAAAGGAAAATCGTTTCCGTCTATTATCAGTCGCAATAGCGAAGCGAGAGCTACATTTATTACTGTTTTCCGCTAACAAAGGTGACTTTTGTACCACGAGAGGATCTGACGTGGCTCATTTCTCACACATCAATTTCTTTTACCTTCATTACTCAAACTTTGTTCTCTACACACACCATCAAAGGCTACAGATTGACGGCAAGTCATTAAAAAATCATACCTTTTACAACTTCTTTCATCATAAGTGTACCGTTTTATAAAGTAAACGTCATAAACAGGTAAATTATAAATTTTTCAACAGTAATATGAGAAAGTGTTAAATTGAACCTATTTTTTCTCTTGTGATTGGTGCTCAAGTAACTTTGAATTACATCTCTAAATTTTAAATTAATGTTGGCTCAAAGCAGCCTCTTACTGTTTGCAAAATTTAGGTGATGAAAGGGTTTCCTAGTAAGCAGCAAATATAAGCCGAAGTTACTCTTATCAAATGTACGGAATTAAGCAAAATAGCTTGGAAATGATCAGCTTCGAAGAATATTTGTTAGTTAAAAATAGTTGGCAAAATAAAATATCCAAAACTTTCCGAGAAAAGACTTTTTACAGTTACTTTGAAGCACAAAACCTAAAGGCGTAAAGCTTCTCCGAATTTTTGAAATTTGTTCTCTGTTTCTATGTCAATATTTGTTACATACAGTACACAAATGTTTCACCATATAACCTGTTAACAAATCTTCATAAAATATTTTCTATTATGCTGCATCACAATTGAAAAGAACTTACTTTTTTTTGTTTAACTAGGGCATTGGGCCTACGAGTAATACGAAAGGTCAGTCCTGTCTGCCTGAAACAAGTAAATCACTGGGAAAAGGATTGGGCTTCAATTAGTAACTGTAAAAGTACGTTTACATCCAAGGAAACACCATCGAAATTTCAACAGCAAACGAGAATCTTCTCTCACGTAAACGCTGGGTATGCAAGCGCAAATGACAATGTCATTCACAGTTCCTAATGGTAGTTGTTTGTACGCTTTCTACTAGTTGTCAGGTGTTGCTTCAGCGAATCATCAAAGACGATTCGTGTTCTCTCCACTTCTGTGCCAATAGTATAGAAAGAATTCGTCTGCCATTGTACCATCGTATGCCAAAAAGGTATAAATTGAATTGCTGCGTCGATTTCGATGTAATCAATTTTTTCGTCGCTTTCAACTGTGTCAGTACTAGTACTAGTACTGGAATTTCTGGACATAGTGAACAGTAAAACTTTTTATTAAGATGTAACAAATTTTGCTTATTAAAATGTCGGAACACTGAATGCGACCAGCATCTCAAGAAACAAAGCACGCAACATAACACAGTACTTTGGCGAGCAATATGAATAAATTACGTTTAATTTACAGCAGTTTCAAATTGGGTAGTTTTATCTTAACATTCTTTTTACGCTGTAAAATGAGAACATTCGCCGGATTAGAAAGGTAGATGTTATAATAATGGGGATCTATTTTACTGGTTTTGACGATGATTAGAATACATTGCACTCAATCGTACTACAATAGTTAATGTTAACATGACGGAATCAAACTTCGAGAGTCATGAAAGAAGTACCAGATTCTAGGAAAAAGAATAGTGAGTCAGTCGCATTTAGTAATACAAGGGTGAGTCAGTAAATAAGTCACAAACTGAGGTAGACTCGCCAGTACTGTGCACTGAGTAGGAGTATTTCCTTACCACTGTGATGCATCCGTCTTGTGTGTTGCTACAGTTTAATATAGAAATAAAGTTACAGCTCAAGAGCATCACTTACAGGATCCAAACGCTGTCACAAAAATTACAAGCTCCAGCTTTTTAAACCCATCTCAAATGATGGGACGAGTCGGAGAGAGAATCAAAATTATCCTCGTCTTCTATACGGCTACAGGGACTTCATTTGGTATTCTGTCATTCTACATTCCTCCAACATTCCTCTGTTGCACCTCTTAAATTCTCTGTCATCATTGGAACCACCATGAGATTTATTTCGTTTACAAGCGGAAAGGACTTTATTGTGCACGAAATTATATAGTAAAAACAAATTTCCTCTGTGTCATGTCTTAATGAAGAACTGGGTACTATGGAAATGACGAAAGTTGTGGATTTCACAATTCATATGTACTGCTCTCATTAAGAGTTCATGAAACCAAATTGTGCTGATCCTAAATTACTATATATGAATATGGATAGTTTCATTTACTAGATGATAGGTCATGACCCAAATGAAATAATAAAGTACAAACCCGACGAATTGTAGATGTATAGATATGCCGTCGATACTCTTTATGCTACAACAATAAGGTTATTAGGCTGAAGTAAAACAAGGCAACTGAGCCGCAGATTATTCAGTTGGTGGCTCTCAGATAAAAAGTGTACAAATGCTCTAAAGATTCAGGCGCCACCCAAAGTCAGGCTAAGAGTGTGCATTGTGCAGCCTCATAGGCCCTTACAATTTACGATTTCAAAAACTGCCTGTTTAATGACGGTCCTCCGTATATGGTGTGTCATGTAGATTTTTGTTCAAAAGTCTAAGAGGTTCTGACTACACTACAACTGAAGGTCGGACTTCAGTGTCATGGTGACAAAAGCTTAATCTGTGAGCATGGCATTGGAATGCACCCATTCTCATACTATTTGAATAAAGACTTCTTCCTCTTCTTCTCCTTGCTGTGTGCTGCTAACGCCCCCCTCCCCCGCCATTATTCAGATCAATAATTATACTGATGGAATAGTAATGGGTATTGTTCTAAAAGTTTCTTGGAAAAATTATTAATGAATTTTTTGTGTTTATGTAGACAACAGTTACGTATTGTAAAATATTATTGAGTCCCTATACAGATCAAATCCCATTATCTGAAGTAAAAAGAATCTATATGTTGGAGGGAGAATAACATGTTTTTTTTAATGAATATTCTTCTTTCGATGGGACGTTACACCCTAAACCTCCTCCCTACCGACAATATTCTTATCATCACTTGTTTTCTTTTTTAATGTTTGTACTGTCAAAATGTACTAATAAATGTATTCCTCTTTTCATAGCGTAGTAATTTTATATAGGTAACAATGTACTAAGTAAAATAATATATACTTGTGATATTATATACAGAGCATGAATTCTTATGTAAAGAGGCATATGTATATTTCATCTACATGCATACTGATGGAACAGTAAAATGTTTTTGTAAATAATAATAACTTAGTATTTGTTTCAACGTTTAGTTTACAAACATCATATGTTGTTTTTAATTATAGTTTCTCTATTGTTATTTGAATTACATTGGTTTTTGGAAATGGGGGAGGAAGAGCCTGTCACCCAATTCTGATGTAAGCACAATCCCCAAGAGCACTTGTGTATTATTAATTCTCAGCATATTGATGTCAGCACATACATTCATCTATTCCCAGTATATTGGCCAGTTCAATAGATATGCAGCATGATACTGTGGATTTCCAGACTGAACATGAGAGAATGCATTTTATGTGACTAAAAGCGTTTATGATAACGTAATTCCTGGAATGATGACGTCAGCCTCCATAGAATGACCTCTGTGTGGGAGTCGATGTCGTCTAGAATGCTCTCTGTCCCCCTGTCCCCTTTCACTCAAACTCTTGGAACCGCGGAGCCGGCCGCGGTGGCCGAGCGTTCTGCGGCGCACCAATCACAGTCTGCACGGCCACTATGGTCGGGGGTTCGAATCCTCCCTCGGGCATGGATATTTCTACCGTCCTTAGTATAAGCTAGTTCATAAGTAGTTTGTAAGTTTAGCAACTGATGACCCTGTAGTTAAGTTCATATGCTCTACAAACATTTGAATTTTCTTGGAACCGCACGAAATCGTCCTTTAAGTGTCATTCGATAAAAGAAAAAAGACATTGTTCTCCGTGATTTCCGTGGGAATCCTTGAAGACTACCACAAATGACATTTTAATAGAAAGAAGAAAAGTAAAACGATATCTATGAGATAGGAAGGTAAGTGTGTAGGACCGTTTGTTCAGAGCACTAATGAAAAGGATATTTCACGAATTGTTTACAGACTGCGTTGCCACCTCCAACTTCATCGAAATAGAAGCCTCGGTTTCAGACGGCTTGGTCTGGTTAGCACCACGCCCAAGCCACGACTCGATCTCTCGACTCGACCTCTCAGCAACAACGTAAGCAGAATCTCTGAGCCTACAGTCGCTCACTTCATGGTCTGACTGGAAGGAACCAATGGCAGGCTGTGGAGAGCTCCACATGAGGCTCTGAGGTGAGCGTCTACGGGCCGCAGCCCCGAAGGCGATGCTCTCTTCACCTCTGGCTTGTTGGCTCTGTTGAGACGAATTTCTCCCTTCCCGCCCAATGCCGCTTCCTCCGCCACCTGACTTGTTGCTCTGTGCCAGCGGCCATCTCCCTGGTGCCTCTGCATCCCACGTTAATTCAACAAATAATGCCTGATTCCAATTTTTTTTTCATTACTACTTCGAAGGGACGCCCCTGTCTCACCTGTCCACTCCATGTCACACTATATATAAGTTCACGTACTTCAATGACAAAGCTGTATCATTAGTTTTTCAAGTCAAACCTGGCAAAAATCTTCAGCTTAAAGTGATTATAGTAGCAGAAACAAACATTTCCTACAGTAATTGTAATTTTGATAAGGCGCAACTATTGGGTAAAGTTTGTGTAATGGTCCTGTCCCTGTTTTTGCAAGTGTTACGCTATTAGTACGATATCACAGAACAGGTAAAATCAGTTGATTCTCGGAATAGTTGCATACAATTCAGGGATGAAATGTCGGTACAATAATAATGATTACCCCTATCAAGGATAGCACAACCTCAATCTATTAAGAAAATCGTTGATACTGAGGATGTGTTAACTTTTATAGAAACAAATCTCTGTCCAACTTGCTAAAGAATACAAGAAAAGATCCAGAATTCAGCAAACTAGCGGCACACTACATTTATCTGCAATTAGTGCTATACCAAATGTAAAGTCTGTATAACACTAACTTCCAATGTATTCGCCATACTGCGGGATGGCTCGGCGCACAACGTGAAGCTGGAGCTGGAAGACAACGTCTACACAGTGAACGAAGTTATTCACCTGAAAAACTCATACTTTGAAGTAATGCAACTCCATAACTATTTTTATTTTCTCAAAACTATTATGACCAGCATTTACATTAAACTATTGTATTACTGCAAAGAACGTCATGAAATGAAATTAATATGGTATAGAATTAAAAATTAGAATTTAATTGTTTTACAAAAGGAAGCTACTGTGATATGAATTATTCTGAGTCAGTCAATCTATAGGTCAACCAAGATCACAAGAAAACCAAAGTATGTCTTTAATACTTTATAATCATAACGCTTTATGTTTAGCAACTAATAGTGGTGTACATTTAATGTCATTAAAGGCTGGACACATGACTGGACTAAAGAACATACAAAGACGTTATTTTACATTTGTACAAGAACATATAAATCCCCAATAACATTTGAACCTTAAAAATGGCGAAGATGACGTCAAAATATGAACATGAAAGGGCAATAATACGAAGGGAACACGTTAATATCTACAGGGAAACACGTTAAAGAAAACAGTGATGGCATGACTATCTGAAGAAAGGTCATGACTATCCGAAGAAAGGTCAAATATGACATATCCACAGCAACATAAAAAGGCAATAATATGACAAGTACTTGAAAACATTTTTCAAACTTTGAATTGGTCCGAAATGTCTGATTGTGACTGGGGGAGCAGTGTTTAGTGACTGGGGACGGAGAGATCAGTGAAAGAATGTCACTGGGTTTACAGTGTTCAAATGTTCAAATGTTTGTATAGTCTATGGGACTGAACTACGGGGTCATCAGTCCCTAAACCTACAAACTACTTATGAACTACTTACGAACTAGGACGGCACAAATATCCATGCCCGAGGGGGGATTCGAAACCCCGACCGTAGTGGCCGTGCTGACCGTGACTGAAGCGCCTTAGTCACCTCGGCCACCGCGGCCGGCGGTTTACAGTGTGCACACACAAACACACACTTGGCATTGTCCTGTCGACAATGGATTACTGTCCTAGACATGTCTCAGCTTTGTGTCACACGTGCTGTGCCGGTGGGTTACAGCGACTTACGCTTGTAGGGTACCACTAAGGCTGTTGAGGTGGCCCTCCAGTAAGGCTGGAGTCAGTCTGCTCAATGTTCCTTTGACGGTAGAGGCTAGCTCGCGTCGTTAATGATGAGCGGGGAGCACTTTCATTCAGTCGCGATAAGTGGCCCACGTGTGTTGGCCGTCTGTACCTCCTTTGAATGGCGCGGAACTGGCCTCCTCCATTGAGAAGCCGGCTGGAACCTCGCCGCACAGCGCCCTTCGCAGTGGATCGATTGCCAGCTGGCGTCCCTGACCTAGTAGCCCAGCTGTGGCCTCAGTCTGCCCTTTGCATGTGTCTCTCCCACGTCACGTCACGTCTCTCTCTACAAATTGTTACATTAATTGTTAGTGCTAGAACCTATCTATAATATATACATGTCATCTATTACTTTGAGTGAATTTACAAAACAGAATTATATACAGGAATTATTGAAACAAAAACGGAATCTAGGAAGTATTATTAACTTCAAAACAAAACAAATGCTATCTGATAGTACACATAACTAATATGTTAGTGTTATTTCGGTTAGATTGAAACTATGCAGGCAGTAAATTCCAATAACTACAGATTCTGGTTAACTACTAGCGCTGCTAGCGAGTTATAAGACATTTATTTTTTAACTCACTTTTAGTTTTTTCTGTATGACCATTCTGTTCGGTCGTGCAGAGTGGCATGAACTCATCGTTATCTTAAGTGCCTGTCCTCCTTATCCATCCATCTGAAGTTTAAGCTTCAATATTTATCCAATTACCTGTTGAAGCCCATCATTACTTCCACTTTCTTGGTTTTCTTTGCTGGGTCTGGCAGGGAGAAAATTCACAATTAAAAAAGATATTTTACTTGCCATTTGAGCTAGATTTCCGATAAAAAGTTACTGTAGCTCAAAAATTATTAGTTTTACTACATCAATAACCCCATGCACAATTATGTCAAATAAATGGTAATAAGTTGTTTTTCAACTAATCTGCCAACGTAGAGGGGATCAAGTGAGGACTTATTTTCACCAAATTTAGAATGAATTATGTTTTTCTTTTAGACGTTTATATTCTAAGCATTTTATTTGGAAGTGTTTCTTTTAACATTTTTCCAAGAGTTAAAAAAATAAGAAATATTAATTTAACTTTTAAATTATCTTAACCGTAATTATCTTAAGAATAAAAATCTAAGCACAATACATTTATTGTTTACAAGTTGAAAACGTCATGCCTGTACAGCCTTGTGTCGCTTTGCTTCACCCGTCCTGGGTTCGGCGGACGAATTTTTACATCTTGTTATGGTAGCTGAGCATTGATCGTCTCCTCTTCACGTCTTGGGAACTGGTTTGTGAAATGCTTCAATTGACCATTTCAATTTTTGCCTGGCTTTTGTGATTCAGGAATGGCTCCCCAGTGTACTGTTGTGAGCTTTGGTACCACTTATTTTGTTTCTTTTGGCTATGGTGACCATTATTTTGTTTGTTATTATTTCCGTTATTCCCGTGGGGAACATCGGAGGTATTTTACTGCTGTTATCGTTTATTCCTGGCATGTTCTTCATTTAAAACGAATTTTAATTCTTGTATAATGGCTCGAAACGCATTAATATATCCACTTTTCAATCATTACTTGTTGATTTGATAGAGGGAGCTTAGTGAAACACAGTTGCCTAATTTCACTGTCACTGCAAGGTGTGCTTAAAATGTATTTATTTATTTTTTATTTTATTTATTAATTTCTTTTTTTACACAACTGATCCAAGAACTTTACAATACTCTTGAATCAAGATGCCTTCATGTCACAATGCAGCGTCAGCTGATGTATAATACGTTCCAGTGTCGTTTTCTACCAGTAATGTCCGAGAAACATATTAGTAAACTCGTAGTATGTATGGCAGGCTTGGGACGATTTTTCATTCTTCCTGCCATTGTTCCGTCTAAATTAGAACAAATGAAATGTTTTTGTGTCCCAACCAATACGGTAGTATTGCCTCGGCAAATTGTTCAATGAAGGGGTGGAGAGAATTTCCATCCTCTTTGTAATGTTGAAACCTTCGGATTGATAATTACTTTTCATGGCCGAATGCGACCTCATTTTTTCGTCTCAATTTGTCGACCATGCTTACTTGTCCGTGAGCATGTACGCTCCCACTGCTTCCTGTGTGTGTTTGACTTGGTGACGTACTCACGCTTCCCAAGTGTGTGTCATACCGACATAGTGGAACGCAATTAGCATTCTTTGCTGTTCCAGACTATTCATTATATCAAGCACTGTATCTGTGTCTTGTCTATGTAATTCGCACGGAACAGTTTCATCTACTCGTTATATTTACATATGATATTGCTCTTAACAGATCATTGTGATTCTCCCCAATTACAAGTTCGGTCCTTCGACTTCCTTCGCCCACTTGTGAAGCTACGTTTATATCATTATTAGACGTGGCATGGCGGCTCTGAGTGTAGGATGTTTGCCTATCCGCCACGGAACTCGTTGACGTTTCTTTATTTTCAAAGCGCAGCTGGAGGTGCTCTTCTAAACCTCTAAACTTTGATGTTTGATCCTCAGACATGGTCTGTGTTGAACCTTCCTCTTTTTCCTGTAGTTTTTCAACTCTATGTTTATTCTACTTCTACTATTTAGGATTCTACTAAGTCATACGCAAACTACAGAGTCCGTCTTCAAGGGGCCGTAGGCATGGATCTTCTTGGGCTACGTCATCTGCGGTGAATCTTCCTCTCAGAGATCTTCCGTCTTCGGCGTGACTTGCCTGGCGGCCGTCTGGCTGGTCCTTAAATATGCAGCGGCATCTGAAGGGCCGCGGTGGAATAGCCGAGCGGTCTAAAGCGTCTCGCTGCGGAGCGCGCGGTTGCTCGCCGTGGAGGTTCGAGTCCTCCCTGGGGCATGGGTGTGTGTGTTGTCCTTAGGTTAGTTTAGTTTAAGTAGTTTGTAAGCTACGGACTGATGACCACGCAGTTTGGTCCGATAGAATTACAAACATTTGAACATTTTTTTTGCATCTGAAGGAAAAGGTGCGAGATTATTCCTGAACATTGTGTTTATAAACGCCGGCTGCGGATAGGCATCCCGGCCGACGCGTGTGTTGTGCTGTACTGCTCGCTGCCCAGGCGTTTCCACAGCGAACAGTACACCTATTCCAGATTCTTGATGCGGCTTTGAATTTCCCTTCTTTTGCGGTTGTTGTCGTTCTAATCGCAATTTCTTTGCGATGCGCATTGCACATTTACAAAGCGATCTAGCTGCTTTCGCCTCAGATTGAGCTTTTGAAGCATTTTCTTTCAGTACAGCTCGAAAAATCAACATTTGATTTTCCAGCTTTCCAGCTCTCTGCTTCGTTTCCTCACCTACCAGTTTAATATGTCTAACATCTTTCGCTTGTTTCTCTTCATATTTCTCTCCAGTACTCGAGACCTGCAGATAAGTGTTTGTAAATCTATCGAAGTCAACTGTTTGGTTGCTTAGCTTACAAAATACTTAAACTAAGGTAAAGTAACCTAAGGTCAACACAAACACTCATACCCCAGGGGGGATTCGAACCCCGAAGACGAACGGCCGCGCGCACCGCAGCACGGCTGCCCTGTGCGCACGGCTAATCAGCCACGGCGATTATTATGCTTTCTACTGTTTCTTTCCCCATTTAAACTAACGGGTGAGAGATTATCCTCTCGTGAATACGGCGTTTTGATGACTTTGTGCTCTGATCCTACTATCACGTCTGGATATGCGTGATGTTGGTCTGCTAGAACCTTTCATAATCCTCTTTGGACTATCTGAATGACTATGCTGACAGTTCAGCTCTTTTAAGCCGGGTAGAGATCCCTGTGTATATCCTCCCCATCGGAAGAGTATGCTGAAGCTTGCACATTTTCCGGATTTTCACGGTAATGCACCTCCCTATCTTCCACTGCGCCTTCTGTTCTACCGTCGTCTGCCATTAAATTAAGTTTACATTCGTACCGAGATCTACTCCGTATGATCATTAACACCCTAAAGATAAAACTACTCAAGAAAACTACTCTCTTCAGCACTGCGTAACCTAATATCTCACCAAATACAAGATAAATACAAGAAAACAAAAAAGCAACGACAAGCACAATAATTACGTGAGAGCAAAACTGACATGCACAATTTCTCCAAGCAATGACGTAACAGTTGCAACAACACAATGACGAAAAATGTGTAGTGAGATCAGAACTCACAAATCAAATAAAACTACTGAGAAATAAAATATAACAGGTACCTCCACTCAATATTAAAATAGTTTGAGCTTCTTGTATTCTATTACGTATTAATCAAGAGCCCCCTTAACGAACGATCTTAAAACGGGGTCTCCATACCTGTGATAAGTCGCAACTAGTTGGTAAGATTTGTGTAATGGCCCTGTTGCTGTTTTTGCGAGTGGCTCACTAGTAGTAAGATATCAGAAAAAAGCAATTGATCCTCGGAATACCTGAATAGTTTCCTTCAATTCAGGAATGAAAACTCATACAATAATTATAATTATCCCTGTCGAGGATGGCACAACCTCTTCCTATTATGAAAATGATTGATACTGAGGACGTTAATTTTTAAACAATTGTATAGCTATCCAACTTGGTAAAGAATACAAGAAAAGCTCCAGAACTCAGCAAACTAGCGGAACGGCACATTTATCGTTAAACTGCGCTATACCAAATAGAAAGTGTGTATATCACTGACTTCCAATTAATTCTTCGTACAGCTCTGGTCAGACGGACAGCGGCAAGGCACCGTGGATGGTTCGGCGCCCAACGTGAAGCTGGAGCTGTGAGACGCTGGCTAAACAGCGAACGAATTATTTCGTCCGAAAACTCATACATAGAAGTAACTCAAGTACCGAAGATCAACAAGAGATTCTTACGAACTGCTTCCACACTGACCAGGTACAGAAGAGAAACTCTATAGTATACTCGTAAATGATTATTGTAAATGCAAGTTCAATACAATGAAGCATCTGATAAAAACACTTGATGCAATGAATTAGCAATTCCAAAAATGAGTGTGAGACTTGTCATAGGACACACTACCAGCAACCCCTCACCAGCGTCCTCTTCATAGGAGTGCAGCAAGCCGAATCCCCAACTCAGTTTGTAGCAAGCCACATGTCTCTCATACCGCTCAGAGACAATCACGGTTCCAATTTCGAATGTCTCGCTCCCACCACTTTCTGCTATCCGAGGTACTTTCCTTCTAGAAAGAAGCTTGTAGAATCGTCTGGGACATTCTAGCAACATTAGATCGTTTGACAGTTGTAATCATTGATTGGTTTAGGGTTAAATGGACGAAACTACACTGGTCATCGGTCTCTGTTTCCATTCAGAGAGCGAAAAGATAAAACCAAAAACTGTGTAAAATTCTACAACAGTTTGGGGACCATATTGATACCAGAGCTGTTAATAGTCAATGAGATAAAAAGCAATAACTGAAATGATAGGGGAGGAAGATTAAAAATGAATTATCAGAGTTTAGCTGGAGCATCACAATAATAAAAGGATGATCTAGCCACTCAGGTGCATGTTACGTTTTCTTGCCTGAAACTAACGGGCAAGAGAAAAAGAGGAGGACGAACACTGAACTTAAATAGAATGAAAAAAAAAAACCACTTCACGAATAAAATTTAAAACTTTATCAGCCGTTGTCGCTTTGTCAGCAAGCACCAAAGGCAACGTGTCAGGGATGTTAAAATTCTGTCTCGCGTCTGACAGTGCAGGGCAGTCCAGCAATATGTGTGCCACTGTCAATTGTGAACCGCAACGACACTGTGGAAGGTCCTCTCGGCGAAGGAGGTGGCTGTGTGGAAGCCAGGTGTGGACAATGGGGAGCCACTAAAGGACGACAGATTCCCTGCGACAGGCTCGCATAGGAGATCTCCATACATTCGTATTCTCCTTCATGGCCCGTAACTTGCTTGGCACAGTCAAATGTTTCCATTTGCAGTTCCAGATCCCAAACACTTTTAGGCATAAGACTGATCGAAGTTGCGCCATTGGGATGCCAATCTTGGTCTACTAGTAGCCTGCTTAGGAAGCCTGTCGACCAGTTCGTTTCCTGGAATACCGATGTGTCCTAGTGTCCAAACGAAAGTAACCTGAATTCCAGACCAGTGTGGGTCGTTGATGGATTCCTGGATAGCCACAACCAAATGATGGCGAAGGTAACACTTGTCAATGGCTTGTAAGCTGCTCAGGGAGTCACTACTGTGGAGTAAGGACTCACCAGAGCAGGAGCAGATACGCTCAAGAGCGTGGTAGAGAGCCACCAGCGCTACAGTGTCTGGTAAGGAGTGCAGTTCGGTATGATCTCTATGAGCATATGTGAAGCTGGCATGACCATCAACTTTCCAGCCATTAGTATAAACTATTTCAGAGCCGTGGAAAGCATCGAGAATGGACACAAACTGATGGCGGATGGTATCGGCGTGAAGATAATCTTTTGGTTTTTGTGCCAAGTCCAAGCAACGTTGTGGTTTCGGTATACACCCTGGACATTTACGTGAATGATCCCTGAATAAAGGGTTGGAAAAAATGTTCAAATGTTTGTTAAGCTTATGGGACTTAACTACGGGGTCATCAGTCCCTAAACTTACAAACTACTCTTGAACTACCTTACACTAAAGACGGCACAAATATCCATGCCCGAGGGGGGATTCGAACCCTCGACCATAGTGGCCGTGCAGACCGTGACTGAAGCGCCTCAGTCTCCTCGGCCACCATGGCCGGCAACGGTCGGAGAGGCCAGGATTACAGATCGGATACAAGTTAACGAACGCGAACAGCAATCGTTTCCCATGATCTGGGCCGTTGTTGGGGGATTTGGATCGCTGTATGTGAGAAAAGGATATTATAATTCGGATGCTTCAGCGAACTTGTTATTTGTGCAACGTAATTTGCAAGAAGCTGGTAGCGCCGGATCCTCAATGGAGGGACCCTAGCCTCGATAAGTAGACTATTCACTGGACTTGTCCCGAATGCTCCTAAAGCGTATCGAACACCGCCATGCAGTATAGGGTCTAGGATCTGCAATGACGAGGGCCCTGTAGAACGATATATAATTGCCCCGTAGTCTAGACGGGACTGTATTACAGCTTTATACAGCCGTAGTATAGTGGAGCCGTCTGCACCCCAGTTGGTACTACTCAGGCAGCGAAGAGCGTTTAGGTTTTGCCAGGACTTTTTCTTAAGCTGACGGATGTGAGGTAGCCAAGTCAGCCGGACGTCAAAAACCAAACCTAAAAGCTGTAAGTTTCTACTATATTCAGTAGTTCATCATTTCGGTAAAGTTCTGGATTAGGGTGAGCAATTCGACGGCGACAGAAGTGCATGACACATGCCTTGGTGGCTGAAAACTGAAATCCATGGCTTAGAGCCCAAGACTGCTCCTTGGGAATGTTGCCCTGTAGCTGTCGCTCAGCGACCCTAATATTAGAGGAACTAAAATGAATACAAAAGTAATCTACATATAACGAGGGCGATACTGAGGACCAGACTGCTGCTGCAACACCATTAGTTGCCACTAAAAACAGGGGACGCTCAATAGTGAGCCCTGCGGGACCCATTCTCTTGAATATGGGGTAAGCTATGCCCTACTGACTCTAACTCTAAAGGAACGTAATGTCAAGAAGTTCCGGATGAAGTTTGGGAGTGGGGCTCCGAAGGCCCCACTCATACAATGTCCTGAGGATATGATATCTCCATGTTGTATCATAGGGCTTTTGAAAATAAAAAAAAACACTGCAACAAGATGTTGACGTCGGGAAAAAGTTGTAAGGTTAGAGAACTCCAGGTAAACGAAATTATCTGTGGTGGAGCGTCCTTGAAGAAAACCTCGCTAGTAGGGAAAAAGTAGGCATTGGTCGGTAGCTATCCAAATCACGCGGTTTTCTCCGGGCTTAAGCACGGGAACGAAGATACTTTCCCGCCACTGCGACGGGAATACACTATTGTTCCAGATTCGTTTGTACTGCGGTCTGGCCCAGGGTCGCGTCAGGGCTGTGTGTAAGGGCTCTGAGCATTTCCCACTCAGTGAATGGAGCATTGTACGTTTCCACATGGCGAGTCGAAAAGGAGAGTCGCTTTCGTTCTTCACGCTCTTTTGGGGAGCGAAAAGATGGCGGGTAATTGGCAGATGCAAAACTCTGAGCATAGTGCTTAGCAAGGTGTTCGACGATTGCATATTGCATCTGGGTCTGTACAAACTTCTCCATTCATTGGTACTGAGGTACACCTAGAGCACTTATGGTATCCATACAGACGTCTGATCTACACCCACACTTGGGGTGGAGAGGTGCGTGATCCAGTGGTAGCCACGTACCGTTGCCAGCAATCCTGCTTATGCCTTCTAATTAACAGTTGGGCTCTGGCGCGGAGCCGCTTAAAAGCAATAAGGTTTTCCACAGATGGATGCCGCTTGGGACGCTACAGTGCTCACCTGCGGTCACTAATTTCCTCGGCGATCTTTGGTGACCACCAGGGCACCGTCCGGGACCGGGATTAAACTGAAGAACCAGGAGTCGCACGTTCGGTTACAGAAACAATCGCTGCAGTAAAACCTTCAGCCACGACATCTATGTCGGCATGTGTTGGAGCGCCCATCGTTGCAGCAGATTTGATTTGATTTGAGTTTTTCAGGGAAGCCAAAACAGTCTTGGTCTAACCCGCCACTACTCGCACCGAAACTAAGTTTATTGTGCGGTATCGCTCCCTGTATGTCTAGTAAAGCCAACCAATGCCCTTGAACAGTGCAAGGAGTCCCTTTACCAGTTCTTTATTAGACACAATTTCTTCGGTTCTGGTTGTTCCAAATGTTCTGTGCCTTTTACTCTCCAATGCAATGCATCCGAAGATCAGATGTGATGCAGTTTCATCACCGTCATCACAGAGCCTACATTTAGGGTCCTCTTCTGTTATTCCCATTGTATGTAGGTGTTTTTTGAAATTTCTAAGGCCTGTCAGTAATCCAATCATGAGTCTAATCTCTCTCCTGTTCAGACCCAGGATTGCAGAGCTTCTTTTAAACAAGGCTTTGGCATCATTACCTTGCCATGTTTTTGTTGATGGACTTTGGTCCAATATTCTACGTGCTGTCTTCTGAGCCAGTTACGTAGCTCCAATTTGATCATTGACTTGGTGATTGTCAGGACAGGTTCCGGTCCAATAAATGGAGTCTCTGCCCCCACCCTGGCTAATCTGTCGGCATGTTCGTTGCCACTGATCTCCGAGTGGCCAGAGACCCACAATAGGCTTACTCTATTGCTTTCCCCTAGCTCCACCAGAACCCTGTGACATTCTGCAACAATTTTAGACCTTGTTGTAGGAGCTGTCAGTGATCTCAGGGCTGCCTGGCTGTCTGAATAGATATAGATTCTACAATCTTTGTAGCACCTACGCAAATTCTCCTCCACGCACGCCCTGATGGCAGTGATTTCGGCCTGGAATACTGAGGCCAGTTTCCCTAGAGAGATGACGCCCTCCAGTCTTGGGTGCACCCCATATACCCCGGCCCCAACACCTTGGTATGATTTTGACCTGTCAGTGAACCAGACAATATCCCCCGTATGGTGTCGAACTATTTTCTCCCACTGCTCCCTGCTTCCAATTGTTATATTGAAAGGCTTGTTGAAGCAGTATGGGGTTATAATATAGTCGGCTGGCATTTTCCCAACCTTTCCTATATTTACCTCACTCACTATTTTAGTGTGTGATTCTGGATATCCCGAAGAGTTCCAGTTGTTGCCAGATTTGAGTCTGTATGCACCAGCCGCTGCCTCCATCTTGGCCCAAAGTTGTAATGGGGGCATATCCAGCATAGTTTCCATCCCATCAGTTGGTGTGCTGCTAATTCCGCCTGTTATGGCTAGGCAGGCTAATCTCTGCATCTTACCAAGCTCCTTAGCAGCAATGTGCTGTTCTACCTTCTTCCACCACACGACAGCCCCATAGGTGATCCTGGGTCTAATCACCATGGTGTATATCCAAGCCCCAATTTTTGCCCCAAGGCCTCCTTGTAATTACTAGAGTACCTTTTGCCTTGGAGCAAATCTTCCTAATGTGAGGGGTCCATGTCAGTTTCTCATCTGTAACCCCTAGATATTTCACTGTCCCCTTCACAGGTAGCTCTTCATTGAAAAGCTTTAAATTCCAACTTGAATGTTGTATATGCTTCTTTCTGAATGGTACAACAACAGTCTTCTTAGGACTAACCCCCAGATCCTGTTTTCTGCACCAGTCTTGCACAATGTCCAATGCGTTGCAGCAGAAGTGAACATGTCCCATTTAGCCTTATTAGGGGCCCATCTGGGTAAACGTACAGTGGATTGACACTGAGGTAGTGCCAAGAAAATATGAAAGTGGTCACTACCACACAAGTTCAAATGTTTGTAGAGCATATGGGACTTAACTATGGGGTCATCAGTCCCTAAACCTACAAAATACTTATGAACTAGCTTATACTAAACAAGGCACAAACAACCATGCCCGAGGTGTATTCGAACTCCTAATGGAAACGGCGTCGCGCATCGTAGCATAGCGCCTCAATGAACTCGGCCGCACACAATTCGTCATGGAGTTTCCAGCGGATTGATGGGAAGGGGTTAGGGCTACACACTGAAAAGTCGATAGCCAAGTAGATGCCTAGTAGGTACTAAAGTGCGTGGGGCCACCATTATTTAAAGGGCAGAGGTTGAGCTGCAATAGTAAAGTCTCTACCACGGCCAGTGATCGTAGTACCACCCCATAAGGGGTTGTGGGCATTGAAATCGCGCAAAAGAAGGAAAATTGAGGGGAGCTGAGAGATCAGTGAAGCCAAATCTATTCGGGATACTTCTCCATCCGGTGGCAGATAAACACTGCAAATGGTAATATCCATTGTAGTGTATATCCTAACTGCCACAGCTTCTATAGATGTTCGGAGAGGAACAGGTTCACTGTATACAGACGTAAGAACGTAGATACATACTCCACCTTATACCCTGTCATAATATGTGCGATCCCTATAATAAACCTGATTCCACGTAAGGCAGGGTATCGAATCGTTGGAAACCAAGTTTCCTGTGGGGAAATGCATAGTGCAGGTGAAGTGCTGAGAAGCTGTTAACTTAGCTAATCGTGGGGAAAAACCGCCACAATTCCACTGGAGTATTTGATGGTTAATGACTTGATAGGCCATAATTCAAAGGGTAGAGAATATTATTCCATAGGTTCACCTGCTGCCGCCGATTGAGAACTTACATAATCCAGGACCATTCGTTCTGGTTAGTCAGTGAGGGCAAGATCCTCAGGAGTTACAAGGATTTCCTCCTCATCTCCAGAAAATGTACGAAGTTGTGGCTGATGATCCAATGTGCATTCTTGTTTCTTCTGTTTTTTAGTTGTCTTAGGCTCTCGCTGAGCATTCGGTTTCACGGGCTGGGAGGGATTCCCTGAATTAGCTTCATAAATCGATGATGATCTGGAAGCCATTCGACCAGCGACTTGTGGATCCGTCAGCCACTGGCTGGGATCATCTATTTCACTGTGAGAAACCTCTGAAGGGAGTGTCCTGAGGGACCCCTTCCTAGTGAGAGAAGCCGAAGATGGCTGTTGTTTCTCCGGTTGGGGGTTGGAAACTGATGTCCCCAAAGGTTTGGGGGGAATTGCTTCCACAAGTGGTGTTGTGTAAGCAATTGAAGAAGCCCCCCCCCAACCTTCAATTGGGCAGGCTGAGAGTTATGTCTCTTAGGGCCCCCTGAAGATTGTTGAACCTATGTTACAGTCGTCCCCAAAGAGGGTGGAGACGATGTGACAGCTGCAGCAAAACAAGAGACCATGTTTACAGGATGAAACCACTCGTATTTCTTCCTTGCTTCTGTGTAGGTCAGTCGGTCTAAAGTCTCTATTTTCATAATTTTCTGCTCTTTGCGGAGGATGGTGCAGTGCGATGAGCAGGGTGCATGATGATCTCCCCAGTTGAGACAAATGGGAGGCTTGATACATGGAGCGTCTTGGTGAGATGGCCGCCCACAGTTCCTGCATGTAAGGCTGCAGGTACATCGCAAAGACATATGACCAAATTTCCAGCACTTTAAGCACCTCATTGAAAGAGGGATATATGGCTTTACATCACATCGGTAAATCATCACCTTGACCTTTTCGGGCAATGTGTCACCCTCAAAGGCCAAGATGAATGCCCCGGTGGCTACCATACGATCTTTTGATCCTCTATAGACTCGTCTAATGAAGTGAGCCCCTCATCGCTGTAGATTATCGCGCAATTACTCATTATACTGTAGAAGGAGGTCTCGATGGAAGATAACTCCCTATATCATATTAAGAGTCTTATGAGGCGTGATGGGAACAGGAATATCGACCAAGCTTGTCACTGGCCAGCAGACCCCGTGACTGGGCTGAAGATGCCGCTTCAATCAGGACTGACCCACTTCGCATCTTGGACATGCTAGTAACTTCCCCAAACTTATCTTCAAGATGGTCCACGAAGAACTGAGGTTTCATTGAAGTAAATCAATCATCGTCAGTTCTGGTGCAAAGAAGGAATTTGGGAGAGTATGGCTCATCCCTAATTTTTGCCCAACGTTCTTTGCATGGTGCAGCCAGTGTAGGGATCGTTCTGGGATTATATTTCTCTGCATTAAAACGTACTCGTCCACACTTAGAAACGCCATTAGAATTACAAATTGCTCGTTTTATTTTCGTCCCACGAGCAGCTAGGGAAAATTGTTTCGCATGCTAAAAAAAGACCACTGTACGAAACAAAAGCTTAATTCTTGGAGGAGGCATCCAGATAAGAATTTGCTGTTATAAAAAAAGCTTAATTTTAGCAGTAACATTAGCGAGAGAGCCGAGTGAACTACTGGCTACTCCCTGCTGTAAAACCTTGTTCCCTGGCCCTAATTGAGAACTGTCTTGGTTCAAATTACTCCAACACCAGGAAGTTAACGACAAAGTGGCCAATATACGTAGTAGCTCACTCGAAATTAGACACAGACATTAATAAACAATTCACCATAATTAACCCTTATGCGGTCGCGCGGCTTTTGGTAACGTTAATAGTCGCGCGGGGTGTTGGTAACACCCCAAATGAAATTATCTATAATGACATGGTTGTGCAACATACCAATAAAATGAATATGTTGCTTCTCAAATGGCTATTTACACTGTTATCACCTGGTACATTATCGTTTTATTTAATATTACTTTAGTATTAAATTGGGTTATATTAAACATGCAATAATCCCCATTTTCTTACAATATTTTGTTTAAATATTTATTTATCTTATTCTTCACACTGTTTTACAGGTAGAAAACATTATACATACAATTAAACATTTTTTCATTCAGCTCATACAAAAATTTTAGGAAATCAGTCACTATCTGTGTCTGCAAGAGGTGCGTTATCGTAACACTTTCCACACACATTTCTCATGTGCTTTACACACATAACATTCAAACATCGAAAGCAATGCGATTTAACTTTTATATCTTTACTCCCAGGACAATCTGTGCAGCGCCTGGGCATAAGTATTCTTTGTTCAGAAGGTGGTGCATTGTTGCTGTCTTCAATTTCTGCTATTTTAGCGGCTTTGTAACTTGTTTTGGCAGGGAGTGTGTGGCTGCTCTCTTGCATGCTATCGGATTTACTAATGATCTTCCGATATCATGTGAAATCTTCGGGAAATCTTCTGATTGTTATTATTTGCGTAATCCAAGCAATGTCAATCAATTGGAAAAATAGGGCAAGTAGCCAGCATCTAGTTTTTCTTGAGGTTGAATAAGTAGTGCACATTTCATCTATTGTGTCCACACCTGTTTCGGTCTTATTGTAAATTGTTATAATTTCTGGCTTCTTTTCCTCTGCAGTATTAGTGTCAATGGCACCGTCATGATGCAAAGATGAACGGAGAATAACGTTTTTGCCCTTCTTTGGGACATATGAAACTATGGTGATATCCTTTCCGAATCCAAAAAGGCTGCTTCTAAGTTCACGACCTCTTGTTCAAACGAAGTCTGCAGGCAGCTCCCTCTTATTCTTTCTAAGAGTTCCAACTACTGTAAGTTTCTTTTTCAGGAGCTCTTCAGCCAGTGTTACGGAACAAAACCAGTTGTCTAGTGTCACATTGCGTCCTGTACCTTCGAAAGGCCGTACCAGTCTATTTACTATCTCCTTAGGTGAGTTTGACAGTGCAAATGGATCCTCTGGCTGTTTCCCTCATAGATTTCCATCGCCAAAGTATACCATGTTCGCGCGTCACATAAGGTGAAAATTTTCAAGCCATATTTCGCAGGCTTGCTTGGTATATACTGTCGGAAACTGCTAAATACAACCAATTGTTCATCGACTGTCGTATATTCAGACACAGTATAATTACTGACACAGTTTGACATGAATAATTCAAACACTTCTCTGAATGCAGCTAGGCGATCAAGTTCTCTACGCTGTGGTCTGTCTCGAATATCATCGAATCTCAAACAACGCAACAAGAAACGAAAGCGCCGTAAACTCATTGTTGCATGAAATATTGCAATTCCAAAACCATTTGTGTCCCATAAGTCCTCCAGATTTTGATGTCCTGCCCTGTAATGATGCCTAGCCAGTATCAACAGACTCAGGAGACATTTTATTTCATCCTCATTTGTTGCTTTGGCATCACAGTCTCTTGTGAAATTTGATGCAATGTGTTGTATGTAAATATTTATGCACGATGTAATCATTCTAATTATTATGTCATTTACAAATAATGAAAAACAGTCCACAGCAGTTTTCGCAGATTTTGCGATACTTTTCACACCAGGGAGATGAATAACAAGGTCTACACTTCTAGTTCTTACGTAGCGATTAGGACAATTTTTCATCCATTTCGTAACCTTATCCTTTCCAATAAAAAAATCATGCCTGATTTCATTATCCGCTGCACTTGCGGTTCGACTTCCAGATTGTCTTCATCCTCCGTTTCCGTGTAACTGTGATGAGATAACTTCACAGCTGTCTGTTTCCTCCTCTTCCTCTTCTCCTCCTTCAAAAGTTTCGTCTAAGACCTCTTCCACAAGTTTCCGCACTCTTTCTCTATTAAAATGTCATTTGTGATAAAAAGTATTATTTACCATGGAAAAGACACCGAACACATTTTTTTTAATTTTTGTATCCTGATGGTCAAGTGTTATTGTAGACACCATTTTATGATTTTAAGAACGTTCGACATTGCAGGGGTTCCACGTGAGCCCAATCAGTCCAATCTGGTGAGAGGGTGAAAGACATTCACACAGCTGACTTATTCTCAGATACTACATTCATTCGTAATTTTTTTCGACTGACAAACCATTTTACTCTCCATTCTACTCTCGAAATGGTTGACTGCACCCTGCTTACCAACCGCGCTTGAAGTGCTAGCCAAGCCCGACGGTGCTTAACTTGGGTGATCTACCGGGAACCGTTGTATCCTCTGCAGTGTGCCCGTTGGTAAATATTGTGTACAGTTATCTGAAATGCAGTTCCTGTAAACTGAAACAGACACCAGCAATGCGAGAGTGGAGAAAAATCACACATGGAAATATCGCAAAAGGTATTTGTGTAAAAAAGAAAAATCAAATGTTGAAGTGTTTGTATATCTATCGGACTTAGCTTCTTGGTCATTAGTCCTTAGCTTACAAACTACTTAAACTAAAGTAAAATGACGTAAGGACAACACAGACACCATTTCCCGAGAGGGGACTCGAACCCCCGATGTGGAATGGCCGCGCGCACTGCAGCACGGCGCCCCATTGAGTAAGGCTAATACAGTGCAGCATTTGTGTAAACAACGGAGCTTGATTATAGAATAAATTCTCGAAAAACGGTGTGCTAACGATTAATTTTAAATGACTGTTGCAATATTTCTTTATTTACAAGCTTTACATAAATTGTCGTGTTGGCAAGGCTTCAAAAAATATATCATAAAATAAAATACAATTAAATAAAATATATAAAGAAAAACAACATTCCGAAAATCTCGCGAAGATGGTTGCGCTTTCAACTGTGGCATGTCAGGGACTACGCTGACGCTACTGCCGAAAGTTCGGGTCCTCCTCTGGAATGGGTGTGTGTGTGTGTGTGTTGCTGTTAGCATCAGTTAGTTTTAGTTATGTGTACGTTTAGGGACCGATGAACTCAGCAACTTTGTCCCTTGGGAATTATAAACACTAAAAAAATAATAGAAATATCAGGAAAACAGTTTTTGTTACGTTACTTTTTATGTCTTCAGGAAATTTCACAATAACCTAATAAAACGTTTCGCCATTTAACGGTACCCCATTTATTTTGAAAACTTGTCTGGTAACTGCAGTAAGTGAGGACAGTATCGAAAGTACTCGACACATCCTCATCCAGGGAAATGTAAGTCATTCTCATCTTTTTCATAGCAAAAAAAGTGTAATGCAGTACTCATATACATGCACATACGTATTATGATATTTATTATGACGAGAAGTACACAGTTCATTAGCACAACACTTACATTTCGTCACTTGGAAAAGTAGAAGTTCTGGTATACCCTCCGTAAGTCCGTCGGAAACAAACACAAGAATTTGTTATGTCAAACGTGGAGTCCACGTTGAAAATAAATATTTATTGGAACGAAAGTTCCGGTTAAATCACAAAACAACAAGCTTCCATTTAATCATGCGTGTAGACTGGCCAGAGTAGCTCACTGCGAAAAATCCAAAAAACGAACTGATTATTTGGGAGAATTATATCACCAATAGTTGATCATCTATCAAATCTGGATAAAAAATGTGTGATGTCTTCTGTCTTAGAATCGTAATGACGCACGTAATTACGGTAGTAACTAACTTCAAAGTGTATCAGAATCGAAGGATACCCAATTAGTCTACCCCGAGTCAAAATTGTAAATGAAGTAAAATCACCAGTAACTGGATAAAAATGGACTAGTATCTTTCAGTTTTCATTAAAGAAGGAATTGGAGGGCCTCCTGAATCTGGAGGATTAAGGTTCCAATCCCAAGTAGTAGCGCGACCCACAATTCCGAGCTGACTGTCGCGTGTGGATAAATTACGGTTGGTGTGGAGTTTCTGGGGCATGTGAGGTAAGACATGAACAAAAATCAGGGCATCAACAAATATAATTAGTCAAAAAATGTCTGTGCGTAACTAATCAAGAGTGTTGATGGACGTACAAAACTCCAATACTTGCATGTGACTGATCCTGGTCAAGCGGAGACTTGTCAAAATATCATCCATATAAGTTTTGAAAATGAACGGCTTCCACTAACCTGAATGTAACATTTCCATGTTAATTTTCGTATTTTATGCTACACTTCATAAATATGGGTAGAAAAGAATATTTCATTTTATCGTGTGGAAATAAGAAGCTGGATGATCCACCTTCCAGGTGGGCTTAGTGAACGACATTTCTCAAGCCACAGTCACACTTTGTTGGAGAACAAATAGCTCTGGAGTGAAGAGATGGTTAAGGAATTGGGAAGTGGCGATAATGCACCTTGGAAATATTTTCCTGAAACCATGAAAATATTAATCACTATTTTCGTGTCACTTCCTATATGCCTCTAGTAGTTCATACATATTAAATAAATATTGGATTTCAGCAGAGAAAAAGAAATAGGCTAAACTATCAGAGCATGTCTATGTCTGGAGCCATGTTCAAGTATCTTCATGACAAGTGAAGTTCATGAAAGAAACTTATTATCACACTGAAGCAAGGAATGGCTTAAATAGAATCAACTCATCTTCAGAAAGCAAAGCCAACAATACAGAAATGAGACAAGAAGAACATAGATCAGAGAAAATAATGAAAATTCCTTTTCATAATACTGACCAAGTTACTACCATGAAAGATTATTAACGATATGAATGAATCACTTCAGGACTGGAGAAATGTCGATTACTGGGGCATATCCATTTCCTATTATGTTCGCAATACGAATAGGGAAAAAGGTTGTGGCCGGCCGCGGTGGCCGAGCAGTCTGCGGCGCGCCAGTCGTGTTCTGCACGGCCACTACGGTCGGGGGTTCGAATACCCCCTCGACAATGGATACTTGTGCCGTCCTTAGTATTAGCTAGTTAATAAGTAGTTTGTAAGTTTAGGGCCTGCTGACCCCGTAGTTCAGTCCCATAAGCTCTACAAACATTTGAACATTTGAAAAAGCTTGTGACCATTTCCAGGAAAGCGTTATTTGACTCTGTATCTAGGCACCAATTAAAAACAGAATGTGACGTGCAGTATATCTAATAAGAGTGATTTAACAAGGAGATTCCTAGTAGGGAAAACATGTTGGATGGTTTACTCTCAAGCAACCAGTCACCTTCTCTCCTTCTGCTGCATTTACTTGCTGTTTCCAATAGTACTAGAGAATATTCGACATTTCTCGATAGACTTCAGACAAGGTGCAAGGTGATTTCGAATACAAAAAAAAAAAAAAAAAAAAAAAAAAAAAAAAAAAAAAAAAAAAACACTCCTGGATCATCAAAAATATAAAATTTAGGAAAAGACCCTACTACTGAATGAAATAAGAGACGATATAGCTTTGCAAGTAATCGATATTGGAAAACTGAAGTAAAAGAATCGTGTTTTCAGTTTATGCCTTGGAAAACGGGGATCTTGTGGACCCAAGTGCTCTGCCGCGCGCCAGTCACAGTTTGCACGGCCGCTTCGAAAACTCCTCGGGCATTGATGTTTGTGTCGTCTTTAGTATAAGGTAGTTCATAAGAATTTTGTAAGTTTAGGGACTGACGATCCCGCAGTTAAGTCCCTTAACCTTAACAAACATTTGAACATTTGATTTTATCTTGTGGACCTGATGAAGGACAAGTTTCTACAATAACGACGTTTTATAAGTACTAGTCGTATTATTGTCAAAGTATGATGTTGTGTTAAAAGAACACATCTTGATTTGGAATATGGTAAATCTCATAGATTATCTTGTGTTTCACCAGAAATATTGAATTAATTTACAAATATTCTAAGGAACTGTTTGAAATAGAAGATTGTAAACGGAATTAAATCCGATAAATAATTTGGTATTTGGTTGCAGAACCGGTACTTCATATAGTAATGCCGTGAGGTTATTTGTTTAATCGCAATAAAAATGGCCACTGATGTAAGAGACAAAGTTACATAATGATTTAGATTTTTCGATGTATCATTTTCATGGTTATGATAATTCATTTGTTAAGAACACAGATTATTGAAGCATGTAAGCAATCATAAAAAAAACTTTTGATCTCTGATGTAGTTGATCGTTCAAATGTAATAATTTATATGGACAAAATGTATTTGCTTAAATGTGTATTTTGCGTAACTTTTCAAAATAGTAGAGAAAAGATATATAATTTTTAGCTTGTTTCTACTAGCTGCTAGGACATTACAATGACTCACGGGAAAGCCACAACTAAAAGATTCTGAACAACCCCTTTGAGTGCTTATTATGGTGTAGTAAAAGTACTAACAGAAAAATTTGATGACATTGTATTTAGCAAATCAATTGCATGAGGAGTAAATGTAGGAAAATTAGAGGATATGCACAAAATCTTAACCCTGCAGTATGAACTTTCATATTTCTTTGCTATCTTTAACTTTTGAATAATGTACTAGCAGACCTGGACGAAACTAATTTGCGAAATGAGGGTTCTAGTCAGAAATCTATGAAAATAGATATATGAAGCATTTCAATTCAGACGGCTAGTGTTTTACACTGTTGATACAATTAGAGGGACACTTTTACGTAACCCAGTAATTTTAACCATTTTAGACTTAACAAGTTGAATCTGGGCTTAGCTGTGTCAACAACCTTCCGCTACATTGTTGGAGAAGTATGCGCTTTGCAGTGACGCCCTCCGGCTCTTAGAGCTTCAATCAAGGTTATGTCGACGAATGTGAATACAGGTGAGAGCTCAGAAATTCATGCGAGCATTAAGCTGGACTACTGATGCCACATCAGCACCAAATATTGCCTAACGCTACCGTGTACTTGTCACGCGATGTAATGGTCGTCCGAACCATTCTTACCAATTTTCCAACCATATTTTTGTACTTGACGTCTTCGGAAATGTACTCAGAAAGGCCGTTGTCAGTTTATGTATCACACCGTGTTCTTATCTGTGACTGAGAATTACATTAAGGACTCTCCGCTGATTAGTATCGATATAAAAGCGGTTGGAGTAAAACGGTAGTGTTCTCTCAGGAATGTCGGAGTACGTCACGAACCTGCCGCTCATCACAATGCCATCCGACTGAATTCATAGCTGAGCAGGTTCTGACACAATCTCAGAGGCGGCAAAATATGTGGTGTCATGCGCGCAAGAGGGAGTACCAATACTGTAGTGATATTTGATGCTGATGTGCTACCATTAACGCACCAGCAAACTCACATTAATTTCTGAACACAGTGGGTTGTTTTGCATTTGTCGACACCGTGATGTATGAAGCGATGTAGAAAACAAGTAATACCGTACCTTGAGTACATCTAAAACACACTCTTCTCATTCTGTTGTTCTTCGACTGGAGATGCTATTGATGTTTCTTCTGCTCGATACGATATAAGCTATGTGCTATGGCTATTATTATATAAGTGCCCATTAGAAATAAATGGAGAAATTTAGGGGTAAGCGACACAGCCAGGCGCCGCGTTGCCAGGCTGTCAGAAGGAGCGAGGCGGTGCGCTCCACAGCAACAGCGGGCAGCAATCTCACTACCCCTACGCACGCTGCTGTCCTATTACCATCAGCTACGACTGAGACATTTGACGTCAACCCCAAGACCTCAGCAGGTCTTCATGATATCCTACACACTACATTCTTATCTTACGCATGATTGAAAGTTCAAAATGAATGTAGATATAAAATTTTCATTCTAGAAGTAGCTGTTCAGGTTTCAGGTTAATTGTAGGTTTTGCAGCTAACGTAAGAGGGAAAGACATTTTTCTCTTTTACGTGATTAGTTATTACTATGAGAGGTAGATGAGAAGCAACATAAATGTTCCTTTTGAAATAAGACAGATAAAACGCTAATCCAATCTTAGATAACTCAGTCGGTATCGAAAGCTGGCTCAAGACAAAAGTGAACATAAGAGAAATCGAACATAGCGAGTATGTCGGATATTGACTGCATTGCTGATATTCATTTATTCCTGCGAAAAAGTCTTGTTCATTTTGGTTATTATCTATTTCGAAAATTGAATCAGTTGTGTGAGGAAAACAACAAAAATCATACATTAAACAAGGCAATCCATCTGTCTCGACTACCACATAGAGACAGGAAGGTTCCGAAATATTGTGTGAAAGTCACGCGTAAATTTCCTGATCATGCTTATAGAGTGGGTGGATATTTTTGCCAAGAAGCGATGTAGTAGGTAGCCGACGGACGTGATTGATGTGAGATTATATGTTGACATTTTATCCCACAGCTCTAGAATGGAGAATTGAGTCTTGTATAAATTGCTTATAAGTAGTAACAAAGAAATTGTAAATTATCAATTTACGGTCCAGTTATCGTAATGATTTTGAGTAATATTAGAAAATACTTGTACTCGTTAGCAGACAATGGGGAGTATTAACATAAGAGCTTGATTGGAATTGTGCAACACATTATCGATTCTAAGACGATGGGCGAAGTTTAACAGCCGGGTTAGAAAGCTACTTCAAAAGCAGAAGCTGTATCGCTGTGAATTAGAACATAGCATATCCAACGACGCATGGGTCCAATTTCCACCTTCAGCCCGGGGGAATTACTGCACATCTACATGACTATTCTGTAAGTCACACCTAAGTGCCTCTCATTGCGTTCATTTCTCTGTGACACTGTTATGATGAGATTCCAGCAACTGCATGGACTGCAGAGCCATAGTGAACGAAATAGTCTTAGAAACGTTCTGTTCAGTTCAGAATGAATTGAGATTACAAGCATTTGCCAGCAAAAATGTTCTTCAAACAATCATTATAACCAGAAGTTAAAAGAGGAACTCTGAGGCGAGTAAGAGCTAATCCGAACCCAGTTCCTTCGCTGTACGTAGTAATTCTAGGAAAACAAAGTCAAAGTTGTATGGTGGGTTTCACGAGGAAATATTTGGATGTCTAAGACCCTCAAAATCTAAATAGACGATTTAAGAGTCAACCTGTGCAGCCCTACTAAAATATTTAAGGGTTTTCTGTTGTTTACCATCTAGTTTCACGATCAAAGAAGCTCTGTGAAGAAAAACGAGAGAGTGTCACGGAAGTGATAAGTGGGGTGGGGTAGCAAGTACTATTACAAATGAATGTTACCTTTCAGCGTGATCTTTCACGACATTTCAGTCACCAACTGTATCCTTACTAAACTCAGAATGTTTTGTTAATGACCGTCGCGTTATGTAAGGAAAATCAGAGGTCACATGGTTATATATTTTTAACTTTTCTACTGCGTCCTTCAAAATAAGAATGGCCCAGAGGTTTTTAGTGGGTCAGTACTTAAACATCATATTTCAAACGCAGTTCAAATCTAACTGTAATAAATTGTCTTTCAACTGGATTCTTATGGTTTACGCGTGTTTAATGCCAGAACGCAAGATCTATCCTCTGAAGTCATATTGTGTCATTTTGACAAAATACTTGTTTGCAATCTAGCTGGTCGTTTCTTGGCCATGGTTTTTAATTTCTAAAATTTGTAACAGATCAGTAACTTAGAATGTATGCAGGTTGCCCTCCATCCAAAAATAAAAGAAATAAAATATAAAAAAAACACCACTGATTAACTTTACACTGAAACAAACGCAAAAAGGAAATGTCTAATAAATCTTTTCTCCAAAATGCATTCCCTAACATGTGTTTCGCGATATCGAAGATGAACAACTTGTCGTAGCTCTTACGTATGCATTTTAAGCTTTGGGTTCTTCGACAATATTTCTTTCTGGATATACAGAATCTATCGAAAAAGTTTGTCGGGTGTTTCTGTTTGTATCCCTGTGTTCTCCTTGTTACATGATTCGAGTAATAAAACAGACCTATGAACTCATGAATACTGTTGTTTTTAAATAGAACTGAATGTGCTAAATTTAAAACACTTCAAAACAGATGAAGGAATCGCTTTTTAAAACAGCGGTTCAAAATCGTCTTGCATTCTGTAAATGAATTGAGGATGTGACGAAAGTTCATGTATTTGGACTAGTAATTTTTGAAATAACATTAATTCCTTACAGTTTCGGTTTTTGACAGATATCGATCCAGATAAATTGCACGCATTTCGTATTATTCTAAAAGTCTCGTTTGGAAGAGATCTGCAGTGGCTCAGTGCTACTGTTTTAAATTGACGTCAATACAAAAATGTGCAGGACAAAGAGTTGATTAATCCTCCTTTCTTCAGTGATGATAAAGGCTACAGATAAATGTAAAAGCTAACGATAGGAAAAATAGCAAATGTTATCTGAATCATTTAGTTAATCATGTATCTGTCATTTATTACATAATTGTTTCACTTAAGTTGTTTGTGAAGTATTATTTACATGCAAATTGTTGACATACTAGCAAAGTTTCTTTCAGAACAGATAAAACGAATAATTGCTGTGTAAACACGTTTGTGGATGCCTAACTATTATTAAGCACGGCAAGAGAGCGAGGCGTGAGCGAGTGGCTGCATTGTGGCCAAGGGAACAGGGTGATGATGTGCCCGACGTCACAGCTCCACCTACTGTCCCTCACTGCTACCTTGTCCGTCTGATCGCTAGTGGAGTTCTACGCCTCTGAAACAAATACTGTATCATCTTACTAATCAACTGCAGCACCTGTCAACAGAGTAAATGCAAAAATATATACAAGGGTTTATTTTAGTATGAAATACAAATGGAATTCATTTTAGCATTACGTTTGAACAAATATCATCACAAGAAGCTGAAATCAGCTAACGAATAAGCCAAACAAAAGTTTTCGTTTACACCCTGTACACAAGCAACGTATTGTCTCACAGGAACTAAAGTGAATTTGCTACATCTCTTGTACAGAGGAACGGTCTGTACCACAACGAACTACCACGGAAATTCGGGATGCGTCGATGGCAGCACTTTGTCATCAGCAGTAAGAGCAAGGAAACAAGCTGTGAACTATTCATATTCAAGTGACACTAATCGCTCTTCAGATGAAGAACCTTCCCCCGAAAAACTAGGTAAAATTCTGTTACATAATTTATTACACGAAATTGAAAATAACAGATTGAGATAATATCTTAGGTTTCCAAATGACAGTTTTAATTGGTACTCTCACACAGAAAATTCTGTGGGGAAGCTGAAACACAGGCTCCATTTTTCGGCAACAACCATAAGGAAGAGACGGTCCACAAGATGTTTTTGTGGCCTCGTTAGAGAACTCATGCGCATTAAGGGACTATTACCAGATATGGCTGAGTAGGGACATTCGAGAATTTTGAAGGGTAGCTGCTCTTTTATTAACGTTGTATAAGACGAGACACTGTCACAGATATGGATAATTGGGGTATCCAGTAACAAAACAAAGGCATGTTTTCTTGTGGCAAAGTCATTTAAGAAAAAACATGTTCAAACGTTTGTTAAGCTTATGGGACTTAACTGTGGGTTCATCAATACGTAAACTTAAAAACTACTTATGTACTAACTTATACTAAAGACAGCACAAATATCCATGCACGAGGGAGGATTCAAACATACGACGGGGAACGGCCCTGCGCATCGGAGCACAGCACTTCAATGCCCTCGGCTACTCCGCCGCGGCAAAACCATTTAAGAAATTTCAGTCACCAACGTCATGCTTCCAGGTACAGAACGTATTGTTAACACCAGCATACGTGATGAGTTGACCATAAAATTAAAATAAGAAATTGATAGAACTAAAAGATTTTTATTGTATACATTTACCACGTGGTAATCGAAGTGGAATGGTAAAGAAATGGTCGGAAGGTGATTCGCTAAAATTTCAAATCAAATGTTCAAATGTTTGTAAAGTCTATGGGACTTAACTACGAGGTCATCAGTCCCTAAACTTACAAACTACTTATGAACTACTTTCGAACTAAGACGGCACAAATATCCATGCCTGAGGGGGATTCGAACCCCCGACCGTAGTGGCCGTGCAGACCGTGACTGGAACGCCTTAGTCCCCTCGGCCACCGCGGCCGGCGCGCTAAAATTTGTTGTGAAACAATTCAAGAGTAATCATGTGTACTTAGATGTATATTTTAAACACGTGGTCAGTACTGGTAATAGCTATAGTTTTGACTATATGCACTGTAATAAGAACTAAATTGAGGTAATCACTGTTTTCGTGTAAAGTATATTATTTTTTTTAACAAGCACGGTATTTTTTCCGGTTAATTTTCCTCGCCTATGAACCAGACACATAACGGATAAGAGTTTTAGTTGTGAACTTTATTTTCAGTTTGCTGTTTAAATGAATACAGCATTCGACACCACGCACTTGTATTAAAACAGACTGTTAGGCCGGTATGTTAGGAGGTAGGCCGCCCGCAATACAATTTCACCGCCTGTGCGCGCTGTTCCGTTACACGCCTGTCGCTGCGTTACATCGTAGCGCTTACATTACGCAGTGTGCTGAGTAATTGACATAGTGACAAAGAGTTTAGCAGGACCCCATTGTCATCTTTGCCATGTCGGTGAGAGCTGTTCTATTTTTGCCTTCAGAAAGAATTGCCTAGTTAACTTGTGTGTGACAAAGTTTTTAATGCATGGAAGTAGTATAATGATTAGCACCATTATCTGTCTGTCACGTAACGCAGTGCGAAGGGCCTGACAGTAACACACCACAGAAACTATAGTTACACCGCAGCGTGAAGTTCAGCAACAGGTAAATCTGACAAAATATTGCTGAGTTTGATCTCCCTACAATTCATAAATGGCTTAAGTGACTTTTTTCATTTTTGTTCAGTTTAAAACACAGGGGATACTGGAAAAATCGAAATAGTTAATTTGATATAGGCGCGCCGCATGGTTTCTTTTTTGTCTTTTATGCGGTGCCATACTGTTCATCGGACTTTGAAAAATAAAGAGCCACTGTCTGTACAATTCATACGGTGCTTGGCAGAGGGTACTGCGTAACTAATTTCTTACAGTATTTTTTCGATCTTGATGGAATTTTACACACTTGACCTCAAATAAAGGATAACATCACATCCTAATCATCATCCAGAAAATCTTTCCACATTACACAGGGATGTAACAGTGATGTTTGGCGTATCGTATTGCTGTAGAAACTGCTTTAAATATTGCAGAAAGTAAAATCTGCAGAATGGTGAAGCTTAACAACCCAAAGAGTTTGAGTACTTTGTGTCTTACGGTAGCCTGAGGACTGACGCCCTATTATCGGTTGTTATGAACATAAATATATTTGTCTAAACTAATAATATGTTGGTATGTGTGGACTATATTGACAAGTTTGTTAATTACAGCCAGAGTCCGTGTATTTTCTTGTGAGCGGTCCCCTGCTTAGCGAGTGTTTAGTCACAGAGCTGCATGTCAGCTGCTCGCCCAGCCCCCTCCACCCGTGACGTAGCGCGCCACCTGTTTGCTCGCTGCTGCTGCTCGCATCTCAGCTCTCCAGATGGAAAAACCTGTTTAGGAAATACACATTTGTTCTTCCATTTGTTTAACGTAAATTAATGGTGTACATAGTGGATGCTTCGCATAGTTCAAATGTTCAAATGTTTGTAAAGCTTATGGGACTTAACTACGGGGTCATCAGTCCCTAAACTTACAAACTACTTATGAACTACCTACATCCAAGGACGGCACAAATATCCATGCCCGAGGGAGGATTCGAACCCCTACCGTAGTGGCCGTGCAGACCGTGACTGAAGCGCCTCAGTCCCCTCGGCCACCGCGGCCGGCTATTAGTTATCAGAGTGGCTGTGGATGCAATGTGAAATGTTAAAAACAAAGCGGAGGGATTTACATCACCATTAACTTACAATTAAACTTTTCTTCATGATATACAACAAAGTCTTCTGCTCCATTGCTTATGTCACAACGTCGTTTACGAAAGGGATGCCCTGATACAGGCACCTCGTGGAACTACTGAATGTTTTGCTCTTTAGCACAAGAAACATAGTTTTCATCGATACAAACTGAACATACTTCCCTGCTGCATACATAACAACAGTACTACTCTTTGGGTCTATGGAAGATACTTCTATTGAAAAAATAAAAAATAAACAAGTAAATAAAAAGGAAAAAAAGAACGTAAGAGTACCACTCGTCCAAAGACGAAGAGGTCTTCTCAACGGAATTTGATATGTATGCTGAAAGACGCAACAAAGTTCTGAAAAAAAATTTAAGTGTTCGTTTCTCCAGCCTGGAAGTGGAATTTATTAGCAGAATCCTTTGCTAGGCACTTGAGCAAAAATCGCAGTTCGTTTTATAGGAGCACCTGTATGATTCACTGTATGGAAACTGTTGTGCGGCTTGATTTAGATAAACTGTATAGAGACGTTTTTTCAGCGGTTAGTCATTCCTATGTGAGGCATTCCTGACGTCTTGGTATCTCGTTCACGTGGGTGTCACACGATAATGCATGGTATTGGAGGAAAACTGCTTTATCCGAGCGCATAAGAATGCCCAACCACTTTGTTAGTGTCAAAACTGTCAACAAGACTTGCACTGGTTGAAAATGGTTTTATGAATTCCATGTGGATTATCAGCAAACAGTGTACAAGAGGGGAGATGGTAGCGTAGGCGCTGCGGAGAGAGACGCAGAGCACAGACTGTCGTGAACCATAGGCTTGGAAGGAGCTGATCGGTGGCGGGCGCCCCATTGCGGACTGAGACATGTCTTAGCAGCAGCGAGGAGCGCCTTCGACGCTGCAGCGTTTCGTATTACCCGTGCACTTTACAACTGTAGTTGTAGCTGCGAGAACTATTGTGTGTTCTTCTATTGGTTGTTATGAAAGACGCTCGAGCGGTATTAACTACGCTCAAATAAAATGTAACACGGTTAATGAAGTGAAATTCGTAAACATGAAGCAATATGAAACAGTTGTTTTATGGTTGAACATTGTTTTAGGACGTTAAAAAAACAAATATAAATGGCACATTCGCTTTTAATATATTTATCTTTAGATATTCCTACTAAATTCAAGTAATACTCTGGTTTTGCGATTTAATTATTTGAGTTTAATTATTTGAGTTTGTAGCTAATTTAAACATATTTTCTCTTAATACACTATTCTACACTAAAGGATAATAAATTAAAATAAAATAGATATTTTCGTATATGTACTAGTAGTAAATAAGACGAACATGTTCCCACTGCCAGCTGCGACGTTTTCAAACGGTATACTTGTATTCTGGTGTAGGTTGATCAATAACCCTGATGAGCCTTCACTTCTGACATATAAACGAAAAATGAACAATATTATTTATTATAACTTTTTTCCTGAATGTACGGTTTAATTATGTGTACCTGCGATATGCGTATCCAATACAGCATACACCAAGAACCCACAGCGGCATTGTGGCAATAACGTGACTCTAGAATGGCGATCCACGTGAGTCGGTCGTGTACTAGCGGATATTTTCAGACGCCTTGGGCCCCATATGCCCATAAACTAAGTTTAGTTCCGGCTAATGACTGACTCGGAGTACTGACCATCTGACGATTTGAGATCAAAGCCTCTACCAACTGCAGGTTCTAATGGCAGTCAGAGGAGCAATTCGTCAGACTTACAAGGCTGTTAAGCTTTCTCCTGTTGATCATGCTATCCTATTATAGTGTCTCAATGTGAAGATGAAATTTATTAAAATTCAGTATGGGATCTCCTTCAACCAGCTGAAGGAGTATCTTGATTTAAGAAGTGGGAAGAGGGCACAAGCAACTTTTGAATATGAAAAAGGTTATTACAAATTGATGTTTAATTCTAATTCAGAAATCCATGGAAAATGTTAGGAACCACCATGAGATTTATTTCGTTTACAAGCGAAATGTGATTGATTGTGGACGAAATTATATTGCAAACCAAATTTCCACTGTCTCATGAATTTTAATGAAGAACTAGGTACCGTGAAAATGGGAAAAGTTGTGGATTTCACAAAGCCTATCTATATTGGTAAGTGTGTTCTATAACTCTAATAAATACATATGCACTACTTCCATAAGGAGTTCATGAAACCAAACTGTTCTGATCCTAAATTACTATAAATGAATATGGATAACTTCACTTACTCGATGAAAGTTCATGACCCATATGAAATAATAAATTACGATCCCAACGAATTGGAGATGTCTGGATTTACTGTTGATACTCTTTATGCTATCATACCTCATAGCAATAGGGTTATCAGGCTGATATAAGACAATGCGACTGAGTCGTAAATTGTGGAGCTGGTGGCTCTCAGATAAAAAATGTACACATTCTCTAAAGATTCAGGCGCCACCCAAAGCCAAGAGTGTGTATTGTGCTTCATAGGCCCTTAAAATTGACGATTTCAAGGACTGCATTTTTAATGACGGTGCTACCTATATGGTGTGTCTAGTAGATTTTTCTTCACAAGTGTATGAGGTTCTGACTACACTACAACTGAAGGTCGAATTATAGCCTCATGGTGACAAACACTTAATCTGTGTTCTATACTCTAATAAATACATATGCACTGCTTCCATAAGGAGTTCATGAAACCAAACTCTGTATATCAGAGCATGTATTCTGATGTAAAAACGAATATGCATATTGCTTCTAAATGTATGCTCATGGGGCAGTAAAATGATTTTGTAAATAATAATAACTTACTACTTGTTTCAACTTTTTGTTAATAAATAGCATATGTTGTTTGTAGTTATAGTTCCTCTGTTGTTACGTGCATTACAATGGTTTCTGAGACCTGGGGGAGGGAGGACCTGTCACCCAATTCTGATGTGAGAACAATACCCTAGTAATTCTCAACATATCGATTTTAGCACATAAATTATTCAATTCTCAGAATATTGGCCATTCCACCCACTTTGTAACATGATAATGTGAATTCCCAGAATAAACATGACAGAATGTATCTTATGTGACTAAAAGCGTTGATGATAGTGTAATTCCTGGAAGGATGACGTCAAACCTCCTATAACGACCTTTGTGTAAGAGTCAATCTGGTCTAGAATGTTCACTGTCCACCTACGCATCTTTCACTTGAACTCTTGCAAACGGTTGAAATCGTCCTTTAAGTGTCATTCGATAGAAGAAAAAAGACATTGTTCTCCATTATTTCCGTGGGAAACGTTGAAGTCTACCACAAGTGAAATTTTAATAGAAATAAACAAAGTAATACGATATGTATGTGATAGGAAGTTAAGTGTGTAGGGCCGTTGGTTCACAGCACTAATGAAAAGAATATTACACGAATTGTTTACAAACTGCGTTGCCACCCCAAACTTCATCCATATTGAAGCCTCGGTTTCAAATGGCTTGCTCTGGTTCGCACCCACGCCCAAGCCATGACTCGATAACTCGATTCGACCTCTTAGCTACAACATAAGCAGAAACGCTGAACCTACCAGTCGCTCACTTCATGGTCTAACTGGAAGGATCCAATGGCAGGCTGTGGAGGGCACCACGTGAGGCACTGAGGCGAGCGTCTACGGGCCGCAACCGCAAAAGCGACGCTCTCTTCCTCTAAGTTAACGTACTTCATTGACATCGTTGTTAAAGAAATTTCCTGGCAGATTAAAATTGTGTGCCGGAACCGGGACTCGAACCTGAGACCTTTGCCTCTCGCTGGCAAGCGCATTACCGACTGTCCTATCCCGACACGACTCACGATGCCGCCTCACAACTTTACTTCCGCCAGTACCTCGCCTCCTACTTTCCAAACTTCACAGAAGCTCTCCTGCGAACCATGCAAGACTAGCACTCCTGGCAGAAAGGATATGGTGTAGAAATGGCTTAGTCCCAGCCTAAGGGATGTTTCCAGAATGAATCTTTCACTCTGCAGCGGAGTGTGCGCTGATATGAAACTTCCTGGCAGATTAAAATTGTGTGCCCACCATATCCTTTCTTCCAGGAGTGTTAGTCTTGCATGGTTCGCAGGAGAGCTTCTGTGAAGTTTGGAAAGTAGGAGGCGAGGTACTGGCGGAAGTAAAGTTGTGAGGCGGCATCGTGAGTCGTGTCGGGATAGCACAGTCGGTAGTGCGCTTGCCCGCGAAAGGCAAAGGTCCCACGTTCGAGTCCCAGTTCCGGCTCACAATTTTAATCTGCCAGGAAGTTTCATATCAGCGCACACTCCGCTGCAGAGTGAAAGATTCATGCTGGAGACATCGTTGTTGTTTTTCAGTCAACACTGTCAAAAATCTTCAGCCTTAAGTGATTATAATATCAGAAACACACATTTCCTATAGTGCTTACAACTGTCATAAAGCACAACTATTGAGTAAGGTTATGTAATGGCCCCACCGCTGTTTTTACAAGTGTTACACTACTAGTACAATATCACACAAAAGGAACAAGCAGTTGATTCTTGGCATACATGATTAGTTGCATACTATTCAGGAATGAAATGTCGATACAATAATAATGACTACCCCTACCAAGGATGGCACAACTTCTTCCTATTATGAAAATCGTTGATACTGAGGAGTGTTAATTTTTAAGAAACTAGACTCTATCCAACATGGTAAAGAATAAAGAAAAGATCCAGAATTCAGCAAACTAGCGGCACACTACATTGATCTGTAAACAGCGCTATACCAAATGTAAAGTGTGTATATCACTAACTTCCAATTACTCGCCATGATTCTCTGGTGAGACAGATGGCAGCAAGCACTGTGGACGGCTCGGCATACAAAGTGAAGCTGCAGCAGGCAGGCAATGTCTACACCCTGCAAGAATTTTTTTCATCCGAAAATCTCATACGTAGAAGTATTGCAAATCCCTAACTATTTTTATTTTCTCAAAACTATTATGACCTGCATGTACATTAAACTGTTGTATTACTGCAAGTAACAATATGAAATGAAATTAAAATGGTATAGTGCCATTGAAAATTAGAGTGTAATCATTTTACCAAATGAAGCTAATGTAATCCGCATTTATTCTAATTCAGTCAATCAATAGTGCACCCTGTATCACAAAAAAAAGTTTCTTTAATACTGTAAAATCATGACTATTTTTGTTTAGCAACTAACAGTGGTCTACATTTAATGTCATTAAAGGCTTAACACATGAACGGACTATGAAACATACGAAGACGTTATTTTACATTTCTACAAGAACATATAAATCCCCAATAACATTTGAACTTTAAAAAATGGCAAAGATAACTTCAACATATGAACATCAAAGGGCAATAATGTGAACGGAACATATGAATAACTGCAGGGAAACACTTTACAGAAAACAGTGTTGACTCGACTATCTGAAATTAACAAAGATCAAATATGACATCTGCAGAGCAACATAAACAAGCAATGATATGACGAGTACTTGTAAACCATTTTTAAACTTTGAATTGGAACGAAATGTCAGTTCGCGACTGGAGGAGCATTGTTTAGTGACTGGAATCAGTGAAAGGAGGTCACTGGGTCTACAGATTGCACACACAAACACACACACTTCGCAATCTCCTGTCGACAATGGCTTACTGTCCTAAACATGGCTCAGCTTTGTGTCACACGTGCTTGCCGGTGGATTAGAGCGATTTACGATTGTGAGATACCACTAAGGCTCTTTAGATGGACCTCCAGTAAGGCTGGAGTCAGTCTGCTCAGTCTTCCTATGACGGCAGAGGCTCGGCCGCGTCGTTAATAGCGAGCAGGGAGCGCTTTCATTCAGTCCCGGTAAGTGGTCCGCGTGTGTTGGCCGTCTGTACCTCCTTTGAATGGTGCGGAACTGGCCTCCTCCACTGACAAGCCGGCTGGAACCTCGCCGCACAGCGCCCTTCGCAGTGGATCGATTGCCAGCTGGCGTCCCTGACCTAGTAGCCCAGCTGTGGCCTCAGTCTGCCCTTTGCACGTGTCTCTCCCACGTCACGTCACGCCTCTCTCTACAAATTGTTGCATTAATTATTAGTGCTAGCACCTATCTATAATATACACATCAGCTATTACTTTGACTGAATATACAATACAGAATTATATACAGGAATATTAAAACAGAAACGAAATCTTGGAAATGTTAGTAACAAGATACACATCTTGCAATTATGCTACGATAATTTTTCATACCAGAATCTACTAACCGTTCTATTTCCTATCGCTCATGCACATTGTATTAAGTTCTTGAAGCACATAAACAAATCGCATTCGCAGGCAGGGAGAAAAATCACAATTCTTCTCAAGGCACATCAAACGTATCAGATTTGGATATTATCATCTACTCTGTCACGAACATATTATAGTTTAGATACCAAATATTTTACTGGACAAAACGTTACTATAGCACAAAAATTATAAGTTATTTTTTGTCAATAAGCTAACTTACTGACGTAGAGATTATCCAGTGAGGCCTCTATTTTCACCAAATTAAGAATGAACAATTTTTTTCTTTTGAACGTTTTTCTTCTAAGCATTTTATTTGCAATTATTTATTTTAACATTTGTCCAAGCGTTAAAAAATAAGAAATATTAATTTTACTTTTAATATATCTTAACCATAATTATCTTAAGAATAAAAATTCAGCATAATGTATATTATCTACAAGTTGGATACGTCATGCCTCTACAGACTTGCGGTGTGTCTTCTTGCTTACCCGTCCCGGGTTCGGCAGACGACTTTATACACTTTGTTATGGTAGCTCATTATTTCTTGCCTCCTCTTCACGTCCTTGCAACTGGTTTCCGAAATGATTTTGTTGACCATTTCAATTTTTGAACTGGCTTTAGTGATTCTGGATTGGATCCCCAGTGTACTGTTGTAGGCTTCCGTACCCCTTTTTTTGTTTCTTTTAACTTTGATGACAATTATTTTGTTTGTTATAATTGCCGATATTCCCGTGGGCAACATCGGATGTATTTTCCTGTGTTACCGCTTATTCCTGGCGTGTTCTTCATTTAACATGAAATTTACTTCATGTAAAATGGCTCGAAAAGCATCAGTATAATATCAACACTTTCCAATCAGTACTTGTTGATTTGAAAGACGGAGCTTAGTGAAACGCAGTTGACTAATTTCACTGTCACTGTATGCTGCGTTTAAAATTTATTTATATATTTATTTTAGACAACTAATACAAGAAGTTTTCAATACACTTGAATCAAGATGTGTCCATGTCAGGATGCAGTATCAGCTTATGTTTTAAACGTTACTGTGCCGTTTTCTACCAGTAATATCCAAGAAATGCCGTTGTAAACTCCTCGTAAGTACTGCACGCATGCAACGTTTCTTCATTGCTTCTCTGATTGCTCCTTCTGAATGACAACAAATTAAATCTTTTTGATGTACCGACCAATTCGGTCGTATTGCCTGGGTAAATTGTTCAATGAATGTTCGGGGGTGGAGAGAATTTCCATCCTCTTTGTAATGTTGAAAACTTCGGATTGATAAATACTTTTCATGGTCGAATGCGACCTCATTTTTTCGTCTAATTTTGTCGACCATGCTTACTTGTACGTGAGCATTCACGCTCCCACTGCTTCCTGTGTCTATTTGAGTTGGTGACGTACTCACACTTCCCAAGTGTGTGTCATACCAGCCTAGTTGAACGCAATTAGCATTCTTTGTTGTTCCAGACTACTCATTCTATCAAGCACCGTATCCGTGTCTTGTCTGTGTAATTCGCACGGAACAGTTTCATCCACTCGCTATATTTACATATTTCTCGTAACAGATTGTGACTTTCCCGAATTACAGGTTCGGTCCTTTAACTTTATTCACCTACTTGTGAAATTACGTTTATATCATTATTAAACGCGCCATTGTGGCTCTGAATGTAGGATGTTTGCCTATTCGCCAAGGAACACGTTGACGTTTCTTTGTTTTCAAACAGCTGCTGGAGGCGCTCATATAAATCTCTGAACTTTGCTGTTTGATCCTCAGACATAGTCTGTGTTGAACCATCCTCCTTTTCCTTTTCTAGCTTTTTGATGCGGCTCTGCATTTTACTGAAAACACATTTCTCTTCTATTGCATTTGTTGTCGTTCTAATCGCAACTGCTGTGCGATGCGCTTTGCACATTTAGTTTTATTTTCCAACTTTTCAATTCTCTGATTCGTTTCCTCGCCTACCAGATTCATCTGTCTAACATCCATCGCTCGTGTCTCTCCTTATTTCTTATTAGTACACGAGAACAGCAGATATCTCATTACTGTGCAACTGTTAGTAAATCTATCCGACTCAACTGCTTCGTTATAAGTGCGTAGCATAGAAACTAATTAAACCATGGTGAACTAACCTGAGGACAACACAAACGCCCATGTCCGAGGGGGGACTCCAATCCCCGACGGCGAACTGCGTAATGCTCCGCAGCACGGCGCCCCTGTGCGCACGGCTAATCTGCCGCGACCATTATTATGCATTGTACTGTTTCTTTCCCCATTTATACTAACGGGCGAAAGACTATCCTCTCCTGAATATAGCCTTTTAATGACAATGTGCTCTGCTCGTACTATCACGGCCGGAGATACGTTACGTTGGTCTGCTAGAATCTTTCATAATCCTCTTTGGACTATCTGAATGACTATCCTCATAGTTCAGCACTGTTACAGCCGAGGAGAGATCCCTGTGTATATCTTCCCCATAGGATGTGTATACTAACGCTTGCACATTTTCTGGATTTTCACGAAGGGTGGCTTCTTATCTTCCACTTCGCCCTCTGTTCTACTGTCGTCTGCCATTGCATTTCTGCCGAGCTCTACTCCGTATGATCATTAACACCCTACAGATAAAACTACTGAAGAAAACTACTCTCGTAAGCACTGCGTAACCTAATATATAACCAAATACAAAATAAACATAAGAAAACAAAAAAATCAACGACAAAAACAATAATTACGTGAGAACAAAACTCACATGTACAAATTCTACAAACAATGACTTAACAATTGGAACAATACAACGACGAAGAATGTGTCGTTAGAACAGAACTCACACACAAATAATATAAAAAAAAGCTGAAAAATAAAATATAACACTTAACTCCACTCATTTAATATTCAAATAGTGACGCAATTTTAATCTGCCAGGAAGTTTCATATCAGCGCACACTCCGCTGCAGAGTGAAAGTTTCATTCTGGAAACATCCCTTAGACTGTGGCTGAGCCATGTCTCCACCATATCCTTTCTTCCAGGAGTGCTAGTCTTGCATGATTCGCAGGAGAGCTTCTGTGAGGTATGGAAATTAGGAGGCGAGGTACTGGCGGAAGTAAAGTTGTGAGGCGGCATCGTGAGTAGTGTCGGCATAGCACAGTCGGTAGTGCGCTTGCCCGCGAAAGGCAAAGGTCCCAGGTTCGCGTCCCGGTTCTGGCACGCAATTTTAATCTGCCAGGAAGTTTGATATTAAAATAGTTTGACCTTCTTGTAATCTATTACTAAATTAACGGAGAGCCCCCTTTTACGAAAGATCCTTATGCGGAGTTGCCATACCTGTGATAAGTCGCAACTAGTGGGTAAAGTTTGTGTAATGCCCCTGTCGCTGTTTTTGCGAGTGGTCCACTGGCAGTAAGATATCGCAGAAAAGTAACAACCAATTGACCCTCGGAATACCTGAATAGTTTCCTACACTTCAGGAATGAAATGTCGATAAAATAATAATAATTATCCCTATCATGGTTGGCGCAACCTCTTCCTATTATGAAAATGATTGATACTGATGACGTGTTAATTTTTAATGAATCGGATAGGTATCCAACTGGGTAAAGAATACAACCAAGGTCCCAGAACTCAGAAAATTAGCGGAACGACACATTTATCATTAAACTGCGCAATTCTAAATAGAAAGTGTTATATCGGCTACTTCCATTTAATTCGTCGTACTGCTCCGGTCAGACGGACATCGGCAAGGCACCGTGGATGGCTCGGCGCACAACGTGAAGCTGGAGCTGTGAGAGACTGGCTACACGGCGAACGAATTATTTCGTCCGAAAAACTCCTACGTTGACGTAACGCAAGTAGCGAAGACGAACAAGAGATTCTGACCACACTGGCCATGAGCAGAAAAGAAACGCAGAAAAGGTACGCTCGGAAATGACCGCTTCTAAATTCTCGTACAATGTAATGAAGCAATTTTTTTGTTCCTCTGATAACAGAAACAAATGTGAACGCTATAGGCAATGTAATCGGCATTTCTAAAACAGATTTTGAGGCTTGTCACAGGACTCACTGCCAGTAACCCCTCACCTGCGTCCTCTCACTAGGAGCGCAGCAAACCGAATCCCCAACACAATTTGTGGCAATGCACATGTCTCTCGTGCCGCTCACATCAGAGGCAATCACGGCTACAATTACGAATGTCTCGCCCCAACCACTTTCTGCCATCAAAGCATCTATCCCTCCAGAAAGAAGCTTCTAGAATCATCTGGAACTTTCTACATACATTCGATCGTTTTACGGTTGTAATCATCGACCGATCACATCGTTTCCTGATAGTTTCGGTGCGAAGACGCCAACTGCCTCGGCGAAAAAATTGGGGCCTGAGCCCCAAGGGTATGCACTGGATATACACCACAGTGATTAGACCCACGATCACCTATGGGGCGGTCGTGTGGTGGAAGAAGGTACAACAGCAGGTTGCTGCTAAGGAGCTTGGTAAGGTGCAGAGACTAGCCTGCTTAGCCATAACAGGCGGAATTGGCAGCACACCAACTGCTGGGATGGAAACCATGCAGGATATGCCCCCATTACACCTTTGGGTCAAGATGGAGGCGGCAGCTGGTGCCTACAGACTCAAATCTGTCAACAACTGCAACTCTTTGGAATATCCAGAATCACACACTAAAATAGTGAGTGAGGTAAATATAGGAAAGGTTGGGGAAATGCCAACCGACTATATTATAACCCCATACTGCTTCAACAAGCCTTTCAGTATAACAATTGGAAGTAGGGAGCAGTGGGAAAAATAGTTCGACACCGTACGGGGGATATTGTCTGGTTCACTGACGGGTCAAAATCAGACCAAGGCGTTGGGGCCGGGGTATAAGGGGTGCAGCCAAGACTCGAGGGCGTCATCTCTCTAGGGAAACTGGCCTCAGTATTCCAGGCCGAAATCACTGCCATCAGGGCATGTGTGGAGGAGAATTTGCGTAGGTGCTACAAAGATCGTAGCATCTATATCTATTCAGACAGCCAGGCAGCCCTGAGATCACTGGCAGCTCCTACAACAAGGTCTAAAATTGTTGCAGAATGTCACAGGGTTCTGGTGGAGCTAGGGAAAGCAATAGAGTAAACCTATTGTGGGTCCCTGGCCACTCGGGGATCAGTGGCAACGAACATGCCGACATATTAGCCAAGATGGGGGCAGAGGCTCCATTTATTGGACCGGAACCTGTCCTGACAATCACCAAGGCAATGATTAAATTGGAGCTACGTAACTGGCTCAGAAGACAGCACGTAGAATATTGGACCAAAGTCCATCAACAAAAACATGGCAAGGTAATGATGCCAAAGCCTTGTTTTAAAAGAAGCTCTGCAATCCTGGGTCTGAACAGGAGAGAGATTAGACTCATGGTTGGATTGCTGACAGGCCATGGGAATTTCAAAAAACACCTACATACAATGGGAATAACAGGAGAGGACCCTAAATGTTGGATCTGTGATGACGGTGATGAAACTGCATCACATCTGATCTTGGAATGCATTGCATCGGAGAGTAAAAGGCACAGAACATTTGGGACAACCAGACCCGAAGAAGTTGTGTCTAATAACGAACTGGTAAAGGGACTCCTTGCACTATTGAAGGGCATTGGTTGGCTTTACTAGACATACAGGGAGCGATACCGCACAATAAACTTAGTTTCGGTGCGGGCAGTGGCGGGTTAGACCAAGACTGTTTTGGCTTCCCTGAAAGAATCGAATCAAATCAAATCAATTGTCTGGAACTTTCTATATACATTCCATCGTTTGAAGGTTGTAATCATCGACCGATCACATCGTTTCTTGATAGTTTCGGCGCGAAGACGCCAACTGCCGCGGCAGGTCACTAACCCGCGAACTTGGCGTGCTCTCCCCTCCAGTACCGTTACATTTACTCCGGCCGGAAGCTGTCCATTCCGACTGCGTTATCTGCATTCTGAATTCTCTCCAACAACGAAATACCACATGCGAATTCAATAACACTAAATGCTGTCTCTCAGTAACAACCAGATTTCCCAAGGGACTTAGGCAACATGTTAACTGGCCGTCTCTTTCTACGTACATTAAATCCACGTACACCGGAATCAAACGGATACAGTTAAATACACCGTAAATTAATTATTGTAATGATTAATGGCGTAAACTCAGCATCTGAGGTGGTGAATATACCGTCGCCTTACATACGTAAGACTATGGGCCCAAACTACTGATCCTAGACGTATAAAATACTTGAAATAACACCTCGTAAGGACAACACACACAGTTTTTCGAAGGAGGAGGGGAACACAGATGTTGATATGGCGCCTGGAGCAGCACGGCCTTCCCTGCGACGCTGTAGCTTTATATCAGCCTTCAAATTCCATAGTAATTTCGATGAATTGGCTAACACAAGGTATAAAAGAATAATCTGTATACCATACAAAAGGCTCGTTTTTACATTCAAAATACTTTCGTGGTCATGCAGTCCAATATGAAAATCAACACTAATTACACTTTCATATGATTACATAGGCATGCCAGTGTCCTAACCTGAGCTTCGCCAAGTTTATTTCCACATAGAAAAAGTCATAATCTGCGTTTTAACATGATATTCCATTTGGTGCAGGAAATTTCTTCTACTTCGTTTCAAGCAAACCTTTGAACTTTGGACTGTTAGCAGTATAGGATGAGTGTGTTTTAAGCTATTAAAATTATTTTAAGACGTGTGATTTCGGCCTGTTAATAATTACAATAATAATCTCGTGTGGCTCAGTGACCTGGTGCAAGTCTTTCAGCTGTGCGCTGACGGGGATTCCAACCGGTTACCTTTCATTTACGGATGAAGACATTACCCCATGACAGCCAGGGTTGACTGGGCACTTTTGATTGAAGATGTTATTGACTTGCATGTAATTTCTCTGGTTTCGTCTACGTATTTTATTGTTTTATTTATCTCTATTGAAATGTCATTTGTGCTGTTGATGTTGTTGTGGTCTTCAGTCCGGAGACTGGTTTGATGCAGCTCTCCACAATACCCTATCCTGAGCAAGCCTCTTCATATCCTCATAAGAACGACAATCTACATACACTTGAATCTGTTTAATATACACGTCTCTTGGTCTCCCTCTGCGATTTTTACCCCACACACTTCCCTCCAATGCTAAATTTACGATTCCTCGATGTCTAAGAATGTGTCCTACCAAGCGATCCTTTCTTTTAGTCAGGGTATGCCAAAAATTCCTTTTCTCACCTATTCTGTTCAATACCTCTTCATTAGTTATGTGATCTACTCACCTAATCTTCAGCATTCTTCTGTAGCACCACATTTCAAAAGCCTCTATCCTCTTCCTGTCCGCACAGCTTATTGTCCATGTTTTACTCCCATACAAGGCAACACTCCACACAAATGCCTTCAGAAAAGACTTCCTTACACTTAAATTAATATTCGATGTTAGCAAATTTCTGTTTTTCAAAAGTGCATTTTTTCCCATTGCCATTCTGCATTTTATATCCTCTGTACTGCGACCATAATTTGTTATTTTACTGCCCAAGTAACAAAACTCATCTACCTCCTTTATTGCTTCGCTTCCCAATCTAATTCCTTCAGCATCACCTGATTTTCTTACACTGCACTCCATTACCCTAGTTTTACTTTTGTTAATGTTCATCATATAAGCACATTTCAGCACACTGTCCATTCCGTTCAATTGCTCTTCCAGGTCCTTTGCTGTATCTGACAGAATCACTATGTCGTCGGCAAAACGCAAAGTTTTTAACTCTTCCCCCTGAACTTTAATTCCTACACCAAATTTCTCCTTGCTTTCCTTTATAGCTTGCTCAATGTACAAATTGAACAACATTGGCGAAAGGCTACAACACTGTCTTACTCCCTTCCCAACTGATGCTTCCCTTTCATGCCCTTCGTGTCTAATAACTGCGGTCTGGCATTTGTACAAGTTGTAAATAACTCTCCTTTCCCTGTATTTTACCGCTGCCGACTTCAGAATTTGAAAGAGTGTATTCCAGTCAACCGTGTCAAACGCTTTCTCCAAATCTACAAAAGCTAAAAATGTAGGTTTGCCTTTCCTTAATCTATCTTCTAAGATAAGACGTAAAGTGAGTATTGCCTCCCGGGTTCCTACGTTCCTCCTGAATCCAAACTGATCTTCCCCGAGGTCAGCTTCTACCAGCTTTTCCATTCTCCTGTAGATAATTCGTGTTAAAATTTTGCAACCATGACTTATCAAACTGATGGCTCTGTAATTTTCACACCTGTCGGCGCCTGCTTTCTTTGGAATGGGGATTATTACATTTTTCTTATAGTCTGAGGGTATTTCGCCTGTCTCATACATCCTACACTCCAGTTCAAATAGTTTTGTCATGGTTGGCTCTCCCAGAGACTTTAGTAGCTCTGAGGGTATGCCATCTACTCCTGGGGCCTTGTTCCGACCTAGGTCTTTCAGGGCTCTGTCATATTCATCTCTCAATATAGTATCTCCTATTTCATCTTCATCTACTTCCTCTTCCCTTCCTACAACATCGTCTCTAACTTCATTTCCTTTGTCGAGCTGTACTCGTTCCACCTTTCAGCTTTCCCTTCTTTGCTGAGAACTGGTTTCCCATCTGAGTTCTTGATATTCGTAAAGTTGCTTTTCTTGTCCCCAAATGTCTCTTTTATTTTCCTGTAGGCAGTATCTACTTTTCCCCTTCTTATACATTCTTCTACAGATTTGCATTTGGCCTCTAGCCACTCCTGCTTAGCCATTTTGCACTTCCTGTCAATCTCATTTCTTAGTCGTCTGTACTCCATTTTGCCTGTTCCATTTGCTGCATTTTTTATATTTTCTCCTTTCATCAATTAAATTTAGTATTTCCTGTGATATTCAAGGATTTTTTGTAAGTCTTGCCTTTCTACCTATTTTGTCCTCTGTTGCCTTCATTATTTCATATCTCAATGCTACCCATTCCTCTTCTACTGTTTTATTTCCCCCTGTTTCTGTCAATTGTTGCCTAAATCTCTCTCTGAAATTCTCCAGAACTTCACGTTCCTTCAACTTATCTAGGTCCCATCTCCTTATTTTTCTACCTTTCTGCAGTTTCTTCAGTTTCAACCTACAGTTCATGACTAACAAGTTATGGTCAGAGTCTATATCTGCCCCTGGGTATGTTTTACAATTTATAACTTGGTTCCGGAATCTGTGTTTTACCATTATAAAACCTATCTGATACCTTCCGGTGTCTCCTGGTCTCTTCCAAGTATACAACCTTCTTTTGTGATTCTTAAACCACGTGTTTGTTACGATTAAATCATGTTCCGTGCAAAATTCTACCAGGCGGGTTCCTCTTTCATTCCTTTTGCCCAGACCATATTCACCTACTATCTTCCCTTCCCTTCCTTGTCCTACTACCGAATTCCAGTCTCCCAAGTTTTCCTCTCCCTTAATTGTCTGAATAATTTCCTTTAGCTCGTCATAAATTTCTTCGATTTCCTCATCATCGGCAGAGCTAGTTGGCATATAAACCTGTACTACTGTGGTCGGTGTTGGCTTCGTATCTATCTTGACAATGATAATGGGATCACTGTCCTGCTCATAGTAGTTTACCCGCATTCCTATTTTCTTATTCATTATCAGTCCTACTCCTGTGATACCCCCAACTGACTTTGTACTTATAATCCTGTACTCACCTGACCAGAAATCCTGTTCATCCTGCCACCGAACTTCACTAATCCCCACTATATCTAACGTTAACCTATCCATTTCCCTTTTTAAATTTTCTAATTTTCCTACCCGATTAAGGGATCTAACATTCCACGCTCCGATACGTAGAATGCCAGTATTGTCTTTCCTGATGACAACATCCTCCCGAGTAGTCCCCGCCCGGAGATCCGAATGGGGGACTATTTTACCTCCGGAATATTTTACCCGAGAGGATGCCATCATCATATTTTCTTACAGTAGAGCTGCATGTCCTCGGGAAAAGTGACGGCTGTAGTTTACCCTTGCTTTCAGCCGTTCGCAGTATCTGTGTGGCAAAGCCATATTAGCTGATGTTACGAGGCCAGCTCAGTCAATCATCCAGACTGTTGCCCCTGTAACTACTGAAAAGGCTGCTGCCCCTCTTCAGGAACCACACGTTAGTCTGGCCTCTCCACAGATACCTCTCCGCTGTGGTCGCACCTACGGTACGGCTATCTGCATCGTTGAGGCACGCAAGCCACCCCACCTCGGCAATGTCTGTGGTTCATCATTTGTGATAAACAGTATTATTTACCGTGGAAAAGACACAGACGACTATATATATATCCTGATGGTCGATTGGTATTGTAATCACCTGTTTCTTGATGTTCAAAACGTTGGACATTGAAGGCATCCCATGGGATCGAAACCAATCCAATATTCAAAGAGGATGTAAAATATACACATATCTGACATATAGGCAGGTACTACATTCATTCGTTAGTCTTTTCAACTGACGAACCAACTGAACGGAAAAGATATCTACTAACTAATGAGAAGATGTTGAAACAGTTTCGTGTCCGAACGGAAGGCTACTTAAAACATTAAAAAATAACAAGAAAGAAAGAAAGAAAGAAATTTTTTTAAGAAATTAATAAATTATACGACGTCCGCGTAAATGGTATAGAAAGCTATAAATCCGTTATATATTGGTTGGTAAGCACAAATTTAATATTATTCATTGGCTTGACAGAGCCATAATATTTCAAGATTTCTAATTTTCAGATCTACCGTCGTTCCCTTACACTGCAAGAAACTGATAGATTTAGAGAAAGAGGGAAAGAGTTTCTGTCAACGTGAAGACGTAAATTATAATAATCTTGATATATTTGAGAATAAGAGCAGCTCTGCTAAGGCGTCATCATCCGAGACGTCCGTGGTTCGAAAAGCCATGAGAGGGGTGGGGGAACGCTGCCGACCACTTGTTTTACGTTATGGTGTTTCCACATCCCCCACTTGGTGAACAGCAGGATGATACCCAGATTCGCCTCAAGTTAAGAACTTCACAAACATTTAGAAAAATTATCTTTGAGTTTTCTTCTTTGCTAAAGTTATTAATAGTACACTACTGGCCATTAAATTTGCTACACCAGGAAGAAATGCAGATGATAAACGGGTATTCAAAGGACAAATATATTATTCTAGAACTGATAAAACTGACATGTGATTAAATTTTCACACAATTCGGGTGCATAGCTCCTGAGAAATCAGTACCCAAACCATGGGATAAAATGAAGGGTAGAGCCACGGGTCGTAACATATGTGAAATGTAACGGGCACTGTTCAAAGTGCCGTCGATGCGAACAAGAGGTGACCGAGACGTGTAACCAATGGCACTCCATACCATTACGCCGGTTGATACGCCTGTATGACGATGACGAATACACACTTCCAATGTACGTTCACCGCGATATGACCAACATATAGTTTCCCACAATGTTTGCATGTGACCTTGTATACACCACTCTGTGATAGATCACATGTAAACATTGTGGGAAACTATATGTTGGTCAGTCTGGCAGGGCTGTAGCTATTAGATTATCAGAACATGAGAGAAGCTGGAGCTTAAGAAAGAGAGATTCAACCTTTGCTGAACATCTGCTCAGTGAAGGCCATGGCTATGATGTAAACTGTGAGATTTTACATCCCCTAAAGAAAAGCAGAAAGATGACACTACTGGAAATATTGGAAATCAATAAACATTTGGCTCAGGATGCTAGTTTAGTATTAAATGATCAGATCCAGTCCCCCTCTACACCCCTATTGAAATAAGTTTTATTTTCAACCTTCCTTTTCAATAATAATCATATTAGTTTTGATTATTTACATATATTTATTATATTTTTATATAAATGTTAATAACTCTCATAAATAAGTATTTACGATGAACTTTCCTGTGAAGTATCGATTGTCTCTGATAACATCTTTGTAAATCTTAACATCTTTGAAAACATGTGTACTACATTCAGTTGTCACCTGATGATGGCCGAAGAAGCCGAAAGCCGGTTTGTGACCAATAAAAAAGTTTTGTAGAACATCAGGAAGTTGTTCTTTTTGTTATTATTATCATGTTCTGTCAAGTACCGACGGAAAAATCAATTAATTGTTGTATTATCTGCAGTGTGCCCGTTGTTAAGTATTATAAACAATTCTCTGAAATGCAGTTCCTCTAACCTGAAAGAGACATCAGCAGTGAGAGAGTAGAGAAAAATCACCCATGGAAATGTCGCAAGAAGTATTTGTGTAAACGAAGGCATTTGATTATAGAATAAATTCTCGAAACACGGTGTGCTAACCGTAAAATGTTAAAACTGTTGCAATAGTTCTTTATTTAAATGCTTTATATCACTTTATATCAATTGTTGTGTGGAAAAACTTCAAAAAAATACAGAAAATCACGGGAAGATGGTCACGCATTCCGAGCTGCCATGTCAGGGGCTACGCGGACGCTCCCACCGGAAGTTAGGGTCCTCTTCGGACAAGGGTGTGTGTATGGTGTCGTTAGCGTAAGTTAGTTTTGTTTGTATATACGTTTAGGGATCGATGAACTCAGCAGTTTTGTTCCTTAGAAAATATTAACATTAAAAAATTTAATAGAAATTCAGTAAAACACAGATTTTCGAAAGTTGCTTTCAATGTCGTCAGGAAGTATCACCATAACCTAATGGAACGTTTCGCTCTTTACCGGTACTTCGTTTATTCTCAAAACTTTTCTGGTGATTGCAATAAGTGAGGACAGTATACAAAGTACTCGTTACATTCTCGAAGAGATAAATGTAAGTCTTTCCCATGTATTAGTTCTAATTTGTTATTGCAAAAATCTGCAATGCAGTAATCATGTCCAGGCACATAGGAATCATGGCATTTATTATGACGGAAAGTACACAGTTCAGTAGCACAGCACTTATATTTCGTCACTTGGATGAGAACAGGTTCCGGCAAACACTCCGTAAGTCGGTCGGAAAGTAACACAAGAAATTATTTATATCAGACGTGGAGTCCACGACGAAATGATGTAGTAAATTGAGCAAAATTCCGGATAATGTCAGAAGAGCTGAAGCGAATTCTATTGGCAAGCAAAGGTAGAATTTCCAATGTAGAAGTGTCCAGTTATGTAAGAAACGTAATGGCGAATCCCGTAAATGTAGCAACTTGCGGCGCTATGCTGCGATGCATGAGGCCGTTCCCCGTCGGGGGTTCGAATCCTCCCTCGTGCATGGATGCTGTCTTTAGTATCAGTTAGTTTATAATTAATTTGTAAGGTTAGGGGCTGATGATCCCGCAGTTAAATCCCATTAGCTTAGCAAATATGTGAACATCTGAAATGTAGCAACAGTGGGTAGCAAACGGAAGTTGTGGACACATCCAATTCCGATACTCGAAGCGAACGTAGACCGCGTGCTGCAGTTACGTCCTTTAAACGTTACGAGACTCAACCAGTTGATGGTCTAAGGATACAGTTGCGATGTTGGTTATACAGCACCATCTGCAAAACGTAGTCATATGTTATATTGTCGTATAGCCTGTGTGGTGACCCGTACTCCTGTTCTGCGGGATAGCCTACCCAAGGGTATGTAGGCGCAGCAGCAGTTAGGAAATTGCGTCATTGGAGGAAGCAGCTTGCAGGCCTGTTGTGTTTATGAGTATGCCGGGCTGGCAGGGGCCGACATCCCAATCGGCGTATCAGTATCTGTCGTACCTTAGGAGCTTCAAATATCAGCTCCTTGGCACAAAGAATAGGTTATGTCATAAAAAATGACGAATGACGTGGCACCCAATGTGAGTGTGATGTCGGTGCCACTGTGACCACAGATCGATGTTAAAGAAAGATCGAGACTCTTCGACCGCCATAAAAAAAAAAAAAAAAAAAAAAAAAAAAAAAAAAACAGGAGCGTTTAAATTAAAGGCATTTCATCATCTACTACAACGAAATGGACGTTCTGGAGCGCATTTAGTTTGATCTCTTCTGCATGTAATTTAAAATAATCCGCTGTGTTATGTGTTTTCAGTATCTCATTCAATATTAACAATGTGGAATGCACCCTATAATACTGAAGCCATATTTTCTAGAACATAACACAAAATACGATTAATATATTTTGAAAATCCATCCAGCATTGGAGCCAGCTTAAGTTCGCAAGTACAGTACCTACAACGATTTATTCCCGTTGTTATGACCTGGAGTGAAATATTGTTATATTAATTAATTAGTGTGGTTTAAGCAGTGAAGATAGGTCGGAGACAAGATAGTAGCCGCGGCGAATTAGTCTTGCACACTGGGGCGCTGTGCTGCGGTGCACACGGACGTTCGCCGTCGGGGGTTCGAGTCCCCCTTCGGACATGGGTGTTTGTGTTGTCCTTAGGTTACTGTATATTAGTTTAAGTAGGTTGTAAACTACGGACTAATAACCAAGCAGTTGAGTTCGGTAGCTTTAGCAACATTTGAATATTTGATCAAGGTAGTAACATGCCGGGTAGTCCAGAGTGTACATTACTTTCGAATTTGTGTCGAAGTTTCCGTATTGAATTATGGGGCCTAACCCCTCAGTTTATCACATTTTTCCTCCGCAGTGTACATGTACACGTTCGACTCGTAGAGAGTCGGAAATTAAATCTGGCACTGATGTTCAACATAACGTATAGCAAATTTTGAATCCATCTGAAATAAATACAGTGTTTTTATTGCAATTATAAAGTTATTTATTTACTCCAGATAAATATCATACAACGCCAAAAGTATATTTTTGATGGCATTTCAACCAAAATTTTGTATTTTTGCCGTTGAGTAATTTCAATGGCCCAGAGCAGATAACGTCAATGCTTTCATTCCTCATACTTATTGAAATGATTGTAAATGGAAAATAATAGGTATCAAACTCCAATTACAATGTACTGAAGTTTTCCCTTATAAACGATTATTTTGTGATAGTATCTGAGAGTGAAAATAAGAAGGCCATCTCATATGTGGTCAAAACTATGTATGATGCAGTTCAAGCCGCCCTGTGCAGTTGTCATATATTGCGAGGGATTACGCTGCCCCCGCCCTACACTACACATTTTTATTCGCGTACATTATGTGGCTGCCTGCTCAAACTGAGTGAAAATCCTAGCATATATACTTCTACAAATGCAGAAATAATAAGTGCTGTATAATAATAGCGCACAGTATAAATAAGATTACATTACTGGTAATATTGATCGGTTAATGCGCTACGTTGAGAAATGATCGTTACGTTGAGTGAGAAACGCAGTATGCTGAATACTTTAATTTTTTTAACGGTATGGTGCACTAATTTCCACCAGACTTAATTACAACGCAACGTCAAAGGTGACATTATTCTAAGAACCTCCATGTATGCTTCAGTAACACAGAGGGTAATGAAGAAGGTATGTCTCCATCAACGATGATGTGACTGGGAGGCCAGCGCAGATGAGGAGGTCTCGCACAAACTCAGACACCTCCTCCTCTGCTCTGGCGCCCTGGTTACGCCGCGCATGGCAGTGCTGCCAACCCTTAGGTCAAACACTGAACTGTACTGAAGTATGTGTCAACCACAACACCATTAATAACTTAACTAAATATTAGTTTTTCGCATAAGGGTGCAAATGAGATAGGAAGTATCACATGGTGGATAGTGACACTTGGCACGAAAAGAGAGATTACGAATCCTTTTACTTTACGTGCGCCCAAATATGTCAACACTTAGTGCTTAAATATTTTTGAAGGTACGAATTAATTTACGTACGTTCTTGAAACAACCCAGGGAAACAAAGTTTCTTCGCCTAAGGTAAAAGCGAATAGTTCGCAAGTTTAAGTCCTACAGTTCACTTATGTGTGTAAATGAATGTATTGTGCAGTAAGGTTATGTTGGCAATGTTATTGAAACGTGGCGTGCATATCTTTGTTTTTAACCAAAATCTTAATTTTTTTCTTTCAGACTAGTAAACTTACCATCACAACAAACAGCTTTGCAAAAACGAACCAGAATTAGTTAAATACATATTAAAAAAGAAATGTTTTGATGTAACTATAGTGAAAAAAAAGTAAGGTACAGAGAACGTAAAAGAAATCACGACACAAACCTTTCAAAGTACTCTAACCACTTAAAAACAGAATATCACGAAGTGGATAAAGTAACAGGCCCAATCAAAATCTTTAAAATAACACCAAAGGAATATAACATAAACATTGTAAAAGAGAGCGAAATTTATACACTCTCAACGAAACGATAAGCACTAATAAAATTGGCGGTGGACGAGGGGACTGAAGCGCTCCAGTCACGGTCTGCACGGCCACTACGGTCGGGGTTTCGTATCCCCCCTCGGGCTTGGATATTTGTGTCGTCCTTAGGATAAGCTAGTTCATGAGTAGTTTGTAAGTTTAGGGACTGATGACCTCGTAGTTAAGTCCCATAAGCTATATAAATATTTGAACATTTTTCAACTAATAAAATTCTTAACGAAAAGAGCTGATACATGAAAATTTTTAGCTGTTCTAAATAGGAATTTACTAACCCTGAGACTGTTTTTCGTCTCGAAAATGTCAAACTCATTAAAAATAAAGGTGAAGTATTGAATTAAAATTTGTACAGACGTCTTATTGCTTTTTTCCCTTTTTTTAATTATTTTTTTTATGTTTGCGGGTCTCCATCCTCCCCTACAACCCGTCCTTACGCTCTCCAATATAGTCTTCTGCGGCTAGCTTCATTTGCTGTAACATTGTGTTTTGATTCGTAGTAAGAGAAATTAACGTCTTCTTCTTCATAAGTAAATGGGACTTATTTTACGGAAATGAACATCTTTTTGAAGATTTCTCCTTCTAGCTTCTGTATAAAGGAAAGGAATAATAAAATTTTTGACAAACCAATTTGAAATCTTCGCCTTCAAATTAGTTAAATCCTCTTTTTCGGAAAAGAAAATCAGAATGAAATTAAACTGAAATTTCTGAAGTGGGAAGAGATTGTGATAGAAAAAAGTCCGCAAAATATGTGTATTACATTTGTGGTATCTACGAAAACGCAGAAGAGGAAGTGTACGCCAAAAGAAACAACGACAACGCTACCACTACATAACTATGTAGAAAGGGTCCCACATGATCACAGAATGTAAAATAAGCTTTAAATAAACTTAAAAACTCACTGATGATGGCACAGAGGTGCTGAAATCAGTTTGGGTTTATAATAAAACAGTGTTTAGGATATCAGGCTGACCACAAACCCAGAAAACATACTGGATGGTTTACTCTCCACCAACTAGTTACCTTCTCTGTGCTGTTTTTACTTGATGTTTCCAATAGTACTAGTGTAAAATCTACATTTCTTAATAGACTTCAGAAGTGGTGCAAACTGAATTCGTTTGCCATTATGAAACTAAAAAAAAAGGAACACCTCCAGGATCATCAAAAATATAAACTTTTATTAAAGACCCCAAGACTGCATGACAGAAAAGATGATATAGCATTGCCAATAATCCATACTGGGAAACTGAAGTAAAATAATCGTATATTCAGATTGTTGAACGTATCTCAGTTTATGCCTAAACAACCTCGTATCTTGTGAACCTGATGAAGAACAAGTTTCTACAATAAAGGTGTTCTTTAAGAACTAGTCGTATTACTGTGAAAATATGATGTGCTGTTGAAAGAAGACATCTTGATTTGGAATATGGTAAATCACAAGAGTATTATAAGTTTCACCAGAACTACAGAATGAATTTAAAAATGTTCTTAGGAACCGTGTGAAATCGAAGCATGTAAACCACTAAATATTTTGGTATTATATCTGGTTGCAGAACCGATACTTCACGTACTAATTCTGTGACGTTCTTTCTTTAAGAGTAAAAAAAAAAAAAAAAAAAAAAAAAAAAAAAAAAAAAAAAAAAAAAAAAGAGCCGATGATCTAAGTGACGAAATTATATAATGATTTAGATGTTTGGATATGTCTTTCACGTGATTATGAAAATGTAGCTGTTAAGAACGGCGAAAATGGAAGCGTATAAGTTATTGTTAAAGGAAAAGAAACATAAAACTGTTGATCTCTGAAGTAACTGTTCATTCAGCTGAAATGAGTTATGTGGACAACTCTTATTTGGTCTATTGTGTATCTTGCATAACTATTTAATTGGACAACCCATCGGAGTGCTCATAATGGTGCAATAAAAGTACTAACACAAATATATTATTGAGTTGTCACTGTAGTTATGAAATTAAGCGCTTAACGAGAAAATTTAGACAAAGTGGACAAAACGATAGCTACACCATTCCAACGCTCACAGTATCCATTTGCATGTTGAGAGCCAGATAGTTCCGACAAGGAAAACATCGTGAAATGGGCGCTGTAATTAACGCTATTGCCCCAAAACATTATTTTCTTAATGTTATTTGAATGTCTTAACTGATACTTCATCATTACTGTACACGAAAAGAAGTACATTTTTTTACATATTATATAGGTCATTAACTCCGATTTTAGAATCAATATCACAGAGTACCATCAGTTAATAAACCAAGCCGAACAGAAGTAGCCGAGCCGTCTGGAGCGCCACGTTACGGATCGCGAGGCCTCCCGCGTCGGAGGTTCGAATCCTCCCTCGGGCGTTGATGTGTGTTGTCCTTAGATTAGTTTAACTTAGTTTAAGTAGTTTGTGAGACTAGGGACTGATGACCAACGTAGTTTGGACCCATACGATTACAAAGATTTGAGATTTGAATAAAACCAAACTTCTATTTTCTCAAGAACCTTGAGAAGTTTATCGCCGGATATTTTGGAAGAGCTCTTTTTCTTCTGACGATATGACTTTGTTGTTATTCGACACACAAAACTGTATACCCAACTTTAGCGGGAACTGTCTTCGCTACTTAAGCTTCTAGAGGAGCTTCCCATTTTAGCTCAGTACACATTGTTACACCATAGTGTCAGTATAGATAATAAGGCAAACTCCACAGGAAGTGAAAAATATCATTGGGACGGTCGGAATAGCACTGTATGAACCCACTAGTAGGTCGCGTTATTCATTTAGATTGGTCGCCAGACGACTTCAAAATATCAAAGTAAAATATCTAATGGTTTGAGAAATGTAAAGGTGTGTTTTGTAGAAATTTTTACTTTCACTATATTATTTTTCACTCCATAAGTATAGTAACAATTAAACTGTATAGCTTTTTAGTTTACGAGGAAACGTATATGGAGTAATATTTCACGTGCCATGTTTTATGAACTAATATTTACACTTTGGGACCAGTGAAAATTGTTTCTTTCTCTAGGAATATTACCAAAAAAAGGTTCTTGTTTTACTGGTTACATTTTTAGAACTCCTTATGATTTTTTGTAAGTATGAAACAGTTTGTTAATGAAAACTTAGAAAAACTGAAATAATCCTTAATGGATCTAGCATGTGATTCATCTTTGAACACTTTCTTTAAACATTTAAACGTAATGTAATTTGAAATCTGCAAACAGCTTATAGTTTCGAATTATTAAAATTATAATTATGAATGAAATAGTCGTATTCACAACTATTTTCTCTTACTAGCGTGAATCCTCTTTTTTATTTATTTTATGTTTTATTTTAATCAGTATTAAATAAACATACAAATAAACACTAGAAAACGGTTTAAGCTAAAAAACAACCAGTTTAAATCTCTACTTGGAAAGTATTTTTAATACCAAGAGTTAACATTTTAGTAAATCTCACTGATTTCGACATTTTATTTTTGTAAAGTAGATTGTTTATTGAACAGAATAGTTGTCTCTTGGACCTGTAACTGGGTTTGGTAGCGATGTTATTTCCAGGAAGATTATAAGAAAGATTGTAAACCATTGGTCTACGGTATTTCTGTTGTATACATTAAGGCCAAAAACAGCAAAGTATGGTACTTACACTATTTATTTCATTGCAGAAATGCTTGATGGGCTAATACTTAGTAATTCATCAAATATATCTGCGGTTATTTTACTTATATGACAGAACTGGACCTCAAGGTGAATCAAAAATTCACTCATCAGAAAGATTTATTTACTCCTTTCAGTGTGACCAGGACGAAACTAATTTGCGAAATGAGGTTTCTAGTCAGAAATATCTCAAAATAGATATTTGAAGCTATAGAATTCAGACGGCTAGAGTTTTACACTGTGGAAACAATTAAAGGAACACCATGATGAAATCCAGTGATTTTAATCATTTAAGACTCTGGGCTTAGTTGTGTCAACAACCTTACTCTGTATTGTGACAGAAGTATGTGCTCCGTCTCTTCGAACTTCAAACACGGCTGTGTAGAGGAATGTGAATAAAGGTCAGAGCTCAGAAATTCATACGAGCTTTAAGACGGGTACTGATGGCACATAGGCACAAAAATACTGTCACGCGATGGAACGGCCGTCACACCCACTCTTACCAACTTTTCAGCCATTTCTTATTACTTGATATCATAGCGAAAGTACTCAGAAACGCGGTGGCTGGTATATGACTGACAATTACATTAAGGACACTCCGTCAATTAGAGTCGATAAAAAAGGCCTTAGGTGATTTTATAGAGGGTGGCAATAAAATCACCCCTCCCCTTGGGACGTAGATTACCACATATCCAGTGCACTAAAATTATAGTTTTCTCTTAGGAGGATGTCAAGAACGTCGTCCTGACGCTCTTTCATTCCGTCGAGAAATATGTGGTAACCAACAGTGCGAGACATGGGGTTATTCCATTGCCGCGCATAATACTACTGCCTGAGTGGTTTCATTTATCCACAGCCACACATAAGAAAACCTAGAGAATTCATAGCTGAGCTTGCAGGTTATGACTACAATCACTGAGGCGCCAAAATAATTTGTGGTATGCGCGCAAGAGGGAGTAGCAATATTCTGGCGAATTTTTTTGCTGATATTCTACCATTAACCCATCTGCAAGCTCACATGAATTTCTCAGCAAAGAGCTTTTTTAACATTTGTCGACGCCGTGGTGTTTGAAGCAAGATAGAAAACGTACTACATACAGTACCTCGAGTATATTTAAACCACAATGTTCTTCTTCTATTATTCTTGAATTGGAAATGCTATTGATAGTTTTTCTGCTCGAGTACGAAATACATTGCGTGCTACATACATAATTATAATAAATTATTAATAAATAAATGCAGAGAGATGGGGGCAAGCGACACAGCCAGGCGCGCGTTTGCCAGGCTGTCAGAAGTAGCGAGGAGGTGCGCTGCACGGCAACACCGGGCAGCAATCGCGCTACCCCCTGCACGTCGAATACCATCAGCTACGACTGGGACATTTGGCGTCACCCCCCAAGAGCGCAGCAACTTCTTCGAGACGTCGTACACACTACATTATTATCGTGCGCATGACTGCACGTTCAAAAAACACGAAGAAATGACATTTTCAGTCTACAAGTAGCTGCTCAGGTATCAGATTAATTGTAGGCTTTGTAGTTAACTAACGAGGGAAAAATCCATTTTGCAGTTTTACGCGAGTAGTTATTAGCCTACTATAAGAGGTAGATGAGAAAATACATAAATGTTCACTTTGAAGTAAGAAAGATAAAATGATAATCCAGTCTTCGATAACTTGGTAGATATCGAAAGCTGGCTCAAGACAATAGTCAACATCAGAGAAATCGAACGTCGTGAGTATATCGGATATTGACTGAAAGCTGATAATTTATTCCTGCGAAAAACGAATCTTGTTCATATAGGTTATTACCTATTCCGAAAACTGAATCAATTGTGTGAGGAAAAGAACAAAAATCATAGATGAAACTGAGCAATCCATATGACCCACCTACCTTATAGTAACAGGAAGGTTTGAAAAGTTGTATAAAAGTCAAACGTAAAGTGGGTAGATATTTTAGATAAGACGTTATGAACTAGAAGGCAATTGTACTTCAGGTAGCAGGCGGGAGGGATTGGTATGAGATAATATGTTGACATTTTATCCTAAAACTCTATATTAGAGTTAAATCTTGTATAAATTGTCTTATACTAAGTAACAAAGAAATGATGAATTTACGATTTAGTTATCGTAAAGCAGGGTATGGATAACCATAGTAATATATTATCACAAACCACGGTGGAGTAGCCGAGCGCTGCGGTGCGCGCGGTTGCTCGCCGTCGGAGGGTCAAGTCCTCCCTGGGGCAGGGGTGTTATTGTGTTGTCCTTAGGTCATTTTACCTTAGTTTAAGTAGTTTTCAGGCTACGGGCTGATGACGACGCAGTTTGGTCCGATAGAGTTACAAACATATGAACATTTTTATTAGCACAGATTCCAATGGCTAGGAAAATGATTTTAAGAAACATTTCTACCTAATAACTATGACAAAACAAAGTACCTGTTTACATGAGCAACAAACAGCAAGCATTCTTCAGTTTCGCAGAGAATGGGGAGTATTAACGTCAGAGCTTCAGGTGTATTGAGTAATATGGTGTGGATACTTAGACCATGAGCGAAGTTGAGAGGGATGGGGAACACAAAACACCTGTTTAGCAGCCGGGTAAGAAAGCTACTTCAAAAGCAGAAGCAATTTCACTGCGAACTTCGACAAATCACATCTAACCACACATGGGTCCAATTTTCGCCTTCAAAAATGTACATCTACATAACAACGCTGTAAGTTACACGTCAGTGCCTCTCATTGCGTTCATTTCACTGTGACACTGTTATGATGAGATTTTAGCATGCAAATGGAGTGCAGAGCCAGAGTATACGAAATACAGTCTTATAAATGTTCTGTTTAGTTCAAATTGACTTGAGACTACATCCATTTGCCAGCAAACGTATTCTTCAAACCTTCATTACAATCTGAAATTAAAGACAACTATTATCAAGAGCACATCCGAACGCAGTTCCTCCACGGTTCATAGGTATTCCAGGAAAATTAAGTCACATTGATATGGGAGTTCCCCGAGGAAATATTTCGTGGTGTAAGCCCTTCAAAACCTAAATAGACGTTTTAAGAGGCAATCTCAGCAGCACTATAAAATTATTTAAAGACACTCTGTTGTTTACCGTCTGGTAATACCATATGAAGATCAAAATTAATCAGAATTTTTTTTTAAAAATATGTGTGAATGGATTGGAAGTGATTCGTCTTAAAATCCGACAACTTTCAGTTTCAAGATCAAAGTAGCTCTATGAAGAATAACGACAGAGTGTCGCTGATTTAATAAGTAAGGTGGGAAAGCAAGCATCATACCAAATGCATGTTACCTTTCGGCGAGATCTTTCACGAAATTTCAGTCACCAACTATATCATTACAAATCCCAGAATGTTGTTAATGATCGCCGCGTTAAGTAAGAAAAAGTAGAGGTCGCACGGTTATACTTGAGTTTTAGTTCGAAATAGGAATGGCCCAGAATTAGTTAGTGGATGACGTTATGAACCATACATCAACTCAGCTAAGTGTTACTTCAGTTTAAACACGTACACGATGAAGTAGACCTAATAACGTATATGCAGTGAAATATGAGATCCGTTTGAGAAATATACAAAAATCCTACTGCCCTGTGTGCTCCCTGTTACATGAATCAAGTAATAAAACACACCAATGGAATCATGAATACTGCTGCTTTAAATAGAATTGACTGTGCCAACTTTAAAACAGCTAATTTAATCGCATTTAAAACATGGTACCAAGTCGTCTTGCATCCTGTAAATGAATTAAGGGAAGTGAACGAAATTTATGCAGTTGGACTAGTAAACTTAGAAATGACAGTTGCTACTTAACATCCAGATGGTTCAGAGATATTCCTCTAGATGAACTGCAAGTCCATTTTGTTATTCTGAAAGCATTGTCTGAATGAGATTTGAAGTGTCATAGTGCTACTGTGTTTAATCAATGTCAAAACACAAATGTGTCAGGAAAAACGAGTTGATGAAACCTTCTTTCTGCATTGCTGTCGAAGGCTGCAGAAAAACCTTGTGCTTACACTAGAAGAAATAACATATTTTATTAAAATCGTGTAGTTAAGCTGATGGCTGTCATTTATTACTTATTCCTTTTACTTCAGTACTTTGTGATGTATTCTTTATAAGCAATCGGTTGACGCACTGTCAAAGTTCCTTTAATAACGTTCAAAATAAATTGCTGTGTAAACATGTTTGAGGAAGCATTACTATTTTGACGTACGGCAAGATGGCGAGGCGTGGGCGAGTGGTGGCAGTGTGGCCAGGGGAACAGGGTGGTGAGGAGGCCGACGTCACAGCTCCACCTCCTGTGCCTCGCTGTTACCCTGTCCCTCTGATTGCTAGTGGAGCTCTACGCCCCTGACACAAATACCGTGTCGTCTTTCGAATCAACCACTGCACCAGTCAACAGAGCAAATACAACCCTAATAGAAATGAATTGTTAGTGAACCAACCTAAAAAACTTATAGATAGCGTACGAAGAGAATTCAAAAACTCGTTTCAATTATTTATCAAACGTTTTGTGTGTAACCTCGACAAGATGACATCAAGATGCAGAATATACGAAGATGATACGACTCATATTTAACATTTTTATATAATAACGGATATTATGTTTCATTTTATTTTTATTTATTTTTAGGAGGCAGAAAGTAAGCAACCAATGGGTGGTGTACATAATGTGAGTGCCTCTTTAACTTTCACGGTATAGTACAACCAGAAGACAGATTTATATATGGTGGAGACGAAATCTGTTAACACTGAGATGAAGAAATTGATAAATAGGACACTTGACGTTCGTTATGCTGAGAACGAGACATTGGTCTAAAAAAAGCTAACAAAAGATACAAAAAGCAGATGCTTTTTTATTATGTGTTTTTTTTATATTTGTTCTGTTTTTACTGTGAACTTCTCGAGTATAAGAAAAGCTCTGCTTCTTATTATCCTATTTTTCAAACCCCAACTTGAGTGACATTTCTAAGAGCGTATTTGGTTTAACTCAATATAACAGTAACTGCCTTCTGAAAGAGACACCGACATTGGTTTCTAACATTGGTTGAGGAAAATATTACCTACAACTGCTTAACTGTGTGCTTGTTCATCCTTGTCCTCATTCTTTCATAATGTATGATTGAAGTTTGTCAGATTTTCTTTCAGAATATATTATGAATCTAAACAGAATATACATGACAATCAGACAGTTTCGTTTGCCTTCCCTTCTTACCAAAAAACTGATTTGCTTACAAGGGTTAAGTTAAGTATGAAACGTAATCAGAATTAATTTATATATTAAGTGTGGACAAATATCAGCAAGAGATGTTGTAATGAGTAGCGCTAACATAAATACATTTGCTAAAGGTAGATCAATGATATACACAGTGGATGCTTGCCATAGTGAATGCATGTGTTGTGTCATACGATCGCAGGTGTTATTTATGGTGGAAAACAATCAAGAGTCGCTCTTTAACGTGCGTTACCGACGGCATATAGTTTGTCAGAGTCTGCTTGCTCTAAGGTGGCAGCACAGCCATCCGCCGCGGAACCAGAGGAGCAGAGCAGGCAAGGAGGTGTCTGTGAATGAGCGAGACCTCCTCACCTATGCTGCCCTCCTGTCCACAAGTGACACCTTTGACCTCTGCCGCTCAGAAGAGCACGAAAACAGGCTTATAAAAAACAATGGACGATAATACGGAACAACGGTCTTTGCATTTCCACTGAATTATATAACATTTTAATACAGAGAAAGAAAGGAAAAATTATGTCAACACGATAGAAAGAAAATTAATTAATTGTCCACAATATGTCATTTCACGTTCAATTAAAAGTTGCAAAAACCGTTTGCATGCAGTAATTATAACAACGCAAAACAAAACACACCCTACACTGCTGCTTATGTGAGCTCTCAAAGTTAATGTGGATGCATTTTAAAACAAAGTGGAGGATTTGCGTCACCATTAATTCACCATTAAACTTCACTACCTGTTATACGTCAAACAATTTTCTGCTCCAATGCCTATTCAACAAGTCACAGTCTGCACGGCCGCTACGGCATAAAGTAGTTCATAAGTTGTGTGTAAGTTTAGGGACTGATGACCCCGCAAATGAGTCCCTTATGCTTAACCAACATTTGAACATTTGATTTTCCTATTCATCAACGTCGGTGGAGAAGGAGACGCTCCGACATAGAAATTGTGGATTCTGATATTGGACTACTTTAATTCGAATGTGTTTCTTAATGCAAATATATTTCTCTGGTAAGGAGCGCACTTTCTTTTTCCTCTCTTTTTAACCCCTTCGTCGAAATCACGCATCAGCACTTTGAGGATTGGTTTGCGCTATTATAATTCGCTTATATAGAGATAATTGACTGAAAATTTAATGACCGACTGACGTCAATGATATACATATCAATCCCGCCGATGGAAAAAAATCTCGTTACTCTGTTTCTTTACGTAAAATTTAGCATGTGATATAGCAATGTTTCGCATGCAAGTGACGCAATCACTGTTTCTGGGAGCTAATGTGTTTTAATCGTGTTTCCGTGATATTCCGAGTGTTCAAGATCAAAACGGTTCTTATATTTGTAAATGTGGTGTCGCACAAGTACAAAGTGCGCGCCACCTACTTTCGCCGCGCGCCGCCATGCACGCACGGCGCGGCGTTCTCACGACGACAGCCACGAGCGCCCTCTGCTGCAACCCCGCTCGTGGCCACCATAGAAAGACACCGGGCACTTCGGACTGAGATAGCAACCAGTTAGGACCTTCGTAATCAGATAGGCACCGGTGAAGACTTTGCTATCGTACAGGCACTAGGCAGGCCTCTAACAACTATGTATCAACATTCTGCAGTACTATGTAAAAGTTAAGTATTGTTACATTCTGTGCAATATATATTTCTTTCTAATTTACTCTAGTGTTTATAGTTTCAGGCTGCTCCCCTCCGTACCTGCACCAGCGTGCTATTTTTGTTCCTGTGTCGGGCTCATTCCACTCGGCCACCGACACCTACGACGAGGCTGGGACACAAAAGCGGCGACGAAGTTGGGACACAAAAGTGGCGACGAGGATGGGATAGACGAACCTTGGACAAACCCGCTTGCAGCAGCCAGACAGCAGCAGTCGGAGCACGCAGAAATTGATCCTGCCCACCCACCCTTATTATAAGATTTTTGGGGGAACATTTTCAGTTACGTGTTTGTGGACTTTTTTGTTGCAGAGCGTCCTCTTTCATATTGCATTTGTGTTTTGTTATAATTTACTTGTATACGCGGCGCCTAATCGGTCAGCATGGCCACTACTCCGAACCCAAACTTAATGGAAATTATTCAGTTACAGACGGCGCAAATCACTCAACTACTGCAGGCCGTGTCACAGTTGACGACACAGGCTGCTCACCAACAACAACAGTCGTCAGATCAGTAGCCCACACCTGCAGCTGTACCGCTCCCTACGTTCCGCCAGTACAACGAACGTGAGGAAGAATGGAGCGACTACTTCGCACAGTTTCAAGAACTCGTCGCGGCTCATCAAATTACAGGTCAGAGACTGAAGAACCTTTTCTTATCGATTGTGGGCCCCCGGACCTTCGTATTATTGCAAAAACTTTTCCCTCACGCCTCTCCTCGTGAAGTATACTTTGAACAAATTGTAGATGCACTGAATGCTCATTATGAGAGAAAAGTTCTTGTAGCCGCTGCATGATACCGATTTTTCAGACTTAAAAAATTACCGCAGCAGTCACACCAAGAGTGGATTACGGAATTGAAGGGCTTAACCCGCCAATGTAAATTTACTTGCTCTTGTGGACTTTCGTATAGTGACGTGATGCTGAGGGATGCGATTACGCAGAATATTCAGGACCCCAGAATTAAAGCGGCAATTCTAAAACAATCTGACCCTTCATTAGACAGTGTACTGCAGCTTATAGAAGCGCATGATACTTTTGACTTAGCAGATGTAGAAATGCAAAGCCACAGTGCCAATTCAGTGCTCCGCAACGGTCGCTTTCCTAGCCGTAGTTCTCAGTGTAGCACTAGTGATTCTTACAATAGTACAGGCCGTGCTGAACAGACAGTGAACAGTAGCCAGTGTAAAAGTGCGACACAAAGGTCGCCCCGTCGTGTTCGACAATGTCATTTGAATAACGGACACCAACGTTCATTTCAGAAAAATGTTCGTAAGTCTTGCCCTCAGTGTGTGTCTCGCCACAAGCGTGCTCATTGCCCTAGTCGCAACGCAACCTGTTATCAATGTGGCAAATCGGGACATGTGCAGTCTGTGTGTATGCAAATTAAAAACTCAAAGAACAGTAACGTTAGAAACGGTGCTTCGCAAAGTGCGAGAACAGTTCATTCTGTAAATGTTATACGGGCTGTGGAATTGAACAGTGCTTTCCTTGGATCTCAATTTCAAGAAAGTAGTTCTGCTTTTTTTTTTCTTTATTGTTAATTTCACTCCGACTTTCGTCGGCGGGCTGGCAGCAGCATCAGCGCTGCTCTTCAGCCGAGAGAATAGACATATGACAAGCGAGATAAAAGGAAAAAAGACATGAAGTGAAAAACAATGAGTATAAAAACATGGTACGGAGGACAAATGGAAGACTTACAAACTGGGCATCGGAGACAATTCTGCAGACTTAAGACACATGAACAAGAGAGGCTGACACACATAAGCAGATTAAAAACAGTTTGTGCTACGGTGGCGATAAAATCACATGGAGAGACAACACTGGACACACGAAGTCACACGATGATATAGGTGGTGACGACACGAGTTGCGACGCACTGGAGATGAACACACGGCGATGACGATGCACTTGACACGAGAATACACTGTTGTTAAAAGGCGACGCTGCAGCCCCCGTGGGGCAAGGAGAGGGAGGAAGCGAGGAAGCGCGGGGGAGGGTCGAAAAGAGAGAGGGGGGGGGAGAAGGTGGGGAGAAGGATAGACAGGCGCGATTGTGACTCCAGGTGGGGAGAGGAGGGGGGAATCCAAGCGGGGAGGGGGAGAAGGAGGGGATGGGGAGAGGGGGCCGCTAAGTCTACGGGGAAGGGATCAAAGCTGATAGGAGGGGTATATTTCGGGACAAAGGGCGTCATCCGGTAGGGGAAGGGAACGGAAGTTGCCTTGGGAGAGGATATGTAGGGTGTGCAGGTGGAGAGAGGGAGGAATGCAGTGGTGGAGGCGTGGCAGAGGCCCAGGGGCGGTGAGGATAGGGTAAACTAGCGGGTTGCGGGAATCGAGTTTTCGGGTGACATACAGGAGGCGGAGGCGTTCAAGGTGTTGAAGGAGGTGAGGGAAGGGGATGAGGTCGTAGAGGATCCGCGTGGGGGAAGGAAGGCGGATACGGTAGGCGAGGCGGAGGGCGTGGCGTTCAAGGACTTGGAGGGTGTGATAAAAGGAGGGAGGAGCAGATACCCAGGCAGGGTGGAAGGAACAGAGGATGGGGCGCATGATGCATTTGTATGTGTGGAGGATGGTGGAAGGGCGTAATCCCCACGTCCGGCCTGTGAGCAATTTAAGGAGGTTGAGGCGGGACATGGCTTTTTCACGGATGGATTTCAGATGGGGGGTCCAGGTAAGGTGTCGGTCGAGGGTGAGGCCCAGATACTTAATGGTGTTAGTGTGGCGGATGGGACGGTCGTGGAGGGTGATGTAGAGATCGGGGATGCGGAAGGAGCGGGTGGTACGACCTATAATGATCGCCTGGGATTTGTCAGGGTTGACGGAGAGGAGCCACCGGTTGCACCATGCGGCGAACGCGGTGAGGTGAGACTGGAGCAAAACCTGGGATCGGGCAAGGGAGGGGGCAAGGGCTAGGAAGGCGGTGTCATCAGCATACTGTAGGAGATGGACGGGAGGCTGAGGTTGGGGCATGTCGGCGGAGTAGATAAGGTACAGGAGAGGGGAGAGGACAGATCCTTGGGGCACCCCGGCAGAGGGGTAAAACAAACGGGAGTTGGAATTGCAGACAGTGACATAGGGCGGGTGATTGGTGAGAAAGGATGCAATGAGGCGGACATAGTTAATAGGAAGGGCATAGAGTTGGAGTTTGAAAAGGAGGCCGGAATGCCAGACACGGCCGTAGGCTTTTTCTATATCCAGGGACACAAATATGGCGGAGCGACGGGAATTGAGCTGGATGGATAAGAGGTGGATGAGGCGAAGGAGCTGGTCGTCGGCAGAGAAGGATGGTCGGAAGCCACATTTAGAAGAAGGAAGGAGCTGGTGCTGTCGGAGGTGTTGGTGGATACGACGGGAAATGATGGATTCAAGGACCTTGCTAAACACGGAGGTGAGACTGATGGGACGGTAGGAAGAGGCTTGGGATGGGGGCTTGTTGGGTTTGGGGAACATGAGGATGCGGGAGATTTTCCACAGGCGAGGATAGAAACCGGTATAGAGGATAGTGTTGTAGAGGGCGGCAAGGACAGTGTGGAAGGAGAGGGGACAGGCACGGAGGTGCCTGTAGGTGAGCCGGTCGTGACCGGGAGCGGTGTTGCGTTTGGTGCGAAGTGTAGCTATGATGTCGTGTGCTGTGATGGGTGTGTTTAAGTCGGAGGGAGGAATGTGCCCCAAGTACTGGAAGCCGGGGGCGAGCGGGGGAGAAGAGGTGTTGGTACGCTCATGGACATCGGGAAAGAGGGAGTAATCAAAATGAGGATTATCAGGAAGGGAGAGGACGTCGGAAAGGTAGGAGGCAAAGTGTTCCGCCTTACTGGCATTGTCGGGAAAGGGACGGTTATCATGGAGAAGCGGGTAGTAGGGGGAGGGGTGACGGCCAGTAAGGCGATTGAAGGCCTTCCAGTACTTTGAGGAGTTGATGGGGAGAGTGGCGTTAAGGCGGGTGCATGTCTGCCGCCAGTCCCGGCGTTTTTTCGAGGACAAAAGGTTTCTAATGTGACGTTGGATTTGCCGGTGGCGTATGAGTGTGTCCCGGTCCCGGGTACGGAGGTACGAGCGGTAGAGGCGTCGGGATTCTCGGAGGAGAAGGACAGCCTGTGGAGGCAGGGTAGGACTGTGTGGGTATATTGCTTTGGTAGGGATGTGGGCTTCAACCGCGTTAGCAAGGGTTTGCTGGAGAAAGGTGGAGGCGTGTTCAATATCTTCTGGTGTGCGGTGGGGAAGGGGGTGGCTTTCGACCGAGGTATCTATGGAGCGACCGTAGGCATTCCAGTCGGCACGGGAGTAGTCATGAATGAGTTTGGGAGGAGGTCTAGGACGGGGAGCTCGGGCATGGCGGGGGCGGTGGTCAAGGGTGAGCAGGACAGGGACGTGGTCACTGCCTATAAGGTCAAGGACGTCTGCTGTGATACGCCCAAGGAGGTTGGGAGACGCCAAGACGACGTCAGGGGTGGTATTGCTTTCGGGGTGAGTCGGGCGAGAGAGGGGCAGGAATCCGCCCCGGAGCGAGGTGGTGACAAACTGATGCCACCGCCGGAGTTCAGCAGGCGGACGGGAAGACAGGTTTAGGTCTGCGGCGACCACATAGGTCGCGTAGGTGCGGTCAACGTGGGAGAGGAAGTCATACGGGAGAGGAGAGGTGCTGCGGACGTAGATGGTGGCGAGGGTGACGGTGAGGGATGGGAGGAAGAGACTGAGGATTAAATATTCTGTAGGATCATTGAGGAGCGGGTGTAGCTGGACGGGGTGGTGGCGGAGATGGCCGATCGCCACTCCGCCTCTGGCCAAGGGAGGGGGACCATCAGTGCGATGAAGGAGGTAAGGAGCGGTACTGACGGGACGACGGGGTTGGAGGAAGGTTTCATTCAGGAGGAAGGCGTCCACGCGGTGATGGAAAAGGGTATGCATGAAGAGTTGCTTGTTGGCTGGGAGAGACCGGACATTATGGTATAGAAAGGTGTATGATGAGCCTGCCATGGTGGTGGTGGGGGGGTACGGGAGGAGGAACGGAAGAAGGGGGAGCGGGCGGGCTTAGACTTGTGTTTCGAGGCGGGAAAAAGCGAAGTGGGAGTGGGCGCGGGAGAAGGTGGCAAAGGTTTCTAGGTGGAACACTGACCGTGCGGCCAGTGCAATCTGCTGGAGGGTGTGCGGGCGTTGAAAGGGATGGATGTTTGCGAGGACCGTGGTTACAAACCGGATGACGTCCTCGGCAGTGGGGGGAGGGAGCAAGGAGTTGTTGGGGTGCATGGGTGGGTCGACAGGGCGAATGGGGACGGTGAGTTCGGGGACGGTGGGGGCCGGGACGGACTTGCATGTGTAGGAGTAGGTGGGATGGGGTCCACCACAGGTGTTGCAGGTAGGAGGGGAGGCAAGGTTAGGACAGTGCTTGTGCAGATGAGGGGATTTGCAGTGAGGACATGTGGGGGGGTTGCGGCAATTCTGTGTCAGGTGGTCGTTGTACACGAGGCACCTGGCACAGCGGTATGACTGAGGTGGGGAACGGGAGGGCTCCACCTTGTGGCGGCGGTCGTAAATTAGGGCCCCCAGGAGGAAAAGGTGATCAAGGGACGATGCGGGCTCTGTGAATATCCGCATCAGGTATGTCGAGCCAGTGGCATTGAAGATACGCTTGGCGGAGCGGATGGTGACGTCGGGCATGGAGTTGAGCTGACCCAACACCTCTTCCTCCGTGATCAGAGGGCTGAGCTTCGTGATCACAGCGGTGAGGGTGGGTGGGCGGCGGGAAGGAGGCGGTTGGCGAGCTGAGGTGGCGGTGTAGTAAGGGGTGAGAGTGGCATGGGGACCAAAGTGGATGCGGGGGAGGCGGTGGAGAATATCAGTGTGTAGGGTGGGGCTGGGGGATTTGAGGAGGACGGAGTCTCGGCGGGGGATGACCTGAGTCAGGGGGACGTCGGGGTAGTACTTTCGGAGTTCAATGGAGAGGGTCTTGTAGTCAAGGAAACGGGCGTCGGGGCGGGAAAGGACATACGAGTATAGGTCGGGCTGCACGGGAGCAGGAATGGGGGCAGTGTCCATGTGGTTGGATGGAGGCGGAGAAGGAGGGGGAGGAGGGGGGGGGGAGCCTTTTTGGGCAAAGTTGGAGTGGGATCCGCGCTCCCACGTTTGGACGACCTTTTGGGCTTGGCACCCGTGGAGGAGGATGCAGAGGCGGTGGAGGGAGGGGCAGGAGAAACGGAGACTGGGTCGAGCGGGATAACCGTAGGTTGGTGTGGGGGCAGGAAGGACAGCGGGGGCGACTGTGGCGTGTCAGCCACCGTGGCACGACGATGTTCAATTCGGGCGGGCGGTAAGGGAGGAAACTCATGAAGCGAAGTCAGCGGCGTGTAGACAGGAGGAGGAGGGACGTGGGAAGCGGAGGAAAAGGACATTAACACCGACAAGGGTATTGCCGATTGGGGGAGGGAAGTGGAACTCCAGGTGGTGGTGGTGGAGGCCTGGGACGGGGAGGTGTAGTGGATGGATGTGGTTGTAGCAGGTGAGTGAGACATATTACCGGGACGACTGAGCGGCGACGACGATGATGATGACGATGGCGAAGACACTGAAGACGAAGAGGCGGCGGCGGCGGCTGTGAAAGGCGGCAGGCTCGGAGTGGAGACGGCGGCGGCAGCGGCGGCGGCGGCATGTTCGACAGCGACGTTGCAGACACCCGGCGGCGACGGCTGGCTGGCGACGGCTGCTGGGCGGCGGCACAGGCTCGAGGAGGCGACAGCGGCTCTGCAGACGCCTGGCGGCGACTGCAGGCTGGCGACGACTGCTCGGCTGCGGCTGGCGGTGACGACGACTGCGGCTGCGGCTGGCGGCGGCGGCGGCGGCGGCGGCGGCGGTGGCGGCGTCGTCTCGACGACTGGCCCTAAAATCGAGAAAATAACGATATAACGTATTGCCTTTTGTCGATCGCCTAGAGACTTGCGACTCTAGGCCGGTGGATGGATGGTAGTTCTGCGCCTATGGCAAAACTATATAGTGCACCACGTAGCAAGCGCCAACGAGCGCGTAAAACAGTGCAACGGAAACGGGTTCGGGACAAGCAAAATTACTATGAACAGTGCATTCCTGTAGTGAAAATAGTGCCTTCTGCAACTGCTCCTTGTAATAGTGCCCAGTACTGTGTAGCTAGTGACAGTAGACATCAAGTAGCTACTCAAAAGTGTAGTGCAGTAGTTAGTGACTCTGTAGTAGCCTCGCATTGCGCGGACGCCGATCCGGCGGTAGTGCCATCTAGTGACAGTGTTGTTAATCCGCTGCGTGCCGAGTCTGCGCCGCTTACTTCACTACGCGGCCCGCGCAAGCGCAGTAAACAAACCGTAGCAGACGTTGCCCACATTCGCGCACCTGTCGAGCGCCGCAAGCAAAAACTGTTTGTGACTCTCTTCATAGAAAATAAGTCGGTGCAATTTCAGCTTGATACTGGTTCCGCTGGTACATTAATTAATAAAGATACTTATGAACTTCTGGGTTCGCCAAAATTGTCGCCGTCACAGCAAGTGTTAACAGCTTATACAGGTCAAAATATTCCCGTGCTAGGAACGTGTAGCCTGCCCGCTTCTTTCCAAGGTGTAACGAAAACAGTTGCTTTTGTAGTTTTTCAGGCCAAATCGACAAAGAACATTTTTGGACTAGATGCTTTTGACTTGTTTGGTTTATCAATTCAAAGAGATGTGCTTCAAATTTCGTCAATAGTGCCTCAGGATAAAATCAATGCATTGTGTAACAAATATAGTGACTTGTTTTCGCCGGAACTAGGTTGTGCAAAAGACTTCGTGGCACATGTAACTTAAAATGAATCTGCAGTTCCAAAATTTCGTAAAGCTAGACCAGTGCCTATCGCCTTGCGTGATACAGTTGCCGAAGAACTTAAACGTTGGCAAGATAGTGGGGTGATTTCTCCTGTTTCTGCGAGTCAGTGGGCCTCGCCTATAGTAATTATACCCAAGCCGTCAGGAAAACTTCGTCTCTGTGCGGACTTCAAATCAACAGTGAACAGTCAAACAATTGTTGACACTTACCCCCTGCCCAGACCTGACGAACTAATGGACAAATTAGGACAGTCTCGCTTCTTTTCTAAGATTGATTTAGCAGAGGCATACTTACAGATTCCACTTGATGACGAGTCAAAAAAGTTTTTCGTCATTATTACTCACATGGGCCTTTTTCAATTTTAACGCCTACCCTTTGGCAGTTCTTCCGCCCCCGCTATTTTTCAGCGTTTTTGGAACAGCTGACAGTTTCTGTACAGTGTTGTTCGAACTATTTAGATGATATTGTGGTATCCGGACGTACAGTTGAAGAACATTTAGCAAACCTGGAGTGCCTTTTCAAAGTTTTGACTGCAGCAGGTCTACGTTGTAATAAAGCAAAGTGTTCGTTTTTTCAAACTGAAATAGAGTACCTAGGCCATGTGATTAATGCCCAAGGAATTCATCCCTTACAGTCACATCTTAGAGCAATCAAAGACTTGCCTCCTCCTAAGAATGTGCATGAATTGCAAGCAGTAATGGGAAAGCTGAACTATTATTTCAGATTTATTCCCAATGCCTCTCAGATTGCAGCTCCACTGCATCACTTACGTAGGAAGAATGTTCCTTTTGTATGGTCTAAAGATTGTCAGGTTGCCTTTGACAAACTAAAGTCTGCACTACTCAGTGATGCATGTTTGATTCCCTTTGACCCACAGAAGCCTGTAGTGTTAGCAGTTGACGCCTCGTCGTATGGTCTGGGTGCCGTTCTGTCACATCGCATTGGATCTCACGATCGTCCTATTGCCTTTGCATCCAAGCTACTGACGCAACAGAATTACAGTCAGATAGAAAAGGAGGCCTTAGCAATCATTTACGGCGTCACAAACTTTCATCATTATCTGTATGGCAGAAAATTCTATTTGTTGACAGACCACAAGCCTCTCACGTCGTTGTTCTCACCCACAAAGCCAATTCCGCCACGAACGGCACAAAAGCTTCAGAGATGGTCCTTAATACTGTCTAATTATCAGTATGAGATTTTGTACTGACCTACCACTAAACACGCCAACGCGGACACACTTTCCCGACTTCCGGTTGGCCAGGATGTGTCGTTTGATTCTTCAGAAATGGAATGTTGTCAGATAGACTCCAGAGATGCTACAGCTGTCGCAGATTTCCCTTTGAACTCTCGTCGGGTTGCACAGGAAACAGCTGCGGATGTAGACTTAAGTGTGGTAGCACGTTTTGTTCGCTCAGGGTGGCCTGCCAGAGCCAAAGACATTGATCGGCCTCTGGTTCGACGTTATTTTGCACAACGTCATGCATTGTCTTTAAGTCAGGGTGTACTGTTGTTGCATACCGACAACGACCAAGCAAGAGTGATTGTTCCTCGTTCCCTGCAACGAGAAGTGTTACGCCTCCTGCATCAAGGACATTGGGGTATTGTTAGGACAAAGCAACTGGCCAGACGTCATTGTACCTGGGTTGGTATGGACGCGCAGATAGAGAACATGACGTCACAGTGTACTGTTTGTGCGGAGCATCAGGCGGCTCCTCCGCAACGTTTCTCAGATTGGCCACGCCCCAAGGGACCATGGCAACGTTTACATATTGACTTTGCCGGACCTTTCTGGAATACGCGCTGGTTAATTGTTGTAGACGCTTTCAGCAAGTTTCCTTTTGTGATTGCCATGAACTCAACGACAGCTTCTAGTACAATCAGTGCCTTAACATCAGTGTTTTGCATCGAAGGCTTGCCTGAAACTATCGTCAGTGACAATGGACCTCAGTTTGTTAGTGCGGAATATCAACAGTTTTGTCGTGTGAATGGTATTCAGCATATTACCACTGCACCTTTTCACCCTCAGTCCAATGGTGAAGCAGAACGTTTCGTTCCAACATTCAAGTCTCGCATGGAGAAGATGAAAGGTCAGCACTCCAGGCAGCAAGCTCTTCAAATTTTCCTGTCTACGTATCGGTGCATGCCACGTGACGCCCCGTCTCCCGCCGAGCTGCTACACGGCCGCCGTCACCGCACTCTCCTTCACCTGCTGCAGCCTCCCACGCACCGAATCGGTTCGTATGGCGCTACGCGTTTTCAGGTTTCTACGCCGGTGCTGTACAGGGTGTTTGCTGGTATGAAGAAGACATGGTTGCCAGGCACCATTCAGCGCGTTCTCGGTCGCAATATGTATGTTGTACGTTCTTCCACAGGGTCGGAGCTGCGGCGCCACGCAAACCAATTGCGTCTGCATAGGCCGCGCGATCCTGTCTCCGGTTTCTTGATTCCAGACCCAGTTCACCGCCAGGGAGCACAAACACATCGTTCGTCAACGGGTCCAGCGTCCCCGGACTACGAGATCGTCCCGATGGAGATCGACGCGACGCCGCCGCTGTCGCCGCCGCAGATGACAGCGTCACCGAGAGGGACTCCGGGACCGTGCGTGCCGCCGCCGCCTGGGCCACGCACCTCAGAAGAAAATGACCTGCTCCCTCTGGGCGGGGGGGTGCGCCCTTCCCCAGGTTTCGGTGGGTTCCCTGGAGGATCGCAAGGCGGATGCCGGGGCGCGGACGGCGTCTCGATCCCAGCCTCAGCTACGACGCCCGTCCCACCAGTAACGCCCCCGCCCAGGCCCTCCTCCCAGTGCCGTCGCCGTGGCGCTCAGCCCTACGCCACGACGGCGCGGCGGTTTGGGGGGGAGGGGTGTGGTGTCGCACAAGTACAAAGTGCGTGCCACCTACTTTCGCCGCGCGCCGCCATGCACGCATGGCGCGGCGTTCTCACGACGACAGCCACGAGCGCCCTCTGCTGCAACCCCGCTCGTGGCCACCACGGAAAGACACCGGTCACTTCGGACTGAGATAGCAACCAGTTAGGACCTTCGTAATCAGATAGGCACCGGTGAAGACTTTGCTATCGTACAGGCACTAGGCAGGCCTCTAACAACTATGTATCAACATTCTGCAGTACTATGTAAAAGTTAAGTATTGTTACATTCTGTGCAATATATATTTCTTTCTAATTTACTCTAGTGTTTATAGTTTCTGGCTGCTCCCCTCCGTACCTGCACCAGCGTGCTATTTTTGTTCCTGTGTCGGGCTCATTCCACTCGGCCACCGACACCTACGACGAGGCTGGGACACAAAAGCGGCGACGAAGTTGGGACACAAAAGTAAACACCAGATATGTTTTTCATCAATACGTGAACAATTAGTAAACTGAAGTATTTGATATCATGGAGCAAACTCACCTTTCAGTTTCGACGTGAAACAACCCGATAGATTAAACCAAACGTGCCTTATTAGGACTCCAACCTGGAATCTTTCCTTTACCCGGTCAATAGCTTTCAGGTATTTTCTTTACTTTCTTTCTTTTTTTATGCCTAGCATCTAACCACGATATCCTTCCTTCTTACAATTGTCGCAAGCTCGTCGCGTAACTACTGAATGTTTTGTTAGAGCATAAATTTAATACAAGACGCACAGTGTTTCATCGGAAAACAACGTACCACCCTGTATTCCTAATTAAACAGATCTCTACAACAGTACTACTCTTCAGAAGCAGAACTGCTTAACACAGCCTTCCGAAATTCCTTCATGAAAGAAGACGAAGCAGATACTCCAGAATTCGCTTCAAGAACAATTGCCAGCATGCGTTAACAGCCTCAAACCTAGTCATCATATACAACCACACAGCGAACGTTCTGTATGCAAAGACTGAAAAGTTGCAGAGTTTACGCAAATATTCTAGGAAGGCAGTAGGAACAATCCGGAAATTTATAGGCCTTTATCATTGACGTTGGTTTACAGCAGGATTTTGGACATATACTTTCCTCAAACATTATTAACTACCTCGAAGAGAACGACTTATTGTCCTGTTGTCAACACGGATTCAGAATGTATCATTCTTATGATGAGTGCTATCGACAATGGATGTCAAATAGATACCGTATTTCTAGATTTCCGGAAGACCTTCGACACTGTACCTCACAAGCGTCTTCTAATGAAACTGCGTGCCTATGGAATATCGCCACAGTTGTGAGACTGGATTCGTGTTTTCCTGTCAGAAATGACACAGTACGTTGTAGGTGACAGAAAGTCATCGAGTAGAACTGAAGTGATATCTGGCGTTCCCAAGGGAAGTGTTGAAGGGCCCCTACTGTTACTTACTTTTATAAACAATTTAGGAGACAATCTGAGTAGCTCCGTTAGACAGTTCGCGTATGATGCCGTCACTTATCGGTTAGTAAAGTTACCAGAAGATCAGAAACAACTGCAAATGATTTAGATAAGACATCTGCATGGTGCAAAAACTGGCAATTGACCCTTAATAATGATAAGTGTGAAGTCATCCATATGACCACTAAAAGAAGTCCGTTAAACTTACACGATAAATGAGTCAAAACTACAGGCCGTATATTCAACTAAATACCTAGGAGTAACAATTACGAACAACATAACCCTTTGACTGCTTTTGATGAGTTTACTCGTCATGTTGCCTGCCGCTATGTGGGTGCTGATGACGAGTTCAGTAATGACCGCCGGCTTTCCACTGAGCGCTGTTGACGAGTTTAGTAGCACTGCGGCTTTTCAGCCCCATAACTCCGTAGCCTTTCACAGCTGTGGCCACTAGCTTGTCGTCCGATTCTTCATCTGTTGTGAACCTAGGCTTTACACAATAGTACACAGTTAATCAGAATTTATATCAGTGTTCTTCGCGTTCCTATATTTTACAATGAAATGGAAAAACGTCGTGGGTATACTGAAGAAAAAAAGCGTGGAGGTTCTTACGAAAATTGACAGGGAGGATGAACTATTTGATTTTGAAGAACGTGATAGCTCTTCCACAAAAACTGTTAACTGTAGTAATAAACCGTTAAAATAGGAAAATATCTAAAAATATCTACAGGAGTTATGTTAACCGGTCCTGTATCATTTTCTTTCCTCCTCCGTGTTGCCATGAATGCCACACAACAGTTTGCATTTGTACCGCAGAGGCAGTGTATGCGAGGGTAACTCCCCACTGCACTGTGTGAAGAGCAGAAACACTAAAAGTTCACGATCGTGACGTCTTCTATAGATGTCGTCCCCACGCAGAAGGTAGTGCACCGGTCGAAGTTCTTGAAAGAGGCTGAAATTGTTAAACTATTGGCAGGAACTGATCTAATTACGAAATAATACTTAAGTTCTTTTGGGATGCCATATAGTTTATTTAAGAATGCAGAAAACTAGCAAACTGCATAATAACATCTACTTGACACAAATTGTCTTAACTGAAAATTTAATATAAAATCATTTCGCATTGATCTAAACTTATTAAGCTAATTATGTGGCATGTTACTCATCCAAGAGCGTGTTCTGAACTGAAGTGTAGCAGCTCGATGCAAGGCTGCCTTCGCTCCACGTTTAATGTCTATATTACCAATAGCCTTAAACACGGTAAGACGCGAATGCCTCATTCACCGCCTACGAACCAAAATGAACGCCCTTCCAATCCAGAAGGATCCGGAAACGCCTACTACACGTACTTGTAAACTTCACACGCAAGCGATTACGTCACGCGATGACGTCATCCCATACATCATTCTGACATTTGAAAAATCTGCAGCGCGCGGCTAGTTAAAGTTAGAGCCGCGTGCCATGTGGCCGCCAGATGTCCGATTGCAGGATGCCTACTTACGCAGGCCCGAGGACACTCGCGCAACTACTTTAACAGAGCACAGCTGTCTTATCGAAGATATATATGCTGCACAGAGGAGTCATAACTCCCCCCCCCATTGCTGGTAACACCCTGTATTTGTTTTCTTCTCCATTTGTTGTTGATTAATCAGTTACTGGGATGACTTGGGATGGGTCACTATCCATGATCCAATAGGTTTCTTTTTTGCTGTGAGTCCTTATTAAAATAAAACTGCACATCACGAGTTCGTTTAATTAAAATACTTCTTTATTTCAATGACGGTAATAATGCATCTCCAATAACTCTAATCTTACCACAATTCATCATTCGTTTAATACAAATTCCGACACCTTCTTGTTCGTTAACTCTACGGTGATTATGAGTTCTAAAAACAAGTCCACCTTGCGCTTTTAAAGTATCACCATTACTACGAACAATTGCAGTTGTAATCCAACCATAACCATGACTCGGAATATTATCAGCTCTACTAATTGTAAACTGGAAAACACCACCTCAAAACACACTAGGACCTTGAACAAAAACACTTGAGCTCCTACATTATTAGTCGTATTCTTAACGTCAATATTATCAATAGCCCTAAACACAGTAAGATCTGCACTTGCAGGATGCCTACATACTCATGCGCAATGACACTCGCAAGCGATTACGTCACGCGATGACGTCACCCCATAAATCATTCTGGCATTTGAAAAATCTTCGGCGCGCGGCTAGTTAAAGCTAGAGCCGCGCGCCATGTGGCCGTCAGATGTGCCGTTATAGGATGCCTACATACGCAGGCGTGAGGACACTCGCAAAACTACGCGCCTGCGTATGTAGACATCCTGCAATTGCGCATCTGGCGGCCACAAACTAATCTTCGATAAGGTAGCTGTGCTCTGTTAAAGTAGTTGCGCGAGTGTCCTCGGGCCTGCGTATGTAGGCATCCTGCAACTGCAGATCTGGTGGCGACATGGTGCGCGGCTCTCGTTTTAACTAACCGCGCGCCGCAGATTTTTCAAATGTCAGTGTGATTTATGGGGTGACATCATTGTGTGATGTAATCGCTTGTGCGCGAACTTTAAAAGGGCGTGTAGTAGCCGTTTCTGGGCCTTTCTGAAGGTGGTCGTTATGGTTTGTAGGCGGAGAATGAGGCGTTCGCCTCTTACTGTGTTTAAGGCTATTCATAATATTGACATTAAGAATACGACTAATAATGTGGGAGCTCAAGTGTTTCTTCAAGGTCCTAGTGTGTTTTGTGGTGGTGTTTTCCAGTTTACAATTAGTAGAGCTGATAATATTCCGAGTCATGGTTATGGTTGGATTACAACTGCAATTGTTCGTAGTAATGGTGATACTTTAAAAGCGCAAGGTGGACTTGTTGTTAGAACTCATCATCATCGTAGAGTTAACGAACAAGAAGGTGTCGGAATTTGTATTAAAGGAATGATGAATTGTGGTAAGATTAGAGTTATTGGAGATGCATTATTATCGTCATTGAAATAAAGAAGTATTTTAATTAAAAGAACTCGTGATGTGCAGTTTTATTTTAATAAGGACACACAGCAAAAAAGAAACCTATTGGATCATGGATAGTGACCCACCCCAAGTCATCTCAGTAACTGATTAATCAACAACAAATGGAGAAGAAAACAAATACAGGGTGGTACCAGCAATGGGGGGGTTATGAGTCCTCTGTGCAGCATATATATCTTCGATAAGACAGCTGTGCTCCGTTAAAGTAGTTGCGCGACTGTCCTCGGGCCTGCGTATGTAGGCATCCTGCCATCGGACATCTGGCGGCCACATGGCGCGCGGTTCTAGCCTTAACTAGCCGCGCGCTGCAGATTTTTCAAATGTCAGAATGATTTATGGGATGACGTCATCGCGTGACGTAATCGCTTACGCGTTAAGTTTAAAAGTACGTGTAGTAGCCGTTTCCGGGTAGGATATCAAGTGTTTCTGCAAGGGCCTAGTGTGTTTTGTGATGGTGTTTCCCAGTTTAATGTTAGTAGAGGTGATAATACTCCGAGTCATTGTAATGGTTGTATTACAGCTGCAATTGTTTCTGTTATTAATTGTTTTGTTTATTGATTTAGCAATAGTTAGCATGTTTTACCTACTAAGGGAATAGCTTGGTTTTGACTGGTTTCCTAACTCGAATTTGCCATATAATAAGTAATTATTTTATTCGATATTAATAAAAATATGACTGCGTTTTGGCGCATGACCGCCAGTACTACAGCCAATCGGCGTCCAGTGCCTGCCGCTCGGAGACTTCCCTAAAATTCGGGGAAACTTGCCAGTGCTCTTTCCCAATGAGAACCCGACCTATTGTACCACATGTTGTGGTTCTCACCAGCTTTTACCATCTATCGACTTTTGATTCTAGCTGGATGTAATGAAGCAATACTCTAATCTTAGTATGATGTCTTTAAGCCAGTAATATTACACTTACCGTAAGTGCCTAAGAAGGAATCACGTCTCAGCGATAAATTCGATTGGAAAGAAAAAAAATATTCGGTCAGTAAATCCCGCATTTGATGATGCGCTATCGGGAAATGTGCGTCCAACAGGGAATGAGCCAGGAATTCTGTGATTTTTCATGTTATTCTTTACAGAAGAACTGAGGAATTATATAGATGACAAAACTAATGGGTTTTATTTATTCATTAAGGAGAATACTCCAGAATCAGTGTATTCTCCACTATCAGAGTGGAAAGGCACAGGATTTGAAGAAATGTACTGTTTCATACCTGTCTGTCTTCTGATGCTTCGCATGAAAAAGCTGAAAATTTGCAAAAACTGGACCACAGATGGAGGAGACAGTTTGTTCAAAATTAGCAACTTTGAGGATAAAGTGGACAAACTTTCCGTCTTTCATTTAATCCACATCAGAAACTGCGTTGATGACAGTTTGTTATTATTCGAAGGATGCTTATCTTTCAGACACTTCCTTCCTTCCTATAAGAAAAACATTGTAAATGAAATATATATAAAGAAGCAACAAACACAAATAAAACATATGTTTTAACTCGCTAGTGCTGGTCCAAAACCCGGATCAAAAAGAAGGATGAAAAATATATTCATTAGGTGTGAACACTGGTAGAGTTTAACTATCGTCAAAATAATACTGAGAGATAGTCCCTCGAATGACATAATGCGCAAATTTGAACTAAATTTACTCGGTATTGGAAAGCGGTACATAAATGAAACTTTATACCTAGAACCTTGTGTTGTTAGGCTACTAAATACCAAGTTTCACTTTCGGCATAATTTCAGTCGCTGGGATATAAGAAGACGAACGTTGAGATTTTTCCGGTGCCGTTTTATTTAAGGCGAATTTGCTCAATATTTTCGGGTGAATGTGGCTCGTAAGATTCTTTTCTTTACTATTCTCAAGATAACGAATGTGTTTGAACAAGATAGCCAATTTTCATATATTTTAACAAAATATTAACCGAGATATAACACTTCAAATGTCCCAGAAATTCACACGAACGTGTGCAACGTCCCGCATAAAGCCAAACAAGTGACTCTATCACATCCAGTATGACATCGACGATTATTAAACTTCATTACTGTTCATAGTGGACATATGAGAATGTTCATGTAAAATTACTTCTAAATACGTTTAATCTATCTGGAAAATGTTCCGAAATTTATTTATCTGATGTGCAATGACAAATAAGCAGTTTCAATGCAACTACTGTCTGTTTAGGATTAATCTGCAGTAATTCGTCTGGCACGGAGAAAGTATGCAGATGGCGTACATTGTGTGTCGTTGGTTACACTCAGAAGGTGACACAGCCGCGACCGCCCTGGCTACAGAAATATGCAGCACGGCTTGCAGCACGTCGTCGGGAAGCACAGTAGTACAGGTGCGGGGCTTAGGCAGCCTAAAGGGCGCGCGCAACCTGACCGACCGGATGGAAAGAACACTACGCAAATACTACATTTCGTTGGCAGAACAATTAGAAGATGCAACAGCTCTGCTAAAGAAACTGCCTACACCACACTTGTGCGTCCTATTTTGGAGTATTGTGTCGTATTGTGGGCAGCTCGTTTTGAATTATCGCGATAAAGGCGAGAGAGTGTCACGGAAATGATGCACGAGTTGGAGTGGAATTCATTAAAAGAAGGCGTTACTCGTTGCGACGTGATCTATTTGCGAAATTTCTTTCACCAAATTGCTCTTCCCAATGGGAACAGATTTTTTCTTAGCACCCACCTACATAGGAAGACATGTTCAGCGAAATAAAATAAGAGAATTCAGATCGAAAACGGAAAGATTTAGGTATTCCTTCTGTCTGCGAGCTATTAGAGAATGGGACTGTAGAGAAATATCATAAAAGCTGTTCGATGAACCCTCTGCCATGCACTTCAATGAGTCTTGCAGATTATTAATGTAGATATACAAAATACTTCTACTGAAGAAAATCCGACTTGTCTAAAGAAGAAAAGGCGCTCTCACCTGAATTTTATATTATTCAGCTTCCAAAAATTAAAACTTAAACCAGAAAAATATCCAGAATGAAACTTTCACTCTGCAGCGGAGTGTACGCTGATGTGAAACTTCCTGGCAGATTAAAATTGTGTGCTGGAACCGGGACTCGAACCTGGGACCTTTGCCTTTCGCGGGCAAGCGCACTACCGACTGTGCTATCCCGACACGACTCACGATGCCGCCTCACAACTTTACTTCCGCCAGTACCTCGCCTCCTACTTTCCAAACTTCACAGAAGCTCTCCTGCGAACCATGCAAGACTAGCACTCCTGGAAGAAAGGATATGGTGGAGACAGAAAAAAAATATCTGCTGTCCTAAAACAGACCGGGCTGGCCTGTTACATATAAAACAAGCTTCGTCCTTCCGATCAGTGCTCTCCTTTCCAGCGTAGACTATTGTAAAACGATCAACACTCCTAGAATATCCGAGATTCCACCCTTAGGACCTCGTCACTCCTCTTATAAAAAGAGCATACACATATCCGAAAAAGAACTAATATCTTTTTCGAAATGACACTTTCTTGTTCATCCATAAGAAACAATGGCATTGCTACTTTAAGAAGCCAGATATATATTTTAAAACCAACGAGACTATACTTCTAAAGCAGAAAACCTTTTGTTCTAGAATGTATCAACGCCCAACTAACTATCTACGCAAGCCCTCATTAACAGACTTGAAAGGATTTCTTCCATCATCAACTCAATTCTTGCTTTAGGAATTTGTGCCAACGTTTTCCTGTATACCTAGCGAGACTAGTTCACCTGGGACATAGTAGGAGAGGTAGCTGTGGTAGTCTCGCCTCCCATCTGGCCGCTTCTGAAACATAGATGGATTCAGGACACTAGGAACTACCCTGAATTGAGCACCCTTCTAGAGATTAGCGACATATTAAATGAAACCGAATTTTAGCTTCGCAAATTGTAAATTGTGATACTGATGTTACAATACCTCATGTTTTCATTTATTTTTATTTATTTATTTATTTATTTTTCACGCATAGGTCCTCACGCTCTGGGCGACCGCTCGGGCCGCCCTATCCTAAAGCCGGCGCTGGAGGTAGACATCCAACTAAACTGCACTTAAATTTCAATATTTAGACGACTATGTATGTTATGAGTTTCAAAATTAATTTGACTTCGTAGAAAGGTCTTCGCATCATTTCAGAGCTATGACTACTTTGTTCTTTTTTTATTGGTATCTAAGCATACGAGGGCGGAAATTTTAGAATTCAGATCTTATTGTGCAGAATTTAATGCTCTATAAATTTGATACGTGACTTGTTGTATTAGGAGGAACCGTTTTCGAGTTACAGTCATTAAAACAGAAGCATAACTCAGCTTTTCCATGAGATTGTTGAAAATGAAGATTTTTCAGGATAGATTGTGGCTAAACGGCTGAACCAATTTCAACTCGTAAGTAGATAATTTCATGCGAAATTTTATGCTCTATAACTCTGCTATAACACTGAGAAACGTAAAAAAATTGTTTGTTTTTCGGCTCTCAAAACTTATGCACAAGCCAGAAACTGTCGCAAAGTCATATTACTCTTTTATGGGATGATTAACACAGATTAAAGCTATTTCGAGCTGGTTCTTATTTTTAGCCAGCACGATCTTTTCCGGGTTAATTTTCTTGGCCTATGAACCACACATTCAGCTCAGAAGTTTTTATAATAGTCAACTTTCTTTTTAGAATACTGCATAACTGAATACAGCATTCAGCAACACACATGCATTAAAACCAGCTGTTGCAAGCCTGCGCCGTGGGGCTCGCCCGGCGAGCAGCCGCCAGGAGGTAGCAGCAGGTGGAACTCCCGTACGTCAATTTTACCGCGCATGCGCACTGCTGCGTTGCACCCGTGTCGCTTAGTTACATCATGGCGCTTAGGTTACGTCTCGTCCTTCATAGTTGACATACTGAGGATGAGTTTCCGAGAAGCCCCTTGTTATTTTCTCCACAGTATTATTTTTTTTTTCATAAAAATGATTGCTTTATTGTCCCGTTCTATAGTTATGAATACGGTTATACTACCTATCTGTTCACGTAACGCAGTACGATGAGCTGTACAGTAACACACGAAAGAAACTTATTCACACACTGAAGGGAGAAGTTCACTAACACATAAATTTCACGATACAATGCTATGCGTTGGTCTAGCTGAAATTCATTTTTTCCTTGTTAGATATAATACACGGAAGATATTGGAAAATAAAAGAAGCAGGGAAAACCCAAATGAACCCAAAAAATATCGAAATAGGTAATTTTATTAGGCATATCGCTTCGGTTTATTTCGTATTTTATGCGGTGTCATTCTGTTGATCCGACTTGGGAAAAATATTGGCAAACTTTAATTTAAGTCAAGACGCACGGCATTGTCTGAATAATTCATACGGTACATGACGGAAGGTACTGTGTAACAAACGTCGTCCTGTAAATAACTGCTTTCTATACTGGAGAGAGTAAAATCAGCAGAATGATCGAGCTTAACGACTCGGAAAAGAAGAGTGCTTTGCGTCTTACTGTGGCATGAGGACCGACACCCTATCAACTGTCGCGAATGAACATAAATATATTTCACAAAACAAATTTGTTGGTGTGTGCGGCATATATTGAAAGTTTTTGTTGCTTATAATCAGTGCTGGTGTATTCTCTTATGAGCGGTCCCCTGCTTAGCGAGTGTTTGGTCATGGAGCTGCACGTCAGCTGCTCGCCCAGCCCAGTCTGCAGGTGACGTACCGCACACGCGTGCCACCTGTTTGCTCGCCACTGCTGCTCGCAGCTGAGCTCTCCAGCTGTAATGGCCTGCATTAAAAATGCACACTCAGTCTTCCATTTGGTGAAGGTAAATAAATGCTGTACATAGTGGACGCCTCGCATTGTTTACGTGTTTGTTCCATCATTGAAGTGCAGGTATTATTTATGGTGGAAAAGCTTCATTAGTCGATATATCACGTGGGTTACCGACGGAAGTTTGCTTGCTCTAGGTTGGCAGCACAGCCGTGCGCGGCGTGACCAGGGCAACAGAGCAGCGCAGGAGGTGGCTGTGAATGAGCGAGACCTCCTCGTCTGCGCTGCCATCCTGTCCACAACTGACACCTTTGACCTCGGACGCTCACAAAAGCACGAAAGCAGGCTTGTAAAAAACGATGAATGATCACAAAGAAGAGCGGTCTGTGTCATTCCAATAAATTGTATCAAAGGTAGCATTTTAATAGGTACCAAAAAAGCAAAATTATTTAAATACCATAGAAAGAGAATGATTTGAAATTCAGTTACGTCAATGTATCATTTCATGTTGAATCAAAAGTTGCGAAAACCGTCTGCGTATATTAATTATAATAACGCAAAACAAGACGTATCCTAAACACCCGGTGGTACTTATATTACTTCTCAAACTGAATGTGGAAGTAGTGTGAAATGTTTACAACAGAATGGAGGATTAACGTCAGCGTTTATTCACCATTAAACTTCAGTCCGTGATACACAGGGAAAGATTATCTGTTCCTATGTCTATGCTGCAATTCTTTGGTGAAATATAGGCTCTGATATAATCATTCTTCCATCATGTAAACCTTGTGAATTTTGATATTGGACTGCTTTAATGCTAAAGCGATTTTGAATGCAAATACGTTACTCTAATAAGGAGCGCACACTGGTTTGCCTCTCTTTTCAACGAATTCGTCGAAATAATGCATATACCTTTTCAGGATTTACAAATTCACTGGCGTTATTATGCGCTATTATAATTACCTGATAGTATGATCATTGACTGCAAATGTAATGACAGTCTGACATCAGTAATATACATATCAATTCCTCCCTATGGAAACTAAATCTTGATAGTCTGTTCCTTTCTATAAAATTTCGCTTTTGGTAGAATGCATCGTTTTCAATGACAATGACACAGCCACTGTTTTTACGATGTAGTGTATTTTAAGCGTGTTTTCATGCATTACCGCCTGCTCGAGATCAAAAGTGTTCTTCATAAATGTTGCAAGCGCCAGACATCCTTTCCATCAACCCCATAACGATTAGTAAACTGAAACACTTTGTAATATCATGGAGTAAAATAAGTTTCCACGTGAAACACCCTGATGGATTAAACCAATGTTCCTTATTGGGACTCAAACCTAGGAACTTGGCCTTCCTCGGGCAAGAGCTCTCAGCCCTTTCGTTTCTTTTCTTTCTGTCTTTTTCTCTGCCTAGCAACTAACTTCCTAGGCCATTCTTCATTCCTACAAAGATTGTAAGCACATTGCGTCTACTGTACGTTTTGTTAAAGCATAGCTTTAGTACAAGGAACGCAGTTGTTCAGCGAAACAAAATTAACATACCACCTTGTCTTCCGGATTAAACTGATAACTGAACCCCTGTAGGAAGATACCTCTATCGAAATAAAATACATCTTCTCCAAAAAAAAAAAAAAAAAAAAAAAAAAAAAATCCAGCGTAGACGAGACAACTATTCTAAAACGTTCAAGAGTTCTCTTCTATAATTACCAAGATTCTACCCTTAAAATCACCCCACTCCTTTTGTAAAACAGCATACTACCAATTCGAGAGCAAACTAACAAATGGCTCTTTCAAAGTGACACTTCGTCTTTCATCCATAACAAACACAGGCATTGCTACTTTAAGGAAAATGATAGAGCAACTCAGTGCACGCTGTGCATCATGAGATTCAACACTTTCTTAGCAGTGTCCTCTCCTGCCTTTTCCAAACATTTGCAGGGCAAAGGTAATGTCGGAACTATTTACGGTCTTCTAAGACGTTTCTTTGAGCAAAGTAGCCCTTGCTTTTAATACAACATCTTTTCCTAGTGTCTCTGTCTTGATTTTCGTACTTACCCTTACTACCCCATTTTGGCCTGCCTATCAATAACTGATCTTTATGTGATTCAGCAATGTTATTTTGTACATCGATAGTACACACATTCTTCTGTGAGATTTCACTAACGTTTATTGGCTTCTCGTCATTATCTACGCGGCTGCTTCCAGATCTTCTGTTCTCGCCTTCATTCGAAGGTAACTGCGATTTCCCACCTTTAAAGCTCCAGATGCATTCGACATACTTGTTGCACTTTAAGTAATACGTTGTGTACTTTATTTGAACGCGTCAGTTATCGCACCTGTTAACCATAAACTTCACGATATAACAACACAAACCCTGGCATTACGTCCGGAAACACTACACAGTTAACACAGCAAGGTAACAAGGTGTTTTGCTAGATCGGTGCACACAGCCGAAGTTGTGAACCAGCGCTTCCGTAAGTTCCGTTTAGCATCACTAAAGACCTAGGCGGCCCTTGGTCTACTGTTGCAGAACAGACGTTTGGCTTGTCACATGTGGACTTGTGATGAAAAATTGAAAATCAACTATAGGCGATGTAGCACATAGTATTTCTTAATATGTAATGGCAACTATTGCTATGACGAGAGAGGTGATTTTTATCCACATAGATTATGATGTTTCTCAACAGATTTTGCTCAAATCAGACGATATCAATAAATGGCGCTTGGTCTAGTGATGCACAACACCGTCCATTTGGAAAACGCAGTTTTAAAGGAACTACAAAATACTGATATCCAAAACTCTCGTGAAAAAGAATACGACAATAGAGCAAAGATGGTTGGCATTAATAAAGATCTCAGAACCAGAAATCTGAATATTAGTTCTCGTGCATTCTTCACGCAGTAATGATGTCATTCTTGTGATTTGCTTTCGATACTTACAGCTAATTGTTTTATAACAGTTGAAACATTTTTCGGCTTTATCAGCAAACTTTATGTGCTCTTTATAATGACCACAATCTTTGGGAACTTGTAAAATCTAAATGCATATTGCCAACCATCAGCTGTTTATTATATTTCCAACTTTACAGGGTTCGATTATGAACCATTATCAGGAAAGTAAATTGAAAAGACGGAAGATTTTGTCACCATATCCTTGTCAAACAATAAAAGATCCTTTGCATTTCTTGCAACGATTAAGGGCAACCATGTATGTCTATGTTAGACTGGATATGACACATTATAACACGACCGAAATTGCCACATCCCTTACAATTACAGCCCCTTCGTCAATAAGTGCAATGAAATGTGCTGGATCATAATCAGTGAGTCATTCCTGTTTCATTTACTTCGTCAGCTAAGTGCAACGCACCTAGCCATCATATATGGGCCATTGTGAAATGACCCTCAACCTTTCGTGCCAAAAGCATAAGCCATGCTGGAAGCTGTGTAATTTCTAAGCCGGGACGTTTTCGTTCAGCCTCTTGAAACTGGAAAGCGTTCACGCACGCCACGCCAGCGTCCAACCGGCCCTGGGGACGACACGGGACCAGCAGAAAGCACCCCAGCTTTCCCCTTAACCACCAGCGCCGCGCCACTTTCTCCCGCTCCAGGAGACAGCCTAGCGAATTGCCGTGGCTTTCTCATAACAATGTACACCGCGAAACCGGCCTGACGTTGAGAAGCGTGCATATAAGTTGCGACAGTGGACGCACGAAAGAGACGCCAGAAATAAACACAATACCGTGTGTGCAGAGAAAGCCCTTGTCGGCATATACCAGAGGAGTCGTTTCCAAAGAAGAGGGACGGAATCGCAGATACCCCGGGGAAACGACAGGAAGACAACCAAACACCTCGAGCGCACACGTGCACACTGGCTTGAGGTAGGTATGAAGTGGTTCCACCAAAACAGTGTTCCTGTCCACGGAAAAAGACCCTGATAAATTGCATACCAGACAGGCCTAACACAGTCATTGCCACGAAGAACAATTTTTTCGAGCCAAGAAGGAATGTAGAAGATAAAAGAAACAGGCTTGAAACGTGAAAATGATGCAATTTCGCAAGTCTCATCTCAGCGCACAGAAAATTTTCATCAGGGACTGAGACGCGTCGTCGTGAAAATGGTGATCAGGTATTTGATGAGACTGTAAATCCAATCGGCCAATTAGAGAGCCAAAGACACGAAAAATTCGAGGAGAAGCTGTAGCTGGAAGGGGAATGTACTTGGTGAGATGCCGCAGAAGAAGGACTTAGTCTACATCTACATCTACATGGGATGCTCTGAAAATCACATTTAAGTGCCTGGCAGAGGGTTCATCCAACCACTTTTATACTATTTATCCTCATTCCATTGCCGTGGAGGTTCGAGTCGTCCCTGGGGCATGGGTGTGTGTATTTGTCCGTGGGTTAGTTTACCTAGGTTTACTGACTGATGACCACGCAGTTTGGTCCGATAGATTTACAGACATTTGAACATTTCTCATTTCTCATTTCTCATTCTCGAATAACGCGCGGGAAGAAAATACATCTAAATCTCTCCGTTCGAGCTCCGATTTCTCGTATTTTATTCTGATGATAATTTCTACCTATGTAGGTGGGAGTCAACAATATATCTTCGCGTTCGAAGGAGAATGTTAGTGATTGGAATTTCGTAAGTAGACCACGCCGGAGCGATAACCGCCGTTTTTGTAATGATTCCCATCCCAGATCCTGTATCATTTCCGTGACGATATCTCCACTGTATGGTGACAATACAAAACGAACTGCCCTCCTTTGAACTCTTTCGATGTCCACCGTCAAACCCACCTGATAAATATCCCACACTGGGCAGGAATACTCCAAATGAGGAGGGACAAGCGTTGTGTATGCAGTCTCTTTAGTAGTTCTGTTGCATCTATTGAGCGTTCTGCCAATAATACGCAATCTCCGATTCGCCTTACCTACTACATTATCTACGTGTTCTTTCCAGTTTACGTCTGAAGTAATTGTAATTCCTAGGCATTTTGTGGAGTTTATGGCCTTCACCTTTGATTAATGTATCTTGTGAACGAAGTTTAACGGATATCTTTTCGTACTCATGTGGACGACTTCACACTTCTCATTATTTAGAGTCAATTACCAATTTTTATACCATACTGATATCTTATTGAAATAATTCAACAGTTGGTTTTGACCTTCACATGAATTTACTAGACGATAAATGACGGCGTAATCCGCAAAAAACCTAAGAGAGCTGCTTAGATTTAATCCCAAATCGCTTATGTAGATAAAGAACAGCAGAGGATCAATAACACTACCCTGTGGAACGCCCGATATCACCTCTGTTTTAGTTGACCAAGTCACAAATCTGGGGCGATATTCCATTACCACGCAATTTGATTAAAAGTCGTTTGTGACGTACGTTGTCAAAAGCCTTCTCGAAATTTAGAAATACGCGATCAATCTGAGAACCGTTGTCGATAGCGCTCATCACTTAGTGTGAGTAAAGAGCTAGTTGCGTGTCACATGAACGACACTTTCTAAATCCGTGTTGAGCTTGGGTCAATAGATTATTCTGTTCGAGATAATTCATAATATTTAATACAGGATATGTCCCAAAACCCTTCTGCAAATTGACGTCAATGGAATAGGCTTTCAGTTTAGTAAGGTACTCCTACTGACTGTTTTGAATATAAGTGTCACCTGCGCAACCTTCCAATCTTTTGGTACAGATTCTTCTTTGAGAGAGTCGTTGTATATGGCTGTTAAGTAAGGAGCTATCACTTTAGCATAATCAAATAGAAATCTAATGGGTATAGAGTCAGGATCAGAAAACTTGTTCTTGTTAAGTGACTTCAGTTGCTTCACTACTCCGATGGTATCTACTTCAACGTTATACATTCTGGCCTCTGTTCGTAATTCTAAATCTGGTATATTGGTTTCGTCTTCTTTGTTGAATGAATTTCGAAAAGCTGTGTTTAGGAACTCTGCTTTAGTATCGCCATCATCGGTGGGATTGCCATTTGTATCACGTAGTGAGGGTATTGTTTGTGTTTTGCCTCTAGTATATTTGACATATGACCAAAATCTCTTTGGGTTCTCAGTCAGATTTCGAGAAAGAGTTTCGTTGTGGAAAGTATTGTAAGCATGTCGCATTGAAGTCCTCGCTAAATTTTGCAACAGTCTCCTGATCTGTTTTGTGTACCAAGAGTGATCACTTCCTTCTTTTATTAATTTATTTGGTATAAAACTGTCAATTACTGTCGATACTACTTCTTTGAATTGGAGCCACATCTGTCTACACTTACGTTTAGGGTTTGGAATGAGTCGAGACTGTCTTTCAAGAAGCAATTTAGTGTATTTATGTCAGATTTTCTAAACACATATACATTTCGTCTACTTTTGGCAACTTTGGGATTTTCGATATTAAATCTCGCTACGACAGCCCTGTGTTCACTAATACCTGTATCCGATTTGATGCTCGTTATGAGCTTGGGATTATTTGTTGGAAAGAGATCAAGTGGCTTTTGACATCCATTTACAATTCTGGAGAAGTGAGATAACATGAAGGCAGCTCCCCCTTCTAAACCTGCATCTACATATATACTCCGCAATCCACTGTAAGGAGCCTGACTGAGGGTACTCCGTACCACGACTAAACATATCCTTTCCTATTCCACTCCCAAATTGAACGAGTAAAATAAAAATGTCTATATGCCTCTGTTGGAGCCCCAATTTTTTATCTTGCCTTTGTAATCGTCTTACCTCCAGCGATCCCAGTTTGAGTACATGGAGCAATTCCGGGACACTCGAGCATAGGTCGAAACTACCAGTAACGACCCTAACTGCTCCGCTCTGAACTGCTTTCATGTCTTCCTCTAAATTGGTATGCTGTGGGCTCCAAACAATTGAGCAATACTCGAAATGTTGTCGTACAAGCGTATTATACGTAGTCTCCTATACAGATGAAGTACATCTTCCCAAAATTCTCCCAATAAACCGAAGTCGTCTATCTGCCATAATCACAACTGTCCTTATATGTTCCTTCCATTTGATATCCCCCTGGAATGTTATGCCTAGATATTTGAACGAAGCGACTGCATCAAGAAGCTCACTACTATTGCTGTATTCGAATATTATGATATTTTTTTTCCTACTCATGTGCATCACCTTACATTTTTCTACATTTAGAGCTATCTGCCATTCTTCCGACCAACTATAAATTTTGTCTAAGTCCTCATGTATGTCATTACAGTCAATTAAAGAAGACACTCTCCCGTACACCACAGAATCATCAGCAAATAGCCACAAATTGCAAGCTTCTCTGTCCATTAGTTCTTTTATATTTGATTTGATTTGATTCTTTCAGGGAAGCCAAAACAGTCTTTGTCCAACCCGCCACTGCCCGCACCGAAACTAAGTTTATTGTGCGATATCGCTCCCTGTATGTCTAGTAAAGCCAACCAATGCCCTTGAACACTGCAAGGAGTCCCTTTACCAGTTCTTTATTAGACACAATTTCTTCGGGTCTGGTTGTCCCAAATGTTCTGTGCCTTTTACTCTCCAATGCAATACATTCGAAGATCAGATGTGATGCAGTTTCATCACCGTCATCACAGAGCCTACATTTAGGGTGTATGTAGGTGTTTTTTGAAATTCCCATGGCCTGTCAGCAATCCAACCATGAGTCTAATCTCTCTCCTGTTCAGAACCAGGATTGCAGAGCTTCTTTTAAAACAAGGCTTTGGCATCATTACCTTGCCATGTTTTTGTTGATGGACTTTGGTCCAATATTCTACGTGCTGTCTTCTGAGCCACTTACGTAGCTCCAATTTAATCATTGCCTTGGTGATTGTCAGGACAGGTTCCGGTACAATAAATGGAGCCTCTGCCCCCATCCTGGCTAATCTGTCGGCATGTTCGTTGCCACTAATTCCCGAGTGGCCAGGGACCCACAATAGGTTTACTTTATTGCTTTCCCCTAGCTCCACCAGAACCCTGTAACATTCTGCAACAATTTTAGACCTTGTTGTAGGAGCTGCCAGTGATCTCAGGGCTGCCTGGCTGTCTGAATAGATATAGATGCTACGATCTTTGTAGCACCTACGCAAATTCTCCTCCACACATGCCCTGATGGCAGTGATTTCGGCCTGGAATACTGAGGCCAGTTTCCCTAGAGAGATGACGCCCTCCAGTCTTGGCTGCACCCCGTATACCCCGGCCCCAACGCCTTGGTCTGATTTCGACCCGTCAGTGAACCAGACAATATCCCCTGTACGGTGTCGAAATATTTTCTGCCACTGCTCCCTACTTCCAATTGTTATACTGAAAGGCTTGTTGAAGCAGTATGGGGTTATAATATAGTCGGTTGGCATTTCCCCAACCTTTCCTATATTTACCTCACTCACTATTTTAGTGTGTGATTCTGGATATCCCAAAGAGTTCCAGTTGTTGACAGATTTGAGTCTGTAGGCACCAGCTGCCGCCTTCATCTTGACCCAAAGGTGTAATGGTTTCCATCCCAGCAGTTGGTGTGCTGCTAATTCCGCCTGTTATGGCTAAGCAGGCTAGTCTCTGCACCTTACCAAGCTCCTTAGCAGCAACCTGCTGTTCTACCTTCTTCCATCACACGACCGCCCCATAGGTGATCCTGGGTCTAATCACTGTGGTGTATATCCAGTGCATACCCTTAGGACTCAGGCCCCAATTTTTGCCACAAGCTCTCCTGGTACTTACTAAAGTACCTTTTGCCTTGGAGCAAATATTCCTAATGTGAGGGGTCCATGTCAGTTTCTCATCTAGGGTAACCTCTAGATATTTCACTGTCCCCTTCACAGGTAGCGCTTCATTGAAAAGCTTTAGATTCCAACTTGAGTGTTGGATATGTTTCCTTGTGAATGGTACAACAACAGTTTTCTTAGGAATAACCCCCAGATCCTGTTTTCTGCACGTCTTGCACAATGTCCAAAGCACCTTGTGCCATATTCTTCACTGTTTCAGCAAATTTGCCAAGTATTACTATGACAAGATCATCTGTGTATCCTTGGCAAAAGTACTGCCTAGAGTTTAATTCTCCAATGAGATAATTCACCACTAGATTCCACAATAAAGGGGAAAGAACTCCTTGCAGGCAACCGCTACTGGTGTTGATTACCATTTTTTCATTCATCATGGAAGCCTCTACCTTTTTTTTCCACTGAGCATGGCCCTAGTCCACCTACATATAGTGGTCCCTATGTCATGCACCTCTGCTGCCCTAACCATGGAATCGAAGGTCGTGTTGCTAAAAGCCCCCTCAACGTCCAGGAAGATACAGAGGGCTATTTCTTGAAAGTGTAGTGTTTTCTCCACCTTCCCAACAAGTTTGGTGGAGAGCTGTCTCACATGATTTACCTGGTTGATGTGCATGTTGGTTTGAATGTAGAGGAACCCTACTTAACCTCCTTTCTCCAACATGCACATTAACCAGCTTTTCCAATGTCTTAAGAATGAAGGAGGACAGGCTGATTGGTCTCATATCCTTGGCCTTGGTATGATCAATTCTCCCTGGCTTTGGAATGAAGACAACCTTCACTGCCCTCCAGGCATTGGGAATTATTCCTGCTGCTAGGCTAACCCTGAATAACCTGCATAGGAATCTAATAATATTTTCTCCCGCTTGTTGAATGAGAGCTGGAAAGATTCCATCGGGGCCAGGTGACTTGAACGGTTGAAATGTTCCCACCGCCCATCGGACCTCACTGAAATCGACACACTCCTTGGCCAGATCCCAGTCTTCTTTGCGAATACCTGAGAATCGTTGTCTCTCAGGAATCACATTCTGGTCTTAGTTATCCCCCAGAGTATATGAGGAAAGTGAGTCTTGAGGAGCAGTTCCAGCGTTTCATGTGCTGTTTTTGTATACTCCCCATCCTCCTTCCTCAATGTTCCTCCTGGATTAGTTGGTACTCTAGTGAGGATTTTAGGAGGTCTCGCTTGAGCAGCCGTGCTCTCATCTTCCTCACAGAATACCTTCCAGGATGCCTCCTTTGCCCGTCTGACGGCAAGGTTGTAATTGACAAGGGCCTCACGATACTTTGCCCATTGTCGTTTGCGCCTCGCAAGGTTAAACAGTCTTCGTACCTGTTTCCTTTGCATTTCCAGGTTATTATTCCACCAAGGCACACTCCTATTTGTGCACTTCTTAGTGATTGAGCAGTTGTCCTGGTATGAGGTCACTATAGCAGAAGTTACAACCTCTGCTACTTCCTCAAACTCTGCTGGATTCCTTATCGAAGTTTTAATTTCCTATTGGCTGAAGTCAAGGTCTCTCCTATATGTCTCCCAGTCCGTTTTCCTGGGATTCCTATAGGCCATAGGCTGTCTGGTTCCCATTTCAACCTTGAATTTAATATACATGTGATCTGATGAGGATGGCTCGAGGGCCACATGCCACTGTTTGACGTAACTTCCCATCATCATGGAACAAAAAGTTATTTCAATTACTTCTTCCCTTCTACTATTCCTGAATGTAGGTTCATCACCCCTATTCAGGATCTCTAAGTTGTTAGATAGGAGAAATTCAAGAAGGTGCTCACCTCTATTGTTGGTGTCCTTGCTGCCCCACGATAGATTGTGGGCATTGGCATCACATTCCACCGACAGTTCGTCACCTTGCCGGTGGCAGGCTTCCATCAGTCTCCTCACTTCCAAAAGAGGAGGAGAGCTGTCTTCATAAGGAAGGTATGCTGAGGCCAAAACAATTTCCCTCTTGATACCTTCCTCACGTTGCTGTATCCTGATGGTCACCAAGTCCCTGGAACAAAACTTCATCATTGGTATGAAAGGTATTCCATTTCTAACATAAATGCATGTTCTGGAGTATTTTTAGATTTCTAGCATAAATTAGCTTACCTCCAGTACCACCGAGGCCCGATACACCCCCTTTGTATCAATAGGGTTCTTGTATGAGGGCCACGTCCACCTCCTGTCTCCCCAGGCGACGGCTCAGGGCAGCAGTGGCCCCTTTACTGTGCTGCAGGTTTATCTGCAGCACTTCCAGTCCCACCTTGCTGCCATTATTGCCTTTAAGGTCTTTGATTACCCTGAAGTCGACCTGCGAGTACCCCAAAAACAGTTTCAGGCCTTGCTCTCGCATTGCCTTCAGGGACTTCTCACCGACCTCCACCACCAGGGTTCGTCCTTCTGGAACTCCAATCCTTTGTCGAGACTTATGGGTTCTGGACCCTTATTTTCTCGAACAGAGTCTTTGGAGGATCCTTAAGGATCTTTGGTAGCCATATTGATACCTTTGTGGTCTTCAGGAGTTCGGTTGCTGTCTTGACCAGCAGCTTAGCGTCCTCCCACAGGGATATCATGGGCACTTTTTCCTTAAGCCATTCTGCTGAGTGCTCCCCTCGCAGACAAAAATGAGGGCACCGCGATATAGATAGACCCTCCTGAATTTGGGTCCTGGACCAGTGTCTCCCCCAATCTCTGCACGAGCTGCTCCTGCTGCGAGGTGATGCTCACCAGTGGGTATCGTTCTTGGACAACCGCCATTCTAAGAGACTGAGACTGCAGTACTATAGGTCTGTTTCCCTATTTCCTGCCTCAGCCTTTTAGGATCCCGTTTGTCCAGAGAGGAGGGAGTCTTAGATTCCTCCTTAACCCTCTTTCCATCTGTTTTTGAAGTCGAGGGGGTCTGTGTATCCCCTTCGACCTGAGGCAGTTTCTTTTTGGACGTCTTTGGCTCAAGTCCTTTTGATTCCCTCCTCTTATGCTTAGGAAGCCATTCTTTTCGTTCCTTTTGCTTCTGTTCCTTGAGAAGTTTCCTCCTCTGAGCCCCAGACAAGGCCTTAATCCTAATCTGGTCCAACTTCTATGTTATGGTTCCCACTTCTTGCTCAGGTCTAGACCCTGATTCAGAAGTAGGAGTGCACTCCATCGGTTCTGATCCCGATGTCTGAGTATCTGAGGTCTCAGATTGCCCCTCAGATTCTTTTAAAATACTTTCTTTCTCCGTGTTCATCTTAGTCCCACGAGATTTGGGGATTTATATGGTCCACACCACGATAACCCCGCGCGGTGCAAGGCTACTTACTCAGGGAGGTCGCCCGGTATCCCTGACGCTCCGTTCGAGACACATCCACCCATCTGCCATGCACCCCTCGGCACGGATCGCATTACACCTTGGGTTGGGAAAGGAATTGGGAAAGGACTGGGAGAGGATAAGGAAGACGGGACGGGACGTTGTGGGACACTCTTAGTCTGATCCATCAGCTGAGGCCTTTCCGGCAGTTGGTTCTCTACCTTCGGTATAGCCCTCTGCTTCACACGGATACGCAAGCCTCTCCACCCGCACGGAGAGGAGTTCTTTTATATAGACAGAGATTAACAGTGGTCCTATCACACCCCCCTGGAGCACTCATGAAGATACATTCGTCTCTGATGAACACTTGCCCTCAAGAACAACGTATTGCGTTCTATTACTTAGGAAGTCTTCCAGCCAGTCACAAATGTCTGAACCTATTCCATATGCTCGTATCTTCATTGGCATCCTGCAGTGTGGCACCGCGTCAAATGCCTTTTTGCAATCGAGAAAAATACAATCTGCCTGTTGCTCGTCATTCATTGCTCGAAAAGTGTCATGTGAAAAAAGAGCAAGCTGAGTTTTACGATATTTCCTAAACTCGTGCTGATTCATAGAAAAAAGCTGATATGTCTCAAGAAAATTTACGATATTCCAGCTGAGAAAATGCTCCAAAATTCTACAGAAATCTGATATCAGCGATATTGACTTGTAATTATGTGGCTCAGTTCTTTTACGTTTCTTAAAACGAGAGTCACCTGCGCTCTCTTCCAATCACTAGGAACTATGCACCGAATTAAAGATTCGCGATAAACGCAAGCTAAGATGCAAAATACTCTTTGGTCCTACGAGCCATTTAGTGCGCAGTTAAGATCAATGTTGAACCAATTCCTGTTACTCCTGACACAGTTTTCTGTCAAACCTATAACCAAATGAAGTCACCACGACAGCTAGAGTCATATCTCGGCTTTTGCTTAGCCCCATATCCATTATCCCTTTTTGATAATGACAAAATATTATTCTAGACAAGAAAATACGATCTCCAAAATGTTCAGTGCAGTTAGTGTTGCAATTACAAGCAACACAGTCAACGTGCTTGACGTTGGGTTCCTCTTACACCGTGTTGTGTGGAATACTGCTCAAATGGTTAGCTCCATCATCGAAACGTATGTGAACTGTGTCAACAAGTTCTTTCATTTTAAATGCACTATAGTCTTTGCTGGCTACCCTGAGAAGAAAAACTAAGAAAAGCATAAAATTTGCTAAAAGTGCTCCAAGAGCTTATGCTCTGTCATTGGCAGCAGTTTTGTTTGCCGGAACGAAGTCCCCAATACCTCAATAGACAGTTTCTTGTTAAATGAATGCATCTCAGTGTCGACAGCATAATTATGTGACTACGAGCGTCATGTCAAGCAGACCATTGACGATGCACACTCCTTGACTGTTGGCTCAACCATAGAAAAGTCGAGACACGGTAGCAAATTCTTGGAATGTGGAATGGAATGTTTGTAGATTCTATGGGACTTAACTACGGGGTCATCAGTCCCTAAACTTACAAACTACTTATGAACTACTTACAACTAAGGACGGCACAAATATCCATGCCCGAGGGGGGACTCGAACCCCCGACCGTAGTGACCGTGCAGACCGTGACTGGAGCGCCTCAGTCCCCTCGACCACTGTGGCCGGCAAATTCTTGGTTCAGCACAGGTGCAGACGTGATTGACATCGTCGAGAGGAAAATATATTTAAAATCTCAAGCCAGACGGCGACATAGCAATGAACGACGCTTCCTCATCGGGAAAAAATGTATGTGTAAATGCAGATCAATATTTAAAGAACGTTTCAAGAAAAAAATTTCTAATCAATTTAATGTTGAAATTGAAGTATATTTAATTAATAAAACCTTTCATTTGATATGTTGTTGATTTTATTTTAAAACTGTTTAATATCCTTTTGCACTGCTATGGTAATTAATTCATATCAATATAGAGAGATATCTATGTAAGTAGGTAGAGACCTGACATAAATGCCCTTAAATGTGAATATATGGACGGTGTGTGTTATCTGCCTTTCGAAACTGATTAGACTTAGCTGAGAAGTGTTTGCAGAATTTTAACGCTGTGATTCCTTTGACTATTTTATTGATATACAGAGTGTCCCAGCTATCTTGTCCACCCAAAATATCTGTGGAACAATAACAGCTATTGGAAAACTACTTTCACCGGTATCAATGTACGACTGGGGCCCATGAATGTAAATATTTGGAAACATTCTAAAACGAAAGCAAATGTGTTTTTAACACAAACCTATGTTTCTTTTTTTTAATGGACACCCTATATTTTTTTTCTTCAGCAATCCATAGCGTGACAAATCACATGAACATTGGCGTTGATTGCATCGCAATATTCGAATTACATCCCGAGGTATTGCGACGCGAAGTTGACGCTTGAAAAACCCGAAATGCGCTGCTAGCGCACGTCCTGAGGCTCAGGCGTGAACCCCATGCTGCCCGTAATCGCGATGTGATTGGCATGCGTAATTGCAATTCCATACTTACCAAGAGGTCCGAAACGAATAATACGGTCTGCTGCAATCCTGCATTAAAGTCGTATATTCCAGCAGGTACTTACCCCATAGGCTAGAGGTGATGCAGTTCTGTAACATATCTGTGTACCGCAACGTTAGTCACAAAGTTAATTCGTTTATCGTTAATCCGTTACTAAAAACGTAATGCCGTTCAACGTTAAAACTTTACTTTAGTGATGATCTAGCGCAATTGACAGTGAATCATTCATTCATAAAGTAAAATTCATGTTGATGGTTTCAGTGAAACGAGCAAGTGGACTAAAGGTTTTACCGTTGTTTAGGTAAAAATGTTTTGATTTGAGAAGTTCAGGTAAGACACAGAAGATGAATGTAAACATGTTTAACCAATTAGTTTTATTTTCACATAATTATCAATGTTTTGTTTATCTAATGCCTTACATGACAAATTGTTTCTGAACATCACTTGCTAAAATGGCCATTTGTAGAAACTTGCACTGTGATACCAGCACTACATACTAAAGATAGCGTTCACATATCATGTTCAAAGTATAACCATTGGCTTGCATACATAGGGCCACTCTGCGGATGAAGATTCCCTACTTCGTGCTACTCTTTCCTCTTTGATGGCTGTACAAGCATCCATAATGCGTTGCTTCATGCCCTCTGGTGTTGTTGGTTAATGTTGGTAAACAGCTGCTCCCCAAAGAAAAAAATCCAGCGGTGTAAGGTCCGGAGATCGGGCAGGCCACCTAACTGGGCCAACACGTCCAATCCACCTACCAGGGAACTTATGGTTCAGAAGTCGTCGTGCTCTTAAGTCGTTATGTGCAGGGCATCCGTCATGCTGATACCACATGACCATGCTCTTTTTCAGAGTTACGGTGTCCAAGAGAACAGGAAGATTGTGTCGTATAAATCTGGAGTACTGTCTGCCATTGTGAACGCCATTTACAAAGAATGATCCGATAATGGTATCTCCAACAATCCCACACAAAACATTCACTTTCCACGGACTTTGATGCTCTACCTGACGGAGCCATTTTGGATTGTCTTCGGACCAATAATGCATATTCCTCATATTGACAATTCCTTTATTGGAGAATGATGCCACGTCGGTAAAGAGAACATCTGCGAAAAAAATTGGATTAGTCAGAAGTTTTGCTGAGCCCACCGACAAAATGTTTCCCTGTTGCTGAAGTCATTTCCATGAAGATCCTGGTGTAAATGAACATGTTAAGGATGAAATTTATGACGTTGAAGAATACGCTGTGCACATGATTTCGACAAACCAACTTCACGTTCAATTTGACGTGTGCTGATGTGAGGATTCGCAGCTACGGTAGCGAGCACAGCAACTTAGGCACGTTCATCTGTGCGTGTTCTATGGCGATCTCTAGGTCTTGGATTTAAGCTTCCCGTTTCACGTAGACGAGATGTGAGACGACCAAACATCCGGCGCTAAGGCGATGGCTTGTCAGGCAATCGTCTTCTGTACAGTCGTTCTGCCTGGACAGAATTTCGTCCGCCTACAACAGGGTAAAGTACAGGTATGTAGAGTAGGGTAGAAAACAGAGATATTAACGTAATAATCTTAATGTTCTCTAACAGTACTATAAACAAACAAGCAATCTAATAACGTATTTTCCGTCAACTTACATTCTCCATAGATCAACAGCATTTCTACCATATCTTCATGTGTGTACGTAATACAGTATAAGTTCCACAACACAACGTTGATTCACAATGTATACTACCTCCGAGCCGTCACTAGAATACTCTGATGCACGACTACACTGGCAAGCGGTGTACTGCACGCCAAAGCAACAACAAATGGGATGCTCCGAGGGTGGTGGAGTACAGGAGTTTGCTTGGGTCGCAAATCATAAAACAGGCGAAGTGGTAACTGTGGCTGTAGTGGGAACTACGTTGGACACGTGTCTAGGTAGAGCTAGGCCCTGGATGAACGAGTGCGCGAAAGACACAATGGGTCATTTAACGCATTCGATAAACCTTAATTTAGGTGTGCAGGATAAATAAGACAACCAGACTGGTGTATACCGATCGGTACTGGTTCATATTGTGTACGTAGACACATAAAACGTGCAAGAGGGAAACCATTATGTGCTTATGAGAGTTGATGGCAGCAGACCGTATTATTCGTTTCGGACCTCTTGATAAGTATGGAAGTGAGATTACGCATGTCAATCACATCGCGATTACGGGCAGCATGGGGTTCACGCCTGAGCCTCAGGACGTGCGCTAGCAGTGTATTTCGGGTTGTTCAAGCGTCAACTTCTCGTCGCAATATCTCGGGATGTAATAGGAATATTACAATGCAATCAACGCCATTGTTTATGTGATTTGTAATGCTATGGATTGCTGAAGAAAACATATAGGGTGTCCATTTTAAAAAACATAAGTTTGTGTTAAAAAACACATTTGCTTTCGTTTTAGAATGTTTCCAAATATGTACATTCATGGGCCCCAGTCGTACATTGATACCGATGAAAGTAGTTTTCTAATAGCTGTTATTGTTCCAGAGATATTTTGGGTGGACAAGATAGCTGGGGCACCCTGTATATGCGTAGGAGGGTGCAAACATTAAGTATCAGGAGCTCGTTATGTGCATAATGTAATGCTCTAAAACTCTCATATTTAGCATTTTAAGTAACCGTTTTAGAGTTACAAACATTGAAAGATGGGCTTTACATACTCTTCCATGAGGTTTGTAAGAATGCCGATATTTGACGATAAACTGTGTGTAAACAGCTGAATCAACTTTAGCTTATAGGCACGTCATTATATGCGAAATTGTATGCTTTATGATATTTATATTTGCAAACATTTCTGTATAATGCATCGTTTTCAAGTTATACTCGAAACACTGAAAAAAGTAAGAAAGAAATCGTTTGAAACTTCCTGGCAGATTAAAATAGTATGCCGGAACAGGGGCTCGAACCTGGGGCCTTTGCCTTTCGCGGGCAAGTGTCTACCAGCTAAAATGATTGACTAAATTCATTTAAAGGTATTTCTAGCTAGTGCTTAATTTTTAGCCAGCATTGCTTTTTTCCGTTTAATTTGCCTCGGCTATGAACTAGACATATAATTGAGAAGTTTATTTAGTAGTCATATTTCTGTTTATTATACTGCGGAACTGAATACACCATTCGACCACACATTCGTTATAACAGGCTGTTGTAACTCCCGCCTACGGGGCTGCTCGGCGAGCAGGCGCTAGGAGGTAGACCGCCCGCAACATCGATTTTACTGCGCATGCGCACTGCTCCGTTACTCGCCTGTCGCTGAGTTGCAGCGTAGCAATTATATTATGCAGTTTGCTTTCTCGTTGACATACAATCAGTATAGAGGAAGCCTCTTGTCATTTTCGCCACAGATTTCTTGTTGTCTTCATAAAAAGGATATGCCTCATTGTCTCGTGTGTGACAACGTTCTCAATACGACGACATAGTATAATGTACAGCATCACTACCGTGTCTCCTCACGTAACGCAGTACGATGGGTCGGGCAGTAATAAACAAATGAAAATCATTGTCACATGTAGGACGACATTCAGCATCAGATAAATCTGACGCTATATTGCTGAGCATTGGTCTCGCTAATTCATAAAAATATTCATATGCTTGTAGAGCTTATGGGACTTAACATGGTCATCAGTCCCTAAACTTACAAACTACTATGACTTAGGTAATACTAATGACGGTACAAATGTTGATGCCCCAGGGGGGATTCGAACCGTCGACCGCAGTGGCCGTGTAGACCGTGACTGGCGCGCCGCAGTCCCTTCGGCCACCGCGGCCGGCTCTAATTTATAAATGGCTTGAACTATTTTCTTTTCTTTTCCATTTTTCAATTTAATATACATGGGATATTAGAAAAAAGAAAGAAACAGCTAAAACTCAAGGAACCGAAAATATTGATATAGTGAATTTGGTATAGGCACAGCGCTCGGGATTAATTTGGTACTGTATGCGGTGACATACTGTGTATCTGATTTCGAGAAACAAAATACACTGCAAACATCAGGCTAAAATCAAGATGTACGGCACTGTCTGTATAATTCATACGGTGAAAGCAGGAAGGTACTGAGTAACTGACTTATTACGGAATTTTCTTTCGATCTTGATGAAATTTTATACACTTGACCTGAAATAAAGAAAAACATAACATCCAGATTTTCATCCAGAAAATTTTCCCAAATTATACAGCAATATCATGTTTGGCGTATCGTATTGCTGTAAACAACTTCTTACTATATGAGACAGAGTAATATCTACAGAAAGGTCAATAACAACCCAAAACTTTAGAGTTCTTTGCGTCTCACAGCAGCTCGAGGACTAACGCCCTATTATCGGTTGTGAATGAACATAAATATATTTGTCAAACAAGTAATATGGTGGTATTTGTGAACTATTTTGACAGTGTTTGCCAATTACAATCAGTGCCCGTGTATTTTCTTGTGAGCTGTCCCGTACTTAACAAGTGTTTACTCATAGTGCCGAATGTCAGCTGTTCGCCCAGCCCTCCACCCGTGTTATATAACGCACACGTGGGTCACCTGTTTGCTCGCCGCTGCTACTTGCAGCTGAGCTCTTCAGCTGGAACAGCCTGCATTAAAATTGCACATCCAGTCTTGTATTTGGTTAACGTAAATAAATAGTGTTCGTAGTGGGTGCTTCGCATAGTGAATGGATGTATTGCGTCAGACAATTACAGATGTTATTTATGGTGGAAAAGCTTAAATAGTCGCTCTTTAACGTGGGTTACCGACGGCATATAGTTTGCCAGAGTCTGCTTGCTCTAAGGTGGCAGCACAGCCATCGCCGCGAAACCAGGGGAGCAGAGCAGGCGAGGAGGTGTCTGTGAATGAGCGAGACCTCCTCACCTGCGCTGCCCTCCCGTCCACAAGTGACACCTTTGACCTCTGACTCTCAGAAAAGCACGAAAACAGGCTTATGAAAACAAATGAACGATCAACAAGAACAATGGTGGCATTCCAACTGGATTATATAACATATTAATAGAGTCAAAGAAAGAAAAAATAATGTCAAAACCATACATGGAAATTTACACATAAATCAGTTAGTGCATCATTCCATGTGAAATCAAAAGTTGCAAAAACAGTCTGCATAGAGTAATTATAACACCGCAAAAAAAAAAAAAAAAAAAAAAAAAAAAAAAAAAAAAAAAAAAAAAAAAAAAACACATCCTACACTAGTGGTGGTGCTTATATTAGTTCTCAGAGTGGATGTGGATGTTAAAAACAAAGGGGAGAATTTACATCGCCATTAATTCACCATTGAACTTCCATACGTGATTTACAACAAACAATCTTCTTCTCCAATGCCAATGTTGCAGCGTCGTTGGCGAAAGAGAGGCTCTCACATTGACATGTAATCATTATGGGTTCTGATATTGGACTGCTTTAAATCTAAAGTAACTTTGAACGTAAATACGTCTCTTTAGTAAAGAGCTCACATTGTTTTACCGTCTTCTTTAACCCCTTCGTTGAAATCATGGTCTGAACTTTGATGATTTACATATGTAATGGTGCGCACTGGTATTTTTCTGTACTATTATAATTACCTTATATACAGATCACTGAAAATTATTGACAGACTGCCGTCAAAGATATTCCTATCAGTCCCACCCATGGAAATCAATTCTTGTTTCTCTGTTTCTTTCTGTAAAATTACTCTTGGGACGAAAAGCAAAGTTTTACATGGAATTACACAATCATATTTTTAATGACGCAGTGTTGTTTTAATCATGTTTTCCTGTTGTTCCGAGTGTTCAAGATCAAAAATGTACTACATATATTTGTAAGAGCCAGAGATGTTGTTAATCAACACGATAACAATTGGTAAGGTGAAGCATTTCATAATATCATGGAGCAAAATCACTTTCATTATGAAAGATCCTAATAGTTTAAGCCAATGTGCCTTATTTGAACTCAAATCTTGGAACTTTCGCTGCCTCCGGCGAGAGCTCTCAAACCTTTTCTTTACTTCCTTTCTTTCTTTAATGCCCAACATCCAACCTCCTATGACATCCTTCCTCCCAAAAAGACGTCGCATGACAACTGAATGTTTTGTTAGGGCATAACTATAGTACAAGAAACACAGTTTTCATGGAAACAAAATTAACATACTTCTTTGCCTTCCTAATTAAACAGATATCCTTATCAACAGTACTCCATTTCAGATTTAAAAAAAAAGGAAAACACTTGTCCAAACACACAGAGGCCGTCTCACCGGAATTTGATGTTATCCCTCTCCTACAAATTAACAACTGAAAAAATTGCCGCTCTCGTAAATCAGACTGATCTGGCCTGTTACATGTAAATGAAACTTACCTCGTACTTCCGATCAGTTCTTCCTTTCAAGCGTAGATGAGACGACTACTCTAAAACGATGAAGAATCTCGTCTAGAATAATCAATATTCCACCCTTAACATAACCTTACTCCTGGTAAAAATGTATACCCCAAATTCGAGAACAAGGAGACTTACGTCTCTTTCAAAGTGAGCCTTTCTCTTTCATCCAAAACAAGCAAAGACATCGCTACATTAAGAAGCGAGGTATGTGTTTTAATACCATCGAGACTGTTCTTCTAAAGGAGAAAACAGTTTTTTATAATTGATGGAACTATCAAATCAATCATTAACAGTCTTGAAAGGATTTCTTCCATCATGAACTCATTTCTTGCCTTATAATTTTTAGAGATGTTTTCCAGCATTCCTTACTACAGTAGTTCACGTGGAACATAGGATGAGTCAGAGACATGAATGAAAATGGTGGGTATTTCTTGAAGGAGTCTTTAATCAGGAAAGAATTGTGCGCATATACAGGTGTAATTTCTGACAGTGCCTTTTGCTTGGAAAGAAACTGTGGTATAGCACCTGAACCCCCCTGCGAAAGACAATGGAGGGTATGAAATCTGAAACATGGCCTGGGTCTACCAGATCGTCTTGAATTGTTTCTCAGATTGACTAAATTGACTAAATTATTTGGTAAATGGTGAATTTTGTGCGGATTGTAATTTCTTGCAAATACTGCGTTATAATAAGATGCAAGCACTGATTTGTTTTAATGTCTCACTATAGATTATCCAAATGCAGTATACATAAGATTGTAATTTACAATGTCACTACTTATGATATCTGTACTGGTAATTTTGCGCTTAATATAAGCGTTACTACATTTCGAGCATCGACAAACACAAATATGAATTTATCATGATTAATATTCCACTGCGTCCATGGTTTCTCATCTGAGACAGAATCCACCAGTCGCCAACGAAATAACACGCTACATGTTCAGAATATACGGTTCATAATATATCAATGAGATTCACGTCACAGACAAAAGGCACAGAAATCAGAATCCCATGGTGATTGTACTTCTATGTATGCTGGAAAACGCATCATCAATCTGCAAGAAGTTTTAGTGTTCGTTTATCCGGCCTAAATTCATTAAATTCGTTAATATAATCCTTTGTCAGGCACTTGCCAAAAATCGCAGTTCAGTTTTTTAGGTGCACTGTATGGAACTTGTGGGGTCGGTTGAACTAGAATAACTACATAGAACCGTATTTCCACCAGTTAGTCATCCCTATGTTAGGTATACCTCACGTGTTGGTATCTGCTTCACGTGGGTGTCAGATGGAAATGCATGGTATTGGAGGGAATCTACTGTATCTGAGTGCAGAAAAATGTCCAACTACTTTGTTGGTGCCAAAACTGTTAACAATGTTTTCACTTGCTAAGAATGTTTTCTTTCATGGACTCCACGTGGAATGTAACAAACAGAATAGAAGACAGGAGACTGACACACATAGAGACGACACTCAATGGGAAGGGGATCGGTGGCATAGGCGCTGCAGAGAGAGACGCAGAGCACAGACTGTTATGAACCATAGACTTGGAAGTAGCTGAACGGTGGGCTGGAAGATCATTGCAGACTGAGTTCTGTAGTAGCAGCAGCGAGTAGCGCCTTTGACGCTGGCAGCGTTTTTTTGTTACCCCTTCACTTTACAATTGCGGTTTTATCTGAGGGCGCTGCGAGAACTGTGGTCGTGTTATTCTACTGGTTGTTTCGAATGACACTCGAGCGGTATAACTACGCTGAATTAAAATGTAACATGGTTCATAAACGGAAATTCATACACGTGGAGCAATTTAAATTCTTGTTTCATGGTTAAATTTTAAAGCTGGACGTTAAAAAAACAAAAAGAAATAGTACTTTCGATTTTTATGTGTTTATCAATAAAAATTAGTACGTAACTGAAATAGTACAGTTGTTTTGCGATATAATAATTTGAGTTTAGCCTGCAGCAAATAAAAGCACATTTTTGTTACTACAATATTCTACACTAAAGTCTCAGAAATGAAATAGATATTTTGGTGTACATTCGAAAAATTAAGACGAACATAATCACAGTACCAGGAGCGACGTTTTCAAACGATATATTTATACGCTGCTTTAGGTTGGTCATTAACCCTATGAGCCTTTACTTATGAGAAATTGAAGAAAAACGAACAATATTATATATTATAACATTTTTCCTGAATGTACGCTTTAATTACTTGTAACTGCGATATGCCTATCCATTACAGCAGACGCTAAGATTATGCAGCCACACTGTGACAATAACGTGACTCCAGAATGGCGATGAACTGTTGTGGCGTACAGTCATCGCCACACGCCAGACGTAAGAGAACAATCGTGGAGAAGGCAGCGATCGACCGAAATCCAATCCCATGCAGGAGCCGCGCATCCTGGAGGGAGTAACTTAACATGCGCGCCCTCTACAAGCGTCTATATCTAGGCCAACATACGTCTGGACACCCCGGCAGTTACTATTCAGAACTCAGGCAGTGAATAGGCAGCTACAAACTCAGAAATAGGACAGTATTAAGTCAGAACGCGGCGACGAACTTATTAGTAAGAAGGTCACAGTGCAGCTAGCATAATACGGACGACGCCGCGAGAAGCAAGAAGAGAAAAGAAACAGACATATGTTGTAAAGTTGAGTATTATAACCTTTGCATGGGGAAGGGTATCTCGCAACATAAAAATGGATCCCTAAATAACTTGGTCCCACAGTAACTTGAGAACGGCTGACCAATCTCATAGTTTTTTTTTTTTTTTTTTTTTTTTTTTTTTTTTTTTTTTTTTTTCAGTCCTAGTGTTGTACGAAATAAAACTGGAAAATTTGAGAACAGCAAAGTGGTTTCTTCAATGTGACCCTGTGTTTCTATTGGATACGAATATATAGTTTTGTTCCGATATTGATGAGATTTTGCCCACTTGACGTTAAAAACAAGAGGAATGTCACTGTCTGTGTAAAGTTTTCTTCGGTGCATGTTGGAGGGTACTTAAATTACGGTCTTGACGAAATACATGGTTTTGCTTCGATATTGATAAATTTTTGAACACATGACCTTTGAAGCAAGAGGAACGTCATTGGGTACATATATGTATGTATGGTACGTGACAGAGGGTACCTTGCAAAAAGAACAAAATGCCGAGAGAGGGAAAGGTGGAAACAAACACAAGGATAAGAGAGAAAGAGATGGATGCAGAGCGAGGAGGGAAGGGGAGGTGGACCACGAGAGTGTACAATACATAAATACCTGGGCAACGCTGGGTTTACAGCTAGTATTTGTATACATGCAACATGTTTTTCTTCTTATTGCATTCAAAAGAAGGAAAAATAACAAAAGGCAATTTCAATCTATTATTGAAAGCGTTTGGGAATATTTAGGAACAAACAGATGACAGCTTTATCTTAGCTAGTGTGGGCTCACAGTTGAGACGTTACAATAGTAAGATTTTGCACATGTACTTGAGAAACTTGAAAAATAAGTTCAGCGGTTTATTCCTCTTTTCTTGTTTGTAGGAATCCTGGATTTGAAAATGCCTACTATTTTCATGTTGGCCAGCACCGCTTCCGAGTGCTTGCAAGGGGAGGTTGGCTCTCCTCTGAAATTTGAAGGGGGCAGCCAGTTCATCTGCTACTCTGACAATACATTCTCGCCTTGCCTTCTTCTTTGATGAACATAACTTGAAAACTGTGTGAGCACAAATCATTCCAAGGCAAAGAATGTTGTAAAAGAAATACACAGGCCATCAGTGGGTGCCCGCTCGAGCACTGTATGTCTTTTCATTTGGTCGACTACATCACCTCCATCACTGGTTTCATTATAAGACTTCGCCGGCCGAGGTGGCTGAGGGGACTGAGGCGCTCCAGTCACGGTCTGCACGGCCACTACGGTCGGGGGTTCGAATCCCCCCTCGGGCATGGATATTTGTGCCGTCCTTGTCTTAGCTACTTCATAAGTAGTTTGTACGCTTAGGGACTTATGACCCCGTAGTCAAGTCCCATAAGTTCTACAAACATTTGAACATATTTGAACATTATAAAACTTCGCAGTTTCTGGTAGTTTCTTCCCAGTATAGTCATTGACCTAACATACAATAGGCTCCTTACTTAGAACAAGGAGACCCATCAACCTGACACCTAAATAACAGAACAAAGAAAGACATCTACATCTACATACATACTCCGCAATTCACCATAACATGCGTGGCGGAGGGTACACTGTACCACTACTAGGCATTTTCTTTCCTATTCCACTCCCAAATAGAACGAGGAAAAAAGAATGCCTATATGCCTCAGTACGAGCCCTAATTTCTCTTATCTTGTCTTTACGCGAAATGTAAGTAGGCGTCAGCAAGATCGTACTACACTCAGCTTCAAATTCCGGCCATTTAAATTTACTCAACAGAAATTCTCGAAAAGAACGTCGTCTTTCCTCCAGCAATCCCCAATTGAGTTGCCGGAGCATATCCGTGACACTCGCGCATTGGTCGAACCTACCAGTAACAAATCTAACTGCTCGTCTCTGAACTGCTTCTATGTCTTCCTTTAAACTGATCTGCTGCGGGTGTCCAAACACTTGAGCAATACTCAAGACGAGGTCGTACAAGCGTTTTATACGCGGTCTCCTTTGCAGGTGAAGTACAATACTCCCAATAAACCGAAGTCGGCTGTCCGCCTTACTCACAACTGTCCTTACATGTTCGTTCCATCTCATATCGCTCTGCAATGTTACGCCCAGATATTTGAACGACGCGACAGAATCAAGAAGCTCACTACTAATGCTGTATTCGAACATTATACGATTGTTTCTCCTACTTTTGCGCATCACCTTACATTTTTCTACATTGAGAGCTAGCTGCTATTCTTCGCACTAACTAGAAATTTTGTCTAAGTCATCCTGTACGCTATTACAGTCAGTTAAAGACAACACCCTCCCATACACCACAGCATCGTCAACAAACAGCCGCAAATTACAGCTTACTGTGTCCATCAGATCATTTATATGGAGAGAAAATAATAGCGGTCCCATCACACTCCCCTGGGGCACGCCTGACGATACACTCGTCTCTGATGAACACTCGCCATCGAGAACAACATGCTGCGTTGTATTACTTAGGAAGTCTTCCAGCAAGTCACAAATCTGTGAACCTACTCCATAAGCTCGTATCTTCGTTAGGAGTCTACAGTGTGGCACCGCGTCGAAAGCCATTTTGAAGTCGAGAAAAACACAATCCGCCTGTTGCCCTTCATCCATGGCTCGCAAGATGTCATGTGAGAAATGGCAAGCTGAATTTCACATGAACGATGTTTTCTAAACCCGTGCTGATTCACAGAAATACCTGTTACTATGTCTCCCATTTCGGAATTAGTACGTTGATCAAATGATGGTACATTTGTCTGTCCTCCTGCGTGAAAGATTTCTTAAAGGTTAAATTTAGAACTTCAGCTTTCCGTTTGCTTTCTTCTATTTCTGCCCCGGAATGATCAACGAGTGACTGGACAGTGGGCTTTGACCCGCTTGCATACAGTGGACTACGATATTATTGGTCCAAATACTCATCAAATGTTTTCGATTCATTTTTGCGATTCATTTGATGCATCTGATACACCTGATCAGCGGTTACACGGTAAGAAATTTATTTCCTACTCTGCACTTATCTTGCTACCAGATTTGTCACTGGATGGCGTTTGTGAAATGTATATTATAGAGAATCTCAGTATGTGTAAGACTGCATCGTCTTCCCATGGTAGCTTCAATGATTCCAACTCCCTAAAATAAAGCACAAGCTGACGTCGCTGGTACCACAAATGAATCGGCCCACTCGGTTTGACCAAAGACAAAGATACGCACTGAGGAGCTTCTGTAAGGACGACACGCCTGACATCTGCTGTCATGTCGTAAAACTACTGTAAGGCGGCAGAAAATTTCAACACCTTAATGTTATATTTTCGTATAAGTTATTAATAATGTGCATTTATGTACAATGTAATTACAGGTATCAGTTTGATTTCGGATAATCTGAAAGCTAAAATAGCATGAGTGGGATTATTGATGTCGACTAGATCACTGAAAAAACTGGTTGATGCTGTTAGGCAACATTTAATATCAACAGTATTCGCAGTAGCACGTTTCTTGGTTGGAAACGGGAACGGGGGCGCCAATATTAGTTTGACTATTTAAATCTAAATTATCAATAGCCTGATACACTACTGCTCGACTTCTTCGTGTTCTTCTGCAGCGCGGCATCTCCACGGACCACGGACTTGACGACAGCGGCGAGACGACGAAGTCACTTCTCAGCGGCGCAGAGACTAAGTCCGAATCGGAGTCGTCATATCGGACGCGCGCACTAGTAGTTCTAGGTGCGCGCTCCTTGGCGCGTCCGCCTATATAGCGGCCGCTGAGCGATAAGCGGTTGCGTAACTTATTTTCAACTGCTACTTCAAGGCCAGCGCCTCAGCGCATGTTGCCTAAGCGGGCTGCATAAGCAATAGGCGTAATACAGATTACATTACTTACATCAATACTTCACACATATACCCCCCCCCTTTAAAACCCCCCACACATTAAAATAATAAAATCAAATTGTTGCATCCTTGAGCCCCTGGTCACAGATGTACGGGACAGCGATTCTCGGCTGACGCTACAGTTCACTCTGCATGATCTGATGAAGGGTGGGGGGGTCACAAATAATTAACACATATTAATATTCACATACATTTATTCAGTTGCTATAATAGTGGGTTACATCACCAATGATTTTTATGCTAGAACAGCATCCATATCCTTTATACCAAATGGCTACAGATTCCATTTCATTAATTCTGCGAATATTCCTCGTCCTTATAAAAAAAGGCATGTTTGATGTCATATAAGATTTGCCATAATCCTTATTCACATCCTGATATACATTGTAAGTACGGTAAGTAATTACATCACGTGAGTTAGTACTTTCGAGTCCAGCAAGTGCTTTCACAGTAGCACCATTACAACGTAATACAGCAATAGTTAACCAACCATTACCAGGTTGTGGATTTGCTTCCTTGGAAAATATTGCATCAGTGTTTCGTGGGTGTATTGCAATATTTTCTAAGGAAGCAAATCCACAACCTGGTAATGGTTGGTTAACTATTGCTGTATTACGTTGTAATGGTGCTACTGTGAAAGCACTTGCTGGACTCGAAAGTACTAACTCACATGATGTAATTACTTACCGTACTTACAATGTATATCAGGATGTGAATAAGGATTATGGCAAATCTTATATGACATCAAACATGCCTTTTTTTTATAAGGACGAGGAATATTCGGAGAATTAATGAACCATCGCAGTTGAGAAAGGCCGGTAAGCGGCGAGGGGAGTCTTAGCAGTATCACGAACGAAGCGGCTGGTGCGAGGTCGGAGGTTACTGACCGGCCCATGGCTGTTGCCGCTTGGCGCCAAAACTCGTGGGCGACGCTACGATTGGGACATGATTTCAACCGCAAAATGGTCGAAACGCTCTCTAACTTTCTAGAAGCCTCTAGAAGCTTATTTTTCGCAAAAAAAGATGTATTGAAGAATGTACTGGTGGGGGAGAGAGATTTGAAGCTATAAGTGTGATTCGCTACAGCTGTGCGTGGCTTCCTGAAAAGGAAATCGATGATTCGGCTACCTGCGCTCGTGGTGCAAGGACGCAGGTGGGAAAGCGTCGAGTGACTTAGCTCACAATTAGTTACAAGTGCAGATCGCATTGCTTGAAATATTCGTAATTGTTTCACTGTGAGCAGAGGAAATAAATTATTACTTCAGAGCATTGTATTTGCATTTCAAAGCACTCGTTTACAAGCTTACAATTGAGCTGCTCTGCTGCTTCTGGCCAGTGAAGCAAACAGTTTGCCAGAAATTTGTGTTCGCCTTTGATACTTCAATGACTTCAACTTACGAGTTTTTTGAACGAAGAAGCACATTCACTGTGCATTTATCGTCTAACAGCTTCTTCACGTCGAACCGATACATCGATGGTGGCCAGTCACCGTTCGTCTTTTCAGAGCAGTATTCGGAATTGGCGATATACGCACATTGCATTTGCTATAGCGCAGCTGAAGATAAATGTACCTTCCACTAATTGGCTGTGTTTTTGAACTTGTTGTTGTAATCCCTACCGCGTTGGATAGCGATATTTAATTTCTTTTAAAACAGTTATCGCGTCCCATTGTCAACCATATTTCATATTATGTAGAGGTTGTGCCATCCTTCTCAGGGATTCATTACTTTTATATCATAATTCATTCCTGAATTTGTGCACCGTCCTTTTTTTATAATTAAATTACTATATTGAACACTGAATCCTCCGATTTCTTATTTATTATGTTAGGAATCCCATTTATCGCTATTGGTATGAAATGGTCTAAGATTGAAATCAAGTGCTTTTGTATCGAAAATTGTCTAATTGAAAGGAGTGATTTGTATTTATTTTCGTAATGATACCGTAAGGCTGGTGAACCACACGCGAATGAGCGATAGGGACGTACATGCAATCTCGCCAACTGCGGCACAATCATTCCACAATTAGTAGTGCCTTAGACAGAGGTGTGATTATTCTATGGAAACCCAGAATCACTTCATAGGTCTGAATGTCGCCAGTCCACAGAAAACTGAAAGTCGCACATATATAAGGCGTCACCCGACATAAATGTTTTTAGTATTTCTCGTAATTTTAGGCCTAAAGTGTTGTAATGTACGCCAACATCTCGTGAATAATATTGAGGCACGCCCAATAACTGGAGTGACTGACGTCAAGTCGTGTAAGACATTGTACGGGTCAAAAATGACCCACATGGTACTACTGGTATAACAGACCAAGTTTTCATACTTCTATGTGGCCTAGGGGAATCAAATTTTGGTTTGTTCTCCAACTCCATAGATAATAATTAAAAATCAAGAGAGGGTTTCTGGCTACGATGAATATGGAGGGGGATAGGGCACTCGAAAGTCCCCATGCGTCATAAATGACCCACGTGGTACTTCTAGTGACAAGCTACAAATTTCATGCAGCAAATTGACTGTAAACCACAGAGTGAAGTTTGTTTAAGAAATAATGTTAATGCACTTCCTATACATCGTTCTTATCGTTTTATCGAAATTTGCACATTTTGCACTGTTAGCAGTATATAATAGTGTGTTTTACTCTATTATAATTATTTGAAGAAGTGGAATTTCGGAACTGTTATTAATTACAATAATAATTTCTTGTGGCTCAGTGGCCTGGTGCAAGTCTTTCAATTAAACGCCGACGGGGTTTCCAACCCGTAAACTTTGATTTACAAGTAAGCACTTTACCCCATGACAACCAGGGTTGACTTAGAACTGTTGATTGAATATGTTATTGAAATGCGTGAAATTTCTCTGGTTTCCACACTTTATTATTTTGTTTATGTCTATTAAAATGCCAACTTGTAGTAGAAACTATTATTTATCATGGAAATGACACAGACCACTATTTTTTTTTTCATTTTTATATCCTGATGGTCGAGTGTTATTGCAACACTGTTTCGTGATGTTCAGAACGTTCGACAATTAAGGCGTCTCATGTGTGCGAAACGAATCCGATATGGAGAGAGGTTGAAAAACATTCACATATCTGACATATTGTCAGAAACTACAGTAATTCGTTGGTTTTTTCGACTGACAAGCCGACTGAACGTAAAGCAAATCTATTAACCAATCATGCTTTGTTAAATCGTCACAGTGGAAGATACGCCCCTTCAGCTGCCTACCCTGAGACACACCTCTTGGCTGTGCTGTTGTCCTGGTCACACTGCTAACGGCAGGGCTGCCGACTCCCACATAAGGCTGCGCTCGCAGTAGCTCAGATTCGGTGCATTTTACTTTCTTTTCAAATCAGTACTCCAATTCGTCTGCGGTCAGTAAATACTCGATCTCATCATAAGAATGGACAGACTTCGGAGTACAACTGGTGAAATTATAATTAGTATGTATGAATGTCGGCTGTTCCATCGGACGTGTACGAATGAACATGTACCGTCAAATAAATTCAGCAAATCGCGCGAAGGTGGTTGTGTGGTCTGAGATGCCATATCAAGGATTACGCAGACGCTCCCGCCGAATTTTGGGGTCCTCCTCAGGCACGTGTGAGTGTGTGTGTGTGTTGTCGTAAGTATAAGTTACATTCAGTTATGTGTCAGTATAGAGACCGATGAACTCAGCAGTTTTGCCCCTTAGGAAATATTAATAATAGAAAAGTAAATAGAAAAATCAAACAAAACACAGTTTTTGTAACTTTACTTATCATTTTCATCAGGAAATATCACAATTATCCCTGTCGGGGGCTCGAATCCCCCCTTGGGCTTAACAAACATTTGAACATTTATCACAATTATCTAATAGAAAGTTTCGCCCTTTTACCGGTAAATCGTTTATTTACAAAACTTTTCTGGTAATTCTAGTAAGTGAGGATAGTATCCAAAGTACTCGCCACATCGTAGTCGAGAGAAATGTGTCATTCCCATGTATTAATTCTACTTAGTTATAGTAAATAATTGCATTGCGATACTTATACACATGGAGATATGTATCTTGGTATTTATTATGACGAGAAGTACACAGTTCATCAACACGACACATATATTTCGTCACTTGGAAAGGTATAAGTACCGGTGAACACTCGGTAAGTTGGTTGGAAATTAACATACTACATTTTTGATGTTGGACATGGAGTTCACGACGAAATGAAATGGTAACTGGAACAAAAGTTCTGGATATTATCACCAAAATTAAAGACTCCAAAAGCAGAGCCAAATCGAATTCCATAGGCTGCATAAGTTATAAGTTCCAGTGTAGAAGTGTGCATTGACGAAAGAGACGAAATGGCGAATTCCGAAAATGGAGAAACAGCGGGTAGCAAATTCAAATTATATACACGACCAGTTGTGGTACTCGATGCGAACTGAGCTCGCGCGCTGCATTTACTTAATTTAAAGGCTGCGATGACCAACCAGGTGATCGTCGAACGGTACAGTAACGAGATTCGTTAACAGCGCCACCTGCAAAACGTAGTCCATGTATAGTATCGCATATACATTGTGGCTACCCGCACGTATTTGTGTTCTGCGGGATAGATGACCGAAGGGTATGTAGGCGCAGATGCAGTTAGGAGTTGCGCCGTTGGATGGAGCAAGTCGCACGCCTTTTGTGTTTGGGAGTATGCCGGACTGGCAGGGGCCGACTTTCCTGCCGGCATATCAGTATCTATGTTTTCTTATAAGCTTAAAATATCAGATACTTGGCACACAGAGTAGGTTATGACATAACATGTCAGCTTCCATGAAAAAAAAGGCGAATAACGTCACACAAAATTTGAGCGTGACGTCGGTGCCACTGTGAGCCCAGGCAGATGTTAAAAAAAGATCGAGATATTCCGCCAACACAGAACAACTTCTACATTTTTAGTACACCGGAGCGTTTAAATTAAAAGCATTTCATCAGTTACTTTTCCGAATTCGACAATCTGGAGCGTATTCTGTTTTATATCTGCTGCATGTAATGTAAAATACTCTGATATGTTACGTGTTTTCAGTACTTCAGTCAATATTAACAGTGTAGTATGCACCTTGTATTCGTGAATCCACATTTTGTAGAACGTAGCATAAAATACGATTAAAATATATTTGAAGAACATTCAGTATTGCATCCAGTATAAGCTGGCAAGTAGAATACCTACAACGAATTATTCCAGTTTTTCTTACATGGAGTGTAATATTGTTATGTTAATTCCTTAGGGAGGATTAAGTAGTCCAGATAGGTCAGAAACAATATAGTAAAGCGCTGGGTAGTCGCAGTTGAGTGGTTTCAATGTCCTGCACCAGTAAAGTCATTGCTTTCATTCCTCATCCTTTTCCTCTTTATTAATTTGTTGTTATCATCCAATTAGGAAGTACTCACATTTTCCCTGATGAACGAATATTTTATGATGGTATCTGAGATTCAAAATGTATAGGTCTTCTCATATGTGGTCCAAACTCAGTATGACGCAGCTGAAGGCACCCTATGCAGTCGTCATTAATTTCGAGGGATAGCGCTATCCTCGCCCTGCACTACACATCTTCATTCGTGTCAATGATGTGATTGAGAGCTCAAATTGCGTTTAAACCTTCGTATAAATATCTCGGCAAATGCATAAATAATAAGTGCTGTATAATAACTATTCACAGTAAAATAAATAACATTACATTACTAGTAATACTAACACGTGGATCCAGCAAGTTCAGAAAGGATTGTTACTTTGAGTGGTGCAAAGAAAAAATACGAATCGTAGTATGCTGAAAACTGATTTTTTTAAATGTAGGTTAGACAAATTCCCACAAGACTTAATTACAACGCAACGTCAAAAGTCAAACTACTTTCAGAACTTTCATGTATGCTTCAGCAACGCTAAGGTCACTGAAGAAGGTACGTCTCGATCAACGATGATGTGACTAGGAGGGCAGCGCAGATGAGGAGGTCTCACGCAAACTCAGACACCTCCTCGTCTGCTCTGGTGCCCTGGTTACGCCTCGCGTGATAGTGCTGCCAACCCTTAGATCAAACTCTATGAATCCTACTTACTTATGTGTCAACCACTAAACCATTTACATAACTTAAAAGAACAGTAGTATTTCGAGGATGGATGCGACTGTGATAGGAATTATCACATCGTGCATAGTGACTCATGGCACGAAAAGAGAAATTACGAATCCTGTTACTTTACGTGCGCCCTAATAAGTCAAGACTTTGTAGTTAAATATTTTTCAAGGTGACAAATAGTTTAAGATTCTAGTTATGCTCTTTTGCATCTTTGGCTCGCTTCGACATATTCGTCTTTTTAATGCTGTGGTGAGAGCAGTTTCGATTCCTTGTATCAACGTTTTACCATTCATAACTGATTAACCGTCGCACTTGACAAGGGAAGGTCTTCAAATTATCTTCACGAGAAGTTAAATACCCTGCTTCTGTTCGATTATTTTACTGTACTTTCTTAAATGATTAATGCAATTAGCGTATACCGAACGAAACGACAATTAATTGAGAAAATAATATCACCTTTTCAGCCCGCTATTGTTAAGACGTCGAAAGAATCTCAGCACGCGGCAAGCTTGTCACTACTTCAAACCACCATATTTCGTTAACGGGTTGTGAGTATTCGATGCAATATGAACGTTTTCCCTCCGTCCAGTTACCTACAGAAACAAGGTTTCTTCGTGTAAAACCAAACAGTGCGCAAGAAATGCTAATCTTAACTGAGCAACAGTTTCAATCCAGTTTTACATATTTGGCAAAAGGAATTGATCGATTCGCATATTTTTTCTTCGTACTAGCTGCGATTTTATTATGTAATCTGACATAGCTACAACCCAACAGACATTCTAAAGATCTCATGAACAAATGAAAAGAAGCCAAAGTAGTCAGTCTTTGCAGAAGTTTTAATCTTATAAAACTTTTGTAATTGATGATTTCGAAAATAATCTTTCATAGATAAAACTGAAAGTGTGGGACTAAGATATACACCCAATGCTTTTGTCGTGCTTGAAAAGTTAATATACCTTTATAAAACGGTATAGCATAATTATATATGGTCTATGTGACGAATTTTATGAGCAATGACCTTTGGAAGAGTTAATTTCAATGTAAAAATCAATACTTTCAGTAGCAGTGTTACTTCTTCACCGTTATTTAAATTTCAGATAGAAATTTTTACAATTCCTTATCTGTTAATCTATTGGTAACTAAATAATGTACAACTGAAAAAGTCAAATCTCATGCAGAATAGTTTCATAATTCTGCCTTTATTTCATTTTACCTACGGCGGCTGTAGCTTTTATTTATGTCAAATTACTCAGTTTTCGCTGTTATCGACTACAGTAACTTTGACCTACCCCTCAGTGACATTTATAATCAAGCGATGCATTATGTTGACAGTTTATTTATCTGTATAAATGAATGCACTGTGTAGTAAGGTTAGCTGTTTAATGTTATTTTAAGGTGCCCTGCAGCTCTTTGTTTTTTACCTAAACCTTAATTTTTTGTTTCAAAGTAGAAAACGTACCAGTAGAACAAACATCCATACAAAACCGAACTAGCATTAGTAAAGATTATATTACAAAAAGAAAGATTTTTATGTAAGTATAGTCAAAAAGTGTAAAATACAGGGAACATAAAAGAATCAAGACACAAATTATTCAACATGCTCTAACCACTTAAAAACAAAAAATCACGAAGCTGATAAAGGAACATCTCCAGTCGAAATCTTTGAAATAACACCAAAAGGATATAACGTAAACATTTTTAAAGAGATCGAAATTTATACTCTCTCAACGACAGGTACTAATAAAATTCTTAACGAAAAAATCGTTTATATGAAGATTATATAGATAATTTTATTGAGATTTTAAGATTGGGATAACAACAAAGATACGCAAATCGTGATAAAATAACACTACAACGATTGCCCTACTACACCATAGAAAGTATGATAGTTTTATGAAGAGAAAATAAATAACCTGTAACCATAGAGCATCGCTGGATGATGTGTCACTGATAGCTCCGTCAGTATTACTGCTCTCTATGCCAGCGAAAAGTGTGTATTCTTACATTACTAGGTATACATTAGGCACAAATAAAATAAAACAATGAGCAAATGCACTTACTCGCAGTAGTAAAACAGATACAGTGACAGCACACCACGATGTAGACTGTACATAAGTACAGACAGTTAATTAACCTAAAATTTCAGTAGTTACACGTGTACAAATATTAATGAAAAGACGTTTACCCGATTATAGCCTGATAGTGGCCATAATGCGGAAATGGGCCTTCCGCTATTATATTTAAGGGATAAATAGCAGATGTTTCGGAAGAACTGTGGTAACGAAAAAAAAAAAAAAAAAGAAAATAAAATAAAAAAAAAAAAAGAAAAGAAACACGCTTGCTTGGAAATTGCGGTTCCAGTGGAACGACATCTTGTTATTAAAACTGTGTCCCTTGCTTGGCCGAATAACATGTAGCAGACGAAAATCTGCTTCAGCATTTACCTTGTTACTAAGGCTGCTTGGAGCAAAACCATTGTGAAGTGTTCAATCGTGTGATAGTCTGTGAACATATACATTTAAAATTATAACAAATTTGTACATCTACATGGGATGAGCTGCAAGTCACTTTTTATTAATACTTGGGTATTAAATTTCGCACTTTGAATCACATTGCTTACAGAATCAAAATTATTCAAATAAACGAACTTTATTAATCCAAAGTGCCCGCCGTGGAATGCACAAGCGCTCTAAGGTGCCTTGATAAGAAGTGCGCAATTGCTACCCGTCGGAGGTTCAACTCCTGTCTCTGGTATGTGTGTGTGTTGACCTTAGGTTAGCTTAAGTAGTTTATAAGGCTGGGGACTGATAACCTCAATAGGCAGGACGGTGGTTCAAATATACATCACACAAAAGGTCGGTGCTTGTCGTTATACCGTTGTCGGTCCTTCTCCTGGGCGTCCAGTGTCCGTATGCGAACCAGCTGTGTTGTTTCTTCTACCCTGGTGATGCGCTGTTTCACACAGTCATCCAGAGTGTCGTTCGGCTGGAAAGAGAACATTATCCATTCTCGTCTCAGCTTCACGGCCATGGAGCAGGACAAACGGCGTGAAGCCTGTGGTGTCTTGTCTTGCGGTATTATAAGCAAATGTCAGGACTGGCAGTATTGTATCCCAATCCTTCTGCTCAACATCGACGTACATAGAAAGCATATCTCCTGACTTATTGTTAAAAAGTTTTTGTACGACCATTTGTCTATGGATGGTATTGCAGTTGTCATGTTGTGGACAATGTCGCAACGTGGCATTACCTCCGATACTACTTTTGAATGGAATACTTTCCCACGATCAGATATCATCACATGTGGTGCTCCATGCTTCAAAATAACGTTTTCCAGAAGGAATTTTGCGATCTCTGGAGCTACTGCAGTCGGCACACGTTTGTTGACAGCTTCGCGTGTGAGCTAGTCAGTTGCGGCACTTGCTTCCGTCGCTGGCACTCTTTAAAATGGCTCACACAGTGCTTGACAGATCGGTGGAGACCTTTCTAGTAATATCTGCGTCTGATTCTGTCTCGGGTCTTCACGAATTCCAGATGACCTGATATTGGAGCATCGTGGATATACTTGAGAATATCTGGCTGGAGATGAGCTGGAACGACCAGTAGCCATTTGGGGCCCAGTGGATCGTAATTGTTCTTATACATTGTCCCGTTTATAAGTTGGAACTCTCCATTGGTCGGTTCACCTTTTTCCAAGTCTTCTATGGTTTTTAATATTGCTGGATATTCCCTCTGTTCAGCTGTAACGTCACCTAATTCAGTGAGGGCTGAAATTTCATTCATGCTGTTGTGTTCCAATAGTGAATTCCTCGAAAGTTATTCGGCTTCCTAGTGTTTGCGCCCGTTCTTGAATACCACTGTGACGTCGTACTCTTGGAGCCTTAGTGCCCATCTTGCTAGTCGACCTTATGGATCCTTCAAGCTACTCAGCCAACACGAAGAATGGTGGTCTGTCACGACGGTGAATGGTTTGCCGAATAAATACGGCCGGAACTTGTTGATAGCCCAGATAACTGCGAGACATTCTTTCTCAGTTGTAGAGTAGTTTGTTTCGAACATTGAGAGTGCGCTTGATGTATAGGCTTACTACACAATACATTCATTTATACACATAAATAAACTGTCAACATAATGCATCGCTTGATTATAAACGTCACTGAGGGGTAGGTCAGAGTTACTGTAGTCGATACCAGCGAATGCTGAGTAATTTGACATAAATAAAAGCTACAGCTGCCGTAGGTAAAATGAAATAAAGGCAGAATTATGAAACTATTCTGCATTTAATAGCACCGATGCACAATAGACGTAACATACAAATAAGTAACCAAAATTAAAAGAAGTTAGTCTTGTACAAGTGTTAATGAAAAAGCATGGTCTGACATTGGCTATAGTTCAGAACTCGGCCTACTACAAATATATTAAAAGCAATCAATAACACCTATTTTAGCAGCATTGTGGTAACTTCTTCGATTATGTCACTAACGTCTGTCACTGACGTCTGTGTGAAGTTCAGTTTCCGCATTCTCGTCGTACAAGGCTAGAACTAGTGCGGAAGTTAGAGCCTCTTTAGTGCCCGGGAAGCCCTTTCTTTTGTCTCAACCCAGTAATACTTGGCGTCTTCCTGCAGATGTTCTTGCAATGGACTTGCTTTGTTACAAAATCCTTTTATGAAATGTCGGTAGTATGTGCTATATCTCGCCACGGAGATAATAACTGAAAGACACTATATGATACGGAAATTGTGTTTATTGACAAAACAAACTAACAAACTTCTGAAACTAAGGCAAAAATTACAAACAGCAACTAAACGTTTTCTTCTTCACCGTTTAGGTATAAGTCAGGGAGATAACGACAGCCCTGAGAGAACGGCCAGGGAGCCGGACGACGTATTCCGTTGCGGGAAGTCCTGGAGGCGCGGCGTCGACTGCAGAGACGCTTTGCCGGAGGCATCGGTCGGAGTCCCTCAGCTATGGTTCTCGTTGCGCCCGCATAAATAGTCGACGCGCAGTGATACGTGGCAGTCTCGAGCTGGTCTCACGTGACTGTGCGGAGGAAAATAATCCCGGTTTAGTGCGCTCTCTGGCGGTACTCGTCGCGTCCTCTGGTGACTTCGGAACCGCCACTGTGGACGCCTCATAGGTATGCATCCATGCGCTTCTACCCTGCATTGCGGGTTGTTCGTTCGTCAGGCAAACCACCGGTACATGAGAGTATGAGCACAGCCCGAAAACTCTTCTCACACCACGAATGTGCTCAGGATTTGAAAATTCTGTGTCTGCCCTTACTTTGTCTTGATCAGGACGGACACCATCTCCGTTGACTAGGTGCCCCAGGATGTTTATCTCTTTGGCTACGAAGAGGCACTCCTTCGGCGGAGTCCTGCAATCTGAACGTACATCAACTCAGTTGACAGACAACTCAGATGTTTTTCAAACGTTTTGGAGAAACCGACAGTGTCATCTAAATAGCAAAGGCAGGTAGTTTACTTAAGTTGTCGAAACAAGTTGTCCATCATGCTTTCGAATGTGGCAGAAGCATTACATAATCCAAATGGCATTACTTTGATTTCATAGAGGCCGTCAAGTGTAATAAAGCTGTCTTCTCCCTGTCAGCTTCGTCAACCCCGATTTGCCAGTAACCTGTCTGCATGTCCATAGTTGAGAAGTATGTAGCTCCTTTCAAGCAGTCTAATATGTCGTCAGTGCGCGGCAGTGGGTAGACATCTTTCTTTGTGATTTTGTTTAGCCGCCGATAGTCGACACAGAATCGCCACGTGCCATTCTCCTTCTTTACGATGACCACAGGAGACGCCCAAGGACTCCCCGAATGTTGAAGAATGCAACATCTTCTCCACTTCCTCCCGAATTATTCTTCTTTCAGCAGACTACACTCTTCACGAACACTGGCTAGTTGGTTGAAGATCCCCAGCATTGATTTATCGTGGGCCGTTTTGTTGACATTTCTCCTGCTGGGGTGTGAATACACCTGAAATTTATCTAGTATAGCTATCACCAGCTGGCATTGTTGCTTGATCAGTCCGGGCCTTATTGGCAGTTCCACGGTTGTTTCCTCTAGCGTGTTGTCTGTACTAACAGCAGAGTATGGGTCTTCGTTGATGACGATGAGTTCACGATCCTGGATTTGTTCAGCTGTCTCGATACACATTCCTTTGGGGATACGTTGTAGCTGCTCATGACAATTAGTGTTCCAAATCTCTCCTCGACCACCGGTAATGCTTATGATAGCCGCTGGTATGTAAATTTCTTTTGTGAGCCTAATAAACTTTTTACTATCGACAAGCATTTCACAGTTTAACCAGTCATCCGTGTTTGTGACTGGAACTCTTCTCATTGTGAACGGCGGGATCTTCACATTGTCGACGGCAAATAATTTCCCAGAAAATACTGTATTACGTGTACCTGTTCGAACGACTTCCTCAATTTACATCTCTGATCTTCCACAGTAATGATAGCTTGGGATGCCTGAAGGAAGTCCCATCCGAGGATGACATTATGACTACATTCTGTTGAAACGACAAATTCAAATGGCAGTGTCCTGTTATTGATGGTCATTCTAGCGACACAGGTTCCTGCTGGCTGGACGTACTTCCCATTTGCGACCTTCAGCACAGCTGCCCCGTATAACGGAACATTGTCTTCTTTAAAGTGCGGCGGTAATTATCGAACAGTACAGAGAAAGAAGCTCCTGAATTAAGCAGTGCCCGTACAGGTTGGCCGTCGATTATGAAGTCGAAGAGATTTCCCGACATCTTAGTGACTGTCGTCCATGGCGGATTTTCATCTGTGGCGGCCTCATCTCCATAGATGGACGCCTTGTTTGGTTTTCCTGAGCGCGGTGGCTACGGGAGCGGCTGGTACCTCTGTACAGCGACGTTGAACGCTAGCAGTGCGTCGGGGAGCAACGTCGTCCAGGGTACGGCGATGTGCTTCTTCATAAAGGTCGACTGAACTCATCAGCAGCTGACTGCCTGGGGTAGAACTGCTCTGACGACTGACGTCTTATGCCAAAATAATCGTCGAATACTTGCCCCTCTGTCTGCAGTAACGTACGACATGTCAAGAGCGCCCACAGTGGAAACACACTGTCGTGTTGTTTACCGTTCAACAGACGTCTGTTCTTCTGCGTGGCGCCATAGTTGCCGGGGGAGTTGGTTGTGGCCGCGTCGGCCGGTTCATAGGCTGCCATTTGGCGGCTGCAGCTTAAGTCATAGAAGGGCGACGCCATTCTTTACGTCGGGTGCGATTGGCGGGGCAGACAGGAGCTAATGTCTACAAAACCTCTTCCTCAGCGGCGTCGGCTCCCTCGTGACTTACAGGGCTTACATCCATGGCCATAATCTGATGCTCACTCGGTCTAATAGCCCCGGCTACCATGACCTGTTGTAAGTCTTCTCTCACAATTTATCGTATGAAAGAAACAATGTCATGCTGGTGTTCTACAACGGCCATAGGAGCTACATTCTGGAGTCTGTCGTACTTCTTTCATCCAACCCTCCTTTGTTGCATCTCTTCAATCCGCTGGCACCACTTGATGAACTCTTCCGTCGTAGCGACGTCTTTTATCAAAAGAGCTTGGTACATGTCTTCTGCAATACCCTTCATCAGGTGCGTGATTTTGTTGGCCTCAGTCATATACGGGTTAACTATGTTAAAAGGGGCAAAACATTCTGTGTCGGCTCACCATGACTGGCCCGCTTCTTCAGTTTTACTTTCTACGAGCGGATTTGTCAATGGCGGTTTCCAAACTTCTTCTTAAGTTCCGTCTGGAACGTTTCCCAGTCATTCAGCTTGTCTTCATTGTTCTCATACCATTGCTGGGCTCTTCCGTCGAAATAGAAATAAACGTTGGCCAAACACATTGTATGACTACACCTGTTATACTTGACGTATCGATCGAACTCTTTTAGGCATTTGTTGGGGTTCTGTCCAGCGTCTCCAGAGAACACCGAGAGGTGTCTGATGTGCAGCTGGCTTACCGCTGGTTTCGTGTCCATGTGTCTTTCGGAAAGATGTGCTCGGTGCATCTCTTGTATTCCGGCTCTAGTCGGTGTAATCGACGGCTTTTACATTGCCTAATCGGAGCCACGGTGATGCAGCTGTTGCATAGGATAGCCGGCGCCTCCACCAAACAACGTCGCGTTGAAATGGAAGCAGGCTCAGGCTTGACTTCGAAGGCAAGGCGTCAACAGAACACAGCACTTATACTGAAAGCAGATTTATTGCGAACTGAAACATACACGCAGCACAGACTGACTCCCGGTCAGAGTGCTCTGCTATTTATACAAAGACAGAATGTACCAGAAATTAGAAGACTAGTTAACATAAGAAACAAGTAGAATTTATAAGTGAACGTAAGAAACATGTACAACATTCTGGAAATTATAATGACAAACAAATAAAAGTTTGCCGGTGGACGGGATTGAAAAGGCGACCTTCAGCACGGCACTCGGTGACACTATCCACGCCGGCAGTCGGTTAACTTAGAGTGTTACGGCAGCCGGCCGCGGTGGCCAAGGAGACTGAAGCGCTACAGTCACGGTCTGCACGGCTACTACGGTCTGGGGTTCGAATCCACGTAGGACATGGATATTTGTGCCGTCCTTAGTATTAGTTAGTTCATAAGTAATTTGTAGATTTAGGGACTGATGACCCCGTAGTTAAGTCCCATAAGCTATACAAATATTTGAACATTTGTTACGGCAATACTGTTAAGGAATTGGGAAGTGGCAGTGATGCACCAAGCAAATATTTTCCTGAAACCTCGAAAACATTAAGCTGTACCTTCGTGTCACTTCCTATATGCCTCTAGTAGTTCATACATTTTAAAGAAATATTGAATTTCAGCATAGAAAAAGAAAGAAGCTAAAACTGCTGCACTTAAGAGCACGTCAAGAGCCATCTTCAAGTATTTTCATCAGAGCTGAAGTTCTTCAAAGATACGTATTAACACATCGAGGCAAGGAATGATCTAGATACATTCAAGTCATTCTCAGAAAGCAACGCCAACAATAAGTAAATATGTGTTAGCCAAGAAGAACATGGATCAGAGAAATTAAGAAAAATTTCTTTCGATAATACTAACAATGTTACTAAGGCTATTTACGGAATGAATGAATCACTTCAGTATTTGAGAGATGTCGCTGATTGGAGCATACCCGTTTCCGCATGTGTTCGCAATACGAACAGAAAGAAGGATGTGACCACTTTCAAAACAGGAAAGTGTCATTTGACACTGTATCTATGCACGAAATGAAACGAAATGAGTCATGCAGTATCTTCAAAAAGAGTGGTTTAACGAGGAGATTCCTAGTAGTGAAAACATATTGGATAGTTTACTGTACAGCAACTAGTTACCTTCTCTCCTTCTGCTGCATTTTACTTACTGTTTCCAATAGTAAAAGAGAAAAATTGAAATTTCTGGATGGACTTCACTACAAAGGAAATAACCTGAGTCTTCATCAGTAATTTACATAAATAGAACCACTTCGTCTCTATACCGAAAAAAAAATTGAGATAATATTGTAGAAGAGGGAATAAGACGGTCAGCGAAATAAATATCAGGAAGACTAAAATATTCCAGTATAACGACGAATTCATCTTAAAAAATGGAATGCTAGCGAACTATCCACAAATTCAGAATTCACGCTGATAGCAGAATTTCAAATTGATACGCTAGAACTTCATGTCCGATTATTTATTTAACGCCGAACTACACCAATGTCCGTTCAAACTGGCAACTTCAATGTCCGAGGTTATGCAGCGAAACACTTATCGTTTAACAAACACCGATGACTTGAAATTACCAACGCTTGCTTGGAAATTGCGGTTCCAGTGGAACGACATCTTGTTATTAAAACTGTGTCCCTTGCTTGGCCGAATAACATGTAGCAGACGAAAATCTGCTTCAGCATTTACCTTGTTACTAAGGCTGCTTGGAGCAAAACCATTGTGAAGTGTTCAATCGTGTGATAGTCTGTGAACATATACATTTAAAATTATAACAAATTTGTACATCTACATGGGATGAGCTGCAAGTCACTTTTTATTAATACTTGGGTATTAAATTTCGCACTTTGAATCACATTGCTTACAGAATCAAAATTATTCAAATAAACGAACTTTATTAATCCAAAGTGCCCGCCGTGGAATGCACAAGCGCTCTAAGGTGCCTTGATAAGAAGTGCGCAATTGCTACCCGTCGGAGGTTCAACTCCTGTCTCTGGTATGTGTGTGTGTTGACCTTAGGTTAGCTTAAGTAGTTTATAAGGCTGGGGACTGATAACCTCAATAGGCAGGACGGTGGTTCAAATATACATCACACAAAAGGTCGGTGCTTGTCGTTATACCGTTGTCGGTCCTTCTCCTGGGCGTCCAGTGTCCGTATGCGAACCAGCTGTGTTGTTTCTTCTACCCTGGTGATGCGCTGTTTCACACAGTCATCCAGAGTGTCGTTCGGCTGGAAAGAGAACATTATCCATTCTCGTCTCAGCTTCACGGCCATGGAGCAGGACAAACGGCGTGAAGCCTGTGGTGTCTTGTCTTGCGGTATTATAAGCAAATGTCAGGACTGGCAGTATTGTATCCCAATCCTTCTGCTCAACATCGACGTACATAGAAAGCATATCTCCTGACTTATTGTTAAAAAGTTTTTGTACGACCATTTGTCTATGGATGGTATTGCAGTTGTCATGTTGTGGACAATGTCGCAACGTGGCATTACCTCCGATACTACTTTTGAATGGAATACTTTCCCACGATCAGATATCATCACATGTGGTGCTCCATGCTTCAAAATAACGTTTTCCAGAAGGAATTTTGCGATCTCTGGAGCTACTGCAGTCGGCACACGTTTGTTGACAGCTTCGCGTGTGAGCTAGTCAGTTGCGGCACTTGCTTCCGTCGCTGGCACTCTTTAAAATGGCTCACACAGTGCTTGACAGATCGGTGGAGACCTTTCTAGTAATATCTGCGTCTGATTCTGTCTCGGGTCTTCACGAATTCCAGATGACCTGATATTGGAGCATCGTGGATATACTTGAGAATATCTGGCTGGAGATGAGCTGGAACGACCAGTAGCCATTTGGGGCCCAGTGGATCGTAATTGTTCTTATACATTGTCCCGTTTATAAGTTGGAACTCTCCATTGGTCGGTTCACCTTTTTCCAAGTCTTCTATGGTTTTTAATATTGCTGGATATTCCCTCTGTTCAGCTGTAACGTCACCTAATTCAGTGAGGGCTGAAATTTCATTCATGCTGTTGTGTTCCAATAGTGAATTCCTCGAAAGTTATTCGGCTTCCTAGTGTTTGCGCCCGTTCTTGAATACCACTGTGACGTCGTACTCTTGGAGCCTTAGTGCCCATCTTGCTAGTCGACCTTATGGATCCTTCAAGCTACTCAGCCAACACGAAGAATGGTGGTCTGTCACGACGGTGAATGGTTTGCCGAATAAATACGGCCGGAACTTGTTGATAGCCCAGATAACTGCGAGACATTCTTTCTCAGTTGTAGAGTAGTTTGTTTCGAACATTGAGAGTGCGCTTGATGTATAGGCTTACTACACAATACATTCATTTATACACATAAATAAACTGTCAACATAATGCATCGCTTGATTATAAACGTCACTGAGGGGTAGGTCAGAGTTACTGTAGTCGATACCAGCGAATGCTGAGTAATTTGACATAAATAAAAGCTACAGCTGCCGTAGGTAAAATGAAATAAAGGCAGAATTATGAAACTATTCTGCATTTAATAGCACCGATGCACAATAGACGTAACATACAAATAAGTAACCAAAATTAAAAGAAGTTAGTCTTGTACAAGTGTTAATGAAAAAGCATGGTCTGACATTGGCTATAGTTCAGAACTCGGCCTACTACAAATATATTAAAAGCAATCAATAACACCTATTTTAGCAGCATTGTGGTAACTTCTTCGATTATGTCACTAACGTCTGTCACTGACGTCTGTGTGAAGTTCAGTTTCCGCATTCTCGTCGTACAAGGCTAGAACTAGTGCGGAAGTTAGAGCCTCTTTAGTGCCCGGGAAGCCCTTTCTTTTGTCTCAACCCAGTAATACTTGGCGTCTTCCTGCAGATGTTCTTGCAATGGACTTGCTTTGTTACAAAATCCTTTTATGAAATGTCGGTAGTATGTGCTATATCTCGCCACGGAGATAATAACTGAAAGACACTATATGATACGGAAATTGTGTTTATTGACAAAACAAACTAACAAACTTCTGAAACTAAGGCAAAAATTACAAACAGCAACTAAACGTTTTCTTCTTCACCGTTTAGGTATAAGTCAGGGAGATAACGACAGCCCTGAGAGAACGGCCAGGGAGCCGGACGACGTATTCCGTTGCGGGAAGTCCTGGAGGCGCGGCGTCGACTGCAGAGACGCTTTGCCGGAGGCATCGGTCGGAGTCCCTCAGCTATGGTTCTCGTTGCGCCCGCATAAATAGTCGACGCGCAGTGATACGTGGCAGTCTCGAGCTGGTCTCACGTGACTGTGCGGAGGAAAATAATCCCGGTTTAGTGCGCTCTCTGGCGGTACTCGTCGCGTCCTCTGGTGACTTCGGAACCGCCACTGTGGACGCCTCATAGGTATGCATCCATGCGCTTCTACCCTGCATTGCGGGTTGTTCGTTCGTCAGGCAAACCACCGGTACATGAGAGTATGAGCACAGCCCGAAAACTCTTCTCACACCACGAATGTGCTCAGGATTTGAAAATTCTGTGTCTGCCCTTACTTTGTCTTGATCAGGACGGACACCATCTCCGTTGACTAGGTGCCCCAGGATGTTTATCTCTTTGGCTACGAAGAGGCACTCCTTCGGCGGAGTCCTGCAATCTGAACGTACATCAACTCAGTTGACAGACAACTCAGATGTTTTTCAAACGTTTTGGAGAAACCGACAGTGTCATCTAAATAGCAAAGGCAGGTAGTTTACTTAAGTTGTCGAAACAAGTTGTCCATCATGCTTTCGAATGTGGCAGAAGCATTACATAATCCAAATGGCATTACTTTGATTTCATAGAGGCCGTCAAGTGTAATAAAGCTGTCTTCTCCCTGTCAGCTTCGTCAACCCCGATTTGCCAGTAACCTGTCTGCATGTCCATAGTTGAGAAGTATGTAGCTCCTTTCAAGCAGTCTAATATGTCGTCAGTGCGCGGCAGTGGGTAGACATCTTTCTTTGTGATTTTGTTTAGCCGCCGATAGTCGACACAGAATCGCCACGTGCCATTCTCCTTCTTTACGATGACCACAGGAGACGCCCAAGGACTCCCCGAATGTTGAAGAATGCAACATCTTCTCCACTTCCTCCCGAATTATTCTTCTTTCAGCAGACTACACTCTTCACGAACACTGGCTAGTTGGTTGAAGATCCCCAGCATTGATTTATCGTGGGCCGTTTTGTTGACATTTCTCCTGCTGGGGTGTGAATACACCTGAAATTTATCTAGTATAGCTATCACCAGCTGGCATTGTTGCTTGATCAGTCCGGGCCTTATTGGCAGTTCCACGGTTGTTTCCTCTAGCGTGTTGTCTGTACTAACAGCAGAGTATGGGTCTTCGTTGATGACGATGAGTTCACGATCCTGGATTTGTTCAGCTGTCTCGATACACATTCCTTTGGGGATACGTTGTAGCTGCTCATGACAATTAGTGTTCCAAATCTCTCCTCGACCACCGGTAATGCTTATGATAGCCGCTGGTATGTAAATTTCTTTTGTGAGCCTAATAAACTTTTTACTATCGACAAGCATTTCACAGTTTAACCAGTCATCCGTGTTTGTGACTGGAACTCTTCTCATTGTGAACGGCGGGATCTTCACATTGTCGACGGCAAATAATTTCCCAGAAAATACTGTATTACGTGTACCTGTTCGAACGACTTCCTCAATTTACATCTCTGATCTTCCACAGTAATGATAGCTTGGGATGCCTGAAGGAAGTCCCATCCGAGGATGACATTATGACTACATTCTGTTGAAACGACAAATTCAAATGGCAGTGTCCTGTTATTGATGGTCATTCTAGCGACACAGGTTCCTGCTGGCTGGACGTACTTCCCATTTGCGACCTTCAGCACAGCTGCCCCGTATAACGGAACATTGTCTTCTTTAAAGTGCGGCGGTAATTATCGAACAGTACAGAGAAAGAAGCTCCTGAATTAAGCAGTGCCCGTACAGGTTGGCCGTCGATTATGAAGTCGAAGAGATTTCCCGACATCTTAGTGACTGTCGTCCATGGCGGATTTTCATCTGTGGCGGCCTCATCTCCATAGATGGACGCCTTGTTTGGTTTTCCTGAGCGCGGTGGCTACGGGAGCGGCTGGTACCTCTGTACAGCGACGTTGAACGCTAGCAGTGCGTCGGGGAGCAACGTCGTCCAGGGTACGGCGATGTGCTTCTTCATAAAGGTCGACTGAACTCATCAGCAGCTGACTGCCTGGGGTAGAACTGCTCTGACGACTGACGTCTTATGCCAAAATAATCGTCGAATACTTGCCCCTCTGTCTGCAGTAACGTACGACATGTCAAGAGCGCCCACAGTGGAAACACACTGTCGTGTTGTTTACCGTTCAACAGACGTCTGTTCTTCTGCGTGGCGCCATAGTTGCCGGGGGAGTTGGTTGTGGCCGCGTCGGCCGGTTCATAGGCTGCCATTTGGCGGCTGCAGCTTAAGTCATAGAAGGGCGACGCCATTCTTTACGTCGGGTGCGATTGGCGGGGCAGACAGGAGCTAATGTCTACAAAACCTCTTCCTCAGCGGCGTCGGCTCCCTCGTGACTTACAGGGCTTACATCCATGGCCATAATCTGATGCTCACTCGGTCTAATAGCCCCGGCTACCATGACCTGTTGTAAGTCTTCTCTCACAATTTATCGTATGAAAGAAACAATGTCATGCTGGTGTTCTACAACGGCCATAGGAGCTACATTCTGGAGTCTGTCGTACTTCTTTCATCCAACCCTCCTTTGTTGCATCTCTTCAATCCGCTGGCACCACTTGATGAACTCTTCCGTCGTAGCGACGTCTTTTATCAAAAGAGCTTGGTACATGTCTTCTGCAATACCCTTCATCAGGTGCGTGATTTTGTTGGCCTCAGTCATATACGGGTTAACTATGTTAAAAGGGGCAAAACATTCTGTGTCGGCTCACCATGACTGGCCCGCTTCTTCAGTTTTACTTTCTACGAGCGGATTTGTCAATGGCGGTTTCCAAACTTCTTCTTAAGTTCCGTCTGGAACGTTTCCCAGTCATTCAGCTTGTCTTCATTGTTCTCATACCATTGCTGGGCTCTTCCGTCGAAATAGAAATAAACGTTGGCCAAACACATTGTATGACTACACCTGTTATACTTGACGTATCGATCGAACTCTTTTAGGCATTTGTTGGGGTTCTGTCCAGCGTCTCCAGAGAACACCGAGAGGTGTCTGATGTGCAGCTGGCTTACCGCTGGTTTCGTGTCCATGTGTCTTTCGGAAAGATGTGCTCGGTGCATCTCTTGTATTCCGGCTCTAGTCGGTGTAATCGACGGCTTTTACATTGCCTAATCGGAGCCACGGTGATGCAGCTGTTGCATAGGATAGCCGGCGCCTCCACCAAACAACGTCGCGTTGAAATGGAAGCAGGCTCAGGCTTGACTTCGAAGGCAAGGCGTCAACAGAACACAGCACTTATACTGAAAGCAGATTTATTGCGAACTGAAACATACACGCAGCACAGACTGACTCCCGGTCAGAGTGCTCTGCTATTTATACAAAGACAGAATGTACCAGAAATTAGAAGACTAGTTAACATAAGAAACAAGTAGAATTTATAAGTGAACGTAAGAAACATGTACAACATTCTGGAAATTATAATGACAAACAAATAAAAGTTTGCCGGTGGACGGGATTGAAAAGGCGACCTTCAGCACGGCACTCGGTGACACTATCCACGCCGGCAGTCGGTTAACTTAGAGTGTTACGGCAGCCGGCCGCGGTGGCCAAGGAGACTGAAGCGCTACAGTCACGGTCTGCACGGCTACTACGGTCTGGGGTTCGAATCCACGTAGGACATGGATATTTGTGCCGTCCTTAGTATTAGTTAGTTCATAAGTAATTTGTAGATTTAGGGACTGATGACCCCGTAGTTAAGTCCCATAAGCTATACAAATATTTGAACATTTGTTACGGCAATACTGTTAAGGAATTGGGAAGTGGCAGTGATGCACCAAGCAAATATTTTCCTGAAACCTCGAAAACATTAAGCTGTACCTTCGTGTCACTTCCTATATGCCTCTAGTAGTTCATACATTTTAAAGAAATATTGAATTTCAGCATAGAAAAAGAAAGAAGCTAAAACTGCTGCACTTAAGAGCACGTCAAGAGCCATCTTCAAGTATTTTCATCAGAGCTGAAGTTCTTCAAAGATACGTATTAACACATCGAGGCAAGGAATGATCTAGATACATTCAAGTCATTCTCAGAAAGCAACGCCAACAATAAGTAAATATGTGTTAGCCAAGAAGAACATGGATCAGAGAAATTAAGAAAAATTTCTTTCGATAATACTAACAATGTTACTAAGGCTATTTACGGAATGAATGAATCACTTCAGTATTTGAGAGATGTCGCTGATTGGAGCATACCCGTTTCCGCATGTGTTCGCAATACGAACAGAAAGAAGGATGTGACCACTTTCAAAACAGGAAAGTGTCATTTGACACTGTATCTATGCACGAAATGAAACGAAATGAGTCATGCAGTATCTTCAAAAAGAGTGGTTTAACGAGGAGATTCCTAGTAGTGAAAACATATTGGATAGTTTACTGTACAGCAACTAGTTACCTTCTCTCCTTCTGCTGCATTTTACTTACTGTTTCCAATAGTAAAAGAGAAAAATTGAAATTTCTGGATGGACTTCACTACAAAGGAAATAACCTGAGTCTTCATCAGTAATTTACATAAATAGAACCACTTCGTCTCTATACCGAAAAAAAAATTGAGATAATATTGTAGAAGAGGGAATAAGACGGTCAGCGAAATAAATATCAGGAAGACTAAAATATTCCAGTATAACGACGAATTCATCTTAAAAAATGGAATGCTAGCGAACTATCCACAAATTCAGAATTCACGCTGATAGCAGAATTTCAAATTGATACGCTAGAACTTCATGTCCGATTATTTATTTAACGCCGAACTACACCAATGTCCGTTCAAACTGGCAACTTCAATGTCCGAGGTTATGCAGCGAAACACTTATCGTTTAACAAACACCGATGACTTGAAATTACCAATTCCAAAATTAATGGTCATTCTGATGCGGTCTCAGTAGCCGAACTCCTCTTTGAAATTATAACGCCAAGAAGACATTCATATGTTGCTTCCTGATTGGGTATGTTTAGACGTTTTAAAATTCCTAGTGATCTGCGATTTTACAGGCTCTCGTCCATATGTCATTTTAGTTAGAAGTTATTTAGTTGTATGTATCTCTTTTTAGCAATTATTGCTCTTCTCAGTCTATACTATGTCAAACTAAACAGGGTGTCCCATTCAATTGTTCACTGAAAACATATTTGTAACCACAACAGATATTGACAATCAACTTTCACGGACATGAACGTACGGCAGTTGTTTATGAAGGTAAGAATTACGAAACAGTCTAAAACGTGAACAAATATTATGTTCTACATAACTCTTATATTTTATCTGGATACTGCAATTATATCTTCTGCAATTAATAGCATGACAAATCACAAAAAGAATGGCGTGGGTAGTTTTGCAAGATATCAGTTGCATCGGGAGATATTTGAGTTCCGAGACTCAAGCGAGACTCGCGATTGAGTCTCGGGATGTGCGCCAGCAGCGCGTTTCATGTATTGCAAGCGTCAAATTCACTTCCCATCTTCTTCAGACCAACCAACGACTTTCTTTTTGTGATTTTTCCGTGCTACTGTCTGCAGAAGAAATTATATGGGTGAAAAATTTAAAAACAGATACGTTTGTGCCGAAAATAATATTTGTTTACGTTTTAGACTGTCTGGCAGTAATTACGTTCGTAAGACCCTGCCGTAAGTTGTCGACCCGTGAAAGTCATTTTTCAGTATCTGTTACAGTTCCAGATATAATTTCGGTGAAATTGTTGAGTGGGAGACCCGTATAATAAGGTATAAATGTGCGATAAAGGAATGCTATCATATTATTACTGCAGTATGATGATTAATGGCTTTCATTTGTATTATGTGAAAACATACACGACACGTATCGAATTGTATTGATTCTAAGATTTTTTATTCCTGGAGAGGCAAAAACCGTATCCGCCCAGGCGGCCACCCACGACAGCTACGCCTCTCCGACGCTCAAAGCTTCGAACTGCGTGTTGAGAGCCAGATAACTATTCAAAATGGAGTTTTCCTTGTCGGAGCTTGAAGTCTCTGCCAGCAGTAGTTGTCTGGCTCTCAACACGCAGTTCGAAACTGTGAGCGTTAGAACGGCGTAGCTATCGTGGGTGGCCGACTGGTATTAATAGTATTACCGAAACATATTATTTTCTTAATTCTAATTGACTGTCTTTGCTGCTGCGATACTTCAATCCTTATTGTTGACGGAAAAAAGTATACTTCTGTACATATACTATAGGTTATTAATTCCGAATTTAGAATACATATTACAGAGTAATATAAATTAATTTAAGCTTTGAGAAGGGCTTCCCAGTTTAGCCCAGTACACATTATTACACCAGAGTACCAATATAGGTAATAATGGAAAACACAGTAAGCGAAAAATGACATTGGGAAGGCCGCATTGGCACTGTAGTAACCAACTAGTTAGTCGCGTTATTCATTCAGGATGGTCTCCAGACGACGTCAAAATATCGAAGTAATATATCCAGCGCACTGAAAAACGTGAAAATGTGTAGTTTAACACTTTTTACTTTCACGATATTATTTTTCACCCCATAATAATACTACCAATTAACCTGTACAGCTTTTTAATTTACACGGATAACGTGTATAGACTATTACTTCACATATCAAGTTTTTATGAATTAATATTTTCACACTAGGGCCAGTCAGACTTGCGTTTTTGTCTAGGAGTATTATATACTTGTTTTAGTAGTTACTTTTCTAGAACTCCTTATGAATTGTTATGGGTAACACGCAGTATGTTGCTGCTAACTTAAAAAAAGCCAAGATTATCAGCATCTGAGGAAACTCATTATGTAACTAACATGTGTTTCTTCTTTGAACACTTTCTTCAAAAACTTTATCCTAATGTAATTACAAATCTGAAAACAGATAATATCGAATGATTAGAAATATAAGTATGGATGAAATAATAGGATTCACAACTATTTATTTTTACGGACGTGCCTTGTCTTCTTTTAATTTATTTTTTTATTTCATTTTAGTTATTTTAACATAAATATAAAAATAAATAGCGTAAAAACGGTTTAACGTGAAAGCAACAAGCTTCAATCTCTACATGGAAAGTACTTTTAATACCAAGAGTTAAAAATTTAATAAATCTTAACGATCTAAACTTTTCATTTTTGTAAAGCAGCTTTTTATTGCATAAAATCGTTGTCTTTTGGATCTGTAACTCTGTTGGGTCGCGATATTTTATGCAGAAAGATAGTTGGTCCCATTACATAAAGGAGTAGGAACCACAGAACTACGGTATTTCCGTTGTATAAATTAGGGTCAAAAACAGAAAAGTGTGGTACTTACACCAATCATTTCATTGCAAAAATGCATGAATGGGGTAATAGTAATTCATAAATTAACTCGTGTTATTTTACTTATACAACGGAAGTGGACTTAGTGGTGAAGGAAGGCACACCCATGAGAAAGATTTATTTAGTGCTTCCAGTGTGACCGGGGACGAAATAAGCCGGCCGCGGTGGCCGAGGGGACTGAGGCGCTCCAGTCAAGGTCTGCACGGCCACTACGGTCGGGGTTTCGAATCCCCCCTCAGGCATGGATATTTCTTCCGTCCTTAGTCTTAGCTAGTTCATAAGTAGTTTGTAAGCTTAGGGACTGATAACCCCGTAGTTAAGTCCCTTAAGTACTACAAACATTTCAACATTTGATTTTGGACGAAATAAATTTGTGAAACGGGGGTTCTAGTCAGATATATCTCAAAATAAATATATGAGGCGTTTGAATACAGACGGGTAGTGTATTACTCTGTGGGAACAATTAGAGGAACACATTTACGAAATCCAGTAATTTTAATCATTGAAGACTTAAAACGTTGAATCTGGGCGTAGCGGTGTCAACAACCTTCCTCTGACTTGTTGCAAAAGTCTGCGCTTTGCAGAGACGCACTCGGCTATTATAAGTTCAAAAAACGTTGTGGCGAGGAATGTGAAAAAGGTCAGATGTCATAAATTCATGCGAGCTTTAAGCTGGGCAACTGATGGAACACCAGCACCAAATAGTGCCCAGCGATACCGTGTACCTGTCACGTTTTGTTTTTACTTGGTGTCTTCGCGATTGTATTCAGAAACGCGGTGGTCAGTGTAGGTATCACGCTGTTTCCTTATCTGTGACTGAGAATTACATTAAGGACACTCCGCTGATTAGAATCGATAAAAATAGACATTAGGAGACTGTACAGAGGGTGGCAATAAAACCATGCCTCCCCTTGGGCCGTTGATTAAGCACACATCACGTGGACTAAAACGATAGCGTTCTCTCAGGAGTGTTGGAGGACGTCACGAAAGTCTGACTGCCGCTCATCACAACGCCATCTGCGCATTCTGTCAAGAAATATGTGGTAACCAACAGACCAAGGAAAGAAGTTTGAGCCGTCGTGTTTCTTCGATTCACTCTGTCTTATATTAAATTACTGGCGCAAGTACTAATCGTTCTTTCTGTGTTCTCACCGCTCGCGGCGCTGTTACATCTATCGCGTGTCACTTGACTTCTTACTCGTGTGATCCTTGCTGCTAGTGATACACTGCATGGCGTCGCTAGGGTCGAGTTATTTACACAAATTGTCCGTCTGTGGTCGGGCTTGGCGCGTGCGCCGTAGTGGTTCCGCAGTGGCATCCTGTCATCTGTTGGAGCCATATATGCGATGATATGAACAGCTGAAGAGGTCTGGACACGCAGAGGGAATTGTGTGAAGTTCCAGCATCAGCTCGGCGGGGGCTGTTTACCTCATCCCCCCGGCTACGAGGTCGTGATCCTAGCGGCCGTGCGATCCCACGGTGGTTCCTCGCCTTGCACCCAAGTAGTCAACAAAATGTACTCCGCAGTCACTCCCTGGCTGCACCTCGTGTCGTTCCAGCTGATTTCCACTATGAAATGCTTTCATGGCGTTTGTTGATATCATCCTCCTAAACTATCGTCAGGGTGGCTGCAATTATTTTGGAGTGAGGAAATTAAGTTAAGTGACCTGTACATTCCTGCTCCGGAAATTTATGCGTGTGTGTATTTACCAGGATCGGTGGCTGTTCCCCAAGGACCGTCGTTGCCTATTTCTGCGTCTATTGATGTTTACTTTTATGTTTTGCCGCACTTCTAGTTCAGCTCAGTTGAATTATTATCTCTTTTTCTATGTGTAGCAATTATTCAATTTTCACTAACTTGGTAAATCCCCTGGTGAATTTATCTGGTTTTGCCCCTCTGCTTGCACGCATCCGCATGGGCGGTAGTTGTATAGCTTAATTTTTTTAATTGTTTATTTATTTATTTGTTTTTGCAGACCATTTCCCTCCGTGAGGCATCGCCAACCCACGGTTGAAAATTGGTGCTGAGTTCGTTTTTGTTTAAGTCCCTACGTGTCAGAGTTGTAGTTCTCGTGGACGGTTGGGCACCAACCCCCTTCCCTTCCTGTCTGGAGTCAGCTCATCTGTTTTATATGTTGGAGTGTGTATTAAGTTAACGAGTAGCCATGCCTGTTCTTAAATTAATTCTGTATTATACTGAAAGTGTATGATTGTCTCGAGGCCTCATTTCATTGCTGTCTAAACATGTGTCTCTTGTTATGTTAATGTCTGGCCCGAGTGCTTGGGTTTATGTCTTGGTTTTAGGTAACCGTGCTTCGGCTCTTTATTATTCCGAAAGTCCAGTCTCTCTTACAGTGATACATAATTTGTTTGTTCGGCCTTTTGCCTTGTAATATCACTGAGCAGGATTTGTTTGAGTTTCCTGCTTTCTGGACGCTGCTTACTTTTGTATAAGTAAGACAAAGGATTGTTTCGGATCTTCAGCCCTTTAGGTAATTATGCCATTTTTTTTAAACATCGCCCTTCAGCCTGATTCAGGTGATTTCATTTAAATGTTGGAGCTCACCGTTGCTTGCTGTTCTATTATTCTTATTGTAAAAGGTTACTTCGGTCCCTCAGCCCGTTATCAGCTCATGTTAAAAAAAAAGAAAAAGAAAAAAAAAAAAAAAAAAAAAACATGGTCTGCCTTTCTGCCTGATAATTTGAAAGAGCTTTTACTTAAATTTTAGAGCACCCTTTTATTTTGTTGGTTTCATTGTACTTATAAAAGGCTGCTTCGTGCTCTCAGCCCTTTATTAACTTATCTCAAACGAAATTCCCAACTTGGCCTTCAGCCTGATAATATTAGTTAATTTTGCAGCCCCTCTAGATTGTCTTATTTACCATATTTTATTTATTTTTATAAAGGGTTGCTTCGGCCACTCAGCCCATTACCTGCTCCTATCACATTTTAATTTCGGCCTCCTGCCTTGCATCACTCTAGCTGAACTGTTTACTGATTTTCTTAAAATTTAAAAAAAGGAAAGAAGAAAGAAAATCGTTATGTTCGGGCCTTCAGCCTCTAGTTGTAAAAGAAGAATATGTATATGAACTGAGTACCCTTGCTTAACTTCAGCAGTCAACAGTCAACTCCCCGCCGCTCCTGCTATCCCTATCAGAGTTGTTCCATTGCCGCCCTTTATACCACCGCCTGATCCTTACATGTATTTTCAGCCACACATAAGATAAACGACTGAATTCAAAGCTGAGCTACGCAGGTTCTGACCATACTCGCAGAAGCGCCAAAATAAGTGGGGACATGCGCGCAAGAGGAAGTAGCAACATTGTAGTGAGAGACATTAAAGATAAAGGTGAAGCATTGAATTAAAATTTGTAAGCTTGTGACGTAAAGGACATCGTGCTTAGACTATTCCGAGGCGCCTTAACCGTTAGTGATGCGGTAAGACGTCCGAGTAGTAAGCATGGCGGTCTGGGTTAGATTCCCGGTCGCATTAAAAGTTTTAATTCAACGCTTCACCTTTATCTTTAATGTCTTTGACATGTTTGAGATGAAAAACAGTCTCAGGGTTTCTTAATTCCTATTTAGAATTGTGGTGAAAGCTGGTGCTGATGTGCTACCATTAGCCCACCTGCAAGCTCACATGAATTTCTGCGCACAGGGCTATTTTTCGCATTTGTAGACGACATAATGCTTGAAATAAGATAGAAAACTAATACCATACCTCGAGTATATATAAAACACACTTTTCTTCTTCTATTGTTCTTGGATTTGAAATACTATTGATTTTCTTCTTCTTGAGTAAGAAATAAGCTGGTGCTACATACATAATAATCATAATAAGTGTTCTTTAATAAATTATTAATAAATAAATGCAAAGAGATGGGGGTAAACGACACAGCCCGGCGCCGCTTTGCCAGGCTGTCAGAGGAGCGAGGAGGTGCGCTCCACACCAACAGCGGGCAGCAATCCCACTACCCCTACATTTTGCTGCCGCCCCAATACTAACAGCTAGGACTGAGACATTTGTCTGCATCCCCTAGAGCGCAGGTAGTTCTTCGAGACATACTACATCATTATCGTACAAGTTATTTATTGCATGTTTAAAATACACGAAGAAATAAAAATATTATCCTGGAAGTAGCTACTCGGGTATCAGATTCATTTCTTTTCTGTTCAAGTACGAAATAAGATGTGTGCTACAAACATAATTATATAGTAAGTGCTCTTTAATAAATTATAAAAACAAACTAAGAGAGATAGGGGTAAGCGACACAGCCAGGTGCGCGTTTACCAGGCTGTCAGAAGGATGGAAGTGGTGCGCTTTTTTAATCGCTTTTGTCGACGGCGTGATGTTGAAGCGAGATAGAAAACGTAATACCTTACCTCGAATACAACTAAAACACACACTTGCCACGTTGCCAGGCTGTCAGAAGAAGTGAGGAGGTGCGCTCCACAGCAACAGCGGGCAGCAATCGCACTACCCCCTGCGCATCGCTGCTGCCCTGATACCATCAGCTACGACTGAGACATCTGACTTCACCTCCAAGAGCGCAACAGGATCTTCAAGACATCCTCCATACTACATGATTATCGTATGCATGATTGCACGTTCAAAATACATTAAGAGAAAAATTTAATTCTATAAGTAGCCGCTCGGGTATCAGGTTAATTGTAGGTTTCTGAGCTAGCGTAAGAGGGAAAACTCCATTTTGCTGTTTTACGTGAGTAGTTATTACTATGAGATGTTGTTAAGAAGCTACAAAAACGTTATTTTTGACGTAAGAAAGATAAAACGATTATCCAGTCTTCTATAACTCAGTAAATAATGGAATCTGGCTCAAGATAAAAGTGAACATCAGTTAAATCGAACGTAGCGAGTATATCGGATATTGACTGAATGCTGAGACTTATTTATTCCTGGGACGAAACTCTTGTTGACGTTTTTTATTAACTATGGAAACTAACTATTAAAATGGAAAAAATTGTGTGAGGAAAACAACAGCAATCATACATGAAACTTGGAACTACATCTGCTCCACCTACCTCATAGTGACAGGAAGGACCCGAATAATTTGTGAAAAAGTCAAGCGTAAATTTCTTGATCACGCTTAGATAGTGGGTGGATTTTTTTGCCAAGATGCTATGGACTAGGAGGCAATTCTGCTTCAGGTAGCAGGTGGGAGTAATTCATGTGAGACTATATGTTGACATTTTATCCCTAAACTCTAGAATAGAGAGTTGAATCTTGTAGAAATTGCTTTCATGTAGTAACAAAAAATGACGAATTTTCGATGTAATTATTCTATAGCAGGGTACCGATAACCATATTAATATATAAGCACAAATGTCTATGGCGAAGAAAAAGATTTTAAGAAACCTTTGAAAATTTTTCTGCTTAATAGTTATGACGACACATAGTAGCTGTTTACATGTGTAACAAACATCAAGCATACTGTGAGACGACTATTAACAAGAACAAATCCGAATGCAGTTCCTTCACTGACGTAGTCATTCAAGGAAAAATGAAGTCACATTGGTATGGGGAGTTCCACGAAGAAATATTTGAAGGTCTAAGCCCCTTCAAAATCAAAATAGACGATTTAAGAGACAACCCATGCAGGCCTACTGAATTATTTAAAGACATTATGTTGTTTACCGCCTACTAATATCATCAGAAGATTAAATCCATGAGAACATAGATTTTAAAAGATTTCTGCATGGAATGGAAATTGGTGATTCGTTCTGAAATCCGTCAAATTTCAGTTGCACGACTGAAGTAGCTCTGTGAAGCATAACGAGAGCGTGTCGCGTATTTGGTAAGAGAGGTGGAGCAGCCAGCATCATAAAATGCATGTCACCTTTCGGCGAGATCTTTCACGAAATTTCAGTCACCAACATTATCCTCACAAATCCCAGAATGTTGTTAATGTTCGTCGCGTTAACAAAGTTTTAACATTTCACCTGTGTAGTTCGAAATAGGAATGGCCCAGAAGTAGTTAGTAAATGATGTCATAAACCATACATACACTCAGCAAAGTGTTACTAGCTGATTAATCATGTGCACGATGAAGCATACGTAACAACCTATCTTAATACTGTTAATGCACATTGATTGGAATACACACACTACCACAAGTTTAATTATTTAACCGACCCACCACTGTTTCTATTTCAACAGGAATTTTCGACCTTAATGTTTCCAATCTCAAAAGAAAGATTACACTTGCACTTGCACGAAATAATTATTTTGAGCTAACTAGGATATCAAAGGTAATATACATCTTTATATTTATTACACTTATGGGTCAGTACTTAAACATCATATTTTGAAAGCAGTTCGAAAGCAACTATAATAAATCCTCGAGGAACTGGATTCTTAAGTTTTACTCGTGTCTTTAATCCCACAACGCAAGTTCATTCATCTGAAGGTATATTGTGTCATTTTGTTACAATGCATGTTTGCAATCTAGGTATTAGTTTCTTGGCCATGCTAATTATTTAGTCAAATGCTGAGATTGAATCTTGTTTTTTAATTTAAAAAAAATGGTTACGTTCAGAAACATAGAATGTATGCAGGTTGCCGTCCATCCCCCCCCCCCCCCAAAAAAAAAGAGGAACACATCCCTTATTTAATAACAGAGATGTGATTCAGGATATCGAATATTAACAGTTGGTCATAGCTCTTACTTATGCATTTTTTAGCCATAGGTTGTTCGACACGGTTTCTTTATCGAAAAAAAAAATCGCTTGTTTTTGTTTTGAGGTGATGGGGTACACTCTGTACATGGAATGAAATATGTAACTTGTTTGAGAAAAATACAAAACTTGGATTGACCTCTGTTTTCCTTGTTACATGATTTTAGTAATAAAACATACCAATGGAATCATGAAAATAGCTGTCTGTAAATAGAACTGAATGTGCTAACTTGAAAAAACTTTAAAATGGGTAATTGAATGACCTTTAAAACAAGGGTACAACGTCGTCTGCATTCTGTCAATGAATTAAGGGAAGAGACCGAAATTTATGTAGGTGTACTAGTAATCATACAAATGATAGTGGTTCCTTACAATACAGATGGTTCAGAGATATCCCTCCGGATGAACTGCGTGTCCTTTTTGTTATTCTGAAAGCATTGTCTGAAAGAGATCTGAAGTGTCATTGTGCTACTGTTTTTAATTAATGTCAAAACACAAATGTGTGAAAAACTGAGTTGATAAAACCTTCTTTCTCCATCGCTGTTAAAGGCTGCCATTCAAGAAATATTTAGTTAACCTTGTGGCAGTCATTTATTACTTATTCGTTTTACTACATTAGTTTGTTTGGTATTATTTACAAGTAATCTGTTGACATACTAGCAAAGTTCTTTTAAAAACGGTTGAAACAAATTGCTATATAAATACATTTGTAGATGCATTACTGTTATTAAGCATGGCAAGAGGGCGATGTGTGGGCGAGTGGTGGCAGTGTGGCCAGGGGAACAGGGTGGTGAGGAGGCCGACGTCACAGCTCCACCTCCTGCGCCTCGCTGCTACCCTGTCCCTCTGATCGCTATTGGAACTGTACACCAGAAGCAAACAAATACTGTGTCATCTTACGAATCAACTACTGATCCAGTCAACAGAGTAAAGACAACCCAAATACTAATTAATTGTTAGTGAACCAACCTAAAAATACTTTGTCTATAAACTTATAGAAAGCGTAGGAAGTGAATACAATAATATGATTAATATTTTTATAAAATATTTTATTTGTAAACTCAGCAAGATGATATCAAGATACAGAACATATGAAGATGATACGACAAATATTTCACATTTTTATACAATAACAGTTATTGCCTTTTATTTTATTTATCTTTAGGAGGCAGAAAGTAAGCAACCAATGGGTTGTGTACATAATGTGTGTCCCCCTTTAATATTTTACAGTGCAGGACACGCTAGAGACAGATTTATATACAGTGGAAACGGTAAATTAAATTGAGATGAAGAAATTGATAAATTGATAAATAGAAAACTAGCTTGACCCCTGTAATTTTATTGGTACCTTCAAATCTAATTTAAAATGAACCAAAACGGTCGTGCTTCTAATAAGGCAGTCAACACACTACGTTGGGTTTTATTCAACATGCAAGAATATGTTGTGGCACCCGTATTATGTTACAGTGGGTATAACGAAGTATGTAAACACAGAATTATTTAACTTCCAATTATGTGTAAGGTGTAAGTAAAAATGTAAGAAATGGCTATGGCTTTTAAGTTATTAATTTAACATCCAGCGAAAATCTGCTGAATAACACAAAAATTCTAGATTAGTTTGCAATAAAGTACTGTTATTCTCTAAACAGATCCGCAACCTCACTTCAAGTAATAGAGGTATTATTGTAAGGGTGCATGTTACGTGGAGTCAAGGGTATCGGTGCACCTCCCCCCCCCCCCCAGCAATGAGGCCGAGAAAAGAAAAATATATATAGCATGCAAGAATTCTCATATGAAAAGCGTTTAATATTTTAGTAGTGATTTTGAAACAGGTAAAACCTTAGCACGGTTGGAACTATAATTTCTTTTGATTATTTACATGTCGCTATTCAATTTCCAAACTACTAAAATTATTTCACAGCCCCAGGTTTTTGCATTAGGTTCCATGGTTCATGTAGGGCTTCAGAAAAAAAATTAAAAAGAGAAAAAATCCTCTTAACCACTGGGGCGAGGAAGAGTGTTTTTGGATTTAGTAACTGTTTCTTTGGCACCAATCAGCCCCACCTTTCGATCATACATAATGAAATCGGACAACTGGTCTTGAAAAGGATAACAATTTTACAAAATTGTTTTTCTCACTTTCATGAGGAGTAACAAAATTAAAGAAATCTTAAAAAAAGTTCCCTTCCTCGGAAACATTACCATAGCAATACTTTAATTCTAATGTTATCATTCCTAAATGGCGGTTCTTTTGTAACCAAATTATTTTCACAGTGATACTCACATGACTTTCTCGGAATCGGATCATTTAAGGCACAGAAATCCTAGAGAATCATCAGTATTTATGAGAAATACATTATTTCGTATCCAGTTTTCAGTATATGATATTGTCAGAAAACTCATATGTGCGTGATACTTATACGCCAGCGCTTGCATTTCGTCTGCAACACTCATTATTACTCCATTTGCTTTCACGAATGCTATTCGGGAAAACAGGAACACAGACTAGGTGCTTGACGTTGGGTTCCTCTTACACCGCGTTGTATGGAATACTGGTCAAATTTTTTGCTCCATCCTCGAAAAATATATGAACTGCATCAACAAATACTTACATTTCAAATGCACCATAGTATTTGATGGCTACCCTGCTAAGGAAGCTGAGAATGCATAAAATCTGCTAAACATGCTCGAAGAGCACAAGCTCTGCAATTAGCTACAGTTTCGTTTGATGGAACAACGTCCAAAACTATGTCAAAAGAAAGTTTCTTATTAAATGTACGTATTTCAATGTTCACAGCAAAATTATGTGGCGCAGGGTGTCAGGTCAAGTAGGCCATTGACGATGCAGATTCCTTGACTGTTGACGCAACCATAGAAAAGTCTGCCGAAACTCAGGGAAACATGAATAGTAAGTAAGTGTAAATACAAACCAATAATTAATTTAACGAACGTTTCTAGAAAGAATTATCTCATCATTTTAATGTTGTAACTGAAGAAAATTTAATTAATAAATCCTTTCATTTGATATGTTGTTGACTTTATTTTTAAATTGGATTATTATCGTTTGGCAGTGGCATGGTAATTAATTCATATCAAAATAAAGACATAACTGTGTAGGTAGGTAGAGGCCTAACATAATTGCCCTTATATCTGAATATATGGACGACTGTGTGTTATCTGGCTTTCGAAATTAATTTGATTTCGCAGAGATGTTTTCACAGAATTTTAGTTCGAGTTACAAATGTTCAAATGTTTGTACAGCTTATTGGACTTAACTACGGGGTCATCAGTCCCTAAACCTACAAACTACCTATGAACTAGCTAATCCTAAGGACGGCACAAATATCCATGGCCGAGCGGGGATTCGAACCCCCGACCGTAGTGGCCGTGCAGACCGTGACTGGAGCGCCTCAGTCCCCTCGGCCACCGCGGCCGGCTTCGAGTTACAGCCTTTGAAACATGAACATTACGTACTTTGCCATGAGGTCGGTAAAATGCCGATTTTTGACGATAGGTTGTGGCTAAACGGCTGAACCAATTTTAGGTTTTAAGTAGGTCAGTCTATGTGAAATTCTAGCATACTGATATTCTCAAAAATCTCTGTAGGTTGCATCGTTTTCAAGCTATAGTCACAAAACTGAAAAAAGTAAATAAGAAATCGTATGTTTTTCTTCCCTCAGAAGTGGTTCACAAGCCAGAAAACGTCGTGAAGTCATATTACTCTTATTGGGATGCCTAACACCGTTTAAAATTATTTCCAGCTGTCGTTTATTTCTTAGGCAGCACGGTATTTTTCCCGGTTAATTTTCCTCGGCTATGAACCAAACATATAACTGAGAAGATTTTTTAGTACTAAGAATTCTTATTAGACTGCTGCGGAACTAAATACAGCATTCCAGTACACGCATGCAGTATAACAGGCTACTGCAAGTCCGCCCCACGGGGCTCGACCGGCGAGCAGGCGCCAGGAGGTAGACCGCCCGCGACATCGATATCACCGCGCATGCGCACTGCTACGTTTCACACCTGTTGCTCAGTTCCATCATACCGCGTATGTTATTCACCGTGTTTCTTAACTGGCATAGTGAAAATTCGTTTAGAAGAAGCCCCTTGTCATTTTCGTGAAGTTGGTAGTAACAGTTATACTTTTGCCTTCAGAAAAAAGGTTTGCCTCAGTGTCTCGTGTGTGACAACGTTCTGAATGCGCCGAAATTGTATAATGTTCAGTATTTCTACATGTCTGTTCACGTAACGCAGTACGATTGGCCGGACAGCAACACACGAACGAATATCACTCTCACACTGCAGGGCGGAGTTCAGCAACAGGGAAATTGTTGAGCATTGGTCTCGTTAAAATACATAAATGGCTTAACTGATTTTCTTTTTTCCTTTCTTGAAAAATTAAATACACTGAGGATATTGAAAAAAAGATACGGAAAACTTAAAGGAACCGAAAACAATCGAAATAGTTAATTTGATATAGGTTTCGTATTTTATGCGGTATGAACAACTGCTTGCTTTCGTGGAGAGAGTAAAATCTGCAGAATAGTCAAGGTAAACAACCCAAAACTATAGAGTACTTTGCGTCTTACGGAAGCTCGAGGAGTGACGACCTATTATCGGTCGTGAATGAACATAAATATATTTTTCAAAACAAATAGTATTTTGAGAATGAAACTTTCACTCTGCAGCGGACTGTGCGCTGATATGAAACTTCCTGGTAGATTAAACTCTGTGCCGGAATCGGGACTCGAACCTGGGACCTTTGCCTTTCGCGGGCAAGCGCACTACCGACTGTGTCGGGATAGCGCAGTCGGTAGTGCGCTTGCCCGCGAAAGGCAAAGGTCCCAGGTTCGAGTCCCGGTTCCGGAACACAATTTTAATCTGCCAGGAGGTTTTAAATAATATTTTGGTTAGTGTAGACTATATTAACCTTTTTTGTTAATCACAATAATGAATGTTATTTCGTGTTAAATCGAAAGTTGCAAAACCGTCTGAATACAGTAATTTTAACAGCGTAAAACAAAACACTTCCTTCACTCCTGATTGCGCTTATATTAGTTCTCAAAGTGGTTGTGGATGCAGTATGAAATGTTAAAACTAAGTGGAGGATTCACATCGCCATTGATTCACCATTAAACTTCACTCCGTACAATTTTCTGCTCCAATGCCTATGCTGCAACGCCGTTGGCGAAAAAGAGGCTCTGGCATACACATTGTGGGTTCTGATATTTGGCTACTTTAAATCTTAGCACTTAAAGCTTTTAGCGTTAGCCCTGGTAAATGTTTGCTAATGATTGACCACATAATTGTTGATGATGAAAAGAAGACGTAAATTTCTTAAATTACGTCAAAATTGATGGTTTCGTACGAAATATTTGTTGCGTCATTTACCACTAAGTTTAAGCTATGAGCTGAGCATGGGACGTAAAATGCACGCTTATTGATATCAAGAATTCTTTTCTGCTGTCCGTTGTATTTCCACGCATGTTAGAGCCATTGTCATAACCTTGTCGGCGCAAATTGTGAATATCAACATTCAGAAAATAAATTCAAAATGGAATTTAACAAACCCTCGCCCGTTGAACTCATAATTGGGCAGAAACCAATGAAATGTTCACATATCTCTACTTTTTTTGTCTGTGTGATTTAGATAAACATGCCTAAATATTACTGTTATTTTTTCTATATGGCTTGTATATGGCCGGCTGGAAGCCGGCTTCTAATTAGTAATATGGGAAATACCCATTGGAGATGTTCTTTCCCAAGTAGGAAAACCTGCCTCTTTTAATGTGGTTCCAACATACAGATGTTTTGTATTTTAGTTAGAACCGACAGATATACATTGCATTCTTAGGAGAGGATTAAAAATACAATAATTGAGTCATTCTGATATGGAGACACTGAAACGATTCCGATCAAAGCGATTTGGATGAATTTGCGCCTCCCTAGTAAGGCCGCCCGAGTGCGCCGCACGCCTTGCACACCCGCACCCAGCGGCCCTGATTGTGGTGTATTCGACGCCATAAATTTGACAGATTTAAAGATACATCTGAACTCATCAAAATATCCCGACCAGAACCACTCGGTTAACTTTACCACGAAGAATACGTCGCAATCGTATGCCATGTATAGCGAATTTCAGTCTTTGTATTATGAGATGAGTAATTGCAAATCCTCTTATGAGTCGTAAAGAATTTCAGAAATGTCCAATTCATATCATTGATTGCTCACGCCAAGAAGAAAAGCTGAAATCTTCTCTCATTGATATGCGAATTGAAATGCGCACACAAATTCCATATCCAAAGATTAAAATTGCATGTTGTATGCTTATTCATGACTCTATTATTGAAATGACACCATCAACTAACCGAGTTTCACGGCTTACCGCTTTATAAGAGGAAACATGTACACCTTCATATTTGATTGCCAATGATTCCGTATCGTAAATGATCAATTTATTCCGAAGGATGTTTCCTTTCGGATGTTGAGGAACGAGACCAAAATGTAAAATTACTGCATAAATGGTGGAATCATGTTTCAAAATAATAATAATAATGTATCTTTTCAAACAATATTTTTCTATATTTCCACCTTCCAGTAATATATATAAGTAAATGTGTCATTCTGATGTGGACATTCAACTATGCAAGCTACAGTAGCTGAATAACTACACCGTACAGCACGCAAAATTTATCCCAGGAGAAGCATCATCGTGAAAGGAATCGATGATTTACATCAAGCTGATTTAATTGATCTCATTGCATGTCACATATACAAGTCTGGGTATAAATATTTACTAGCAGTGATTGATGTCTATTCTAAATATGCTTTGGTTGCTCCTCTGAAGACCATACCAGCTGACGAGGTCACTAATGCACTCAGTGATATATGAGAAGTACTAGGATACCAAACAATTTGCAAATTGACTTGGGTAAAGAGTTTTACAATAGTCATTTCACGAATTCACATATTCTATAATGAAAGCTTGCGTGGTCGAACGATTCAGTAGAACTCTTAAAGACATGTTGTTTAAGCGTTTCACGGCAAAGAGTTTCTACAAATGGACGGATGGAGTGCAAGATCTCGTAATTCACTACAACAATACGTAACATAGAACCATAAAAATGAAGCCACTTGATGTAAAGGAGAATAGTCTATTATCTACAGTGTACAGCAAAATCAAGATGATGGATCCTGAAAACCCAAGCTGAAAGTCGGTGATTTTGATAGAATTTCTAAACAAAAGTCTGTTTTCGGAAAAGGATTTACATCAAATCCGTCTACGGAAATATTTAAAATTATAGATGTGCGGGAGAATAATCCACGAACATACTTTCTCGAGGATTACCTGTCACGACCCGTTACATGAGGTTTGTACTGCGAAGAACTACAAAAGACGAAGTATCCTACGACTTACGGAGTCTAAAATGTTCAAATGTTTGTATAGTTTATGGGACTTAACTACGGGGTTATCAGTCCCTAAACTTACTTATGAACTACTTACGAACTAGGACGGCACAAATATCCATGCCATAGGGGGGATTCGAACCCCCGACTGTAGTGGCCGTGCAGACCGTGACTGGAGCGCCTCAGTCTCCTCGGCCACCGCGGCCGGCAGGAGTCTAAAACATCATTAGAATAAAGACAAATGGAGCATTCGTGAAATGGATTCGATTTGACAGTACTCACAATACGTGGATTGCAAGTTCATGACGAAGGCCTTAAGATGCTGGATATTTAAAAACTTGCAGAATGTCCCCATCGCCAGTCGATCGAGTATACATGCGTGAATCTGCAAGTTTTTAAACATTCTGCATCTTTTGCCGTTCGTCATGCTATGCTTGGTTTGTTGGTTGATGAGTGGATGGGTGAACTTGCAATCCACGAATTGTAAGTATTGTCAAATCAAAACCAATTCACTAATACTCTATTTCTCTTTCTTCCAATGATTTTTTCGACTAAGTACGTCGTAGGATATTTCGTCTTTTGCAGTTCTTCGCAGTAGAAACCTCCTGCAACGAGTCGCGACAGGTAATGCTCGAGAAAGTATGTTCGTGGATTAGTCTCCCGCACATCCATATTTTTAAATGTTTCCGTAGACCGATTTGGTGTAAATCCTTTTTTTCTAAAACGGACCTGTGTTTGCTAATTCTAACAAAATCACCTACTTTCAGATTGGGTTTTCGCTTATCCAACATCTTGTTCAAATGTTCAAATGATTGTTAAGCTTATGGGACTTCACTACGGGGTCATCAGTCCCTAAAATGTTCAAATGTTTGTAAAGCTTATGGGACTTAACTACGGGGTCATCAGTCCCTAAACTTACAAACTACTTATGAACTACTTAAACTAAGGACGGCACAAATATCCATGCCCGAGGGGGGATTCGAACCCCCGACCGTAGTGGCCGTGCAGACCGTGACTGGAGCGCCTCAGTCCCCTCGGCCACCGCGGCCGACTGTTCTGCTGATACAAGCAGTTTGAACAGCCATGGGTTTTCAAGAATGTGTAATTCAATTTTCATAAACAATAATACAACCAGACTTTTCTCTTTTTCGGTACCATTATGAAGGTCGTGGTAGTAAAGAAATGTAATACCAAAGAAAATGTGTTTCCTCTGGTATCCCGGCACCATATGTTTGACAGCCCGCCAGACCACATGGACTATGACAGCAGCCGTTAGGCGGCGCGCACAACCTTCTAGCGCTGCCATCGCCACTAGAGCGCTGCACGCCGTGGCGCGCCTACCGCGCCGGTCATCTGCGCAGAGAGCCGCACTATATAGGGCCCGGAGCCACAACTCGCTCCTCTCAGAATTGAACACTCCCATTACTGCCCGTGACATAATAGACACTCTTTGCACGAAACGAAACACCGCCCCCGGTCACGACCGGCTAACCTACCGCCACCTTCGCGCATGCCCCCTCTCATTTCATGAAGTCCTTGCCAAACTCTACCACATCATCCTTTACACTGGCTTCTACCCCGACCTGTGGAAAACCTCCCGTATTCTCATGTTCCTCAAGCCCGACAAGCCCCCGTCCCAGACCTCATCCTACCGTCCCATCAGTCTTACCTCCGTGTTCAGCAAGGTCCTGGAAACCATCCTTTCTCGTCGAATCCACCAGCACCTCCACCGCCACCAGTTTCTCCCCCCCTCCCAATGTGGCTTCCGACCCTCCTTCTCCGCCGACGACCAGCTCCTTCGCCTGACTCATCTCCTCTCCGTCCAACTCAACTCCCGTCGCTCCGCAATTTTTGTATCCCTCGACATCCAAAAAGCCTACGACCGAGTATGGCATTCCGGTCTCCTCTTCAAGATCCAGCTCTACGCCCTTCCCATTAATTACGTCCGCCTCATCGCTTCCTTCCTTACCCGCCGCCCCTCCTACGTCACTGTCTGCAACTCCAACTCCCGTATTTTCTACCCCTCCGCCGGGGTGCCCCAAGGCTCAGTCCTCTCTCCCCTCCTCTATCTCCTCTACTCTGCCGACATGCCTCAACCCAAACCTCCCGTCTATCTCCTCCAATATGCTGACGACACCGCCTTCCTGGCCCTCGCCCCCTCCCTTGCCCGTTCCCAGGTTTTGCTCCAGTCCCACCTCACCGAGTTCGCCTCCTGGTGTAACCGGTGGCTCCTCTCCGTCAATCCCGACAAATCCCAGGCTATAGTCATAGGTCGTACTACCCGCACCTTCCGCCTCCACGATTTCTATCTTACCCTTCACAACCGACCCATCCGTCACACTCCCACCCTCAAGTACCTTGGCCTTACCCTTGACCGCCAACTGTCCTGGACTCCATACCTCAAATCCCTCCGTGAGAAAGCTCTGTCCCGCCTAAACCTCCTAAAACTCCTTACTGGCCGGACGTGGGGCCTCCACCCTTCCACTGTCCTTCACACCTACAAATCAATCATGCGCCCCGTCCTTTGTTCCTTCCACCCCGCCTCATATCAGCCCCTCCTACTTTCTACAAGTCCCTCCAGATTCTAGAACGCCACGCCCTCCGCCTCGCATACCGTATCAGACTCCCTTCCCCCACGCGGATCCTCTATGACCTCATCCCCTTCCCTCCTCTCCTACAACACCTTGAACATCTCCGGCTCCTTTACACATCCCGCAAAATAGAGTCCCAAAACCCTCTGGTCTACCCTATTCTTACAAATCCCGGGCCTCTGCCACGCCTCCGCCAAACCGTCCCTCCCGGCCTTCACCTCCATACGCTCCGTATCCTCTCCCAAGGCAATTTCCGCACCCTTCCTCTACCGGATACCGAACTTCGGCCCGATATCTACCCCTCCTACCAACTCTGATCCCTTCCCCGTAGCATCAGCGCCCCTCCCCTCTCTCCCGTCCCTTTTCCTTCCCGCCCGCTTGGCTACCCCTCTCCCATGCCCAGAGTCTCGTCACTCCTTCCCTCCTTACGCTCTCTTCCCTCCCCTTCTCCCCCTCCCCCGCACTTCCCCCGTCCCTGCCCCACCTCCCCCCCTCCATCCCCTCCCCACTCCCTGCAGGGGCGTCTCGACTTTTTATCTACGTGTTCAGTGCAAGTGTCTCCAGTGTCGTGTGTTTTACTCAGTGCCTCCATAATCGCCGTCCCCATGTTTTATTCTATACGCCGTCAGCTGTCTCCATGTGTGAACTTCGTGTCTCCGCAATGTACTTTTAAACTTGTCACCGTGGCCGGTTGTTTTTACTGACTGTGTGTGTGTTTTATCACTACTCGTCTCTTTTTTGTTCTCTGCCATATGTTTTGTCCCATTTATACATGTCCGTTTTAGTCTGTCGAAAACTCTGTCTGTCAATGTTTTTAATTTCCGCAATTTTGTTCATCTTTTTTATATTTTATCTCTTCTTTGTCAAATGTTTGTATATCACATGGCTGAAGAGCAGCCACCGCAGCTGCTGCCAGCCTGCCAGCTGTTTCTACGGCTGGCTTTAAAACAACAATAAAGGAAAAAAAAAAAAACTCGCTCCTCAGTCTTGTGTTGACTGCGCTCCGTTTACCTTCGATATTTAGTGGTTATCTGGCTTCGTACTCTGCTCTGTCACGGTTCCGATTTGGCTTGCGTTTTGATCTTTGTTTTCGATTAGTTGTTATTGTCGTCTCTGTGGTTTCGTGGAGTGTTTCTCGTTAGCGGCGACGCTTGATCGGTCGGTCGTCGCTAGTCGCTCCCGACCCAGTCCGGTCTTCGGTCACTATATTTCCTTTAGTACAAAATCAACCTGTTACCTAGTAATTGTACGTTACGTACAATCAACCATTTCCTCTTTTTACAACACAACCCTATAAAAAATTAAAATCAGTTTATTTTCCTTTTAGACAACACTTACTAAAATGAAACCAAAACTACTTTATTTCCTTTTACACAAAACTATTCGATCCTACATGACAGCGAACACAGTTTCCTTCATTAGTGCCAGGAGTAAAAATCCTGTGGATTTAAATCAAAGCTGCATGTTGGCCATCGACGTGGAGCGGAACGTCGATCCATAGTCATGGAAATTGTCTATATAAAACTTTGCGTACTTTGTGACCAATGTGGGATGGAGCACCATCGTCGAGGAACCACACGTATGCCTTACGGAATGTCTTCTAACAACGTTAGTAGCAACGTTTCCTCAAGAAACGTTCAGTAATAGCTACCAGTCAAACGTGCAGGTAAAATAAAAGGCCTAGTAAAGTAATCATAGAGGATGCCCGCACACACATTTACGGAAAATCATCGCTGAAAATGTGTTGCCATTACGTGGGAAGGATTGTGTACACTCCATGTGTGCATGTTTTCGAAATTAGTTAGTGAATTAGCAAGTGAAAATTAATTCATATGTGGCGAGTATTTTGTTCACAGAAACATGCTGTGCACTGTGTAACAAAAACCACTCCGAGAATTCACGTCATGTGTGGAAATCTTGTTCTTCCAATTCTTGTACACGTTGAATGTGGTCAGGCCGAAGACGCTCCTCTTTCAAAGTAAGATTAACGACAGTGTGCAATACACCCACTTGGGGGGCGATGGCTCTAGTACTCTCAGTAGGATCCAACTACATATGGTACAGAATTGTTTCCTCAGCTTCCAGTGTACGACTGGAGCGTTGTGGGTCTCTGCCTTCTGCACGTGGCAGTACCTTCTGCACCAAATCCTGTTCACGGCCTTTGTTGGATTGTAAGTAGCTTCTCGTCATGGCCAGAAGGTCCTTCCAGTTGTCTGTCTCTGTTTTCAGAGATATACCGCTCATCTTTATTGCGGGCACCTTCATGGTGTCGTATACTCTGCTGGGACAGTTTATATCTGTGATAAGCCCACTCTCTATGGGTATGAGTCGAGATTTCCTTAGTTTAGTGTAGTACCTGATGCCCGTTCATATTCAGCCATATTAGCGGCATAGTCTAGAAGATCCTGATCCGAACGTATAGTGACACCCACATCGTCCGCAAATGCCTAGCATGTTATTGTAGTAGAATAGAGGGTTAGGCCAAGAAGTGTGCAATTAAGCATTCAGACCAAAGGCTCAAATGCTACAACACATAGGGGCATTGACATAGGACACCGCTGTAGGACTGACCTTTGAATAGGGATCTCACGGATGAACTGACCATTGGTGAAAATTTTAGAGCTGGCAGAAATGTACATCGTCGGGGGTTCGAATCCCCCCTCGGACATGGACGCTTGTGTTGTCTTTAGTATAAGTTAGTTCATAAGTAGTTCGTAAGTTTAGGGACTGATGATCCCGTAGTTATGTCCAACAAGCTTTACAAACATTTTTAGAAATCTAATATTTCTGCCTGAAAGCGTGTTAAGGCACTGAAGGAGATGATTTCTCTATAATCTGCCAGATTCTTGAAGATAGTGCATCCCGGTACTGCTGCTGTCTGGATGTTATGTATTACGTTTGCTAGAATATTTTTAATTCTATCTGCACTGACGAGGCTACAATCTTATAATCAGAGTTCAGAAGGGAGATGGGATGGAATTTGTTGATATCTTCATGTGGGTTTTCTTTTGGAACCAGAACTATTACACTGTCATTGAAGCCTGCTGGAAGTTGCTGACCCGCATTGATTTCATTATACGTGCTTACAAACCATCGCTCCACTAAATACCAAAATTGTTTGTAAAATTTCATTGGTAAGCCATAATTTCCGGGTGATTTATTACGCTGAGACTTTTTCAGTTCCTTCTTAATCTCTCCCGTGGCGATGTCACACATTAATGATTACCTCTCGGTCTCTAAAACTATCATTGTAACATAATTTTTCATCGTACTTATTACGTCGTCATCCGACAGCTCTGCTGTGTACATTCGCTGGTAATAGTCCGTTATATACTCCCTTATTGCAGCCCGAGGACTCGGGGCAACTACCGTCTTCTTATTTATACGACTAATAAGTTTTTGTCTTGCACCACGTTTCTCTCTTCCGAGGTGGAAGGGTGATGTAAGTTCATCTCTGGAACTGATTTTAATTCCTTTCCTTCGTTTCCGTTTTAGATGGGATAATATTGTTTTAATCCATTTAATTTGGGTGAACTCCTCCGGCGTGACAGGTATGTCGCAGTACAGTTCACGAAGACATAAAAAGTAAAATTCAAACGTTTCTTTCTGTAGTTGATTCCTCTCATAACTATAAGCGTTCAAAACACTAATTAACTTAGGTTTTGCGCAGTGGCACCATCACAGCATTACCGATGGAAAAGTTCGTTGTCGGCGTAAACAGGTATTCCAGGCCTCCTGCAGACGTTCTTTCAACTCTTGCTCCTTGAGGCAGTCGACGGTTAACTTCCATCACGTTCTGCTACGGAACTTTTTCTGTCGTATCATCCGAATAGTGCTGTGGTACGCCGATGAATCTATAAAGCATAGTAGCCATGTTTGCGTTGCAGATACCGTCCCCGCAAGGTTTTACTTGCATAAATTCAATACTGGCGAATAGCAGTTGTCGCAGTATGATACTTAACCATTGGTTGCCGTTAATTATTTCTCAAGTATCTTCTAGTTCTAATTGGTGTACCATTTCTGCTAGAGTTGGACATCATTTAAAGTTTGGCCATTGGTCCTTTGGGTTCAAGACACAATTAAAGTCGCTTTCGGCAGAAACGTCCACCCGATTTCGCCGCAGGAGATATAACAAATCACTGGCAAAGAACTGGTCTCAACTTGTTCTATTTTGGTTCCCGGAAGGAGCATAGATATTTATGAATCTAACTTCATGTATGAGACTCGACATCCTTCTGCCATTTTCCAGTCTACATGGGGATACTCTGCAAATCACATTTAAGTGCAGTCGCTCGACATCCGACACAGTCACGCCCTTTTTGGTTAGGAGAGCAGTTCCTAAAGTACTACCTGTTGTGGTGTGTCTGAATACCCCTATCCCGGAATATCTGGGTGAAATTCGTCGCCAACCTCTTACAGCATAGCGATATCAGGATCATAACTACATTACGCCGAACGCGTGCCGGCCGCGGTGGCCGAGGGGACTGAGGCGCTCCGGTCACGGTCTGCACGGCCACTACGGTTGGGGGTTCGAATCCCCCATCGGGCATGGATATTTGTGCCGTCCTTAGAATTCGTTAGTTCATAAGTAGTTTGTAAGTTTAGGGACTGATGACCCCGTCATTTAAAAGTAGTGAGTGTGTGTTTTTGAATGGATGCTAAAGGTAGTAAGTGTGTGGGGCGAGCGTGTCACTGTTTGTGTTAAGAGACCGTCCCCGCTAAATACACAACTAAATGTTCTGTTTTGGTTTTGGTTACAAAATAATTTGACTAAGCAATGAGACTTAGTACCTTCCTTTGCCCTATTAGAATAAATTGACATGGAATGCAATGATCTTACGTAAATGTGGTTTTGTTTGATGCGCAACGGATAACACTTTAAATTGTACAGTGGTTAATAACTTAACAGTAATTAAACTCGTAAGTTGTCTACACATTAACATTAACAAAAAGAATGGCGTGGGTAGCGTTGCAATATGTCACTTGCATCCGGGGAAATTTGCGTTCCGAGACTCAAGCGAGACTCGCGTTTGAGTCTCGGGATGTGCGGCAGCAGTGCCTTTCATGTATTGCATACGTCAAATTCGCTTCGCATCTTCTACAGTTGTAATTGAATAATTCCGACGCAACCAACGCCATTCTTCTTGTGATTTTTTCCTGCTACTGTCTGCAAAAGAAAATATATGGGTGGAAAATTTAATAATAGATACGTTTGTGCCCAAAAATATTTGTTTACGTTTTAGACTGTCTGGTAGTAATTACGTTCGTAAGACCCTGCCGTAAGTTGTCGACCCGTGAAAGTCATTTTTCAGTATCTGTTACAGTTCCAGATATAATTTCGGTGAAATTGTTGTGTTGGAGACCCCGTATAATAAGGTATAAATGTGCGATAAAGGAATGCTATCATATTATTACTGCAGTATGATGATTAATGGCTTTCATTTGTATTATGTGAAAACATACACGACACGTATAGAATTGTATTGATTCTAAGATTTTTTAATTCTGGAGAGGCAAAAACCGTATCCGCCCAGACGGCCACCCTCGACAGCTACGCCTCTCCGACGCTCAAAGCTTCGAACTGTGTGTTGAGAGCCAGATAACTATTCAAAATGGAGTTTTCCTTGTTGGAGCTTGAAGTCTCTGCCAGCAGTAGTTATCTGGTTCTCAACACGCAGTTCGAAACTGTGAGCGTTAGAATGGCGTAGCTATCGTGGGTGGCCGACTGGTATTAACAGTATTACCGAAACATATTATTTTCTTAATTGACTGTCTTTGCTGCTGCGATACTTCAATCCTTATTGTTGACGGAAAAAAGTATATTTCTGTTCACATTCTATAGGTTATTAATTCCGAATTTTGAATACATTTTACAGAGTAACATCAATTAATTTAAGCTTTGAGAAGGGCTTCCCAGTTTAGCCCAGTACACATTATTTCACCAGAGTGCCAGTATATATAATAATGGGAAACACAGAAAGCGAAAAATGACATTGGGATGATCGCAACGGCACTGCAGTAACCCACTGGTTAGTCGCGTTTTTCATTCAGGATGGTCGCCAGACGACTTCAAAATATCGAAGCAAAATATGTAACGCAACTAAATACGTGAAAGTGTGTATTGTAAGACTTTTTTACTTTCACGATATTATTTTTCATCCCATAATAATACTACCAATTAACCTGTACAGCTTTTTAATTTACAAGGAAAACGTGTATAGACTATTAATTCAAATATCAAGTTTTTACCGGCGTCCCTTCTCGTCTTTTGATTTATTTTTTATTTCATTTTCGTTATTTTAAAATAAATATAAAATTAAATAGTGTAAAATCGCTTTAACCTAAAAGCAACCAGCTTCAATCTCTACATGGAAAGTATTTTCAATACCAGGAGTTAAAAAATTTTATAAATATTTCCGATCTTATCACTTCATTTTTCTAAAGTAGATTTTTATTGGATGAAATTGTTGTTTTGGATCTGCAGCTCTGTTGGGTGGCGATATTTTATGCAGGAAAATAGTTGGTCCCATTACATAAAAGAGTAGGAACCACTGAACTACGGTATTTCCGTTGTATAAATTAGGGCCAAAAACAGAAAAGTGTGGTACTTACACTAATTATTTCATTGCAGAAATGCATGAATGGGGTAATAGTAAGTCATAAATTAACTATGTGTTATTTTACTTATACAACGGAACTGGACTTCAAGGTGAGGGAAGGCACACGCATGATAATGATTTATTTAGTGCTTCCAGTGTGACCGGGGACAAAATTAATTAGTCAGATATATCTCAAAATAAATATGAGGCGTTTGAATACAAACGGGTTTTGTATTACTCTGTAGGAACAATTAGAGAAACACTTTTACGAAATACAGTAATTTTCACCACTTAAGACTTAAAAGGTTGAATCTGGGCTTAGCGGTGTCAAATACCTTCCTCTGTATTTTTCCAGAAGTCGGCGCTTTGCAAAGACGCACTCTGGCTCTTCGAACTTCAAACGACGTTGTGGCTAGGACTGTGAAGATCTCATAAATTCATGCGAGATTTATGTTGGGAAACTGATGAAACACGAGCACCAAATACTGCCCAGCGATACCGTGTACTTGTCACGCGATTGAAAGGCCGGTACACCCACTCTTATCCAGTTTTTTAACCATTTTTGTTATTAGTTGATGTCTTCGCGAATGTATTCAGAAACGCAGTGGTCAGTGTAGATATCGCGATGTTTTCTTATCTATGACTGAGAATTACATTAACCACACTCCTCCGATTAGAATCGATAAAAAAGGCATTAGGAGATTGTACAGAGGCCTCCCCTTGGGCCGTTGATTAGCACACATCTCGTGGACTAAAACGATAGTGTTCTCTCAGGAGTGTTGGAGGACGTCACGAACGTCGGACTGCCGCTCATCACAACGCCATCTGCGCATTCTGTCAAGAAATATGTGGTAACCAACAGACCAAGGAAAGGAGTTTGAGCCGTCGCGGCTCCTGTTTCTTCGATTCACTCTGTCTTCTATTAAATTACTGGCGCAAGTACTAATCGTTCTTCCTGTGTTCTCACCGCTCGCGGCGCTGTTACATCTGTTAGATCTATCGCGTGTCACTTGTCTTCTTACTCGTGTGATCCTTAGCGCTAGTGGCTATTGGAGCTTAGCGCCGAGGAAGTTCCAGAGAGGTTTGTTACCGGGTCAGTCAGTGAGAGTCGCTGCGGCAACATCTGAGTGTCAGTATCGTGCAGTGTCAATTTGATACACTGCATGGCGTCGCTAGGGTCGAGTTAATTGTCCGTCTGTGGCCGGGCCTGGCGCGTGAGACGAAGTAGTTCCGCAGTGGCATCCTGTCAGTCTGTTGGAGCCGTATATGCGACGATATGAACAGCTGAAGAGGTCTGGACACGCAGAGGGAATTGTGTGAAGTACCAGCATCAGCTCGGCGGGGGCTGTTTACCTCATCTCCCAGGCTATTCGGTTGTGTTCCTAACGGCCGTGTGATCCCACGTTCGTTCTTCGCCATGCACCGAAGTAGTCAACAAAATGTACTCCGCAGTCACTCCCTGACTGCGCCTCGTGCCGTTCCAGCTGCTTTCCACCTGGGATCCACGAAATTCTTTCATGGCGTTTGTTGATATCATCCTACTACAACATCGCGAAGGTGGCTGCACTTACTTTGGAGTGAGTAAATTAAGTTAAGTAACCTGTACATTCCTGAACCGCAAATTTGTGTGTATTTATCAGGATCGGTGGTCGTTACCCACGGAGCGCCGTTGCCTAAGTCTGCGTCTATTGATGTTTACTTATATGTTGTGCCGCACTTCTAATTAAGCTCCGTTGAATAATTCTCTCTTTTTCTATGTGTAGAAACCCCACTGGTGAATTTATCTGGTTTTTCCCCTCTGCTAGCTCGCATCCGCACAGGCGGTAGTTGTATAGCTTCATTTTTTGTATCTTCTTCTTGCAGACCATTTCCCTCCTTGAGCCATCGCCAACCCACGGTTGAAATTTGGTGCTGAGTCCGTTTTAGTATACGTCCTTCATGTCAGAGCTGTAGTTCTCGTGGACGGTTGGGCACCCTACACCTCTCCTTCCTATCTGGAGTCAGCTCATCTGTTTTATATGTTTGAGTGTGTATTAAGTTAACGAATAGCCAGTCTTGTTCTTAAATTAATTTTATATTATACTGAAAGTGTATTATTGTCTCGGGGGCTGATTTAATTGCTGTCTAAACATGTGTCTCTTGTTATGTTAATGTCTGTCCCGAGTGCTTGTGTATATGTCTTGGTTTTAGGTAACCTTGCTTGAGCTCTTTATTAATCCGAAAGTCAAGTTTCTCTTACTGTGATACATAATTTGTTTGTTCGGCCTTCTGCCTTGTAATATCATTGAGCAGGATTTTGTTTGAGTTTCATACTTTCAGGATGCTGCTTACTTTTGTATAAGTTAGATAAAGGATTATTTCGCGCCTTAAGCCCTTTACGAAACTATGTCATATTGTATTAAAACAACGGCCTTCAGCCTGATTCAGCTGGTTTCATTTAAATGATGGAGCTCACCTTTGCTTGCTGTTCTATTATTCTAATTGTATAAGGTTGCTTCGGGCCCTCAGACTGGTATTAGCTCATGTTAAAAAAAAAAAAAATTAGGTCCGGGTTTCTGCCTGATAATTTGAAGGAGCTTTTACTTAAATTTGTTTTCATTGTCCTTATAAAAGGCTGCTTTGGGCTCTCAGCCATTTATTATCAGGCCTTCAGCCTGATAATTTTAGTTAATTTTGCAGCCCCTCTTGATTGTCTTGTTAAACATATTTTATTTACTTTTATAAAGGGTTGCTTCGGCCACACATCCCATTACCTGCTTCTATCATATTTTAATTTCGGCCTCCTGACTTGCATCTCTAGCTGAACCGTATACTGTTTGTCTTTAAAATTAACAAAGAAAGAAGAAAAAATGTCTTGTTAAGCCATTCAGCCTCTAGTTGTAAACATGAATATATATATATATATATATATATATATATATATATATATATATATATATATATATATATATAATCATCTGTAAAAAGGAACCGAACTGAGTACCCTTGCTTAACTTGAGCAGTCAACTCCCCGCCGCTCCCGCTATCCCTATCAGAGTTGTTCCATTGCCACCCTTTATACCACCGCCTGACCGTTACATGTATTTTCAGCCGCACATAAGATAAACGACTGAATTCAAAGCTGAGCTACACAGGTTCTGACCATACTCGCAGAAGCGCCAAAACAAGTGGGGACATGCGCGCAAGAGGAAGTTGCAACATTGTAGTGAAAGACATTGAAGATAAAGGTGAAGCATTGAATTAAAATTTGTAAGCTTGTGACGTAAAGGAAATCGTGCTTAGACTATTCCGAGGCGCCTTAATCGTTAGTGATGCGGTAAGACGTTTGAGTAGTAAGCATGGAGGTCTGGGTTAGATTCCCGGTCGCATTAAAAGTTTTAATTCAACGCTTCACCTTTATCTTTAATGTCTTTGACATGTTTGAGATGAAAACAGTCTCAGGGTTTCTTAATTCCTATTTAGAATTGTGGTGAAAGCTGGTTCTGATGTGCCATTAGCCCACCTGCAAGCTCACATGAATTTCTGCGCACAGGGCTATCTTTCGCACTTCTCGACGACGTAATGCTTGAAGTGAGATAGAAAATTAATACCGTACCTCGAGTATATCTAATACACACTCTTCTTCTTCTATTATTCTTGGATTTGAAATACTATTGATTTTTTTCTTCTTGAGTACAAAATAAGCGGGTGCTACAGACAATTATAAGTGCTCTATAATAAATTATTAATAAATAAATGGAGAGAGGGGTAAACGACACAGCCCGGCGCTGCGTTGCCAGGCTGTCAAAAGGAGAGAGGAGGTGCGCCCCACACCAACAGCGGGCAGCAATCCCACTACCCCCTATGCTTCGCTGCCACCCTGATACAAACAGCTACGACTGAGATATTTCTCTTCATCCCCTAGAGCGCAGCTAGTTCTTCGAGACATACTACATCATTATTGTACGAGTTATTTATTGCAGGGAAGAGATAAAAATATGATACTAGAAGTAGCTACTGGGGTATGAGAATCATTTCTTTTCTGTTCAAGTACGGAATAAGATGTGCGCTACAGACATAATTATATAATAAGCGATCTTCAATACATTATAAACTCAGAGAGATAGGGGTAAGCGACACAGCCAGGGGCCACGTTGCCAGGCTGTCAGAAGGAGCGAGGAGGTGCGCTCCACAGCAACAGTGGGCAGCAATCGCACTACCCCCTACGCTTCGCTGCCGGCCTAATACCAACACCTACGACCGAGACGTTTTCATCCCCTAGAGCGCAGCTAGTTCTTCGAGACGTACATCATTATCATACAAGTTATTTATTGCATGTTCGAAATACACGAAGAAATGAAAATATTATACTAGAAGTAGCTACTCGGGTATCAGATTCATTTCTTTTCTGTTCAAGTACGAAATAAGATGTGTGCTACAGACATAATTATATAGTAAGTGCTCTTTAATAAATTATTAAAAAAAACTAAGAGAGATAGGGGTAAGCGACACAGCCAGGAGCGTTTACCAGGCTGTCAGAAGGATGGAAGTGGTGAGCTTTTTTTTAATCGCATTTGTCGACCGTGATGTTTGGAACGAGGTAGAAAACGTAATACCCTACCTCAAATACAACTAAAACACTCACATCTTTATTCTGTTGTTCTTCGATTAGAAATGCTATCGAGTACGAAAAAGCTGTGGGCTACAGATATAATTATAATATGTGTTCTTTAACAAATTATTAATGAATAATTGCAGAGAGATAGGGGACACTGCCAGGCGCCGCGTTGCCAGGCTGTCAGAAGAAGCGAGGAGGTGCACTCCACGGCAACAGCGGGCAGCAATCGCACTACCTCCTATGCATTGCTGCTGCCCTGATACCATCAGATACGACTGAGACATCTGACTTCACCTCCAAGAGCGCAAGCAGGTTCTTCAAGACATTCTCCATACTACATCATTGCACGTTCAAAATACATGAAGAAAAAAATTTCATTCTATAAGTAGCTGTGAATAGTGTCCTGCTTAGCGAGGGTTTAGTCACAGAGGTGCCTGTCAGCTGCTCGCCCATCCCTCCACTCGTGACGTAGGCGTGCGCCCGCCTGAATTGAAAATGCGCTCTCAGCCTTTCATTTCGTTAACGTAAATAAATACTGTACATAGTGAATGCTTCGCTTAGTGAATGCATATATTCTGTCACACAGTTGCAGATGTTATTTATGATGGAAAAGCTTCAATAGTCGATCTTTAATATTAGTTACCGACGGAATATAGTTTGTCCGAATCTAATTGCTGTAAGGTGGCAGCACAGCTACCCGCGGCGTAACCAGGGGAAGAGAGCAGTGGAGGAGGTGTGTGAATGAGCGAGACCTCCTCACCTGCGCTGCCCTCCTGTCCACAAGTGACACCTTTGACCTCCAACAGACAGAAAAGCACGAAAACAGGCTTATGAAAACCAATGAACCATCATTTTACAATGATCTATGTTATTCCCACTAAATTATATAACATTTTATAAGAGAGAAAAAAAGAAAAAATTATGTCAGAACTATAGCAGGAAAATTATACATACTTCAATTACTTCAATGAGTTATTTCATGTTAAATCGAAAGTAGCAACAACCGTCTGGAGACAGTAATCTTAATAGCGTAAAACAAAACACTACCTATGTGGTGTCGCACAAGTACAAAGTGCGCGCCATCTACTTTCGCCGCGCGCCGCCATGCACACACGGCGCGGCGTTCTCACGACAGCCACGAGCGCCCTCTGCTGCAACCCCCGCTCGTGGCCACCACGGAAAGACATCTGGCACTTCGGAAGGAGATAGCAACCAGTTAGGACCTTCGTAATCAGATAGGCACCATTGAAGACTTTGCTATCGTACAGGCACTAGGCAGGCATCTAACAACTATGTATCAACATTCTGCAGTACTATGTAAAAGTTAAGTATTGTTACATTCTGTGCAATATATATCTCTTTCTAATTTACCCTAGTGTTTATAGTTTCTGGCTGCTCCCCTCCGTACCTGCACCAGCGTGCTATCTATATTCCTGTGTCGGTCTCATCCACCCGGCCACCGACACCTACGACGAGGCTGGGACACAAAAGCGACGTCGAAGTTGGGACACAAAAACCTACACTCCTGACGGTGCTTATATTCGTTCTCAAAGTGCATGTGGATGCAGTATGAAATGTTATAACCAAGTGGAGGATTTACATCACCTCTGATTCACCATTAAACTTCTCTCCCTACAATGTTCTGCTCCAGTGCATATCCTACAACGTCGTTGGCGAAAGAGATTCTCTGACATAGTCATTGTGGGTACTGATATTTGACTACTTTAAATCGAAAGTGAATACGTATCTCTAGACAGGCCCGCTGCTTGCCCCGATGGCGCCCGCGTGCGAACCAGCTTTAGACGCCCCCCCCCCCCCCTACAAAACCATTTTTTTCACACTCGTATAAAGACTCATCATCGTCATTTTCGTGATATAAAATTTCTTTAATAATAATATTTACAAAAGAAAAATCCATAAACACATCGATTCATTAGCTATTGCATATAAATGAGAATCATTGTTGGCAAATCCAAGAATACTTTAATTATAGTTAGTTTGCTGACTTGAGTGAAAGTTTCTTCGATGCTTACATGTATTCACACAAATTAAACGCTTCTTGCTTTCATATTTGCAAATTCTTCTTTTATCTGTCTAGTATCTAAACTGTCCAAGATCTCGTGTTCTATTGAAATAATAGCAAAGTTTCTAAGTCTCTGTTGATGCATTGTTGATCTTAGATAATTTTTTATATTTCTTTAATTTAGAAAATGATCTTTCATCTAATGCAACTGAGACTGGCAGAGTAAGAAATATTCTTATCGCTATTGTTGTGTCTGGAAAAGTTGATATTGAAGAATTGTATATGGATCACAAGACTAATGTTCTAGGAAATGCAGACTTAATGTGTTAATTTTATTGTACAAATCAGTACCGTCAGTGTCAGTTTCATTCCTAGAATGGTCTGTAAGTTTCATATGCAAATCTTGACAACTTTTCAGCAGTTCTTCCTTTGGTAACTAAATAATGTACTACTGAGAGCCGGCCGCTGTGGCCGAGGGGACTGAGGCGCTTCAGTCACGGTCTGCACAGCCACTACGGTCGGGGGTTCAAATCCCCCCTCGGGCATGGATATTTGTGCCGTCCTCAGGATAAGCTAGTTGATAAGTAGTTTGTAAGTTTCGAGACTGATAACCCCGTAGTTAAGTCCCGTAAGCTTAACAAACATTTGAACATTTTACTACTGAGAAAACCGAAAACGTCGTCTAAATTTTGTAACTCTTCAAATCTGTTTGTTAAGGAAATTAATGTTTGATATAGAATTAGAAAAAAAACCTCCACTTTGAAATTTATTTTGGGGTCTAACAAAACTTCATCACGATATTCATACTGAAACTGAGTCGTTTTTTTTTTTTTTTGTTTTTTTTTTTTTCCTTGGGCGAAGTATATTTACTGGAGACAAACGTACTTTAGCATTTAGTTTGTTTGCCACATTGGTAGCTTCCTTTAATACTATGTCAATGTTGTCATCTGTGCGATATTGTGTGAATTTACCAATTACGATCTTTAACAAATTGATGCATATCAGAGTATTAATTGCGGGTTTTACATCATTTTACTTGTTGTTGTTTAAAATAGTGATGCATAAAGTGGTCCGCATAGCGTAAGCAGCAACCTAAAAAAATTGTGAAACTACACACATTTTTTTCTAGAACTCTTAAGTAAAGTCCAGAGACTGGTTTGATGCAGCACTCCACAATACCCTATCCTGAGCAAGCCTCTTCAACTCCACATAAGAACGGCAACCTACATCTGTTTGAATGTGCTTACTTTATCCATCTCTTGGTCTTCCTCTGCGGTTTTTACCAAACACTTCCCTCCAATGCTAAATTCACAATTCCTTGATGTCTAAGAATGTGTCCTACCAATCGATCCCTTCTTTTAGTCAAGGTATGCCAAAATTTCATTTTCCCCCAAATTCTGTTCAGTACCTCCTCATTAGTTACACGATCCACCCATATAATCTTCAGCATTCTTCTATAGCGCCACATTTCAAAAACCTCAATCCTCTTCCTGTCCGCGCTGTTTATCGTCCATGTTTCACTCCCATATAAGGCAACACTCCACACAGATGACTTCATAAAGGACTTCCTTAGGCTTAAATCAATATTCGATGATAACAAATTTCTCTTTTTCAAGAATGATTTTCTACCCATTGCCATTCTGCATTTTATATCCTCTGTAATGCGACCATCATTTGTTATTTTACTGCCCAAGTAAAAAAAACTCATCTACCTCCTTTATTGTTTTGTTACCTAATCTAATTCCTTCAGCATCACCTGATTTTCTTAGACTGCAGTCCATTACCCTAGTTATGCTCTAGTTAATTTTCATCTTATATGTACCTTTCAGCACACTATCCATTCCGTTCAACTGCTCTTCCAGGTCATTTGCTGTCTCTGACAGAATTACTATGTCGTCGGCAATACGCAATGTTTTTAATTCTTCACCCTGAACTTTAATTCCTTCTCCAAATTTCTCCTTGCTTTCCTATATTGCTTGCTCAATGTACAAATTGAATAACATTGGAGAAAGGCTACAACCCTGTCTTACTGCTTTCCCAACCACTACATCCCTTTCATGCCCTTCAACCCTGACAACCGCTGTCTGTTTTTTTTGTACAAGTTGTAAATAACCTTACGCTCCCTGTATTTTACTCCTGCTTGCTTCAGAACTTGAAAGAGTTTATTCCAATCAACATTGTCAGAGGCCTTCTCCAAATCTACAAAAGCTAGATATGTAGGTCTGCCTTTTCTTAATCTATCTTCTAGGATAAGGCGGAAAGTGAGTATTGCCTCCCGTATTCCTACATTTCTCCTGAACCCAAACCAGCTGGCCGCGGTGGCCGAGGTGACTAAGGCGCTACAGTCACGGTCAGCACGGCCACTACGGTCGGGGGTTCGAATCCCCCCTCGGGCATGGATATTTGTGCCGTCCTAGTTCGTAAGTAGTTCATAAGTAGTTTGTAAGTTTAGGGACTGATGACCCCGTAGTTAAGTCCCATAAGCTTTACAAACATTTGAACATTTTTTGAACCCAAACTGATCTTCCCCGAGGTCGGCTTCTACCACTTTTTCCATCCTTATGTAAATAATTCGTGTTAATAGTTTGCAACCATGACTTATTAAACTGATGGTTCTGTAGTTTTCACACATGTCTGCGCCTTCTTTCTTTGGAATGGGGATTATAACATTTTTCTTAAAGTCTGAGGGTACTTCGCCTGTCTCATACATGTTACACACCAGATGTAACAGTTTTGTCATGGCTGATTCTTCCAGAGACTTCCGTAGCTCTGAGGGAATGTCATCTATTATAGGGACCTTGTTCGACTTGGGTCCTTCAATGCGCTGTCAAATTCATCTGTCAGTACAGTATGCCCCCCCAGGGGGCCCACAGTTCTTTTGTGGGTACGTGTGTGGCGCGCATGGGGCCCCGAGCCGGAGCAGCCTTTCTTCTGTCCCAGGCTGCTTCACTTTCCCTCCCGGTTTATGCATTCGCCCGGAGACGGGCATATTTCGTGAGCTACGGTGGTTCTTGTTGTCGTTTTTCTTCCTTCGTTCCTTCCTTTCTTACCCTTTATTTCTGTCTTTCTCTGCTTGTACTCTCCTAGCCTTCTTCTCCTCATTAGTCTCCGCTTCGGCGTTTGAGACACTTCTTCATTCTTTCTCTTCATTTCCTATCCTCTTCTTCTTTTCTCCCTGTGCGTGTCTGAAGGCCGACCCACGCATTATCGTGCGTAGCAGGTGACGGGGTAACGCGTAATTCACCGCCCCGGGTAGACAAGTAGGGCACGTACGTACCCCCTGGTAATGGCCAGGCCCAGGGAGGGGTGATTACCCGAGCTGGTACCTTCCGAACGTGCCGATTGGTCCCTCCGTCAGTTCTCGGGAGGTGTGACCTGAGGTGTGAACAATCACCTAAGGCGGGTAAGCCCTCGGAGAGGGCCCCCACTAGGAAGGAGCGCGCCATCGGAGACGCCGGTAATCACGGGGGACACTTCCGCGATGACTTCCTTATCTTCTTTCGTGACGTTGACCCAAAAACGTAAGTTAGACTCGCCTCAGCCTAAAAAGACTCTGCCTAATGTACCTAAATTTCTGGTTGTCTCTCGCACCGACGGAAAGGATTTCAATTCTGTCAATCCTTTCGTTATACAGAAAGGTGTAGATGCAATTGCTGGCCCTGTTAAAACCTGTTCACGTCAGCGCAATGGCACATTGTTGCTGGAAGTGGAAAGTGCCTTCCAAGCCCAAAAACTGATACGTACTACGTTGTTGCACACGTTTCCAGTTAAGGTAGAAGCGCACCGCACACTCAACTCGTCACGGGGGGTAGTTTTTACGAGATCCCTTGACGGGTTGTCTGATGAAGACATCCAATCGTATATGTCCGATCAGGGTGTGACAGCTGTCCACAGGGTGATGAAAAAGGTCGACAACCAATTGACACCGACTCGTAATGTGTTTTTGACGTTCGAAAGAGTTGACCTCCCGTCGAAGGTCAAAGCAGGGTATGAAGTCATCTCTGTCTGCCCTTTTGTGCCTAACCCAACGCGCTGTTTTCAATGCCACAGGTACAACCATACCCGTGAACATTGCCCAAATGCAGCAAAGTGTGTCACTTGTGGTAGGGACGCCCATGAGGGGGATTGCCCACCTCCGTCCCCTCACTGCCTAAACTGCAACGGTGACCATGCGGCTTCCTCTTGCGACTGCCCTTTATACAAGGATGAGAAGGTAATCCAGCAAATTCGGGTTACGGAGAAGGTATCAACATCTGCCGCTCGAAAGTTGTTGGCGAGTCGAAAGCCCACAGTCCACCCAGCGGGTACATACAGTAAGGTACTCACCTCAACTCGACCTACCAAGGATTCCAGTACCCAGACATGTGACTTCACTTTCGCTGACACAGTTGTGCGATCCGCCAGCCCGAAGATTGCCCGTTCCACGTCCCCGCTTCCTCCTGCTGCTTCTAGGGTACAGTCTTCGTCAAACTCTAGTAAACCGCGAGCACCTAAACAAGATGCCCGGACCTTGAAAAAGGAACCCGTCCGTGAGGATTTTCTGCGTTCTCAGGCTTCCCAACCGTCAACTGCCTCTTCCCGCCGTCACTCTTCCAGAAGAGCTGACAAGAAAAAGAGTTCCTCTCCTTCCCCGCCGAGGCGTGACCCATCCGTCACGCCATCAACAGTTGCCGGCCTCGGCCGTCTTCTGTTTCACCGGGTCGCTCCGTCTGCCGGGCACCCGGCCCTCTACCGGCGGCGGAAACTGCCCCTCCTGATCAGCTCAGGGCGGTGGCAGGCGCGTTGGTCGAACCTATGGACCACGACCCTTTGCCCCTGGACAGCGATAGCAGTGCTCCCTCGAAATCCGGTCCTCAGCGGCCGTCGAGGTGACCCCACTTGCTAGTTGGTTTTTATCCTTATTTCTTCTCTCATTTTTATCATGGCGCTCCTTCAATGGAATATTCGCGGCATTCGTTCTAATCGGGAGGAGTTAAAACTACTCCTTCGATTGCACTGCCCGCTACTAGTCTGCCTCCAGGAAACTAAGTTGCGTCCCCGTGATCGTGCAGACTTTCCACACTACACCTCTGTGCGGTTCGACTTGCCACCCATGGAAGGTATCCCAGCCCATGGAGGGGTTCTGATGCTCCTTCGAGACGATGTCTACTACCATCCCATTTCATTGCATACTCACCTACTGGCAGTTGCCGTCCGCATCACCCTATCCACATTTACCTTTTCCCTCTGTAATATTTATTCGCCATCGTCATCTGCCCTTACTAGGACAGATGTGCTACACCTTGTTGATCAGCTCCCTTCACCCTTCGTGTTGATAGGCGACTTTAATGCCCACCACCCCTTATGGGGCTCTCCGGCACCTTGTCCGAGAGGCTCCCTTTTGGTGGACCTTCTCCAACACCTCGATCTTGTCTGCATCAACACCGGTGCACCAACCTTCCTTTCTGACACAACACACACTTACTCCCATATAGACCTCGCAATATGCACTCCTCAGCTTGCCGGTCGGTTTGAGTGGTATGCACTTTCTGACACGTACTCGAGTGACCATTTCCCCTGTATCATCCACATTCTGCATCATTCCCCATCTCCTCGTCCCACCAGTTGGAACATTTCTAAAGCCGACTGGGGGCTTTATTCTACCATGGCTGTTTTTCACGATCGGGATTTTCCCAGCTGTGACAGTCAGGTCGACTACCTCACAGAGGTTATTCTCACAGATGCCGAACGTTCCATACCTCGTACTTCCTCTTCTCCACGTCGTGTCCAGGTCCCTTGGTGGACTGCAGCCTGCCGCGACGCGCTTCGAGCCCGGCGCCGTGCTTTACGCACCTTCCGCCGCCACCCGACTTTGGAGAATTGCATAAATTATAAACGTATGAGAGCGCAATGTCGTCGTATCATGAACGACAGCAAGAAAGCTTGCTGGACTGCTTTTACTAGTTCTTTTAACCGTTTTACTCCCTCCACGTTTGTTTGGCGTAGCCTACGCCGTCTATCCGGCATCAAGGTCCACTCCCCGATTCCTGGCCTGACCGTGGAGAACGCCGTCCTCGTGGACCCCTCTGACGTTTCCAACGCATTGGGCCGTTTCTTTGCGGAGGTTTCGAGCTCTGCCCATTACCACCCTGCCTTTCTCCCTCGCAAACAGGTAGAGGAGGCCCGGCCGCCTTCTTTTCACTCTTCTAATCGTGAAAATTATAACGTCGCCTTCACCATGCAGGAGCTAGACCGTGCTCTCGCCCTGTCCCGATCTTCTGCTCCCGGGCCCGATTCCATTCACATTTTAATGCTGAAGAACCTCTCTCCTGCGGGCAAGTGCTTTCTTCTCAGTACCTACAATCGCATATGGACTGAAGGTCATGTTCCCACAAGTTGGCGTGAAGTCACTGTTGTCCCCATCCCCAAACCGGGGAAGGACAAACATCTTCCTTCCAGCTATCGTCCTATTTCTCTGACGAGCTGTGTCTGTAAGGTGATGGAACGCATGGTTAACGCTCGGTTAGTCTGGCTCCTCGAATCTCGCCGCCTCCTGACTAATATCCAATGCGGTTTTCGTCGACACCGCGCTGCTGCTGATCACCTCGTTACGTTGTCGACCTTCATTATGAACAACTTTCTAAGGAAGCGTCAAACAGTAGCAGTGTTCTTCGACTTGGAGAAGGCATACGATACCTGTTGGAGAGCGGGCATTCTCCGCACATTGCACAGATGGGGCCTTCGGGGCCGCCTTCCTCTTTTCATTCAAGCGTTTTTGGCGGATCGCAAGTTCCGGGTACGGGTGGGTTCTGTTTTGTCAGATACCTATTGCCAGGAGAATGGGGTACCACAGGGCTCCGTCTTGAGTGTGGCGCTCTTTGCCATTGCAATCAATCCGATCGTGGATTGCCTTTCAGCCGACGTCTCCGGATCTCTTTTTGTTGACGATTTCGCAATTTATTGTAGCGCCCAGCAGACGTGCCTCTTGGAGCGTTCTCTTCAACGCTGTCTTGACCGTCTATATTCCTGGAGCATCGCAAACGGCTTCCGATTCTCCACTGAGAAAACTGTGTGTATAAACTTCTGGAGATACAAGGAATTTCTTCCACCTTCGCTACATCTCGGCCCTGTTGCTCTCCCTTTCGTAGAGACTACGAAATTCTTGGGACTCATGTTGGATCGGAAACTTTGCTGGTCCACGCACGTGTCCTACCTGGCTGCCCGTTGTGCCCGATCCCTTAACGTCCTTCGTGTCCTCAGTGGCACGTCATGGGGAGCGGACCGTACCGTCCTGCTTCACCTTTACCAGGCCATTGTTCAGTCGAAGCTCGACTACGGAAGCCTTGTATACTCTTCTGCACGGCCGTCGATTCTCCGCCGTCTCAACTCTATCCACCATCGGGGATTACGTCTGGCGACCGGTGCATTTTATACTAGCCCTGTTGAAAGTCTGTATGCCGAGGCTGCTGTATTACCCTTGACCACTCGGCGTGACATACTTTTGTCTCGGTACGCATGCCGCCTGCGGTCGATGCCCAACCATCCATCTTACCGATTATTTTTTGACGACTCGCTCGATCGCCAATATCAGTTGTCTGCGATTGCCTTGCTTCCACCTGGAGTTCGGTTTCGCCGCCTACTACAGCGGCTCGATTTTACCCTTCCTTCCACCTTTCGGTTGAGCGAAAGCCCATTGCCACCGTGGCATCAGGCCCCGGTTCACTCTCACCTCGAACGTAGTTCGCTCCCCAAGGAGAGCACTCCGGATTTGGTATACCGCTCGAGGCTTGTCGAACTCCGTTCGCGGTTCGATAACGCCATATTTATTTACACTGATGGTTCCAAGAGCACTGCCGGTGTCGGATCTGCCTTCGTCGTCGAGGACAACCGGTTCCAATACAAGCTCCCTGACCGGTGCTCTAACTTCACGGCTGAGCTTTTTGCCCTCCACCAGGCCGTTTTGTACATCTGCCGCCACCGCCAACCTTTCTATGCCATCTGTTCGGACTCCCTTAGTGCCCTGCAGAGTCTTAAGGACCCTTTGTCGCACCATCCTCTCGTGTATCGGATCCAACGCTCCCTCCAGTTGCTAGCAGATGACAGCTGTCACGTTTCTTTCCTGTGGGTCCCTGGCCACGTAGGTGTGCCCGGGAATGAGACGGCCGAAATAGCGGCAAAGGCCGCAGCTCTTTTACCTCGCGTGGCTACCTTTTGCGTCCCATCTGACGATGTTCAACGGGCTCTCCGCCGGAGTATCGTGTCGCAATGGCACAGCACGTGGTTTTCAATGTCCAACAACAAATTGCGAACTGTAAAACCGATCCCGACTGCTTGGAGGACCTCCTCACGCCCCTCTCGGCGGGAGGAGGTCATCATCCTGGCCCGGTTGCGGATCGGTCACTGCCGTTTCAGCCACCGTCACTTGCTATCCGCCGACCCTGCACTGCTGTGCTCCTGCGGTGAACTGCTGACCGTGCGACATGTTTTACTGTCTTGCGTACTTTTTAATCATCTCCGTGTAGCCGTTCACTTTCCGTCTACTCTGGAGGAAATTTTAGCTGATGACACACGAGCAGCTGCTAGAGTTTTGCGTTTTATCAACTTGGCCAACTTATCGAAGGATATTTAACCCTTTTAATTGTCTTTTATCTTTCGTTTTTAGCCCCTTCTTGATCTGACAGTTACCATTTTTTTTTTTGAGATCATAGCGAATCTATGTTTTTGACTGGGCGCTAATGACCATAGAAGTTGTGCGCCCTAAAAACCACAAAAAAAAGTACAGTATGTCCTATTTCATCCTCATCTACTTCTTCTCCCCACAAAATTGCCTCTAAGTTCATTTGCTTCGTAGAGCCTCTCTATATACTCTTTCCACCTTTCAGCTTTCCCTTCTTTGCTGAGAACTGGCTTTCCATCTGCGTTCTTGATATTCATAGAGCTGATTTTCTTATCTCCAAATATCTCTTTTATTTTCCTGTAGGCAGTATCTATTTCTCCCCTATTTATACATTCTTCCACATCCTTGCATTTGCCTTCTAGCCATTCCTACTTAGCCATTTTGCACTTTCTGTCAATCTCATTTCTTAGTCACCTGTACTCCATTTTTCCTGTTTCAAAAAATGTTCAAATGTTTATTAAGCTTAAGGGACTTAACTACGGGGTCAGGGGTCCCTAAACTTACAAACTACTTATGAACTACCTACAACTAAGGACGGCGCAAATATCCATGCCCGAGGGGGGATTCGAACCCCCGAACGTAGTGGCCGTGCAGACCGTGACTGAAGCGCCTCAGTCCCCTCGGCCACCGCGGCCGGCTCCTGTTTCATTTACTGCATTTTTATATTTTCTACTTTCGTCGATTAGTTTTAGTATGTTTTGATATCCAAGGATTTTTTGCAGGTCTTGCCTTCCTACCTATTTTGCCTCTGCTGCCTCTCAATGCTACCCATTCCTCCTCTACTGTTTTATTCCCCCCCCCCCCCGTTTCTGTCAGTTGTTGCCTAATGCTCACTCTGAAATTCTCAAGAACTTCAGGTTCCTTCAGTTTATCCAGGCCCCATCTCCTTATTTTCCTACCTTTCTGCAGTTTTTTTCACTTTCAGCGTACAATTCATGACCAATAAGTTACGGTCAGAGTTTATATCTGCCTATGAGTATGTCTTACAGTTTAAACCCTGGTTCCAAAATCTATGTCTTACCACTATAAAATCTATCTGGTATCTCCCGATGTCTCCTGGTCTCTTCCAGGTATACAACCTCCTTTCGTGATTCTTAAACCAGGTGTTCGTTATAACTAAATTATGTTCCGTGCAAAATAGAACCAGACGGCTTCCTCTTTCATTCCCTTTGTCCAGACCTTATTTAGCTACTATATTCCCTTCCCTTCCTTGACCTATTACCGAATTCCAGTCTCCCATCACAATTAAGTTTTCCTATCCCTTAATTGTCTGAATAATTTCCTTTAGCTCCTCATATATCTCTTTTATCTCCTCATCATCGGCAGAGCTAGTTGGCATGTGAACCTGTACTACTATGGTCGGTGTTGGCTTCGTATCAACCTTGACTACGATAATGCGATCACCGTGTTGCTCATAGTAGGTTACCCACATTACTATTTTCTTATTCATTATCAGTAGCCTGACCTGAACGGCAGCCTGGAGGAGACGAGTTGTGAACATGTTCTCTCCGTGAAATGGCACTAGGATGTAGTGGGATTATAGACAGCCAACGTGCGATGCATGCCACAATGTACACATTCTAACCATCCGCCTCCTACAAGTCCTTACTGAGAGTTTGGGGTGATGACTTGTGACGAGTGGTTTTCTATATTTATATAAATTACTTTTGTTTCCAGGCTTAGACTACTGACCTCCAGGGATATGCGTGTGATCCTTCATGTCTGCTCCCCGTCTCTTGCTGATAACTTTGATCATAAACATGTGAAATTCTACGCATAAGTTATGATAACCTACTTTAATAAATAAAATATTATACAGAGTTATTAATCGGGTAGGTAGCTACCTGACAAAATTACAGTTAAATTTGAATATTTCCACGTTGTGTATGATTTGGGATTCAAAATTAATTTGTCTACTGAGACCACTTTAACGCTTTTATCGGTATAGATGCAAATGAGGCAGAAAGTTTAAAATTTAGGAGCTCTTTATTGGAAGAATTTAATGCTCTACTACTTTGGTACTTGATAATTTGCATTAGCAGTAGACATTTTAAACTTACATCCATTGGGAACATGAGCGTAACTTACTTTGCATGATGTCTGTAAACATGTCGATTTTTAAGTTCGAGTTTGGCAAAACTGCCGATTGTTACTTGTAAGTAGGTCGTTCTATGCGAAATATTGTGGTATTTTATATTCAAATTCGCAAAAATTTCTGCATGGTTCCATCGGGTTCAAGTTATAGACGAAACCCCGAAAAAAGTTTTTAAAAAATCGTTCATTTTCGCGTCAGAACTTATGCACAGGCGAGAAACCGTCGCAAAGCTATTTGGGACGCCTAACATCCATCAAAATTATTTCCGTATCTACGGAGTGGTGTATCCACTCTATGCATTGGGAATGCAGCTTGAAAGTGAAACGGATTAACCTGCCTAACGTTTGCTTCTTGCGTTGCTGACACCTCTTTTTCTACTTGTTCTAGAGCTGACACTCTCCCTTGCGTTTCTTTGGAAAAGTTAGATTGACTAACAAGATACGCGGCTACGTCGGTCATCTTCAAATTCACCCTAGTTTCCAAATTCTCAACATTCTTTTGGAATGCTTTGGTTGCCTTTTCCACACCGTCGCAAAGTCATTTTGAATGGCTAACATCGTTTAAAATTATTTACAACTTGTTCTTATTTTGTAAAAAGGAAAATTCTATTATTCCTGGACTATTAAGGATTATTAGAATAATAGAAACCAATGCATTACGCTAGGGGGTGATTGTTTTATATAAACGAAATGGTCACTATATAATATTTTAGTAGGACTAATTCTTGAATATTTCTCAAGGTTTTGGACTCATTAGGAAAATTGAGAAAATTGGACCGGTTGGACAAGTGGTTTAGGCATCGCGGTCCGAATTTGAAAAATGTCGGCTCTGCTCGAATCCGCTCAGCATTGTACGACGTGGTTTGGTGTGGCGTGCAGCCTAAATATGATTTTAGGCGAATTACCATGATTTCGCTGAGGTGGGGTTTGCTCTACTTCCTGTTTTTGCACTAAGTCGTTGATTCTTCCAATCAATAAACCAACCTTACTGTAACCGTATGGATCTGTGTAGATAGCAGTGAGACAACGGATCGCTAAGAAGTGCTGTGGAGTGTAATCCGCTTCAGGCCGCTGTTGGGTTGTGTCTCGGATTCCACTGAAGTAGGCAAGAGAGACACGGAAGCGATTCTGCGAAGTGAGCTGTAACAAAAGCTCAGGGAAATGAAAGACGAATATTGTATAAAACTGTGCAATAAGGTTGGTTCTTATAATACCACAAAACAGTTTACACGTTTATTTGAAGAATTGTTGCTCGCTTATCGTGAGGTCAGACTAGTAGTTTTATCATTGATGAGAGTCAGAGGCAATCGGGTAACATTTAAACGGCCACATACAAATTTACGAATATCTGTAAAGAATATTATTTTGTGGAATGACTAAATATTTAGGGAATTAATTGTTATGCGCATAGTGCCTGCAGTCTTGTTTTCTCTATCTTGCCAATTGCAGTAACAAGATAGAATCTTTCATCTCAATACACTGGAATTTAAGAAAATTTTTCCCAAATAGTATCCGTGTTAGCAAATGGTGTGATAATAATTGTTACAGGTGAAATGTAAGCAATGGCGAATAACGATCTAGCACATATGAATTTCAGACAATATAATGGATTTAAATCTAGATACGAAATAATTTATTTCTCAAAATATAGAAGATTAGACAGGATTGCTGCACCTTAAATTATGTGTTTTCGAGAAAGTGTTGTATCACTATGAAAATAATTTGCGTTACAAAAGGATCTCCATTTCGGAAGGATAACATTAAAATTAAAGTGTTGCTATGGTAATGTTTGAGAGCAAGGAAATTTTCTAAAAGCATTCCTTAGTTTTGGTACTCTTCATGAAAGTTGGAAAACAATACTGTAAAATTGTTATCTCTTTCAGGACCAGTTTTCCGATTCCGTTATGTGTTCGTGAAAATTGGAAAGTGTGGCTGGTTGGTACCAAGGAATCTATCATTATGTTTGTAAAATAAAAGGACTAAAAATACAAAACACTCTCCCATTACCATGTGGGTAAGATGTTTCTATAGGCCCTTATAAACCATGGAACTTAATGCGGTGGGGTGAGTGCAACCCTGGGGCCATGAAACTGTAGTATTCTCGAAGGTGAATGTTTATTGTTATGTTTATCTTGTTGATGAAGAGCGACTTGTAAATAGTCAAAATCGTTCCTCATTGCTGGGGCTTGGTTATAGCTCTTGACTCCAAATTAAAGCCGCCTTTAATAATACAACTGTTACCTCTGTTAGTTGAAACGAGGTGGTGGATCCTGTTTAGACAATGACACCACATTACTGCAAAGTAATCTTTTGGAATTTTAGTGTTTAGTCAGCCTATTTTGGCTGGAAGTAAAATTCTTCACTTAATGGTCTTAGATATTTCTTACATTTTTTAACTACACCATCCACATATTCGAAGATAGTTAATCTTTGGTTGACATGCTCTGTTACATTTACTGTAACAGTTACTTGTACGGCCGCCACATTATTCTTACATGTTGATTAAATACAACTGTAGATATTTTGACTCTTTTATTTGAAGCACGACCGTAGTGGAAAATTTAAATTATATTTGAAGGTGCCAGTAAAATTACAGTGGATCAAGACAATTTTCCTGGCCGGTTGCAAATATTTTTCATTTTACTAAGGAATTTCCGCATAAAACGATAGTCAATGACAAAAATAGAATAGCTCATGGAACAACGATTTATTTTATCATGTAGACGTTCGTTTCCTAAGTCGTGCGGAAGTACTGCAGGCCTTTATTGCACTCAGGGAAAAAATAAACGATATTAAGAAAAACGATCCAAAGCAATTTCCTGTATTAAATTATGACTGATCAATGACTAATGTTTTGTCAAGGATATTACGACTCATTTAAACGTGTTGAACTGTAAGTCAGAGTTAACAGTATTGCTTTTAAAACAAAACTTGGTTGTTTTTAAACACCAACTGATTAAATACTCCATGACCCATTATCCTAATTGGAAGACAATTTCCTCAGAGAAGCATGGTATGCTAGAAAGGGAATTTTCTCGCAACGTTGTTGAATTATTAGAAGAACTCATGAAGAGATTTCCGTTGCCAAATGAGCAGGAAATATTGTTCACAGTAGCTTAAGATAGTTTTTTGTACTTTCAGAAGAGATACCACTGAACTTACAACTGGAAATAATAGAAATTCAGTGTCCTCCACCGTATACAAAGAAGCAAGACAATGTGATCTTCTTGATTTCTATAAAATCTTTGAAGAAAATAAATTTGGTAACCTACGAGACTAAGCACATTCATCGTGTTAGGCAGCACTTACATATGTGAACAAATGTTTTGTGTTCTGTGTTGATCTTACGAAAAAACATTAAAAAAAATTCAATGTCGCATATGACTCCAGAATTTCAAACCCTTGCAGCTGACATGAGATGCAACGTCTCACAGTAAAGGCTTTCTTTCAGTTTATCATCTTTTTACAGTGCTTTCATAAATAATGTTTTGTAATACTACTGCGCTGATAATTTTTTTTATGCTACTAAGCTATCAAAAGTGACTTCACTGCTATTAATTTAGACTTTTAATAAAAATATTTAGCAACTAATGCATTTACTTAAAAGTTGTAGAAAAAATGTGTGTAGCTTCACAATATTTTAGGTTGCTGCTTGCGCTATGCGGACCACGTTATGCATCACTATATTAAACGCCACTGTTTTAAGTTTCTGATGTGAGCCTACATAGTACCGGTTAAAAGGTATTTACAATGAGATTTCACTACTAAACGAAACAACAATGACTCTTCCTTAGTACAGTAAATTGGGAAAATTATTTAATATTGTAAAAGATGAAAAATATTGGTTTCATTATCTCACTTATCGCGTTTGGAATCTGGTCTAGTAAAGCGTAGCTCAGTCCATATAGTAAGTTATCTATTTCTGTGTCACTGTTCACTTAGCGTGTATAACGCAATAAAATTAATAATTGGAATAATTATGATTAATTATCATTAATCTTTTAGATTATTTTTAACACCATGAATTTTCCTGTGTCCCACACTTCAGATTATAGATTTGGTTTGGCGCCTAACTACTTTTGAGTTGTGCACCTCTGGTATACCCCCTTGCTGGTACAAAATAATATACGCTGCTATGGACTCTTTCATCTTGTTTGCGTATAACAGTTCTAATAATTTCGTGTTTCATGTTATTTTTTAATGATATGTTGTTAGTGTTTAACACAAGATTAGGTAAGTACAAAGTTCTTATCCAGTGCTTTTCTGTACAATAATAATAATAATAAAATGAAGGAAAAGAGGTTGACTTTTAACGTTCTGTCGACACCAGTTCTTTAGAGACGGTTTAAAAAAATTACCTCACAATGTTGTGTCAGTTGTCTAGACAGTATAAGTTATAAAATCTGAGTGAATTTCCAACTCTGAACTTGAAGATGTGTCAAACACATACAGAGAAAGCTACGTTTTAACATATAAAGAGCACGAAGTAGTACTCGTCTGTCACGTGGGGTACCTACATACTGCTTATGGTTAACGCGAATTTGCAAAGTGCTTGTTCTGCGAGCACTTCCGTGAAGCACGTATTACAAGAAGTTGAAAAACGGAAGTTAGTAACCGAAACAAGATCGTTGCATTGTGTCTTAGAGTCTCACTCTGGTAATTATTTCATTCTTCAGGATTTTTTCTATCTGGTTGAAATACCTACATAATTTAACCACATATTATATCAAATTAGTGCTAATGAACACTTTTAATTTGTGGTTACATATCATACAGAAATGCAGTTTTGCATTACATATATGAAATCGTAGTTAGTGATCTTTTTTTGAACATTGTTCAGAAATATTGATCGAATTAAAAATAACATTGCCAACTAATTTTTCATAGTTATGCATATTACTCCTCGTTAAAAGTGTACCTGCGACCAAAAGTTTAACATGGCCAAGCATCTATCCTAGGCCACCTAAATTGGAGAGAAGCGTCTTACAATTGCACAAACGCCTTTCTAATGAACGTAAGTTCTTTGAGGCGTTATAGACGTTACTAAAATATCAAAATCCATTTTTGGAGAATTTTCAGTGTTGCAACGAACTGATTTGAGAAAATTAAATTCGAGTCCCAAACTTAACCTGCCACAAAATGGAAAATATAAAAATTCAATTGTCTCTGATATCCGTATTAGCATAAAGTAATTATTTTCTGTGAGTATTAAGTTCATATAACTTGAAAAAATTATAGCCCAAAAATTCTTTCTTATTAATATACATTTTACGGAAATAGCGATTACCTCAGTTTAGTACTTATTGCAGTGTATGTACTCGAAATTATGGCTATTATTAATAGTGACGAGGTGTTTAACATGTACATCAAAGTATTCATGATGACTCTTCAATAGTATCATAATTAAGTTTAGCGAACCACATCCAGACTATATGTTGGGCGTTACACTTTCGATTACACGTGGGAAACTCTTTCTGTGCCAACACCTCCTTATTTAAATGCGCTGGTCATTTCTCCTCACGCCGCGGTGGAGTAGCCGAGCGGTCTAAAGCGCCTCGCTGCCGAGCGTGCGGTTGCTCGCCGTGGAGGTTCGAGTCGTCCCTGGGGCATGGGTGTGTGTGTTTGTCCGTAGGTTAGTTTCCCTAGGTTGAAGTAGTTTGTAAGCTACGGACTGATGACCACGCAGTTTGGTCCGATAAATTTACAAAAATTACAAACATTTCTCCTCACGTATGCCGGAGTCAACAAAATTTTCTGAATTTGGAAGCATCTAGTTGGTGACTGAAATTTCGTAAATGATTTTCCCTTTGTATTGATACTAAATACCCCAACTATCCATATTCGTGACACTGTCGCGTCATGTACGATGTTGTAGCCGATAAATGGAGCCTGTTGTTCAGTTTCCCTGCATGATTTTTCTGTGTGTGAGTACCAATTGAATTTGTTATTTGGAAACCTTAGATATTTAACTCAATCTGTTATCTTCGATTTCATGTTATAGATTATGTCACCGAATAATTTTACCTAGGGATCATTTATTTTTTTAATTATTTCTATTTATTTACTTTTATTTATTTTGACGGCGGTGGCGGGGAGGGGGGTAGACGGTTCTTCATGTGAAGAGCGATTAGTGTCACTTGAATATGAATAGTTAATATCTGGTTACTTTGCATTTGCTGCTGATGACAAAGGCTGCCACGGAGATGTCCATCTAAACACAGCTATATTCATTAAATGAGTTTTTTGTGCTTCTTTAATTTTCCAATTTTTATGTTTCTAATGCAAAAACTAATTGTCTTTACATTTCATACTAAACGTACCTCTCGTTAGCAAAGCAGTTTTGTAGCAAAAAGGCAAGGCAAACAAAACTATGCCGGCCACAGTGGCCCAGCGGTATGCGGCGTGCCAGTCAAGGTCTGCACGACCGCTGCGGTAGGGGGTTCGAATCCCCCCTCGGGCATGAATGTTTGTGCCGTCTTTAGTATAAGCTAGTTCATAAGTAGTTTGTAAGTTTATGGACTGATGACCCCGTAGTTAAGTCCCATAAGCCCTACAAACATTTGAACATTTAAACATAACTACCTAATTGCAAAGTATATTCTGTTTAGGTTCATAATATGTTTAGATAATATCTACACAAACTTCAGTAATATATTATGAAGTAATGAGGACAATGATTAACAAGCACACATACAATCAGTTGCAAGTAGTATTTTCCTGAACCAATATTCGAGGCCTCTGTTTCTGTCTTCTTCAGAAGGAAGGAACTGTTTTAGTGAGTTACAATGTCATGAACTTTATCACTCAATTTGGGGTATGAAAAATGGGATGATTCGAAGAAGAGGTCCTCTTATAATCTAGAAGAATACAGTAAAACAGAAAAATATATAAATAACACTCAATAAAAAGGCATGTGCATGTTGCACATATGCTGTAGCATTTATTGGCTTTTTTAGACCTATGTATCTCAGCATGACGAACGTCAAGTGTTCAAGTGTCCGATTTATCAGTTTCTTTATCTCCACATTAACAGTTATCTTATCCACTATACATAAATGTGTATCTTGCTTGTTCTACAGTGTAAAAGATTAAAGAGGTACACAAATTAATTACACCACCAATTAGTTGCTTACCTTCTGCCTCATAAAATAGTCATTAGAATATTTATTGACCAATGGACTTGTGTAAATAGCAAATTAATAGTATGATATAAGATTAAATAAAATACACCATAATATCTATTATTACATGAATAAGTGAAATATTAGTCGTATCATCATCGTATGTTCTGCATCTTGTGTCATCTTGTTGAGGTTTGACACAAAATATTTGGTAGTAAATTGAAACATGATATGAACTCTCCTCGTACCCTATCTATAAGCCTTTAACCAAGGCGTAGACCTCCATTATCGATCAGAGGGACAGGGTAGCAGCGAGGCACAGGAGGTGGAGCTGTGACGTCGGTCTCCTAACCACCCTGTTCCCCTGGCCACACTGCCACCACTCCCCACACCTTGCCCTATTCCCCTGCTTAATAACAATAATGCACTAACAAACATGTTTACACATCAATTTGTTTTCACCGTTCTGAAAGGAACTTTGCTTGTGTAATGAAGTAAAACACCTAAGTAATAAATGACAAGTCACAAGCTTAACTAAATGATTTACATAAGATATGTTATTTGTTCTATCGTAAGCACTAATTTTTTCTGCAGCCTTCAACAGAAATGAAGAAAGGTTTCATCAACTCATTTTTCCAGACTAATTTTTGCTTTGACATTAATTAAAACAGTTGCATTATGACACATCAGATCTCTTTTAGACAATCCTTTCGGAATAACAAAAAGGAATTGCAGTTCATCCGGAGGGATATCTCTGAACCATCATGATTTTAAAGGATACTGTCATTTCTAAGCTTACTAGCCCAACTACATAATTTTGGCCAATTTCCTTAATTCATTTAAAGGATGCAAGACAACTTTGAACCCCCGTTTTAAAAGTGATTTAATTAGCTGTTTCAGGTGTTTTAAAGTTAACACATTCAGTTCTATTTAAATTTTATTACTCGAATCATGTAAAAAGGAGAATACAGGGCAATCTTTTTTTTTTGTATTTCTCTCAAACAAGTTCCATATTTCATTGCATATACAGAGTGTACCCCACCACCTCAAACAAAACCAACCGAAAAACGTTGAGGATAGATTCTTTATATCGTGAAAGAAACAGTGTCCAACAGCCCAGTGCTTAAAAATGCATACGTAACAGCTATCACCAGTTGTTCACATTCGATATTTGAAACACATCTCTGTTATTAAATCAGTGATCTTAGCTCTTAGGGGACGCATTTTCGAGCCAAGGTATATCAGACGTGTCTTGTTTGTTTCATTGTAAAGTTCATCAGTATAGGGGATCATGGAGGGCCGGCCGCAGTAGCCGAGGGGACTGAGGCGCTCCAGTCACGGTCTGCACGGCCACTACGGTCGGGGTTTCGAATCTCCCCTCGGGCCTGGATATTTGTGCCGTCCTTAGTCTTAGCTAGTTAATAAGTAGTTTGAAAATTTAGGGACTGATGACCCCGCAGTTAAGACCCTTAAGGTCTACAAACATTTGAACATTTCGAGAAAATACCACCTGAATTGCAAACAAGCATTCTATCTAAATGACAGAATATACCTTGAGGAAAAGATTTTGCGTTGTGGCATTAAGGACACGCGTAAAACGTAAGAACCTAGTTCAAGAATTTATTATAGTTGCATTAGACCTGCTTTTGATGTGTAATGTTTAATTACTGGCCCACAGGTTCAATAAATATGAAATTATCTGTTACCATTGACTTCCTAGTCAGCTTAAAATGATTATCTTATGTACGTGTAAACTTTATTGTGATTGGAGACATTAATATCGCAAAAACCTGTTGAAATAGAAACAGTGAAGGCTCAGTTTAGTACTTAAACGCGTGGTAGTGTATGCATTCCTTTCAATGGGCATTAACAGTACTAAGCTCGGTTATTACGTCTACTTTACCGTACGAGATGGCACAGTGGTAACACAATGGACTCACATTAGGAAGGAAGGTGGTTCAAATCCATCTCCGGCCATCGAGATTTAGGTTTTCCGTGATATCCCTAAATAACACCAGGCAAATCTCGGGATGGTTCCTTTGTAAAGGGCACGGCCGATTTCCCTCCGAACCTTTAACGAAATATCCTAGCGTGATTTCCGTATCTAATGACCACGCTGTCGACGGGACGTTAAAGCCTAAACTTCCCTTCGGTCTACTTCATAGTTCACATGTTTAATCTGTAAGTAACACATAGTTTATGTATCGTTCATAACATCATCTGCTACTTCTGGGCCATCCTACTTCGAACGCACTGGAGAAAAGTTAAAACTCAAATATTACTGTGCGACCTCTCATTTTTCTTAATTAATTATTAATAAAACATTATGAGTTTTGTAAGAATAAAGTTGGTGACTGAAATTTCGTGAAAGATCTCGCCGAAAGGTAACGTGCATTTATTACTACCCACCTCACTTACAAAATCCGCTACAGTTTCTCGTTATTTTTCACAGAGCTTCTTTCATCGTGAAACTGAAATTTGACGGATATTAGGACCAATTTCCAATCCATGCAGACATATTTTTGAAAAGATTTTCTCATTGATTTTGATCTTCCGATGACATTACCAGACAACAGAATGTATTTAAATAATTAAATAGCGCTTCTCAGGTTGCCTCTTAAATCGTCTATTTAGATTTTGATGGGATTAGACCTCCAAATATTTCCTCGTGGAACTCCCCATACCAATGTGACTTCATTTTTCTAGATTTACTACCTACAGTCAAAGAACTGCGTTCTGATTTGCTCTTGTTAATAGTCGTATCACAGTTCCTAATTTTAATTTCTGATTGTAATGATGGTTTGAAGAACATCTTGGCTCACAAATGTATGTAATCTCAACTCAATTTGAACTGAACAGAACGTTCGTAAGACTGTATTTCGTACACGATGGCTCTGCAGTCCAAGAATCTCATCATAATAGTGTCACTGCGAAATTAACGCAATGAGAGGCACTTAGGTGTGACTTACAGAGTAGTAAGGTTGATGTACAGTAATGCCTTCCTGTTGAAGTCGAAAATTGGACCTATGAATGGTTCGATATGTTTTGTCGAAGTTCGCAGTGAAATTGCCTCTGCTTTTGAAGTAGCTTTCTAACCCAGCTGTTAAACTAGAATCGATGTTCCCCATCACTCTCAACTTCTCTCATTGTGTAAGTATCCATAGTGTGTTGCACAATACACGTCTTGCTCTGATGTTAATATTCCCCATTGCCTGCGAAAGAACAGAATCCTTGTTGCTCATTGCTCATGTAAACAGTTACTATGTATCGTCATAATTATTGAGCAGAAATATTTTCAAATGTTTCTCAAAATCTTTTTCCTTACCATTGACATTTGTGCTAATATCTTGCTATGGTTAGCGATACCCTGCTTTACGATAATTACATCTTAATTTCATCATTTCTTTGCTACGAGTTATAACACACTTTATACAAGATTTATCTCTCTATTCTAGAGTTTTGGGATGTCACATCAATCTTTCCGCCAGCTACCTGAAACACAACTGCGTCCTACTCAATAGCTTCTTGGCTAAAATATCCACCCACTCTCTGAGCCTTATTACACATTTTTTCCGGATCTTCCCTACTACAGCCGTAACATTCACGACACGAAGATATAGCGGGTTGCAGGGTGAGCTAGGCGAACACTCCGCGGAATAACACGAGTTCGCAGGCGGCTCCAGCCGCACTCCCATGGGGCACTGAAAGCAGCGACCTACTCCCGTCCGCCATACACGTGATCGGGTATTAGGGCAGGCAGATATCCCTCCGCGTGCGTACTTGAGGTCGCGCACAGCCTAGCCACAGCAGTCGACGCCAGCCAAGGGACCTGCAGCCTCTCCGCCTTCCAACGTCACCGCCGCCGCCGCTCCGCCAAGGACTGTGGGAATGGAAGAACTGTAGATCCTCCTCACTGACGTCCGAGATTGGTGAACTTGAGTGTTATAAGGATTGTAACGGCAGAGCACTGGACATTTAGTTTTGAGGATATATTGTTTTGTTGTAGTATTGACAACCTTTGTGATTATTGTCACACAGTCAGAGAAGTATTCATTTTTTTGTTTTGTTCTAATAAACTGCGTTGAAGGAAAAAACGAGCGACATCATTACAGTAGATACTTCAAGATACCTTATAGAGGCTTCCTCAGATGCTGATAATTTATGCTATTCTAATTTGTCATTTACAAACTGCTTGTCACCCATAACAATGAATTAGGAGTTCTAGAATAGTATCTGGAACCACATTTAACCAATACTCCTAAACAATCAAACAAGTTTCACTGCCCCTTTTGTGATAATATTAGTTCCTATATACTTGATACGTAAATATTAGTCTGTCTACATCTGTTATTCTTGTATACTAAAAAGCTGTCCAACTTAATTGTTACTATTTTTATCAGGAAAAAATAATATCATGAAAGTAAAATGTTTTAGTGAATTAAGTTTACTATGTCGAATGACAGCACAGTGAACTCTTCAGAAGAAAGAGCTCTCTGCCATCATAGCCGACGACAAACGTCTTAGAGATCTTAAAATAATAGAACTTCGGTTTTTTAATTGATGTTACTCTGTGACATGGATTCTAAAATCGGAATGAATGACCTATATAATATGTACAGAAATACACTTCTTTTCGTGTACAGTAATGAGTGAAGAATCGTAGCAGCTAAGAAATCCAATTAGAATTAAGAATTATTTTTATGCAATACCGTTAATTAAAGTACCTATTTCGTTGATATTTTCTTGTCGGAGCCTGATACCACTGTCAGGAATAGCTATCTGGTTCTGAACACGCAATTCGGCACTGTGAGCATTGGAAAGGCGTAGTTATCGTGGGTAGCCAACTGCTCGGTTGCTGTTTCTGTCACCTTGCGAATAAAAGCTCTTAAAAGCAATAAAACTCAATCCGTGTCATTTATGTTTTTGCTTAATAGATATGAAAGCCATTAATCATCTAATTTCAGTAAAAATATATTAGCGTTCTTTTATCGCGCATCATGTCTTATTATACAGTCTCTCCCACACAACATTTTCACCGAAAAAATTTCTGGAACTGCAACAGATAATGAAAAACGACTGTCACGGGTCATAAACTTCCCCTAGGATCTTACGAACGTAATAACTGCCATACAGACTAAAACGTAAGCAAATAATAATTTCAACACAAACATATCTATTTTTAAATGGGTACCCCATATTTTTCCTTGTGCAGTCGGTAGCATGAAAAATAAAAATTAAAAAGAATATCGTTGATTGCATCGCAATACGTCAATTACGCCGGAGTAAAAGCGAAACCAAGGTGATTCTCGCTTGCGTCTCGGAAAGCAATTTTATATGGACGCAAGTGATACATTGTGATACAACCCACACAATTTTCTTTGATTTTTTAATTCTATTGATTGCAGAAGAAATAGTTGTTGTCTCCATTTATTAATACATAAGTTTGTGTTGAATAAATACTTGTCAATTTTTAGACTGTGTCGTAGTACTGACCTTCATATGCACCTGCGGCATTCCTGACCGTGAAAGTCGTTTGTCACTTTCTACTGTAGTTACCGAGATATTTCAAGTGAAAATTTGACTGGGACACTCTGTATAGATTTGCGCAGTATACATATAGAAGAGGAATCTTTTCGCAGAAGTGAATATCAGCATTCAATGATTATCCGATTTAATTGCTACGTTTGAATTCTCTGATGTTAACTTTTGTCTTGAGACACCTTTTGTTACCGTCTGAGTTATCGTAGACTGGATTATGTTTTTTATCTATCTTACTTCAAAAGGAACGTATCTGCAGTTTCTCATCTACCACTTATAGTAATAACAACTCCGGTAAAACAGCAAAAGTAATTTTCCCTCTTACGTTTGCTACAAATCTTACTATTAATCTGATACTCGAGCTGCTACCTCGAGAATTAAAAATTATATTTCTAATTTAATTTGGACATGCAGTCGTGCATACGATGATGATGTAGTATTGAGTATGTCTCTAAGAACTTGCTGCGCTCTCGGGGGTGAAGATGTCGTAGATGATGGTATAAGGGCAGCATCAAAGCGCAGGAGGTAGCGGGATTGCTGCCCGCTGTTGCTGTGGAGCGCACCTCCCCGCTCCGTCTGACAGCCTGGTAAACGCGCGCCTCGCTGTGTCGCTTAAGGTGTTAAGTTTTCTATTTCGATTCAAACATCACGCCGAAATGAACTAAGAAATTCAAGTGCGCTTGCAGGTGGGTTAATGGTAGAACATCAGCACCAAATTTCACTTCAGTATAGTAACTCCCTCTTGCATGAGGGTCACCATTTGTTTTGGCGCTTCTGAGATTGTGGTCAGAACCTGCGAAGCTCCGCTTTGAATTCGCTCGGTGTTCCTATGTCTGGCTGAGACGACAGAGGTGTATAATGTAGAGCGGCAATTTAACATCCGCTTCCTTCCGTCTGTTGGTTACCGCATACGAGTATTTCTCGACGGAAAGCACAGTTGGCGTTGTAATGAGCGAGAGGGCGCCGTTCGTGACATCCTTCGACACTCCTGAGAGAACACTGTCATTTTATACGAGATGTCTGTTAATCAAGAGCCCAAAGGCAGGGGTGGTTTTATTACCACATTCTACACAACCACCCAACGCCTTTTTATCGATTCTAATCGGCGGAGTGTCCTTACATGCAATTCTCAGTCACAGATAGGAAAAACGCGTAATACAACTAATGGTCATCACGTTTTTGAGTGCAATTGCAAAGACATAAAGTTAACAAATTTGTTTGAAAAGTTGACATGAGTCGATATGACGAGCTTTCCATCGCGTGATATAGGTACACGGTTTCGTTGGGCAGTATTTAGTGCTTATGTGCCATTAGTGACCCAGCTTAAAGCCCACATGGAGTTCTAAATTCTGATAATTATTCACATTCCTACACTCATATTTGTTTGAAGCTCGAATAGCCGGTGAGTGTTATTGCAAAGCGCTTACTTCTCAACAATAGAGAGAAAGGTTGTTGACACCGCTGAGCCAAGATTCAACCTTTTATGTCTTAAATGGCTAAAATTACTGGGTTTCAAAAAAGTATTCCTCTAACTGTTTGCACAGTTGGCACGTCTGAATTCATTTGCTTCAAATATCTATTTTGAGATATGTCTGACTAGAGCCCTCATTCACAAATTAGTTTCGTCCCCGGTAACACTAGAAGCCTTAAATAAATCTTTCTCCATACTTTGAGTACCCTCATCCTAATGTCCGATTCCATTATATATTAAATATTACATCACTTGCCGATACAATTGTTACACCAAGAATAAATGCAGATCATAAACGGGTATTTATTGGACAAATATATAATACTACAACCGATAGAACTGACATGTGATTACATTACATACCGTCGCATTGAAGTGCATGGCAGAGGGTTCATAACGTCATCTACTAACTACTTCTGGGCCATTCCTATTTCGAACACACAGGAGAAAAGTTAAAACTCAAATATAACTGCGCGACAGCTGATTTTTCTTAATTAATCATTAATAAAACATTCTGAGTTTTGTAAAAATAAAGTTGGTAACTGAAATTTCGTGATAGATCTCACCGAAAGGTAACATGCATTTATTACTATGCTTGCTACCCACCTCACTTACCAAATTTGCTACAGTCTCTCATTATTCTTCACAGAGCTACTTTGATCGTGAAACTGAAATTTGACGGATATTAGGACGAATCACCAATTTCCAATCCATGCAGACATATTTTTGAAAATATTTTCTCATTGCTTTTGATCTTCTGATGACATTACCAGACGGTAAACAACAGAATGTTTTTAAATAATTTAATACCGCCGCTCAGATTGCCTCTGTAATCGTCTATCTAGATTTTGATGGGATTGGACCTCGAAATATTTCGTCGTATCCATAGCGTGTTGCACAATACACCTCTTCCTCTGATGTTAATATTCTCCATTGTCTGCGAAAGAACGGAATCCTTGTTTCTCATTGCTCACGTAAACAGTTACTATGTATCGTCATAATTATTGAGCAGAAATATATTCAAATGTTTCTCAAAATCTTTTTCCTTATCATTGACATTTTTGCTAATATCTTGCTATGGTTAGCTATACCCTGCTTTACGATAATTACATCTTAAATTCATCATTTCCTTGCTACTAGCTGTAAGACACTTTATACAACATTAATATCTCTATTTTAGAGTCACATCAACCTTTCCGCCAGCTACCTGAAACACAACTGCGTCCTACTCAATAGCTTCTTGGCTAAAATATCCACCCACTCTCTGAGCCTTATTGCACAATTTTTCGGGATCTTCCTGTCACTATGGGGTAGACGAGGCAGATGGGTTGCAAAGTTTCATTTATGATTTTTGTCGTTTTCTTCACAGAACATGAACAAGATTTTTTTCGCAGGAATAAGTGAATATCAGCATTCAGTCAATATCCGATACACTTGCTACGTTTGATTTCTCTGATGTTCACTTTTGTCTCTAGCCACCTTTTGTTACCGACTGAGTTATCGAAGACTGGATTATCTCTTAATCTTTATTACTTCTCGCCTACAGCAGCAAAATTGATTTTACCCTCTCACGTTAGCTACAAAACCTACTATTCATCTGATACCAGAGTAGCAACATCTATATTGAAAATTTTATTACGTCATGTATTTTGAATGTGCAATCGTGCGTACCTTAATGATGTAGTATGGAGGATGTCTCGAAGAACCTGCTGCGCACTTGGTGGTGACGTCAGATGTCTCAGTCGTAGCTGATGGTATCAGGGCAGCAGCGATGCGTAGGGGGTAGTGCGATTGCTGCCCACTGTTGCTGTGGAGCGCACCTCCCGCTCCTACTGACAGCCTAGCAACGCGGCGCCTGCCTGTGTCGCTTACCCCCATCTCTCTGTAATTATTTATTAATAATTAGTTAAAGAACGCCTATTATAGTTATATCTGTAGCACACAGCTTATTTCGTACTCGACAGCAATTCCAATCGAAGAACAACAAAATAAGAAATAAGCATTCGACTACACACGTATATTAAAACAGTCTTTCGCAAATCTTCCCCACGGGGCTCGCCCGGATAGCAGGCGCCAGGAGGCAGACCGCCCGCAACACCGATTTCACCGCTGATGCGCACTGCTGCGTTACACGCCTGTCACTGAGTTCTCTTTTGAGAGAGCGTGCTAATACGACAAAATATTGCAATGTACAGCGTTACTATGTGTCTATTCCCGTAACGGAGTACGATGGGCAGGACAGTAACACACGAAAGAAAAACATCATCAGACTGCAGAGCGAAGCTAACCAACAGATAAATCTTACGATATACGAGGTATGTCCACAAAGTGAATTCCGTTTGGTTATATAAACCAAACGTGAACAGATACAGAAAAAATATTTATTGTATAAAAATCTGCAACTCTTCATCTACTTTTCTACATAACTTCCGAATTATTGTAGGCACTTGTCATAGCGTGGGACAAATTTTTGTGTGCCCTCTTCATAGAAGGTTGCCGCCTGTGTATTTAACCATGTGGCAAACATGTTATTTCAGCTCATCATCGTTGAAGTGTTGACCAACAAGAACAGATTTTGGGTGTATGAAGAGATCAAAGGAGTCTTCTTCTTCCCTTCACGTTGCCGCCCGACTTCACAATGCGAATGTGACCAAACAACTCTTACGGGAATTTCAGTGGGACGTGTTTGATCATCCTCCGTACTGTCTCGCTCCTAGCGACTTTCTTCTTACACCTAAAACCTGTCCATGGTGGTCAACACTGCAGCGATGATAACGAGCTGAAAGAACATGCTACCACATGGTTGAATACAAAGGCGGAAACCTTCTATGAAGAAGGCTTACAAAGACGTCTGCCAACCTATGACAAATGCCTACAAAATTTCGGAAGCTATGTAGAAAAGTAGTTTAATAGTTGTATATTTTTGTACAATAAATACTTTTTGTGTATCTGTACACGTTTGTTTTATATAACCGAATGGAACTTACTTTGTGGACATACCTAGTATTGCTGTGTGTTAGTCTCGCTAAAATTCATTGACCATTTTCCTTTTTTCGTCTTCCTTGTTTAAGTTAATACACGGGTATCTTGAAGAAAAAAATACACAGAGAAACCTAAAAAATTCAAATAGTCATTGTGATAAAGCCACGCCGCTTCGGATTATGCGGTGCCGTACTATTCATCCGAATTCGAAAAAAAAAAAATAATAATTGAGGTACAGCACTGCCTGTACGTACGGTGCATGGTGGAGGGTACTGCGTAACTAACTTCTTACAGTATATTTTCGATTCAGATGAAACATCCAGAAAATTTTCCCAAATTACACAGTGATGCATATGACGTATCTATCAAGAGTGCATCAAAAGTGCGCTCTGGTTCATCCGTTTGGTTAACGTAAATAAATGATATACGTAGTGGATGCATGTATTCTGTCATACAAGTTCAGGTATTATTTATGGTGGAGAAGCTTCAATAGTCTGTCTTTAACGTGCCTGCCCGATGGTGGCAGCACAGTCGCGCGCGGCGTAACCAGGGCAACAGAGCAGCGGAGGAGGTGTGTGAATGAGCGAGACCTCCTCACCTGCGCTGCCCTCCCGTCCACAAGTGACACCTTTGACCTCGGACGCCCAGAAAAGCACGAAAGCAAACTTATAAAAACTAATGAACCATGATTAAGAACAATAGTCTGTATAATTCTCACTGAATTATATAACATTTTAATACAGTGTAAGTAAGAAAAAATATGTCAAATCGTAGCAGGAAAATTATACATAATTCAATTACTTCAATACGTTATATCATGTTAATTCAAAAATTTCAAAAACCGTCTGCATACAATAATCACATCAACGCAAAACAATACATATTCTGCATTTATAGTGGTGCTTATATTAGTTCTGAAAGAGGATGTGGATGCAGGATACGAAACCTGAAACATGGTCTGGGCCTGCCAGATCGTCTCAGATTAAAAAACTTTGGAAACAATTGTGAAGTCCATCTTTTGTGCAGAAAGTAAAAGCTTGTATATACATGAATGAATGTAATACTGCGTTGTAATAAAATGCAAGTGTTTTAACGTCCCACAATAGATGACCCAAATGCAGTAAACATATAACTAATTCTACAGTGTCACTAACTATGAAATCTGTACTGGTAGTCATACGATTCATAAAAGTGTTACTACTCCCCACAAATCAAATCTACATCTAAATTTACATGAAACTGTGCAAACCACATTGAAGTGCATGGCAGAGGGTTCAACCAACCACTTTTATTATATTTCTCTATAGTTCTACTCTTTAATAGCTCGCGGAGAAAAGGAACACCTAACTCTTTGTTGTCGATCTCACTTTTCTTATTTTATAATGATGGTCATGTCTCCCTATGTATGTGGGTGATAACAATATATGTTCACACTCTGAAGAGGACGTTGGTGAAAGGAATTTCGCAAGTAAAACTCATCGCAATACATAACGCATTTCATTTAATGAAATCCTCCCCAACTCGTGCATCATGTCCGTGACACTCTCCCCCCCCCCCCCTATATCGCGATAACGCAACATGAGCTGCCCTTCGGTTAATTATCCGTCATTCCCACATGGTGTGGATCCCTGAATGTTCCAGCAAACCTCCAAAATAGGACACGCAAGTGTAGTGTAGCCAGTTTCTTTAGTAGAACTGTTGCATCTACTAAGCGTCCTGTCAATGAAACGTAGTCTTTGCTTCGCCTTCCTTACAATATTAACTATGTGTTTTTTCCAATTTTAGTTGTTCGTAATTGTTACTCCTAGGTATTTAATTGAATTTACAGCCTGAAGGTTAGACCGATTTATCATTATTAAGGGTCAACTACCAATTTTTACACCATGCAGATATCTTATCCAAATCATTGTGCTGTTGCTTTTGATTTTCTGGTGACTTTACTAACTCATAAATGACAGTCTAAGAGAACTACTCAGATTGTCTCCTAAATCGTTTACAAAATTAAGGAACAGTAGGCGCCCTATAACACTACCCTGGGGGCCGCCAGATATCACCTCTGTTCTACTCGATGACTTAGCGTCAATTACAACGTACTGTGTCATTTCTGACAGGAAATCACGAATCCAATCAAACAACTGTGGCGATATTCTATAAGCACGCAATTTGATTTGAAAAACCTTCTGAGGTACAGTGTCAAAAGCCTTACGGAAATCTAGATATACGGAATCTATTTGACATCCGTTATCAATAGCACTCATCACATCATGTTATTAAAGAGGTAGCTGTATTTCACAAGCACGATACTTTCTAAATCTGGGTTGACTATGGGACAATAGGTGGTTCTCTTGGAGATAGTTCAAAATATTTAAGGAAATTATACGTTCTAACGTCCTGCTGCAAACCGACGTCAGTGAAATAAGCGCTTTAACTAACAATAATGCCAATCATCTTATTCTTTTAAGTTTAATTGAATGTCTTATCCGCTGCGATACTTCAATATTTACTGTACACGTAAAACGTATATTTTTGTACATATTATTCAGGTATTATACAGAAAATTAAAAATGTCATTGGAAGGGTCACAATGGCAGTATATCTACACTCTAGTTGGTCACGTTATTCATTCAGGTTGGCCGCCAGACGACTTTAAAAGGAGCAGAAAGATTTGTGTTTAACGCCCCGTCGAGAACGTGGTCAATAGAGGCATATACTTTAAAATACTGAAGTAAAATATGTAACACGTTGAAAAACGTGAAAGTATGTTTTGTAAGACTTTTTATTTTCATGATATTATTTTAAACCACAGAAGAATAGAAACAATTATGCCGTACAGCTCTTTAGTTTTCAAGGATAACTAATATAGGGCAATATTTCACGTATGAAGTGTTTATGGAATAATAATTTCACATTAAGGCCAGTGAAACTTGTCTGTTTGTCTAGGAGTATTACATAGAAAAGGTTCTTGTTTTAGTAGTTACTTTTCTAGAACTCCTTGTGATTTTCATGGGTCGGAAGCAGTTTGTTGCTGACAACATAAAAAGCTAAAATTAGCAGCATCTGAGAATGACTCCTTAATCCATGTAGCTTGTGATCCTTCTTTGAACACTTTCTTTAAAGACGTAAGACTAATCTAATTGCAAAACTGAAAACTGACATTATCGAATGTTTACAAATAAAACTATGGATGAATTAATGGGATTAAGAAATATTTATTTTTACAGGTGTGCCTTCTCTTATTTTGATTTATTTTTAATTTCATTTTAGTTATTTTTAAACACATATATAAATAAACAGTGTAGAAAATGATTTGACGTAAAAGTAGCCCGCTTAAATCCCTACATGGAAAGTATTTTTAACACCAAGACTTAGTAATGTAACAAATCTCACGGATATAATCACTTAAATTTTGTAAAGCAGATTTTTTATTAGATGCAATAATTATCTTCTGCAACTGTAACTCTGTAGGGTGGCGATATTTTATCCGGGACGATAGTGGGTCATGTAATAGAAAGGATTCGGGATAACTGGTCAACGATGTATCCGTTACATAAAATCAGGCCGAAAACTGCTAAGTGCGGTACTCACACTAATTATTTCATTGTAGAAATGCATGAATGAGCTAATGATTAGTAATTCATAAATTAACTCTGCGTTTATTTTAATTATATAAGTAAATGGACTTTAAAGTGACGGAATTCACAATCCTGAGATATGTTTGTGTAGTGCTTACTGTGTGACCAGCGACGAAACTAATTTTCGAAATAAGGTTTCTGCTCGGAAATATTTCAGAATATGTTTACGAGGCGTTTGAATTCAGATGGTTAGTGTTTTACACTGTGCAAAGTATTAGAGGAACACTATTATGAAACCCAGTAATTTTAACCATTTAAACTTAAAAGTTTAAATCCGGGCTTAGCCGCGTCAACGTCCTTCCTCTGTAAGTTAGCAGAAGTATGCGCATTGCAATGACACCCTCTGGCTCTTTGGACTTCAAACAAGCATGTTTCGAGGAATGTGAATCAAGATCAGATCTTATATATTCATGCGAGCTTTAAGCTGGGAAACTAATGACACTCCAGCACCAAATACTCAAATACTGCACAGCGATACATTGTACTTGTCACACGATGGAAAGGCCGTCACACCCACTCTTACCACCTTTTCAGCCAGAAATTGTTTAATTGATGTCTTCACGATTGTACTCACAAACGCGTTGGCCAGTATAAGTATCATGCTGTTTTGATATCGGTGACTGAGAATTACAGGAGAGTCCGAGGATGTGTCGAACGTCTCGTACCGCCGCTCATCACAGCGCCAAATGCGCATTCCGTATAGAAATATGCGGTAATCAACAGACCTAGGAACGGGTTGTTTCATTGCCACCCTTGATGATATCCCCTCAGTCGTTTAATGTATCCTCAGCCACGCATAAGAAAACAGATTGAATTCAAAGCTGAGTTTCGCTGGTTCTGACCATACTCGCAGAGGCGACAAAAGAAGTGGTGGCATACGCGAAAGAGGGAGTAACAATATTGTAGTGAAATTTGGTGGTGATGCGCTAACATTAACCCACCCTCTAAGCTCGCATTAATTTCTGACCGCATGGCTTTCTTTCCCATTTGTCAATGCCATAATGTTTGAATTGATATAGAAAACGTAATACCGTAGCCTATCTAAAACCCAGTCTTCTTCTTTTGTTGTTCTTGGATTGGAAATTGTATTGACCTTTTTTCCTCTCGAGTACGAAATAAGATTTGTGCTACAGACATAATTATAATAAGTGCTCTTTAATAAATAATTAATTAGTAAATGCAGAAAGATGGGGTTAAGCGACACAGCCAGCCGCCGCGTTGCCAGGCTGTCAGAAGGATCGAGGAGGTGCGCTCCACAGCAAGAGTGGGCAGAAATGCCACTACCCCTGCGCATCGCTGATAGCAACAGCTACAACTGAGATATTTCTCTTCACCCTCAACAGCGCAGCTCGTTCTCCGAGATATCCTCCATACAACGCCATAATTGTACGCATGTTTGTATGTCCCAAATACACGAAGAAATAAAAATTTCAGTCTAGAAGTAGGTACTCGGGTATCGAAGTAAGCGTAGGTTTTGTAGCTAAAGTAAGTGGCAAAATAACTATTTTCCTTTTTTACGAGAGTATTTCTTACTATGAGAGAGAGATGAGTAGCTACAGAAATGTTCCTATTGAACTAAGGAAGATAAAACGATACTCCTCTCTTTCGTTACTCAGTCAGTGTCTAACGCTAACTCAAGACAAAAGTCAGTATCAGAGAAATGGAACGTAGCGAGTATATAGGATATTGACTGAACACGGATATTAATTTATTCCTGCGAAATAAAAAATCTTGTTTCTGTCGGTTATTATCTATTCCAAGAAATGGAATAAATTGTGTGAGGAAAAATAACAAAACTCACGGTTGCAGCTTGGTAATTCATTTGCCTTGCATGACCGACACTATCGAAAACCTGTGTAAAAAGTACATGTGAATTTTCGAAAAATGGGTGCACATTTTAGTCTAGAAGCTATGGACTAGGAGGCAATTGTGATTCAAGTATCAGGCCAGAGTGTTTGAGGTGAGATTATATGTTCACTTTGTATCCTCAAACTCCAGAGAGGTCACTCATGTATATATTGCCTTGAAGTAACAAAGAAATGATGTATTTACGAACTAGTTACCGTAAAGCAGGATATCGTTAACGATAGTATTATATCAACACCAATGTGAATGGTGAGGAAAATGATTTTAAATAACATTTGTAATTATATGTGCTCAATAATTCTTAATACAAATAGTAGCTGTTTACATGAGCGACGAACCCCAAGCTTTCTGCTCGTACACAGAGAATGAGGAGTATTAACGTGAGAGCTTCAGGGTTAATGTGCAACACTCTGTGTAAACTTAGACGATGAGAGAAGTTGAGAGAGATGGGCAAAACTGACTGCAGTTTAACAGCCTGGGTAGAAAGCTACGTCAAGAGCAGTGGCAGTTTCGCAGCGAAATTTGACGAAGCATATCCAACCATGCATGGGTCCAATTTCAGCCTTCAGCATGGAAGCATTACCGAGGATCTATAAGACTACTCTCTAAGTCACACCCACGTGTCTCTCATTGCGCTCATTTCGCTGTGACGCTTTTATGATGAGATTCCAGTAACCGCATAGATGGCAGAGTCAGAGAGTACGAACTACAGTCTGAGGAATGTACTGTTGAGTTGTGCGAAGTAAGCTACGCGTTAAATTGAATTGGGATTACATCCATTTACCAGCAAAGAGGTTCTTCAAACCATCATTAAAATCAGATATAAAAAGAGGAACTTTGAGAAGCTATTATCCGAACGCAATTCCGCCACTGTACGCAGTAATTCTATGAAATTGAAATCACTTTGCTATAGGTACTTCCAAGAAGAAATATTTGAAGGTCTAAGGCCTCAAATTCTAAACAGGCAATTTAAGTTGCAACCTGTGTAGCCCTACTAAATTATTTCAATACACGGTGTTGTATACCGTCTAGTAATGTCATCGGATTATTAAAAGGAACAAAAAAAATTAAGAAACTTGTCTGCATAGACTGAAAATTTTTGATTCGTCCTAATGTCCGTCAAATTTCAGTTTCAAGATCCAATTAGCTCTGTGATGAATAACGAGAGAGTGTCGCGGATTTGGTAAGTGAGGCGTGGTGGCAAGTATAATGACAAATACAGATTACCTTTCGGCGAGATCTTTCACGAAATTTCAGTCACCTACTTCATCCCTAAAAATCCCAGAATATTTTGTTAATGCCGTCGCGTAAAGTAAGGTAAATCATAGGTAGCACGGTTATATTTGAGTTTATCTTTTCTCCTGTGTAGTTCGAAATAGGAATGGCCTAGAAACAGTTATTAGATGAAGATATGAACCACATATATCAAGTCAGCTACGTGTTGCTTGCAGATTAAACATGTGCACGATGAAGTAAACGGGATTACCGAGCCTACTATTGTTAATGTCCTTTGTTTGGAATACATACGGTACCACAAGTACTAAACCGAGCCAATCACTGTTTCTATTTCAACAGATTTTTTCGACTATAAAGGTTCCAATTTCTAAAATGATTACACTCAAACAATATAATTATTGTATGTTCACTAGGAAATCAACGGTAATAGATATTAAATTTACTGCACGTGTGGTTCAGTACAAAAACATAAAGTTTCAGAAGCAGTTCGAATGCAACTATAATAAATTATCTGTGAACTGGATTCATAAGTTTTATGCGAGTCTTTAACGCCAAAACCCAATAACATTTCTCTAAAGCAGAATTGTGTTAATTTGCATGCAATCCAGGTGGTCGGTTCTTGTCCATGGTAAATATTTCGTCAGAGGCCTAGTTGGAAAGTTGTTTTTTAATTTCAGAAATTTGTAACAGATCATTAACATACGATGTATGCAGGTTGTTCCGCATCCCAGGAGAGAAAGAAAGAAAATATAGAAGGATAAAAAGCAGTGATAAAATCTACAATGAAACAAGATTAAATTATCGATAAATTTTGGTTCTAAAATGCGTGCTTGAGAGCTGAGATCACTGATTTAAAACAGTGACAAGTTTTATAATATCGAATATAAACAAGTGGTCATTGCGATTACGTATGAATTTTAGAATCCTGGGTATTTCGACACTGTTTCTATCTCGATGTACGGAATCCATCCCCAAAGTTTATCGGTTGCTTTTGTTTGAGATGGTGGAATATTCTATGTATATCTAATGAAATCTGTAACACGTTTGAGAAAATGCAAGAATACCCTGTGTTATCCTTGTTACATGATTCGAGTAATAAAAGAGACCTATGGAAACATGAATACTGCTGTTTTTAAATAGAACTGAATGTTCCAACTTTAAAACAGTTTAAAACAGCTGAATGAATCACCTTTAAAACAGTGGTTAGAAATTCTTGCATCCGCTAAATGAATTAAGTGACCGAAGCTTATGTAATTGGAGTGTTAATCGTAGAAATGTCAGTTTTTTTCCGACAATCCTTTAGTTAAGAGATATCCCTCAGAATGAACTGCAAGTCATTTTTGTTTTTCTGAAAGCATTGTCTTAATGACATCCTCAGTGCTACTGTTTTTAATTAATGTCAAAACACAAATATGTGAGAGGAAAAATGAATTTGATCAAACCTTCTTTCCTCATTGCTGCTGAAGGCTGCAGAGAAAAGTAGTGCTTACGATAGAAGAAGTAATATATTTTATTTAAATCATTTAGTTAAGATCGTGGCTGTCATTTATTACTTGCTCGGTTTACTTGTTTAGCCTGTTAGCTATTATTTAGGAGCAATCTGTTGACATACTTACGAAGTTCTTTTTGAACGGTTAAAACAAACTGATGTGTAATCATGTTTGTGGATGTATTACTATTATGAAGCACGGCATGTGATCGAGATGTGGGCGAGTGGTGGCAGTGTGGCCAGGGAACAGGGTGGTGAGGAGGCCGACGTCACAGCTCCACCTCCTGTGCCTCGCTGCTACCCTGTCCCTCTGATCGCTAGTGGAGCTCTACGCCTCTGAAACAAATACTGTGCCATCATACAGATCACACTCTGAACTAATCAAGAGAGTTAAGACAACGCAAAGTATAATAAATTGCTAGTGAAACAAACTCAAAAATAATTTAGATAAAGACTTATCGATAGCATACGATGAGAATTGAATATCAAGTTTCAGTTTTTTATATATTATTTGGGCATAACCTCAACAAAACGACCTCAAGATGCAGAACACAGGAAGATGATACGACAAATATTTCACATTCTGATATACTAACTAATATGTTACATTTTATTTACTCTTACATCATACTATTAATGTGTTCTTTAGATATCTCCATTAGTCAATAAATATTCAATCGACTGTTTTATGAGGCATAAAGTTGTAGGTCTCTTTAATCTTTTACAGTGTAGTGCAAGCTGGAGAAAGGTTTATACATAGCAGACAGATTTACACATGGTGGAAAAGATAATTGTTTACAATGTATCACAGCAAGTGGTTGATGTTGAGATAAAGAAATTGATAAATAGGACACTTGACGTTCGTCATGCTGAGAAACAGACATCGGTCCACAAAAGCCACCATAGGCTACATCTCTAATAGCATATTTGATGTCACTCACTAAAACGGTGACTTCCTTCTGAACAAGTGGTGTCAGAAATTGGTTTTGATCAGTAAAATATCACCTGTAACTGAGTGACTCTGTATTTTTTAATCATGGTCATCATTCTTATATAATGTATGATGGAAAATTGTGTAGATTTTATCAAAATATGTTATGAATTTAAACGGAATATATGTGACAATTACATCTTTTTGTTTGTCTTGCCTTCTTGCCTAAAACCACTGTGTTCAAGTTTAGCGTTACATGTAAACATAATTAATTTTTTCATTACGTCTGAATAAATATAATCCGAGAAGTTTCAATCAATAGCGCTAAAGAAACAGCCAAGCTATAATTTTGGTTTACACCTTGCGCACAAGCAACATATTGTCTCGCAGGAAGTATAGAGAAGTTGCTACATTTCGTGCATAGTGGAATGTTCTGTACCACAGCGAACAATGTTAGTAGCGGACTGCTGGATGGTGACGATTCAACTTCCAAAGCGGTTGAGTAAAGGTCCAGACGAGATTGACATCGTCGAGAAGGAAACAGAATTACATCCCATGCCAGTCTACGACAAAGCATTGAACGACGCTTTCTCATCGTTACCATCTTCCTCGAAACTCAGAATGACATAAGAAATTAATAGGAAGTAAGTGCAAATGCAGACTAACAATTAATTTAAGTAACATTTCTATTGAAATATATCTCATCACATTAATGTTTTAACTGTTTTCACATTTAATTAATAAAGCCTTTCTTGGGGTATTTTGTTGATTTTATTTTTATGCACTGGCATGGTAATTCATTCTTTCAATACATAGAGATAACTGTGTAGGTAGGTAGGGACCTGACGTACTTGCCCTTATATCTGAATATATGGACGACTGTGCGTGATGTCGCTTTCAAACTTAATCTGACTTCGCAGAGTTTTGGAAGAATTTAGCGATATGATTCCTTAGACTATTTTATTGGTATCTATGCATAGGAGAGAGCAGAGAAGAAGGTAAAAAATACCGATTTTTGGCGATAGATTGTGGCTAAAGGGCTGAGTCAATTTCAGCTTTTAAGTACGTTATTCTCTGAAAAATATTATGCTCTGGGATATTGATATTTGCAAAAATGTTTGAAGGCTGCATCGTTTTCAAGTTATAGTCGAAAGACTGATGAAAGTAAAAAAGGTAGCGTTAGTTTTTCGGTTCTCAAACCATATAATGAAGCCAGAAACCATATCAAACTCATATTACTCTTTGTGGTATGCCTAACAGTTAGTAAAAGTATTTACAGCTGGGGCTTATTTCTTAGCCAGCTCGGTATTTTTTCCGGTTAATTTTCCTCCGATATGAACCAGACATATGATTGAGAAGATTTTTAGTAGTCACCTATCTTTTTAGAATTCTGCGTAACTGAACACAGCATTCGACTACACGCGTACATTAAAACAGTCTTTCGCATGTCTGCCCCACGGTTCTCGCCCGGAGTGCAGGCGCCAGGAGGTAGACGGCCCGCAATACAATGTCACCGCTCATGCGCACTGCTGCGTTACACGCCTGTCACTCAGTTCTCTTTTGCGACAGCGTTCTGAATGCGACGAAATATTGTGTTATGAACAGCGTCACATGTGTCTGTTCCCGTAACGCAGTACGATGGGCAGGACGGTAACACGAAAAAAAAAAAAAAAAAAAAAAAAAAAAAAAAAAAAGATTGTCACACTTGAGTGAAGTTAAGCAACAGGTAAATCTGACGACATATTGCTGTGTGTTGGTCTGGCTAAATTTCATTGACCGCTTTTCCTTTATTATTTTTCTTCTCAGTTTTATTTTCATACAGGAATATCTTGAAGAAAAAAAATACCCAGAGAAAACTTAAAAAAAGAAAAAGGAACAGTCAATGTGATAAAGGCTCCCCGCTTGGGATTATGCAGAGCCATACTATTCATCCGATTTCGAAAAAAAAAAAATTGAGTTACGGCGCTACCTGTCCTAATCCTAATGAAATTTTACACAATTAACAGCAAATAATGAAAGATATCACATCCTGATTTAATTCAGAAAATTTTTCCAAATTACAGAGTCATGCATCTGTTATACATCTGACATATGTATATCAAAATTGCGATCTGGTTCATCCGTTTGGTTAACGTAAATAAATGCTGTACGTAGTGGAAGCATGTGTTCTGTCATACAAGTTCAGGTATTATTTATGGTGGAGAAGCTTCAATCGTCCATCTGTAACGTGAGTTACAGATTGTATATAGTTCCTCAGAGTTTGCTTGCTCTTAGCTGGCAGCACAGTCGCGCGCGGCGTTACCAGGTAACCAGAGCAGCGCATGGAGGTGTGCGAATGAGCGAGACCTCCTCACCTGCGCTGCCCTCCCGTCCACAAGTGACACCTTTGACCTCGGACTCCCAGAAAAGCACAAAAGCAAACTTACAAAAACTAATGAATCACGATTAAGAACAATAGTCTGTATAATTCCCACTTAATTATATAACATTTTAATACAGTGTAAGTAAGAAAAAATTATGTCAAATCGTAGGAGCAATATTATGCATAATTCAGTTGTTTAAATACGTCATTTCGTGTTAAATCAAAAGTTTCAAAAACCGTCTGCATACAATAATTACATCAACGCAAAACAGTACACATGCTGCACTCCTAGTGGTGCTTATATTGGTTCTGAAACTGGATGTGGATGCAGGGTACCAAACTTGAAACATGTTTTGGGCCTGCCAGATCGTCTTGAATTGCAAGATATTTCTCAGAATAAAAAACTTTGGAAACAATTGAGAAGTCTATGTTTTGTGCAGGAGTAATTGCTTATAAATACATGAAAGAATGTAATACTGCGTTATAAGATGCAAGCGTTGATGTGTTTCAATTTCCCACAATGCAGTATACATATAACTAATTATACTGTGTCACTAGTTATGAAATCTGTACTAGTAATCATACGCATCATAAAAGTGTTGCTACTCTCCGCCAATCAAAATAAATGTACAGGGATACTCTGCAAATCACATTGAAGTGCATGGCAGAGAGTTCATCCAACCACTTTTATGATATTTCTCTATAGTTCAACTCTCTAATAGATCGCGGAAAAAAGGAACACCTAAATCTTTGTTTTCGATCTGATGTTTCTTATTTAATTATGTTGGCCATGTCTGCCTATGCAGGTGGGTGCTAACAATTTATGTTCGCACTCTGAAGAGGAAGTTGGTGAAAGGAATTTCGCAAGTAAATCTCGTCACAACACATAAAACCTTTCTTTCAATGAATTCCACCCCAACTCGTGCATCATGTCAGTGACACTCTCTCCCCTATATCACCACAATACAAAATTACCTGCCCTCCGCTGAATTTTCTGTCAGTCTCACATGGTGTGGATCCCTGAATGTGCAGCAAAACTCCAAAATAGGACACGCAAGTGTAGTGTAGCCAGTTTCTCTAGTAGATGTGTTGCATCTAATAAGTGTTCTGTCAATGAAACGTTGTCTTTGCTACACCTTGCCTACAATATTAACTATGTGTGTTTTCCAATTTTAGTTGTTCGTAATTGTTACTCCTAGGTATTTCATTGAATTTAAGGCCTCAAGGTTAGAGTGATTTATCGTGTAACTGAAGTTTAACGGATTTCTTTTAGTGGTCATATGGATGACCACACACTAATCATTATTAAGGGTCAATTGCCAATTTTTACACCATGCAGATATCTTATCTAAATCATTTTGCAGATGCTTTTGATATTCTGGTGACTTCGCTAACCGATAAATGATAGTCTAAGAGAGCTACTCATATTGTCTCCTAAATCGTTAACAAAAATAAAGAACAGTAGGCGCTCTATAACACTCCCCTGGGGAACGCCAGATATCACATCTGTTCTACTCGATGACGTACCGTCATTTACAACGTACTGTGTGATTTCTGACAGGAAATCACGAATCTAATCAGACAACTGTGGCGATATTCTATATGCACGCAATTTGATACGAAGAAGCTTCTGAGGTACAGTGTCAAAAGCCTAACGGAAATCTAGATATACGGAATCTATTTGACATCCGTTATCAATAGCACTCATCACATCAAGTTATTAAATAGGTAGTTGTATTTCACAAGAACGACACAGGTGTTTCCCTTCGAGGTAGTTCAAAATATTTGAGGAAAATATATGTTCTAACATCCTACTACAAACCGACGTCAGTGAAATAAGCGCTTTAATTAACAGTAATGCCAAACATCTTATTTTTTTAAGTTTCATTGAATTCTCTTAGCTGCTGCGATACATCAATATTTACTGTACACGAAAAACGTACATTTTTGTACATATTATTCAGGTATTATGCAGAAATTTAAAAATGTTGAGACGGTCGCAATGGCAGTATATCAACCCTCTAGTTGGTCGCGTTAGTCATTCAGTTTGGTCCCCAGACGAATTTAAAAGAAGCAGAAAGCTTGGTGTTTACGCCCCGTCGACAGCGTGGTCAATAGAGGCAGAGACTTTGAAATACCAAAGTAAAATATCTAAAATGTTGAAAAACGTGAAAGTGTGTTTTGTAAGACTTTTTACTTTCACGATATTATTTTTCACCACATAAGAATAGTAGCAATTAAACTGTACAGCTCTTTAGTTTTCAAGGATAACGTACATAGAGTAATACTTCACGTATGAAGTTTTTATGGACTGCATCTAAGGAAGACTTCTCAGCATGTGATCATTTTTCCTTAAAGACGTGAGCCTAATCTAATTTCAGATCTGAAAACAGACAGTATCGAATGTTTACAAATAAAAGTATGGATGAATTAATGGGATTCAGAAATATTTATTGTTACGGGTGTGCCCTCTTTTGCTTTGAATTATTATTAATTTTATTTTAGTTATATTTAAACATAATAAACAATGTAGAAAATCAATTAACGTAAAAGCAACCAGATTCAGTCTCTACATGCAAAATATTTTTAATACCAAGAGTTTGTTATGTAACAAATCTCACCGATCTCATCATTTAATTTTTGTAAAGTAGATGTTTTTTTTTTGGACGCAATAATTACCATTTGCAACTGTAACTCTTTAGGGTCGCAATACTATTTCCAGGACGATAGTGAGTCCAGTTATAGAAAGGATTCGGGATCACTGCTATAAGGTATTTCCGTTGCATAAATACAGGCAAAAAACTGCTACGTGCGGTACTCACACTAATTATTTCATAGCAGACATGCATTAATGAGCTAATTATTAGTACTTCATAAATTAACTCTCCGTTTACTTTAATTATGTAACGGAAATGGACTTCAAAGTGACGGAAGACACACTCAGAAGAAAGATTTATGTAGCGCTTATGGTGTGACCAGGGACGAAACAAATTTTCAAAGGAAGGGTTCTGCTCGGAAATATTTCAGAATATATGTACAAGGCGTTTGAATTCAGATGTTTAGTGTTTTACAATGTGAAATGTGCAAACAGTTAGAGGAACGCTTTCACGAAACCCAGTAATTTTAACCATTTAAGACTTAAAAGGTTGCATCTGGGCTTAGCGGCGTCAACAACCTTCCTCTGTAAGTTTGCAGAAGTATGCGCATTGCAATGACACACTCTGGCTCTTCTAACTTGAAACAAGCATATGTCGAGGAATGTGAATCAAGGTCAGATCTTATAAGTTCATGTCAGCTTTAAGCTGGGCAACTGGTGACATTCAAGTACCAAATACTGCCCAGCGATACATTGTACTTGTCACGCGATGAAAAGGCCGTCACACCCACACTTACCAGCTTTTCACCCATTAATTGTTTAATTGATGTCTACACGATTGTACTCACAAACGCGCTGGCCAGTTAGGTATCACTCTGTTTTTATATCTGTGACTGAGAATTACATTAAGGAAATTCCGCGGATTAGATTGGATGAAAAGGCGTTAGAAGGTTGTATAGAGAGTGGCAATAAAACAACTCCTCCCTTTGGGCCTTTAATTAGCACACATGTCGTGGACTAAAACAATAGTGTTCTCTCAGGAGAGTCCGAGGATGTCTCGAACGTCTTGTACTGCCTCTCATCACAACGCCAACTGCTCATTCCGTAGAGAAATTGCGGTAACCAACAGACCAAGGAAAGAGAATGTTTCATTGCCGCCCTTTATGCCACCCCCTCAGTCGTTTAATGTAGTCAGCATAAGAAAATAGAATGAATTCAAAGCTGAAGAGCTTCGCCGCTTCTGACCATACTCGCAGAGGCGTCAAAAGAAGTGGTGACATGCGCGAAAAAGGGAGTAACAATATTGTAGTGAAATTTGGTGCTTATGGCGCTAAAATTAACCCACCACCAACTCTAATGAATTTCTAATCTAGTGGCTTGCATTCCCATTTGTCGATGCAGTGATGTTTCAAGCGATATATATAGAAAACGTAGTATTATACCTCTATTATATCTAAAACACACTTTTCTTATTATGTTGTCCTTCGATTGGAAATGCTATTGATTTCTTTTCTGTTCAAGTACGAAATTAGCTGTGTGCTACTGACGTAATTATTATAAGTGCTCTTTAATAAATTATTAATAAATAAATGCAGAAATATAGGGGTGAGCGACACTGCCAGGCGCCGCGTTGCCAGGCTATCAGAAGGAGCGAGGAGGTGCGCTCCACAGCAACAACGGGCAGAAATCCCACTACCCCCTGCACATCGCTGCTGCCCCAATACCAACAGCTACAACTGAGATATTTCACTTAACCCTTAAGAGCGCAGGTTCTTCGAGATATCCTCCATACAACGTTATTATTGTACGCATGGTTGTATGTCCCAAATACACGAAGAAATAAAAATTTGAGTCTAGATGTAGGTACTCGCGTATCGAATTAGGTGTAGGTTTTGTAGCTAACGTAAGAGAGGAAAAATCATTTTGCTTTTTTACTCGAGTATTTATTACTATGAGAGATAGATGAGTAGCTACAGAAATGTTCCTTTTGAAGTAGGAAAGGTAAAACGAAAGTCCAGTCTTCTACACTCAGTCGGTGTCAGTATCGGAGAAATCAAAACCTAGCGAGTATATCGGATATTGACTGAACACTGGTATTCATTTATTCTTGCGAAAAATGAAATCTCGTTCACGTCGGTTATTATCTATTCCTAGAAATGGAATAAATCGTGTGAGGAAGTAAACAAAAAAGCACGGATGAAACTTAGTAATCCATCTGCCTTGCCTGACCCACAGTGGCAGGAAGGTAACGAGAACCTGTATAAAAAGCGCCAGTAAATGGGTGCACTTTTGAGCCAAGAAGCTATGGACTAGGAGGCACTTGTGATTCAGGTATCAGTCGCAAGTGATTGTGGTGAGATTATATGTTGATAACTTATCCCAAAACTTCACAGAGTTCACTCAGTTATAAATTACCTTGAAGTAACAAAGAAATGACGAATTTACGATCTAGTTATCGTAAAGCAGGATGTCGATACCATAGTAATATATCAGCACCATTGTCAATGGTGAGGAAAATGATTTTAAAAAACATATGAAGATATTCCTGGTTATTAATTCTGACGACGAATAGTAGCTGTTTACATGAGCAAAGTACGCCAAGCGTTCTGCTCTTTCGCATATAACGGGGAGTATTAACGTCGGCGCTTCAGGGTTACTGCGCAACACGCTGTGGATACTTAGACGATGAACGAAGTTTAGAGGGATGGGCAAGACTGACTTCAGTTTAACAGCCGGGGTTGAAAACGTCAACAACAGTGGTAGTGTCAATGCGAACGTCGAATCACGCAATGATCCAACATTCGCCTTCATCGCGGAAGCATTACTGAGAATCTACAAGACTACTCTCTAAGTCACACCTACATGTCTCTCATTCCGTTCATATGGCTGTGATACTGTTACGATGAGATTCCAGTAATCGCATGGAAGGCAGGGCCAGAGAGTACGAAGTACACTCTGAGAAACGTTCTGTTGAGTTGAGCGTAGTACGCTACGCGTTATATTGACTTGCGATTGCATCCATATACCAGCAAAGAGGTTCTTCAAACCATCAGTACAATCAGATATAAAAATAGGAATTGTGAGACGACTACAATCCGAACACAGTTCTGCCACTGTGCACAGTAATTCTAGGAAGATGATATCACTTTGGTGTAGGGATTTCCACGAAGAAATATTTGGAGGTCTTAGCCCCTCAAAATCTAAATAAGCGATTTAAGAGGCAACCTGTGCAGCCCTACTAAATTATTAAACACATGTTGTTTATATACATAACTAATTATAATAAATTGCTAGTGAACCAAACTCAAAAATATTTTGGTTAAAGACTTGAATGTCATATTTAAATATTTTATAAACTACTTCGTGCGTAATCTCAACAAGACGACAACAAGATGCAGAATATATGAAGATGATACGACTAATATTTCACATTCTGAGATAATAATTGATGTGATTTATTTTATTTAATCTTTCATCAAACTATTAATGTGCTCTTTATATATATCCATTAGTCAATAAATATACAATCGACAGTTTTATGAGTAGAGGCAGTCAAAAGGGTCGCTACTTCCGCTCGCTTCCCGCCTCGCTCGCGGCTCGCTCTCGACGGCGGGTAGAGAGGGAGAGATGACGTCACACTGTCGAGAGCGTGGCCTACGAGAGAAAGCCTCAGCCAACTGAGTCGGCGCACGCCGCCTGCTGCGTATTCACACTGCGCGCAGGGCATGGCAGAGACGAAAAAAGGGGGTAAATACACTTTTTCGATTTTCACGTTGTAAAACTTGTTCACGGTATACAACACCACGCTCCATAATTTCATAGAATTATTCATTCCCTGCAAGCTTTGCCTTGCCTGTGAAGAAATAGAAAGTCTACTTTTTATTCCGCCCAAGTTTTATAGTTCCGTTAACGCTCATCACTCGATTTTGATGAAAGTATGCGGTTAAAAAATCTTACATTTCGAATGTAACATTCACCTTTTACTAATTCGTAAAAGTCGTTTGCACTTAAGTCTGTTTACATTTCATACCAAACTTGACCCTTGTAAGCAATTCAGTTTTGTACCACGAAGGCAAGACAAACAAAACTGTCTAATTTTCAGGTATATTCTGTTTAGATTCATAAAAATTTTTGATAAAATGTACACTAACATCAGTCATACATTAGAAAGAATGAGAACAATTATTAATAAGCACAAAGTTTATCAGTTGTAGGTAATATTTTACTGGTCTTAACCAATGATCCACAAACTGTGGATGTTTTGTGCAGAAGGAAGTAACTGTTATAGTGAGTTACACCAAATACGCTGTTAGAAATGTTGGGGTATGAAAAATAGGATGATAAGGAGAGGTGAGTTTCCTTTACTCAAGGAGTAAACAGTAAAAACTGAAAAATATAAAAATAACACACAATAGGAAGCATGTGCTTCTTTCACATATACTGTATCCTTTGTTGACCTTTTTAGACCGATGTCTTGTTTTCAGCATGACGATCTCAAGTGTCCTATTGATCAGTTTGTTCATTTCGATGTTATCAGTTATCGTTTCCAGCAGGAAAAAAATATGTCTCCTGCTTGCACTACACTGTAAAACATTATAGAGTTCCACACATTATTTACGCCATCCATGGGTTGATTACTTTATGACTCATAAAAATAAATAAAAATAATAAATAAATAAAAAAATAAAAATATCCGTTATAATATGAAAATGTGAAATATTAGTCTCATCATATTCGTATTTTCTGCATCTTGATGCTTTCTTGTTGAGGTTACACACAAAATATTTTATAAAAAATTTAAACATAATATCGAATTCCCTTAGTTTGCTATCTATAAGTCTTTAACCAAAATATCTTTGAGGTTATTCACTAGTATTATATTACTATTTGGGTTGTATTTACACTGTTGACTGGAGCAGTGGTTGATTCGCAAGAGCCGGTCGCAGTGGCCGAGGGGACTGCGGCGCGCAAGTCACGGTCTGCACGGACACTGCTGTCGGGGGTTCGAATCCCCCCTTGGGCATGGATATTTCTGCCGTCCTTAGTAGTAGCTAGTTCATAAGTAGTTTGTAACTTTAGGGACTGATGACCCTGTAGTTAATTAAGTCCCATAAGCTCTACAAACATTTGAACATTTGATTCGTAAGAGGCGTAGAGCTCCATTAGCGATCAGACGGACAGGGTAGCAGCGAGGCACAGGAGGTGGAGCTGTGACGTCGGCCTCCTCACCACCCTGTTCCCCTGGCCACAATGCCACCACTCGCCCACACCTCGCTCTCTTCCAGTGCTTCATAATAGTAATGCTACCACAAATATGTTTACACAGCAATTTGTTGTAACCGTTCTTAAAGGAACTTTACTAGAATGGCAACAGATCGCTGATACGTGAAAAAGTAATAAAGTAAAACGAATAAGTAAGAAATGACAGACACTATGAGGTAGGCGACGCAGATGCGTTTAACTGTTTCATCTATGATTTTTGTTGTTTACCCCACACAATTGATTCCATTTTCAGAAAAGATAATAACCAAAATGAACAAGATTTTTTTTGCAGGAATAAATGAATATCAGAATTCAGTGATATACTTGCTACGTTAGATATCTCTGATGTTCACTTTTGTCTTCTCATAGTAGTAACTGCTGGCGTACAGCAGCAAAATGGAGTATTCTCACACACGTTAGCTACAAAACCTACAATTAATCTGTTACCAGAGCAGAAACATCTGTATTGAAAATTTTATTTCGTCATGTATTTTTAATGTGCAATCATGCGTACGATAATGATGTAGTATGGAAGGATGTTTCGAAGAACCTGCTGCCCTCTTGGGGGTTACGTCAGATGTCTTAGTCGTAGCTGTTCGTATCAGGGCAGCAGCGATGCGTAGGGGTAGTACGATTGCTGCCCGCTGTTGCTGTGGAGCGCACCTCCTCGCTCCTGACAGCCTGGCGACGCGGCGCTTGGCTGCGTCGCTGACTCCCATCTCTCTGCATTTATTTATTAAAGGTCACATATTATAATTAAGTCTGTAGCACACAGCTTATTTCGTACTGGATCAGAAAAAACGTCAATACCAATTCCAGTCCAAGAACAATAGAAGAAGACTACGTTTTAGATATACTCGAGGTACGGTGTTTTCAGTCTCATTTCAAATATCAAGGCGTCGACGAAAGAGAAAGAGAACCCCGTGCACGTAAATCCACGGGAGTTTGCAGGTGAGGTCATGGCAGAACATCAGCACCATATTTCACTACAACATTCTCACTCCCTCTTGCGCGTATGTCACAATTTCTTTTGGCGCCTCTGCGAGTATGTTCAGAACCGACGAAGCTGTGTTCGAAATTCACTCGGTTTTCTTATGGATGAGGATACATGAATCTACTTATAGGGTAGTATGAAGGGCGGCAATCAAATACCACGTTTCCTTGGTCTGTTGGCTATCGCATATTTTGCAGAGCTGGCGTCGTGATGAGCGGCAGGACGACATTCGTGACTTCCTCCGACACCCCTGAGAGAACATTATTGTTTTAGTCTACGAGATGTGTGCTAATCAAAGGCCCAAGCGGAGAGATGGTTTTATTGCCCCCCTATACACGATCACATAACACCTTATTTATCGATTCTAATCGGTGGAGTGTCCTTAATGTAAATCTCAGTCACAGACAAGAAAAGAGCGTAATTATACTAGCCACCACGGTTCTGAGTACAATCGCGAAGACATCAAGTAAAAATAAATAAAAAAAGGGGGTTAAAAAGTTGGTAAGAATGGGTGTGCCGGCATTTCCATCATCGCGTGACAAGTACACGGTATCGCTGGGCAGTATTTGGTGCTGGTGTGCCATCAGTTGCACAGCTTAAAGCTTGCAAGAATTTATGTGGTCTGACCGTTATTCCCATTCCTCGTTACATCCTTGTTTGAAGTTAGAAGAGCCAAATTGCGTCATTGCAAAGCGCATACTTCTGAAGCAATACATCCTATCTTCCAGGTGAACTAGTCTCGTAAGGAATGCAGGAAAACACCTCTACAAATTCCTAAGCAGTTCCTGACGAAAGAAATCCTAGCGAAGTCTGTTAATGGGTGCTTGGATAGCTTCATAAAGTCTAAAATAAAAGGCTTTCTCCTTTAGAAGAACGGTCTCGTTGGTTTTTAAAACAGATACCTAGCTTCTTACAGTATCATTGCCTTTGTGTTTTTATTGATGAAGGATAAAAACTCTTTTAATAAGATGTTTGTTTCTTTGTTCTCGAATTTGGGGAATACTGTTTTACGAGGAGTGTAGTGATCTTAAGCGTCGAATCTGGTTTAAAAATGTGTAAATGTTTGTATAGCTTATGGGCTAGCTACCGGGTCATCAGTCCCTAAGCTATACAAACTACTTATGAACTAACTAAGACTAAGGACGGCACAAATATCCATGCCCGAGGGGGGATTCGAACCCCCGACCGTAGTGGCCGTGCAGACCGTGACTGGAGCGCCTCAGTCCCCTCGGCCACCGCGGCCGGCTCGAATCTGGTTTATTCCAGAAGAGAAACTTGATCGTTTTAAAATAGTCGTCTCGTCTACGCTTGAAAGGAAGCACTGATCGGAAGCAGTAGGTTTGTTTATTTCATATGTAACAAGCCAGACCGGTATGATTTAGGAGATCATATTTTTTCTTTTCCTTCTCTCTCTCTCTTTTAAATATAAATGAGAAGGCCTCTTTGTCTTTAGACAAGTAGGGTTTCTTTAATTTTTTTATTGGGAGTATCTTACATACATCTGAAGAGTAGAACTGTTGTTAAAGATATCTGTTTCATTAGGTATGTCCATTTTGTTTCGATGAATAACTATGTTTCTTGTACTAAAGGTACGCCCTAAAAAAACATTCAGTAATTACGCTACGTGCTTGCAGTCTTTGTAAGGAGGAAGGATGTCGTAGGAGTTTAGATACTAGCCATAAAAAATGAAATGACGTAAAGAAGGGGTCTGAGAGCTCTTGCCCGAGGCAGCGAAAGTTGACAGATTTGAGTTTAAATAACACACATTGGTTTAATCTATCAGGATGTTTCACGTCATCCATGATATTATGAAATGCTGACAATATTTGATTTCCATGGGTGGGACTAACAGGTATATCTTTGACGTCAGTCTGTCATTGCGTGCCGGCCGCGGTGGCCGAGGGGACTGAGGTGCTCCAGTCACGGTCTGCACGGCCACTACGGTCGGGGGTTCGAATCCCCCGTCGGGCATGGATATTTGTGCCGTCCTAGTTCGTAAGTAGTTCATAAGTAGTTTGTAAGTTTAGGGACTGATGACCCCGTAGTTCAAAATCGTTCAAAATCGCTGCAGAATTGAAGCAGTCCAGTATCAGAACCCACAATGAGTACATGATGGAGAAATGTCTATGTCTATGTCAAAGCCACCCTTTCGACAACAACGTTGAATTATGGGCACTGCAGCAGAACATTGTTTGTTGTCTATCACGGACGGAAGTTTAATGCTGAATTATTGGTGGTATAAATCCTCCCTTTTATTCTTAACATTGCACACTGCATCCACATCAACTCTGAAAACTAATATAAGCACCACCGCTAGTGTAAGACGTGTTTTGTTTTGCGGTGATATAATTACTCTGTGCAGACTGTTTTTGCAACGTTTTATTTTAAATGATTTGATGTACTGAAGTAACGGAAGTATATATTATTTTCCATCTGTGGTTTTGTCATAATTTTTACTTTCTTTCTCTCTATTATAATGTTATACATGGTGAATGACCTAACAGTTGCACATCAGATACTGCGGAAACGGAAAGTGCGACTGATGTGCGGGTTTCACAGAATGGATTGGTAGTCGGTGGAGCGTATTTCTAGCCAACGAACAGATTGAAAAAAAAAATACATAGGATGTGTACTTTTTATGTAAACATAAAATATTTCAAATAGAACCACGGTTGTTCCTACCATGCACTGGAACTTTTGACACCAGCTGTGTACAAAGTATTTTCAATGATATTTTTATCACTTTTAGTTTGGCAGCTGCAACCATTCAAAGTTTTGGTGGCGGAGGCCACAACAGCATATTTTATTTATTTATTTATTTCGCTGTCTTTTAAAAAGACCTGTTATCTAGAAGCTAAAACAGGTCGTATTTTCAACAAGTAATTGATTTTTACACTGAATAATTACTTCTTATATATAGTTAAATTTAACAATATACAGCTTAATTAACTTATGAAATAAAACTGTAAATAATAATTAGAAAAATAATTAAATTATACATATCCATTTAAGAAGGAGAAGTAAAGAATAACTGCAAGTACAGAAGTTTATGTTTAAAAACACAGTGAAAGAATAACATGAATTTATATTTAATAGAAGAAGATGATAGGAGAAAGATGGAGAAGATGGAGTCCGACACTTAGTGATACTTGAGGGTCGAGGACTTGGCATTCCCATCAAGTCGTTAACACTCAACCACCGTTAGTTTTATCTATGACAGGTTAACAGGTTTATAGTATTATCTTGCCGGTGACAAAGAGTGAAAATTTCATATTGGTCCTTACTACTATAGTTAGATTAATTATTGTCTATTACATTATGATGCCTGTCCGCGTCCGTGTCCGTGTCGGTGTCTGTGATGGGGTCCGTGTTGTTATCCCTGTCGTGTTCTCGATTTCGATCCCTTTGCTGGTACAATCTATGCACTGTGTTTGATCACTGCATATGTTATTGTCTTATTTATGGTCTACATCGTTTGTATTCGTCATATGTCGCGTGCGAGATTTTGTCTGTTACTATATTGAATGTTGTCAATTGGTCCTCTTGTCTTATGGTCTCGTATATTTTTTGTTCTGTGTGAGCATGTAGTACAGGTGATGTGTCTCTTAGCTGATCGTAGGTCCCGCATAATAGGACAACGTGTTCGGGAGATCCTCTCTCCCCACGTGTGTAGTATGATGTTTCTCTAAGACTGACGCGGTGTAAATGCGTAGAATAAGGGCCGTGTCCTCTCAAGAAGTGAACCATGCCGCGGCTGGGATAGACATGTTTCATTCTTAGTCTCTCCGCTATGTCGGAGAAGAATCAACGGACTCTCCGACCCTTATCACTTGCCTCCCATTCTTGCTGCTAGCAGTCAATTCTCCAGCGTCTCAGTTGTTTTTGTTTTTGATTTTCCAGAGGCGAACAAGTTACTAAATTTACCAGGGCAAGACTCCCCTTCTTTAACCATAAAATCGCAGCCCGACTTTTGATGGTTATATAGATCGGGAAGATCCCCAGCACCACACACAGTACCTCCACTGAGGTGGTTTGGAAAGCTCCCGCTGGCTTAAGTAGTGCGCTCCTCTGTCTGCGCCTCAGTGCCGTAACGTTGGTGGCTAGCACCAGATGGTGCGCCCAGCTACTTGCTGCAAAGCATAGTACTGATTCGAGAAGTGCACAGTGGTAGGTCCGTGTAACTGACAAAGGAAGTTTGTACTGTTCTGTGTATAGCCTTGCCAGTTTCTGTAGAATTTTCTTCTGCCTTATCTGTTTATATCCTGATGTGTTCCTTGTAATTTAATTTCTCATCAATGTATACTCCTAGATAGCGTGTGACTTTACTTCTTCTGATGTTTGTTTCCCCGATTTTGATTGATGGATCTCTTTTTAGAGCGTCTTTTAGAAATGAGTATGTTGTTTTATTTTTTCTATCTGGAGTTTGTTTATGGTGCACCATTGCGTGATTGTATTGAGTATGCCACTTGCTTTCTCCCCTAGCTGGCATCTACTATTTGAGGAGACAACAACCACCAGATCGTTTGCATAAGCGACAACTCCATCTGCCCTATTGTCCTCGTCAATTAGGTTTCGAAGAGGTTCAACAGTAATGTCCCAGAAAATGGGTCCACAGATGGATCATTGTGGGCATCCCTTTGTGTTTAGTATGACCACCTTGCAATTGGCCACTCGCCATTGTTTTACGCTATCCTTGCAGTAGTCGATAAAACTAATGTAGAGTGTATGGGGTACATCCAATTCTTTGAGTCTTGCGAAGATTGCAGGCCAACACAAGTTGTCAAATGCACCTGCGATGTCTATCATGATCGCGACAGCGTATTTTAGTGTTGAATTTTGTACTAATTCTAATGCCTTGTTGATTGCATCATCAATTGATTTCCCCTGTCTAAAGCAAACTGGTGTGTGTTTAGTTCCCAGAGAGCTCTGTGTGATTGTAAGCGTCCACACAATAGCTTCTCCTGGACCTTTTCTAACGTATTAATTACACATATTGGTCTGTAGGATTTGGGATCTGAAAGATTACTGAATTGGAGTTCTTCCTAACTGTGGGTTCCCCACCCAGCCTTAATGCGCCATTTAATAAATTAGGTTGGAAGGGGATGATTTGTGGTGCTAGTTGTTTAATTACTTTTGGATATATTGTGTCTGCACCTGGTGCTTTTTCTTGCAATTCCGATAACGCTACCGCAACTTCCTCCTGCGAAAATGGCTAAGTTATTGCAACTATTCTGTAGGGTGTTTGTAGTTCATCTCTCGTGTATGTTTTTTCCTGGGTGACTGTGTCAGTGACATCAGGGAGGAGTTTGTACAGCAGGTGTTGTGCTGTGTGTCTCAATCCTTTAGTCATTGTGCCGTCTTCCTGCCGTAGCGTAACAAGAACTAACGGTGTCTTTACTTTTTGCATTAGTATCTTGTATTGTTCCCCCCATATGTTCCGTTGTGTTTGTGTTGCCATATAATGTTCCCAGTTGTTTTTCCTAGTCTTTAAGAGCGTTTGTTTGTAAAGGTCTTTGGCTGGTCTGTATGCAGCGAGACGTATTTGACTGTCTCGATCGATCCATGATCTTTGATACAGCCCGGCCGCGGTGGCCGAGGGGACTGAGGCGCTCCAGTCACGTTCTGCACGGCCACTACCGTCGGGGGTTCGAATCCCCCCTCGGGCATGGATATTTGTGCCGTCCTTAGTTGTAGGTAGTTCATAAGTAGTTTGTAAGTTTAGGGACTGATGACCCCATAGTTAAGTCACATAAGCTTAACAAACATTTGAACATTTTTGAACTTTGATACAGTTTACGCTTCCTTCTTATATCTTGTCCTAGTCGTGTCAGTTGGTCTGTCCATGGTTCTGGCCCATGTTTCTTGCTATCTTCAAGATAGTCCACACATACCAATATATTATTTGCTTTGTCAAATACATTTATGCTCATTGACAACCGATGAAAAAGTATCAGTCCTCGAGCTTCCGTAAGACTCAAAGTTTTCGGTTCCTAAGTTTGACCATTCTGCATATTTTACTCTGTCCAGTATAGTAAGCACTTGTTTACAGCAATACGATACGCCAAGCATAGATATGTCAGCTGCATTCCTGTGTAATTTGGGAAAGTTTTCCGTGTTATATGAGGATGTTCCTTTTTAAAAAAAAATTTTAGTTAAGGTGTATAAAATTTTATCAAGATTGAAAAAATACTGTACGAAGTATGTTACACAGTACTTTCCGCCATGCACCGTACGAATTATACAGACAGTTCCGTACCTTTTGATTTCAATCTGATGTTTGCATTTATTTATTGTACTTCATATTTTATCAGAAATCGTATTCACAGAATGGCACCACATACAATACGAAATTATCCCTAGCACTTTGCCTATATAATAATCACTATTTCTATTTTACGATTCCTTTGGGGTTCTCCTGTTTCCTTTTTTCAGTATCCCATGTGTATTAAATTGAAAAACAAAAACACAAAAACAAAAAAGAGAGAAGAAAATTTGTGAGGCGGGATCAGTGCTAAACAATATACCGACAGATTTACCTGTTGCTGAACTTCGCCCTGCAGTGTGACAATGTTTTTCTTTTGTGTATTACTGTACCACCCATCGAACTGCGTTACGTGAACAGACACGTAGTGATGCTATACATTATACTATTTCGTCGTATTCAGATTTTTGTCACACACGAGACAATGGGGCAAATCTTCTTTATGAAGGCTATAATAAAGCTGTGGTGAAAATGACAAGATGCTTCTTCTATACTCATTGTCAATATGTCAGCTACGAGGCATACTGCGTAATATACGGGATATGATTACTCGGCGAAGGCCGTGTAACGCAGCAGTGCGCATGCGCACTAAAATTGATGTTACGGGCGGTCTACCTCCTCGCGTCTGCTCGCCGGGCGAGCCCCGTGGGGCGGAATTACAACAGCCTGTTTTAATGCGTCTGTGTGGCTGAATGGTGAAGTCAGTTACGCAGTACTCTGAACAGAAAGTTGACTTCTAAATAAACTACTCAGTTATATGTCTAGTTCCTAACCGCGGAATATTGAACGGAAGAAAGCCGTGCTGGCTAAAGGTTAAGTACCAGCTGGAAATACTTTTAATTGATTTTAGGCATCCCGATGAGACTAATATGACTATGACACGGTTTCCGGCAATTCTATAAGTTCTGAGGGCCGAAAAACAAACGATTTCTTTTTTAATATTTTCAGTTTTCCGAGTATAGCTTAAAAACGATGCACCCTATAGAAAGTTTTGCTAATATCAATATGATCACGGTTGGGGAGTAGCGCGATACTTGTACCGTCGTTACCATTAACAGTTATATTTCAGAGGTAACGGACGGTAACGGCGCTATAAGTTTCATAAAGTACCTTTAACTGTAATTAAGTTATTTTTCTCAGTTAACCATTTAACTGAAGTATCGTTACTTTTCTGTCGCAAGTAACGTAACTTTTTTTGTATAAATCTAAAGACTGCAGAATATCGAGCTTTTTTTATTCGTTTCTAAATTAAACCTTTTCAATAACGTACGTCCTCAATGTATGAAATTTATATTTTAGTATCATTTAATACTGTTCATTCATTCATAACATTTTTATTTTATAATTACGTACAAACAATTTGTATGTAACAATCATCTGAAGCGTCACACGTAAACAGCGAACAGTTTCCGATTATTTTCTACACCTTTCGACATGGAGAAGGAAGAAGCCCTTCGCATGCCATGGCCAGCTTGTGCCTGAGTTTTCAAATGTTTTACGTTGGATGGAAATAATGATTCCTTTTGCTGTAAATTATGTCGCGGTGGGAAAACAATTGAAACCAGTCGAAACTGCAAAGCGAACTAAAGAATTCTTATTGAGTTATGTGGTTTGCATTCTCGTTGGCGTTAAGGGGCGTTTACAGTGAATTTGAAACATGTTCTGCAAAGTAGATCGCTGCTAGTTCTGGACTATGGTACCGATTCTAACAACATGATAGTAACATAATAGCTGCGTTCCGTGGCAGTGTCGGTAAAGAAACAATGCTCCTACGCAGAGCTAGTGTTCGATTTTTCTCTGTGTATCTATAGAATTACATGTTGTCTTTCCGTGTGTTCCTTTACGCAATAAAGAAGACAAGAAGAAACATTTACAAATTAGTGTCCTAAGAAGAGGTAAAAGAGTGCCTGTGGAGTGTTCTATGTCATAAACTGAATTAAAAAGAAGCATGACTCCCTACAGAAAATTGCTACATTGCTTGGAACCAGCCGTATACGTAGTAGATGAAACAATTGTCTCACATTTCTATACACTGCAGCAATAACAACAGAATTCATTATCTTATTATGGAAAATAAGTCGTTATCAAGTTATGTTATTTGCCGGCCTATTGTTTTTACAGCGCTTTTTATGAATCAGAAATGAATATATGTAGGAAGCAGCAGTGTACTAAACGTGGACGTGAAAATCGGATCGTCAGTTGCATATTCATTGTCACATTCAGTTGTAGTAAGAGTGACTTTCAGGCTAAAGAAGTTTCCTTTACTGAAAGTAACGATGTGGAATAATGTGAAAACATAAATAAATATACGATCAACTAAATATGTGTGTTTCAGTGCTATTAATACAACTGAATTACGTTTAGATAAGCCTTCCTCCAAAACTTAACTTACTAAGTGGACAGTAATGACATGGCTGGCTTGCAAATGTGGAATAAATATGCAAGGCTTTCACAGGCACATCCAATTGCCGATAAGCAAACAACTGCCCGTGTAATATCCATTATAAATTGAGAATCTGACGGTGACATCTTGGTGAAGTTACGAAAAGCAGACACGTCTACCAAATTCAGCTCGCACAGCCTGCCATTCAAATTCAAACGTTCGTAAACCTGCTGGAAGAAACTAAAATGGTCATCAGTCCCTAGACTTACAAACGTATTTAACTATCTTACACAACGGACAACAGACACACCCATGCCCGAGGGAGGACTTGAACCTCCGGCGGGAGCAACCGCCCAGTTAGTTGCATGAGGCCGTGGACCACGCGGCCACATCCGCACGGCAGCGTGTCATTTTCGTCACACCTTCTACGGTATAAAGTTTGTCCTCCTCCGACAAGTACGTCTTCCTCGTCTGCTGATTTCGTCGAGTGGCCTACTATTACTGCAGCGCCTCATATCACTAATTGAGGGTCCTAGCGAGAGTAGGGGATGCAAAATTGCAAAATTGAGCTATGGCCATTTTCAATATACTCATTCCATCATGCGTCTACCTTTTGAAATAGAACCGCGTGGAATAAGCTCTAGATCTTTCTGGAACAATTGTTATTATTTCTTGAATGCGCAGCTGCCCCCTTCCGTTCCGCTGGGGGCATAGTCACCACTTCATAGAGTAGACGTACGGGAGATTTACCCTTAGGCATTGCTCCCTTCATCAGCGCTGTAAGTAGACTGAGGACATTAACTTCTCTTTGTTTAATTGGATGCTGCGTTGTGGAACATAAGGAAGGACTTCGTGACGTGGAAATCATCAACAAGACAGAATTCCTGGGTGCTCCAGGGCAAATAAAGAAAAAGAAAGGAGAGAAAAACTTGCCCAATCTCTTCTAAAATCGGCGACGCAGAACCAACGTGTAGAGCTCCATCCCCTCGTAGCCGGTACTGCTGGGCGGCCAACTTCGTGCGACGCGTCGTTCGCGGCGGTAAGTTGCGCATCTTCCGTCCTTGCGCAGGTCGTTCCACGACCTTTGCGGAGTCGTCCATACGGCAGGTGGAAACGGTACGCCATAAATATCGGACCAACACACCCCGATTTCCGGTTTCGTGGAAATGGCAGAGATCCAGGACTCAGTACATAAATTAACGAACCTAACAAAGGACACCCTGTGTTAGGGGACGGGAGGACGCTCAGAGCGTGAAAGAAAAGGAAATGGTTCATCCCAGTAGGGATAGGAAACATCTTGCAGTGAGTTGGCAATCTTCACCAAAGCAGGGAGGACACTTTGTCCTCTGGGCAGCGGAAGATAGTCCCCTTCTTCCTCTTCCTCAGATTCTTCCTTCTCCTAGTCGTCGTCGGCAACGGTGGCGAGGTAGGCACAGCCGTCGGCCCCTCCTGAGAGGGGGCGACAACAAAAGTCGCAGTCTCTCCTTCAGGGCACACTTCCGTTGCGTCGGAGCCCGCACTCGACGACGCAGTGACGTATGGTGTAGTACTGGTGCCGACCGAAGGCTCCGCTTCAGCCGGCAACGTTGCTGGTTGAACGGGGGCGACAGCCAGAGTCGACGCTTCAACACCCTCCCGCGCCTCCACAGGGGAGGGAGCAGAGAGGGACGCTCCACGGAGTAGACGGACCTCTTCCTTGAGGCCTGTCAGTTCCCGATGGACGGCCACCAGCTCTTTCTTCCACGCGGCCCTCTCGGCCAGAGGCGTGCAACGAGCCTGCGCTGCTCGCCCGCGCTCGTAGCCGCGCCTCCCGGGCGGGCCTCACCACGCGCTGCTCGGCCTGCCGGCACCAGCCCCACCGGACGCCAGCGGGTAGCGCCGGTACCCGAACTACCCGACGAGTGCCAGTCCGCCCGGCCGCCCATGTCGCTCTGCTGCTAGCCGGGACACGCGCCCGCCAGCCGCTTCACTCTTAGCGGGAAATCCACTGTTCCGATTTTCACACTGTAAAAACTGTTCACGTTACAAACGACCATCCCACATCCGTTTATTAACTTAGTTTTTCCTTACACGCTTTACTTTCTTGTGAAAAAATAAAATGTCTCTTCTTCATTCCGCGTGAGTTTTTAGTTTCATAATGCTTTCCACTCGATTCTGAAGAAACAATCGCGAGTCTTTGATGTGGCCACTCCTTTTCAAATAAGTTGCTACATGTTTCGTTGCTTCTAGTGAGTCATAAACAGTATGACAATATTCCTGCAACCAGTTATCCTCAAGGGTGTGGCGCAGAACAATGTTAAGAGAGTGGATATTGCACGAAAGGCGACGATAACTTTCAAGTGCCTTTTTCACATTTGCCCCCTGATCAGTAACGAACGTAATCTTCGTCAAATGGTTCGTAAATATCCCTAACTTGCTCATATTAGTTTCAATTTCCTCCCGTATATTTGCAGCAGTTTTCTCCACCTTAGACGAGAACTCTGCAAGGAATATCACCCTACTTTTCCACTGAAAATTTCGGGAGATTGAATGCGTCGTAACAGTCAAATAATGTGTTTTAGTGTACGCATCTGTCAACATATCAGTAGTACATGCACACGCCCCATCCTCTATATCCTGCAATACTGGAGGTACCATAGCCGCACGGTATTCGTCCGCTATTCTGTTTACGTTCCTAGAAACTGTTGAAGGATGCGGAAGAACGTATTTGGCACTTGCAGTGGGGTACTGTGCTCCTATCTCCATCAGAGTCTGTGCGAGGTCTCGAAATCCTTCTCCCGCAACTGTGCTGAAGGGCCGCAAATCTATTGCACACATTCTTACACATTTCTCCAGCACAAAATATTTTGCTGACCCTGGAATATTGCTACAACCGTTCAAATCTGTATTCAGATAAGCTTTGCAGCTATTCAGGTGCCGTAACAGCGTACTGGTACTGCCATCACGGAACGATAATAATTTACGGCAGCCATTACACTCTGCATATCCCCCAGGTTCATTATCATTACCTACAATCATCATAAAACGCTCCCATACAATGCTGTCTCCAGATCTCTGTAAACGCTTGTAGATTCTCTCCGCCAGTTTCCTGGAAACGTCGTTTTTTCTTCCTCGGATCCTCTACTCCTACGTTGGGTACGATCTGTCCTGTTCGCAATTTATTTCAGACATAACGATCGATAACTTATAAATTGCTATGTAGGTAACACAAAAGGTGCGTGAAGCCTACGCTGTATTACAACGTCTTGCTCAGAACTGTCTGCATTCCCCCGCTCGCAGCGCCGCCTGTAGCGCAGTTGCACGGGCTCGGCGGGTATCCGCTCGCCCGGAGAGTGTCGGCACTCGACGGCGCATAGCAGCTCGCTCGCTGTGTACAGCGGTGCAATGGGGCTGGACTACCCGCGGTGCGGGCAGCAGAGCGCGGCGGACGGACGCAGGCGAGCTCGGGCGGGTAAATGTGGCGCTCTGCACGGCTCTGCAGTCTCGGCCGCAATAGCAGCTGTGGGGCTGCCAGCGCGTCGTCGGTCGCTGCCGCGGAGGGCGCAGGTCTGAGCCTGTCGACACCGCCCCTCGAGCCAGCATGGACGGGGGTAGTCCGAGCAGGCGCTGGCACAGGTGTAGAGCCCGTGGGTCGAGCACTGCTTTGCGCTCGTCAAGTCCTGGGGCGAATATAGTTGGCATTTGTATGGACATTTGCGGTGAGCCGCACTCCATACACGCCAGCTCATTCCTGCAATGTCTGGCGACGAGTCCCAGCTGTTGACGATTGAAACACTGCTGGATTCTTCTACGAGAGCGCCGCTTGCGTCCCTCCGCAAGTGCGTCGTCCGCAATCAGCTGCATGACAGTCGGGAGACGGCACTTACTGCTGCGGTGGAGTAACCGAGCGGTCTAAGGCGCCTCGCTAGGGAAGGTTCGAGTGATCCCTGGAGCATGGGTGTCTGTGTCGTTCTTAGGTTAAGTAGTTTGTAAGATACGGACTGATGACCACGCAGTTTGATCCGATAGAATTACAAACATTTGAATTTTTTTTTTCTTCGGCACTTACACCGCCGCGCCTTCGAGCTGTGCCGGGCATCGGAGCAATCGTAGCAGTGATCATTTTTTCCCCTATTTCAGTCACAACTTAGAGGTTATAACCGAAGTACATAACATTCAAACCGGTAAATGTTGCTTCCATATCCCTCTTCAAGATGATACCAGGTTGTTGCTCCAAAAACAGGAAAGACCCCGTGGTTGACCATCGTTATGTGACTAGACTTCTTGCGGAAATACCACTGGTCTATCTACACAGAAGATCTACATCAGGTTTGAAGTTAAAAGATCTCGTCATACGTATGCCACATATTCCTCTAATTTTTCATGCTGTTCACGCAAACACTGAAATCCTCAGAAACATTGGACATTGAGAATAGCCCAGAAAAGATATGATGTGGTTTATTGTTGTTTGTAGTTGGTTGTGAAAGCCTGATAACATGATTTGTATTTGGGTAAGAGTTTTTCAAACTTCTTGATATGTGTATAAAACTTGTGTCTTTGTAATATTGTTGTATTACATAAGCCTACAACGTCATAAGAATTGCTATTTACATTGAAATTAAAAGTTTTGCTATTGCATAACTTATATAACAGTACGTTAAGACGAAAATACGGACCACTTTGTTTTACAAAAAATGCCTTAATACAAAGCTTTAGAATAGTCGATTTATCTCCATTTTTCCTCAAAGTGGCATAGCTCCCTCTTTCACTAGACCCGTCAATTCATCCTCTAGCCATTTCATAGCGTAGCTCTCGATGCGACTACGCGGTCTGAAATATTTGTTCCTTCGTTGCTGTTTCAGCGTAACAGACGCTGCGAATATATAACAAAGTCGGCAGTTTTCACGAAGACGCGAACAATGAACAACATGAAACGGAACTTTCATGAGATGGTACGTTTGAGAAACGACTTTTCTTTAAAATGAACAAACATTGACACTAAGATGTACTAAGATAGAAGATGCTGTGGAAAAATTATTTAATAATTCATTAATTATGTATTATTATTAATTATGAATGTATCAATGTATTTAATTATTGATCCAGTTTAAAGTTTGTTTTATTTTTATATGTTTAAGGTTCATTACGGATTTACAAAATGAAGTACAATCACAGTGATTAAAAGTAGGGTTAAAAGTAACTCTAAAAATAACTGTAAAGATACTTGTAATTGATACAGCTACTTTCGATGTATATTAACTATAACTGTAACTAAGTTAGCTTTCATGAATGTAACCTGAACTTTAACTTAGTTACTTTAAAAAAAGGAAATTTCCCAACCCTAAATATGAAGAAGGATAACATTGTACATAGAATGACGTAATTAAAACCTGAAATTGGTTCAGCTGTTTAGACACAGTTTATCGTCAAATACTTGCATTTTTACCAACCTAATGGAGGGGTGAGTAAAGCTCATGTTTCAATGCCTAAAACTCGAAAACGGTTTCTTAAAATGCAAAATGTCAAGTATCAGAGTTGTTGAGCATTACATTATGCACATTAAGAGCTCCTGAGAGTCAAAGCTTGCCTCCTCCTATGCACTGATACAAAAAAACAGTCAAATGAATCATAACGCTAAAATGTAGCGAAAACTTCTCTGCTAAGTCAAATTAATTTAGAAAGGCAGATAACACACAGTCGTCCGTATGTTCGAAGTTGAGGGTTATTATGTCAGGTATCTACCTACACAGTTATCTCTATATACTCATATGAATTAATTACCATGCCACTGCAAAGCGATAATAAACCGACTTAAAAATGAAATTAACAACAAATAAATTGATAGGTTTTATTACTAAAATATACTTCAATTACCACTTTAAACTGACGAGATAATTTTTTTTCTGGAAACGTTCTTTAAATTAATTATTGGCCTCAATTTACAGATAGGGTAAGGTGATACAAATTCGATATAGGTACAATTCTGATCAACAAAATGTTTGGCGCCATTTGACAGTCTCGTGGTGTTGGTAGCACTTGTGTTTGTGTGTCGTTGTGGTTTGGTAGGTTTTTTAGAGCCCCTCCTGCCCTTTCCAAGAATACACCATTTTCTGCTACAGAGTTATGAATTACTTACTGTAAAGATGACGTGATGTTACTTAGTCTAACGCGCTCTTATAAATTTTCTAATTGACACGCGCTTACATATTCTACATTGTCACGTTGAAAACTGCGGGTGGTCCGGAATTCGAAGGCTGGTCGGTAATAGAACACAACACTTGACACTTAGAATACGTTTATTGCTAACACAAGTGTACACTCACATATGAACCTCCCCATCGCACCCACTCAGATTTAGTTATAAGTTGGCGCAGTGGATAGGCCGCGAAAAACTGAACACACATCAGCCGAGAAAACTGGAAGAAGTTGTTTGCAACTATGATAAAAAAAGCGAAATATAAAAACTGAGCGGTCCATGCGAAACATAAGCAACGTCGAATACACGAGCGCCGCAATCCTGTGGCTAGTCTGAGGAGCTGCGAAGCGAGAGGGCTTTCGATCGAGCTTTCCCAAAGACAAAAATTTTAAAATTTTCAGAAAATACGGGTTTACTGCGCCGTACTATGGGGACATGTTCAGATTTCTTTCGATATATGTAGGCTTTCAGTCTACACACGGAAAATTTCGAAAACGTTAACCCATATATTTTGACAGAGCACAGGGAAAACTGTGCAACTGTGAAACTGTTGCATTCATTTGTTGCCGTTTATGTGTCAAACTCTTATGCTTTCATCACATTTTTGGGAGTGATTAACATATCCACATGAAAACCTAAATCGGGCAAGGTAGAATCTCTTTACCCATTCACCAAGTGTACAAGTTATGTGGTTTGAAGAGAGATTCCTGTTATATGACGCAAATACCATCACCATTTTCAAATAGTATACATCACATGTGTTATCCTGTGGAGGAATTGGTTGACATTGCTATCAAATGTTTTAGGTTCCCATTAAAGAGGGATTTCCTTCCGCCTACATAATGATGTAGTATGGAGTATGTCTCGAAGAAATTGCTGCGGTCTCGGGGGAGTGTCTCAAACGTAGATGATGGTATTCAGTCAGCATCAAAGCGTAGGAGCAAGAGCACTTGATATAATGATGTCTAAAGCATACAGACCTAAGAACAACAGAAAAACAACAAAACAAGAAGTGTGTGTTTTAGATGTATTCCAGGTAAGGTATGAATTACGTGTTACCGACTGAGTTACCGTAGACTGGATAATGTTTTTCTCTTACTTCAAAAGGAACGTATCTGCAGCTTCCCATCTACCACTCATAGTAATAACAACTCGGGTAAAATAGCAAAATGTAATTTTCCCTCTTACGTTTACTACAAAAACTACTATTATTCAGATACCCGAGCTGCTACTTCGTGAATGAAAATTATATTTCTAACTTAATTTGGACATGAATCATGTGTACGAAATTGATGTAGTATTGAGTATGTCTCGAAGAACTTTCTGCGCTCTCGGGGTGAAGACAAATGTCTCATTCGTAGATGATAGTATTAGGGCAGCAGCAAAGCGTAGGGGGTAGTGGTATTGCTGCCCGCTGTTGCTGTGGAGCGCACCTCCTCGCTCCTTCTGACAGCCTGGTAAACGCGCGCCTCGCTGTGTCGCTTACCCCCATCTCTCTGCAATTATTTATTAATAATTTGTTGAAGAACACTTATTGTAATTATGTCTGTAGCACACAGCTAATTTCGTACTCGATATAATTTCCAATCCAAGAACAACAGAATAAGAAGTGTGTGTTTTAGTTGTAGTGTAGGTAAGGTGTTACGTTTTCTATGTCGCTTCAAACATAACGCCGTTGACAAATGCAATAAAAAAGTCCTGAACTTAGAAATTCATGTGAGCTTGCAGGTGGGTTAATGGGAGAACATCAGCACCAAATTTCACTACAATATTGTTTCTTCCTCTTGCACCCAATTCACCATTTCTTTTGGTGCCTCTGCGATTGTGGTCAGAACCTGCGAAACTGAGCTTTGAATTCACTCGGTTTTCCTATGTCTGCGTAAGGATACGACTGAGGGGCTATTATGAAGGGCGGCAATGAAACAACCCCTCCCTTTCGTCTGTTGGTTACCGCAAACGTGTATTTCTCGACGGAAAGTGTGGTGTCGCACAAGTACAAAGTGCGCGCCACTTACTTTCGCCGCGCGCCGCCATGCACGCACGGCGCGGCGTTCTCACGACGACAGCCGCGAGCGCCCTCTGGGGCGGCTCCGCTCGTGGCCGGCACTGAGCGGCATCGTCACTTCGGACTTCGCACTTCGGACTGAGACAGCAACGAGTTAGGACCTTCGTAATCAGATAGGCACGAGTGAAGACTTTGCTATTGTACAGGCACTAGGCAGGCCTCTAACAACTGTGTGTCAACATTCTGCAGTACTATGTAAAAGTTAAGTATTGTTACATTCTGTGCAATATATCTCTTTCTAATTTACTCGAGTGTTTATAGTTTCTGGCTGCTCCCCTCCGTACCTGCACCAGCGTGTCGGTCTCATTCCACTCGGCCACCGACACCTACGACGAGGCTGGGACACAAAAGCGGCGACGAAGTCGGGACACAAAAGTGGCGACGAGGAGTGATAGAACCTTGGACCATCCCGCTTACAGCAGCCAGACAGCAGCAGTCGGAGCACGCAGAAATTGCTCCCGCCCACCCACCCTTATTATAAGATTTTTGGGGGAACATATTCTGTTACGTATTTTGTGGACTTTTTTGTTGCAGAGCGTCCTCATTTATCTTGCATTTGTGTTTTGTTATAATTTACTTGTATGCGCGGCGCCTAATCGGTCAGCATGGCCACTACCCCGAACCCAAACTTAATGGAAATTATTCAGTTACAGACGGCGCAAATTACACAACTTCTCCAGGCGGTGGCGCACTTGACGTCAACTCAACAACAGCCGTCGCATCAGCAGCCCACACCTGCCGCCGCACAGCTTCCTACATTTCGCCAGTACAACGAACGTGAGGAAGAATGGAGCGACTACTTCGCACAGTTTCAAGAACTCGTCGCGGCTCATCAACTTACAGGTCAGACTGTTAAGCATCTTTTATTGTCTGTGGTGGGCCCCAACACTTTCGTGTTACTGCAGAAACTGTTCCCGCAAGCATCTCCGCGTGATGTAGACTTTGAACAAATAGTAGAGGCACTAAATGTTCATTATGAGAGAAAAGTTCTGGTAGCTGCGGCTCGGTACCGATTTTTCAGACTTAAAAAATTACCGCAGCAGTCACACCAAGAGTGGATTACGGAATTGAAGGGCTTAACCCGCCAATGTAAATTTACTTGCTCTTGTGGACTTTCGTATAGTGACGTGATGTTGAGGGATGCGATTACGCAGAACATTCAGGACCCCAGAATTAGGGCAGCAATTCTGAAACAGTCTGACCCCTCATTAGACAGTGTACTGCAGCTTATAGATGCGCATGATACTTTTGACTTAGCAGATGTAGAAATGCAAAGCCACAGTGTAAATTCAGTGCGCCGCAACGGACGCTTTCCTAGCCGTAGTTCTCAGTATAGCACTAGTGATTCTTATTTTTCTACCGGCCGTGCTGAACGGACAGTGAACAGTAGCCAGTGTAAAAGTGCGACGCAAAGGTCGCCCCGTAGTGTTAGAAACAGTAATTTGAATAACGGGCGCCTACGCTCATTTCAGAAAAATGTACGTAAATCTTGCCCCCAGTGTGTGTCTCGCCACAAGCGTGCTCATTGCCCTAGTCGCAACGCAACCTGTTATCAATGTGGCAAATCGGGACATGTACAGTCTGTGTGTATGCAAATTAAAAACTCAAAGAACAGTAACGTTAGAAACAGTGCTTCACAGAGTGCGAGAACAGTTCATTCTGTAAATGTTATACGGGCTGTGGAATATAACAGTGCTTTAGTTGGTTCTCAATTACAAGAAAGTTCTTCTGCACCTATTGCAAAACTATATAGTGCACCACGTAGCAAGCGCCGACGAGCGCGTAAAACAGTGCAACGGAAAAGGGTTCGGGACAAGCAAAATGACTATGAACAGTGCATTCCTGTAGTGAAAATAGTGCCTTCTGCAACTACTAACTGTAATAGTGCCCAGTACTGTGTAGCTAGTGACAGTAGAATTGGTGTAGCTACTCAAAGTAATTTTAGTGCAGTAGCCTCGCATTGCGCGGACGCCGATCCGGCGGTAGTGTCATCTAGTGACAGTGTGGTTACTCCCCTGTGTGCCGAGTATGCGCCGCTTCCTACCGCACGCAACCCGCGCAAGCGCAGAAAACAATATGTATTAGACGTTGCCCACATTCGCGCACCGGTCGTGCGCCAGAAGCACAAGCTGTTTGTTACTCTCTCTATAGAAAATAAGACTGTGCAATTTCAGCTTGATACTGGTTCCGCTGTTACATTAATTAATAAAGATACTTATGAACTTCTGGGTTCGCCAAAATTGTCGCCGTCACAGCAAGTGTTAACAGCTTATACAGGTGAAAATATTCCCGTACTAGGAACGTGTAGCATGCCTGCCTCTTTTCAGGGTGTTACGAAAACAGTTGCTTTTGTTGTTCTTCAGGCCAGATCTACACAGAACATTTTTGGACTAGATGCTTTTGACTTGTTTGGTTTATCAATTCAAAGAGATGTGCTTCAAATTTCGTCAATAGTGCCTCAGGATAAAATCAATGCATTGTGTGACAAATATAGTGACTTGTTTTCGCCGGAACTAGGTTGTGCAAAAGACTTCGTGGCACATGTAACTTTAAAAGAATCTGCAGTTCCAAAATTTCGTAAAGCTAGACCAGTGCCTATCGCCTTGCGTGATACAGTTGCCGAAGAACTTAAACGTTGGCAAGATAGTGGGGTGATTTCTCCTGTTTCTGCGAGTCAGTGGGCCTCGCCTATAGTAATTATACCCAAGCCGTCAGGAAAACTTCGTCTCTGTGCGGACTTCAAATCAACTGTCAACAGTCAAACAATTGTAGACACTTACCCCCTGCCCAGACCTGACGAACTGATGGACAAATTAGGACAGTCTCGCTTCTTTTCCAAGATTGATTTAGCAGAGGCATACTTACAGATTCCACTTGATGACGAGTCCAAAAAGTTTTTCGTCATTAATACTCACATGGGCCTTTTTCAATTTCAACGCCTACCCTTTGGCAGTTCTTCCGCTCCCGCTATTTTTCAGCGTTTTTTGGAACAGCTGACAGTTTCTGTACCGTGTTGCTCGAACTATTTAGATGACATTGTGATATCCGGACGTACAGTTGAAGAACATTTATCAAACCTGGAGTGCCTTTTCAAAGTGTTGACTGCAGCAGGTCTACGTTGTAATAAAGCAAAGTGTTCGTTTTTTCAGACTGAAATAGAGTACCTAGGCCATGTGATTAAGGCCCAAGGAATTCATCCCTTACAGTCACATCTTCGAGCAATCAAAGACTTGCCTCCTCCTAAGAATGTGCATGAATTTCAAGCAGTAATGGGAAAGCTTAACTATTATTTCAGGTTTATTCCCAATGCCTCTCAGATTGCAGCTCCACTGCATCACTTACGTAGGAAGAATGTTCCTTTTGTATGGTCCAAAGATTGTCAGGTTGCCTTTGACAAATTAAAGTCTGCACTACTCAGTGATGCATGTTTGATTCCCTTTGACCCACAGAAGCCTGTAGTGTTAGCAGTTGACGCCTCGTCGTACGGTCTGGGCGCGGTTCTCTCACATCGCATTGGATCTCACGATCGTCCTATTGCCTTTGCATCCAAGCTACTGACGCCGACGCAACAGAATTACAGTCAGATAGAAAAGGAGGCCTTAGCAATCATTTACGGCGTCGCAAAGTTTCATCATTATCTCTATGGCAGAAAATTCTATTTGTTGACAGACCACAAGCCTCTCACGTCGTTGTTCTCACCCACAAAGCCAATTCCGCCACGTACGGCACAAAAGCTTCAGAGATGGTCCTTGATATTGTCAAATTATCAGTATGAGATTTTGTACCGACCTACCACTAAACATGCCAACGCGGACACTCTTTCCCGACTTCCGGTTGGCCAGGATGTATCATTTGATTCTTCAGAAATGGCATGTTGTCAGATAGACTCCAGAGATGCTTCCGCTGTCGCAGACTTTCCTTTGAACTCTCGTCGGGTTGCACAGGAAACAGCTGCGGATGCAGACCTAAGTGTGGTAGCACGTTTTGTTCGCTCAGGGTGGCCTGCCCGAGCCAAAGACATTGATCGGCCTCTGGTTCGACGTTATTTTGCACAACGTCATGCATTATCTTTAAGTCAGGGTGTACTGTTGTTGCATACCGACAACGACCAAGCAAGAGTGATTGTTCCTCGTTCCCTGCAACGAGAAGTGTTACGCCTCCTGCATCAAGGACATTGGGGTATTGTTAGGACAAAGCAACTGGCCAGACGTCATTGTACCTGGGTTGGTATGGACGCTCAGATACAGAACATGACGTCACAGTGTACGGTTTGTGCGGAGCATCAGGCGGCTCCTCCACAGCGTTTCTCAGACTGGCCACGCCCCAAGGGACCATGGCAACGTTTACATATTGACTTTGCCGGACCTTTCTGGAATACGCGCTGGTTAATTGTTGTAGACGCTTTCAGCAAGTTTCCTTTTGTGATTGCCATGAACTCAACGACGGCGTCTAGTACAATCAGTGCCTTAACATCAGTGTTTTGCATCGAAGGTTTGCCTGAAACTATCGTCAGTGACAATGGACCTCAGTTTGTTAGTGCGGAATTTCAACAGTTTTGTCGTGTGAATGGCATTCAGCATATAACCACCGCACCTTTTCACCCTCAGTCCAATGGTGAAGCAGAACGTTTCGTTCGAACATTCAAGTCTCACATGGAGAAGATGAAAGGTCAGCACTCCAGGCAGCAAGCTCTTCAAATTTTCCTGTCTACGTATCGGTGCATGCCACGTGACGGCCCGTCTCCTGCCGAGCTGCTACACGGCCGCCGTCACCGCACTCTCCTTCACCTGCTGCAGCCTCCCACGCACCGAGTCGGTTCGTATGGCGCTACGCGTTTTCAGGTTTCCACGCCGGTGCTGTACAGGGTGTTTGCTGGAAACAAGAAGACATGGTTGCCGGGCACCATTCAGCGCGTGCTTGGTCGCAATATGTTTATTGTACGTTCTTCCACAGGGTCGGAGCTGCGGCGCCACGCAAACCAATTGCGCCTGCACAGGCCGCGCGATCCTGTCTCCGGTTTCTTGATTCCAGACCCAGTTCACCGCCAGGGAGCACAGCCACATCGTTCGTCCCCGGACTACGAGATCCCTATGGACGTCGACGTACATCCGACGCAGTCGTCGCCGCCGCTGTCGCCGCCGCAGATGACAGCGTCACAGAGAGGGACTCCGGGACCGTGCGGGCCCCGCCAGCTTGGGCCACGCACCTCAGAAGAAGATGACCTGCTCCCTCTGGGCGGGGGCGGGCGCCCTTCCCCAGGTTTCGGCGGGTTCCCTGGAGGATCGCAAGGCGGATGCCGGGGCGCGGACGGCGTCTCGTTCCCGGCCTCAGCTACGACGCCCGTCCCACCAGTAACGCCCCCGCCCAGGCCCTCCTCCCAGTGCCGTCGCCGTGGCCCTCAGCCCTACGCCACGACGGCGCGGCGGTTTGGGGGGGAGGGGTGTGGTGTCGCACAAGTACAAAGTGCGCGCCACTTACTTTCGCCGCGCGCCGCCATGCACGCACGGCGCGGCGTTCTCACGACGACAGCCGCGAGCGCCCTCTGGGGCGGCTCCGCTCGTGGCCGGCACTGAGCGGCATCGTCACTTCGGACTTCGCACTTCGGACTGAGACAGCAACGAGTTAGGACCTTCGTAATCAGATAGGCACGAGTGAAGACTTTGCTATTGTACAGGCACTAGGCAGGCCTCTAACAACTGTGTGTCAACATTCTGCAGTACTATGTAAAAGTTAAGTATTGTTACATTCTGTGCAATATATCTCTTTCTAATTTACTCGAGTGTTTATAGTTTCTGGCTGCTCCCCTCCGTACCTGCACCAGCGTGTCGGTCTCATTCCACTCGGCCACCGACACCTACGACGAGGCTGGGACACAAAAGCGGCGACGAAGTCGGGACACAAAAGAAAGCACAGTTGTCGTTTTAATGAGCGACAGGACGCCGTTCATGACATTCTCCAACATTCCTGAGAGACGTCTCTTAAGCAATGGCCCAAGGGTGGGGTTGGTTTTATTACCACTCTCTGTAAATTCACCCAACGCCTTTTTGTCGATTCTAATCGGCCGAGTGTCCTTAAATGTAATTCGCAGTCACAGATAAGAAAACCGAGTAATACATATAAGGCAGTGATCACTACATTGATTTTTTCGTTATCTGTGAAATTTTCAGGAAAAACCCTTGCCGGCCGCGGTGGCCGAGGCGACTGCGGCGAGGGGACTGGGTTCGAATTCCCCCTTCGGCATGGATATTTGTGTCGTCCTTAGTGTAAGTTAGTTGGTAAGTAGTTTGTAAGTTTAGGGACTGATGACCCTGTAGTTAAGTCCCATAAGCTATACAAATATTTGAATATTTTTTTTAAAACCCTTTCACAGTTTTTAATAAAGTCAAAGGGATGCCAACCATTATTTTTCCAAGAAGGATGGAATTTCTCTTCACCCTCTAATAGTTTGACAGTGGTTACTTTTACAATTGCAAAACTGGGTTGACTTTTAATTTTTCGTTCAAGGTCTCATATTTTTCCTTGTACCTGAGAAGTGTTGAAGTCACACTTCTTTTCGCATTCATTCACAGTTTGCTTTACCTGTGAAATGTCGGATTTACACTCTCCAACGATTTCTGTTCGTAAACCAAATACATTTTCTTCTACTTTGTTTACAAATGTTTCAAATGTTTGTATAGCTTATGGGACTTAACTACGGGGTCATCAGTCCCTAAACTTACAAACTACTTATGAACTAGCTAACACTAAGGACGGCACAAATATCCATGCCCGAGGGGGGATTCGAACCCCCGACCGTAGTGACCGTGCAGAGCGTGACTGACGCGCCGCAGTCTCCTCGGTCACCGCGGTCGGCACTTTGTTTACAACGATAGGTTCCACACTATTCTGAATATTTACGATTTCTCAAGCAAACCTATCGTTAATGTCATAAATCTGCCCTTGCATGGTAGCTACATGACTGTTTATAGTGTTAATTTCCGATTTCATTTCTATAATAGTGTTATTCAAAGCGACTACTTTGCTGACGACTTTGTCGATCGTTTGGCCGAGATTACTACCCTGTGTCTTTATTTTAGTGTCAAGTTGCTAATACAACTTGTTTGTGCCTTCATTTGATTGTCAAGACCGCGAATTTGCGTCTTTATTTGATTGTCAAGACCGGCAATTTGCGTCTTTATACTAAAAATCTTGTTATTAATCTGACTGGTCACTAAGTAGGTCATTAATACTTAAAGGCCTCTCACTTTTCTGTTCTGAGAAATTTTCGTGATTATATTTCATTTCACCTGTTTCTTCCGGTTCTTTTTTCATTTGTGAAGGACTAAGCAACATTTTTGACTCGTTTCCATACCCACTATCATCAATGGAACTTGCCCCATGAGTGGCTATATTTGTTTCCTGGGCGCTCTGATACGGGTTTAACATACGTATTTGATCATTTACTTCCGCGAGATAATCTGTGTAGGCTTGTGGTCTGCCCGTAACGCCATCTGTTGCCTTGTGGCAGCCGTTGTCAGGCGACGCCACACCGCCTGCAGTGCTGGTGATCTGTCCGTCTACTTTCTTTTGTTCCATAACTATTTTGTTATCCATTCTGAGTTTATTAAGTTCTACCTGCAATTTATCACGCAACAACACAAGCCTCAATCCTTCTCCAACGAAAATCCTCTGCAAATTCGCGCCGCTGAACTTTCAGTACTTAAATCAAAGAAATGAAGTCCTGTCACGCAGGCGCCATTGTATAACACCCACAATTAAGACTCGCAATTCGCAATAAATTACAGAACAAATCTGAAACCTCTCACCAAACTACTGAACGCAACTGCTAATGTTACACCCTTTTACAGGATTTATGACCGTGAAGTGTGCTCTAATGGATAAGGAATCATTTATGTGACTGCCTTTCCGAAGATTTTGAATTTTTATAGGTAAAGGATATGCAGAATTAATGTCACTAGACACGATCTAAACTAAAGTGAATAACTGCAGTTATTGAAAAAAAAAACCACACACACACACACACACACACACACACACACACACACCCAAACACAAAAAAAGAAAAATAAAAAAAAACGCCAGCCTAATTAGGCAAATATGTACCAGCAACTAACTGTAATAAGGAATCTCGTTTTATGCCTACACCTTCTACTGAGGTACATAGAATTTTGAAAATGGACAGTCTGTAGTTAAGTAAATCACCAAGCACACAAAAGCTTGATCACTGCTATAACAATTAGGTGGTTCAACAGATTTATAATTAAACAGCATTCATTTATAATGGACACAATGGATTCCAGAATTGAGGTCTGATTAAGTATGAAAATTGTAATTCAAACTATTCTTTCAGTGAATTATGGGAAAATAATAAATTTTGATTGTTGTGAATTGCTTGACAAAGGTGGTAATCTAAAAACTTTGTGCACCAAGTCAAGGGAAACAAGATTCAGTCCTATTGCTGAAATCTTTAAGATCAAGTTTATGAAATTTATCTTTTCAAATAGTATTTTCTTTTCTACTGAACTGAATGATTGTTAAGGGGGATTAACCAAAGGAAACTAGAAGTTTTCATAGGTAATATGTACACTTTAGGGGAGAGCATTAACTTTTGTACATACTGTCACTGTTGTTCACAAAACAGATATACACTCCGTTTGTTTTATAATAAATATTAATGCCAGCAGTATAATTTTTGGTAGCAAGAAACTGTGTATGTGAAACTATTGAAATTTAGTTAAACGCTTATTATTTCTTAAATTATCTTTAACCAACAGCTAAAACAAATTGTTCCAAAACTATAAAAATAAGATGAAATGGCAACTGGCTGCTGTACAAATGTTATCATGTAAATGTCTCTATAGCCACACTTTGTAAAATTATCAGAAATTCATACTAAATTATATAAATGACACTATTAAAAAAAAAACTACCAATGGCACTATTTGAACTCACTTTCCAGTATTTTTAAAAATAGGGCACTCGGAAAAGTATTCACTAGGAAAGCACCCTGTCTAGGAACAATGATTAGGGTAAATCAGAGTGCTTAACACAAAGCTGATGTCAATGCAGATAATTATAAGTTAAATACTTTGCTGGTTCATTACACAACATGCTACGAAAATGTTTGCTTGTTTGCCCTGTAGTTATGGTGGTGAAGACGTCGAAGTTTCTGGTGATAACAACTTTTTGGCGGTAAGCGTGGCCTGCTCCCATAAGAGCTTTGAGCTCACAAAACTTCTCCTTGGCGTTGAAAAAATACATTTTTCAGCTCCATGTTAAACGGCCAGCTTAAAAAGGAGAACTCCGGTGACATCCAAGGAAATTTGCGGTTACTTCTAGAAATATATGCCTCAACAACCCACCGTTCGGCACGGAGGTGTTACAACTTCGCTGCCCAGAACTCGACTCCGTCACTTACAGACGATGCTACTCGAAGATTCTCCCACCAATTCCCACCTTTTACATCGTGCGCACACACAGTACCGTTTCCTACCAGCCGCAACACAGGTTTTATATATAGCTAATTTTAACACTTTAACTCCCTGTACATGAACCAGCGAATTATAAAGATTGTTAAAGAACTATTTAAAAACATTGTCATAATATACCTTTTAATAATATTAATATTACAAAAATAAGTTGTAATTACTTAAACAAAATCTTTACATCACATACATGGCCACAAAGCTCTTAATACAAATATTACATTGTATCCATATTTTACATACATAATCTATACTTCTCCCATCTAGTACATAAAAGCAATAAACAGTAATAGGTAGAAGAGCTATAGTCTTACAAACCCACTATCTTCCTGGAAAGAATATCGGAAACCAACCCAGTTACATGTCGAAGGGAGAACTATTGTGTCCAGTAAATAATCTACTTTTCAAAAATTATATATTTAGGTCAGTGAGATATGTTAAATTTGTTAACTCTCGGTATTATGAATACTTCCCATGAAAAGAATGAAGTTGGTTGCTTTTAGGTTAAACCTTTTTCTACATTGTTTCTTTTATATTTTTTGAAAAATAACTGAAATTGAAAAAAAAAAAAAAAAACAAGAGGATGCACGCTCGTAACAGTAATTTATTGTGAATCCAATTCATTCACTCATAGTTATATTTATGACAATTCGATACTAATGATTTCAGATCTGAAATTGGATTAGGCTTAAGTCTTTAAAGAAAGTGTTCAAAGAAGAATCACACGCTAGATCTGTCCTGTCCGCCTTCTACAGCGGCAACACTCACGACACGACGGCATCGCGGGTTGCCAGTCAGCTAGGCGAACACTCAGCGGTCTAACAAGAGTTCGCTTTCGGCACCAGCCGCACTCCCAGGGGGCACAGAAAGCAGCGACCTACTCCCGTCCGCCGTACACTTGATCGGGTATTAGGGCAGGCAGATATCCTTCCGCGTGCGTACTTGAGGTCGAGCACAGCCTAGCCACAGCAGTCGACGCCAGCCAAGGGACCTGCAACCTCTCCGCCTTCTGACGTCACCGCCGCCGCTGCTCCTCCGCCCAGCCGCGCCGCCAAGGACGCCATCCAGTCTCCGCAGCACCGCCGCCGGCTGTGGGAATGGAAGAACTATAGATCGTCCTCACTGACGTCCTAGATTCAAAAAAGTTTGTAAAATCTATGGGACTTAACTACGGGGTTATCAGTCCCTAAACTTACAAACTACTTATGAACTAACTAAGACTAAGAACGGCACAAATATCCATGCCCGAGGGGGGATTCGAGCCCCCGACCGTAGTGGCCGTGCAGACCGTGATTAGTGCGCCTCAGTCTCCTCGGCCACCGCGGTCGGCGACGTCCTAGATTGCTCAATTTGAATGTTTTAAGTACTGTAGATTTGTAGATATTTTGTTTTGGTGTAGCATTGACAACCGTTGTGATTATTGTCACACAGTGACTGCACTGAAGAGAAAACGAGTAACACCATTACAGTAGATTCTTCAACATCCATTAAAGAGGCTTCCTCAGATGCTGAGAATTTTAGCTATTCTAATTTGTCATCTACAAACTGCTTCTCAGCCATAAAAATTAATTAGGAGTTCTACAAAAGTAACTACTAAAACAAGAGCCAGTTTTATGCAATAATCCTAAACAATGAAACAAGTTTCTCTGTACCTTATGTGAAATTATTAGTTCCTATGAACTTGATACGTAATATTAGTCTACATCTGTTAATCTTGTAAACTAAAAAGCTGTGCAACTTGTTACTATTTTTATCAGGTGAAAAATAATAACATGAATGTGAAATGTCTAAGGGGATTAAGTTTATTATGTCGAATAACAGCACAGTGAACCCTTCAGAAGAAGGAGCCCTTTTCCATCATATCCGACGACAAACGTCTCAAAGATCTTAAGAAAATAGAAGTTCGATTTTATTAATTGATGTTACTCTGTGACATGGATTTTAAAATCAGAGTTAGTTACCGAGATAATATGTACAGAAATACACTTCCTTTCGTGTACAGTAATGATTGAAGAATCGTAGCATCTAATACATCCAATTAAAATTATGAAAATGATATTTTTATGCAATACTGTTAATTAAAGTACCTATTTCATGAATATTTTCTTGTCGGAGCTTGATACCACTGTCAGGAACAGTTATCTGGTTCTGAACACGCAGTTCAACACCGTGAGAATTGGTAAGGCATAGTTATCGTGGGTAGCCGTCTGGGCGGATACTGTTTCTGTCACGCTGCGAATAAAAACTCTTAAAATCAATAAAACTCGATGTGTGTCATCTATTTTTCTGCATAATAGAAATGAAAGCAATTAGTCATTATATTGCAGTAAAAATATAATGGCGTTCTTTTATTGCGCAATATGCCTTATTATACGGTCTCTCCCACTCAACATTTTCATCGAAAATATTTCTGGAACTGCACCAAACATTACTGTCACGGGTTATTAACTTCCCGTGGGGTCTTATGAACGTAATAACTGCGAGACAGTCTAAAGCGTAAACAAATAATAATTTCAACACAAACATATCTATTTTTAAATGGATAACCCGTATTATTTCTTCTGCAACCAGTAGCATGAATAATCACAAAAAGAATGTCGCAATAAGTGAATTACGCCCGGAGGAAATGCGAAGCGAAGGTGATGTTTGAAATAAATGAAGGCGCTGCTAGCACACATACCGAGACTCAACGGCGATTCTCGCTTGAGTCTCGGCAAGCAATTTTATATGAACGCAACTTATATACTGTGATACAACTCACACCATTATTTGTGATCTTTGATGCTATTTATTGCAGAAGAAATATTTTTTCTCCATTTAAAAATACATAAGTTTGTATTGAACGAAATACTTGTAAACGTTTTAGACTGTGTCGTAGTACTGACCTTCATATGCACCTGCCGTACGTTCTTGACCGTGAAAGTTGTTTGTCAGTTTCTATTGTAGTTAGCGTGATATTCCAAGGAAAACTTTGCCTGGGATACCCTGTATAGATTTTTGCAGTATACATTCAGAAGAGGAAGAATTGCTAATACGAAATACATACACATAAATAACTTTATAACTAAACTTACACTTGAACGAGTGTCAGTAAAATGGCAGTCCACTGTGAATTTCAAAACGTCTAGACGTAGCAAATCAGTAAGAGATATATAAATGTCTTCTCGGACTTATAATTTAAAAGAGGAGTTGGGCTACTATGACCACATAAGAATAACCATCATTTCTGGAAATGGTAATTTCAACTTATCAGTGCTTGTCAAACAATAAGTGTTTAGCTGCATAACCTCGAACATTGATGTTGCCATTTTGAACGGATTTCGTTCTAGTTCGGCATTAGGTAATTAATGTGTCAAGGCGTTTTAGGGTATCATTTCGATGGTCTGATCTCATCGTGAATCTTGAAAAACTAGACAGTTCACTAGTAATAATTTTTTAAGAACTATTCGTCGTTATAATGGAATAGGACATACAATACCGAAAGGAAAATTTGACACAGCACTTAAAGTCGAAACGAAACTCCTGAAATGGACGACAATCTCGCAGAACTACTGAATTCTCTGGGAGAGCCAACTATGACAAAACTATATTACATGGTGCGTAAGATGTATGAGACAGGGGACATACCCTAGGACATAAAGAAAAATGTAATAATCTCCCGCGGGGAGAAGTAAAAATTACAGAACCATCAGTTTAATAAGTCATGGTTGGAACATTTTAACACGAATTATTTGCAGGAGGATGGAAAAGATGGTAGAAGCCGACTTCAGGGAAGATCAGATCGGATTCAGGGGAAATGTAGGAACATGGGACGCAATCCTTGCTTTACGGCTTATCTTAGGTGACAGATTAAGGAAAGGGAAACCTACATTTCTAGCTTTTGTAGATTTGGAAAAAGGTTCTGACAATGTTGATAGGAATAGACTCTTTAAAATTATGAAATCGGCAGCAGTAGAATATAGGGAACGGAGAGTTATGTACAACTTGTATAAAAAACCAGACAGCAGTTACTAGAGTTGAAAGGCATGCACAGGATGCAAAGGATCGAAGGGAATAAGACAGTGTTGTAGCCTTTCTCCAATGGCATGCAATTTCTCCATTGAGCAAGCTATAAAGAAAAGAAAGGAGAAATTTGGAGAAGGATTTAAAGTTCAGGGTGAAGAATTAAAAAAACTTTCGTTTTGCTGATGACATTGTAATTCAATCAGAGACAGCAAAGGACCTGGTGGAGCAATTGAACGGAATGGACAGTATATTGAAAGGAGAATATAAAATGAACATTAACAAGAGCAAAGTAAGGGTAATTGAATGCAGTCTTAGAAAATCAGGCGATGCTGCAGGAATTAAATTAGGTAACAAATCAATAATGGTGGTAAATGAGTTTTGTTACTTGGGCAGTAAAATAACATATGATGGTCGCAGTACAGAGGATATAAAATGCGGAATGGCAATGGGAAGAAAAGCGCTTTTGAAATGCAGAAATTTGTTAACATCGAATATTACTTTAAGCATAAGGAAGTCCTTTCTCAAAGCATTTGTGTGTAGTGTTGCCTTGTATGGGAGTGGAACATGGACGATAAACAGTGCGGACCGCAAGAGGGCCGGCCGCGGTGGCCGAGGGGACTGAGGCGCTCCAGACACGGTCTGCACGGCCACTACGTTCGGGGGTTCGAATCCCCCCTCGGGCATGGATATTTGTGCCGTCCTTAGTTGTAAGTAGTTCATAAGTAGTTTGTAAGTTTAGGGACTGATGGCCCCATAGTTAAGTCCCTTAAGCTTAAGAAACATTTGAACATTTGAACCGAAAGAGGATAGAGGCTTTTGAAATGTGGTGCCGCAGAAGAATGCTGAAGATTAGGTGGGTGGATCGCGTAACGAATTAGGAGGTGCTGAAGAGAATAGGGGAGAAAAGAAATTTCTGGCATACCTTGCCTACAAGAAGGGATCGATTGGTAGGACACATTCTTAGACATCAAGAAATCGTAAATTAAGCATTGGAGGGAAGTGTGTGGGGTTAAAATTTGCAGAGGGAGACCAAGAGGTCAATACAGTAAGAAGAATCAAATGAATGTAGGGTGCCGTTCTTATGAGATGAAGAGGCTTGCTCAGGATAGAGTTGGGTGGAGAGCTGCATGAAACCAGTCTCCGGACTGAAGATTACAACAGAATGGAATTTTATAGTCCTCCGGATTTAATTCGCTGGACGTTTTATTCTCTCTTCTACAATATTATCGCTGTTTGATACCGTTTAAAGACGTATATTCATATAAATATCTGCTCAAGACTCAGATTTTTTCTTTGTGGCTGAATACAATTTCCTTCTCTTAGTACATCATTCAAAAATTAAAAATACCAAATAAATGTGAAAGTAAATACAGCAGGATTAATATTTTCTGCAGATCCACTTTTGTCTTAATTTTCTCCTTAAGCACTGAATTTAATAAATGCAGCGACAACCCCATGAAATTTTTGTTTGTTTTTTAGTTCACCATAATGACCACTCCAAGGTGTTGTCCAGAATTGTTTAGCACTGGGTTTCCTGTGATTCATAAGAATGTCCCAGCACCTAGTGGGAACAGGCTAAAACTATATAAATGCTGTCTACTATACTGAAAAGTGATGGAAGATACATATTGAGCAAATAAGTGTTGTCCTCAAAATTTTTTTCAGTTGAATGATCAATTACCTTAAAAATAAACAGTTTTATGTTTTTCTTTAATAATAATCGCCGTTCTTAAAAGCTGCATTATCATCACCATGGGAAAATCATATCGGAACATTTAAATCGTTATATAATTTCGTCACCTAGATTGGCCGCTCTTTGTATTTCATTTTACTTTCTTTAACTCGTAAAGAAAGAACTTCAAGGAATTAGTATGTGAAATATCGGATCTAATATAATCTAATCTGAAATTAGTTGTAATACCAAACTATAAAGTCGATTTAATTTCGTTTACAAGCTTCGATATCACACTGTTCCATTGAATATTAATAAATTAAGTATTTTTGGTGAAACATATAATACTCTTCCTGATTTACAATATTCCAAATCAAGATGTGTTCCTTCAACACTACATCATATTTTCACTAATATGATTAGTTCTTATAGAACAACATTATTGTCAAACGTGTCCTTCATCTGGTCTACAACATGCCACTTTACGTTAGGCATTAACTGAGACATGTCCAACAATCTGAATATACGACTCTTTTACATCAGTTTTCCACTATCGATTACTTGCAAAGCTATATCGTCTCGTATTTCATGTAGTGTTAGGGTCTTTTAAAAAGTTTTATTTTCTGATGATCCTGCAAATTAACTACAGCAGGAGAGAACTAGCTGCTGGAGAGTAAACCTTCCAATATGTATTCACTCCTAGAAATCTCCTTGTTAAACATGTTTCGGAAATAGTCACACACTTTTTTTGCTAATCGCTTTGCGAACATCTTCGGAAATGGGTATGCTCCAATCAGCGACATCTCACAAGTCAGATCGTTAATAGTCTTCCATGATAGTGTCACTGTCAGTAATGTCAAAAGAAATTTTCATTAATTTCTGCGATCTATGTTCATCTTGTCTTACAGTCATTTCCGTATTGTTGGTGTTGTCTTCTGAAGATGAAATGATTCTTTCTGAATCATTCCTTGCTTCAGTGTGGTAATTAGTTTCTTTGATAAACTTCAGCTGTCATGAAGAAAGCTGAAGATGGCTCCAGACAAGCTCTGCTATACAAGAGTTTTAGCCTGTTTCTTTTCCTGTACTGAAATAAAATATTTATCTAAAATGTATGAACTACTAGGGGCATACATGAAGGGACTCCAAGGTACAGCTTAATATTTTCGAGGTTTTAGGAAAAGATTTGCTCGGTGCCACTTCTCATTTCCTTAACAATATTTTCACTCCGGAACTACCTGTTCTCCACCTTAGGGTGACTGTGGCTTGAGAAATTTCGCTTACTAAGCCCGGCAGAAAAGTGAATCATATAGCAGCTTATTTCCTCACGATAAAATGAAATATTCTTTGGTACACAAATTTATGAAGCATAACATCCTATGTTAAAGGTTACATGTAGTGTGAATTTATTGATACCTTTTGAATTTGATACACTTTGGAGTTGGATACTACCATAATTACGTGTATAATTACTATCCTAAGACACGAGCCATCAAACATTTTCATCCAAACACGTGTTCTTTGCACTATGAACCAAGTATTGGTGATATAATATCACCCAAATCATCAGTTCGTTTTTTTTTTTAATTTCTCCCAGTGACCGACAATATCCATTCTTCAAGCACAATTAAACGGAATCTTGGCGTTTGACTTCCAGCGTGGTAACTAGAGACGGATTTCAAATACTAGGTTTTGAATAAGAATGGGGAAGGAAATCGTCCGTTATCTTTCAAAGAAACCATTCTAGCACTTGTTTTGGAGTGACTTAAGGCACACTTCAATCCGCATGCCTGGATGTGGCTTTGAACCATATGATTCTAGTGTATGTGTTTGTGTTACGCATGATTAAAGACAACTACCTCAAAACTTTTAATGGAATTGTCATTAAAATTATATTCAAATGTTTGTAAATCTATAGTACTTAACTAGTGAGGTTATCAGTTCCTAGCCTTACAAACTACTTAAACTAACCTGAGGACAACACACACACCCATACCAGAGAGAGGACTCGAACCTCCAACGGGGAACTACCGCACACTCCGTAGCAAGGCGCTACGACGGCACTTTGCGTTATTAATGATGGATGATTTGAATAAATTTAATTCTGCAAGCAATTTCAGCCAAAGTGCAACATTTGATACGCAAGTGTGAATAAATTTGTTATAAAGTTAGATCAACATGTTCACAGACTATGACAAGGTTGAAAACTTTGCAATGGTTTTGCTCCAAGCTGCCATAGTGACAAACAAAGTAAATGGTGAAGCAGATTTTCCTCTTCTAAATGTTATTCGTCCAAGAAATAAAGGGACACTAATATGATTATCAAGATGAAGTTGAACACCCAATTTCAAAGTTAGTTTATTTTTCTATTTGTGTATCAGACACTAATTTCGTTAAAGTTGAGTGAGGCACTAATACATAGTCGAAGGCGTTGACACAATTCTGTGAAAATAGCTCTTATTTATTCCTTTAATATATAAACAGAAGGCCTATTTCTGCAGTATGGCCTTATCAGGGTATAATCGTGTTATCGTTTTTCATTAATATTTGTACAAGTGCAACTACATATAGTTATGGTTAAGTACATGTCCTTACTTATGTACAATGTACATCGTGGTGTGCTGTCACTGGATCCGTTTTACTACTGCGTGTCAATGCATCCTGGTGTTATAATTTGCACTTTGTTTTATTTTATTTGTGCCTAATGTAGTTCTTAGTTGTATCAGATGACACACTTTAGTATAGAGTACAATAATTCTGACGGAGTTGTCACTGACAGATCTTCCAGCGATGCTCTATGGTTGCAGGTTATTCATTTTATCGTCGTAATACCATCATACAAGTTATGATGTAGTAGCGTAATCTTAGTGGTGATATTTTAACATGCCCTACGTACCTTTGTTTGTATCCCAATTTTAAAATCACAATTAAATTATCTAAATAATTTTCGTGTATAGACTCTTTTCGTTAAGAATTTTATAAGCGCTTATCGTTGACAGTGTATAAATTTCGATCTCTTTTAAAACGTTTACGCTATATCCTTCTGGTATTATTGGAAAGATTTTGATTGGAACTGTTACTCTATCAGCTTCGTGATTTGCAGTTTTTAAGTGGTTAAAACATGATGAATGGTTTGTGTTGAGATTTATTGGACGTTCTCTGTATCTTACGCTTTTTTACTGTATGTACATCAAAATCTTTTTTTTAAATAGACTTAACTAATGTTAGTTCTTTTTATATAGCTGTTTGTTCTAGTGGTATGTTTATTAGCTTGAATGAAAGGTTAAGAATTTCGTTACAAACCAATATATACACCCAACGTAAACAAAGCATTTAAAAGATATCTTTACAACTCAATACAGTAATTTATACACAAAAATAAAGTGTAAACATAGTGCATCGCTTGATTATAAATCACTGTGGGCTTTCACCATATTACTGTAGTCGATACCAGCGAGAACTGAGTCATCTGACATAAATAAAAGTTACATCAGTCATGGATAAAATTAAATAAAGGCCAAGTTATGAAACTATTCTTCATTTAAACGCAACTATAAAATAAATACAGCGATAACATACCACGATGTACAATGGACGTTAGTAACAGACATATAAATAACCAAAATTATAAGTAGATAGACTTGTACAAATGTTAATGAAAAAACATTCTCTTACGATGGCTATTTTGTCAGTTAACTGTCGTTTCGTTCGCTATACCACAATTGCAGTAAACTTTTAAGTAAGTAGAGTACAGTAATCGCACAGAAGCTGTTTATTTAATTTACCGTGACGATATTTTGAAGGCCTTCTATAGTGGATTGCGGCGGTTAATCAATTATGAAAGGTAAAAAGCCGCTACACGAAATGGAAAATGCTCCCGCCACAGCTTTAAAAAGCGAATATGCCGAAGCGAGTCAAAGATACATAATAGGATAACTAGAACCTTAAATTAATTGGCACCATGTGATACTTCCTGTCACAGTCGCACCCTTCTTCGAAACACTGCTGTTCCTTTATGTATTCAATTGGTGTAGTGGTTGACAAATACATACCTACAGTTCATACAGTTTGACCTAAGGGTTGGTAGCACTGCCACGCGCGGCGTTCCCAGGGCAACAGAGCAGACGAGGAGGTGTCTGAGTTTGCGTGAGACCTCCTCATCTGCGCTGGCCTCCCAGTCACATCATCGTTTGTTCTTCAGTAGCCTTAGCATTACTAAAACGTACATGGAACTTCGTAGACGAATTTCACTTTTGACGTTCAGTTGTAATTCAATCTTGTGAAAATTAGTCTATCCTACATTTAAAAAAAACTCATAAAAAATTTCGTAATTATTTCGCATAGCACTCAAAGTAACAATCCTTTCTCAATTTGCTGGATTAACGTATTAATATTACCAGTAATGTAATCTTATTAATTTTACTGTGAATTGTTACTCAATTTGAGTTCTCAATCACATAATGGACACGAATAAAGGTGTCTAGTGCAGGGCGAGGGCAGCGTTATCACTCGCAATTTATGACGACTGCATAGGATGCCATCAACGTCTTCGTATACCGTTTTGACCACATATGAGAAGGCGTATATATTTTGACTCTCAGGTTCTATCACAAATTATTCGCTCACTAGGGAAAAATACTGAATTTGTTGTTAGTATCTGTTACTTCCATTAACAACATTTCAATAAGCAGGACATTGATGAGAAATGAAAGCAATGACTATATCTGCTACAGGACATCGAGATTATTCAATTGCGACAAGTGAAAAATTTTTCTTGAGATGTCATAAAAATATATTCATGACGGTTTATGAAATGTATCTGAAGTGAATACATATTTTAATATAAGCACTGTATTTAAATCAGATGGATTCCAAATTTAATATACGTCAGCGACAGGTTTAACTTCTGCCTCTCTCAGACTAGTCAGCTTACATCTACACTGCGAAGGAAAAGTCACTTAAACTCAGAGGTAAGGCCCAGTAATTTAATACGGAAGGTTCGACATAAATCTCGAAGTACTGTACACTCTGGACTATTCAGCGCATTAATATCTTGTCTCCGACCTATCTGGACTACTTAATCCACCATAATTAATTAAAAATTTACAGTCCACATGATAAAAACTGGAACATTCCGTTGTAGGTATTGTATTTGCAAGATTGCGTTAACTGCAATGCTGAATAGCTGTCAATGTATTTCTATCGCCTTTTGTGGTATGGTCTAGAAAATCTAGATCCACAATTATAAGGTGCATACTGCAGTGTTAATATTGTCTGAAGTACTGAAAACACATAATACACCAGAGTATTTTATATTACATGCAGAAGAGATAAAACAGAATACGCTTCAGATCGTCGGTTTCGTTAAACACTGCAACTGTTTTAACTTAAACGCTCCGGTGTTTTGTGTTAAATAGTGTAAAAATTTATTTTATGGCGGTCGGAGAAGCTCGATCTTTCTATATCATCCGGCTGTGTTCTCAGTGGTACTGACAGGACGCCCACGTTGGATGTGACGTCCCTATTTTTTATTTTTTTTTGTCACTTGAGAGGACAGGTTATATCATAACCTATACATTGTGTCATGCAGGCTGGTGATTTTTTTAAGCTCCTAAGGTACGAATGATACTGAAATGCTGCCAAGAAATTCTGAACGTGTGGGAGTAGCCAAGCGGTCTTGAGCGCCATGTTGCGAATCACGCGGCCTCCCGCGTCAGAGGTGCGAATCCTCCCTCTGGCATGGATGTTTGTGTCGTCTTTATTATAAATTAGTTCACAAGTAGTTTGTATTTTCAGGGACTGATGACCGTACAGTTAAGTCCCATAAGCTTTACAAACATTTGAACTTTTGAAGAAAGTCGGTCCCTGCCAGTCCTGCATAAACACAAAAGGCGCACAAGTTCCTTCGCGCAACTCCGTAAATGCAGCTGCGCCTACACAACCTTGGGTCGGCTATCCCGCGGGACAGCAATAGCGTGCGGGTAGCCACACAGGATATACGCTTCTGCAGGTAGCGCTGTCTAACCAGTCTCTTAAGTGTATCTTTAGAGTATCACCTGGTTGGTCCTCGCAGCCTTTAAAGGACGTAACTGCAGCACGTGACCTCATTTCGACTCGAGTTCCGTAACTGGATGTGTATAAAAATTCTATTTACTATCCGCTGTAGCTTCATTTAAAGAATTCGCCATTTCGTCTCTCTCGTAAAAGGACACTTTTCTATCTTGGCCTGCCGATGGAATTCGCTTCGGTTCTGCTTTCGGGGACTTTACTTTTGGTGATATTATCTGGAACTTTCGTTACAATAAATATTTCTTTTCGTCGTGGACTCTACATAAGGCATAAAAAAATTCTTGTCTTTTTCTCCGACCGACTTTCGGAGTGTTTACCGGAATTTCTCTTTTTCCAAGTGACGAAATATATGTGTTGCGCTAGTGAAGTGTGTACTTCCCGTCATAATAAATGCCATGATACGTATGTACATGTATATGAGTACTGCATTGCAATAGCTGAAGACACCTAATAAATACGAATGAGTTACATTTCTCTCGGCGGGAATGTGGCGAGTTCTATGGATACTGTCCTCACTCATCGCAATTACCAGGAAAGTTTTGAGAATAAACGAGAAACCTGCAAACGGCGGAACGTTATGTTGGATAACTGTGATATTATTTCGTGATACCATTCAATAGTAAGATTACAAGATATTTGTTTTGCTGATTTTTCTATTTCAATATCAAAAGAGCAAAACTGCTGAGTTCATCGGTCCCTAAACTTACACACAAGTAAAACGTATGCTAAAGATAACACACTCATCACCCATGTCGAGCAGAACCCGACAATTCGGCGGAAGCATCCGCGTAATCCCTGACATGGCACCTCAGACCGCACGACTATCTTCGCGCAATTTTCTGAATTTATCTGACGTTTTTCAAACAGGACAACTGAATTCAGCATTTCAATAAAGAAATATTTTATCAGTTACGTATGTTTTATGGTTAGTGTTTAGTCATTCCATGTGATGTGTTGTCGCCTAAAAGAGCGTTACTGATAAGTATTACAAGTTTTATTTACTTAACTTTTATAAAGTATGTCTCTTCTCGCAGTGTCAGCGTCTTCCTCGATGCTAGATATAGCCGCTTGTAGAGAGCGCGCTCCTAGGTTTTTCCCTCCAGGATGCCCGCCGTCGGCTTGTGATTGGCTGCCGGTCGTCCGCTGCCTTCTTCAAAGTTCAAAAGTTCAAATGTTTGTACAGCTTACGGGACTTAACTACGGGGTCATCAGTTCCTAAACTTACAAACTACTTATGAACTACTTAAGAACTAGGGCGGCACAAATATCCATGCCCGAGGGGAGATTCGAACCCCCGACCGTAGTGGCCGTGCAGACCGTGACTGAAGCGCCTCAGTCCCCTCGGTCACCGCGGCCGGCCTGCCTTCTTCACGATGATTCTTGTGCGTCTGGCGTTCGCTGAGCGAGTGATTGTATATGATGTATAAGGTTATTGACGCATGCTGGTAGTTGCTCTTGATGCCAATTCTTGAGTATCTGCTTCGTCTTCTTTCGTGAAGGAATTTCGAAAGGCTGTGTTAAGAAATTCTGCTTCTAAAGAGTAGTACTGTTGTAGAGATCGGTTTTCCGATGAAAAACTGTGCTTCTTGTATTAAACGTCATGGCCCAAGAAAACAGTCAGTAGTTACGCGACGTGAATGTGGCCTTTGTAAGGAGGAAGGATGTCGTAGGTTAGATATTAGACCTAAAAAAAGAATAAAGGAATAAAGAAAGTGAAGAAACTATGCCGGCCACGGTGGCCGAGAGGACTGAGGCGCTTCAGTCACGGTCTGCATGGCCACTACGGTCGGGGGTTCGAATCCCCCCTCGGGCATGGATATTTGTGCCGTCCTAGTTCGTAAGTAGTTCATAAGTAGTTTGTAAGTATAGGGACTGATGACCCCGTAGTTAAGTTCCATAAGCCTTACAAACATTTGAACTTCTTTTTCGAAGAAACTACCTGAGAGTTTTTGCTCGAGGAAAGGAAAGTTCCTAGGTTGGAGTCATAATAATGCATATTGGTTTAATCTACCAGGATGTTTCACGTTGAAAGTGATTGGTGATTTGCTCCATAATATTATCAAATACTTCAGTTTACTAATTGTTAACATATTGATGAAAAACATATTTGGCGTTTACAAATATATGAAGAACAGTTATGATCTTGAACACTCGGAATAGCACGGAAACACGATTAAAACAACATTAGATCGCAAAAAAGTGATTGTGTCATTTCCATGCGAAACGTTGCATTCTATGGCATGCGAAATTTTACATAAATTAACAGAGTAACGAGATTTCATTTCCATCAGCGGGATTGATATGTATATCATTGACGTCATCTGTCATTAAATTTTCAGACAATTATCTCTATATAAGCGAATTATAATAGCGCAAAACAAATCTCAAATTGCAGATGCATGATTTCGACAAAGGGGTTAAAAAGAGAGTAAAATCAAAGTATTCAGAAACACATTAGAATTAAAGCAATCCAATATTAGAATCCACAATGTCTATGTCAGAGCGTCTCTTTCGCCAACAACGTTGCTGCATAGGCATTGGAACAGAAAATTGTTTAAAATAAATCGCAATTTGCGTTGTTATGGCATAACTGTATTAGGTTTAGATGGTATACCAAACTGCAGAGAATGAAAATTTGTGCCCCGCCGGGATTCGACCCGGGATCTCCTGATTACTAGGCAGACGCGTTGACCACTCCGCCACCTAGGACACAGTGACCAGCCCGACTGCAGATGACTCTTCCCTGCTCGTCTCCCGCCACACACAAATCTCCACTCGCCACGCTGTCTCTTTCCTATACCACAGTCTATTTATTCTATAATGCTCGCAGCCACAATACTGTATCCCCGCATCAGGGAGAACAGACCATGAGGTCAGCCTCGGCTTGTATATATATATATATATATATATATATATATATATATATATATATATATATATATTTGACGAATTACAGCGTTCAAATGAATGAAATAGATCGCAATTTGCGATGTTATGTCATAACTGGTATTCCATCTAAACCTAATACAGTGATGCCATAACATCGCAAATTTCGATTTGTTTCATTCATTTGAACGCTTTAATTCATCAAATATATATATAATTGTAGAAAATTGTTTGTCGTATATCTGGGAGTGAAGTTTAGTTGTGAATTAATGTTGATGTGAATCCTCCACTTTCTTTTAACATGCAACCACATTAAGTCTGAGAACTCATATAACCAGCAGTGTGGTGTGTGTTTTGTTCTGTATTGTTTTAATTACTGCATGCAAACGGTTTTTGCAACTTTTGATTTAACATGAAATGACATGTTGTAGACATTTAATTACGAATAATTTTCTTTCTATCGTTCTGATATGATTTTTCCTTTCTTTCTTTGTATTAAAGTGTATGCTGTATTAATCAGTGGAAATGAGAAAGACCGTTGTTCCCTAATATCGTTCATTGATTTTTATACACCTGTTTTCGTGCTTTTTTTGGCGCCCGAGGTCAAAGGTGTGACTTGTGGACGGGATGGCAGCGCAGGTGATGAGGTCTCGCTCATTCACAGACACCTCCTCGCCTGCTCTGCTCCCCTCGTTACGCCGCGGATGGCTGTGCTGCCACCTTAGAGCAAGCAGACTCTGACAAACTAACTATATGCCGTCGGTAACCCACCTTAAAGAGCGACTATTGAATCTTTTCAACCATTAATAACACCTGCAATTGTATGAGACAACACATGCATTTAATATGCGAATCATCCATTGGGTAGATAATTTATTTACGTTAAGCAAATGTATTTACGTTAGCGCTATTGATTTCAACTTTTCTTGATGATATTTGTTCAAACTTAATGAATAAATTAACTCTGATTACGTTTCATTCTGAACTTAACACATGTAAGCAAATCAGTTTTCTAGTAAGTAGGCAAAGCAAGAGAACCTGTCCAATTTTGTAAAGTATATTCTGCTTAGATTCATAATACATTTTGAGAAAAAAATCTATACAAATGTCAATCATACATTATGAAAGAATGAGGACAAGGATTAACAAGCACTCAGTAAATCAGTTGTAGGCAATATTTCACTCATCTTAACCACTGTTACACACCAATGTCGGTGTCTCTTTCAGAAGGCAGTTACGGTTATAGTGAGTTACAGGAGTTACACCAAATACGCTGTTAGAAATGTCGTGAGCTACATCACTCAAGTTGGGATATAAAAAATAGGATGATAAGAAGAAGAGGTTTTCTTATTTTCAAGGAGTACACAGTAAAACAGAAGAAATATAAAAATAACACAATAAAATGCATGTGCCTTTTTCACATATTCTGTATCCTTTGTTAGCTTTTTTAGACCGCTGTCTGGTTCTCAGCATGACGAACGTCAAGTCTCCTATTTATCAATTTCTTCATCTCAATATTAACAGTTATCGTCTCCACCAAATATAAATCTATCTTCTGGTTGTACTATACTGTTAAAGATTCAAGAGGCAGACGCATTACGTACACCACCCATTGGTTGCTCACTTTCTGCCTCTTAAAAATAAATAAAAATGTGAACTATTAGCCGTATCATATTCGTATGTTCTCCATTTTGATGTCATCGTGTTGACGTTACACACAAAATATTTTATACATATTTGAAACATGTTTTTGAAGTTCAATTTGGTGAGGCCACTGAAGGGTGATTTAACAGCGGAAGGAAAACAATCACCATACTATTTCTTCTTTGACAACCATTTTGCTGGATTTTCTCTTTTGTCTTTCCTAAGAGAACAAGATTATGGTGGTAGAGGAAATATTAGAGAAAACAGAGTTCCAAAATATTGTGTGTTGATAAAATATTGTTTGTATAAATTGTGCCTTATTTGCATCAAAATTTGTTTGAAAGATATATCTCTACCTGAATTTCATAGTCATACAAAAATTTAAAATAAGCGTCTAAGGGCCAAGTGTGTCCATATGGACACGTGGTGTTACAGAATTATTAAGACGGATAGAATCAAAACAATAGCTTGTAAGCATTATTTAAGTATATAAGAATGCAGTAATTTGGAAATAAAAAAAAATTCTATTTTGAAAAATTCGGGCAGTTAAGGGTTAACGCGACGATCATTAACAAAACATACTTTGATTTGTAATGATAAACTTGGTGACTGAAATTTCGTGAAATATCTCGCCGAAGGGTAACATGCATTTGTTATGATGCTTACTACCCGACCTCACTTATTAAATCCGGTGAAGTTCTATAGTTAGTCTTCATACAGCTACTTTGATCGTGAAACCAAAATTTGACGGATTTTAGGACGAATCACTTCCAATCCATGCTGACACCATTTTTAAAAATAATTTCTCACTGATTTTGATCTTCCGATGATATTACTATACGGTAAACAACAGACTGCCATTAAATAATTTAATAGGGCTGCACAGATTGCCTCGTCTATTTAATTTTAGAGGGGCTTATACCACCAAATATTTCCTCAGGGAACTCCTCACTTTCCTAGAATTACTATGATCAGCAAAGGAACTGAGTTCATATTTGCTCTTGATAATAATCATCTCACAGTTCCTCTTTTAATTTCAGATTTTAATGATGGTTTGAAGAATATCTTTGCTGGTAAATGGATGTAACCTTAACTCAGTTTGAACTGAAAAAAACGTTTCTAAGACTGTATTTCGTATACTCTGGCTCTGCAGTCCGCTTGCTGGAATCTCATCATGATAGTCTCACAGTGAAATGAACGCAAGGAGAGGCACTTAGGTGTGACTTACAGAGTTCTTATGCAGATGTACAGTAATGCCTCTGTTGAAGGCGAAAATTGTCGAAACTCGCAGTGAAACTGCTTCTTCTTTTGAAGTAGCTTTCTGACCCGGCTGCTAAACTGAGGTTTTGTATTTCCCATCCCTCTCAACTTCGCTCATCGTCTAAGTATCCACAACGTATTGCACAATACACCTGAAGCTCTCATGTTAATACTCCCCATTCTCTGCAGAATGCTTGGTGTTTGTTGCTTATGTAAACAGTTACTATGTATCGTCATAGTTATAAAGTAGATATGTTTTAAAATATTTCTCAAAATCATTTTCCTAGCCATTGGCATTCGTGCTAAAATATTACTACGGTTATCGATACCCTGCTTTACTATAACTAGATCGTAAATTCATGATTATTTTTTTGTTACGTCGTATACCTACCTACCTGAAGCACATTACCTCCTAGTCCGTGGCATCTTAGCTGAAATATCCACCCACTTTATGCGTGACTTGTACACAATTTTTCGGAACCTTCCTGTCTCTATAGGGTAGATGAGGTATATGGATTGCCAAGTTCCATCTATGATTTTTCTTGTTTTCCTCACAAAATTGATTCAGTTTTCGGAATAGATAATAACCAATATGAACAAGATTGTTTTTTCACAGGAATAAATGAATGTCAGCAATCAGTCAATATCCGCTATACTCGCTAAATTCGATAACACTGATGTTGACTTTTGTCTTGAGCCAGCTTTCGATATCTACCAAGTTATCGAATACTGGATTATCGTTTCATCTTACTTACTTCAAAGTGAACATTTATGTACTCGCGTAAAACTGCAAAATGGATTTTTCCCTCATTAGCTAACTACAAAACCTACAATTAATCTGATACCCGATCAGCTATTTCCAGACTGAAAATATTATTTCTTCATTTTTTGAACGTGCAATCATGCGTACGATAATAATGTAGTGTGTACGATGTCTCGAAGAACCTGCTGCGCTCTTGAGGATGACGTCAAATGACTCAGTCGTTGCTGATGGTATTAGGACAGCAGCGATGCGTAGGGGGTAGCGCGACTGCTGCCCGCTGTTGCTGTGCAGCGCACCTCCTCGCGCCTTCTGACAGCCTGGCAAACGCGCGCCTGGCTGTGTCGCTTACCCCCATCACTCTACATTTATATGTTAATAATTCATTGGAGAGCACTTATTATAATTATGCCTGTAGCACACAGCTTATATCGTACTCGAGCAGAAAAAAAGGCGATAGCATTTCCTATCCAAGAATAATAAAAGAAGAACATTGTGTTTTAGTTATACTCGAGGTACTGTATTACGTTTTCAATCTTACTTCAAACATCACAGCGTCGACAAATGCTAAATGCAAGCCCCGTGCTGAGAAATTCATGTGAGCTTCCAGGTGGGTTAATGGTAGAAAACCACTATCAAATTTCGCTACAATATTGCTACTCCTTCTTGCTCGCATACCACCACTTATTTTGGTGCCACAGTGATTGTGGTCATAACCTGCGAAGCTCAGCTTTTAATTCACTAGGATTCCTTATGTGTGGCTGTGGATAAATGTAACGACTCAGGGAGTAGTACAAAGGGCGTCAATGGAATAACCCCATCCCTTGGTCTGTTGGTTACCACATACTTCTCGACGGAATGCAAGAGCGTCAGGACGACCTTCTCGATACCCTGCTCAAAGAATACTATAGTTTTAGTGCACTAGATATGTGCTAATCAACGTCCCAACGGGAGGGGTGATTTTACTGCCACCCTCTATGCAATCACGTAATGCCTTTTTCATCGATTCTAATCGACGAAGTGTCCGTAATGTAATTATCAGTCACAGATAAGAAAACAGTGTGATACATATACTGGCCACCGCGTTTCTTAATACTATCGCTATGACATAAAGTAATAAAACATGACAAAAAAGCTGGTAAGAGTGACAAGTACATGGTAGCGTTGGGCAGTATTTGGTGCCTATGTGCCATCAGTAGCCCGTCTTAAAGCTCGCATGAATTTCTGAGCTCTGACCTTTAATCACATTCCTCGGCACAGCCTTGTTTGAAATTCGAAGAGACGGAGGGCGTCATTGCAAAGCGCATACATCTGAAACAACACAGAGTAAGGTTGGTGACACCGCTAAGCCCATATTCTTAAATGATTAATATTACTGGATTTCATCATGGTGTTCCTCTAATTGATTTCACACTTGCTGTCTAATTTCTAAAGCTTTAGATATCCATTTTTGAGATATGTCTGACTGGAACGCTCATTTCGCAAATTAGTTTCGTCCCTGGTCACACTGGAAGCACTAAATAAATCTTTCTGATGAGTGTGTTTTGATTCACAGTAAGTCCAGTTCTGTTATATAAGTAAAATAACCACAGATTTAATGGATGAATTACTAACTGCTAGCCCATTCATACATTTCTGCAGTGAAACAATTTGTGTAAGTACAATACTTCACTGTTTTTGGCCTTAATTTAGACAATGGAAATACCATAGAACAATGGTTTCCTATTCTTTCAATACTGGAACACACTGTCATCCTGGAAATAACATCAGGAGCAACCCAGTTACAGGTCCAAGAGACAACTATGGTATTCAATAAACAATACACTTAAAAAAATGTTTAGATTAGTGATATTTATTAAATTGTTAAGTTTTGGAATTAAAAATACTTCCATGTAGAGATTTAAACTCGTTGCTTTTAGCTTAAACCGTTTACTAGTGTTTATTTGTATATTTATTTTATACTAACTAAAATAAATTTTGAAAAGAGAATGCACGCTAGTAAAAGTAAATAGTTGTGAATCTCACTAATTCATTAATAATTATAATTATAATCATTCTGTCTTATAAGATGTTTTCATTTTTGAAGTTACATTACGTTTAAATGTTTTAAAAAAGTGTTCAAACACGAATCACATGCTACATCCATTACAGAGTCTTCCTCAGATGCTCATTATTTCAGCTTTTCTAAGTTGCCATCAACAAACTTTTAATACCCACAACAAATCATAAGGAGTTCTAGAAAGTAAACAGTAAAACAAGAACCAATTATTTGTAACACTCCTAGACAAACAAACAATTTTCACTGGTCCTAATGTGGAAATATGAGTTAATGAAAACTTGACAGGTCAAATATTAGTCTGTATACGTTTCCTTGTTAACTAAAAAGCTATACAGTTTAATTGTTACTATTGATGTGGAGTGAAAAATATTCACTTCCTGTGGAGTTTTTCATTATTATCTATACTGGCACTATGGTGTAATAATGTGTACTGGGCTAAAATTGGGAGCCCCTCTACAAACTTCAGTAGCAAATACATTTCTCGCTATAGTTGGGTATACAGTTTTCTGTCTCGAAAAACAACACAGTGATAATGTCAGAAGAAAAGAAGCTCTTCCATCATATCCGGCGGCAAACCTCTAAGAGTTCTTAAAAAAATAGAAATTTGGATTTATTCAAATCTCAAATCTTTTTAATCCTATGAGACCAAACTACGTTGGTCATCAGTCCCTAGTCCCACAAACTGCTTAAACTAAGTTAAGCTAATCAAAGGAAAACACACACATACATGCCCGAGGGACGATTCGAGCCTCCAACCGCGAGAAGTCTCTCGATCCGTAATGTGGCGCACCAGACTGCTCAGCTACTCCCGCGTGGCTTGGTTTTATTAATTGATAGTACTCTGTATACTAAAATCGGAGGTAATGACCTATATAATATTGAAAGTAGCCTGCTTTGAAATAACCAAGATCTCGGGCAGTTGAGATCGCAAATGAAAGATAAAACGCTCACTGCTGCTCTAAATTACTTTGAGTTGCCACCGTACATGCGCAACTGAAATTTAACTAATTGCTCAATCCTTAAGGGAGCACTCAACGTTTCAACAAACACTAAATCTACGTTAAAAATAAATGAATGGATAATTAACCCTTTGAGTGCTGCAGCTGCGCGTCCGGCTGGCCGAGTCAAGCCTGCCCCGGCGGCCGCCTAATCCGCCTACCTGCGCTGGCCGCCGTCTCCGCGCCCTGTTGTGTGTGCCTGAGCTCTCCGCCTGGCGGTCCTTGCCCTGGCCGGAGTATTTCTGGAACCAGGACGGTCGCGGCAGTCTCGCAGAGTGTTTGCTGATGTTACAAATAAACAGAATATCTGGACACTTATTCCTTAACTTTGAATCTTGAAATAATTGCCCGACAGACAATGTACACTGAAACTCCTTACGCTACTAACATGTAGCCCCTGGGTCATTCCATGTCAAAACGCCTAATTTCGGAACATTTTCCTGCTCTACCACGATGGAAAAATTTATGTGAACTTTCGAACATGTCGCCAATCAATCAATAATGATAGATTTTATATTCGTTGAAGCAATACTGGACGATTTATAATCTTTTTCTTTACGCCATGCGCAATTTTGCGAAGGGCGACCGTGAATTCCTGGTGACTTTGAGCTGTTATAACTCGGGAAATATTCCGATGACAAATATGAAATTTGGCCATCGTGTACAAATGTATGGGTTTGCATAGGAATAATATTGAAAAGAATTTTACGTGCTATTTACAATCAGAAAAGATTAAACAAAGTTGCCCTAAAAATTAGCGACCCAAAAAATTTTATGTTTGGTGCATTGTATCCTTGGGACTAACTAACTACAAGGTTCTGATATATGAAGCTTACTGCCGCTTTCCAAATTATGTGTAAAAGTTGAAGCTATTAGAAAGGATATAAATGCGGTATTTTCAACCTTATTTTGCAAAAACCTATGTGCTATAAAACTTTCCAAACTGGGCTTCTTATATAGAACATTATTTTAACTGCAAAAAAGTGGACCTGGTCAATGAACGCAGGCCAACAATGCTAGATGACTGGAATCTAAGGTGAACGCGCAACTCACGGAGCGAGAAAAGTGTAAATGTTGGGTTCAATCTCCGACTGTAAATGCATGCTGCTCATGAAATTCAATACTTAATAGGTTGGCAAGAGAAATTTCAGCGAATGTTCATATAAAATTACAACAAAATCTGCAATGGTCCAACAGAGAGTGCTAGGTGAGCTGACATGGAATGACACTCTTCATCAATGGCTTTCCTTTATTTGCGTTTAATTCTTAAGAATCATCATAAGGTCTTTGTAAACATCTGAATTTTATTTGGGAGACTGATATTTAATTATCTAATTTTTGTACGTAACTTGCGACTCAAACGCTCTAGAATCGGTAACGACTTAGCCTTGACATTCTTCTGTCGCGCAAACTACTTTCGACGAAATCATCCGGAAGCCGAGTCACACTTTTGAATCTAACCACTATATTTTGAGAGCATTAATCCAACAAATTATCCGCAGGGAATCTTAAAAACAAAATATTCAACATTACTGAATTCTTTTTATACGTGATTGCAATTGTTATTGTACAGTAGAAATAATCGATGATGTACAACTTTTGCTTAATAATTTGTTAAGGAAATACTCAAGTTTCTAAACTACCTAATTAATCGTCACCTTTCATTCCTAATGACTTTTTGTGCTACAGAAACAGGCAAGTTTGTGCATCTGACCAATTTCTGGCAAGACGCCCTTTCCAAGTTTGCGAATACATTTCGTTTAGGTAAACCCAGTTAATTGTCTGCATGGAACGATCAATCAAATCTAGGTTTCTCAGTACTTATATTAACGTCTGAATAATCTCTGCTTATCATAAGTAGAGGAATGTCTAGTCCTATAATTTATTTTACAAATCCAGCGTCCTCGAAAAATAGAACAGCAACCCGTTACTAAATATCACTAGAAAACTGTAGCCTTCGCTCGACACTAGTCGCCATTCAAATAAATATCTTTTACCGCAACCCAGGTCAGAATATTCTAGAAATAATAATGCCAGATTTTTTTGCTTAATTATGAATATCTAAGGTTTAACATCTATCAAGAAGTTACTGAAGAATTCACAAATTTGGACAAGTTTTTATTTTTGCATCCTATGGCCGAACATTTGAAGCAACCAGTCTGTGTTCGTCATCACAGATTGGATGTTTTACATCTTCGTACATCATTTGTCTGTCAGCAAAGTAATCTGGAGAGGCTTTTAAAGTTCAGGTAATTCGGTGTTTCTTTTTCCTTTTGGCCTTTGTTTGCATAGTTATATTTCCTGTCCTTCTTTCTCATCCGGGCTTTGGACCGGCAAAGTCGAAGTTAAAAACATTTTTTTTAATTTTTGTGTTTTTAATTTTTTGTTATTTTTAAACAATTTTTTCAGAAGTGATGGCTTAATTTCGTTTTCAGCTGTAGCAATTTCGCTAAAAGTTTTTCTTTGTGTGATGTGTTTCAAAACATGGGTCAACACACAAAGATACATTGAATGTTATGCATTCATACTTCGTTTCTCTGCACACATTCTGTTTCGAGCAGACTGCACATCCACATCACAGTCCGCGTTTCTTGGACTGGTAACTTGGAATCACATGTGGAAAGTTCCTCCCAGTAAAGCGCAGAGGGTTCTCGTCACCAGAGCGTTTCCTATCTCTCCTCCGTTCTTTAGAAAATGTTTCCACACGTTCTCGTACCAGACATAAATAAAAATCTGCTAATGCAACTTTTTAACACGAGCCATGAACAGACAAAGACCAATGAAGCTATACAGTTCCTCAAAACTTGTATCTTTCAAGGTCCATAGCCGAGAACTAACTGATTCCGACGTATTTGCCATGGTGAACGTATAAAATGGTTCGTTTCAAGTGCTATAAATTTCAGCAGAATTTCTGATAGAAATAGCATTTCCAGTTGGCAATTATGTCCTGAGAATGAGTCATCAAATGTATGAAGTGCTGGCGTAAAATCACGTTTTTGCAAATGAAATTTCTCATTATCATAGTGTGGCCTTTTACGGATCGATTCGTCTTCAGTTTCAGACTCTGAAGAACTTCCCTGGGGAGCTCTACTAGGTGAAGTACATGGAGGTGTATTACTACAAGACTCTTCTGATGAATCATCATCGTCACTACATTCTCTCAAGATGCCACCCTCAATGTCACTCTCACTGCTTGTCAGTATGTCCAGTATTTCTTCTTCAGTGCAACAACGCCGATGTGCCATTTCTCTGTCTAACTCTAAAAATCCTAACGAAACAGCAGAAAGTAAATGATACAACAGAAGCAGAATGCAGATAGTCACATGAACCAGATAGCAAGAATGTTGAACTGCATCTGTGAAAACCATAGCAAAGTGTTTCCTAGAAGCAGGGGTAGCGGCACAGAAAAATAAATAGGGAACATCCATCCAGTGCAGTGGAGGGGACAAAAGAACTCGGGATCGGCTGGCATGCAGCCCTGTGGCTGTTCATATCCACAGACCTGCAGGCAAGGGACCAGCTGCAGTGTAAGCCGGCATTAGCGCCCAGGTACCTGCTAGGCCGCGCTGTGAATGCCGCCTGCAGGGCCCGCTGGAAATACCTCTGCCGCGGCAGACCACATCCGTCGGCCCCACGGCCGGGTGGAGAGCTGCGGGGTATCCCGTCTGCAGCGCTCAAAGAGTTACACATGGGACAGGAAGCATGAAATCATAAAGCAATGGTTGGATACTTAAACATCATAGTCTATTGAGTAAAATAACAAGCAAATAAATGTGGGGAGACCAAATTAAGCACACACCTGGATAAAAGTGAATTAAATAATATAATTACCGCCCATATTAAAACTATTTTCGCCATTCATGATTATGGAGGTAATGTGGGAGAAAATATGCAAACAGACAATGGGTAGCTGAAAGCACATTCATTCATTCACAAACACACGCATAAAGCTTGGCAGTACATTACAATCCTGGAAAACATGAAAGCAGTGGCGATACGAAGGTTCACCGGTGTCTCGACAAAATGGCAGGTGTCTGGATCACTAATTTTAAGTACACTGTTCACTAAAATAACTAATGTGTGGGGAGACAGTGGCTCACTATTCTTAAGTACAGTCTTAGACAAAAAAATTGATCGCCGGCCGGCCGACGCAGAGGCTAAGTCCGAGTCGGTCGCGCAGTGTGGACAATAAAATCGATCGCCCCTCAGAATTCTAAGTCCGGCTATATGGACGATCTGGCAACTCTGTAGAAAGCGGTACTATCAGGAGGAAGTGTTACTTCCTTCTCAAGAGAGGTCTGTACAGCATGAGCGCGTGGTCTCGTGGTAAAAGTCGATTCTACAAGTGTGTATGTAAGCAGTCGCGAGATCGAGTCTAGCAACCTCCAATTATTTTTTTTTTTAAACCGCATATCGGCTGTCTTTGTTATCACTGTGGAAGAACCTCAACTTTAAAAGCGAAAACTCCCAGAAATAATTACACGAAAGAGCTCACTGCTGCATCACAACTGAACTGTTTACTCTCGGGAGTAGTGGGCCCCGGCTACGGCGACGCGCCAGCGGCCGCATCGCGGCTGCCGCCTGCGGACTCGGTGACAGCGGCGCGCCGCTGTGTGTCTAGTTACCAGCTGTTATATCCTTACCTCAAGTTCTGGTACTTATATTACAGTCACGTATTGAATTATTCTGACTGATATATATATGAACATAATCTAAACGTTGTAAAGTCGAATCGGTATAAAGGGTCATAGGAGTGACTATTACCACATTTTTCTTGAACGTCATCAGGGCGCTCCATGAGGATTCCTACTCACGACTGTTACTAGTGACGAGTTATGATGCTCTCATTCCGACATCTTAAGAGAAAAATAATGACTGAGTACTAAAATATTTTTATACTCAGCAAAGTGCAACCACAAAGCCAGGGTGCGCCCTAATTTTGCAAACAACTGAGACACCATTTAGTTGCACTCTAAGGACAAACGACCTAAAAGATTACATCACGTTTTAGTACTACACCATAATAATTCCCCTTGATTTCACGCACAAATCATCGAATAGTGTGCTTTGGGAGTCACCCATTCCTCACCTACTCTTTCTGTCACATGTTCTCAAATGTTTATCTAGCCTGCCCCTCCTCGAATAACCTTCGACAAAAATTATTTCCAGACGAAAAAACACGTCGAACATCGATTGGCGTCATAATTAGCTTGGAATCAGTTCGATTCTGCAGGGACGAATTTGGTAAACTACCAGAACGTTGTCAGACTATCCCATAATCTGAGAGAATATAGCAAGTAACCACAAGAGGTTTCTTGTTGTTTTCGATATGGATTCGTGCAACTCCTGTCACGAAAACAGCTAAAAATTTCTCCTCCAATGAGACCCGAACCATCGACCAAAGGCACCTCTCTGTGGCAGACTACCACTTTACCTCATAGCTAGCGAGGAGCTATGGACGCCAGCTTTTTCCTACTGTCACATACATCACTAGATCATGCAACTCGCAACGTAAGATACGAGATTAGTTGGAATTTCACCGTGTAAACAATTTTCTTGACCCAAAAGCATAAAATAATAGCCTTCTGTCGCCTCTCGACTGAGAAACCAGTCAGATTATTCAATGGAAATTACAGGAAACATCAAGTGAATTTATGAGCATAGTTCTGTGCCAACCAGGAAGTAAGACCTCGGTACCAGCGTTGACAGACTTACACTGCGATGTTGCCAAGCTGTAGTCATACTATCAACAGGAAGACTAAGAGCCGAGGTGATTGCCAAGCGAGCTCGACAGAGACTTAGCTCGCGCCTCGCGCGCCTGCTGGGGATCCGAACACCTACAGTATATGTCAATGATCCCTGCTCGCAATTCCGTAACTAGCTTTAATGAGTCGATCGTTGTCACTAATAAAAATATACACATGCACTGACCGCTAATATAGTAATAAGTGTCTCAATTATTTGCGTATTCTGTCTTAAGCGCAATAACGACAAACGTCAATCACCAGTGCTGTTTCACACTTCTTCGAGCATTTCCATTGATTATACTGAAAACATTAGATGTAAGCGTCAGTTTTCTTTACAATTATAGACTCAGAAAATATCTTTCTTGATATAGCTGTCAGTGGCACAAACGAACGAAGAGAGGCAAGCATGCGAAGAGAAATCAATGCAGCATTGTTTTTAAGATGTGAACATTTCTGGGAAGGCTTCGTAACATGGAGTTCAAAATAAGAATATTTAATATTCATTCTAGTATTAGCATCACATAATCTTAATGTATATGAATTTATACAATGCTGGCACTATTTATAATTTTCAACATCCCTTGTGCGTTCTTTACCTGTAACGTCGATGGGAGTTATGTGGGCAGTATTGTTGCAAACACAGAATATCAACTGTTCAGAGTTTTTGTACCTACTAAGGTGACCCGAAAATCAGTATGTGGTTACCGGATTTTCCGACGAAATAGATATTTTGCGCATTAACGTGAGTGTTGTTCTGAGATAGAGGGAGTGGTGCTGTGGCTATGATTTGCTGTCATCATGCGGATGTATACGGAACATCGTTATAATATGCCATGGAAAATCATTCAAAAAAGTGCTTTTGTCGTAGTAGTTGCATTAATAAACAAACTTTCTTCAAACATGAAATATATGTGAGTCCAGACTGATCAGGCACTTTTCCATCAAAACTTTGTAGAGAGAAGAAATGTAGGCTCTTGCAGTGTAAAATTATACCGCGAACAGGTACTCTACTTTACTGAATCTGTGATGCTTCTTTTTGCAAGCAGGTTGAAATTGCACTAAAAATGTATAAATCAGGCAACTTGTTTAAGCCTAATAGAGAAAATATATCGAGGGGAGTTTCTATGATACGATACACGAGGCTGTTCCCCGTCGGGGATTCGAATTCCCCGTCGGGCATGAATGTTTGTGTCGTCTTTAGTGGAGGCTAGTTCATGAGTAGTTTGTAAGTTTAGGGACTGAAGACCGCGTAGTTAAGTCCCATAAGCTCTACAAACATTTGAATATTTGAATTTGGAGTTTCTATAAAATACAACATTCTGTTCTGCATCTGTTTAACGTGACTGCTTTCACACTAAAGATGAGATGTGCGTGGTTAACGTCTAAATTGAACACAGTAATAAAAAATTTTGGAATTTAAATAAACTACTTTTTCGTGTATCACCTGCATATTCGATGAAATGTGTACAGCACTCCAAGAATTGGCGTTTCAGTTACCTGTGCGACGAATTCTGTTCCTAATTCTTTTCTGGTACTGCAAACGACAATGCCTAAGAAGATACTGCAAGTCATTCCGTAACAAACGGACTACACATTTGAAGAAAGTCTGCCGTAATGATGGCGCTTCATAAATGAAATTACTGTGTCTAAAATGACTATTTTGAATAATCGTACACGAGATACACTACTTAATGATTTGGTGTGTAGTTGTGGTTGTAGTCTTCAGTCCGTAGACTGGTTTGATGCAGTTCTCCACCTCCACGCTACCCTATCTTGCGCAAAACTCTTCGCCTCTGAGTAAGAAAGACAGCCCACATCCATTTTGAATCTGCTTGCTGTATCCATGTCGTCCTCCACCCCTGCGATTTTTACCCCACATGCTCCCCTCCAATACTAAATTGACAATTCGTTGGTGTTTCAGATTGTGCCCTACCAATCGTTACCGTCTTTTAGACAAGATATTCCAGAAATTTCTTTTTTCCCCAATTCTGTTCAGTACATTCTCCTGTTGCAAAAAATTTCGAAAGCTATCGTCTTCTTGTCTGAACTGCTTTATCGTCCACGCTTCACTGCTGTACAAGGCCACAGTTTGGACAAATTTCTCTTCTTCAGAAATACTTTCCCTCCAATTGCATTCTACATTTTATGTCTTCACTACTCAGGACATCAAAAGTTATTTACAACCCAAATAACAAAACTCAGCTGAGCGAGGTGGCGCAGTGGTTAGCATACTGGAACCGCATTCGGGAGGATGGTGGTTCAAATTCATCGCCGGCCATCCTGGTTTAGGTTTTCCATTATTTCCCTAAATCACTCCAGGCGAAAGTCAGGATGCTTCCTTTCAAAGGGCACACCTGATTTACTTTCCATCATTATCCGAAATAGGGATTGATGACCTGAGTAGTCTAGTGCCTCCAAACCACAACCCAACCCTCCAACCTCCCCCTCCCCCCACACACACAACCAACAAAACTCATCTACTACTTTTAATGTCTCGTTTTCTAATCTATTACCTTACAAATCTCCTGATTTTCTTAGACTAAATTTCTTTTTTTGCGGTTGTTAATGTTTATTTTATACTCCCTTTTCAAGGCACTGTCCATTCCATACAACTGCTCTTCTAGGTCCATTGCAGGCTCTGACACAATTACTACGTCATCGGCAAATCGCAAATTCTTTACTTCTTGTCCCTGAACTTTAATCCTTTCTCCAAATTTCTCCTTTCTCTCCTTCACAGCCTGCTCAATGAACAAACCTAACAGCAATGGGGAAAAAGCCACAAGTCTGTGTTACTCCCTTCCCAACTACTGTGCCTCTTTCATGCCCTTCGGCTCTCACAAAAGCTGACTGGCGTTTGCACAAATTGTATACTACCTGCGGTCTTGCTGTACGATGACATGAGTAGCTTGTTATCAAAGGCGGACATCTGTCGTTTGCGAATAACTGAGATGAACACCATTTTTATTACTAAACGTGGAGTGAATACGTATGCATGTTAGTTTGGTCATCACTTAGTTGCAAATGATCACCAAAGCAGCTTAGAAATACACGTTTCCTAATTAAAACGGCGTTTATCTCAATTATTTGCAAACGACAGATAAGAAGCTACCCATATATTTATGCAGATTATGACCTGTATTGTCGGCATGATAACTTCCGATTATAGCCGCTGCACTTCTGTTAGTTGCGAAATATAGGGATCACGTTAGTGGTATTGATGGCACGCATTTCATTTCAGTTAGAAGCCTGGTATTCAGTGGAGGTTCCTCCTGGTTGGGCAACTGCTCCGATGGTCTTCTTATCAGCAATAAACTGCATCGTTTGGTATGATTCAGCCAGTCATGCTCAATCTGACATGATGGACACGGAAATGTTTAACTGACAAAGGCCTCTAAGCGATATTTGAACCCGACTTGTTAGACACCGTATACAAAACATTAATACAGTGCGTGAATTACAAATACTTTCTTCAAATATAAATAGATGAAATAACTTGATACCTATTTATTTAGAGGACCACAGCCCCATCCATGAAAGCTGCGTCGTTCAAGAATGGTTTCGCAGCCAAGATCGCATAAAGCTGATTGAGTTCGTTTCACGGTCACCGGACCTTAATCCTATTGAGAATATGTGGGTGGAAGTAACGAGGTCGTTGCCACTAGGATCAAGAAACGCAAGCGACCGTTGGGAAAATATAGAACATACATGGTGACAAATAACCCACAATGAAAATTATCAAGGCAGTTAGTAGAGTAAGTTCCAAGACGCCTTAGAGATATATTACGTAATGATGCTGTACGGGTAGGCTATAGGAATAGTCCCTTCTCAAAAAGTCATGCAGTGTGTGTGTGTGTGTGTGTGTGTGTGTGTGTGTGTGTGTGTGTGTGTGGGTGGGTGGGTGGGTGGGTGGGTGCGTGTGTGCCTGTTTGTGTGTGCACGCGTGTGCGCGCGCGCTTGTGGCCGTGTGTGCGAGAATGTAAAAGACAAGCAACAATAAGAACGCATAAAACATCAATATGGTATGTTTTTATGACTTCTAAAGCTACAAAATTCAAGATTACCCAAACAATTTCCTCTAAATTACATAAAATGAAATAATGGAGAATGTTTTACGTTTGTAAAAGGCTGGAAAAGGCAGTGCGTTCTGGATGTAGAGACTCGCAACAAGTGCATCTGTAAACAGCGCCCCACTCCAGCACACGCCAAGACACAAACAGGAAGACGTCGTCTTGGCTCTGAAAGCAGTGTGCCGACACTATCTGCACAGGTTTCTCGTAACTAAAATCAGACTCTATTCCGATGACTCTCTTCTTACCCGCACAGGAAGACAACCTAGGTGAGACCAAAATTAATGCAACACACGCGAAAATTAGGAGCTTTCCTGCACTCGATAGTGGTACAGAAGTAATAACCTTTTGTGAGAAGCATATAATAAATTTCCATCTCTCGCATCACAGCCCTTGTGTCAGTGTGAACTGATAAAATCAATATGCTAGGGTTGCGAAGTCTGATATGATGCCTTTCCGTAATAGTAGTCCGGATCGTAAACATCATAAACTCCAGGACTTTCCTTCCTATTTCTCACAACCCTTTATTTTTGGAATTGCGGACATCAAATTTTTCTTGTGACTGATCGATGTGTTACTTCACCTACTATGGCACTAGCTTTACCCGTCCATGCGTTACTCTGGCTTGTTGCAGATTAAATGGAAAAGAAAGATAAGAGGAACCATACATTTCTTTTATACGTAATTTCCTACTGCCTTGTGGAAGGGAATTGGATATATGTCCTACAATCTCCGCTCCCCTCGTCTCTGTCCCCTCTCTCTGCACCTCTACTCGTTCCCCTCTCTTTGTCCATAATTTCCTCCCGCCCCTCTCTGTCCATATCCTCCCCCCTCCCACACTCCTTGTCCATTTTCTCCCCTCTCTCTTTGTCTATCCGAGCCTCCCCCCTCTTTCTGTGCATCTGCACCTCCTCCCACTCCCTCTACGCCTCATCATTACGCTCTCCCTGTTCGTCTTGTCGTCACTTCTCATTCCTCTTATAACTCTTTCTAACCTAGAGCCATGTTTAGTGTTATGTTCAAAACCGTATATTTCCGAAAGTTCTTGACCTAAAGCTTTGAAATGTTGACACAACGTTCTAATAAAATATGTGCATGTTTTCATATACCAAATTTTTCAATACGTGTTATACATGAATTTATATAAACTTTATAATTGGAAAAAGGCTTATACTAAAAATCGCAAAAGTAACGCCTTTATAGGTTATGTATTTGGACTTAGGAGGAATATAGGAACACGAGAGCCAATACTCACATTACGACTTATCTTAGAAGATAGGCTAAGGACAATGTCGACTGGAATACACTCTTCCAAATTCTGAAGGTATCAGGGGTAAAATAGAGGGAGCGAAGAGTTATATTCAGCCTATACAATAACCAGGCTGCGATTATTATAGTCGAGAGGCAAGAAAGGGCTGCAGAGGTTCGGAAGGGCGTAAGACAGGGTTGTAGCCTTTCCCAAATGTTGTTCAATCTGTAGATTGAGCAGCAGTGAAGGAATGGAAGGAGAAATTTGGAGAAGGCATTAAAGTGCAGGGAGAAGAAATAAAAACATTGCGGTTTGCCGATGACATAGTAATTTTGTCAGAGACCGCAAAAGATCTGGAAGAGCAATTGGATGGGATGGACAGTGTCTTGAAAGGAAGATATAAGATGAACATTAGCAAGAGTGTAACGAAGGTAATGGAATGCAATGTCAGAAAATCAGGCGATGCTGAAGGAATTAGATTAGGTAATGAGACAATAAAAGTAGTAAATGAAGTTTGTTATTTGGGTAGCAAGATAACTTCTGATGGCCGAAGTAAAGAAGATGTAAAATGCAGAATGTCTATGGGAAGAAAAGCGTTTCTAAAGAAGCGAAACTAGTTAACATCCAATATTAATTTAAATGTTAGGAAGTCCTTTCTGAAAGCATTTGTCTGGAGTGTAGCATTGTATGGGAGTCAAACGTGGACGATAAGGAGTTCAGATTAGAAGATGATAGAAGCTTTTGAAATGTGGTGCTACAGAAAAGTAGATGGGCAGATCACGTAACTAATGGGGAGGTGCTTAACCGAATCGGGGCGAAAAGTAGTTTGTGGCATATCCTGACTAAGAGAAGGGATAGATTGGTTGGATACATTCTGAGACATCAAGGAATTGTCAACTTAGCATTAGAAGGAAGCGTGTGGGTTAAAAATTGTAGAGGGAGACCGAGGGACGAATATAGTAAACATATTCAAAAGGATGTCGGTTGCAGAACGTATTCTCAGATGAAGAGACTTGCACCGGGCAGGGTAGCATGGAGAGCAGCATCAAACCAGTCTGCGGACTGAAGACCACAATAACAACATATAATATATTCAAGAAATGTGTAGCTAAGAACCATCCTGGGCTAGAATGCGACATTGAGTCAGAATTCCAAAGGAATGGATCAAGAAATTTCGGAGATTAACTGCTATACGCCTAACATTTTTATATATAGACGTGGGGACATAAGGAGGGAAGTACACCCGCCCCCTCCTTTCATCGGTGAATATCGCTGCGGATGTGTTCATTCATTACAGACTCACAGTTGCCACAACGCTTTAAATAATTAACGCAATCAGATCATTTAGAGACAGGAGATGAACTGTAATAAAATTGACGTTGCTTTCCGAGCCATATTCATTCAAAAATTTAATATTACTTAAATCAGATCCCGCAGTTACACTTGGATAATTCCTATGCGTTTAATTTGATAGCTTAAATTGTTCGTTAGTGTGGAACTGCCTGGAATTTATTTAGAACTAACTCAAGAATCTAGGCATTCTGAAACAAAAATTCTAATCTGTAAGGCGCTTCTCACGTTTCGCGGAAAAGCATCAGCAGCAGTTATATTGTAACCATCGCTAATGTTGGAATTTCTATATCAGAACAGTAAGGATGCTTAGAGAGCAACACGGCGTCACGCTGTCTACCGGCTTTACAATGTGGTAGTCCTGGTGGGGTTAATCTAGCGCTGACATCGTAGGTGTCAGTGGCGTCTTCTCTTCTTATGACCAGCAGACCATCAAGAACATGAAGAGAATGAAACCAAGAACCCTTAACATTTGAAAGAAAACACTCGTTTGTCTGCTCCATTCCAATATACGATACACCTTTCTGAATAGTAATAAGAAGAAACAAAGTTAAATCGTATGGTAAATAATGTACTCTGCAAATAATTGCTTAAGCAAATTACCGCCTGCTACGCAATTGAAATGCCAGCCATTACACAAGAATACTACGAAACACCTGAGTTCGCAATCGTCAAATGACTTATAGAATTCGCCACACTTGCCAGTTACTACTATAATATTGTTTATCTGTCAGAAACGAATTTATGTCAGTCATTGAACTGCATTTTGATTGGTGAATCTGTAAGAATGGAGGGATTTTTTTTTCAGAATAAAAGTACAATAGCCTCTCAAAAAAAGCTGACAACGAGAAGCAGATAGGGTAGGTATGAATTTGGATACAGTGTCATATTTTATTTAACATCTCCGGTTGCAATTCTCTTTGCCCGGGAAGGGTGTGAATTATGTTGCGGTGGACTGCAAAAATCGTTTTTCGCTTCCAAAACGAGGTGACAGACTACTGCAAAGCAGAAAACAGAAGAAAGGAAAATATAGTCCCTGCCAGAAAGACACGGTCATATTGTATTTCACTGCTATTGACTGGCATATTATTTGTCAGAATATGTGTGTGGTACCATAATGTGGATGCTGAGAAACTCTTTCACGGGCAGAAAATAAGTCCTACAATCCGACGTAGTTGAGCGTCAAGAACCAGTAGCGCAAGGATAGTCTCTACAATATCTGTCTGGCTGTCCGACTCAGAAGCACTCTATGGAAAATGAGCTCAACGCTCAGCTAGTTGAACGTATTGTAATTTCGGTAAGTCTGTATTTTGAGAGCAGTGCAAGTTTGAGAACTCTTTGGCACCGGCGTGATCGCCGAGTTACTTCCGAGATGGCGCAGAAACATGATAAATTCACTTAATATTTACTTGTCTGTTTGGTTGAATAGTCTCAGTTACTTTCTTTAACGGTGCGACATCGGCGTATTACTTTCTATTACAAGTGCAAGGAGGTAATACCATGCGGAAATTGGCGATTAGCTGCAGCCACAAGTGGAACAAGCAGGAAGTGAGACGTAGCAGTGCGTCAGTAGCCCTGAGATGACGTCTCTACTTAAGCGAGGGCTGCTTTGGGTCATGGTTCCAGTCCCTCTGTAGTTCAGAATTTTAACCCTATTTTGATAGCGCTACTAGCCTTTTAAGAAGATAACATAAAGACTACAGAATAAGTCACTAATAACAGCATTATACTTAAAGAGTGAACTAATGACGTCTATGCAAAAACGCAATAATTAGGATTTTGACGCTTTGAAAGTGAGTGTGTAATACTCCCGCTCCCAACTTTTGAATCCTGTCTGACCAGTGACAAGATCGCACGATGGTAAACTCATCATAGTCCATGACTTACATGAGTTATAAGAGTCTTCCTTCATGTGTAAAATCATGAATACCGGAAAGATCAAAAATGTTCAAATGTTTGTAGAACTTATGAGACTTAACTACGTGGTCATCAGTCCCAAAGCTTACAAAGTACTTATGAACTACCTAAGACTAAGTACGGCACAAATATCCATGCCCGAGGAGGGAATTCGAACCCCCGACCGTAGTGGCCGTGCAGACCGTGACTGGAGCGCCTCAGTCCCCTCGGCCACCGCGGCCGGCCCGGAGAGATCTTTCTTGAAACGAAAAATCTCTTTTTTGAGGTGATTTGCACAAAATTACTCGCACCATTCATACGTTTCGAGCTATCTCCACTGCTGCCATACCTATGTGAGACCCAATGACAACATGTTTTGAAAAACGTGAAGCATATTCAATATTATTTGCAAAAATAGCCAAGGCGATTCTTCCCGCTCGCTCGTCTAGAGGAGTGACCGCATCTGCAATTTTTAGTTGTCTTTTTTAAGGGAGGGAAACTAAGATCAAGCTCACCAGTCAACAAAGACCAAAAACTATTCAACAAACGCAATGAATAGCCCTACTAGGGAAAAGAAAGCTTGATTCCAGTCCCGCTGCGCCACAAATTTTCAGTATTACCGCTGTCTACCTGAATTCACTTTCCTGTAACTACCGCGAAGTTTAAAGGATTCGATTAATGAAAGTTTATAGTAGAGGCCCTTTAATCAGTCTCAAACAACGTATATCACACGGAAAGTGATTGTCAACTCGGTAATAATAGACGGAGTTCCAGGACCTGTAATACTAATGAAATATTCGCATGTTTTATCCCTTGTTTAGTGACAGTGAGATGGACCAAAACAAAAGTAGGGCCAAAGTAATGCATTTCTGTGAAACCCATGAATCTGTATTACAGTGGATTGTAGGTGAAGAAAGTATTTTTCATGTTCTTCCGATGGAGTTTGTAAACTTCCATTAACTGTTACTTCATTTCTAATTTTTGGCATATAGACGCTTTATATTCGCATAGTTACACCATTTTTTGGTTTGTGGAACTGAAATGGACACCTCAGATATTCATCCAAATGAGTATAAGTATTTACGTCGAGTATTCATCTTCAGAACAATAGCAGAATACTGTCGGGAAAAATGACATCAACAACTCCATTAATGTATATATAAACCTGTATTTTGTTTCATAATTTATTAGACATCTACAGTGGGTGGGTGATGAAGAACAGAAAGTGGACGTGAACGAGAAGTGATAGACTCATGTTTGTTGAACACATTCAGTAAGTAATAAAGCTGTTGTAAAAGGAATGAAATCGTTCATAGGAAAATTAGCCGCGTATAATTGGCAACTGATGGGTTTGTGTTACATGCAGTGTCGATCCTGTTCACCAACTGTTCAGCAATTCTTTCACAAACAGAACTTAACCTGGAATATATTCCGACATAGTGACAATTTGGCGTTACCCATTGGAAGCATAAAAACAGTCACTACAAATTCTATAACCATCTGATCAAGCCCGTCATCATATTACGGCCGAAAAAGAAAGAAAAATCCAACACACACACACACACACACACTGTGCAACTGCTGCATCCAATATCAGCACTATTCTCGGCTTCGTTAACCCATAGTTATTTTGGATTTGTGGATCTCTCTGTCCTGAGTGTTCTGCACAGTCAAAAGGTTTTCAATATATCTGCTGTTCGAATTTGATAGGGGATATAATGGGACTCTACCAACAGGTGATACGTTTCATTTTTGCAATATTTGTAGACTGGATGACAGTTTGGCTTAAAGATAAATTAATCTATACATTACTGTCCCTAATTATATCTTTGGATAACAGAAGCTCTTCTTATTTTGAACTCCATGTTACGAAGCCTTCCCAGAAATGTTCACATCTTAAAAACAATGCTGCATTGATTTCTCTTCGCATGCTTGCCTCTCTTCGTTCGTTTGTGCCACTGACAGCTATATCAAGAAAGATATTTTCTGAGTCTATAATTGTAAAGAAAACTGACGCTTACATCTAATGTTTTCAGTATAATCAATGGAAATGCTCGAAGAAGTGTGAAACAGCACTGGTGATTGACGTTTGTCGTTATTGCGCTTAAGACAGAATACGCAAATAATTGAGACACTTATTACTATATTAGCGGTCAGTGCATGTGTATATTTTTATTAGTGACAACGATCGACTCATTAAAGCTAGTTACGGAATTGCGAGCAGGGATCATTGACATATACTGTAGGTGTTCGGATCCCCAGCAGGCGCGCGAGGCGCGAGCTAAGTCTCTGTCGAGCTCGCTTGGCAATCACCTCGGCTCTTAGTCTTCCTGTTGATAGTAAGACTACAGCTTGGCAACATCGCAGTGTAAGTCTGTCAACGCTGGTACCGAGGTCTTACTTCCTGGTTGGCACAGAACTATGCTCATAAATTCACTTGGTGTTTCCTGTAATGTCCATTGCATAATCTGACAGGTTTCTCAGTCGAGAGGCGACAGAAGGCTATTATTTCATGCTTTTGGGTCAAGAAAATTGTTTACACGGTGAAATTCCAACTAATCTCGTCTCTTACGTTGCGAGTTGCATGATCTAGTGATGTATGTGGCAGTAGGAAAAAGCTGGCGTCCATAGCTCCTCGCTAACTCTGAGGTAAAGTGGTAGTCTGCCACAGAGAGGTGCCTTTGGTCGATGGTTCGGGCCTCATTGGAGGAGAACTTTTTAGCTGTTTTCGTGACAGGAGTTGCACGAATCCATATCGAAAACAACAAGAAACCTCTTGTGGTTACTTGCTATATTCTCTCAGATTATGGGATAGTCTGACAACGTTCTGGTAGTTTACCAAATTCGTCCCTGCAGAATCGAACTGATTCCAAGCTAATTATGACGCCAATCGATGTTCGACGTGTTTTTTCGTCTGGAAATAATTTTTGTCGAAGGTTATTCGAGGAGGGGCAGGGCCGGCCGCGGTGGCCGAGGTGACTGAGGCGCTCCAGTCACGGTCAGCACGGCCACTACGGTCGGGGGTTCGAATCCCCCTTCGGGCATGGATATTTGTGCCGTCCTAGTTCGTAAGTAGTTCATAAGTTGTTTGTAAGTTTAGGGACTGATGACCCCGTAGTTAAGTCCCATAAGCTTAACAAACATTTGAACATTTGGAGGGGCAGGATAGATAAACATTTGAGAACATGTGACAGAAAGAGTAGGTAAGGAATGGGTGACTCCCAAAGCACACTATTCGATGTTTTGTGCGTGAAATCAACGGGAATTATTATGGTGTAGTACTAAAACGTGATGTAATCTTTTAGGTCGTTTGTCCTTAGAGTGCAACTAAATGGTGTCTCAGTTGTTTGCAAAATTAGGGCGCACCCTGGCTTTGTGGTTGCACTTTGCTGAGTATAAAAATATTTTAGTACTCAGTCATTATTTTTCTCTTAAGATGTCGGAATGAGAGCATCATAACTCGTCACTAGTAACAGTCGTGAGTAGGAATCCTCATGGAGCGCCCTGATGACGTTCAAGAAGAATGTGGTAATAGTCACTCCTATGACCCTTTATACCGATTCCACTTTACAACGTTTAGATTATGTTCATATATATATATCAGTCAGAATAATTCAATACGTGACTGTAATATAAGTACCAGAACTTGAGGTAAGGATATAACAGCTGGTAACTAGACACACAGCGGCGCGCCGCTGTCACCGAGTCCGCAGGCGGCAGCCGCGATGCGGCCGCTGGCGCGTCGCCGTAGCCGGGGCCCACTACTCCCGAGAGTAAACAGTTCAGTTGTGATGCAGCAGCGAGCTCTTTCGTGTAATTATTTCTGGGAGTTTTCGCTTTTAAAGTTGAGGTTCTTCCACACTGATAACAAAGACAGCCGATATGCGGTTTAAAAAAAAAAAAATAATTGTAGGTTGCTAGACTCGATCTCGCGACTGCTTACATACACACTTCTAGACTCGACTTTTACCACGAGACCACGCGCTAATGTTGTACAGACCTGTTTTGAGAAGGAAGTAACACTTCCTCCTGATAGTACCGCATTCTACAGAGTTGCCAGATCGTCCATATAGCCGGACTTAGAATTCTGAGGGGCGATCGATTTTATTGTCCACACTGCGCGACCGACTTGGACTTAGCCTCTGCGTCGGCCGGCCGGCGATCAATTTTTTTTGTCTAAGACTGTACCACCTGGTGTGCAACTACGCCGAATTTCATAGCATTTACAAACAGAAATTAACTTAGAATAAAACTAATATTAATAAAGCCATGGCTGAAGGCCAAAGTAACGACCATTACAAAAGTACATGATGCAAAACTATCACTGCAAAACCAATACTGCCTGATCACAATGAAAGTAAAGTTCTAACAGTGTGCGTCCCCTCAGCATGATTCAGCGGAATACTTACTTCCACAGCCGTTGGAGACAAAATGAAGAGTGACGACTAAATCTCTAAGGCCCACACCACCCGCCCGATGTAGTACATGCTAAAAGCGACGCAGCCGGCCGCGGTGGCCGAGGGGACTGAGGCGCTCCAGTCACGGTCTGCACGGTCACTACGGTCGGGGGTTCGAATCCCCCCTCGGGCATAAATATTTGTGCCGTCCTAGTTTGTAAGTAGTTCATAAGTAGTTTCTAAGTTTAGGGACTGATGACCCAGTAGTTAAGTCCCATAGACTGTACAAACATTTGAACATTTAAAAGCGACGCAGTGTGCGTTCAGAGATTAGTGTTTACTAACCCTTACTGCCTGGCCAAAACAATTCCTTCTTCAATCACTCTCAGAACGGTCTCCTGTTACCACTTTCGTCCAAGATTAGGTTGGTACGACACTAAGAACACTGCCACCTTGCTACCTTGGCACCTTGCTAAGTACGCTTGTCTCTGGCCACCCAGCAGATAGCAGATGGTAGCGTAGACGACAAACGAAGCCATGCGTTTTTAACTACACCGAAAAGGGGCCTAAAGCGGTAGGCGGCGACTGTAAGCCATTGCGCAGCTGTCAGTCAATATTAAGAACACACATTCCCATTCCCATAAACACACAATTTCAATTTCACGGGTGGAAGCATATATAAATTGGGGGGCAAAAATATATAAACATGGGGCATTGCTCATTAATGAAAAGAATAAAATAATTAACATAGAAACAGATAGCATTAATGTTGCAGAAACACTTTAGGTTAATGAATCAAACAAATGGAACACGACCACACATTCATTGGACGTGTTTCAATATGTACAGAAATGTAGTTCTTTTCGTGTACAGTAATCATGAAGTATCGTAGCAGCAACGACATTCAATTAATAATTAGAAAATAATATTTTGTTGCAATACTGTTAATTACAGCGCCTATTTCACGACATTTTCCTTGTCAGAGCTTGAAATTACTGCCAGGAGCCGTTATCTGGCTCACGACACGCAAATCGAGATTGTGAGCGTTGGAATAGCTCGATATGTGGCATGTATGTTTTACCATAATACAAATAAAAGCCAATAATCATCATATTGTAGTAATAATATTATAGCATTCTTTTATTGCACATTATACTTTATTACACAGGGTCTCCCAAACAACGTTTTCACTGAACATATCTCTGGATCTTCAACGGATATTGAAATATTTGACTTTCACGGATCGTGAAGATACGGCAAGGTTTTATGAACGTAATTTCTAATAGACAGTCTAAAATGTACATAAATGTTATTTTCAATAGATACATATCTAATTCTGCTGCACTCAACAGCAAGAAAAATCACAAAACGATGCCATTGCAATAAGTCTTTTATTTCCCGTGAAAATTCGAAGAAAGTTGACCAACGAAATATATGAAGGCTGCCGCTATCGTACATCCCGATACTCAACGCGAGTCTCTCTTGACACTCGAAACGCAAATTTCTCCGAGTGCAACTGACTTATTGCCATACAACCCACGCCATTCCTTTTGTGATTTGTCATTACGGAAGAAATAATTGGGGTCTCCATTTAAAAGTACATAAGTTTGTGTTGAACATAATATTTGTTTACGTTTTAGACCGTTGATGTTTGTGACTGGCAGTCCCTCTTTAGTCATTACCGCAATCCCGAGTTCATTGCCATGACCGGGATTAATTAAGGCATTGTAACCTGTGATTGGGTCTAGCCGAATGTCTGTGACTTCCTGTAAAAGGGCAATATCTATATCAGCTGTATATAGGAAATCTTGCAGTTTCCTTAATTTAAATTTGCAGCCTACCTTATTAACGTTTAAGTGGCAATGCGGTATGCTTGCAAGGGTGACATATTCACAGGCATACGTGTTCTCATACTCCCTCTCCATTTTATTTACTTATCAGGACGTAGAAGAAGTCTGGGTCGTCTTCCAGTGTGCCCGCACTAGAAGTGATTTCTTGTTGTCGGTCGGACTTATCATTCCGCAACGTTGACGACCCCCCTGATGTGTATTGTTGCAACTCTTCCAACCATTTTTCTCGCATATCATCATCGATGTCATCAGACCACAATTGTGAGATCTTATTTCCCCTTGTCTCTTGAATCATTTCTTTTGGCGGTGTTGGGTTGGCTTCCTGGTCCCTTGTGTTGGTCTTCGAGTTTTCATCTAAAGTTGTTTTCCTTGAACCGGCTTCGGATTCACGTGTTCGGCTTTTTTGTGACGATGTGAGGTTGTCTGTAGGTGACTGTGATGACTTTTGAGTGAAAAATTTGCATACCTGGTCGGCTTTCTCACGCATATTCGTGCCTTCTTCTCCGTTCCTTCACGCGCTATACGTCGTTTTTGTGTTTTTTCGAAGGGGATTTGCTAGACTTGTCTTCGTCCGATTCCTGTGTTACAATTGTTTCTGCTGTGGGTGTTCCCTCTACACTGTTATCGTTGTTGTGATTTTGAATCAGGACTATTTACCTACTGCAGCACTCTGTGCGTTAGTATGAAGTGATTCCTGTGTGTTGTTGTACGCCTCCAGTGCAGTCTCTAGGTTTTGTTCGGGGCAATATCACCTCGCGCGGCAGTAACGTAGCTGATGTGCAACGTTTGCCAGACGGTATTTGTGTCACGCCCCGTTGTACACATTGCGTGCTAAATTTTTCTGTTGAACCGTCGCCGGAGCAAGTTTGCGGTTGTCCGTCATATATCACGATTACCCTACATCCACAGACTGTCATGTAAGACGGAATGCGCTTCAACATGTCAATCTTCATTTCTCTTACTTCGTTCAACATCGAGAAAATGTGAAGATTTTACCATTTTTCCTCAATGTTGGTAATGACTGTACCATACTCCTTGAGTTTGTCGGTAATTTTGTCTTCAGTTATTTCGAATGGCAATTGAAATATTCGAACTGTTTTAACCCAATTCCGGCTCGTGCTATTGTAACATTCCCGATATTTCCATCAGGATATTTAAATTTTTAAGTCCCTCCGCACGATTATCTTACTTTCTGGCATTTTTCAGTACTTATCAAGTTTAAAAACAATGTGCTGCTTACAAACGATAGGTGAATTCCTACCAATTCATCTATAGTTACCTTCATAACATCTCGCCGACAAATATCTGTACTTCAAATGACTTCGGTATCGTGTCATTAGGGTCAAAGCTCAGATTAAGTGTGTCTTCTCGTCGTCTTTGATGCGTTACAGTCATCTAAAGCTCGTTTTCAAGTGTAAATAAGAACTCTGAAAGCTTGCACTCACCGAAACCTACTCGCGGCCGCCAACAGCGAGGACGTAAACAAGACGTCCGCATAGCATGGCTGTCCGACGAAGACTGAACTGTCTAGTAATCATGGGGGTCCTGGTTCGATTCCCGTTCTCGTCACAAATTTTATTTCCAGGCTCCACCTGTATCTTGAATATATTTGACATGTACGAGACGAAAACCAGTCTCAGGGTTAGTAAATTTCTATTTAGAATGATATTTGAGTCACCTAAGCCTAATGTTAAGGGCATGAATGTTACAATATGTCCATTGCCCTGGTGTTATTCCGCTGCATGAAGAGCCTTGGCATTAGTGGCAATATTTCAAGGATCACAGAAGTTGAATTAGTTTTTGTGACGTGGAGGGAAGTCGTATTTAAACTACTTCGTGGCGGCTTAATCGCTAGTGGTGGGGTGGGCTAGCGGTAAGATGTCTCCCTTGCAAGCATGGAGGTCCGGGTTCGACTCCCAGCCACATCACAAATTTTAATTCAATGCTTTAACTTTAATACTATTTATGTGTGGGTGTGTAATTATACTTAAGATATTGTTTAGTGTTTTTTCAGTGCATGTGCCAGGGTTCAATGAGGATACACAAGAATTTCCTATAGGATCACAGCAGTTTGCAGAATGTGCTCTCCCTCATTTATCTCAGCTGGTGTCGTCGAACTACTACTATCCAACACATCTGCAGCAAGAAACTGAACCTTACATGTGCACCTGCAGGTACCTGTTGTTTGCCAGCACCGACAGTGTGACTACATTTGGTTCAAAATGGTACATATAGGTTTAGATAATGACGAGACTTTCATGGGTAATAGAAATAGTTGATATTGTTGTCGTCTTCAGTCCGCAGACTGATTGATGCAGCTCTCCATGCTACTCCGTCCTGTGCAAGCCTCTCCAACTGAGAATACGGACGGCACATTCTATTAAATCTGCTTACGGTATTCGTTCCTTGGTCTCCCTCCACTATTTTTACCCAACACACTTCCTTATAATGCTAAGTTGACGATTCTTTGATGTCTCAGAATGTGTCCCACCAACCAATCCCTTCTGTGAGTCAGGATATGCCAGAAACTCCTTTGCTCCCCAATTCTGTTGTGCACCTCCCGATTATTTACGTGATTTACCTATCTAATCTCCATCATTCGAATATAGCACCAAATTTCGAAAGCCTCTATCGTCTTTTTGTCTGACCTCCTTATTGTCCACGTTTCACTCACATACAATGCTACACTCTAGACAAATGCTTTCAGAAACGACTTCCTAACATTTAAACTAATGTCAACAAATTTCGCTTCTTCAGAAACGCTTTTCTTCCCATACCATTCTGCATTTTATATCTTCTTTACTTTGGCCATCAGAAGTTATCTTGCTACCTAAACAACAAAACTCATCTACTACTTTTACTGTCACGTTACCTAATCTAATTCTTTCAGCAACGCCTGATTTTATGACACTAATTCCATTGCCCTGGATTTTCCCTTGTTAATGTTCATCTTAGGCCTTCCTTTGAAGACACTGTCCATTCCGTTTGATTGCTCTTCCAGGTCTTTTGCTGTCTCTGAGAGAATTACTATGCCGTCAGCAAACCGCAAGGTTTTTATTCCCTCCCCCATTAATATTTAGCTATTATTATATTGAGATTTTGAAATGTGGATGAAAAAAAAAGATATGCAAGGCATTTAAAATAACACTACAACGATTGTATTACGCAGTTAAATAAATAACCTCTCACAATAGAGCATCGCTGGATGATCTGTCACTAACAGCCCGGTGAGGATTACTGCAGTCTATACCAGTAAATAGTGTACAATCCGACATAACTAGGAACTACATTAATAACAGATATAATGAAATAATGAGCAAATTACAAAATCAGGACGCTTTTACACTAAGCAGTGAAGTATATTCAGTGACAGCACACCCGACTGCACATTGTACGTAAGTACAGAGAAGTAATTAACCAAAAATGTAAGTAGTTACAATTGTACAAATTTTCATGAAAAATGTTTAGTCGATTATAGTTTGATGATGACCATAGTGACATAATAGTCCTTTTGCTTATGTATTAAACCTGATAAATACGATCTATTTTGGCAGAATTGTGGTAACGTCTTCGATTACGATGTATTTAGTCCCTCACACATGTTTATCAAATTGGACTTCATCTTGATATTCTTATTAAAATTGCGCCCATTTATTTCTTGGACTAATTACAGTTAACAGAGAAAAATCTCCTTCAGCATTTACTTTGTTACTAAGGCAGCTTGGAGCAAAACCATTTCAAAGGGTTCGACCTTGTCATAGACCGTGAACATATTGATCTAACATTATACCAAATGTATTTATACTTGCGTATTGACTGTCGCACTTTGGATCAAATTGATTACAGAATTAAATTTATGCAAATCGACGAACTTGAGTAATGTAAAGTGGCATCGTGGAATGGACGAGCGCTCTAAGGCGCATCGCTACGGAATGAGCGGTGGCTCCCAGCGGAGGTTCAAGTCCTCTCTCATATAATTTAAGTAGTTTGTAAGGCTAGGGGCTGATAAACTCAGTAGTTAATTCCAATAGATTTGCAAACATTGAAATACAATTTTAATTATAAGTCCAATATAATACGTCATGTAGTTGTCTTTAATCATGCGCAACACACGCACACTAGACTCGCAATCGGGAGGACGGCGATTGAAATCCACATCCAGGCATGCAGTTGTGGTTTTCCGTGATTTCCCTAAATCATTTCAAAGCAAATTCTAGGATGCCTCCTTTGAACGATCATGGCCGATTTCTGTCCCCATTCTTACCCACAAATCTCTGCGTGATATCCGTCTCTAGTTACTACGCTGGAGGTTAAATCCCAAGCTTCTATTCAATCAGAGGCGGTCACTGAGAAAAATTCGAAACACGAACTGATAATATGATTGATATTATATCACCAATACCGGGTCATCTATCATAGAACATGTATCTCGATGAAAATTTGTGATTTCTACCGTCTTCAGATCGTAACATTGCACATAATTATAATAGTAACAAACTCCAAAGTGTTTCAAAATCGAAGTAATTGCAACAGATTGATTCCCAATTACAGTTTTTCCCGGCTCAAAATTGCAAATGAAGTAACATTACTAGTAACTGAATGAAAAGGAACAAGTATCCTTCATTTTTAATCAAAGAAAGGATTCGAAGGGCTTCGGAATCTGGAGGATGATGGTTCGAATCACAAATAGTTCCGTAATCCAGTATTCAGAGATGACTCATGAGTGAGGAGAAGTGCGGATGGTATGGAGCATGTACGGTAAGAAATAAACAAGAATGAGGATATCAATTAAATTAATTATTCAATAATTTTAAGTATGTAACTAATCAAAAGTGATCTGGACTTGCACAACGGTAATCCTGGTCAAACGGAGATTGGTAAAGAATTCATTCATATGACTTTTGAAAATGAACGGCTTGCACTAACCTGAATGCAACATTACTATGTTATTTCCGCATGTGATGTTAAGTTTCATAAATATGCGCAGGAAATAATATTTCATTTTCCACTATATTTAGTGAGCAAAATTTCTGAAACCACTCTCACTCTTTGTCGTAAAACGGGTAGTTCCGGTGTGAGGAGATTGTTAAGGAAATGGAAAATGGCAGTAATGTACTCTGCAAATCTTTCCTGAAACCTGGATAATATTAAGCAGTGTATTAGTGTAACTTCGTATATGTCTGTTGTAGTTCAAACATTTTAAAGTCGTATTGGATACGGGGTAGAAAAAGAAACAGACTAAAACTGTCAAAGCATGTCTCGAGCCATGTTCAGGTATCTTCATGACAGGTGATGTTCATCAAAGAAACTTATTATCACACCAAAGCAAGGAATGATTTAGATAGAATCATCTTATCTTCAGAAGGCTACGCCAACAATACGGAAATGAGTATTAGACATGAAGAATTTGGATTAGAGAAATTAATGAAAATTTCTTTTGATAGTACTGACAATGTTACTATCATGAAAGACTATTAACAATACGAATTAATCACTGCAATACATGAGACATGTCGCTGATTGAAGCATACTAGTTTCCAATGATGTTCACAATGAGAACACAAAGACAGAAAAGCGTCATTTGACACTGTTTTAAAAACGACGTGCAGTATCTTCAAAAGTAGTGGTTCAACAAGGAGATTCCTAGTAGTGAAAACATACTGGATAGTTACGTGCTCTCTTTGTACTGATTTTTACTTGCTGTTTCCAACTGCATTAGTGAAAAATCGACATTTCTTAATAGACTTCAGACGTGGTGCAAACTGAATTTGTTTGCCACCATGAAACTAAAAAAAGGAGGTCTTCCAGGGTCATCAAAAATATAAACTTTGGTAAAGACACCAAGACTGAATGAAACAAAAGACGAAATAACTTTGGGAAAAATTGATATTTGGAAATTGAAGTAAAAGAATCGTTTATTCAGACTGTTGCACGTACCTCAGTTTATGCCTAACTGATTCAGGTATTTTGTGGACCTGATGAAGAACAAGTTTCTACAATAATGGTGTTTTATAAGAACTAGTCATATTACTGTGAAAGTATGATGTGCTGTTGTAAGAAGACATCTTGATTTGGAATATGGTAAATCACAATAGTATCATATCTTTGACCAGAATTACATAATGAATTTAAACATATTCTAAGGAACCGTTTGTAATCGAAACATGTGAACCACTAAATATTTTGGTGTCATATCTAAATGAAGGACCGATACTAATTCTGTGAAGTTCTTTCTTTAAGAGTAAAAAAAGGTAAACTGGAATAAAAAAGAGTCGATAATGTAAGTGATGAACTCATATAATTATTTAGATGTTTGGATATGTATTTCACGCAATTATGAATTTGCAGCTGTTGAGAACGGCGGTTATTAAACAAAAAGAAACATAAAACTGTAGAAATTTGTAGTAACTGATCATTCAGCTGAAATAATTTATATGGACAACACTTATTTGGACTATTATGTATCTTGCGTAACTATGTATTTGTTTATTTATTTAGATTGTTTTCGCTAGGTGCTGGGACATTCTTATGAATCGCAGGGAAGTCACTCCTATAAGATTTTGGACAACCCCTCGGAGTGCTCATAATGGTGTAATAAAAGTAATAACACATATTATGGGGTCTGGCACTGCAGTTATCAAATTAAGTGCTTAACGAGAAAATTTAGACAAAATGGATCTGCACAATATCTTAAACCTACTGTATGTACTTTCATATTTGTTTCCTCTCTTTAATTTTTGCACGATATACTAGCAGGTGGTTCAATGAAAAGTCTGCCAGGCACTTAAATGTGATTTGCCGAGTATCCCATGTAGATGTAGCAGAAGTGGATTGTATTCTGGTTGCCCTGCGAAGAAAAGACCTCAGCTTTCATCATTCATTTATATAAAAAGACGGAATTTCTAGAGACCTATACGCAGATTCACGATTCATACTGAGAGCTGAACATGAGAGGGAGACTTTTGAACGTCTTATCGATTCAGTATTTAACACCGAACTAGACCAGAGTCCGTTCAAACTGGCAACTACAATGTTCTGATCGTTTGGCAAACACCAATGGGTGTGTTATTCTGATGTGGTCTCAGTATCACAACTCCTCTTCGAAATTATAAGGCCGAGAACACATATAGATGTTGCTTCGTGATTGTGTATGTCTAGACATATTGAAATTCATAGTGGCCTCCGATTTTACAGACTCGTGTCCAAGGGTTATTTAGTAACAATGTTACTTATGTGTGTACCTCGCATTAGCAATTATTTCTCTTCTGAATCTATACTTTGGAAAACTATACAGGGTGTCCCAATCAATTTTTCACTGCAATATATCTCTGTAACTACAATAGATATTGACAAATGAATATCACGTTAGTGAACATACGGCAGGTTCTTATGAAGGTAAGTACTAGAAGACAGACTAAAACGTAAACAAATATTATGTTCAACACAAATTTATGTACTTTTAAACGGAGACCCCAATTATTTCTTCCGCAATCTATAGCATGACAAATCACAAAAAGAATGGCGTGGGTTGTGTGGCAATAAGTCAGTGGCACTCGGAGAAATTTGCGTTTCGAGTGTCAAGAGAGACTCACGTTGAGTCTCGGGATGTACGATAGCAGCAGCCTTCATATATTTCGAGGGTCAACTTTCTTCGTATTTTCACGGGGAATAATAGACTTATTGCGATGCAACCAAGGCCATCTTTTTGTGATTTTTCATGCTTTTTAGTGCAGCAGCAACAGATATGTATCTCTTGAAAATAACATTTATATAAGTTTTCGACTGTCTGTTAGTAATCGCATTCATAAGACATTGCCGTTTGTTTACGATCCGTGAAAGTAAAATATTTCAATATCCGTTGAAGATCCAGAGTTATGTTCAGTGAAAAAGTTTTTTGGGAGACCCTGTGTAACAAAGTATAATGTGCAATAAAAGAATGCTATTATATTATTACTACAATATGATGATTATTGGCTTTTATTTGTATTATGGTAAAACATACATGCCATATATCGAGTTTATTGTTTTGAAGGGTTATTGTTTGTAGGGTGACACTAACCGTATTCGCCCAGACGGCCACTACGCTATTCCAACGCTCACAATCTCAATTTGCTTATTGTGAACCAGATAACGGCTCCTGGCAGTGATTTCAGTGACAAGGAAAACGTCGTGAAATGGGCGCTGTAATTAACAGTATTGCCCAAAAACACTATTTTCTAATTACTAATTGAATGTCTTAGCTGCTACGATACTTCATCATTACTGTACCTATTGAAACACGCCCACTGAATATGTGGTCGTGTTCCATTTTGATTGATTCATTAACCTGAAGTGTTTCTGCAACATTAATGCTATCTATTTGTATGTTAATTATTTTATTCTTTTTATTAATGAGCAATGCCCCATGGTAACATAGTTTTGCTTCCACCCTTGTGATTGAAATTGTATGTTCATGGGAATGGGAATGGGAATGTGTGTTCTTAATATTGACTGACTACCGCGCAATGGCTTACAGTCGCCGCCTACCGCTTTAGGCCCCTTTTCTGTGTAGTTAAAATCACATGGCTTTGTTTGTTACCTACGCTACCGTCTGCTGGGTGGCCAGACTCAAGCGCGCTTGGCAAGGTCGCAAGGTGCCGTCTTCTTAGTGTCGCACCAACCTTATCTTGGACGAAAGAGGTGACAGGAGTTCTCTCTGGGATTGGTTGAAGAGGGAATTTTCTTGGCCAGGCAGCAAGGGTTGGTAAACACTAGTCTCCGGACGCACTCTGCGTCGGTTTCTGCGCGTTCTACATCCGGTATATGACAGGGGGGAAGTTTTTCCGAGGCCTTAGAGCTTTAGTCTTTACTCTTCAATCTGGCTCCGATGACTGTGGAAGTAAGTACTGCGCCGAATCATACTGAGGAGAGGCATACTGTTAGGACTTTACTTTTATTGTGATCAGGCAGTATTGGTTTTGCAGTGATAGTTGTTTTGAGTAATTCTTTGGCTATGAGAGGCGAAATGTTCCTTAATTTACAGAACAACAGTAAATTCAGTGTAAAATTATTATTAGCATTTTCATTCCAGTGACCATTGTGTGTCCGGTTTTGCTCAACTTAGAATACACATGTGTGGCCTTCAGCCTATGTGTACAGTTAGTGTGATCTAATTTCCTTGCTGTTTTTAACTAACGTTTTCACGTCGTATCTGTATCTGCGAATATTCTGATTATTACTCAGATTTTCTGATTTCATTCCATGTTTCCTGTCTTGTAAGACCGATTGCATCACTTACTTTCATAATGGTCGTTACTTTGCCATCAGCCATGTTTTTATTAATATTAGCTTTATTCTAAAGTAATTTCTCTTTGCAAATGCTATGAAATTCGGCGTGGTCGCACACCAGGTAGTACTTAAGAATAGAGAGCCACTGCCTCCCCACACATGAGTTATTTTAGTGCACAGTGTACTTAAAATTAGTAATCAAGACACCTGCCATCTCGTCGAGACGCCGCTGATGCTTTGTATTGTCGCTGCTTTCATGTGTTCTAGTATTGTAATGTACTGCCAAGCTTTATGCGTGTGATTGAGAATAAATGAATGTGCTTTCAGCTACCCATTGTGTGTTTGGAAATTTCCTCCCACATTACCTCCATATTCATAAAGGGCCAAAACTGTTTTCAAATGTTCAAATGTTTGTTAAGCTTATGGGACTTAACTACGGGGTCATCAGTCCCTAAACTTACAAACTACTTATGAACTACTTACGAACTAGGACGGCACAAATATCCATGCCCGAGGGGGGATTCGAACCCCCGACCGAAGTGGCCGTGCTGACCGTGACTGGAGCGCCTAACTCGGCCACCGCGGCCGGCGAAACTGTTTTAATACATGCAGTAATTATATTATTTAATTCACTTTTGTCCAGGTGTGTGCTTAATTTGGTCTCACCACATTTATTTCCTTATTATTTTACTAAATAGATTATGATGTTAAAGTATCAAACCACTGATTTATGATTTCATTATTCCTGTCCCATGTTTAACCCTTTGAGTGCTGCAGACGGGATATCCCGCAGCGCTCCAGCAAGCCGTGGGGCCGACGGACGTGGTTTGCCATGACAATGGTACTTCCAGTGGGCTCTGCAGTCGGCATTCACCATGTGGCCTGGTCGGTGCCTAGGTGCTAATGCCAGCCTACACCGCAGTTGGGCCCTTGGACTGTGGGTCTGTGGACGTGAACAGCCGCAGGGCTGCATGCCTGCCTGTCCCGAGTTCTTTTGTCCCAATTTATTTCTCTGTGCCAGAGCCCCTGCTTTCTGGGAAACACTCTGCTGCGGATTTAACAGCTGCTGTTCGACATTCGTGCTATCTGGTTCATGTGACTATCTGCGTTCGGCTTCTGTGGTTTCATTTAGCTTTCTACCGTTTTGTTAGAATTTTTAGAGTTCGACAGAGAAATGGCACATCGGCGTCATTGCACTGAGGAAGAGATATTGGAGATACTGACAAGTAGTGACAGTTAAAGTAAGGTTGGCATCTTGAGTGAAGATAGTGATGATGCTGATTCATCAGAAGAATCTAGTAGTAATACACCTCCATGTACTTCACCTAGCAGAGCTCCCGAGGGCAGTTCTTCAGAGTCTGAAACTGAACACGAATCGATCTGTAAAGGGCCACACAATAATAACGAGAAATTTGATTTGCAAAAACATGATTTTAGGCCAGCACTTCATACATTTGATGTCTCATCTTCAGGACATAATTGCCAACTGGAAATGCTATTTCTATCAGAATTTCTGCTGAAATTTATAGCACTTGAACCAATTTTATACGATCACCAAGGCAAATACGTCGGAATCAGTTAGTTCTCGGCTATGGACCTTGAAAGATACAAGTTTTGAGGAACTGTGTACCTTCATTGGTCTTTGGCTTCTCTTGGCTCGTGTTAAAAGGTCCAGAGATGTACTACTGAGTACTCCAATTTTTGGCGAAGTTATATCCCGAGACTGTTTTATGCTCCTTTTGAAAATGCTACATTTTAGTGACAACTCGGTCAATAGTGGGGATGAGAATTTGTTTCAAATTCGGAAAATAGTTGGTACAGTTCGTGTGGCGTTCCGAAGTGCATTTAATTCACACAAAAAACTCTTTGTCGATGAAAGCCTGTTACTGTTCAAAGGTCGCTTATCTTTTAAACAGTTCATTCTTTCAAAGCGAAGTAGATTTGGGATCAAGACATTCGTGTAGTGCGATTGTAAAGCTGAATACGTCTTGGATTTCATTGTATACACAGGTGTAACAACAGAAATTGAAGTCCCTAATTTGGGGAAATCTGGAGATATTGTAGCAACACTAATGAACCCATACCTTGAACGTGGACATACCGTGTATGTCGACAACTGGTACACAATTCCAGCCTCGTTCCTCTGGCTTCAGAACCATAGAACAGCAGCATGCGGTACTATATGTAGCAACAGGCGCAATTTTCCGAAGCTACAGAAGAAACTGAAACGAGGAGAAGTTGAATTTATGGCAACTGACACAATGCTTGCCGTCAAGTGGTGCGCCAAGAGAGACATGTTCATGCTCACTACATGAAACCCTACAGAAATGCGTGACACGGGCAAGACAAACAGGAAGACCGGCGAGAACGTAATGAAGCCGTTATTTGTTGTCGATGACAGTGCAAATATGGACGCAGTAGATCACTCTGACATGTTACTAAGCTCTGTTGCATCTATGCGTAAATCTGTTAAATGGTACAAAAAGTTTTTTTTCCCCATATTTCTGGACCTTTGTGTTTTGAATGCTCACACTCTTCATAGATCAGTGACAGGGAGAAAAATGTCATTAGCAGATTTTCATTTATGTCTTGTACAAGAACTTATGGAAAAATTTTCTACAGAACGGAGGAGAGATAGGAAAGGAAGACGGTCTGGTGACGAGAATCCTCTTCGCTTTACTGTGAGGCACTTTTCACGTGTGATTCCAAGTGACCAGTCCAAGAAACGCGGCCTGTGGCGTAGATGTGCAGTCTGCTCGAAACAGAATGTGCCCAGAGAAACGAAGTATGATTGCAAAACATGCACTCTACCTTTGTGTGTTGACCCATGTTTTGAAACATATCGCACAAAGAAGAACTTTTAGCGAAGTTGCTACAGCTGGAAGATGAAATTAAGCCATCACTTCTAAAAAAAATTGTTTAAAAATAATAAAAAATGAAAAAAAAAACACAAAAATTAAAAAAACAATATATGTATATTTTACTTTGCCATTGCCGGTCCAAAGCCCGGATGAAAAAGAAGGATGGGAAATATAACAGTGAAAAAAAAAAAAAAAACAAAAACAAAAAAAAAACACTGAATTATCAGAGCTTTAAAAGCCTCTCCAGATGAATTACTTTGCTGATAAACAACTGATGTACGAAGATGTGAAAGAACCAATCTGTGCTGACAAAGACAGATGGTTGCTTCAAATGTTCGGACATAGGATGCAAAAACAAATACTTGAGCAAATTTGTGAATTCTTCCGTAACTTCTTGATAGATATTAACCTTAGATATTCATAATTAAGCAAAAAATTCTTTCATTATTATTTCTAGAGTATTCTGACCTGGGTTTCTGTAAAAGATATATATTTAATTGGCGACTAGTGTAGAGCGAAGCCCCTAGAAGCCCAAAGACTGTACAAACACATTACAGCTATCCATATCCTATGATTTTATTAACTGCTAAAATGTGGTTGTCACATTTCTTTTTTACATGGTTGTTTGAAACTGGGTTTCGGACGAAACTAGTCGCTCGTTTAAATAAATATCTTTGACTGCAACTGAGGCTACAGTTTTCTAGTGATATTTAGTAACGGGTTGCTGTTCTATTTTTCCAGGAAGTTGGATTTGTGAAAAAATTTATAGGCCTAGACATTCATCTCGTTATGATAAGCAGAAAACATTCAGACCTCGATGGGATTTATCGTTTCCTGCAGACAATTAAGTGGGTTTACCTAATCGAAATGTATTCGCAAACTTGGAACTGGCGTCTTGCCGCAAATTGGCCACTTGCACAAACTCGCCCGTTTCTGATGCACAAATGGTCATTAGGAATTAAAGGTGACGTTTAATTAGGTAGTTTAGAAACCTGAGTATTTCCTTATCTAATTCTTAAGCAAAAGTTGTAGATCATCGACTATTTGTACTGTACAATAACAATTGCGTCCCATATAAAAAGAATTCAGTAATGTTGATTAATTTGTTTTAAGTTTCCCTGCGGATAATTTGTTGGATTATTGCTCTCAAAGTATAGTGGTTAGATTCAAAAGTGTGACTCGACTTCCAGATACTTCCGTCGAAAGTAGTTTGCGCGAGAATTACTGCGCTACTATAGACGAATGTCAACGTTTAGTCGTTACGGATTCTAAAGCGTTTGAGTCGCAAGTTGCGTACAAAAATCAGATAATTAAGTATCAGTATGCCAAACAAGACTGAGTTCAATACAAAGACCTTATGATGATTCTTATGAACAAAGCGCAAATAAAAGGAAGCCTTTGATGAAGAGTGTCATTCCATGTCAGCTCACCTAGCACTCTCTGTTCGACTATTGCTGATTTTGTTGAAATTTATGAACATTCGCTGAAATTTCTCTTGCCAAACTATTAAGTATTAAGTTTCATGAGCAGCATGCATTTACAGGCGGAGATAGAACCCAACATTTACATTTTTCTCGTGCCATGATGTACGCTTTCACCTTAGATTCAAATCATCAAGCATTGTTGGCCTGCGTTCATTATTCTTTTCAGATTGTATGTAGCACGTAAAATTCTTTTCAATATTATTCCTATGAGAACGCATACATTTGTACACGATGGCCAAATTTCATATTTGTCATGAAATATTTCCCGAGTTATAACAGCTCAAAGTCGACATGAATTCACGCTCGCCCTTCGCAAAATAGCGCAATGCGTCAAACAAATAATTATAACTCGTCCAGTATTGCTTCAACTAATCTTAAAATGTATCATTATTGACTGATTGGTGACATGTTCGAAAGTTCACATAAATTTTTCCGTAATGGTAGAGCAGGAAATTAGGTGATTTGACATGGAATGACCCAGGGGATGCATGTTAGTAGCGTAAGTAGTTTCAGTGTACATTGTCTGTTGGGCAATTATTTCAAGATTCAAAATTAAAGAATAAGTATCCAGATATTCTGTTTATTTGTAACGTCAGTAAACGCACTGCGATACTGCCGCGGCCGTCCTGGTTCCGGAAATACTCCCACTAGGGCGAGGACGGCCAGGCGGAGAGCTCAGGCACACACAACAGGCCGCGGAGACGGGGGCCAGCGCAGGTAGGCGGATTAGGCGGCTGAGAGGGTAGGCTTGACTCGGCCAGCCAGACGCGCAGGTGCAGCACTCACAGTTAATTATCCATTCATTTATTTTTTAACGTAGATTTAGTGTTTGTTGAAACGTTGGCTGCTCCCTTAAGGAGTGAGCAGTTATATAAATTTCCGTTGCCGGCCGCGGTGGCCGAGGGGACTGAGGCGCTTCAGTCACGGTCTGCACGACCACTACGGCAGGGGGTTCGAATCCGCCCTCGGGCATTGATATTTGTGCCGTCCTTAGTATAAGGTAGTTGATAAGTAGTTTGTAAGTTTAGGGACTGATGACCCCTTAGTTAAGTCCCATAAGCTTAACAAACATTTGATTTGATTTTGAAATTTCCGTTCCGCCTGTACTGTGGCCACTCATAAAGTAATTTAAAGCAGCAGTGAGCGTTTCAACTTTCATTTACGAATCTCAACTGCCGGAGATCTTGCTTATTTTAATAACAGGCTACGTTCAATACCATATAGGTCATTAACTCCGATTTTAGAATACATGTCACGGAGTACCATCAGTTAACAGATCCAAGCCACGAGGGAGTAGTTGAGCAGACTGGAGCGCCACGTTACGGATCGAGAGGCCTCCCGTGGTTGGAGGCTCGTATCGTCCCTCGGGCATGTATGCGTGTGTTGTCCTTAGATTAGTGTAACTTAGTTTGTGGGACTAGGGACTGATGACCAACGTAGTTCGGTTTCAGAGGATTTGAAACATTTCGGATTTGAATATAATCAAATTTCTAATTTTTTAAGAACTCTGAGAGGTTTGTCGCCGGATATGCTGGAAGAGCTCTTTTTCTTGTGAAGATATCACTGTGTTGTTTTTCGACACAGAAGACTGTATACCCAGGTATAGCGGGAACTGTCTTCAGTACTTGAGCTTGCAGAGGGGCTTCCCATTTTAGCCCAGTACACATTATTACACCATAGTGCCGGTGTAGATCACAATGAAAAACTCCAAAGGAAGTGAATATTTTTCACTCCATACGAATAGTTACAATTAAACTGCATAGCTTTTTAGTTTACAAGGAAACGTATACAGATCAATATTTGACCTGTCAGGTTTTCATTAACAAATATTTCCAGATTAGGACAAGTGAAAAATGTTTGTTTGTCTAGGAGTGTTACAAATAATTGGTTCTTGTTCTACTGGTTACTTTCTACAACTCCTTATGATTTGTTGTGGGTATGAAAAGTTTGTTGATGACAACTTAGAAAAGCTGAAATAATGAGCATCTGAGAAAGACTCCGTAATTGATGTAGCATGTGATTCTTGTTTGAACACTTTTTTGAAACATTTAAATGGTATGTCACTTCAAATCTGAAAACAGCTGATAATATAGAATGATTAAAATTATAATTATAAATGATTTTGTGGGATTTACATCTAATTACTTTTACTAGCGTGCATTCTCATTTCTTGATTTATTTTATATTTTATTTTAGTTAGTATTCAATACATATACTAATAAACACTAGAAAACGGTTTAAGCTAAAAGCAACCGGTTTATATCTCTACATGGAAATTATTATTAATTCCAAAAAAATTTTTTCAAATGTTTGTATAGTCTATGGGACTTAACTACGGGGTCATCAGTCCCTAAACTTACAATCTACTTATGAACTACTTACGAACTAGGACGGCACAAATATCCATGCCCGAGGGGGGATTCGAACCCCCGACCGTAGTGGCCGTGCAGACCGTGACTGGAGCGCCTTAGTCTCCTCGGCCACCGCGGCCGGCATTAATTCCAAAGCTTGACAATTTCATAAATCTCTCTGATCCCAAACATTTTATTTTTGAAAAGTTCATTGTTTATTGAACACCATAGTTGTCTCTTGGACCTGTAACTGGGTTGCTCGCGATGTTCTTTCAGGAAGATAGTGTGTCCCATTATAGAAGGAATTGGAAACTATTGTTCTACGGTATTTACATCGCATAAATTAAGGCCAAAAGCAGCGAAGTATGGTGCTTACACTAATTGTTTCACTGCATAAATGCATGAATTGGCTAACAGTTAGTAATTCGCCAATAAAATCTACGGTTATTTTACTTATATAACGGAACTGAACTTACTGTGAATCAAAACACACTCACCAGAAAGATTTATTTAGTGCTTCCAGTGTGACCGGGGACGAAACTAATTTGCGAAATGAGAGCTCTAGTCAGAAATATACCAAAATAGATATCTGAAGCTTCAGAATATAAATGGATAGTGTTTTACGCTGTGAAAACATTTAGAGGAACACCATGATGAAATCCAGTGATTTTAATCATTTAAGAATATGGGCTTAGCGGTGTCACCAACCTTACTCTGTGTTGTTTCAGATGTATGCGCTTTGCAATGACTCCCTCCGTCTCTTCGAATTTCAAACAAGGCTATGCCGAGGAATGTCATTTAAGTCAGTGCTCAGATATTCATGCAAGCTTTAAGACAGGCTACTGATGGCACATAGGCACCAAATACTCTCCAACGCTACAATATACTGGTCACTCTTACCAACATTTCAGTCATCTTTTATTACTTTATGTCATAGCGACAGTACTCAGAAACGCTGTGGCCAGTATATGTATCACGCTGTTTTCTTATTTGTGACTTTGAATTACGTTAAGGACACTCCGCCGATTAGAATCGATAAATATGGCGTTAGGTGATTGTATAGAGGGTGGCAGTAAAATCACCCCTCCCATTGGGACATTGATTAGCACATATGTAGTGCACTAAAACTATAGTATTCTCTGAGCAGGGTATCGAGAAGGTCGTCCTAACGCTCTTGCATTCCGTCGAAAAGTATGTGGTAACCAACAGACCAAGGGATGGGGTTATTCCATTGCCGCCCTTTATACTACTCCCTAAGTCGTTTCCTTTATCCATAGCCACACACATAAGATATCCTAGTACATTAAAAGCTGAGCTTCGCAGGTTATGACCGCAATCACTACGGTATCAAAATAAGTAAGTGGTGGTATGTGCGTAAGAAGGTGTAGCAATATTGTGGCGAAATTTATTGCTGATGTTCTAACATTCACCCACCTGCAAGATCACATGAATTTCTCAGCACAGGGCTTTCTTTTAGCATTTGTCGGCGCCGTGATGTCTGAAACAAGAGTGAAAACGTAATACAGTACCTCGAGTATAACTAAAACACAAATGTTCTTCTTCTATTATTCTTGGATAGGAAATGCTATGGCCTTTTTTTCTGCTCGAGTACGATATAAGCTGTGTGCTACAGGCATAATTATAATAAGTGCTCTCCAATGAATTATTAACAAATAAATGCAGAGTGATGGGGGTAAGCGACACAGCCAGGCGCGCGTTTGCCAGGCTGTCAGAAGGAGCGAGGAGGTGCGCTGCACGGCAACAGCGAGCAGCAGTCGCGCTACCCCTACGCATCGCTGCTGTCCTAATACCATCAGCAACGACTGAGTCATTTGACGTCATCCTCAAGAGCGCAGCAGGTTCTTCAAGACATTGTACACACTACATTATTATCGTAAGCATGATTGCACGTTAAAAAATGTAGAAATAATATTTTCAGTGTGGAAGTAGCTGATCGGGTATCAGATTAATTTTAGGTTTTGTAGTTAACTAATGAGTGAAAAATCCATTTTGCAGTTTACACGAGTAGTTATTAGGCCTACTATGAGAGGTAAATGAGAAAATACATGAATGTTCACGTTGAAGTAAGATGAAACAATAATCCAGTATTCGATAACTTGGTAGATATCGAAAGCTGGCTCAAGACAAAAGGCAACATCAGTGATATCTAACGTAGCGAGTATATCGGATATTGATTGATTGCTGATATTCATTTATTCCTGCGAAAAAAAAAATCTTGTTCATATTGGTTATTATCTATTCCGAAAACTGAATTAATTGTGTATCGAAGACAACAAAAATCATAGAGGAAACTTAGCAATCCATATACCCCGTCTACCATATAGAGACAGTAAGGTTCGGATAAATTTTGTAGAAGTCGTGCGTAAAATGGGTGGATGTTTTAGGTAAAATGCTATGGACTAGGAGGCAATGTGCTTCAGGTAGCACGCGGGAGTGATGGGTGTGAAATTAAATGTTGACATTTTATCCTAAACTTCTATATTAGAGTTAAATACTTCATAAATTGCCTGATATGAAGTAACAAAGAACTGATGAATTTACGATCTAGTTATCGTAAAGCAGGGTACCGACAACCGTAGTAATATATTAGCACAAATGCCAATGGATAGGAAAATGTGAAGTGTGCCATCCTTCTCTTGTTCAACAGTGAATTCCATTATCTCATGTAGGCTGTTAAATTTGTCAACTATTTCAGTAATTTCAGTTTGTCCTCCAGTTCCTTGAGCTTAACATTACGAAGCAGGATGGTAGACACTCATTCAAAGTATATAGGAAACCTACAACAATCGACATTCTAATAAATAACAGCTCTTGTCACCCTAATGGCCAAAAACGTTCTGCCCTACGTTGTTTAGTGGATAGACCCTTCAAAGTGCCAATGAACGAAAAAGACAGAACCACTGGATTTAAAATTATAAGACAGCTTGTTAAGGTGAATGGTTACCAAGAAAAGTAGTGAATAACTTAATGCGAAAGAAATCTAATAAAAATGGCACGGATAATAACAAGATGGTAATGGTTCCGTATTTTGGTAATCTATCTCAGAAGGTGACCAACATACTAAATCCTTTTAAAGTAGAAGCTGTTTTTAAAACTAATAATACGTTACATTATAAATTACGGAATAACTTAAACAAAGAGACTTATAGACATGACAAAGCAGGGGTTTATAAGATACAGTGTAGTAGTTGCAATGCCAACTACATTGGTCAGACCGGTAGATCGTTTAAAGTTAGGTACAAGGAACATATGGTCGCCTTCCGACTTAATAATTTTGACAAGTCCGCTGTAGCTACGCATATCCGCGAAACTGGCCACCCTTTAAAGCGGATTGAAGATGACCTTATGATTTTGCATAAACAGGATAAGGGAAGAAAGTTAGAGCTGCTGGAACAGCTGGAGATCACAATACATAACGCTAAAAGCGACGTTTCATTAAATGAACAAGATCAAGGCAATACATACAGCTTTTTTAAAAACTTTGTGGACCTATTATAATAAAAGTCGTTTATTTTTAAATTTTCATCTCTGTCTTACTATGCAAACGATTTCGCGAAACCTGAATGTACGCACTTCCTTGCGTATGATCTTTGGTATTTAGAGGTCATTGTTTTTATGTGCATACGTGCGCCCCACTCGTGTTGTTGACTCCGTGTATTTTGCTAGTGTTATGCGCCGCCAGTGCTGGAGGAGTCTGTTTTGAAACTTGACGAAGCACAATATTCTGAGCACCTTTCTGCGGAGACACGGTTACAAGGGAAGTAACCACTTTTTTTTATTGTGTTTTATATTTTTATTGTCTCAGGTTTTAAGATTTTTGTATAATTTATCTGATGATGAGGGCTTGACCCTCGAAACGCGTCATAATTTAGTGTTTTTACACGATCTCTGTGGTTGAGGCTACTTAACAAAGTAATCCAGGAAAATGTTTGGCAAAGAAGAAATAGTATGGCGATGGCTTTACTTCCGCTGTTAAATCACCCAGCAGTGGCCTAACCAAATTGTTCTTCAAAAACATGTTTCAAATATTTATAAAATATTTTGTGTGTAACCTGAACAAGGTGAAATCAAGATGAAGAACATACGAAGATGACATGGCTAATAGTTCACATTTTTGTATAATAACGCATATTATGTTTCATTTTATTTTTATTTTTAAGAGGCAGAAAGTGAGCAAACAGAGGTGGTGTACATAATGTGTGTGCCATTTGAATCTTTAACAGTATAGTACAACCAGAAGGCAGATTTATATATGGTGGAGACGATAACTGTTAACATTGAGATGAAGATATTGAGAAATAGGAAACTTGACGTTCGTCATGCTGAGGACAACACACACACACATACCAGAGAGAGGACTTGAAACTCCGAGAGAGAGATACCGCGCACTCCGTAGCAAGGCGCCCTAGACCGCTGGTCCATACCACAACGGCACCATTAATAAAGGTCGTTGATTTGAATAAATTTAATTCTGCAAGCAATTTCAGTCAAAGTGCGACATTTGATTCGCAAGTGTGACTAAATTTGTTGTAAAGTTAGATAAATAGGTTCACAGACTATGACATGTATGAACACTTTGCAATGGTTCTGCTCCAAGCTGCCTAGATGGTGAAGCAGAGTTTCCGCTAATAAATGTTAATCGTTCAAGAAATAAAGGGACACTTCTTTAATGTGAATATCAAGATGAAGTTCTATTGAACATCCAATTTCAAAGTTAGTTTTTTTTATTCTTTTTTTTCTATTTGTGTATCAGACACTAATTTCGTTAAACTTGTGTGAGGCACTAATACATAGTCGAGCCGGCCGCGGTGGCCGAGGGGACTGAGGCGCTCCAGTCACGGTCTGCACGGCCACTACGGTCGGGTGTTCTAATCCCCCCTCTGGCATGGATATTTGTGCCGTCCTTAGTCTTAGGTGGTTCAAAAGTAGTTTGTAAGCTTAGGGACTGATGATCCCGTAGTTAAGTCCCATAAGTTCTACAAACATTTGAACATTTTGAACATAGTCGAAGTCGTTACCACAATTATGCGAAAATACCTTATCTCTTTAATATATATAGTGCATATTTTTTGCACTATGGCCATCATCAGGGTATAATCGGGTAATTGTTTTGGTCCACTTTGGGGTACGGTAGTAACACTATAAGTGGGCCTTTGCGATCGCCCTTTGACAGCTCGAAATGTGAATGAAAGTAACGTCTTAACCGTTCATCTGACACAGAAACTGAATACCTGAATGTATAGAGTAGAAATGTCTCTACAACCTAGTCCTAGTTTTTTTTTCATAGCTCGCATCGTTTCACAGATACTTGCAAAAATAACGGTGACTTTACGATGTCTGTCCGTCTATCTGTCGGTAACGTGTTCCAACCTTTTGAGTCGAACCATTCAACCGAACCATATTTGGCCCAAATAACAGCGATTAAATATCGTCCATTGATTTTATGAAAACCAGCCGTTCGGAGATGTCACGTGACATTCCACGCCCAAAACTCTCTCTGGCAAACGTTATGTTGCGTTGCGTATTTGATGATCTTCTTATAATTTGCACGTTGTCATTTCAAAGTAATGACCCACTGAAGAATTAACAAAAACACGTCGTTCTTCGTACGATAAATGATACTTTAGTGTCTCATTATGCCATTTCCGCATCAATTAACAGTTGCTATCAATAGTACGCGATTAAAAGACGGTTTTCCTGCTTGTTCGCTGTAGTGTACTGGGCAGCGCGTTGGATTGTTATTCATATGCTCAGTGGTTCGGCACCAAGAGAAAGCCACGCTGTGGATTTATGGACACACCGTTTATGCTATCTTCCACCTTAAACTGGATTCTGCCCTGAATTTCTCACATACCTTGCCACTGAACATGACAAACTCAAATATAACACCCGATATAGACTTACATTTGAAAATTTTCAGCAAGTCTCTATAATGCATGCCTTTCCTAATCTGATGACGAATATTTAGCTACGGACGCGGATTTGATTGGTTCTTCTTAGGTTCCCGCTACCATACGTTCTACTTTGATCGTTCCCTTAAAACAGTATCATTTAATTGATTTTTATTGTTTATGTTGTTCCTTTTCTATTTTAAATCCTTCTCCTTTAAAGAAGAGTGTTTATATTGTAATGCAAATATGCTTAAAAACAAATATATAGACACAACGTAAATAAAACGTTTAAAAATATCTTTTCTACTCAATACAGTAATTTATACACGTAAATAAAACGTAAACAATGTGCATCACTTGAATACATGTCACTGTGGGCTTTTACCGTGTTACTGTAGTCGATAGCAGCAAGAACTGAGTCATCTGACATAAATAAAAGCTACATCAGACATGGATAAAATTAAATAAAGGCCGAGTTATGAAACTATTCTTCATTTAAACGTAACTATAAAATAAATACAGCGATAAAATATATCACGATGCACAATGGACGTGGGTAACAGACAAATAAGTAACCAAAATTATAAGTAGATAGACTTGTACAAATGTTAATGAAAAAATATGGTCTTACGATGGCTATTTTGTCAGTTAATTGTTGTATCGTTCAGTATACGTTAATTGCGGTAAACTTTTAAGTAAGTAGCTTGAAGAAATCTCACAGAAGCTGCTTATTTATCTTATCGTGACGATAATTTGAATACCTACTATAGTGGAGTGCGACGGTTAATCACTTATGAAAGGTAAAAGGCTGATACACGGAATGGAAAATGCTCCCACCACAGCTTTAAAATGCGAATATTCCAAAGCGAGTCAAAGATGCGAAAGAGGATAACTAGAACCTTAAATTAATTGACCCCTTCAAAAATATTTAAGTACAAATTCTTGACATATTTGGCCGCACGTAAAGTAACAGGATTCATAATTTCTCTTTTCGTGCGAAGTGTCACCATCCACCATGTGATACTTCCTATTACAGTCGCACCCTTCCTCAAACACTGCTGTTCCTTTATCTATACAACTGGTGTAGTGATTGACATATACAGAGTTTAACATAAGGGTTGCCGGCCGCGATGGCCGAGGGGACTGAGGCTCTCCAGTCACGGTCCGCACGGCCACTACAGTCGGGTGTTCGAATCCCCCCCCCCCCCGGGGCATGGATATTTGTGCCGTCCTTAGTCTTAGCTCGTTCATAAGTAGTTTGTAAGCTTAGGGACTGATGATCCCGTAGTTAAGTCCCATAAGTTCTACAAACATTTGAGCCTAATGGTTGGCAGCACTGCCACGCGCGGCGTTAAATGTTCAAATGTTTTCAGAGCTTTTGTGACTAAACTACGCGGTCATAAGACCCTAAACTTACAAATTACTTATGAACTAGCTTATACTAAAGACAGCACAAACATCCATGTCCAAGGGGGGAATCGAACACCTGAGCGCAGCGGCGGTGCAGACCGTGACTGACACGCCGCACATCTCTCGGCCACATTAATATCTTGTCTCCGACATATCTGGACTACTTAATCCACCATAATTAATTAAAAATTTACAATCCACGTCATAAAAAAGGGAACAATTTGTTGTAGGTATTGTACTTGCAAGCTTACGTTGACTGGAATGCTGAATAGCTTTTCAATATATTTCTTGTGATATGGTCTAGAAAATCTAGATTTTAAATTACATGCAGAAGAGATGAAACAGAATACGCTTCAGATAGTCAGTTTGGTTCAAGTACACAGTGCAACGGTTTTAATTTAAGCGTTCCGGTGTTTTGTGCTAAATAGTGAAGAAATTTATTTTATGGCGGTCGTAGAAACTCGATCTTTCTATATCATCGGGTTGTGTTCACAGTGGCACAGTGGCAGCGAATCCTCCATCGGGCATGGGTGTTTCCGTTGTCTTTAGTATAAGTTAGTTCACAAGTAGTTTGTATGTTCAGGAACTGATGACCCTGCAGTTAAGTCCCATGAGTCTTACAAACATTTGAACTTTTGAAGATAATCGGTCCCTGCCAGTCCGGCATAGTCATAAACACAACAGGCGCACAAGTTGCTTCGTCCAACTGCGCAACTCCGGAACTGCAGCTGCGCCTACACACCCTTGTGTCGGCTATCCCGGAGCACAGCAATAGCGTGCGGATAGCCACACAGGATATACGATTGTGCAAGTGGCGCTCTCTTGCCAACTTCGTAAGTGTATCTTTCGACCATCACTTGGTTGGTCCTCGCAGGCTTTAAGGGACGCAACTGCAGAACGTGAGCTCAGTTCGCCTCGAGTCCCGAAACTGGATGTGTATAAAACTTCAGTTTGCTACCCGCTGTAGCTACATCTACGGAATTCGCCATTTCATCTTTTTCCTAACAGGACACTTTTCTGTCTTGGCAGCCGGCCGCGGTGGCCGAGGGGACTGAGGCGCTTCAGTCACGGTCTGCACGGCCACTACGGTCGGGGGTTCGAATCCCCCCTCGGGCATGGATATTTGTGCCGTCCTTAGTGTTACCTAGTTCGTAAGTAGTTTGTAAGTTTAGGGACTGATGACCCCGTAGTTAAGTACCATAAGCTTTACAAACATTTGAACTTCTTTTTCGAAGAAACTACCTGCATTTGGAATTCGCAACAGTTCTGCATTCGGGGACATTACTTTTGATGATGTTATCCGGAACTTTTGTTCCAATAACAATTTAATTTCGCCGTGTACTCCACGTAAGACATACAAAATTGCTTGTCTTTTTCCCCGAACGACTTTCCGATTGTTTACCGGATATCTCTTTTTCCAAGTGACGAATATATGGGTTGCGCTAGTGAGGTGTGTAATTCCCGTCATAATAAATACAATGGGACGTATGTACATGTATATGAGTACTACATTGCTGATTTTTGCTATAGCTAAAGAAAACTTATAAATACGAATGACTTACATGTCACTCGACGAGAATGTGGCGAGTACTCTGGATACTGTCCTTACTCAGTGCAATTACCAGGAACGTTTTGAGAATAAACGAGGTACCCGCAAATGGTGACAACACTTCAGTTCTACTCCATGAGTTTCCGTCAATTACAATGTAACCCGAATCCAATAGCACAACTGTGGCGATATTCCATATGCACGCAGTTTCATTAGAAGACGCTTGTGAGGTACAGTGTCGATAGCCTTCTGGATATCTAGATATACGAAATCTGTTTGACATCCATTGTCGATAGCACTCATCACATCATGTGAGTAAAGATCTAGCTGAGTTTCCCAAGAAGGATACTTTCTGAATCCGTGTTGACTACGGGTCGATAAGTCGTTCTCTTCGAGGTAATTGATAATATTTGAGCAAAGTATATGTTCTGAAATCCTGCTGCAAACAGACAACAGTGATATAAGCCTATTATTTTCCGGATGGTTCCTACTTTCTTGAATATTGGCGTAACCTTTGCAACTTTCCACTCTTTGGGTACAGAACGTTCGCTGAACGAGTGGTTGTATATGATTACTAGCTATGAGGCTATTGAGATATGCTGGCAGTAGTTCTTAATGCGAATTCTGGAGTATCTGCTTCGTCTTCTTTCGTGAAGAAATTTCGGAAGGCTTTGTTAAGCAATTCTGCTTGTGAAGATTAGTACTGTTGTAGAGACCTGTTTAAGCAATTCCGCTTCTGAAGATTAGTACTGTTATAGAGATCTGTTTAATTTCTCTGAAGACATGGTGGTACGTTGTTTTCCGATGAAAAACTGTGCTTCCTGTATTAAAAGTTATCCCCTAACAAAACAATCAGTAGTTTCGTGACGTGCTTGCGAACTTTGTAAAGACTAAGGATATCGTAGGTTAGATGCTAGGCATAATAAAAGAAAGTAAAGAAAATACCTGAGAGTTTTTGCCCAAGTAAAGGAAAGTTTCCAGGTTGGAGTCGTAATAAGGCACATTGGTGAAATCCATCAGGATGTTTCACGTCGAAAATGATTGGTGATTTTGCTCCATAATATTATCAAATACTTCAGTTTACTAATTGTATATGTATTGATGAAAAACATATCTGGCGTTTACAAATATATGAAAAACAGTTTTGAACTTGAACACTCGGAATAGCACCGAAACACGATTAAAACAACATTAGATCGCAAAAACAGTGATTGTGTCATTTCCATGCGAAACGTTGCATTCAATCGCGTGCGAAATTTTATATAAATAAACAGAGTAACGAGATTTCAGTTCCATCCGCTGGACTGATATGTATTTGCATTCAGAAACACATTCGAATTAAAGCTGTCTAATATCACAATCCACAAAGTCTATGTCAGAGCGTCTCTTTCGGCAACGACATTGCTGCATAGGCATTGGAGCAGAACTTGTTTGTCGTATATCAGGAGTGAAGTTTTGTTGTGTATTAATGGTATTGTTAATCCTCCACTTTGTTTTTACATTCATCCACATTAACTTTGAGAACTCATATAAGCAGCAGTGTAGGGTGTGTTTTGTTTTGCGTTGTTTTAATTACTGCACGCAAACGGTTTTTGCAACTTTTGATTTAACATGTTGTAGACATTTAATTACGTATAATTTTCTCTTTATCGTTTTGATATGATTTTTCTTTCTTTCTTTGTATTAAAGTGTATGCTGTATTAATCAGTGGAAATGAGAAAGACCGTTGTTCCCTATTATCGTTCATTGATTTTTATACACCTGTTTTCGTGCTCTTCTGAGCGGCAGAGGTCAAAGGTGTCACTTGTGGACGGGAGGGCAGCGCAGGTGAGGAGGTCTCGCTCATTCACAGACACCTCCTCGCCTGCTCTGCTCCCCTGGTTCCGCGGCGGATGGCTGTGCTGCCACCTTAGAGCAAGCAGACTCTGACAAACTATATACCGTCGGTAACCCACGTTAAAGAGCGACTCTTGAATCTTTTCCACCATAAATAACACATGTAATTGTATGAGACAACACATGCATTCACTATGCGAAGCATCCGCTGTGTACATCATTTATGTACGTTAAGCAAATTTATACACATTAGCGCTATTGATCTCAACTTCTCTTGATGATATTTGTTCAAACTTAATGAATAAATTAACTCTTATTACGTTTCATACTAAACTTAACCCTTGTAAGCAAATCAGTTTTCTAGTAAGAAGGCAAGGCAAGCGAACCTGTCTAATTGTCAAGTATATACTGCTTAGATTCATAATACATTTTGAAAAAAAAAATCTATACAATCTTCAATCATACATTATGAAAGAATGAGGACAAAGATTAACAAGAACGCCGTTAATCAGTTGTAGGTAATAATTTACTCATCTTAACCACTGTTAGACACCAATGTCGGTGTCTCTTTCAGAAGGCAGTTACGCTTATAGTGAGTTACATGAGTTACACCAAATACTCTATTAGAAATGTCGTGAGCTACATCACTCAAGTTGGGGTATGAAAAATAGGACGATAAGAAGAAGAGGTTTTCTTATACTCAAAAATGTTCAAATGTTTGTTAAGCTTAAGGGACTTAACTACGAGGTTATCAGTCCCTAAACTTACAAACTACTTATGAACTACCTACAACTAAGGACGGCACAAATATCCATGCCCGAGGGAGGATTCGAACCCCCGACCGTAGTGGCCGTGCAGACCGTGACTGAAGCGCCTCAATCCCCTCGGCCACCGCGGCCGGCTTTTCTTATACTCAAGGGGAGACACAGGAAAAACAGAAAAAATATAAAAATAACACAGTAAAAAAGCCTGTGCTTTGTGTACATATTCTGTATCCTTTGTTAGCATAACGATATGTGTGATATCTCTTTTCTTAGGATAGTAATTACACACGTAATTGTGGTAGTACCAAACTGCAAACTGTATCAAATTCAAAGGAATTAGAGATGCTGGTGCGTGTGAGGTAAGAAATGAACAAAAATCAGGGTATCAATAAATTCTGTTAGTGACTCAATTTAAGTACGTAAGTATTCAAAGGTGTTGGTACTTGCATGCGACTAATCCTAGTCAGGCAGATCGATGGCAAAAAATAATTCCTATAATTTCTTGAAAATGAACAGCTTGCACTAACCTGAATGTAACACTACCATGTTACTTTTAGCATATGATATTACGCTACATAAATTTGTGTACCAAAGATTATTTCATTTTATCGTGAGGAAATAAGCTGCTTTATGATTCACATTTTGGCCGGGCTTAGTAAGCGAAATTTCTCAAGCCACAGTCACCCTTTGGTGAAGAAAAGGTAGTTCCGGAGTGAGAATATTGTTAAGGAATTGAGAAGTGACAGTGATGCACCGTGCAAATCTTTTCCTGAAACCTCGAAAATATTAAGCTGTACCTTCGTGTCCCTTCATGTATGCCTCTAGTAGTACATACATATTAAAGAAATATCTGATTTCAGCATAGAAAAACAGACAGGCTAAATCTGTTGTACAGCGGAGCATGTCTGGAGCCGTCTTCAGGTATCTCCATCACAACTGAAGTTCATCAAACTTATCACACCGAAGCAAGAAATGATTACTATACAATCATCTCATCTTCATAAGACACAGCAACAATACGGTAATGACTGTGAGACCAGATGAACATAGATCACAGAAGTTAATGAAAATTACTTTTGACAATCTGACAATGACACTATCATGGAAGACTATTAACGATCGGACTTGAGAGATGTCGCTGATTGGAGCATACCGTTTCCGATGATGTTCGCAATGCTATTAGGAAAAAAAGTTTGTGACCATTTCCGAAACATAAAAGCGTCATTTTGCTCTGTATCGAGGCACGAATTAAAAATTAAATGTGACGTGCATTATCTGTAAAAAGGGTAGTTTAAAAAGGAGATTTCTAAGGGTGAAAACATGTTGGATGGTTTACTCTCCAGCAACGAGTTATCTCTTTCTGCTGTAATTTATTTGCTGTTTCCAATAGTCCAGTGCAAAATCGACATTACTGGATAAACTACAAAGGTGGCACAAACTGAATTCGTTGCGACCATGAAACTACGAAAATGAAAAGAAAACGACTGCAGGATCATCAAGAAAAAAAACTATGGAAAAGACACTAACACTGCATGAAACACGAGACGATATAGTTATGCAAGTAATCGACATTGGAAAACTGAAATAAGAGAATGGTATGTTCAGATTGTTGGACATGTCTCTGTTGAAGCCTGGCATCTTGTAGACCTGATGGACACGTTCGACAGTAATCATATTACTGTGAAAGTATGATGTAGTGTTGAAGGAACACATCTTGATTTGGAATATGATAAATCAGAAAGAGTATCAAATGTTTCACCAAAAATACTGATTGAAATTATTAATATTCTATAGAACCGTGTTAAGCTTGTAAACAAAACTAAATCGGCTGGATAGTTTGGTATTATAACTGATTGTAGATTAGATTAGAACCCATATTTCACATACTTATACCTTGAAGTACTTTATTTAGGAGTAAAAGAAAGTAAACTAAAAACAAAGAGCCGCTAATGTAGGTGACGAAATTATATAACGAATTAGATGTTCCGATATGACTTTCCCGTGGTAATGATAATGCAGTTGTTAAGAATGGCACTTATGGAGCAGTATAAGCTATTATTAAAGAAAATGACAAAACTGTTGATTTTTATGCAATTGATCATTCAAATGAAATAAATTTTGAGGACAACACTTCTTATCTTGCATAACTTTTTAGAATAATAGACACTATTTATATATTGTCAGCTTGTTTCCACTAGGTGCTGGAACATTTTTATGAATCACAGTAAAGCCACTGCTAATAGATTCTGGACAACAACTTTGAGCGGCCATTAAAAATACAAGCAAAAGAATTGATGGAGTTGTCGCTTCATTTAATAAATTTAGTGCTTAACGAGACAATTAAGAGAAAAGTGGAACTGCACAAAATATTAATCCTGCTGTATGTACTTTTCATTTGTTTGATATTTTTCATTATTGAATGATGTAATAACAGAAGTAAATTGTATTCAGGTTGCACTACAAATAAAAAATCTGAGTCTTGATCAGTTATTTATATAAATATAGGTCATTAAACAGTAGAAAAAAGCGATAACATTGTAGAAGAGAGAATAAGACATACAGTGAAATAAATCAGGAGGACCTTCATCTCCTCACAAGAACGGCACCCTACAGTCATTTGAATCTTCTCACTGTATTGAACTCTCGATCTCCGTCAGGAATTTTAACCCCACACACTTCCCTCCATTGTTAAATTCTCGATTCCTTGATGTCTAAGATGTGTCCTACCAATCGATCCCTTCATTTAGTCAAGGTATGCCAGAAATTCCCTATCTCCACAGTTCTGTTCAGCACCTCATCATTCGTTACGAGATTCACCCAACAAATCTTCAGCATTCTTCTGTAACACCACATTTCAAAATCCTCTACCCTCTTCCTGTCCGTACTGTTTATCGTCCATGTTTCACTCCCATGCAAGGCAACACTCCACACAAATCCTTTCAGAAAGCTTAAATTAATATTCGATGTTAACAAATTTCTCCTTTAGAAAAAAGCTTTTCTTCTCATTGCCATTCTGGACTCTATGTCCTTTGTACTGCGACCATGATATGTTATTTTACTGCCCAAGTAAAAAAACTCATTTACCACCTTTATTGATTCGTTATCTAATTTAATTATTCCAGCATCGCCTGATTTTCTAAGAGTGCATTCAATTACTCTTATTTTGCTCTTGTTACTGTTCATTTTATACGCACCTTCAAACACACTGTTCATTCCGTTTAATTGCTCCTCCAGGTCCTTTGCTGTCTCAGACAGAATTACAATTTCATCAGCAAAACGCAGCCCGCCGCGATGGCCGAGGTGACTGAGGCGCTCCAGTCACGGTCAGCACGGCCACTTCGGTCGGGGGTTCGAATCCCCCCTCGGGCATGGATATTTGTGCCGTCCTAGTTCGTAAGTAGTTCATAAGTAGTTTGTAAGTTTAGGGACTGATGACCCCGTAGTTAAGTCCCGTAAGCTTAACAAACATTTGAACATTTTTTTTAGCAATACGCAAGATTTTTGTTTCTTCACCCTGAACATTAACTCCTTCTCCAAATGTCCACTTGCTTTCCTTTAGAGCTTGCTCAGTGGACAAATTGAATAACATTGGAGAAAGGCTACAACCCTGACTGACTCCCTTTCAACCTCTGCATTCTTTTCATGCCCTTCATCTCTAATAACTGCTGTCTGGTTTTTATACAAGCTGTAAATAAACCTCCGTTCCTTATATTTTACCGCTGCTGACATCAGAATTTGAAAGAGTATATTCCAGTCAACATTGTCAAAAGCTTTTTACAATTCTACAAAAGCTAGAAATGTAAGTTTCCCTTTTCTTAATCTATCTTCTTAAACCGTAAAGCGAGGATTGCGTCCCGTGTTCCTACATTACTCCTGAATCCAAACTGATCTTCCCCGACGTCGGCTTCTACTAGCTTTTCCATCCTTCTGTAAATAATTCGTATTAAAAATTTGCAACCATGACGTATTAAACTGATTGTTCTTAAATTTTCACTTCTCTCTGCACCTGCTCTCTTTGGAATGGGGATTACTACATTTTTCTTAAAGTCTGAGGATATGTACCCTGTCTCATCCATCTTACGCACCATGTGAAGTAGTTTTGTCATGGTTGGCTCTCCCGGAGAATTCAGTTGTTCTGAGAGAATATCGTCCAATCCAGGTGCCTCGTTTAGACTTAGGTCTTTAAGTAATGTGTCAAATTCTTCGTTCAGTATACTATCTCCTATTCCATTATAACGACGAATTCCTCTTAAAAATTTATTGTTAATGAACTTTCTTTTGATTCAAGATTAACGCTGAGATCAGAACATCGAAATGATACCCTAGAAAGCCTTGTCTGATTAATTACTTAATGCCGAACTAGGAACGAAATCAGTTCAAAACGCCAACATCGATGTTCGAGGTTATGCAGCTAAGCGCTTATCATTTGATAAACACCGATGAGTTGAAATTACTGATTCCAGAACTAATGGTTATTCTGATGTGGTCTCAGTAACCCAACTTCTCTTTTAAATTATATGTTCTAGAAGATATTTAAATGTTTCTTCATGATTGGGTACGTCTAGAAGTTTTGAAATTCACAGTGGACTGCGATTTTACAGAGACTCCAAGTGTAAGTTTAGTTACAAAGTTATTTATGTGTATGCATCTCGTATTGGCAATTATTATTCTTCTAAATGTATACTGCGCAAATCTATACAGGGTGTGCCAGTAAAATTTTCACTTGAAATATCTCGGTAACTACAATGGAAACTGACAAACGACTTTCACGGTCATGAACGCGGCAGGTGCATATGACGGTCATTACTACGAGACAGTCTAAAACGTTGGCGAGTATTATGTTTAACACAAACTTATGTATTGTTAAATGGAAACAACAATTATTTCTTCTGCAATCAATAGCATTAAATATAAGAAAAAATGGGGTTGTATAACAATATATCAGTTGCATCCATATAAAATTGCTTTCCGAGACTCAAGCGAGAATCGCCGATGAGTCTCCTTATGTGTGCTAGCTGCGCCTTCATTTATTTCAAACATCACCTTTGCTTCGCATTTTCTCCACCGTAATTGACTTGTAATGATGCAACCAACAACGTTCATTTTTAAAAATTATTTTTCAAGCTACTGACCGCAGAAAGAATAGTACGGGTTATCCATTTACAAACAGATATGATTGTGTTGAAATTATTATTTGTTTACGTTTAAGACTGTTTGGCAGTATATTATATATGTTATTAACTCCGATGGGAGAGTTCTCTTTCTTCCGAAGAGTTCACTGTGCTGTTATTCGACATAGTAAACTTAATTCCCTAAGACACTTTACTTTCATGATATTATTTTTCACATGATAAAAATAGTAACAATTAAGTTGCACAGCTTTTTGGTTTACAATAATAACAAATGTAGACTAATATTTACGTATCAAGTTCATAGGAACTAATATTTTCATGTAAGGGGCAGTTAAACTTGTTTGATTGTTTAGGAGTATTGCATAAAATTGGCTCTTGTTTTAGTAGTTACTTCTCTAGAACTCCTAATTAATTGTTATGGGTGAGAAGCAGTTTGTCGATGAGAAATTAGAGTAGTTGAAATTATCAGCAACTGAGGAAGTTTCTTTAAAGGATCTTGAAGTATCTACGCCGGCCGCGGTGACCGAGGGGACTAAGCCGCTCCAGTCACGGTCTGCACGGCCACTACGGTCGGGGGTTCGAATCCCCCCTCGGGCATGGATATTTGTGCCGTCCTAGTTCGTAAGTAGTTTGTAAGTTTAGGGACTGATGACCCCGTAGTTAAGTCCCATAAGCTATAAAACATTTGAACATTTGATTCCGCGTTGTGTTCGCCTAGCTGCCCGGCAAACCGCGATGCCTTCGTGTCGTGAGAGTTGCCGCATTAGTAGGCGGACATCATAGATCTGGGATGCGATTTTTATTTGAACTCTTTCTTTAAAGACTTAAGCGTAATCTAATTTCAGATCTGAAAACAAGTAGTATCCAATTATTATAAACATAACTATGAATCTATTAATAGGATTCACAGTAATTTACTGTTACGAGCGTGTATCCTCTTGTTTCGTTTTTCTTTTTTTAATTTTATTTTTAATTTCAGTTATTTCTAAATAAACAACGTAGAAAACGGTTTAACGTAAAAGCAACCAGTTTCAATCTTTTCATGGATAGTATTCTTAATACTGAGAGTTAACAATTTAACATATCTTACTAACCCAAACATATAATCTGAGAAAAGTAAATTATTTACTTGATACAATAGTTGTCTCTTCGACATGTAACTGGGTTGGGTCGAGATATTGTTTGCAGGAAGACAGTGGGTTTTATTATAAAAATAATTGTGAACAACTGGTATACTTTGATATAATGTGAATTGAGCACAAAATAAACACAGCTGATAGAGTTTATTTGTATTAAAAGATAACAAAACTTCCCCCCTTGGGTCAATACAAAAATAACAGAGTCCACTGGATAAGACTTGTTTTACAGTTCCTGCAATTGTCCCCGCTTTAAGTAAAACAACAAAACTGCTTCTTCTTGAGGTATCCTCCTTTCAATCTACTACGAGGCTCTACACAATGTAAAGAGAAAGTGTAGTAGGGTTGCGTGTGTGCGGGCACACAATACTCAGCAAGAGTACGACGACAGCGACCAGAGGCCGGGCCAGGCGGCGTGTACAAGTCCGACGGTCGGCGGGGCGCGGCGTTGGGGCTGGGCAGAGCGGCCACCTCCTGGACGGCGGCAGCTGGCGGCTGCTCGGCGTGGTCCGTCCATGTCTCAGTGCTGTCGGTCCTCGCGCGGGCTTACATACCGTCGCTGCGTAGGTACACATTCCCGCGATTGGCTGCCTGCGGGCACTACATCGCTGCAGAATACAGTGGGTCTCGTGGCTGTGCGCCTCGGCCGGGTGCCTGTGGTGTCCTCTACCTCCCCTACTGCTGGCGTCCGCTGTGGCGAGCTGCGGGAAGACGTGCTGGCCGAGCCGGCGACCGTTTGTCTGCACGACACGGTACAGCATTCTGTACCACCGTTGTATAAATTGAGCCTAAAAACTGCCAAATGTGATACCTTCAGTAATTATTTCATTGCAGAAATGCTTGAATGGTCTAATAGTTGGTAATTTATAAATAAACTCTGCGTTTGTTTTACTGATAATATATACACTCCTGGGCATTAAAATTCCTGCACCATGAAGATGACGTGCTACAGACGTGAAATTTATCTGACACGAAGAAGCTGTTGTTATATAGAAATGATTAGTTTTTCATTGCATTCACACAAGGTTGGCGTCGGTGGCGACACCCACAACTTGCTGACATGGGGAAAGTTTCCAACCGATTCATCATACACAAAAAGTAGTTGCTCGGCGTTACCTGGTGAAACATTGTTGTTATGCCTCGTATAAGGAAGAGAAATGCACACCATCACGTTTCTGACTTTGAAAGAGGTTGGATTGTAGCCTATCGCTATTGTGGTTCATCGTATCGCTACATTGCTGCTCGCATTGGTCGCGGTCGAATGACTGTTAGCAGAATATGGAATCGGTGGGTTCAGAAGGGCTATACGGAACGCCGTTTCTTCGGATGAATCCAGGTTCTGTTTACAGCATCATGATGGTCGCATCCATGTTTGGCGACATCGCAGTGAACGCACATTGTAAGCGTGCATTCCTCATCGAAATATTGTCGTATCACCCAGCGTGATGGTATGTGGTGAGAAAATGATCGACTGCTGCCCTGGCTAGCACATTCTCCATATCTCTCACCAATTGAAAACGTCTGAAAATGGTGGTCGCACAACTGGCTCTTCACAATACGCCAGTCACTACTCATGATGAACTGTGGTACCGTGTTGAAGCTGCATTGGCATCTGTACCTGTACACGCCATCTAAGCTCTGTTTGACTAAATGCCCAGGCGTATCAAGGCCACTAGTACGGCCAGAGTAGGTTCTTCTTAGTATTGATTTCTCAGGATCAATGCAACCAAATTGCGTGAAAATGTAATCACATGTCAGTTCTATCGGTTCTAGTATAATATATTTGTCCAATAAATACCCATTTATGATCTGCATTTCTTCTTGGTGTAACAATTTTAGTGGCAAGTAATGTAATATTTAATATATAATGGAATTGGACTTAAGGGTGAGGGTAGTCAAAGTAAGGAGAAAGATTTATTTAAGGCATCTCGTGTTACTGGGGACGAAACTAATTTGTGGCTGAGGGCTTTAGTCAGACGTATCTCAGAATAGATATATGAAGCAATTAAATTCAGACGGCTACTGTTTTACACTGTGCAAACAGTTAGAGGAACACTTTTTGGAAACCCAGTAATTTTAGCAATTTAAGACTTAAAAGATTGAATCTTGGCTTAGCATTGTCAACAACGTTTCTCTCTATTTTTGAGAAGTATGCGCTTTGCAATGACACTCTCCGGCTATTCCAGCTTCAAACAAATATGTGTCTAGGAATGTGAATAATGATCAGAATTTAGAAATCCATGTGGGCTTTAAGCTGGGGCAGTAATGGCACATAAGCATTAAATACTGTCCAACGCTACCGTGTACTTGTATAACGCAATGGAAAGCCCGTTATATCGACTCATGCCAACCTTTCAAATAAATTTTTTAACTTTATGTTTTCGCAGTTGCACTCAGAAACGTGGTGGCCATTATATATATATTACGCGGTTTTCTTATCTGTGACTGAGAATTACATGTAAGGACACTCCGCCGATTAGAATCGATAAAAAGGCGTTGGGTGATTGTGTAGAGGGTGGCAATAAAACCACCCCTGCCCTTGGGCTCTTGATTAACAGACATCTCGTATAAAACGACAGTGTCCTCTCAGGAGTGTCGCAGGATGTCACGAACGGCGCCCTCTCGCTCATTACAACGCCAACTGTGTTTTCCGTCGAGAAATACTCGTATGCGGTAACCAACAGACGAAAGGAAGGGGGGTTGTTAAATAGCCGCCCTTCATAATACCCCTCTGTCGTATCCTCAGCCAGACAATGAAAAACCGAGTGAATTCAAAGCTGAGCTGACCACAATCGCAGAGGCGCCAAAACAAATGGTGACTCTCACGCAAGAGGGAGTAAAAATACTGTAGTGAAGTTAGGTGCTGATGTTCTACCGTTAACCCACCTGCAAGCGCAAATGAATTTCTGAGTTCAGGGACTTTTTATCGCATTTGTATACGGCGTGATGTTTGGAGCGAAATACAAAACGTAACACCTTACCTAGACTACGTCTAGAACACACACTTCTTATTCTGTTGTTCTTCAATTGGAAATGATATCGAAATAAGCTGTGTGCTACAGACATGATTATAATAAGAGTACCTTAACAAATTATTAATAAATAATTGCAGAGAGATGGGGGTAAGCGACACAGCGAGGCGCGCGTTTACCAGGCTGTCAGAGGGAGCGAGGAGGTGCGCTCCACAGCAACAGCGGGCAGCAATCCCACTACCTCCTGCACTTTGATGCTGCCCTAATACCATCATCTACGACATCTTCACCCCTGAGAGCGCAGCAAGTTCTTAGAGACATACTCAATTCTACATCATCATCGTACGCATGACTGCATGTCCAAATTAAATTAGAAATATAATTTTCAATTCACGAAGTAGCAGCTCGAGTATCAGATTAATAGTAAGATTTGTAGCAAACGTAAGATGGAAAATTACTTTTTGCTGTTCTACCGGAGTTGTTATTATTATGAGTGGCAGATGCGAAACTGCAGATACGTTCCTTTTGAAGTAAGATAGATAAAAAACATAATCCAGTATACGATAACTCAGTCGGTAACAAAAGGTCTCTCAAGACAAAAGTGAACATCAGATAATTCAAACGTAGTAATTAAATCGGATAATTATTGAATGCCGATATTCACTTACTTCTGCGAAAAGATTCCTCTTCTGAATGTATACAGCGCAAATCTATACAGAGTGTCCAGTCAAATTTTCACTTGAAATATCTCGGTAACTACAGTAGAAAGTGACAAACGACTTTCACGGTCAGGAATGCGGCAGGTGCATATAAAGGTCAGTACTACGAGACAGTCTAAAAAATTGACAAGTATTTTGTTCAACACAAACTTATGTATTAATAATGGAGACGACAACTATTTCTTCTGGAATCAATAGAATTTAAAAATCAAAGAAAATTGTGTGGGTTGTATCACAATGTATCAGTTGCATCCATATAAAATTCCTTTCCGAGACTCAAGCGAGAATCACCTTCGTTTCGCATTTCCTCCGGCGTAATTGACGTATTACGATGCAACCAACGACATTTTTTTGTAATTTTTATTTTTCATGGTACCGACTGCAGAAGGAATAATATGGGGTACCCATTTAAAAGTAGATATTTATGTGTTGAAATTATTATTTGGTTACGTTTTAGTCTGTATGGCAGTTATTACGTTCATAAGACCCTAGGGGAAGTTTTTGACCCATGACAGTCGTTTTACATTATATGTTGCAGTTCCAGAAATATTTTCGGTGCTAGACTGTATAAAAAGACATGATGCGCAATAAAAGAACGCTATTATATTTTTACTGAAATTAGGTGATTAATGGCTTTCATTTCTATTATGCAGAAACATAAATGACACTGATTGAGTTTTATTGCTTTTAAGAGCTTTTATTCGCAGGGTGAAAGAAACAGCGACCGACCAGACGGCTACCTACGATAACTACGCCTTTCCAATGCTCACAGTGCCGAATTCCGCGTTCATAACCAGAGAGCTGTTCCTGACAGTGGTATCAGGCTCCGACAAGAAAATATCAACGAAATAGGCACTTTAATTAACGGTATTGCATAAAAATATTTCTTAATTCTAATTGGATTTCTTAGCTGCTATGATTCTTCACTCATTACTGTACACGAAAAGAAGTGTATTTCTGTACATATTATATAGGTTATTCATTTCGATTTTAGAATCCATATCACAGAGTAACATCAATTAAAAAACCAAAGTTCTATTATTTTATGATCTCTAAGACGTTTGTCGTCGGATATGATGGCAGGGAGCTCTTTCTTCTAAAGAGTTCATTATGCTGTCATTCGACATAGTAAACTTAATTCCCTAAGACATTTTACTTTCATGATATTATTTTTTCCTGATAAAAACAGTAACAATTAAGTTGCACAGCTTTTTAGTATACAAGAATAACAGATGTAGACAGACTAATATTTACGTATCAAGTATATAGGAACTAATATTACCACAAAAGGGGCAGTGAAACTTGTTTGATTGTTTAGGAGTATTGGTTAAATGTATTTCTTGTTACTTTTCTAGAACTCCTAATTAATTGTTATGGGTGAGAAGGAGTTTGTAAATGAGAAATTAGAATCGCTAAAATTATCAGCATCTGAGGAAGCCTCCATAATGTACCTTGAAGTATCTACTGTAATGATGTCACAAAACAAAAAAATGAATACTTCTCTTACTGTGTGACAATAATCACAAAGGTTGTCAATGCTACAACAAAACAATATATCCACAAAACTAAATGTCTAGCTGTCTGCAATTACAGTACTTAAAACGTTCATGTTCACCAATCTCGGAAATCAGTGAGAAGGATCTATAGTTCTTCCATTCCCACAGTCGGCGGCAGTGCTGCGGAGACTGGATGGCGTCCTTGGCGGCGCGGCTGGGCGGCGGAGCAGCGGCGGCGGTGACGTCGGAAGGCGGAGAGGTTGCAGGTCCCTCTTTGGCGTCCGACTGCTGTAGCTAGGCTGTGCGCGACCTCAAGTACGCACGCGGCACGATATCTGCCTGCCCTACTACCCGATCACGTATACGGCGGACGGGAGTAGGTCGCTAATTTCTGTGCCCCCTGGGAGGCGGATGGTGCCGCATGCGAACTCGTGTTTTTCCGCGGAGTATACGCCTAGCTACCCGGCAACCCGGCAGGTCGTCGTGTAGTGAGTGTTGCCGCTGTAGTAGGCGGACAGGACACATCTAACATGTGATTCTTCTTTGAACGCTTTCTTTAAAGTCTTAAGCCTAATCTAATTTCAGATCTGAAAACAGGGCTTTTATATCGCATTTGTCGACGGCGCTATTTTTGAAGCGAGATAGAAAGCGTAATATACTACCTCGAACACATCTAAAGCACACACTTCTTATTCTGTTGTTCTTCGATTGGACATAATATCGAGTACGAAATTAGCTGAGTGCTACAGGTATAATTATAATAAATGTTCTTTAACAAATTATTAATAAATAATTGCAGAGAGATGGGGGTAAGCGACAAAGCGAGGCGCGCGTTTACCAGGCTGTCAAAGTGAACGAGGAGGTGGGCTCCACAGCAAAAGCGGGCTGCAACCGCGCTACCCCCTACGCATCGCTGTTGCCCTGATACCAACAGCTACGACTGAGACATCTGATTTCACCCCGAAGAGCGCAGCAGGTTCTTCGAGACATCCTCCATACTACATCATTATCGTACACATGATTGCACATTCAAAATACATGAAGAAATAAAATTTGGTTATTACCTATACAGAAAATGGACTCAATTTTGTAGAGGTAAACAACAAGAATCATAGATGATACAGATAAATCCATCTGCCTCGCCTACCCCATAGTGGCTGTCATTTATTATTTATTCGTTTTAAAAATGGTTGAAATAAATTGCAGTGTAAACATATTTGTGATAGCATTTCTATTATGAAGCACTGGAAGAGAGCGAAGTGTGGACGAGTGGCGGCAGTGTGGCCAGGGGAACAGGGTGGTGGGGAGGCCGACGTCACAGCTCCACCTCCTGTGCCTCGCTGCTACCCTGTCCGTGTGATCTCTAATGGAGCTCTACGCCTTTTACGAATCAAACACTGCACCAGTATACAGAGTAAATACAACGCAAATAGTAATAAAATACTAGTGAATCAACCTCAAAGATATTTTGGTTAAAGACTTATAGATAGCAAACGAAGAGAATTCAATAATATGTGTCAATTTTTTATAAATTATTTGTGTAACCTCAACAAGATGGCATCAAGATGCAGAATATACGAATATGATGCGACTAATATTTTACATTTGCTTATAATAACAAATATTACGTTTTATTTTATTTTTATTTATGTTTCTTTTTATTTATGTTTAAGAGGCATAAAGTAAGCAACCCACGGATGGCGTAAATAATGTGTGCAGCTCTATAATGTTTTACAGTGTAGTGGAAGCAGGAGAAAGATTTATTTGTGCTGGAAGTGATAACTGATAATATCGAAATGAACACATTGATGAATAGGACACTTGACGATCGTCATGCTGAGAACAAGACATTGGTCTAAAAAGTCAACAAAGGATACATCATATGTGCTAGAAGCACATGCTTTCTTATTGTGTGTTATTTTTATATAGTTTTTTATTTTACTGTATACTTCTTGAGTACAAAAAAAATCTCTATCTCTTCTTCTTGTCATCCTATTTTTCAAACACCAACATTTCTTACAGTGTATTTGGTGTAACTCACTGTCACAGATACTTCTTTCTGAAGAATACATCTACAGTTTGTCGAACACAAGTTAATCCAGTAAAATATAACCTACAACTTTGTGCTTGTTAATCCTTGTCCTCATTCCTTCTAATGTATGATTGAAGTTTGTGTAGATTTTGTCAAAATGTAATATTATTAATCTAAACAGAACATACTTGAAAATTAGTCAGTTTTGTCTTGCCTTCTTGCTACAATACTGATTTGCTTACAAAGGTTAAGTTTGTTATGAAATGTAAACAGAATGTATTTCTGCATTTGATTGAACAAATATCATCATGAGAAGTTGAATCAAATAACACTAACGAAACGGCTAACCAATATTTTTTGTTTACAAGCACAAGCTCATTTAATGAACAGAGATGAGTTCATATTCAAGTGACACTAATCGCTCTTCACATGAAGAACTTTCCCCCAAAAAACTAGGTAAAATTCACTTATGTAATCTGTAACACGAAGTTGAAAATAACAGATTGAGCTAAATATCTAAGGTTTCGAAATAACAATTTTAATTGATATTCTCACATACAAAATTATGTGGCGAAGCTGAACCACAGGCTGCACTGATCGGCAAAAACAATAAGAAAGAGACGGCCCACAAGATGCTTTTCTGTCCTCTTTAGAGAACTGCTGCGCATTATGGGACTCTTAACTGATACCGTTGAGCAGGGACATTCGAGAATTTTGAAGAAGGGTAGCTGCTTCTTTTTTTAACACTGTACATGACGAGACACAGTCATAGATAAGGATGTTTGGGGTATCAAGTTTCATAACGAAGGCATGTTTTCTTGTGCCAAAGTCATTTACGACATTCCAGTCACCAGCGTCATGTTTCCAGCTTTAGAACGTTTTGTTGACTCTAGAATAAGTGAGGAGATGACCATCGAATTAAAGTAAGAAAGTGATAGCACGAAAAGAATTTGATTGTATACGATTCCCACGTGGTAATCGAAGTGAAATGGCGAAGAAATTGTCTGAAGGTGATTCGCTAAGCTTTGTTATTAGATAACTTAAAAGTAATCATCCATACTTTGATGTAAATTTTAAACACATTGACACTACTAGTAATAGCATTAGTTTCGAGTATATACACTACAATAAGTACTAAACTAAGGTAATCGCACTTTCCGTGAAATGTATGTTATTGTAAAAGAATGTATCAGCTGGAAATTTTCGAAGTTCTTAATACTCAGAGAAAATAACTATTTTATTGTAATTAGGATATCATAGTAAATAGAATTTTTTTAAATTCTTTATATTTATGCCACGTTAAGTTCGGAACTCCAATGTAATTATCCTAAATAAGTTCAATGCAACTCTCAAAATTTTCGAGAAAATAGAATCTTAAGTTTTACTAACGTCTTTAAGGGCCCAAAGAAGTTTCATTAATTACAAAGGCTTATTTGCCATTATATAACGCTTGTCTTCATTTTTAGCAGCCTAGGATAGCCGTTTGGCCGTATGAAACTTTTAGGCACAGGTTCATATTGCCGCGAGAGACAACAGAAACCGAATGCCGGCGTGGCGCAGGGGATAACGTCACGGACTGCGGTGCTGAAGGTCGCCGGTTCAATCCCACCCACCGGGAAAATTATTTATTTGTATTCAACGAGCATTCCCACGAAGAGTCAATTGCATAAATATTAAAAATTAATTTGTGGTGTTATATTTAATTCGATAAATGTTTCTGAGCAATCTTCAATAGTGGATCAGAAACTACGATTTAATACATGTACTGCAAAACTGCATTTTTATGATATTTAATCGCTAATTATAAGTGCTAATTAGCACAAATTTGATATATTTTATGGCTAAGTGATCTACGTATTTTAACCAGATGGAAAAATGAAATAATTGCCACACTGAGAATCTAATTTTCAATCCAACGATTACGTCTCGATTACTGACTTTTTCAACTTTATGGAATACGTGCTTGAAGAAAGTGCTCGCAGAGCACGCACTTACGTTTGAAAAGTGACTTTAACGATAATCAGAACGCCGGCCGCGGTGGCCGAAGGGACTGAGACGCTTCAGTCACGGTCTGCACGGCCACTACGGTCGGGGGTTCGAATCCCCCCTCGGGCATGGATATTTGTGACGTCCTTAGTTGTAGGTAGTTCATAAGTAGTTTGTAAGTTTAGGGACTGATGACCCCGTAGTTAAGTCCCTTAAGCTTAACAAACATTTGAAGATTTGATAATCAGAACGTTGGCCGCCCACGTGACTGGCGATCACTACTTCGATCTGTTTGTCTTTTTCATCATATCTTTCTGTGTGTGTCTGACACATTTTCAAGTTCACAATAGAAATTCACGCAGATTTATAACTTATACCATCCACCCCACTGACAGAACACACTGAGGTAAATTACTTAAACCGTCTCTAAAGATCTGATTGTCGACAGAGAGTTAGAAACCGAACAGGTTTTCCTTCCTTTTTCCTTGCTTTTTTAAATCATTGCTAGTATTATTGTACTGGAAAGCATACATGAAGTAATAAATGATCAGAAATGTTATAAACAAACAAGATGAATGAGACTATAGCAGTGTATATTGTTTTATACCAGCAAGGTTGAATACCAGGAGTGCACAACACGAAAATTGTGGGAGGGCGAAGCGAAATCTATAATCTAAAAAATGTTCAAATGTTTGTTAAGCTTAACTACTGGGTCATCAGTCCCTTAGGTTACAAACTACTTATGAACTACTTACGAACTAGGACGGCACAAATATCCATGCCTGAGGGGGGATTCGAACCCCCGACCTTAGTGGCCTAGTAGACCGTGACTGGAGCGCCTCAGTCCCCTCGGCCACCGCGACCGGCTCTATAATCTAAATTGTTGGCCACAGAAGAATTCTTGGCAAATTGTTTTAAAAATAGTCTTGAACTTAATGATACTTAATCATAATTACTGCAGTTACTAGTTTGTAATTTGTTATATATGGTCATTGAACTGTGGCACAGAAACATGTTGTGTGTTGCGGCTGCAGTCTACAGCTCTGGCAGCCCCTGCCAGCGCCGCAACCACACCAACACCGGAGTTACCCAGTATACGGTTGCCTAAGCCAAGGCGTAACTTTCAATGATGGCATGTAAACCAGAAAAGTACGGCCCCTATCGATATCAACACCGAGCTACTTCTTGCATGGGGCGTCGTATGTCCGAATATCCTCAGCTGCGTCATGATTGACCGTTGCGGTGCAAGCACACAGCCGCAACACGAAAGATAAGCCTGCGCAGAGGCCGTCAGCGCCAAGCTCTGCGCCGCCTGGGACGGAGTTCGGACCGACGGATACAAGAGTGTCACCTACGGACTTCGTTGGGAATCGACGCCACGGACTTGTAATTTGGAAGCTACCGTAAACTCTGTACTGAACTGTAAATTGGTCACTTAGACTTGTGTAGTGCGGAGCCTCTGTTCCATCACTGTAGCGCTCTGTAAATAAACTAGTGTTCCTGGTAAACATACATGGTCGTTTAATACACAGTAGCGACGTGGATCGGATCAACTTTACGCGTCCACAAAAGATCAAGAAAATGACCACTCCGCCCATGGGACCGCAGATCGAACTATCTCAGCTGCTCTTCAGTATCCTACAGCAACAAGAGCAACGTCTACAGCAGTTCCTTCGGCCAGTGTTAGAACAGAAAGCCGCCAATTTTTGAATGAGGACGGTTGAAACGTGTATGTTGCGTGCGTTATCGTGGTGTAAGGGTTTCGGTGTGGTTTTTCATTGCTCATTAAACATGACATCTGGTAAATTAAAGCAAAACACTTAAACCTGCACCGTAATTTGCATACCTGCAGATTGATTTTAATATCTAACAAGTTATTTTTATGCTAATTTATCTTTATCTTGGGTCACCACTGTATTTTATATAAGGACACAGAAAATTTAACTGACCTATCCTAACCGTCGAATGGCGAAAAATTGGGATATGAAAATAAATACCTTTTTTAAAAGAAAAGTCTGTGAATCAGTATTAATAAAATGAAACCCAATTAAGTCAATATGAGTTATCAATATCCAATTTTTGTACACATAAAAACATAAAAACATTATATTCGATGCTCAATTCCAATATGACGTGTTTCCGAACATGTATATCAGTGTACTGCCTTCTTTGAGAATTGCATGTTCTATTACATATAAGTTTATCTGCGCTAACCCAGCTGTTGTGCTTCGATGAAAATCTGTAGCATTTAACAAACGCGCGGCTTCGCTGGCGTTTTAAAATTTTTTCTGTGAGAAACACTCTCAGCTCGGAAGATTTCTATAGTTCTTCCGTATAGAAAGTCCCCGCACTGTCTCCACAATCACTGCTTTTTAAAATGTAGGTTCTAGGATTCGTTCCCTAAACTTTGGAAAGTGTAAATATCTCCAGTGACCAGTCCGGTAAAAGCGATTTCCCATACATAGACTTATATTTCGAAATTCGTACATCGTCGTATATTCTGATTTTATGTTTGCGTGGGTACATTCATGTTTATGCAATTTTAAACAGTATTTAGAAGGCTGTCGTCTCTGACGTCAATGGGACGCATTTTTATAGTGCGATGCTTAGTTCGATTAAATTGCTCAATTATTTTCGGCAGAATATCAGTTCACTTGTATGCCCCATGGAGGTTAAATTCAACCCACATACGTTATTTAAGAGTTCTGTTGAATCGATCCACGATACGGGATTTCACCTGGGAGAATGTTGGATAATGATTAATCCTGGAGCACTCCATTATTATCAAGAAATGTGCATTGTAAAGTTCGCCACCGTAATCAGTTTGTAGATTGTCTGAAGACCAACTTTTGCCTGTTTTTATCTGCTGCTCACACACACGTGCACCTTCCTCTTCTGTTGTTTCCTACACTGGTAAGCCCCTGGTAAATTTGGAGTATATATCCATGACCATTAGAATGTACCTGAATCCCTTATATCTTTCTCAATGAAAACAAATATTGGAATAGTTCCTATCGCTTTATAACATTCTGGGTCTGTTCCTAGGCTGTCTGTTTCCTTTAGGCTAAACAAATCTTTTTCGAGGATTATTGATATGACTTATTTGTCTGAGTTGTCCCTAACAATAAAGAAAAGCTTCATAGATTTAAAAGACTGTTTGGACGTATAAATCAAGTTATGAGAAGTTCATAGTTTGTAACATCGAAATTATGAGTCCACATGCCTCTCATAGCAGTAACGTTTGCGTTTATTTATCATATACTTTCCGCAGTCCACAGCGCCTCGTTACGAATTCGCGGCAGCTCCCAGTCTGAGGTTTGAGTTCTCCGTCGGCCATGGGTGTGAGAATAAATTAGTTTATTTTGATAAAGTAGTTTGTAAGTGTAGGAACGATGACCCCAGCACTTTGGTCCCATGGGACCGCGTGGTCCGTGGCGCCACATTACGGATGTTAAAATATTTGTAGAGTTACGGGACCTAACTACCGTGGTCATCGCCGACACGTTACAGATCGCGCGGTCCACCACGTCAGAGGTTCGAGTCCTCCAACGGCCATGAGTGTCTACATTGCCATTTACATAAGTAAGTTACTTTAAGGAGTATTTAAGTTTCTGTTACGTTTGCAGATATGTGAATTTTTGGTCTTATTTCAACATTTCTTGAAGAATATAATTATTCCTTGTCAGTGGGACTTCAGTGGTCAAAACAAAAGATGCATCAAATGTTCAAAAATGTTCAAATGTTTGTTAAGCTTATGGGACTTAACTACGGGGTCATCAGTCCCTAAGCTTACAAACTACTTATGAACTACTTACGAACTAGGACGGCACAAATATCCATGCCCGAGGGGGGATTCGAACTCCCGACGTAGTGGCCGTGCTGACCGTGACTGGAGCGCCTCAGTCACCTCGGCCACCGCGGCCGGCAAAAGATGCATCATTCGGATTATCGTCAGATATGTGCCATTCTGTTCAGTCATGGATTTGATGGAGTTACCTCCGGCTTCGTCCGATTCAGGAGAGCTTCGCACTTTACAAGAGCATATATTGACATGTAAACATTTCCTACAGTAGGATGGAAATAATTGTGCAGCCGCGGTGGAGTAGCCGAGCGGTCTAAAGCGTCTCGCTGCGGAGCGCGCGGTTGCTCGCCGTGGAGGTTCGAGTCCTCCCTGGGGCATGGGTGTGTGTGTTTGTCCTTAGGTTAGTTTACCTAGGTTTAAGTAGTTTGTAAGCTACGGACTGATGACCACGCAGTTTGGTCCGATAGAATTACAAACATTTGAACATTTTTTTTGAAATAATTGTAACGGGTGGGCACAACAGGAAACGAGAACAAGGAGGAAAGTGCTACTAGTAGAAGAGGGCAAGGAAACAATGTGACTGCTTGTACCGTGAAGAAAGTCAATTTGTTACCACAGCATGGCTGAAGAATTTAATGTAAAATGAACGGCCTTCAGACAAGAAATATCGAGGACCTAATAATAAACCCATGTGACGTGATGTAGGCAACCATCATAGTCTCATTCACAAAGATCAGAACATCCACCAGCACAATATAATAGTTTTCTCCGATTCCTTCTGTGGTGCTCCAGCAAATCTACTCTAACAGAACAAAGACGGCCAAAAGTAATGTGCCGTCGGTGGTTCGAATCCTCCCTCAGGCGTGGGTATTTGTGTTGTCCTTAGCATAAGTTGCTTTAAGTTAATGTAAGTAGTTTGTAAGCGTAGGGAATGGTGACGGCCGTAGTTGGGTACCTTCGATCTACTATCATTTCATTTTACAAAAATGTAATGTGACATGTAACTGGAATATTGACGAATCGGTCATAACATTTGTTAATTAATGATTATAATATGTGTCACTGTAATAAATATTGCGATCGTTTTCATTTGATTCTATTTATCAACGAAATTTACTTTAAAGTAACTGCTAGTCTCTCTTCTGAACTGCCACAATTCTTGGAGAATGTATTTGTTTCGGAAAGGTTCCTTTCCTCCACTGATGATAGTTCTTTTTAAAGGAATTGACTGACGTTCGATATTAATAATATCCAGATATTCATTGTGTAGGAGAATGAACTGTATTGACCTTGTATTGACCTTTCGCGTAGTAAGGGTAGATCGACAATTTCATTTGATTTTTGCACTTCAACTGCGGCGATGAATGAATAAAGTGTTCGGAGTCTATTTGCTATCTTCTGTTAACGCCGACGAATGCTGTGAAGAATCCATACTGATATCTCAAATTTGTGTAAGTGTGAAGTGTTACTAATTACAGAGGTTTTTGTCATTCAGTCATCCTTCCTTTTTGGCTATTTTGTTATTTCATATTCAGCTGCCTTAAGTTCATTCAGCATTGTAATTCGTTTTCCTCCATTTGTTGCGCCTAAATTTATGTGGCTGTCGTTGTGAAAGACAAAACATCGGAAAATTACACTACTATTACTACATGCAACTCACTCACTATTCGTTTCCCTTGGATCTAGAACTTGTGTTATGTCTCTCGAATTTCGATCCTGCAATGCGATGTAATTTTGTTGAAATCCAGTAAGCTAGGTCCCCATAATCATAACATCTATCTTTCTAATCGGGCGAATGTTCTCGGTTTACAGAAGAACAATGCCGCGGTGGAGTAGCCGAGCGGTCTAACGCGTCTCGCTGCGGAGCGCGCGGTTGCTCGCCGTGGAGGTTCGAGTCCTCCCTGGGGCATGGGTGTGTGTGTTGTCCTTAGGTTAGTTTACCTAGGTTTAAGTAGTTTGTAAGCTACGGACTGATGACCACGCAGTTTGGTCCGATAGATTTACAAACATTTGAACAGAAGAACAATCATAATAGGATTACTCTTCCCCCTTGGAGATTGCTGTAAATTAAACGTAATTTATTCCCATTTCTCGCCAAAGTACTGTATAAAGCCGTATGCCTTGTTTATTGACATGTTGGTGGCATCCAGGGTTTCAATATTTTAAAAAGCAACATTGTAACGTATTAATCAGAACTTTTACTTCTCACTGTTCTAAAATTCCGGTACTTGTACTAGTACTGTCACAACAGAAAGTGACGAAAAAACGGATTACAGTTGCAAAGACGCAGAAATTCGATTTATGGTTTTTGGCTCCAGGCGGCCCAATGGCAGACGAAAGGTTTTATACTACTGCTACAACCTTTGATGATTCGCTGAACCAATGAAATGCAGAGAAGTTCTTTCTAATTATGAAGCACAATTACAGAAAATATTTTACAAAGCATTATTAATTGGATTTATGTCGGAACGTTTTCGTACTGTATGTGATATGTATCAACATAGAAATCGTGAACAAATTTGAAGACGTCGGAACACGTTTAAATATTGTGCTTGATACTGAAATGAATTTTCTCCGAAAGTTTTGGAGATTTTATTTTGCCAACTGTTTTCCAGCGAACAAAATATCGTACAAAGGTGATAATTTTTAGGGTATTTCCGTTAATTCCATTCATCCGAGGAGAGCAACGTCGTTTTCTATTTGCTGTTTATTAGGAAACCGTATCAGAACCTACATTTGAGAAACAGTAACATAGTTTTTCAGATGAAGATATCTTACAGGCTACTTTCAGCCGACATTAATTACGTATTTAAAATTAAAGGATGTAACTTAACATAACTTGTGCTTCAATCACAATAGAAAACAATCGTTCTCTTTACCATTTTCTCATATAACTGTTAAAAACATTGTAATTTATCTGTTTATAACGTTTACTTTATAAAACCATTATACTCATTACTGGAGAAGTTGTAAGAATTTGAATTTTTTTATGACTTACTAACAGTATGTAGCCTTTGAAGATGCGTATATTATAAAGGGTAATAAAGGAAAAAAAATTGTTGTTGTAAAAAGTGAGCCACATCACATCATCTCGTGGCACAGAAGACACTTTTGCTATCGGTAGACAATAGTATTATATAGAGATCTCGTTTCTCTGTTGTGTTTGCTAACAGACGGAAACTGTTATAATCAAAACACAACCAATCTGTAATAGTACGAAGTTCATTACAACCAGTAAATATAACAACAGTATAGGTAGGCTGACAGCGTTCCATGGAGAAAGGTGTTGATCTGTCATGGCCTCTGGAGGACTCTTCAATGCGTCGGGCCGGCGGTGGCCGAGGGGACTGAGGCGCTCCAGTCACGGTCTGCACGGCCACTACGGTCGGGGGTTCGAATCCCCCCTAGGGCATGGATATTTGTGCCGTCCTAGTTCGTAAGTAGTTCATAAGTAGTTTGTAAGTTTAGGGACTGATGACCCCGTAGTTAAGTCCCATAAGCTTAACAAACATTTGAACAAAAAAAAAAAAAAAAAAAAAAAAAAAAAAAAAAAAAAAAAAAAAGAAAAAAAAAAAAAAAACTTAACAAACATTTGATTTTGTAAACACGCCTGGCCACGTTTCGGTCGGCAGCTCCGGATAATGTGTTTCGGGTTGCCCGCTTTCCAGGGCGCCGCAATATGACACGCTTACGGTACGGGGCTTACTACAGAAACTTATTTTCCTTTTCCAAATGCTCAAATATTTGTAGAGCTTATGGGACGTAACTACTTATGAACTAGCTTATACTAAAGACGGCACAAACATCCATGCCCGAGAGAGGATTCGAACCCCCGACCGCAGTGGCCGTGCAGACCGCGACTCGCACGCCGCAGACCGCTCGGCCACCCCGGCCGGCTTTCCTTTTCCGCTCAAGATAATACACAGATCTAGAGCATCCACAATTAATGTTATATTTCCTTAGCTAAACTATTATATCCCTTTTTTGACCAACTTATCCAGTTCCCTTGAAATTTCGCATACTGAACTACGTAATAGCGATGACCGTACAGTTACCTTATCTAATCACGGGCTGATCCTGAAGGCAGAACTCCGCCAGAGAGGGTATCATGTGGTCTGGAGCGCGGTGACCGGACCACACTGGTGTGGCGCTTGCTGTTGTCCAACACACAAGCTGCGGCACTGAACAGTGCAAACTTGTCTCACAAGGCAGAGGCTGCATCCTGGTCGCTGCCCCATTTGCCTGCTGGCTCCTCTCCCTACTTCTCTCTTATCAGTGCAATCAATACCACAGCTCACAATATGGTTTCTACGGCTGCCTCACTATTAGCAGTTGTGGTAACCGACAGAAACCGCTGCCCCCGGCGTGTCGTAGCTGCTGAACGCATTCGGCATCGGGTATCTTTATGCAGGTCGGTCGCTTCCTGCCGCCCACCGGGTATGTGCCGCCTGGGACCACGCCCACTCTAAGCTATGCTATTGCACGCTACAATTGCCGACGGCAGGAAACAGAACTAAACTTTGATTACGGGCAGATGGGGCCCAAGGCGTTTTACAATATCCGTCAGTAAACGAGGGACTCACGTGGCTCGACATTCTAGAGACATTTTGTTGTCACAGTGTGGCTGCGTATTCTTAGAGTCTGCTGAAATGAATAGACCCTGCGCAAGTACACCTAATTAAAAAGTACGTTCAGGAAAAATGTTATACTAAACAAAATAGTTCATTTTACGTCATTTGATCGTAAGGGAAGGCTCATCAAGGTTAATGTACTGTTTGGAAATGTCCCTCCTGGCAGTGGGAACATATTCGTCTTAGTTATTAGAGCGTACTCAAAAATATCTGTTCCATTTTAATTTCTGAGACTTTAGCGTAGATCAGTGGTTCCCAAAGTGGCGTATATAGACCCCCAGGGGTCTATTCCAACCTACAAGGGGTCCAAGTCACCAGAAAAATAATTTGGGGGTTTATTTGTCTCTTTATCTTGTTTGCTTATAACCTGTCTAATCATTTCTTGTTTCGTGTATATATTGAATGATGCGTTGTTAGTGTTTATATCAAAGATTAACGTATTCAGAACATTATTATCCAATGCTTTTCTATACAATAATAACAGCAATAATTATAAAAGTAAGAAAAAAGGATGGACATGGGGTTGGGTTTTAACTTTTTGTCGACATCCAGGTCTTTAGAAACGGTTCAAAAAATGTATCTCATTGTGTCTCGGTCAATGGTCTGAATGGTATAAAAATCTGAGTGATTTTCCAACTGTCAAGTTAAGGATGTGTCAGGCAGACACATAAAGCTACGATAAAACAAGTAAAAAGCATGAAGTTGTGATCGCCAGTCACGTGAGCGGCCAACATACTAATTATCGTCAGCGAGAATTTGCAAACGTAGGTGCGTGCTCGGCGAGCACTTCCGTGTAACACGTATTACATTTTAGTTGAAAAACAGAAGTTAGTAATCGAGAAGTAAGAGCTGGATTGAGAGTTCGAGTCTCCTTATGGTAATTATTTTATTATTCAGGCTTTTTTCCATCTGGTTGGAAACCTACATCATATAACCATGAAATACACCAAATTTTCTACTAATTAACACCTGATGTAATATCTGATTACATATCATACAAAAATGCAGTTCTGCATTACATATATGAAATCGTTGTTAGTGATCTTGTATTGAAGACTGGTCAGAAATATTGATTGACTAAAAATAACATTGCAAATTAATTTTTCATGCATTTCACTCATCATGGAAATGCTCCTTGAATATTTACCTATGTCTAAACGATTATAACGGCCAAGCATCTATCCTAGGCGACCAAAATTCCAGACAAGCGTTCTACTATGACCCAAAAGCCCTTCTAAAAAATGAAATTTCCGGGCATCAAAGACGTTATTAAAACCTCAGAATCCATTTCCTCGCGGATTTTGGGTGTTGCATCAAACTGGTTTGAGTAAGTTATATTTGAGTTCAGATGTTAACAAGCCATGATTATAGAAATTATAAAAATACCTATGGTTCTCATGTCCTAATTAGCATAAAAAATTCAAAAAATGTTCAAATGTTTGTATAGCAGATGGGACTTAAGTACGGCGTCATCAGTCCTTAAACTTACAAACTACTTAAGAACTAGCTACTACTAAGAACGGCACAAATATCCATGCCCGAGGGGGGATTCGAACCCCCGACCGTAGTGGTCGTGCAGACCGTGCCTGGAGCGCCTCAGTCCCCTCGGCCACCAAGGCCGACATAAAATAATTGCTTTCTGTGAGTATTAAGTACATAGAATTTGGAAAAATTATTTTATAGTAATTTACACTTCACGGAAACAGATAATGCTACAATTTAGTAGTTATTGTTGGGTATAAACTAAGGCTATTACTAGGAGTAATCACGTGTTTAACATGTGCATCAAAGTACACATGATTATTCTTCAAGTGTTTCATGATAAACTTGAGTGAATCACGTTCAGACTATTTCTTGGCCAAATTCTTTTCGTGCGAATACGTTCTTATTTTAATTTTATGGTCATTTCTCCTCACGAATCAGGGAGTTTCTCAACATGATGAACCTCAAGTGTCATATTTATCAATTTCTCTACGTCAACTACTTTCTGTGATACATTGTAAACGGTTATCCTGCTTGCACTACAGTGTAAAAGATTATTTATACTGCCCATTGATTGCTTACTTTCTGCCTCATAAAATTATATATAGTGATCAATGGAGATATATAAATAACATATTCATAGTATGATGTAATATTAAATAAAATATAGGATAATGTCAGTTATTATGTATGTCAAACAGTAGTAGTATCATCTTCGTATGATCGGTATCTTGATGTCGTCTTGTTGAGGTTACACATAAAACATTTTATAAAAAATTGAAACATGATATTTAATTCCCTTCATACGCTATCTGTAAGTCTTTATCCAGAATACATGTTTACTTTGGTTCATTAGCAATTTATTATTATTTGGGTTGTGTTTACTCTGTTGACTGGTGCAATGGTTGATTCGTAAGGTGACACAGACAGTAAGTAATTAGTTTCAGAGGCGTAGAGCTCCACTAGCGATCAGAGGGACAGGGTAGCAGCGAGGCACAGGAGGTGGAGCTGTGACGTCGGCCTCCTCACCACCCTGTTTGCCTGGGCACACTGACACCGCTCGCCAACACGTCCCTTTCTTCCTGTGCTTAATAATAGTAATGCACCCACAAATATGTTTACACAACAATTTGTTTAAACTGTACTTTAATCAATTTTGCTAGTATGTAAACAGACTGCTTAGAAATAATACCTAAAATCAAATGTAGTTAAACTAATAAGTAATAAATGACAGGCACAAGCTTAACTAAATTATTTAAATAAATTATCTTATTTCTTCTCTCGTAAGCATACTTTTCTGCTTCCTTCAACATCAACAGTATTGGAAAACGAACGCTTGATCAACTCGTCGCACAGTTTCTCTTTTATTTTCTGTGTGCAATGATGGTTTGAAGGACATCTTTGTTTTGCTGGCAAATGGATCTAATCACAACCCAATTTTACGAGTAGGATACTTCGCTGGACTAAACCGTGTAGACGTACAGTATTGCCTCGGTGCTGAAGGCGAAAACTGGACCGAGGCGTGGTTGGATATGTTTTGTCGAAGTTCAGAAGAAAACTGCCTCTGCTTTTAAGTAGCTTTCAAATGTTCAAATGTTTGTAAATCTATCGGTCCAAACTGCGTGGTCATCAGTCCGTAGCTTACAAACTACTTAAACCTAGGTAAACTAACCTAAGGACAAAACGTACACCCATGCTCCAGGGAGGACTCGAACCTCCACGGCGAGCAACCGCGCGCTCCGCAGCGAGACGCCCGCTACCGCTCGGCTAGTCCATCGCGGCGAAGTAGTTTTCTAAGCCGGCTCATACACTGGAGGTGTTCCCCGTTCCTCTCAACTTCGCTCATCGTCTGAGTACCGACAGCGTGTTGCACAGCAACCCTCAGTCTCTGACGTTAATACTCACCATTCCTGCGAAAGAGCAGGATGTTTGGTATTCGTTCCTCATGTAAACAGCTTCTATATATCGTCATAAATATTAAGCAGAATTATTTTCATATGTCTCTCAAAATCATTTTCCTCGCCGCTGATGTGTTACTATGGTTATCGGTACCCTGGTTTACGATAACAAGATGGTACATTCATCATATCTTTGTTACTAGCTATACAAGATATATATGGCAATGTAAAGCAATTTATATAACATTCAACTCTCCATATATACTCGAAGCATGCCACCTAGTCCGTAGCCTCTTGGCTAAAATATCCATCCACTTTCCAAGTATTACTTTTACACAATTTTCCCCCTCAGGGGCTCGGCATTAATTTGCTGAGTACGGGCTTGGCGAACCCGGGGTCCTGAGCTGTGGGCTGTGTCGCGCCAACAGCCCGCTACACCGTAACCTCTGTGCGTGCTTCAACGACCATCGTTCGGCGCGACGGTGGAACGTTGTACGTCTCAGAGCCCGGGGATCTTGGCTTAATCGCCCGGGTCGCGAGGACGGTACAAACTTCTATAAAAAAAACCTCAATCTCAAGGTGTGCTACGTGCCGAGGAGATGCATGGCTGTTGAGGTTGAACAGCCGCTAGCGAGCAACCTCTGAGGAACCTGCCGCACCTCAGTTGTATAAGGCTTACCCAGGCAAGCGGGGCTCTGTCTGGGTGGACCTTTAGATCCCTAGCTGCTCGTGGGAACGAAATGAAACGAGCAAAAGAACACGTTGGTGGACGTACAACCACCGTCTCTAAGCGTGGGAAGTTTCATGCCTCTTCTTATGACCCCAAGTCGTTTCCTTCCTTGACCACGCCCTGGGAGGAACGCAGGGCTGCTACCGGAAATGAGCAATATTCACCTCGATATTTAGTGTGTACAAGGACTGATGGGGAATCTTTTACGGCAGTGAAGCCTCAGTTCTTTGTTGACCACCTGGAGAACAGGTTTGGGGAAGTGGACTCAATTTATAAAATGCGCAACGGTTCTGTACTCATTCACACAGCATCCCCGGCCCAGTCACGGGCGCTACTCGCTTGTGACAAGCTGGGTGACGTTTCGGTGACCATCACTCCCCACAAGTCGCTGAATATGGTTCAGGGAGTAATTTTCCACCGGGATTTGTTGCTCCAGACAGACGACGAGCTACGGACGAACCTTGAACGACGAGGCGTTCATTTTGTCCGGCGCATCCATAGGGGCCCAAAGGATAATAGGGTCGCAACTGGTGCCTTCATCTTGGCCTTTGAGGGTGATACGTTGCCCGAAAAGGTCAAGGTGATGGTTTACCGTGTTGATGTGCGGCCTTATATTCCTCCCCCTGTGCGGTGCTTCCAATGCTGGAAGTTCGGCCACATGTCTTCCCGTTGTATGTCCAGTGCTACATGTAGGGACTGCGGGCGTCCAGCACATCCGGGCGCCTCATGTACTCCGCCTCCCATCTGCGTCAACTGTGGTCAGAACCATCCTCCCTGCTCGTCGCAATGTCCCGCACTTCAACGGGAGCGGAAAATTACGGAGTATAAAACCCTGGACCGTATATCCTATATTGAGGCCAAGAAAAAGTTTGATCGTTTGCACCCGGTAACAATGACAAAAACGTTCGCAGCAGTGACGTCGTCGCCACTCTCCTTGGCGGCGACAGTAGTTTCTACTTCCTCTGTTCCTGTGGGCCCCCAGGGCCGCCAACCTACGCCTGTCCCCACGGAGGTTGGGGGCCATCCTTCCAAAGCTCCCAAGGCGAAAGCCTCGGGATCAGCTACCACCTCTCCGCCGGAGAAAGAACAACCTTCTCCGGCTTCCCTCACACGGAAGGGGTCCCTTGGGACGCTCCCTTCCGCCAGTGTCGGTAGCGACACTAACCAGCAGCGGGCGCGCTCGCAGACTGCTGGTCGTAGGGCTTCGCGCTCCTCCTCAGTCCCTGTGGCTGAGTCCGAGGAGCACCTACCACCGGCGAAGCCCCCGAGGGAACGGAGGGGAAAACAAAGGCCAAAGAAAGGCCAATCACAAGAATCCACGGTGGCTTCAGTGCCACCACTCCCCTCTGCCTCCGCCTCTACTTCTGAGGATGAGGTGGAGATTCTTGCGTCACCAAAGGACCTCGCTCTCGGGGACGCCCTTGACAAACCGGTGACTGAAACTGATAAACCTCCATCGGTGGATGCAAGTGATGCTGAGGTATGACCCGCTCATTTGTCTCATTCATGTCTTCCCAGCACTCGAACAATGTCATTCTCCAGTGGAACTGCGGCGGTTTCTTTACCCACCTGGCTGAGCTACGGCAGCTTCTGAGCACGACACCTGCTCTCTGCATTGCTCTTCAGGAAACTTGGTTTCCAGCAATGCGGACCCCTGCCCTTCGTGTCTACAGGGGATTTTACTGCAACCGTAGCTCATATAACCGGGTCTCAGGTGGAGTGTGTGTTTATGTCCTCACCTCTGTGTATAGTGAACCCGTGCCCCTTCGAACACCATTAGAAGCAGTGGCTGTCAGGGTGAGGACCACACAGGAGTTGACCATCTGCAGTATCTACTTGCCGCCAGATGGTGACATATCTGTGAACGTCTTGGCTGCACTCGTTGCTCAACTACCCCCACCTTTCTTACTGTTGGGCGAATTCAATGCCCACAGTCCCTTGTGGGGTGGTTCTACGATCTCAGGTCACGGCAGGGTTGTCGAAGATTTCCTAACTCAACTCGACCTCTGCCTCTTAAATACAGGTGCCCCCACACACTTTAGTGTGGCACATGGCACATTTTCGGCCATTGATCTGTCGATCTGCAGCCACGGCCTTCCACCATCTGTTCACTGGAGAGCCCATGACGACTTGTGTGGCAGTGAGCATTTCCCTGTCTTTTTGTCACTCCCATAACGCGAGTCCTCAGCGCGCCCACCTAGGTGGGTTCTGCACAGGGCTAACTGGGAAGACTATGCTTCTGCTGCCATCGTTGGCCCTCCCCCACTCGAGGAAATCGATGTGGTGGTCGAGAGCGCCACACATTCCATCATTTCTGCTGCGAACGCGACCATTCCGCGTACATCAGGGTGCCCACGGCGTAAGACAGTGCCGTGGTGGTCGCCGGAGATCGCTGAGGCCATTAAAGACCGCAGGCGGGCCTTACAGCGATACAAACGGCACCCCTCTCAGGAGCACCTAATCAATTTTAAACGGCTTCGCGCTCGTGCTCGCCAGCTTATAAGAAGACGGAAACGGGAGTGCTGGGAGAGGTACGTTTCCACTATTGGGACAGGTACCTCAGCCTCGCAGGTCTGGAGTAAGATCAGGCGGCTACAGGGAATACAGACTACATCGGGAATCCCTGGGATCTCCACAAATGGAGTCCTATGTACGGACCCGGCCACTCTTGCAGAGATGTTTGCCGAGCATTATGCTCGTGCCTTTGCCTCTGCAAATTATCCACCGGCCTTCCCTGCAGTAAAGGAGAGGGTAGAACGCCAGTCTCTCTCCTTTCGTACCAGCCGCTCTGAATCTTACAACACTCCTTTTACAGAGTGGGAGCTCCTCAGTGCTCTTCAACAATGTCCTAACACGGCGCCTGGGCCTGATAGCATCCATAGCAACATGCTGCAACATCTCTCAGCAGATAGTCGGCGTAATCTACTTGCCGTCTATAACCGCATTTGGTGTGATGGTGTTTTCCCGTCACAGTGGCGGGAGAGTATCATCATCCCAGTGCTTAAGCCCGACAAACATCCTCTTTCCTTGGATAGCTATCGGCCCATTAACCTGACTAACGTGCCATGCAAACTGTTGGAGCGGATGGTCAGTCGGTGGTTGTGTTGGATTCTTGAGACTCGGGGATTATTGGCTCCGTGCCAGGGCGGTTTTCGCCAGGGTCGATCTACCACCGATAATCTGGTGTACCTCGAGTCTGCAATCCGCACAGCCTTTTCCCGGCGCCAACACCTCGTTGCCGTCTTCTTCGATATGCACAAAGCATATGATACAACCTGGCGACGACACATCCTCAACACTTTATATGACTGGGGGCTCCGGGGCTCCCTACCGATTTTTATTCAGAATTTTTTAGCCGTCCGTACCTTTCGTGTTCAAATTGGTGCTTCTCTGAGCTCCTCTCATGTCCAGGAAAATGGGGTTCCTCAGGGTTCCGTTTTAAGCGTCCCATTATTTTTAATCGCCATCAACGGTTTAGCCGCAGCGGTTGGATCGTCGGTGTCCCCCTCTCTTTATGCTGACGACTTTTGTCTCTCTTTTAGTTCCTCCAGCACCCAAGTTGCCGAGCGCAGGTTGCAAGGTGCTATTCGGAAGGTGCAGAACTGGGCGCTTACCCATGGCTTTCAGTTTTCTGCCTCCAAGACCAGAGTGATGCACTTCTGCCGGCGTCGGACCGTCCACCCACACCCTGAACTTTATCTGAATGACGAACCACTTACGGTAGTGGAAACTCACCGTTTTTTAGGAGTGGTCTTTGACGCCCGGCTGACGTGGCTCCCCCACATTCGTCAGCTGAAACGGAAGTGCTGGCGCCATCTCAACCTTCTCCGCCACCTGGGTCATACGACCTGGGGTGCTGATCGCTCGACACTGTTGTGGCTTTACACGGCGCTGGTGCAGTCCCGTCTTGATTTTGGGTGCATTGCCTATGGGTCTGCAGCACCTTCGGCACTGCATCTCCTGGACCCCATTCACAACTGTGGGGTTCGCATCGCGACGGGTGCCTTCCGCACCAGCCCAGTGAACAGCTTACTAGTGGAGGCTGGGGTTCCACCCTTGGGGATCCGCCGCCAACACCTACTTGCGGCTTACGCAGCCCATGTGTATTGCTCCCCAGGCCACCCGAACCATCGTCTCCTCTTTCCTGATGTGGTAGTCCGTCCCCATCAGCGACGCCGCAGATCAGGTCATACGATTGCCTATCGGGTTCAGTCCCTCCTGCAGGAGCTTGAGTCTTCTCCCCTTCCATCTTCCTATCGGCTCCGTGCCCGTACACCTCCGTGGTGTTTGCCAAGGCCGTCTACTCGGCTGGACTTGGCCCAGGGGCCCAAAGACTGAGTTCCACTGGAGGCGCTCCGCCGTCAGTTCTCGGCTATCGTAGCGGAATTCCGTGGATATGGCCTGATCTACACAGATGGTTCCATGGTTGATGGCTGTGTGGGATTTGCATATACTCATGGTGACCATGTGGAACAGCACTCTCTGCCGAATGGCTGCAGTGTTTATCACTGCAGAGCTGGTGGCCATTCACAGAGCTCTCATGCATATCCGGTCTTGCTCAGGCGAGTCTTTTGTCATTTGCAGCGACTCCCTGAGCAGCGTCCCAGCTCTGGAGCAGTGTTACCCGCGGTCTCCCCTGGTGTTGGCCATACAGGAGACGCTTCGTTCCGTTGAACTGTCTGGGCGATCAGTGACGTTCATCTGGTCTCCGGGTCATGTTGGTATCCCGGGCAATGAACGTGTTGACAGGCTTGCCAAGCAGGCAGTCGGTCTGTCCTGTCTAGAGATCGGCCTCCCGGCTTCTGATCTCCGTTCGTTGTTGCGCCAGCGAGTACGTCAGCTTTGGGATACTGAGTGGCGTAGCCTGCGCACGCCCAACAAGCTCCGGGTGGTCAAGCAAACGACGGTTGCATGGCGCTCCTCCATGCGCGGTTCACGACGGGACTCAGTGGTCTTGTGTCGCCTCCGCATTGGGCATACATGGCTCACCCATGGACATCTCCTTCGGGGTGAGGACCCAGCCCAATGTCGGTGCGGCTCCCGTCTGACAATCGTCCACATATTGTTGGACTGCCCCGTTTTAGCTGCTTTGCGGCGGAATTTTAACCTGCCTGCCGTTTTATCAGATGTTTTAGGTGACGATGCTGCAATGGCAGATACAGTTTTAAGTTTTATACGAGCAGGGGTTTTTTATTATTCGCTCTAACTGGAGATTTCTGTGTGTTACCGAGTGGTTGACTTTTCCTTTTTTTTATTCTTATGGTCGGTCAACCACGGCCATCGGTTTATTTGTTGTAAGTTGTCTTTGTGTGACCGTCTCTTCGTTTTGTCTTGTTATTCTTGATTATGTTTTATGGACTCGGTGGGACTCCTCTCCCACATCGCAATTTTAAACTCTGTGCGTGATATCTTTCACGTGTATGGTTTTACTTTTGTCGCCTAGAGGTGGAATGGGGGACTGATGACCATTGTAGTTTTGTCCCCCTTAAACAACCTAACAACAACAACAACTACACAATTTTCGGGACTTTCCTGCCACAATGGGGCAGGCGAGGCGATTGGATTGCCAAGTTTCATCAGCGACATTTGGTGGTTTCCTAACAGAATTAATTCCATTTTTCGAACAGATAAGAACCGTCATGAGCAAGATTTTTTCGCAGAAATAAATGAATAACAGTAATCAATCAATATCCGATATAATCGCTCTGTTAGACTTTCCTGATGTCGTGAGCTACCTTTAGATACCGTTTATGTTAGCGAAGACTGGTTTATCGTCTGATCATTCTTACTGCAAAAGGAATATTTCTGTAGCTACTCATGTATCTCTCATAGTAATAATTACTCGTGAAAAGCAGGAAAAAGGTTTTTCCCAATTACCTAAGAAACAAAACCTACTATTAATCTGATCTCCGAGTAGCTACTTCTAGATTTATATTTTTATTTCTTCATGAGTTTTGAACATACATTAAATAACACGAACGATAAAGATGTAGTATGTCTCGAAGAACTAGCTGCGCTCTAGGGGATGAAGTCGTAGCTGTTGGTATTAGGGCAGCAGAGAAGCGTAGGAGGTAGTGTGTTTGCTGCCCGCTGTTGCTGTGGAGCGCACCTCCTCGTTCTATATGACAGCCTGGCAACGCGGCGCCTGGCTGTGTCGCTTACCTCCATCTCTCTGCAATTATGTATTAATAATTTATTCAAGAGCACCTACTATAATTACATCTGTAGCACACAGATTATCTCGTACTTGAGCACTAAGAAAAATAATTAGGCTGTACAATCCAAGAATAAGAAAAGTTTGTTGAAGTTATACTCGAGGTACGGTATTAGATTTCTATTTCGCTTAAAACATCACGGCGTCGACGAATGCGAAAAAAAACCTGTGCTCACATGTGAGCTTGCAGGTGGGTTAATGGTAGCACATCAGCACGAAATTTCACTAGAATATTATTACTCCCTCTTGCGGGCATGACAATACTTCATTTGGTACCTCTGCGATTGTGGTCAGAACCTGCGAAGCTAAGCTTTGAACTCAGTCGGATTTTTCATGTGTGGCTGCAGGTACTTGAAACATATGCGGGAGTAATATAAAGGGGGCAATGAAGCAACTCTTTTCCCTCGTCTCTTGATTATTACATATTTCTCGACGGAAAGCACAGTTGGTGTTGTGATGAGTGGCAGTCCGACGTTCTTGACATCGACACTCCTGAGAGAAAATTGTCGTTTTAGTCCACGGATCTGTGTTAATCAACATCTCGAAATGAGGGTTGGCTTCATTGCCACCCTCTCTACAATAACATAACGCTTTGTAATCGATTCTAATCAGCGGAGTGTTCTGAATGTAATTTTCAGTCGCAGATACGATAATCGCGTGATACCGATGCTGGTCACATCAAAAGAAGAGAATGCACGCTCGCAGAAGTACGTAATTATGAATCCCATAAATTCATTCATAGTTATATTTTTAACCATTCGATACTACATGTTTTCAGATTTGAAATTTGATTAGGCTTTAGCCTTTAAAGAAAGTGTTCAAAGAAGAATCACATGCGAGATCCATTAAGGGGTCTTCCTCAGATCCTGATAATTTATGCTTTTCTAAGTTGTCATCATCAAACTACTTCTTACCCATACAAATTCACGCGAGGTCTTGAAAAGTAACTAATAAACAAGTGTATAAACCTCCTCGACAAACAACCCTAATGTGAAAATATTAGTTCACAAAAACTTGATGCATGAAATATTTAGTCTATATACGCAATCCTTCTAAACTGTAAGCTGTACAGATTAATTGTTACTATTCTTATGGCGCGAAAAATAATATTGTGGAAGTAAAAAGTCTTACAAAACACATTTTCACATTTTTCAGTCCGTTAGATATTTTACTTCGATATTTTGAAGTCATCTGGCGACCATCCTGAATGAATAACACGACCAACTACGGGGTTACTACAGTGTCATTGCGACCGTCCCAATGACATGTCTCTGTGCTTTTCCATTATCATCTATACTGGCACTCTAGTGCAATACTGTGTACTGGGCAGAATTGGAAAGCTCCTCTCCAAGATTAAGTAGCTAAGACAGTTCCTGCTGTAGCTGAGAATGGAGTTTTCTATGTCGAATAAGAGCACAGTGAATCGTCAGGAGAAAGGGCTCTCTTCCATCATAACCGGCGACTAACTTCTCAAAGATCATTAGAAAATAAATATTTGTTTTAGTAATTGACGTTATTCTTTGATATGGAGTCTGAAATCAGAGTTACGAGGGTTATTCCAAAAGTAAGGTCAGATTTGCCGTAAATATTTGAAAGCGGCAAGAAGGACAAAACACGCATACGTGCCAACTCCTGGCATACCTTGCGCGTTGAAAGCCGGCAGCATTGTTGTTAACTGTTGCTGTTTTCATGTTGGATGTTTTTGTTTTACCCGGTTCTTACTTTTGGAATATCCCTCGTAAGAACTTATATTATACGTATAGAAATACACTTCTTTTCGTGTACAGTAACGATTGAAGTAACATAGCAACTAAGACATACAATTAAAATTAATAAATTAATATTTTAGGGCAATAGTGTGAATTTCCCTTGGCGAAGCTTGGGATCACTGTCAGGAGCAGTGATGCGGCTCTCAGCACGCAGTTCGAGACTGTGAGCGTTGTAATGGCGTAGCTATCGTGGGTGGCCGCCTGTGCGGATACGGTTTGTGTCGCCCCACGAATGACAGCACTTAAAATCAATGAAACTAGATACGTGTCATCTATGTTTTACCTGAGGGAACTCTATGGAGTTTTGGGGTAAAATGTCAACATATAATCGCAACACAATCATATGCACCTGATACTTGAATCACAATTGCCTCCTAGTCCATAGCTTCTTGGTTCAAATGTGCACCCATTCACGGAAAATTTACAGGTGCTTTTTACAAAGGTTTTCGGTACCTTCCTGCCACTGTGGGTCAGGCAAACAGATGGATTACCAAGTTACATCTGTGATTGTTGTTGTTTTCCTCATACAATTTATTCCATTTTTTTAATAGAAAATAACCGACAGGAACAATATATTTTGTTTCGGAGGAATAAATGAATATCATTGTTCAGTCAATATCCGATATACTCTCTATGTTTGATTTCTCCGATACTGACTTTTGTCTTGAGTCAGCGTTAGACACTGACTGAGTACAGAAGACTGGACTATCGTTTTATCTTTCTTACTTCAAAAGGAACATTTCTGTAGCTACTCATCTATCTGTCATAGTAATAAGTACTCGAGTAAAAAAGCAAAATGGTTTTTTTTCCACTTTCGTTAGCTATGCACAGGGGTAGTGGGATTGCTGCCCGCCGTTGCTGTGGAGCGCACCTCCTCGCTCCTGACAGCCTGGCAACGTGGCGCCTGGCTGTGTCGCTTACCCCTATCTCTCTGCATTTATTTATTAATAGTTTATTAAAGAGAACGTATTATAATTATGGCTGTAGCACACAGCTCATTTCGTACTTGAACAGAAAAGAAATCAATAGCATTTAAAATCCAAGCACAATAAAATACTGTTTTTTATATATACTCGAGACACGGTATTACGTTTCCTCTCTCGTTTCAAACATCACGGCATCGGCAAATGGGAAAGGAAAGCCATGTGGTCAGAAAGTCATGTGAGCTTGGTGGTGGGTAAATGTTAGCGCATCAGCTCCAAATTTCACTACAATATTGTTACTCCCTCTTTCGCGTATGCCACCACTTCTGTGGACGCTTCTGTGAATATGGTCAGAACCTTCGAAGCTCAGCTTTGAATTCATTCTATTTTCTTATGCGTGGCTGAGGATACATTAAACGACTAAGGGGGTAGCATAAAGCGCGGCAATAAAACAACCTCTTTCCTTGGTCAGTTGGTTACCGCATATTTGTATACCGAATGCGCAGTTGGCGTTGTGATGAGCGGCGGTACGAGACGTTCGACACATCCTCTGACTCTCCTGAGAGCACACTATCGTTTTAGTTCACGATATGTGAGATAATTAATGACCTAAAGGGAGGAGTGTTTTATTGCCACCCTCTATACACTCTTCTAACGCCTTTTCCATCGATTCTAATCAGTGGAGTGTCCTTAATGTAATTCTCAGTCATCGATATCAAAACAGCATGATACTTATAATGGCCAACGCGTTTGTGAGTACAATCCTGAAGACTTCAATTAAACAATTTATGGCTGAAAAGGTGGTAAGAGTGGGTGTGACGGCCTTTCCATAGCGCGACAAGTACAATGTATCGCTGGGCAGTATTTGGAGCTGGAGTGTCACCGGTTGCACAGCTTAAAGCTCGCATGAATTTATAAGATCTAAGAAATTGGCTACACTACACTTTTGTGTCCTATTTTGGAGTTTTTCTGCACATTGGGGGATCCATACCATGTGGGACTGACGGAAAATTCAGCGAAGGGCAGCTCATTTTGTATTATCGCGATATAGGGGAAATGATGCACTAGTTCGGTTGGAGTTTATTAAAAGAAATGGGTTATGTATTGCGACTTGATTTACTTGCGACATTCCTTTCACCAACGTCCTCTTCAGAGTGCGAACATCACCAACCTACATAGGGAGACGTCGCCATCATTATAAAATAAGAAAAATCAGATCTAACCCAAATACTTTTTTCTGCGAGCTATTAAAGAGTAGAACTGTAGAGAAATATCATAAAAGGTTTGGAGGTTTGCTGCACATTGAGGGATCCACAGCATGTGGGACTGTTGGAAAATTCAGCGAAGGGCAGCTCGTTTTGTATTATCTTGATATAGGGGAGAGAGTGTCACGGAAATGATGCAGTAGTTGGGGTGGAATTCATTAAAAGAAATGCGTTATCACCATCTGCCTCTTCAGAGTGCGAACATATTTTGTTAGAACCAACCTATATAGGGAGACATTACCATCATAATAAAATAAGAAAAATCAGATTGAATACAAAGATTTAGATATTCCTTTTTTCCGCGAGCTGTTAAAGAGTAGAACTATAGAGAAATATCATAAAAGTGGTTGGATGAACCCTCTGCCATGCACTTCAATGTGATTTGCACAGTTCCATGTAAATGTAGATGTAGAATTCAGTGGTGGAGAGTAGTAACACTTTTATGAAGCGTATGATTACCAGTACAGATTTCATAACTAGAGACAATGTATAATTAGTTATATGTATACTGCATTTAGCTCATATATTGTGGGATGTTAAAACACTTCAACGCTTACATCTTATTACAACGCAGTATTGCATTCATTCATGTATATACAAGCATTTACTTTCTGCACAAAATATAGACTTCACAATTGTTTCCCAAGTTTTTAACCTGAGAAACATCTTGGCAATTCAGGACGATCTGCCAGGCCCAGACCATGTTTCAGGTTTCGTGTCCTGCAACCACATCCACTTTCAGAACTAATATAAGCACCACTGGGAGTGCAGGATGTGTATTACTTTGCGTTGATGTAATTATTGTATGCAGACGGTTTTTGAAATTTTGGATTTGACATGATATAACGTATTGAAGTAATTGAATTATGTATAATTTTCCTGCTACGATTTTACATAACATCTTGATGTTGTCTTGTTGAGGTTACGCACAAATTAGTTTATAAAAAATTTAAATATGAGATTCAAGTATTTAACCAAAATATTTTTTAGTTTGGTTCACTAGCAATTTATTATAATTAGTTATGTATATAAAAACCATGTGTTTAAATAATTTAGTAGGGCTGCACAGGTTGCCTCTTAAATCACCTATTTAGATTTTGAGGGGCAAAGACCTCCAAATATTTCTTCGTGGAAGTCCCTATACCAAAGAGATTTTATCTTCATAGAATTACTGCGTACAGTGGCGGAACTTCCTTCGGGTTATAGTCGTCTCACAATTCCTGTTTTTATATCTGATTGTACTGATGGTTTGAAGAACCTCTTTGCTGGTAAATGGATGTAATCGCAATTCAATATAGGGCGTAGCGTACTTCGCTCAACTCAACAGATCGTTTCTCAGACTGTACGTCGTACTCTCTGGCTCTGCCTTCCATGCGGTTACTGGAATCTCATCGTAACAGTGTCACAGTGAAATGAACGCAATGAGAGACACGTAGCTCAGTAATGCTTCCACGCAGAAGGCGAAAATTAGATCATTACGTGGTTATAATATGCTTTGTCGAAGTTTGCAGTGACACTACCACTGTTCTTGACGTAGCTTTTAACCCCGGCTGCTAAACTGAAGTCGGTCTTGCACATCCCTCTAAACATCGTTCATCGTCTAAGTATCCACAGCGTGTTGCGCAGTAACCCTGAAGCGCCGACGTTAATACTCCCCGTTATATGCGAAAGAGCAGAATGCTTGGCGTTCTTTGCTCATGTAAACAGCTACTATGTGTCGTCAGAATTAATAAGCAGAAATATCTTCAAATGTTTTTTAAAATCATTTTCCTCTCCATTAACAATGGTGCTGATATATTACTATGGTTATCGACATCCTGCTTTACGATAACTAGATCATAAATCAATCATTTGTTACCACAAGGCAAGTTATACCTGAGGGAACTCTGTGGTGTTTTGGGATAAATTGTCGACATATAATCGCAACACAATCATACGCGCCTGATACCTGATTCACAATTGCCTCCTAGACCATAGCTTCTTGACTTAAAAGTGCACCCATTTTCGGAAAATTTACAGATGGTTTTTACACAGGTTCTCGGTACCTTTCTGCCACTGTGGGTCAGGCAAGGCAGATGGATTACTAAGTTTCATCCGTGATTTGTGTTGGTTTCCTCACACCATTTACTCCACTTCTTGGAATAGATAATAACCGACATCAACGAGATTTCTTTTTTCTCAGGAATAAATGAATAGCAGTGATCAGTCAATATCCGATATACTCGCTAGGTTTGCTTTCTCCGATACTGACTTTTGTCGTGAGTCAGCGTTAGACACCGACTGAGTACCGAAGACTGGACTACCGTTTTATCTTTCTTACTTCAAAAGGAACATTTCTGTAGCTACACATCTATCTCTGATAGTAATAAATACTCGGGTAAAAAAGCAAAATGGTTTTTTCCCCTCTTACGTTAGCTACAAAACCTACACTTTATCCGATACGCGAGTACCTACATCAAGATTGAAATTTCTATTTTTTCTTGTATCTGGGTCATACAACCATGCGTACAATAATAAATTTGTATGGATGGTATCTCAAAGAACCATCTGCGCTCTTAAGGGTTTAGAGAAATATCTCAGTTGTAGCTGTTGGTATCAGGGCAGCAGCGATGCGCAGGGGGTAGTCGGATTTCTGCCCACTGTTGCTGTGGAGCGCACCTCCTCGCTCCTTCTGACAGCCTGGCAACGCGGCGCCTGCATTTATTTATTAATAATTTATTAAAGAGCACTTGTAATAATTATTTCAGTAGCTCACAGCTAATTTCATACTTGAACAGAAAATAAATCAATAGAATTTCCAATCGAAGGACAACAGAATAAGAAAAATGTGTTTCAGATATATTCGAGGTACGGTATTACGTTTTCTATATCTCGCTTGAAACATGGCGGCATCGACAAATGGGATTGAAAGCCACTTGGTCAGAAATTCATGAGAGTTGGAGGTGGGTTAAGGTTAGCGCCATCAGCACCAAATTTCATAACAATATTGTTACTCCCTCTTTCGCGCATGCCACCACGTCTTTTGACGCCTCTGCGAGTACGGTCACAACCCGTGAAACTTAGCTTTGAATTCATACTATTTTCTTATGCGTGACTAAGGATACATTGAACGACTGAGGGCAGCAAAGAAACAACCTCGTTCATTGGTCTGTTGATTACCGCATATTTCTCTACGGAATGAGAAGTTGGCGTTGTGATGAGCGGCAGTACAAGACGTTCGAAACATCCTCTGACTCTCCTGAGAGAACACTATTGGTTTAGTCCAAGATATATATGCTAATTAACGGCCTCTATAATATCCTCTAAGGCTTTATCATCGATTCTAATCGGCGGAATGTCCTTAATGTAATTCTCAGTCGCAGATATCAAAACAGCGTGATACCTATACTAGATAGCGCGTTTGTGAGTATAATCGTAAAGACATGAATTAAACAATTTATGGTTGAAAAGGTGGTAAGAGTGGGTGTGACGGCCTTTCCATCGCATGACAAGTACAATGTAACGCTGGGCAGTATTTGGTGCTGGAGGGTCACCAGTTGCGAAGCTTAAAGATCCCACAAATGTATAAGATCTGACCTTGATTCACATTCCTCGACACATGTTTGTTAGAAGTTCAAAGAGCCAGAGGGTGTCCTTGAAAAAGTGCATACTTGTGCAAAATTACAGAAGAAGGTTGTTGACGCCGCTAAGCCCAGATTCAATCTTTTAAGTCTTAAATGGTTAAAATTACTGGGTTTGGTGAAAGTGTTCCTCTAATTGTTTGCACAGTGTAAAACACTAACCACTTGAATTCAAACGTCTCGTACATATATTTTGAAATATTTCCGAGCAGAACCCTTATTTCGAAAATCTGTTTCGTCCAAGTTCACACCATAAGCACTACATAAATCTTTCTCAGGTGTGTGTTTTCCGTCAATTTGAAGTCCATTTCCGCAGAGTTAATTTATGAATTACTAATCATTAGCTTATTCATGCAGGTCTGCAATGAAATAATTAGTGTGTGTAGCGTACTTAGCAGTTTTTGCCCTGACTTTATGCAACGGAAATACCGTAGACCATTTATCCGGAATCTTTTCCATTAGAGGACCCACAATCATCCTGGATAAAGTATCGCCACCCTACAGAGTTACAGTTTCAAAAGATAATTATAGCGTCTAATAAGAAAACTTACTTTACAAAATTTAAATGATTAGATCCGTGGGATTAGTTACATTACTAACTCTTGGTGTAAAAAATACTTTCCATGTAGAGATTAAAGCTGGTTGCTTTTACGTCAAACCATTTTCTACACTGTATATTTAGATATTTGTTTAAAAATAACTAAAAGTAAATTAAAAATAAATCAAAATAAGAGAAGGCACACCCGTAAAAGTAAAAATTTCTGAATCCCATTAATTCATCCATAGTTTTATTTGTAAACAGTCGATACTGTATGTTTTCAAATCTGAAATTATATTAGGCTTAAGTGTTTAAAGAAAGAAGGATCAGATCCTCGATCCATTAAGGAGTCTTCCTCAGTTGCTGCTAATTTTAGCTTTTCTTAGTTGTCAGCATCAAACTGCTTCTGACCCATAAAAATCATAATGAGTTGTAGAAAAGTAACTTCTAAACCAAGAACCAGTTCTATGTAATACTCCTAGGCAAACAGACACGTTTCACTGGTGTCAATTTGAAAATATCAGTCCATAACAACTTCATATGTGAAATATTGGTCTATATACGTTATACTTGAAAATTAAAGAGCTGTACAGCTTAATTTTTACTATTCTTATGTGGTGAAAAATAATATCGTGAAAGTAAAAAGTCTTTCATAGCACAATTTCACGTTTTTCAACGTGTTAGATATTTTAGTTTGGTATTTTAAAGTCTCTGCCTCTACTGACCACGCTGTTGACGGGGCGTTAAACACCAAACTTTCTGCTTCTTTTAAAGTCGTCTGGTCACCAACCTGAATGAATAACGCGACCAACTACATGAACATCTACATGGGATACTCTGGAAATCACATTTAAGTGCCTGGCTGACGGTTCATTGAACCACCATTATACTGTAAATACACTTCGCGGGTTTGCCGCCGGATGACATTGTGAATCTCCCACAATATTTCGCCGACCCAACTGTTCGACATTTTCAGGTGGTGGTAGCTGTCAGTACTTCATTGCGCGACTGATGGTAATTGCGCGGCAGCGGCGGTATTTATCAGGGCGTGTGCAGAGATTACGCATGCGCGAGAGACCGTTCAGTGTTGGTCGGCGGCGGCGCTTCTGGTGCCCCCTGCTGGGAGCCGAGGAGGTGTCTTCCGCGCGTGCGCCGTGGGCAATGATGTGCTGCCGGACGCTCCTGTGGTGGAAATTGAAACTAAGTATTTGCGTTGCGCTGCGTTCCTTCGTGTTTCCGATTTTCTCTTTTCTCCTGTCTTGCTTTGATTGCAGCCAATTGTGGATTCCAGGCTGCGCTCATCTGGAAACCTGCATCCCTGTTGATAAGATTATCCGCCGTACGGATGTGTATGGCCTCCTTAAAAATACTGTCCCAGAACGATGATACTGACGATAGAACTTCCGTTTTCTCGTAACACATCCGATGACCAGTGTTCAGGCAGTGCTCTGCTACCGCTGACTTACTGGGTTGTCCTAGGCGTGTGTGGCGTTGGTGTTCAGTACAGCGTTCTTGCACAGTTCTACATGTCTGCCCTATATAAGATTTTCCGCACTGACATGGTATTTTATATACGCCGCGTTTGCGAAGGCCAAGTTTGTCTTTGACCGAGCACAATAGATTCCTCAGTTTTGATGGCGGACAAAACACACATTTGATGTCGTGTCTCTTCAGGATACGTTCTATCCTAGATGACATGCCACCAAAATAAGGCAAGAACGCCGTTATATATTGTGGGATATTCACAATGTCATTCGGCGGCAAACCCGCGAAGTGTATTTACAGCAGATCCGCCGTGAAAGCTTGAAAAGTCACACCATTATACTGTTTATCTTCCATTCTATTCTCGATTAGCGCGCGGGAAGAAAGAACACCTGAATCTCTCCGTTCGAGCTATGATTTCTTGTATGTTATTCTGATGATCATTTCTACCTATGTAAGTGGGAGTCAACAATGTATTTTTGCTTTCCGAGGAGAATGTTGGCGATTGGAGTTTCGTAAGTAGCCCACGCTGCAGCGATAAGCGCCGTTTTTGTAATGATTCCCATCCCAGACCCTACATCATTTCCATAACGCTGCCTCCCCTGTATCGTGACAATACGAAACGAGGTGCCCTTCTTTGGACTCTTTCGATGTCCTCCGTCAAACCCACCTGATAAGGATCCCACACTGGGCACCAATACTCCAAAAATGGACGGACAAGCGTTGTGTATGCAGTTTCTTTTGTAGTTCCGTTGCATGTTTTAAGGGTTCTGCCAATAAAACGCAATCTCTGGTTCGCCTTTCCCACGACATTATCTACGTGTTCTTTCCCATGTAAGTCTGAATTAACAATAATTGCTTGGTATTTTGTGGAGTTTACGGCCTTCACTTTTGATTGATTTTTCTTGTAAACAAAGTTTACCGGATTTCACACTTCTCATTATTTAGAGTCAATTGCCATTTTTTACACCATACTGATGTCTTATTCAAATCGTTATACGGTTGGTTTTGATCTTCAGATGATTTTACTAGACGGTAAATGACGGCGTCATCTGCAAACAAACTAAGAGAGCTACTTAGATTTTCCCCTAATCGTTTATGTAAATAAGGAACAGCAGAGGACCAATAACACTACCCTCTGGAACGCCCGATATCACCTCTGTTTTAGTCGATGCGTTACCGTCGATTACTACGAACTGTGTCCACTCTGACAGGAAGTCCACTACCCAGTCGCAAATTGGGGGCGATATACCATAACCACGCAATTTGATTAAAAGCCGATTGTGAGGTATGCTGTCAAAAGCCTTCTGGAAATCAAGAAATACGTAATCGATTTACAAATCCTTGTCGATAGCACCCATCACTTCGTGTGAATAAAGAGACAGTTGCGTTTCGCATTAACGATATTTTTTTAATCCGTGTTGACCTTGGGTCAATAGATCATTCTGTTCGAGATAATTCATAATATTTGAATACAGGGTATGTTCCAAAACCCTGCTGCAAATTGTCGTCGCCGGCCGCGGTGGCCGAGGGGACTAAGGCGCTCCAGTCACGGTCTGCACGGCCACTACGGTCGTGGGTTCGAATCCCCCCTCGGGCATGGATATTTGTGCCGTCCTAGTTCGTAAGTAGTTCATAAGTAGTTTGTAAGTTTAGGGACTGATGACCCCGTAGTTAAGTCCCATAGACTATACAAACATTTGAACATTTTGAAATTGTCGTCAATGGAATAGGCTTGTAGTTTAGTGGGTTACTCCTACTGCGTTTCTTGAATATAGGTGTGACCTGTGCAACTTTCCAATCTTTTGGTACAGATCCTTCATTAAGAGAGCGGTTGTATATGGCTGTTAAGTAAGGAGCTATCGTTTCAGCATAATCAGACAGAAATCTAATGGGTATACAATCCGGACCAGAAGACGTGTTCTTGTTAAGTGATTTTAGTTGGTGCACTACTCCGATGATATCTACTTCGCCGGCCGCGGTGGCCGAGGGGACTGAAGCGCTCCAGTCACAGTCTGCACGGCCACTACGGTCGGGGGTTCGAATCCCCCATCGGGCATGGATATTTGTGCCGTCCTTAGTGTTAGCTAGTTCATAAGAAGTTTGTAAGTTTAGGGACTGATGACCCCGTAGTTAAGTCCCATAAGTCCCATAAGCTATACAAACATTTGAACATTTTTTTTTTTTTTTTGTATCTACTTCAATGTTACTCATTATGGCCTCTGTTCGTAATTCGAAATCTGGAATGTTGGTTTCGACTTCTTTGGTGAATGAGTTTCTAAAAGCTATGTTTGGTAACTCTGCTTTAGTAGCGCTGTCATCTGCAGGATCGCCATTACTATCACGTAGTGAGGGTATTTTCTTGTGTTTTGCCCCTAGTATATTTAATATGACCAAAATCTCTTTGGGTTTTCAGTCAAATTTCGAGAAAGATTTTCGTTTTGATAAGTATTGTAGACACCTCGCATTGAAATCATCGCTAAATTTCGAGCTTCTGTATAGGATCGCCAATCCTGGGGATTTTGTGTTCGTCTAAATTTAGTGTACCTTTTCCTTTACTTTTGCATCAGTGTGATGACCTGTTTTCTGTACCAAGGGGGATCGCCTCCTTCTTTTATTAATTTGTTTGGTATAAAACAACTAGAGGGTTGATATACTGCCATTGTGACCGTCTCAATGACATTTTTAATTTTCTGTTTAATACCTGTATAATATGTACAAAAATATACGTTTTTCGTGTACAGTACATATTGAAGTATCACAGCAGCTAAGACATTCAATTAAACTTAAAAAAAAAGATTTATGGTAATACTGTTAATTAAAGCGCTTATTTCATTGACGTTGGTTTGCAGCAGGATGTTGGAACATATACATTGCTCAAATATTTTGAACTACCTCGAAGAGAACCACCTATTGTCCCATAGTCAACCGAGATTTAGAAAGTATCGTTGTAGTGAAATACAGCTACCTCTTAACTCACATGATGTGATGAGTGCTATTGATAAGGGATGTCAAATAGTTTCCTTATATCTAGATTTCCGTACGGCTTTTGACACTGTATCTCACAAGCTACTTCAAATCAAATTGTGTGCTTATAGAATATCGCCACAGTTGTCTGATTGGATTCGTGATTTCCTGTCAGAAATGACACAGTACGTTGTAATTGATGATAAGTCATCGAGTAGAACAGAAATGATATCTGGCGTTCCCCTTGGAAGTGTTATAGGACGCCTATTGTTCCTTATGTTTGTAAACGATTTAGGAGACAAATCTGAGTAGCTCTCTTAGACTGTCATTTACGGTTAGTAAAGTCACCAGAAGATCAAAAGCAACTGCAAAATAATTTAGATAAGATATCTACATGGTGTAAAAATTGGCAGTTGACCCTTAATAATGATAAATGTGAGGTCATCCATTATGACCACTAAAAGAAGCCGTTAATCTTCAGCTACACGATAAATCAGTCTAACCTTGGGGCCTTAAATTCAATTTAATACCAAGGAGTAACAATTAAGAACAACTAAAATTGGAAAGAACACATAGTTAATATTGTGGGGAAGGCGAAGTAAAGACAACGTTTCATTGACAGGAGACGTAGTAGATGCAACACTTCTACTAAAGAAACTGGCTACACTACACTTGCGTGTCCTTTTTTGGAGGTCTGCTGCACATTGAGGGATCCACAGCATGTGGGACTGATGGAAAATTCAGCGAAGGGCAGCTCGTTTTGTATTATCTTGATATAGGGGAGAGAGTGTCACGGAAATGCTGCAGTAGTTGGTGTGGAATTCATTAAAAGAAATGCGTTATCACCATCTGCCTCTTCAGAGTGCGAACATATTTTGTTAGAACCACCCTATATAGGGAGACATGACCATCATAATAAAATAAGAAAAATCAGATTGAATACAAAGATTTAGATATTCCTTTTCTCCACGAGCTATTAAAGAGTAGAACTATAGAGAAATATCATAAAAGTGGTTGGATGAACCCTCTGCCATGCACTTCAATTTGTTTTCCACAGTTCCATGTAAATGTTGATTTGAGTGGTGGAGAGTAGTAACACTTTTATGAAGCAGATTATTACCAGTACAGATTTCATAACTAGTGACACTGTATAATTAGTTATATGTATACTGCATTTGGGTCATCTATTGTAGGACATTAAAACACTTCAAACTTTGCATCTTATTACAACGCAGTATTACATTTATTCATGTATATACAAGTATTTACTTTCTGCACAAAATATAGATTTCACAATTGCTTGCATGATTTTTTAATCTGAGAAATATCTTTGCAATTCAAGACGATCTGGCAGGCCCAGACCATGTTTCAGGTTTCGTACTCTGCATCCACATCCACTTTCAGAATTAATATTAGCACCACTAGGAGTGCAGGATGTGTATTTTTTTGCGTTGATGTAATTATTGCATGCAGACCGTTTTTAAAATTTTTGATTTAACATGGTATAACGTATTGAAGTAATTAAATTATGTACAATTTTCCTGCTACGATTTGACATATTTTTTTCTTACTTACACTGTATTAAAATGTTATATAATTCAGTGCGAATTACACAGACTATTGTTTTTAATCATAGTTCATTAGTTTTTATAAGTTTGCGTTCGTGTTTTTCTGGGCGTCCGAGGTCAAAGGTGTCACTTGTGGACGGGAGGGCAGCGCAGGTGAGGAGGTCTCGCTCATTCGCACACCTCCTCCGCTGCTCTCTTGCCCTGGTTACGCCGCGCGCGACTGTGCTGCCAACTTAGAGCAAGCAAACTCTGACGAACTATATTCAATCTGTAACTCACGTTAAATATGGACTGTTGACGCTTCTCCACCATAAATAATACCTGAACTTGTATGGCAGAACACATGCACCCACTACGTGTATCATTTATTTCCGTTAACCAAACGGATGAAACAGAGCGCACTTTTGATGCACTGTTGATCACTGTGTAATTTGGGAAAATTTTCTGGATGAAATCAGGATGTGATGTTCTTCATTATTTGAAGTCAAGTGTGTAAAATTTCATCAGTATCGAAAATATACTGTACGAAGTTAGTTATGCTGTACCCTCCCCCGTCCACAGTACGTACAGGCAGTGCTGTACATCAGTTTTTATTATTATTATTATTATTATTATTATTTTAGAATTCGGATGAATAGTATGACACCGCATAATCCCTAGCGGCGTGCCTTTATTATATTGACTATTTGAAATTTTTAGTTTTCTCTGTGTATTTTTTCTTCAACATACCCCTGTATTAAATTAAACAAGGAACAAAAAATAGACAAAAGGAAAATTGATCACTGAATTTTAGCGAGACTAACACACAGCAATATATCGTATGATTTATCTGTTGCTTAACTTCGCTCTATTTTTGATAATGTTTATCTTTCGTGTGTTAGTGTCCTGCCCATCGTAATGCGCTATGGGAACAGACACATAGTGACGCTGTACATTAAAATATTTCGTGGTATTCTGCACGCTGTAGCAAAAGAGAACTGAGTGACAGGCGTGTAACGCAGCAGTGCGCATGAGCAGTGACATTGTATTGCGGGCGGTCTACCTCCTGGCGCCTGCACTCCGAGCGAGCACCGTGGGGCAGACTTGTGAAAGACTGTTGTAATGTACGTATGTAGTCGAATGCAAGTTCAGTTACGCAGAATTCTAAAAAGAAAGGAGACTACTAAGAATCTTCTCAATTATATGTCTGGTTCATATCCGAGGAAAATTTACCGGAATAAATGCCGAGCTGGCTATGAAATAAGCACCAGCTGGAAATACTTTTTGTGGTGTCGCACAAGTCCAAAGTGCGCGCCACCTACTTTCGCCGCGCGCCGCCATGCACGCACGGCGCGGCGTTCTTACGACGTCAGCCACGAGCGCCCTCTGCTACAACTCCGCTCGTGGTCACCACTGAACGACATCGTTCACTTGGGACTGTGATAGGAACCAGTTAACACTTCGGAATCAGATAGGCACCAGTGAAGACTGGGCTATCGGACAGGCACTAGGCAGGACTCTAGCTCAACTATGTATCAGCAGTCTGCAGTATTGAGCTATGTAAAAGTTAAGTATTGTATAAATTCTGTGCAATATATGTCTCGTTCTAATTTACTCTAGTGTTTCTAGTTTCTGCTGTCCCACTGGCTGCTCACCTTCGTACCTGCACAAGCGTGCTTCCTTTATTCCTGCGTCGGTACTTTTCTACTCGGCCACCGACACCTACGACGGAAACGAGACACAAAAGCGGCGACGAGGCTGGGACACAAAACTTTTAATAAGTGTTAGGCACTAAGAGTAATATGAGATTGATATGGTTTCTGGCTTCTCTATATGCTTTGAGAACCGAAAAATTAACTGTATCTTTTATACTTTTTTCAGTCTTTAGACTATAACCTGAAAACGATGCAGCCTTCAAAAATTTTTGCAAATGTTTGTTCAAATGTTTGTATAATCTATGGGACTTAACTACGGGGTCATCAGTCCCTAAACTTACAAACTGTCTATGAACTAGGAAGGCACAATATCCATGCCCGAGGGGGGATTCGAACCCCCGACCGTAGTGGCCGTGCAGACCGTGACTGAAGCGCCTTAGTCCCCTCGGCCACCGCGGCCGGCAATGTTTGCAAATATCAATATTATAGATCGTGATATTTAGCATAGAAGCTGAAATTGGCTCAGCCCTTTAGCAACAATCTATCGTCAAAAATCGGTATTTATACCATCTTCATGAAAAGTGAGTAATTCTCATGTTTCAATGCTTCTAACTCGAAAACGGTTACACAAAATGCAAAATATCTGGTGTACAGAATTTTAGAGCATTACGTTCAGCGCAAAAAGAGTTCCTGAAAATTAAAGTTTGCTCCCTCCTACGCATAGATACCAATAAAATCGTGGAAGGAATCATAGCGCTAAATTCTTCCAAAACTCTGCGAAGTCAAATTAAGTTTGAAAGCGAGATCACCCACAGTCGTCCATATATTCAGATATAATGGCAATTATATTACCTACTTACACAGTTATCTCTATGTATTGAAATGAATGAATTACCATGCCAGTGCATAGAAATAAATTCAACAAAATACCACAAGAAAGGATTTATTAATTCAATGTTATTCATTGGAACATTAATAAGATGAGATATATTTTTCTAGAAATGTCACTTAAATTAATTATTAGTCTGCATTTGCACTTACTTCCTATTAATTTCTTATGTATTTCTGAGATTCGAGGATGATGGTCCCGATGAGAAAGCGTCGTTCAATGCTTTGTCGTCGTCTGGCATGGAATGTAATTCTGTTTCCTTCTCGACGATGTCAATCTCGTCTGGACCTGTGCTGTATCAAGATGTTGCTACCGTGTCTCGACATTTCTATGGTTACGACAGCAGTCAAGGAGCCTGCATCGACAATGGTCTGCTTGACGTTGACACCTTTCGCCACGTAATTTTGCTGTGAAAATTGACATACGTATATTTAATAAGAAAATTGCTTTTCACATTGTTCGGGACGTTACAGGTCTGAATTTCTTCTCTTGAACATCATTCCATCATCATCAAAAAGAGATGGTTCATCATTCATCTTAACTGCACACTAGGGGCACTACTAGCGTCTTCCTTAGGAACTGTTTTTCCTTAAAGATTTAACGTTGAATATTTTGCCTGCTTCTTTCCCGTTTTACATAACCGTCTTGGAAGTTGATCCGTCTCCACCCAGATGTCCAGTACTAACGTGCTTGATGGACGTTTCTTGAGGAAATGGGCCATGAGGATCAAACCAATAACTTAATTTACCCGCATCAGTGACGTCCCCTATAAAAATGTTCAAATGTTTGTAAATCAATGGGTCAAAACTACTGTGGTCATCAGTCCCTAGGCTTGCAAACTACTTTGACTTTGACATCCGTATCCCATGGAATACTCGAAACTCTGGTGGGAACAGCCTCGTATTCCTATCAGGAGCTCGGCTATTCACATGCGACGTTCATCATCATCCGATAATTTGTGACATTGTTTCGCTGTGTTGAGGTAAACGTTACGACACACAAAACGTAGCCAGTGATCCATCTGAAACCCTCCGCCATCTTGACAAGCCCCAGAGGAGGATAACTTGTAGCAAAGACTCGGTAATGCCATGAAGTTCTCCCCAAACGAAGTATTGGAAAGTCGGATGAGCTGGCTGGTCAACGTCCTAAGACGAGTCGGCACAGAGGAGACGGACGTAAGTGGCGGCGAGCAGGATACGGGTTGTGAACATGTTCCTACCGCCAGGTGGCTCAGGGTGCAGTGGGTTATGGAGCGCCAATGTGCGAGACATGCCACAGTCTACGCATTCTTCCCACATCTCGCCCACAAGTCCTTACTGAGAATTTGGGTCAGCTGATGACTTGTGACGAGTTATTTTCTACATTAATATACCTTACTTTTGTTTACAGGTTTAGACCACTGATCTCCATGGACCTGCGAATACTACGTCGTGTCTCCTCCCCCGCACTTGCTGACTTCTATGTTCATAAGCACGAGAACTTTCACAGAAGGTATAATTACCTGCTTCAATTAATAAAATATTTTACAGACTTACCTAACTGGGTAATTAGATACCTGACAAAGTTACCCACTTCAATTTGAATATTTCGACTTTGTTTATGATTTAGGGTTCAAAATTAATATGATTTCGAAAAACAAAATCTTCCCAGCATTCTAGCGCTGAGATTACCGTGACAGTTTTATTGGTATATATGCATAGAAACAAGCAAATATTAAAATTTACGAGCGCTTCATGGCAGGATTTAATGCTCTACCATGATACCTGATATTTAGCATTAGTAGCACACATTTTCGAGTTACATGCATTAGAACATGACACTTTCCGTGAAGATTGTAAACAATGCTAATATGTAAGACCGATTTTGATTAAATGGCTAAGCCGAACTTAACTTGTATGTAAGTCGTTCTATGCGAAATGTTGTGCTCTTCCATGTTCGCAAAAATTTCTTTGTGATGCATCGATTTGTATATATAGATGAAACGCCGAAATAAGTAAAAAACAAAATCGTTTTAATTTGGCCTTCAGAACTTATGCACAAGCAAGAAAATTTACAAAGTCATCTCACTCATATATGGGATGCCTAACATCGATTAAAATGATTTCCAGCTTCTGCTTAATTTTTACCCAGACAAATGCTAACTTTCCTGGACTATTAAGAAATATTTGGCTAATAGAAGCCAAGACGTTAAGCTAGGATGCCATTGTTTTACACAAACAAAATGATCACCATATTTTTCTTCAAGACTGCGTAGTATGGACATTCCTGATGAATAATGTAACAGATAGTTTTGGGAGGGCTATCATATTATTGGCATTGGAGTAATATACAGTAAGGCGATATGAATGGACCAATGATGTAAAACCATTACAGAGAAAAGTAAATTGACAAATTGGTCCGTTTGGACAAATGGTTTAATCACCGCTTTCCGGATTGTGGAAGATGTCTGTCCTATCCGAATCCTCTCTTCATTGTACGACGTTGTTAGGTGAGGCATCAAGCCTAAATATGGTTTTTGGTAAAATTCCGTGATCTCCGCTGATAATTTTATTGTCTCTGATATACTTATTAGCATTAAAGTATTATTCTTAGTGAGTATCAACCTCATAGAACTTGGATAAATTCTATGGTAGAAATTTTTGAATAATAATATACATTTCACGGAAACAGCTATTATCTCAGTTTAGTACTTATTGTAGTGTATATACACGAAACTATGGGTATTACTAGTAATGACCACGTGTTTAACATGTACATCAACGTACGCATAATTACTCTTTAATTGTTTCGTAATAAAGTTTAGATAATTACCTTCAGACTATTTCTTAGCCATTTCACTTTCGATTACCACGTGGGAAACGTATGTCTCTGCTCAATCCTATCTGGTAAGTATCCCATAATACGCTGCAGTACTGAAAAGAGGACAGAAAAGCTTCTTGTGGGCGGTCTCTTTCGTATAGTTGTTTCATGAAATATAGACTGTGGTTCAGCTTCCCCACAGAAATTTCTTTGTAAGAGTACAATTTAAAATTGTTATTTGGAAAGCTTAGATATTTGGCTCAAATTGTTATTTTCAATTTCGTGTTATAGATTATGTAACTGAATTTTACGTAGTTTTCGAGGGGGGGGGGGGGGGGGGGGCGGGCGTGCTGCGCCTCGGTTGCACAGTGGTAGAGTGCAAGGCTACAAATCCAAAGGTCACGGGTTCGATCCCCGCCAGGTCCTAGGATTTTTATCTGTCACTTTCCACTTCTTTCACCTCTGGCAGTATTGCTCATGTGAAAAATATCGAGTAGCAGCATGGTTCGGAACCCACGTTAAACTGTAGGTCCCCCTATAACTGGCTGGGTAAGTCAGTTCGAAGGTCGGAGGAAGGCAACGGCATGCCACCTCCAAACAGGACCATGCCTAGTAAAGCACTGTGGTGTTCAAACCAATCTTAGGATTGTTGACTGCTATACCTTTTTTTTCTGGGGGGAGGGTTCTTCATGTGAATAGTCAAAAGCTGGTTTCTGTGCACTATCTGCTGATGACGAAGTGCTGCCTAGGGAAATTCCTTATAACCTCTGCTGTATTCAGTGTTCCGTTGTCCTTCCCAAAGGTTGTTCACTGTGATACAGATCATTCCACTGTGCACGAAATGTAGCAAATTCTCTTTAGTTCCTGTGAGGCAATATGTTGCTTGTGCACAAGGTGTAACCCAAAACTAATGTTTGGCTGTTACTTCAGCGCTATTGATTGAAACGCAGTCTAAAGCGGTCTAAAGCACCTCGCTGCGGAGCGCGCGATTGCTCGCCGTGGAGATTCGAGTCCTCCCTGGGGCATGGGTGGGTGTGTTTGTCCGTAGGTTAGTTTACCTAGGTTTGAGTAGTTTGTAAGCTATTGACTGTTGACCACGCAGTTTCGTCCAATAGATTTACAGAGATTTGAACATTTTGAAATGCAAAAATTAATTCTATATACATTTTAATGCTAAACATAAGCAAAGTGGTTTTGTAGCAAGAAGGTGTTACAATCAATACACAACCAATCTGCAATAGTAAGAAGTTTATTACAACCAATAATTAATCCTACAATAGTATTGGTAGGCTGACAGCGTTCCGTCGAGAAAGGTGTTGATCTGTCGTGGTTTCTGGAGGACTCTTGAGTGCGTCGGTTATCATCGGCGAAGACTGACTGCCGCCGGAGGCTGGGTGGCAGAGCATGGTGGCGCCAGTGGAGCCTGTAGAGACTCGCAATGTTGGCCTCCCTGGTGGATCGACCAGGAACTGAAGCGCAGGTTGCCGGCGAGTCGTACAGTGGAGTCGGCTAATACATCGCTGACCGAGCGAGGTGGCGCACTGGACTCGCATTCGGAAGGATGGTGGTTCAAATCCACCTCCGACCATCCAGATTTACGTTTTCCGTGATTTCCCTAAATCGCTCCAGGCATATGCCGGGATGGTTCCTTTCAAAGGGCACGGCCGATTTCCTTCCCATCCTTACCCAAATACTCCGAGCGTAAGCTCCGTCTCTAATGACCACACTGTCGACGGGACGTTAAACTCCAAACTTCCTTCCTTCCTTTGATACATCGCTGTCCAGGGCGTTTGCAAACACGCCTGACCGCTTGTTCGAGGGTCTACGCTTCGGTCGATAGCTCTGGAGACTGTGTTGCGGGTTGCCAGCTTTCCAGGGCGCCGCCTTATGGCACGCTGCCGGTACGGAGTTTACTACAGAAGGCAAAACAAACAAAACGTTCTAATTGTCACGTATATTCCGTTTAAATTCATAACATATTTTGATAAAATCTACACATTCTACAATCATACATTCTAAAAGAATGAGGACCATGATTAACAAGCAGTTACAGATAATATTTAACTGATCGTAACTAATTTTTGACACCACTGTTCAAAACAAAAAGTTCAAATGTTTGTATAGTCCCTAAACTTACAAACTACTTATGAACTAGGACGGCACAAATATCCATGCCCGAGGGGGGATTCGAACCCCCGACCGCAGAGGCCGTGCAGACCGTGACTGGAGCGCCTTAGTCCCCACGGCCACCGCGGTCGGCGACACCACTGTTGTCGTCTTCTTCAGAAGGAAGTAACTGTTTTAGGGAGTGACATAAAATACGCTGTTAGAAATGTAGACTATGGTGGCTTTTGTAGACCGATGTCTGTTTCTCAGCATGACGAAAATCAAGTGTCCTATTTATCAATTTCTTTATCTCGACGTCAACTAGTTGCTGTGATACATTGTAAAAAATTATCGTTTTCACTTTATATAAATCTGTCTACTATGTATAAATCTGTCTCCTGCTTGTACTACATTGTAGAAGATTAAAGAGGCATACAATACAGAGGCACAAACATTATTTGTACCACCCATTGGTCGCTAACTTCATGCCTCATAAAACTGTCGATTGAATATTTATTGACTAATGGAGATATCTAAAGAACACATTAATAGTATGATGTGAGGCTAAATAAAATGAAACATATTAGTTATTATATCAGAATGTGAAATATTAGTCGTATCATCTTCGTGTGTTCTGCATCTTGAGGTCGTCTTGTTGAGGTTAAGCGAAAAATAATTTATAAAAAAGTGAAACATGATATTGAATTCTCTTCGTATGCTATCGATAAGTTTTTATCCAAAATATTTTTGAGTTTGTTTCACTAGCAATTTATTATACTTTGGGTTGTCTTAACTCTCTTCATTAGTTCAGAGTGTGATCTGTAAGATGACACAGTATTTGTTTCAGAGGCGTAGAGCTCCATTACCGATCAGAGTGACAGGATAGCAGTGAGGCACAGGAGGTGGAGCTGTGACGTCGGCCTCCACACCACTCTCTTCACTGGCCATACTGCCACCACTCGTCCACACCTGGCTCACTTGCCGTGCTTCATAATAGTAATGCATCCACAAACATGATTACACATCAGTTTGTTTTAACCGTTCTTTAAGGAACTTCGTTTTTAACCGTTCTTAAAGGAACTTCGTTAGTATTTGTGTTCACCGTTCTTAAAGGAACTTCGTTAGTATGTCAACAGAATGCTTCTAAATAATACTTAACAGGCGAATCAAGTAAACCGAGTAAGTAATAAATGACAGCCACAAGCTTAACTAAATGATTTAAATAAAATATATTACTTCTTCTATCGTAAGCACTACTTTTCTCTGCAGCCTTCAGCAGCAATGAAGAAAGAATGTTTGATCAATTCATTTTCCCCTGACATATTTGTGTTTTGGCATTAATTAAAAACAGTAGCACTGAGGATGTCCTTCAGACAATGCTTTCAGAACAACAACAAAAATTGCAGTTCATCTTGAGGGATATCTCTGAACTAAAGGATTGTAAGGAACAACAGATATTTCTTTCATTACTACTCCAACTACATAAGCGTCGGTCACATAATTCATTTACAGGATGCAAGACATTTGAACCACTGTTTTAAAGGTGATACATTCAGCTGTTTGAAAGGGTTTTAAAGTTGGCACTTTCAGTTCTATTTAAAAACAGCAGTATTCATGTTTCCGTAGGTCTCTTTTATTATTCGAATCATGTAACAAGGATAACACAGGGTAGTCGGATTCTTGAATTTTCTCAAACAAGTTACAGATTTCATTGCATATGCAGAGTATACTCCACCACCTCAAACAAAAGCAACCGATAAACTTTGGGGATGGGTTCCTTGCATCGTGATAGAAACAGTGTCGAAATACCCAGGATTCTAAAATGCATACGTAAGAGCAATGGCCACTTGTTTATATTCGATATCGTAAAACTTATCCCTGTTTTAAATCAATGATCTCTGCTCTCAAGGCACGCATTTCTTCTTGTTTCATTGTAGATTTTATCACATCTTTTTATTTTTTCCATATTTCCTTTCTTTCTGTTCTGCGATGCGGAACAACCTGCATATATTGTATGTTACTGATCTGTTACAAATTTCTAAAATGAATAAAACGACTTTCAAACTTAGCCTGTGACTAAATATTTACTATGGCCAGGATTCGACCACCTGGATTGCAAGCAAATTAACACAGTTCTGCTTTAGAGAAATGATATTGGGTTGTAACGACCTTTCCATCGCGTGCCAAGTACAATGAATCGCTGGGCAGTATTTGGTGCTGGAGTATCATCAGTTGCCCGGCATAAAGCTCGCACGAATTCACAAGATCTGACCTTGATTGACAATCCTCGACACTTGTTTGTTCGATGCCAGAAGGTGTCATTGCAAAGCGCATACTTCTGCAAACGTACAGATTCAACCTTGTAAGTCTTAAATGGTTAAGATTACTGGGTTTCGTGAAAGTGATCCTCTAATTGTTTGCACAGTGTAAAACACTAACCATCTGAATTCAAACGACTCGAACATCTATTCTGAAAAATTTACGAGCAAAACCCTTATTTCCAAAATTAGTTTCGTCCCCGGTCTCACCGTAAGCACTATAAAGAAGTTTCTCATGAGTGTGTCTTCCCTAACTTTGACGTCCATTTTCCTTATATAAGTAAAATAAACGCAGAGCTAATTTATGAATTACTGATCATTAGCTCATTAATGCATGTCTGCAATGAAACAATTAGTGTGAGTACCACAAGTAGCAGTTTTTGGTCTAAATTTATACAACGGAAATACCGTATACCAGTGATCCCGAATCGTTTCTATAACAGGACCCCCTATTTTGCTGGGAAAAGTATCGCGATTTTTCAGAGTTACAGTTGCAAAAAGTAATAATTGCGTCCAGTAAAAAGAGCTACTTTTCAAAGGTTAAATGATTATATCGGTGAGATTTGTTACATTACTAACTCTTGGTATTAAAAATACTTTGCATGTAGAGATTGAAGATTTTTTATTTTCATAATTGTTTAAAAATAAATAAAATGAAATTTAAAATAAATCAAATCAAGAGAAGGTGCGCCCGTAAAAGTAAATATTTCTGAATCCTATTAATTTATCCATAGTTTTATTTGTAAACATTAGATACTGTCTGTTTCCAGATTTGAAAATAGATTAGTCTTAAGACTCCAAAGAAAGTGTTCAAACAAGGATCACATGCTGGATCCATTAACGAGTCTTCCTCAGATGCTGCTAATTTTAGCTTATCTAAGTTGTCAGCAACAAAATGCTTCTGACCCATAATAATCATAAGGAGTTCTAGAAACGTAACTACTGAGACAAGAAGTAGGTTTATGTAAACAGACAAGTTCCACTAACATTAATGTGAGAATATTAGTTCATAAAAACTTCATACTTGAAATATTAGTCTATATACGTTATCCTTGAAAATTAAAGAGCTATACAGCTTAATTGTTTCTATTCTTATGTGGTGAAAAATAATCTCGTGAAAGTAAAATGTCTTACAGAAAAACTTTCACGTTTTTCAATGCGTTAGATATGTTACTTTGGCGTTTTAAAATCGCTGCCTCTATTGACCATGCTGTCGACGGGGCGTTAAACACTAATCTTTCTGCTTCTTTTAAAGTTGTCTGGCGACAAACCTGAATGAATAACGCGACCAACTGGAGGGTTGATATACTGCCATTGCGACCGTCCCAATTGAATTTTTAATTTCCTGTGGCGGTTTCCATTTCTATCTTTACTGGCTAAGCTGGGAAGCCCTCTACAAGCTTAACAGAAAAGATAGTCCCACTGTAGCTGGAAATACAGTCTTTTATGTTAAATAACAATACAATGAACTCTTCAGAAGAAAGGGCGCTCTTCTATCACGTCCGGCGACAAACTTCTCACAGATCTTAATAGAAATTTGGTTTTATTAATTGATGTTACTCTGTGACAGGGATTCCGAAATCGGAGTTAATGACCTGTATAATATGTACAAAAATATACGTTTTTCGTGTACAGTAAGTATTTAAGTATCGCAGCAGCTAAGACATTCAATTAAACTTACGAAAATAATAATTTTGGGCAATACTGTTAATTAAAGCACCTATTTCATGGAGTCTTCCTTGTCGGAGTTGGAAATCACTGTCAGGAGCTGTTATCTGACTCTCAGCACGCAGTTCGAGACTGTGAGCGTTGTAATGTTGTGCATTCACTGAATTTATTGCTACATGTAAATGCGTCCTGATTTTATTTTCCTTTTTATTTTGTTTTACTTGTGTCTAATGTAGTTTCCAGTTATGTCAGATTACACATATTTGCTGGTATAAACTGTAGTAATTTTGACCGAGCTCTCAGTGACAGATCATCCAGCGACATTCTGTGATTACATTTTATTTACTTATTTGTGTAATACAATATATGATTTATTAGGGTATCTTCGTAGTGTTATTTTAACATGCATGCATATATTTGTTTGAAATCCAAATTTTAAAATCTGAATAACATTATCTAAATGATTCTCGTGCATCACCTTGCTTCGTTAAGAATTTAATGAGGACTTATCCTTGAGATTGTATACGTTTCCATATATTTGAAAATGTATATTTTATATTCTTTCAGTGTTATTTGAAAGATTTTGATTGCACTTATTACTGCAACACATTCGTGATTTTCTGTTTTTCTGTGGTTAGAGTATTTTGAATGGTTTGTGCATGATTTCTTTTGTGTTCTCTGTATCTTACTTTTTTCACTATAATTACATCAAAATCTTTCTTTTTCTAGTGTATATATTTAACTAATGCTAGTTAGTTTTTCTACAGATGTTTTTTCTAGTGGGAAGAAAGAAAAAAAACGATTTTGGTCAAAAACAAACATGCGCACTCCACGTTAAAATAAAATTACAATGATTACTGTACTACACAATGCATTCTGTTACACAGATAAATAAAATATAAACATAGAGCATCACTGGATCGTATGTCACTGTGGGGTCGGCCAGAGTGACTTTAGTCGATACCGCCGAAAACTGAGTGACCTGACATAAATAAATCTACATTAGACATATATCAAATGAAATAATGAGAAGACCGAATTATAAAACTATTCTATATTTAAACGGAACACGATGCCCAGTGGTCATGAGTACAGTCAAATAATTATGCAAACTTATAAGCAGTTATACAGATATTAATGAAAAACGTGGTCTGACAATGGCTACAGTAACGAACTCGGCCTACTACTAACTTATTAAACTATTTTAGCAGCACTAGTGGTATTCCTGGCCTATGGCCACTTCATATTTCTGGCCGCTGGTGATTTCTTTGCTAACAATATACGTGTCTTAAACGCGGAAGAGAGACAGAAGTACAGCATATGTTGAAATGTGGGGTGGGGAGCAGTAGCATATGGCACAGTAGGTGCTGGTTCCCGTGGGAAAGCCCGCCTATGTTACTGGAACTCTCCTCGCATTGGTTGCTGCATTTCACGTCACGTGATTTTTTATGAAATTAGTTTTGTTTATTATATACTAAATATTAATTATTCAGAGCTGAGAATTTATGATAAATATCTCTCAAGGATAGGCTAGATTTTGACAGTTTAAAAAGTTTAAGGTGCCTTCTCTTATTGTAACAAGAGAAGAGCGATTTTCCAGAAGGCGCGCGACGGCCCTGTTTTGGCGCGAAATAGAGCGTCAGGTGCCCTCTCGCAACGCACCGCAGTTTCAGTCTCGAGCTGACCACTATACGCGCCGGACCGCGCCGGTCATGAGTAAAGATTTTTGTAGTGATAACAGTCGAGGTCTCAACATGAACTATGGGCAGCATAGGCCGTATCATATTTACAATAGTTGCTCATATTTTATTATTTAGTTAATAAATGGCATCCCTGACAATTAAAAATCTCGCGAGTCGTTTCTTAAGCTTCCATCATACAGAACTTATTCTACCCTCACTTGTATGCTGTAGAAGAACCAACGACCTGTGTGCTGTCTTTTGCGCTGGGGACACAACTATAGAAGACAACAGGTTAGTCAGAACTCTATGCTTTCCATAAAGTATTGGACAGCAACTACGGCACCTCATGCGTACTGTAGGGCGGTACAAACGCACACTGCTACGCAACAGCATCCGCAAGGATGTGCAGGTTTTAGGGAACTTGTGGGAGGAAGCAGTACTAACTTCTCCGTCGGCAATTAAAACCCTAGGAAGCTTGTACACTGTGGTAATGTCTTCGATTATCATTATGTCATAAAAAGACATATACCAATGAAAAAGGAAACTAGATACTTTACAAATGGTAAAGTAATACATACATACAGTTCATAGTGTTTGAGCTAAGGGTTGGCAGTACTGCCACGCGCGGCGTAACCAAGGCAGCAGAGCAACCGAGGAGGTATCTGTGGATGGACACACAGAACGAGACCTCCTCATCTGGGGCTGTACTCCCAGTCGCATCACCGTTCGTCGAGATGTACCTTCTTCAGTACCCTTAGTGTTACTGTCGCCTTCATGAATGTATGCATTGTAATTATGTCTTCTGCAAATCAGTCTACTCGTAAAACTAAACAGTATTCAGTACACTACATTTTGTAAATCTTACTTGGGACCATTTAAAGTAACGATCCTTTCTCAACTTGCAGCATTAACCTATAAATATTACCAGTACTATTACCAGTAATAATACACCGGTATACATGTTACTCTGAATAGTTATTATACATCACTTATTGTTCATCATATGTTTGTAGAACTTATGGGACTTAACTACGGGGTCATCAGTCCCTAAGCTTACAAACTACTTATGAACTAGCTAAGACTAAGCACGGCACAAATATCCATGGCCGAGGGGGGATTCGAACCCCCGACCGCAGTGGCCGTGCAGACCGTGACTGGAGCGCCTCAATCCCCTCAACCACCGCGGCGGGCCATCACTTATTATTTACGCATTTGCAGAAGCATTTATACTAAGATTTATACTCAATTTCAGCTCTCAATCACTTCATAAACATGAATAAAGATGTGTAGTGTAAGGAGGTGCAGCGTTATCACTCGCAATTTACGGCGACTGCAAAAGGTGCCTTCAACTGCGTCGTGCGTGGTTCAGACCACATATGAGAAGGCATATAAATTTTGTCCCTTACATTATTATCACAAAATATGTGTTCATAAGGGGAAATTTCTTTACTTTTTCATTTACTTTTGTTTTCCATTTACAAATATTTTATTAAGAAGAAGGAGGAGCAATGAAAGCAATGACTCAATAAATTTAGCTGTTCTAGGACATTGAAATTTGAAAGTCTTGTAGACTCTGCACTAATTTGACGAGTTTTGATGGGTTCAGATGTATCTTGAAATCCGCCACATTTATGGCGTCGAATATACTACAATCAGGGCCGCTTGCTGCGGGCGTGCAAGGCGTGCGGTGCACGCGGGCGGCCTTAGTAGGAGGGCGACAAATTCATCCAAATCGCATTGATCGGAATCGTTTCCATATCAGCATGACACAATTATTGTAGTTTTAATCCTCTCCTAAGAATGCAATGTATATCTGTCTGTTCGAACTAAAATACAAAACGTCTGTATGTTTGAACCACATTAAAAGTGGCAGGTTTTCCTACATGGGAAGGAACATCCGCAATGAGTATTTCCCATATTAGTGAGTAGAATCTGGCAGAACAGGTGTCCAGATGGCGGGTCCCGTACAGGGAATTCCCGCGGCTTTTCGGCGCCGGCGGGTGCAAACTCCGCTCTCCATTCACTTGTTCCCAGCCGCATATTGCCCGTTGATTGTTTACTGCAACTTTTTAGTTTTATAACATACAGGCGGAGAAAGAAGGTTTTCTATTTTAATTCTACTAATTTCTATTACTAAATATTCCCTGTTTTATAGTCGCTGTTTTAATAGGTTAATTGTGGACAGCAGTGTCTGTACAGAACATTAGACCCTCAGTCTGCATAGCGTTCTCCCAAAGTGGCCACAACCCACAATTTACCTTTTACATTAGAAAATAAATTTGGGCTGAATTTCGTAACATTTGTACAGCGATCAGTTAGGCTAATGTTACTCTAATATACTTTCCTATTGCCAATAATAGCACAGTTAATACTAAAAATAATTTAGGCATATCTATCTCCGTTTAAGGAACGAGGACATAATTTTGTGCCAATACGTATTTGAATCTTGTGGTAAACTGACTTAATGGAATTTTGTCAGTAATATTATCATGATTTCAAGCTTTCTCATTTCTTATCTATCATAAATAGGTTCGCATGCAACCGACGTTGCCTTGACGAATTTTGTAGCCCTGTAGAATAAATTCAAAGCTCCTGTCCCACACACCTACATACTGTGTATAATGTAACTGAGTTATTTGGCTGATAACATGAGCATTGCTGCATGGATCCACTTTTATCCTTTTTTCTAAATGTTTCTCGTGTGTTCTGCTTAAAAAGATTTTCATGAAAACAGAAATTCTGGACGACGAGGCTTATCCCAGTATGTTTTCCAAGATATTAATTACTACATGGAAATGTTTTAAGTGAAAGTATCAACTAAGCTTTTTGTTTTGATTGAGGCAGAAACCACTATCTTACGTGGGGTGTAGCCAAAGGGGTGGTTTCGTAAGTTCAAACCATCGATTTTTTTTAACTCGATGGAATGCAATCAGGAACAGCAGAGCTTCAGAGATTGCTGCTGTATACCGCGGTATCTGCTCTACAGAGTTTCTGTAGGCTTAACCTTCAAAATTATACGTTTTATTTTATTTTATTTTATTTTGCAGGCTAGTAAGTCTTTAAATGCATCTGTATAAAGAAAATGTTTCCAATAAATCAAGTTTTACACGTATAACACACATAACTCGCCCCAGGGAAAGTAATAACAGAAGTAATAGAGCCTAAGTGGATATAATTGCATGATTCAGCAGCGCACTCAAAGGAGAGGTGACTTCTGTAACAAACGATTAACAACGGAAAAACATTATCCCATGCTTTTTACTAGTTGCTTATCATCTGCAGTACATCACAGCTTAAAACCAAACGTCTATATGGATACAAGGTTAGCCAAAACCAAATCCCCATTTTCCAGTAAATTGGCTAGACTATCTACCAATGTTAAACCAGTACAGTAAGTAGGTTTAATTCCACATGACATTAACATACACAAGACTGGTTTCGTATTTAGGTTCATTTCCTCCGAGTTACTAGCTCTGTTGCTAATTGTAGCCTAAATTAATAAACTCTTCGTAAAATTAAGAGACATTGCGTAGCGTTATCGACCACGTGCTGAATTCGACAGTCACTTATACGCCGGGAAAAAACGAGCGTGTCTGAAGAGGAAGGAAATACTTACAAGATCTAAAACGCCTACAGTAATGTTAATAAAATAACTGATATTACAAAATAAAATACAATAGAACAGAAGAGTGAGCATTTAATTTACCGTATATTTCGGCTGAAAGATAAGACGAGATATAAAGTTTGGTCAAAGATACATTGTCTTAGTGATGTCCGTTATATAAGACGGACCCCAAATCATCAACGACCTGTAAATTTAGTATAGAATTATGATCATGTGAGTAATAGTACGCGCACTGTTTCGTGTAATACCTTGAGTATATATAAAAGCGTCGTATCTGCTATTCAGTTTTATGTTCAATTGTGTGAGAAATCTTTTGGGACCAGACTGCGATGATCATCGGTCTCTGAGCTTACCTACTAATTAAACTAAATTATTCTAAGGACAGCACAATCACAAATTCCTGAAAGAGGACTCGAACCTCCGGTGGAAGCAGCCGCACAGTCCATGACAAGGCATCTTAGACCACACGGTTATTCCCGCGAGGCTCAGTTTTATGGACATACCCGCTGTGTACGTCTAAATAATTGGTACAACTGCACATGTCATAATGCAATAGCATTGGCGCTTGTAGAAACACGTGCCGATTAATAACCTTCTACGAACAGCTGACAAGTATTAATGTAGGTTGTGTTTTGAGTAATGCTTTTAACTGGCCGCCTCACAGCTCTTGCTTCAACATTTGGCCAAACCTATTGGTTCAATTGGTCTGAAATTGTAAATTGAGAGAGAAACGGCGGCGATATAGATAAGAGAAAATTCAGCAAAAAATATCGTAGAAATATGGTAGACAGGTTAAATTCTTTAGAGTTTGCAATTGTGAGCAGTTGTATATCCCCATTTTCAAATCTAAGCAGTTGTATGACGCATAAAAAAGGAAACCTCTGCATTTTCTAAAAATCCACCCTAATCATTTTTTGAATGCAAAAAAGAGGACGTTTGGTTAATCCTAAATGTAGGCAAATGTTTAATATCTTGTGTATAAGACGACCCAGACCTTGCGTAAAAATTTTTATGCTTATACTATCGTCTTATCTGCCGAAATTACGGTACTTGTACATTTGTTCAACCAAGTACCAACAACAATGTTATTAGTTTTATCCAAAAATTGTTTTAGGAACGGCAGAAAAGAAAACTAAACCTTCTGGGGCCCAGTTTCGTAATCAGAAACGAGAGAAGAAAAGGCAAAAAAGAAAGGTTCTATTACGAAATTTTTGACCAAATCTATTAATGACGGTCAAAAAATGCTTACCTCTGTCATGTGCTCGACGTCTGGATCTGAAACTATGGAAGAAAGTGAAGACAAGACATGTTGCGCTCCTACTCCCTCTGGTGGTCTCATCGAAGTCATTGACACACTTGATGTTGCTGCTGAAAAACCTTCAAGCAGTATAGTGGTAGTTTGCGAGAGTTGGACAATTAGCCAAGGGCCAGGGCGATGGCCTCTTAATATTAATAGTGACTTCGTTAATATTTTAGTTAAACGTGGTCCTGTTCAAGTACACAATCATAACTATCCTATGAACGACGAAGGAACAAAGTTTGCTGACATTTACTATTACAGAAATCTTTCTAACGGTGAAAAAGTTAAAAGAGGCTGGCCTCTTTACTCTTTATCCAAGGATGCAGTGTATTGTTTCTGTTGTAAAATGTTTGGCAAGAGTGCAAATACTCTGTGTGATATGGATGGATTTTCAGATTGGCAGCATTTATCATTGACTGAAAATAAACGAAACAAGCGATTCTCACAATGAAAACGTTAAGTCATGAGTACAATTGAATAATATGTTACAAACAAAGAACACTGTAAATCAGACAAAACTGAGACTAATAGAGAAGGGAAAATAACACTGGTGTGATGTATTAAGGATTATTGCTGTTATTAAGGTTTTGTCTCGACAATGTCTGGCTTTTACGGTTCTTCCAAAAAAATATATGAACATGATAATGGGAATTTTTTAAAAGCAGTAGGTATGCTGGCACCTTTTTATTCAATTATGCGGGAACATATTCGCAGAATGGAATCAAAATCTGACTCAAGCCGGATGAGTATGACCCGCTATTTAAGAGATCACATTCAAAATGAAATTATTGATTTACTAGGCACAATGATAAAAAAAAAATATTTTGAAGAATGTTAGGGACTTTAAATATTTTTCCATCATATTAGACTGCACACCAGATGCAAGCCATACAGAACAAATAACTAATATTTAGGCATGTTTATCTAAATCATACACACAAAAAAGTAGATATATGTGAACATTTCATTGGTTTCTGTCCGATTATGAATTCAACGGGCGAGGGTTTTTAAATTTCGTCTGAACTTATTTTCTGAATTGAACCTGGATATTCAAAATTTGCCCCGACAAGAATATGACAATGGCTCTAACATGCTTGGAAAACACAACGGACTGCAGAAAAGAATTCTGGACATCAATAAGCTTGCATTTTACGTCCCATGCTCAGCTCATAGCTTAAATTTAGTGTTAAATGACGCAACAAATATTTCGTATGAGACCATCAATTTCTTTGACGTAATTGAAGAAATTTACTTCTTTTCATCATCAACAATTATGTGGACAATCATTGGCAAACATTTTCCAGGAATAACGCTAAAAGCTTTAAGTGCTACGAGATGCTCTAGCAGAATTGAAGCAATCAAGCCATTACGTTTCTATACAGAAAACGTATTTGATACTCTGTTGGAAATTTCAGAAGCTTCTTCTAGTTAGGATTGTCCCACCAATCTCAAGGCGATGTCACTTGCTTTAAAAATTCAAAATTATAAATTCATTTGTTCTGTTGTAATCTGGTATGATATTTTGAATGGAATTAATTCTTTAAGTAAAATGATGCAAAACCCGACAACTAATACTCAGATATGGAGCAATTTGTTAAAGTGTTTGATTGATAAATTCACACAATATCGCACAGAAGAAAACTTTGACATAGTTTTAAAGGAAGCTACCAATGTGGCAAACAAACTAAATGTTGAAGCACGTTTCCCTCCAGTAAATATACTTCGCCGAAAACAAAAACAAACAAAAAAAATAGAATAAATAAATAAATAAAAAACAAAAGACTCAGTTTCAGTATTAACATCGTGATGAAGTTTTGTTAGAGCCCAAAATGAATTTCATAGTAGAGTTTTTTTTCGAATTCTAGGTCAAACATTTTCGGGTTTTTCAGTAGTACATTATTTAGTTACCCTAAGGAATAACTGCTGAAACGTAGTAAAGATTTGCATATGAAACTTAAAGACCATTCAAGGAATGCAACTGACATTGACGGTAATGATTTGTACAATGAAATTAACGCTTTAAGGCAGTATTTCCTAGAAATTCAATCTTGTGATCCATATACAATTCCTCAATATCTTTTCAAAAATTTTTTCTTATCAACTTTTCCGAACACAGCAATAGCGATAAGAATATTTCTTACTCAGCCAGTCTCAGATGGATTAGGTGAAAGATCATATTCTAAATTAAAATTATAAAAAAAGTATCTAAGATCAACAATGCATCAACAGAGACTTAGAAATTTTGATATTATTTCTATAGAATACGAGATCTTGGACAGTTTAGATACTAGACAGATAATATAAGATTTTGCAATTATGAAAGCAAGAACAGTTCAATTTGTGTGAATACATGCTTGTGTCGAAGAAACTTTCACTCAAGTCAGCTAACTAGAATTACAGTATTCTTGGATTTTCCAACAATGAATCTCATTTATATGTAATAGCTAATGAATTAGTATGTTTTTGGATTTTGTTCTTGTAAAAATTATTATTAAAGAAATTTTATATCACTAAAATGCCGATGATGAGTCTTTATACGAGTGTGAAAAAAATGGTTTTGCAGGGGGGGGGGGGTCTAAATCTGGTTCGTACGCGGGCGCCATCGGGGCAAGCAGCGGGCCTGACTAGAGATACTTTCAAAATCACTTTCGATTTAAAGTAGTCAAATATCAGAACCCACAATGCCTGTGTCAGAGCCTATCTTTCGCCAAAGACGTTGCAGCAAGAGCACTGGAGCAGAAAATTGTAAGGAGTGATGTTTGATGGTGAGTCAATGGTGAAGTAAATCCTCCACTTTGTTTTAAGATTTCATACTGCATCCACATCCACAATGAGAACGAATATAAGGACCATCAGGAGTGTAGGAAGTGTTTTGTTTTACGCTGTTAAAATTACTATATGCAGACGGTTTGTGCAACTTTCGATTTAACATGAAATAAGGTATTGAAGTAACTGAAGTATATAATTTTCCTGCTATGGTTCTGAAATATATTTTTCTTTGTTTCTCTATATTAAACTGTTATATAATTCAGTGGGAATGACATAGACAAATGTTTTTAATGATGGTTCACTGGTTTTAATACGCCTGTTTTCGTGATTTTCTGTGTGTCGGAGGTCGAAGGTGTCACTTGTGGACGGAAAGGCAGCGCAGGTAGGGAGGTCTCGGTCATTCACACACCTCCTCCACTGCTCTGTTCCCCTGGTTACGCCGCGGATGGCTGTGCTGCCACCTTAGAGGAAGTAGACTCTGACAAACGATATTACGTCGGTAACTAATGCTAAAGATCGATTATTGAAACTTTTCCACCATAAATAACATATGCAATTGTATGACACAATATATACATTCACCAAGCGAAGCATCCACTATGTGCACTATTTATTTACGTTAATGCAATGGAAGACTGAGAGCACATTTTTGATGCAGGCAGTTGCAGCTGGAGAGCTGATCTGCGAGCAGCAGCGAGCAAACAGGTGGCGTTACGTCACGGGTGGAGGGCTGGCCGAGCAGCTGACAGGCACCTCTGTGACTAAACACTCGCTAAGCAGGACACTATTCACAAGAAAATACACGGGGACTTATTTTGATTAACGAAAAAGTTTAATATAGTCCACACGTACCAACATATTATTTGTTTTGAAAAATATATTTGTTGTATCACAACTTTCACTCCTCAAGCTATCGTAAGACTCAAAGAACTCTGCAGTTTTTAACGAGACTAATGCACAACAATTTACCTGTCGCTGAACTTCGCCCTGCAGTGTGAGAGTGATATTCGTTCGTGTGTTGCTGTCCGGCCAATCGTACTGCGTTACGTGAACAGACATGTAGAAATACCGAACATTATACAATTTCGTCGCATTCAGAACGTTGTCACACACGAGACACTGAGGCAAACCTTTTTTCTGAAGGCAGAAGTATAACTGTTACTACCAACTTGACGAAAATGACAAAGGGCTTCTTCTAAACGAATTGTCACTATGCCAGTTAAGAAACACGGTGAATAACATAAGCCGTATGGTGGAACTGAGCAACAGGTGTGAAACATAGCAGTGCGCATGCGCGGTGATATCGATGTCGCGGGCGGTCTACCTCCTGGCGCCTGCTCGCCGGTCGAGCCCCGTGGGGCGGACTTTGTTACACTGCATGCGTGTAGTGGAATGCTGTATTAAGTTCCGCAGCAGTCTAATAAGAATTCTTAGTACTTCTCAGTTATATGTTTGGTTCATAGCCGAGGAAAATTAACCGGGAAAAATGCCGTGCTGCCTAAGAAATAAACGCCAACTGGAAACAATTTTAATCGGTGTTAGGCAACCCAATAAGAGTAATATGATTTCACGACGTTTTCTTGATTGTGAACCAGTTCTGAGGGAAGAAAAACGTACGATTTCTTATTTACTTTTTTTCAGTTTTGTGAGGCCAAATCTGCCAAATGTGTTACATTCAGTAATTATTTCATCGCTGAAATGCATGAATGGTCTAATAGTTGGCAATTTATAAATAAACTCTGCGATTATTTTACCGATAATATATACACTGGGCATTAAAATTGCTACACCACGAAGATGACGTGCAACAGACGCGAAATTTAACCGACAGGAAGAAGATGCTGTGATACACAAATGATTAACTTTTCAGAGCAATCACACAAGGTGCTGACATGAGGAAAGTTTCCAACCAATTTCTCATACACAAAGAGTAGTTGACCGGCGTTGCCTGGTGAAACATTGTTGTGATGCCTCGTATAAGAAGGAGAAATGCGTACCATCACGTTTCTGACTTTGATAAAGGTCTGATTGTAGCCTATCGCTATTGCGGTTCATCGTATCGCGACATTGCTACTTCTGTTGGTCGCGATCCAATGACTGTTAGCAGAATATGGAATCGGTGGGTTCAGGAGGGCTATACGGAACGCTGTTTTTTCGGACAACTCCAGGTTCTGTTTACAGCATCATGATGGTCGCATCCGTGTTTGTCGACATCGCAGTGAACGCACATTGGAAGCGTCTATTCGTTATCGCCATTCTGTCGTATCACCCAGCGTGATGGTATGGGGTGCCATTGGTTGCACGTCTCGGTCACCTCTTGTCCGCATAGACGGCATTTTGAACAGTGGCCGTTATATTTCAGATGTGTTACGACCCATCGCTTTACCCTTCATTCGTTCATTGCGAAACCCTACATTTCAGCAGAATAATGCACGACCGCATGTTGCGCCGGCCGCGGTGGCCGAGGGGACTAAGGCGCTCCAGTCACGGTCTGCACGGCCACTACGGTCGGGGGTTCAATCCCCCCTCGGGCATGGATATTTGTGCCGTCCTAGTTCGTAAGTAGTTCATAAGTAGTTTGTAAGTTTAGAGACGGATGACCCCGTAGTTAAGTCCCATAGACTATACAAACATTTGACCGAATGTTGCAGGTCCTTTACGGACCTTTCAGGATAAGGAAAATGTTCGACTATTGCCCTGGCCAGCACATTCTCCAGATCTCTCACCAATTGGAAACGTCTGAAAATGGTGGCCACACAACTGGCTCGTGACAATAACACCAGTCACAACTCATGATGAACGGCGGTGCCATGTTGAAGCTGCATTGGCATCTGTAACTGTACACGCCATCCAAGCACTGTTTGACTAAATGCCCAGACGTATCAAGGCCACTATTACTGCCAGAGGAAGTTCTTCTGGGTCTATGCACCCAAATTGCGTGAAAATGTAATCACATGTCAGTTCTATCGGTTCTACTATAATATATATGTCCAATAAATACCCGTTTATGTTCTGCATTTCTTCTTGTTGTAACAATTTTAATAGCAAGTAATGTAATATTTAATATATAATGGAATTGGACTTAAGGGTGAGGGTAGTGCAACTAAGGAGAAAGATTTATTTAAGGCTTCTAGTGTTACTGGAGACGAAACTAATTTGTGAATGAGGGCTCTAGTCAGACATATCTCAAAATAGATATATGAAGCAATTGAATTCAGACGGCTAGTGTTTTACACTGTGCAAATAGTTAGAGGAACACTTTTTTGAAACCCAGTAATTTTAAACATTTAAAACATAAAAGATTGAATCTTGGCTCAGCGTTGTCAACAGACTTTCTTTCTATTGTTGAGAAGGATGCGCTTTGCAATGACGCTCTCCGGCTATTCGAGCTTCAAATGTGTCTAGGAATGTGAATAACGATCAGAACTCAGACATTCACGTGCGCTTTAAGCTGGGCCACTAATGGCACATAAGGGCTAAATACTGCCCAACGGTATCGTGTACCTGTATCACGCAATGGACAGCCCATCATACCGACTCATACCAACCTCTTAATTTTTTTTTTACTTTATGTCTTCGCGATTGCACTAGGGATCGTGGTAGCCATTATATGTATCACATGTGACTGAGAATTACATTTAAGGACACTTCGCCTCTTAGAATCGAAAAGAAGGCGTTGGGTGGCTGTGTAGAGGCCCTTGGGCCGTTGATTAACACATACATCGTGTAAAAACGTCAGTGTTCTCTCAGAGGTGTCGGAGGATGCCTCGAACGGCGTCCTCTCGCACATTACAACGCCAACTGTGTTTCCGTCGAGAAATACTCGTAAGCGGTAACGAACAGACGAAAGGAAGGGGTTGTTACATTAACGCCCCTCATAATACCTCTCTCAATTTGGTGCTGATCTACCATTAACCCACCTGCAAGCGCACATGAATTTCTGCGTTCAGGGCTTATTTATCGCATTTGTAGACGGCGTGATGTTTGAAGCGAAGTAGAAAACGTAACCTCAAGTACGCACGCGGAAGGATATCTGCCTGCCCTACTAAGCGATCACGTGTACGGCGGATTGGAGTAGGTCGCTGCTTTATGTGCCCCCAGGGAGCGCGGCTGGTGCCGCGTGCGTAATCGTGTTTTTCCGCGGAGTGTTCGCCTAGCTACCCGGCAACCCGCCTTGTCGTCGTGTCGTGAGTTTTGCCGCTGCAGTAGGCGGACAGGACAGATCTAGCATGTGATTCTTCTTTGAACACTTTCTTTAAAGTCTTAAGCCTGATCTAATTTCAGATCTGAAAACAGGTCTTTTATATCGGATTTGTCGACGGCGTTATGTATGAAGCGAGATAGAAAGCGTAATACACTACCTCGAACACATCTAAAACACACACTTCTTATTCTGTTGTTCTTCGATTGAAAATGTTATCGAGTACGAAATAGGCTGTGTGCTACAGATATAATTATAATAAATGTTCTTTAACAAATTATTAATAAATAATTGCAGACAGATGGGGGTAAGCGACACAACGAGGCGCGCGTTTACCAGGCTGTCAGAGTGAACGAGGAGGTGCGCTCCACAGCAACAGCGGGCAGCAATCCCACTACCCTTACACTTTGCTGCTGCCCTGATACCAACAGCTACGACTGAGACATCTGACTTCACCTCCAAGAGCGCAGCAGGTTCTTCGAGACATCCTCCATACTACATCATTATCGTACGCATGATTGCACATTCAAAATACATGACGTAATAAAATTTTCAATATAAATGTTGCTACTCTGGTATCAGATTAATAGTAGGTTTTGTAGCTAACGTTAGAGGGAAAAATCCATTTTGCTGCTGTAGGCGAGCAGTTCTTACTCTGAGAAGTACATTAGAAGCTACATACATGTTCCTCTTGAAGTAAGAAAAATATAACGATAATTCAGTCTTCGATAACTCAGTAGAAAAACTCTAGAAAAATGAAGTCACAATGGTATGGGGAGTTCCACGAGGAAATATTTCGAGGTCTAATCCCATCAAAATCTAAATAGACGATTTAGCAGCGGGATTAAATTATTTAAATACATTCTGTTGTTTACCGTCTGGTAATGTCATCGGAAGATCAAAAGCAATGAGAAAATCTTTTCAAAAATATGTCTGCGTGGATTGGAAATTGGTGATTTGTCCTAATATCCGTCAAATTTCAGTTTCACGATCAAAGTAACTCTTTGAAGAATAACGAGAGATTAGCGGATTTGATAAGTGAGGTTGGTAGCAAGCATCGTAATAAATGCATGCATTTCGGCGAATTCTTTCACGAAATTTAAGTCACCAACTTTACTCTTACAAAGCTCAGATGTGTTTGATTAACGATTAATTAAGAAAAATCAGAAGTCGCAGCGTAATATTTGAGTTTTTTAACTTTTCTCCTGTGCGTTCGAAATAGGAGTGGCCCAGAAGTAGTTAGTGGGTGATATTATGAACGATACATCAACTAAGCTATGTGTTACTTACAGATTAAACATGTGAATTATGAAGTAGACATAAGCGAAGTTTAGGGTTTAACGTACCGTCGACAGTGTGGTCATTAGTGACGGAGATCTCGCTAGGATTTTTGGTAAAGGCTTTGGAGGAAAATCGGTCGTACCCTTTACAAAGGAACCATCCCGGGATTTGCCTAGAGTTATTTTGGGATATCGCGGAAAACCTAAATCTGGATGGCCGGAGATGGATTTGAACTACATTCCTTCCGAATGCGAGTCCATTGTGTTATCACTGCGCCACCTCGCTCGGTAAAGTAGACGTAATAACCGAGCTTACTACTGTTAATGCCCATTGACTAGAATGCATACACTACCACAAGTTTAAGTAGTAAACTGAGCCTTCACTGTTTCTATTCCAACAGGCTTTGGCGATAGTAATGTCTCCAATCTCAAGAAAGTTTACACTTACACAAGATAATCATTTTAAGCTATCTAGGAAGTCAAAGTTAACAGATACTTTTATATTTATTGAACCTATGGGCCAGTACTTGAACATTAACTTCAAAAGCAGTTCTAATGCAACTATAATGAATTGTTGAACTAGGTTCTTACGTTTTACGAGTGTCTTTAATGCCACAATGCAAGTTTATTTCCCTGAAAGTATATTCTGTCATATAGATAGAATGCTTGTTTGCAATCCAGGTGGTCTTTTCTCGAAGTGTTCAAATGTTTGTAGATCTTAAGTTTCTTAACTGCGGCGTGATCAGTCCCTAAACTTACAAACTACTTATGAACTAGCTTATACTGAAGACGGCACAGACATCCATGCCGAAAGGGGGATTCCTACCCGAGACAGGGAGCGGCCTCACGCATCGTAGCATAGCGTCTCAATGCGCTCGGCCGCTCCGCTACGACGTCGTTTCTCGGCCAAGGAAAATATATAAATGCTGAGTTTGAATGTTATTTTTTAATATCAAAAATTTGTGACAGATCAGTAATATAGAATGTAAGCAGGTTGTTCTCCATCATCCCTCTCCCAACACACAGACACACACACACACACACACACACACACACACACACACACACACACACACACACACACACAGTACTGATGAACTTTACAATGAAAAAACAAGGACACGTTTGATAAACGTGAGCTAAGATCACTGATTTAATAACAGAGATGTGTTTCAGATATCGAATGTGAACAACTGGTGATAGCTCTTACGTATGCATTTTTAAGCACTGGGTTGTTGGACACTGTTTCTTTCACGATATAATCTATCCTCAACGTTTTTCTGTTGGTTTTGTTTGAGGTGGTGGGGTGCACTCTGTATATGCAATGAAATATGGAACATGTTTGAGAAAAATAAAAAAAATCAGATTGCCCTGTGTTCTCCTTGTTACATGATTCGAGTAATAAAACAGACCTATGCAATCACGAATACTGCCGTATTTAAATAGAACTGAATGTGCTAACTTTAAAACAGCCTACTAAATCACTTTTAAAGCAGGGGTTCAATGTCATTTTGCATCCTGTAAATGAATTAATGGACGTGACTGAAATTTATGTAGTTGCACTAGTAATATTAGAAATAACAGTTTTCCTTACAATCCTGATGGTTCAGAGATATCCCTCCGGATGAACTGCAAGTCCTTTTTGTTATTCCGAAAGGATTTTCTGAAAGAGATCTCATGTGTTATAATACAACTGTTTTTAATTAATGTCAGAACACAAATGTGTCTGGAAAAATAAGTTGATGAAACCTTCCTTCTCCATTGCTGTTGAAGGCTGCAGGAAAATGTAGTGCTTATGATAGAACAAATGACATATTTTATTTAAATCATTTAGATAAGTTTGTGGCTGTCACTTATTACTTAGGTGTTTACTTCATTACACCAGCAAAAGAACAGATAAAACAAATTGATGCGTAAACATGTTTGTTGGTGCATTATTATTATTAAGCACAGGAAGAGGGCAGGGTGTGGGGAGTGGCGGCAGTGTGGCCAGGGGAACAGGGTGGTGAGGAGGCCGACGTCACAGCTCCACCTCCTGTGCCTCGCTGCTACCCTGTCCCTCTGATCGTTAATGGAGCTCTACGCCATGGCTAAAGACTTATAGATAGGGTACGAGGAAAATTCAGTATCATGTTTCAATTTTCTATAAAATATTTTGTGTCAAACCTGAACAAGATGACATCAAGATGCAGAACATACGATGATGATACGACTAATATTTCACTTATTCATGTAATAACACTTATGATGGTGTATTTTATTTAAACTATTATCATATTTTAATTTGCTATTTTCATAACTCCATTGGTCAATAAATATTCAAATGACTATTTTATGCCGGCCGCAGTGGCCGAGGGGACTGAGGCGCTTCAGTCACAGTCTGCACGGCCACTACGGTCGGGGGTTCGAATCCCCCCTCGGGCATGGATATTTGTGCCGTCCTAGTTCGTAAGTAGTTCTTAAGTAGTTTGTAAGTTTAGGGACTGATGACCCCGTAGTTAAGTCCCATAAGCTGTACAAACATTTGAACATTTGAACATTTGACTATTTTATGAGACAGAAGGTAAGCAACTAATGGGTGGTGTAAATAATTTGTGTACCTCTTTAATCTTTTCCAGTGTAGTACAAGCAAGAGATACATTTATATATGTTGGATAAGATAACTGTTAATGTGGAGATAAAGAAATTGATAAATCGGACTCTTGGACACTTGACGTTCGTCATGCTGAGATACAAACTTCGGTCTAAAAAAGCCAATAAATGCTATAGCATCTGTGGAACATGCACATGCCTTTTATTGTGTGTTATTTATATATTTTTTCTGTATACTTCTAGATGATCAGTGGACCTCTTCTTCGTATCATCCCATTTTTCATACCCCAACTTGAGTGATGTAGTTCATGACATTTCTAACAGCGTATTTGGTGTAACTCACTAACACAGTTACTTTCTTCTGAAGAAGACAGAAACAGAGGCCTCGAATATTGGTTAAGTTCAGTAAAATAGTACTTGCAACTGAATGTATGTGTGCTTGTTAATCCTTGTCCTCATTACTTCATAATGTATAACTGAAATTTGCGTAGATTTTATCGAAATATATTATGAACCTAAATAGAATACACTTTGCAATTAGTTAGTTTTGTTCAAATGGAGGCGCGGGCGGGTGTCGGTACGTGGACTCTGGCTGTCGCCCCCGTACAACCAGCAATGTTGTTGGCTGAAGTGGAGCCATCGGTCGATACTGGCACTACGCCATACGTCACTGCGTCGTCGAGTGCGGCCTCCGACGCAACGGAAGTGTGCCCCAAAGGAAAGACTGCGACTGGTGTTGTCGCCCCCTCTCAGGAGGGGCCGTCGGCTGTGCCTGCCTCGCCACCGTTGCCGACAACGACCAGGAGGAGGAAGAATCGGAGGAAAAGGAAGAAGGGGATTATCTTCCGCTGATCAGAGGACAAAGTATCCTCCCTGCTTTGGTGAAGATTGCCAGCTCACTGCAAGATGGTTCCTATCCCTACTGGGATGAACCATTTCCTTTTCTACCACGCTCCGAGCGTCCTCCCGTCCCATATCCCAGGGTTTCCTTTGACTCCTGGAACCCTGCCATCTCCCCGAAACCGGAAATCTGGGTGTGTTGGTCCGATATTTATGGCGCACCGTTTCCACCTGCCCTATGGACGACTCCGCAAAGGTCGTGGAACGACCTGTGCGGGAACGGATGATGCGCAACTTACCGCCGCGAACGACGCGTCGCACGAAGTTGGCCGCCAACCAGTAAAGAGTGGCTGGAGCTCCCCACGTTGATTCTGCGTAGCCGATTTTAAAAGATGTTGGGCAAGTTTTTCTCTCCTTCATTTTCCTTTATTTGCCCTGGTGCACCAATAAGTTTCTGTTTTGTTTATGATTTCCACGTCACGAAGTCCTTCCTTATGTTCCGCAACGCAGCATCCAGTTAAATAAAGAGACGTTAATGTCCTCAATCCACTTAAAACGCTGATGAAGGGAGCAATGCCTAAGGGTAAATCTCCCGTACGACTAATCTACGAAGTGGTGACTATGTCCCCAGCGGAATGGAAGGGCAAGGTAGCATTCAAGAACTAATAACAATTGTGCCAGAAAGATTGGGAGCTTATTCCACGTGGTTCTATTTCAAAGGGTAGACGCAAGATGGTATTATCATACTCAAAATGGCCAAAGCTCAAATTTGCATATTATGTGGCATAGTCCCCTTCTCACTAGGTACCTCAATTAGTGATATGAGGCGCTGCATTAATAGTAGGCCCCTCGACGAAATCAGCAGACGAGGAAGACGTAGTTGTCGGAGGAGGACAAAATTTATACCATAGAAGGTGTGACGGGAATGACACGCTACCGTGCGGAAGTGGCCGCGTTGTCTAAGGAGTCGTGTTACTAGCTGGGCAGTTGCTCCCGGCGGAGGTTCAAGTCCTCCCTCGGGCATGGGCGTGTCTGTTGCCCTTAGTGTAAGATAGTTAAATAAGTTTGTAAGTCTAGGCACTGATGACCATTTTAGTTTCTTCCAATATGTTTACGAACGTTTGAATTTGAATGGCAGGCTGTGCGAGCCGAATTTGGAAGACGTCTCTGCTTTTCGTAACCTCACCAAGATGTCACCGTCACATTTTCAATTTATAGTTAATATTACAGGGGCAGTTGTTTGCTTCTCGGCAATAGGATGTGCCTGTGAAAGCCTTGCATATGTATTCCACATTTGAAAGACAGCCATGACATTACTGTCTAATTAGTATGTGAAGTTTTTTTATGAAGGCTTGTCTAAACGTAATTCAGTTCTATCTATAGCACTGAAACATACATATTTAGTTGATTGTATATTTATTTATGTTATCAAATTATTCCAAATCGACATTTTTATTAAAACAAACTTCTTTGACATCAAAGACACTCATACTACAAATGAATGTGACAAGGAATCTGCTGCTGACGATCCCATTTTCCCGTCCAAATAACACAACTTGACAACGACTAATTTTCCAAAATAAGATAACAATTTTGTTGTTATTGCTGCAGTGTACAGAAATGAGAGACTTAAATCCTTCATCTACTTCGCATACGGTTTGTTTCAAACAATGTAGTGATTTTCTGTAGGGAGTCATGCTTCTTTTTAATTCAGTGTATGACATCGAACATTCCACAGGCACTCTTTTACCTCTTCTTCGGCGACTAATTCGTAAATGTTGCTTCTTGTCTTCTTTATTGGGTAACGGAACACACGGGAAGACAACATGTAACTCTATAGATACACAGAGAAAAATTGAACACAACCGCTGCAAGGGAGCATTTAGTGCTAGCAAGCCACGGAAAGCACCTTTTATGTTGCCAACATGTGAAAATTGGTACCGTAGTCCAGAACTAGCAGCGAACTACGTTGCAGAATGTGTTTCAAAATCATTGTAAACGCGCCTTAACGCCAATGAGAAAGCAAACCACTAAACTCGACATGAATTCTTCAGGTCGCGTTGGAGTTTTGACTGCTTTGATTTGTTTTCCTACCGCGACACAATTTACAGCAAAAGGAATCATTATTTACATCCAACGTAAAAAACTGGAACACTCAGGCATAAGCTGGCCATGACATGCAACTGTATTCTTCCTTCTCCATGTCGAAAGGTGTGGAAAATAATCGGAGACTGTTCGCTGTTTACTTGTGACGCTTCAGATGATTGTTACATACTAATTGTGTGTACGTAATTATAAAATAAAAATGTTATGAATGAATGAACACTGCTAAATGACACTAAAATATATGTTTCATACATTTACGACGAATGTTATTGAAAAAGTTTAATTTAGAAACGAATATTGTTTCATTTTTCTCTTCACTATAATGAAAGCTCGATATTCTGCATACTTCAGATTCATACAAGAAAAGTTACGTTACTTGCGACAGAAAGGTAGCGATACTTCCGTTAAATCTTTAACTGAGAAAAGTGACTTTATTACAGTTAAAGTTACTTTATGAAAATAATAACGCCGTTACCGTCCGTTACCTCTGAAATGTAACTGTTACTGATAACGACGTTACAAGTATCGCGCTACTCCCCAACCCTGATCATATTGATATCCGCAAAACTTTCTATAGGGTGCATCTTTTGCAAGTTATACTCGGAAAACTGCAAATATTAAAAAAGAAATTGTTTGTTTTTCGGCCCTCAGAACTTATGGAAACTGTCGTATTGTCGTATTACTCTTATCGGGATGTCTGAAATTAATTAAAAGTATTCCCAGCTGGTACTTAACTTTTAGCCAGCACGGCTTTTTTCCGTTTAATATTCCTCGACTATGAACTAGGCATATAACTGAGAAGTTTATTTAGTAGTCAACTTTCTTTTCAGAGCACTGCGTAACTGAATTCACCATTCAGCCACACAGACGCATTAAACAGGCTGTTGTAACTCCGCCCCAAGGGACTCGCCCGCAGGCGCCAGGAGGTAGACCGCCCGCAACATCCATTTCACTGCGCATGCGCACTGATGCCTATCACGCCTGTCGCCGAATTATCAAATCGCGTATATTACGCAGTGTGTGTCGTAGCTGACATATTGACAATGAGTATTGGAGAAGCATCTTGTGATTTTCGCCACAGCTTTATTTTAGCCTTCATAAAGAAGATTTGCCTCATTGTCTCGTATGTGTCAAAGTTCTGAATACGACGAAATAGTATAATGTACAGCATCGCTACGGGTCTGTTCGCGTAACGCAGTACGATGGGTCGTACAATAACACACAAAAGAAAATCATTGTCACACTGCAGGGCGAAGTTCAGCAACACGTAAATCTGACGGTATATTGTTTAGCATTGTTCTCACTACAGTTTATAAATGGTCTCACCAATTTTCTTTACTTCTTCCTGTCATTTTCTTTCAGTTTAATAAACATGGGATATTGAAAAAAGGAAACAGGAGAAACCCAAAGGAATCGTAGTATCGAAATAGTGACATTTATATAGGCACAGTGGTAGTGATACTTTCGTATTGTATGTGGTGCTATACCGCGAATACCATTTCTGATATAAAAATAAAATAAAACATATTAATGCAAACTTCAGGCTAAAATCAAAAGGTACAGAACTGTCTCTATAATTCGCACGGTGCATGGCGGAAGGTACTGTGTAACATACTGCGTACAGTATTTCTTCAATATTGATAAAATTTTATACACTTGATCTCAAATTATAAAAAAGGAACATCCTCATATTCATCCGGAAAACTTTTCCAAATTACACTGGAATGCAGCTGACAATCTATGTTTGGCGTATCTTATTGCTGTAAACAACTGCTTACTGTACTGGACAGAGTAAAATCTGCAGAATGGTCAAGCTTAACAACCGAAAACTTTGCGTCTTATGGTAGCTCAAGGACTGACACTTTCTTATCGGTTGTCAATGAACATCAATATATTTGACAAAGCAAATAATATGTTGGTATGTGTGGACTATCTTGAAGATAGCAAGAAACATGTGCCAGAACCATGGACAGACCAACTGACACGACTAGGACAAGATATGAGAAGGAAGCGTAAACTGTATCAAAGATCATGGATCGATCGAGCCAGACAAATACGTCTCGTAGCATACAGACAAGCCAAACACCTTTACAAACAAACGCTCTTGAAGACTAGGAAAGACGACGAGGAATGTTTTATGGCATCACACACACAACGGAACATATGCGGGGAACCATACAAGATACTAACGCAAAAAGTAAAGACACCATTAGTTCTTGTTATGCTACGGCAGGAAGACGGCACAGTGACTAAAGGATGGAGACATACAGCACAACACCTGCTGTATACACTCCTCCCTGAAGATGTCACTGACACAGACGCCCAGGAACAAAAATAGGTGATGGATGCACTACAAACACCCTACAGCACAGTTGCAGTAACTTACCCATTTTCGCAGGTGGAAGCTGCCGTAGCGTTATCAGAATTGAAGAACAAAACAGCACCAGGTCAAGACACAATGCAACCAAAAGTAATTAAAGAACTACCACCACGAATAATCCCCTTCCTAACAAATTTATTAAATGACGCGTTAAGGCTGGGTAGGTTACCCACAATTAGGAAAACCTCCAATGCAGTAATCATAGAAAAAAGGGCCGGAGCTGGATCCTTCAGAGCCCAAATCCTACAGACCAATATGTCTAATTAATACGTTAAAAATGTTCAAATGTTTGTTAAGCTTATGGGACTTAACTACGGGGTCATCAGTCCCTAAACTTACAAACTACTTATGAACTACTTACGAACTAGGACGGCACAAATATCCATGCCCGAGGGGGGATTCGAACCCCCGACCGTAGTGGCCGTGCTGACCGTGACTGGAGCGCCTCAGTCACCTCGGCCACCCCGGCCGGCCAATTAATACGTTAGGAAAGGTCCAGGAGGAGCTATTGTGTGGTCGCTTACAATCACACAGAGCTCTCCAGGGACTAAACACACACCAGTTTGGCTTCAGACAGGGGAAATTAATTGATGATGCAATCAACAAGGAATTAGAATTAGTACAAAATTCAACACTAAAGTACGCTATCTCACTCTTGATAGATATCGCAGGTGCATTTGACAACTTGTGGTGGCCTGCATTCTTCGCAAGGCTCAAAGAACTGGAGGTACCCCATACACTCTACAATAGGTTTACTGACTACTGCAAGGACAACGTGGAAGAATGGCGAGTGGGAAATCGCAAGGTGATCAGACGAATCACTAAGGGATGCCGACAAGGATCCATCTGTGGGCCCATCTTCTGGGACATCACTATTGAACCTCTTCTAAACCTAATTGACGAAGACAATAGGAGAGATGGATTTGTCGCTTATGCAGACGATCTGCTGGTTGTTGTCACAGCAAACAGTAGATCCCAGCTAGAGGAGAAAGGAAGTGGCATACTCAACACAATCACGCAATGATGCACCATAAAGAAACTCCAGATAGAAAAAATAAAACAACATACTCATTTCTAAAAGACGCTCTAAAAAGAGATCCGTCAATCAAAATCGGGGAAACAAACATCAGAAGAAGTAAAGTCACACGCTATCTAGGAGTATACATTGATGAGAAATTAAATTACAAGGAACACATCAGGATACAAACAGATAAGGCAGAAGGAAATTCTACAGAAACTGGCAAGGCTATACACAGAACAGTACAAACTTCCTTTGTCAGTTACGAGGACCTACCACTGTGCACTTCTCGAATCAGTACTATGCCTTGCAGCAAGTAGCTGGGCGCACCGTCTGATGCTCGCCACCAACGTTACGGCGGTGAGACGCGGACAGAGGAGCGCACTACTTAAGCCAGCGGGAGCTTTCCGGACCACCTCAGTGGAGGCACTGTGTGTGGTGCTGGGGATCTTCCTGATCGATATAACCATGAATATCGGGCTGAGATTTACTGGTTAATGACGGGTAGACTAGACCTGGTAAATTTAGTAACTGGTCCGGCTCTGGAAAAAAAAGAAAAACAAAAAGCAGAGACGCTGGAGAATTGACTCATGGCAGCAGGAATGGGAGACAAGCGATAAGGATCGGAGGGTCCATTCATTCTTCCCCGACACAGCTGAGAGACTAAGAATGAAACATGTGGATCCCAGCCGCTGCATGGTTCACTTCTTGACAGGACACGGCCTTTAACCTACCCACTTACACCGCGTCAGTCTTGTAGCAACACCATACTATACTCGTGGGTAGAGGGGATCTCCCGAACACGGTGTCCTATTCTGCGGGACCTACAATCACCTAAGAGACACATCACCTGCGCTACATGCTCATACACAACAACAAATGTATGAAACCATAAGACAACCAATGGACAACACTCAATATACTAACAGATAAAATCTCGCACCCGAGATATGACGAATACAAACGAAGTAGACCATACAGAAGACAACAACGTATGCAGCGAGCAAAGACAGTACATTGAGTATACCAGCAAAGGAACCGAAATCGAAAACACGACAGGGACAATAATATGGACCCCAAACCAGACACCAACACGGACACGGACGTGTACAGTGATCATAATTTAATAGACAATAATTAATGTAATTATAGTAGTACGGACAAATATGAAATTGTCGCGCTTTGTCCGAGGCAAAATAGCATCATGAACCTGTTGACCTGTTATGGATAATACGAGGTACGTCCAGAAAGTAATTTCCGTTTGGCTATATGAAACAAACGTGTACAGATACAGAAAAAATATTTATTGTACAAAAATCTACAACTGTTAAACAAATTTTCTACATAGCTGCCGAAATTTTGTAGGCACTTGTAATAGCGTGGCACAAGTTTCTGTATGCCTTCTTCATAGAAGGTTGCCGCCTGTGTATTCAGCCATGTGGTAGCATGTTCTTTCATCTCGTCATCATAGTTGAAATGTTGACCGCCAAGGACAGATGTTTAGGTGTGAGAAGAGTTGAAAGTGGCTAGGAGCGAGACCCGAGCTATACGGATGATGATCAAACTCGTCCCAGTGATATTCCCGTAATACTTGTTTGGTCACATTCGCCACATGCGGTCGGGCACTATCGTGAAAACAAACACCACCTTTTGATGGAAATCCTCTTCTTACACCTAAAATTTGTCCTGTCAACACTTCAACGATGACGAGCTGAAAGAACATGCTACCACATGGCTGAATACACAGGCGGCAACCTTCTATGAAGAATGAATACAGAAACTTGTGCCACGCTATGACAAGTGCCTACAAAATTTCGGCAGCTCTTTAGAAAAGTAGTTTAACAGTTGTAGATTTTTGTACAATAAATATATTTTTTGTATCTGTACATGTTTGTTTTATATAACCAAACGGAACTTACTTTCTGGACGTACTTCGTACTAACGATGGTTGAGGGTTGACGACTTCATGGGAATTCCAAGTCCTCGACCCTCAAGCATCACAAAGTGTCGGACTCGATCTCCTCCATCTTTCCCTCTCCTATCATCTTTTTCTATTAAATATAAATTCATGCTATTCTTTCACTGTGTTTTTCAACATAAACGTCTGTACTTGCCCTTATTCTTTACTTCTTCTTCTTAAATGGATATGTATTAATTAATTAATTTTTCTAATTATTATTTACAGTTTTATTTCATAAGTTAGTTAAGCTGTATATTGTAACATTTAACTAGATATAAGAAGAAATTATTCAGTGTAAAAGAGCAGTTACCTGTACACAATACGACCTGTTTTAGCATCAGGATAACAGGTCATTGTAAAAGACAGAGAAATAAATAAAATATGCTGTCGTAGCCTCCACCCCCAAAACTCTGAATGGTTGCAGCTGCCAAACTAAAAGTGATAAAAATGTCATTCAAAATACTTTCTACACAGCTGGTGTCAAAAATTCCAGTGCATGATAGAAACAACCATTGTTCTATTTGAAATATGTTACGTTTACATAAAAAATACACTTTCTAGGTATTTTTTCAATCTGTTTTTTGGCTAAAAATACGTGCCCGTGACGAGCAATACATTCTGTGAAAACCGCACAACAACTGCACTTTCCGTTTCCGCAATATTTGTGGTGCAAGTGTAAGGTGATACAGCCTGTATAACATTATAACAGAGAGAAAGAAAGACAAAAGTATGTCAAAATCATACATGGAAAATTATACGTAATTCAGTAACTTCAGTACATCAATTCATTTTAAATAAAAAGTTGCAAAAACAGTCTGCACACAGTAATTATATCACCGCAAAACAAAACACGTCTTACACTAGCGGTGGTGGTTAGATTAGTTTTCAGAGTAGATGTGGATGCAGTGTGAAATGTTAAGAACAAATGGTTTAATTCAGCGTTAAACTTCCCCCCGTGATATACAACAAACAATTTTCTGCTGCAATGCCCATGATGCAACGTCGTTGCCGAAAGGGAGGTTTTGACATAGACATTCCTGCAGGATGTACTCATTGTGGGTTCTGATACTGGACTGCTTTAATTTGAAAGCGATATTGAACGTAAGCACGTATCTCTCGTCAGGAGCGCACATGGCTTTTCCTCTCTTTTTAACCCCTTCGTCGAAATCATGGTCTGCACTGTGAGGATTTACATATGCACTGGTGTTGATTTGTGTTATTATAATTACCTTATATTGATATCATTGACTGAAAATGCAATGACAGACTGACGTCAAAGATATACCTGTTAGTCGCACCCATGGAAATCAAATCTTGCCTCTCTGTTTCTTTCTGTAAAATTACGCTTCGGACAAAATGTAACGTTTCGCATGGAATTGCACAATGTTTTTTTCTTATGATCTCGTGTTGTTCTAATCATGTTTTCTGGTTGTTCTGAGAGTTCAATATCAAAAGTGTTCTTCATATATTTGTAAGAGTCAGAGCTGTTTTAATCAACACGTTAACGACTGGTGAAGTGAAGCACTTCATAATATCATGGATCAAAATCACTTTCGACATGAAACATCCTAATAGATTAAACCAATGTGCGTTATTTGAACTCAAATCTGGGAACTTTCGCTGCCTTGGGCAAGAGCTCTCAGACCCTTTCTTCATTTCATTTCTTTATTCTATGCCTACCATCTAACCTCCTACGACATCCTTCCTCCTTACAAAGACTGCAAGCATGTCGCGTAACTACTGAATGTTTTGTTAGGGCATAACTTTAGTACAAGTAACATAGTTTTACATCGGAACAAAATGAACATACCGCCCTGCCTTCCTAATGAAACATATATCCTCAACAACAGTTCTACTTTTCAGATTTATGGAAGATACGCCCATTAAAAAATGTAAAAGTACCCTACTTGTCCAAATACGAAGAGGCCTTCTCATCGGATATTATTATTATTATTATTATTCCTCATCCAAAAGTTAAATATCGATAAAAATATGCTCTCCTAAATCATACCGGTCTGTCTTATTAAATATACAATAAACAAACCTAGTGTTTCCGATCAGTTCTTCATTTCAAGCGAAGACGAGACGATCAAGAATCTCATCTGGAATAACCCAGATTCCAACCTCAAGATCACTTCTCTCCTCGAAAAACAGTATACCCCCAATTCAAGAACAAAGAAACAAACGTCTTATCCTTCATAAAAAGGGGCATTGATACTTTAAGAAGCTAGGTATCTGTTTTAAAACCAACGAGACTGTTCTTCTAAAGGATAAAACCTTTTATTTTAGAATTCATGAAGATATCCAAGCACCCACTAAGAGCCTCTGCAACGATTTCCTCCGTCAGGAAATCCTTAGGAATTTGTAGAGATGTTTTCCTGCATTCCTTATGAGACTACATCACCTGGAAGATAGGATGTATTGTTTCAGAAGTATGCGCTTTGCAATGATGCACTCTGGCTCTTCTAACTTCAAACACGGATGTGACGAGGAAAGTGAATGAGTTTTTGCAAGCTTTAAGCTGGGCACACAATCTCCAAATAATCCCCGGCGACACCGTGTACTTGTCACGCCATGATGGAAAGGCCGGCCCACCCACTCTTACCAACTTTTCAACCCCCTTTTATATTGATTTTTACTTGATGTCTTCGCGATTGTACTCAGAAAGGCTGTTTTCTTATCTGTGACTGAGAATTACATTACGGATACCACACCGATTAGAATCGTAAAGAAGGTGTTGGGTCGGTAGGGGGGGGGGCAAGAAAACCATCTCTCGACTTGGGCCTTTGATTAGCACACAGTTCGTGGACTAAATTATGTTCTCTCAGGGGTGTAGGAGGCGTTCTGCTTCCCGTCGAGAAATATGCGATAGCCAACAGACAAAGGAAAGGCGTTATTTCATTGCCGCCATTCATACTACCATATGGGTTCTGCCCATACTCGCAGAGGCGCCAAAAGAAATTGTGACATGAGCGCAAGAGGGAGTTATAATGTTACAGCGAAATATGGTGCCGATGCGCTGCCATTACCTCACCTTAAAACTGACGTGATTTTACGTGCACGGGGCTCTCTTCCGCATTCGTCGACGACTTGATATTTGAAACGAGAACGAAAACGTAATACCGCGCATCCAGTAAAACCCAGTCTTCTTCTTCTATTGTTCTTGGATTGGAAATGGTATTGATATTTTTTTCTGCTCGAGTACGAAATAAGCTGTGCGCTACAGACATAATTATAATTAGTGCTCTTTAATAAATTATAAATAAATAAATGCAGAGTAATGGGGGTAAACGACACAGCCAGGCTGTCAGAAAGAGCGAGGAGGTGCGCTCCACAGCAACAGCGGGCGGCAATCGCGCTACCCTGCTGCCCTGATACCAACAGCTACGACTGAGACATCTGACGTCAAACCCAAGGGCACAGCAGGTTCTTCGAAACATCCTACATACTACATCATTATCGTACGCATGACTGCACATTCAAAATACATGAAGAAATAAAATTTTCAATATAGACTTTGCTGCACAACATCAGATTAATTGGTCGGGGCTTCGAATCCCCCCTCGGGCATGGATATTTGTGCAGTCCTAGTTCGTAACTAGTTAATAAGTAGTTTGTAAGTTTAGGGACTGATGACCCCGTAGTTAAGTCCCATGGACATCAGATTAATTGTACGCTTTGTAGCTAACGTAAGAGGGAAAAATCCATTTTGCTGCTGTACGCGAGCAGTTATTACCATGAGAACTAGATGAGACGCTACATAAATGTTCCTCTTGAAGTAAGAAAGATAAAACGATAATCCAGTCTTAGATAACTCAGTAGACATCGAAAGCTGGCTCAAGACAAAAGTGATCACCAGAGATATCTAACGTTGCAAGTATATCGGATATTGACTGAATGTTGTTATTTACTTATTCCGGCAAAAAAAATCTTGTTCATTTTGGTTATTATCTAATCCGAAAACGGAATCAATTGTGTGGGGTAACCAACAAAAATCAAAGATGAAACAGTTAAATTCATCTGCCTCACCTACCCCATAGTGGCTGTCATTAATTATTTATTCGTTTTACTTTATCACTTTCTCACGTATTGTTTATAGGTAATCTGTTGACATACTAGTAAAGTTCCATTTAGGAACGGTTGAAACAAATTGTTGTGTAATCATATTTGTGATAACATTACTGTCATGAAGATTGGAAGAGAGAGAGTTGTGGACGTGTGGCGGCAGTGCAGCCAGGGGAACAGGGTGATGAGCCGGCCGACGTCACAGCTCCACCTCCTGTGCCTAAAAATCAAATTTTCAAATGTTTGCACAGCTTATGGGACTTAACTGCGGGGTCATTAGTTCCTAAACTAACAAACTACTTATGAACTACTTCATCCTAAGGACGGCACAAGTATCCATGCCCGAGGGGGGATTCGAACCCCCGATCGTAGTGGCCGTGCAGAGCGTGACTGCAGCGCCTCAGTCCCCTCGGCCACCGCGGCCGGCCTCCTGTGCCTCACTGCTGTGCTGTCCGTCTGATACCTAATGGAGCTCTACGCCTCTTACGAATCAACCACTGCACCAGTCAACAGAGTAAATACAAACCAAATAGTAATAAAATACTAGTGAATCAACCTCCAAAATTTTTTGGTTAAAGACTTATATATAGCATACAAAGAGAATTCAATATTATGTGTCAATTTTTTACGAAATATTTTGTGTGTAACCTCAACCAGTTGGCATCAAGATGCAGAAAATACGAATATGATACGACTAATATTTCACATTTTCATAAAATAACGGATATTATGTTTCTTTTTATTTATTTTTAGGAGACATAAAGGAAGCAACCCATGGATGGCTTAAATAATGTGTGGGACTCTATAAAGTTTTACAGTGTAGTGCAAGCAGGAGACAGATTTCTTTCCTGCTGGAAACGATAACTGATAATATCGAAATGAACACATTGATCAATAGGACACTTGACGATCGTCATGCTGAGAACAACACATTGGTCTAAAAAAGTCAACAAAAGATACAGCATATGTGCTAGAAGCACATGCTTTCTTGTTGTGTGTTATTTTTATATTTTTTCTGTTTTTACTGTATACTCCGTGAGTACAAGAAAATCTCTTCTTCTTATCATCCTAGGTTTCAAACCACAACATTTCTTACAGTGTATTTGGTGTAACTCACTGTAACAGTTACTTCATTCTGAACAAAACACTCACAGTTTGTCGAACATAGGTTAAACCAGTGAAATATTACCTAGCACATTGTGCTTGTTATTCCTTGTCCTCATTTTTGTATGATCGAAGTTTGCGTACATTTTATCAAAATATATTATGAATCTAAACAGAATATAATTGAAAATTAGACAGTTTTGTCTTGCCTTCTTGCTAAAATACTGATTTGCTTACAAGGGTTAAGTTTGGTATGAAATGTAAACAGAATGTATTTCCGCATTTTGCTTGAACAAATATCATCAGGAGAAGTTCAAATAACACTAACGAAGCGGCTAACCAATAGTTTTTATTTACAAGCAACATATTGTCTCACAGGAACTAAAGAGAATTTGCTGCAACAAGCTCATTTAATGAACAGAGATGAGTTCATATTCAAGTGACACTAATCGCCCTTCACTTGAAGAACTTTCCCACAAAAAACCAGATAAAATTCAGTTACGTAATCTATAACGCGAAATTGAAAATAACTAAATGTTCGCAAATCTATCGGAGCAAACTGCGTGGTCATCAGTCCGTAGCTTACAAACTACTTAAGCCTAGGTAAACTAACCTAAAGACAACACACACACCCATGCCCCAGGGAGGACTCGAACATCCACGGCGAGCAACCGCGCGCTCCGCAGCGAGACGCTTTAGACCGCTCGGCTACTCCACCGCGGCTTGAAAATAACCTGATTGAGCTAAATATCCGGGGTTTCGAAATAACAATTTTAATTGGTATTCTCACACAGAAAATTATGTGGGCAAGCTGAGCCACAGGCTTCATTGATCGGCAACAACAATAAGGAAGAGACGGCCCACAAGATGCTTTTCTGTCCTCTTTAGAGAACTGCCGCGCATTATGGGACTCTTACCAGATACCGTTGAGCAGGGCCATTCGAGAATTTTGAAGAAGGGTAGCTGCTTCTTTCTTTAACACTGTACATGACGAGACACTGTCACAGATACGGATGGTTGGGGTATCAAGTTTCATAACAAAGGCATGTTTTCTTGTGCCAAAGTCATTTATGACTTTTCATTCACCAACGTCATATTTCCAGCTGCAGAACGTTTTGTTGACTCCAGCATAAGTGAGGAGATGACCATAGAATTAAAATAAGAAAGTGATAGTACGAAAAGAATTTGATTGTATACGATTCCCACGTGGTAATCCAAGTGAAATGGCCAAGAAATAGTCTGAAGGTGATTCACTAAACTTTATTATGAAACAACGTCAAAGCAATCATCGGTACTTTGATGTACACTTTAAACACGTGGACACTATCAGTAACAGCATTAGTTTCGAGTATATACACTACAATGAATACTAAACTAAGGTAATCCCACTTTCCGTAAAATGTATATTTTTGTGAAAGAATGTATCAGCTGGAATTTTTCGAAGTTCTTAATACTCACAGAAAATAGCTATTTTATTGTAATGAGGATATCAGAGTAAGTAGAATTTTTTTCTTTATATTTAGGGCAGGTTAAGTTCGGAACTCCAATGTAATTATCCCAAATAAGTTCAATGCAATTCTCAAAATTTTCGAGAAAATAGATTCTGAAGTTTTACTAATGTCTTCAAGGCCCCAGAGAAGTTTCATTAATTAGAAAGGCTTTTGTGCCATTGGATAAAGTTTGTCTTAATATTTGGCAGCCTAGGATAGCTGCTTGGTCGTGTGAAACTTTTAGGCACAGGTACATATTCAACGAGCATTCCCACGAAGAGTAAATTGCATAGATATTAAAAATTGTGGTGTGTAATTTGCGGTGTTATTTTTAATTCAATAAATATTTCAGAGCAATCTTAAATAATGGATCAGAAACTACGATTTAATACATATAATTCAAAACTGTATTTTTATGATATATAATCACTAATTGTAAGTCGTAACTAGCACAAATTTGATGTATTTTATGGTTAAGTGATGTAGGTATTTTTACCAGTTGGAAAAATGAAATAATTGCCATAATGAGAACCTAATTTTCAGTCCAACGATTACGTCTCGATTACTGACTTCTTCAACTTTAAGGAAAACGTGCTTGAGAAATGTGATCGCAGAGCACGCACTTACGTTAGAAAAGTGATTTTAACGATAATCAGTAGGTTGGCCGCCCACGTGATCACTACTTCGACCTGTTTGTCTTTTTCATCATACCTTTCTGTGTGTGTCTGACACATCTTCAAGTGCCGCGGTGGAGTAGCCGAGCGGTCTAAAGCGTCTCGCTGCGGAGCGCGCGGTTGCTCGCCGTGGAGGTTCGAGTCCTCCCTGGGGCATGGGTGTGTGTGTTGTCCTTAGGTTAGTTTACCTAGGTTTAAGTAGTTAGTAAGCTACGGACTGATGACCACGCAGTCTGGTCCGATAGATTTAAAAACATTTAAAATTTAAAAATTTTCATCTTCAAGTTCACAGTTGAAAATTCACTCAAATTTATAACCGTCCAGACCACTCACAGAACACACTGAGATAAATTATTTAAAACTTGATTATTTAAGACCTCATTGTCGACAGAACGTTAGAACCAGACAGGTTTTCCTTCCTTTTTCCTTACTTTTTAAAATCATGCTATTATCATTGTACTGAAAAGCTTACATGAAACAATAAATGATGAGAAATGTTATAAACAAACAAAATGAAAGACACAATAGCAGTGTATATTGTTTTGTAGCAGCAAGAGAGAATACGAGGAGTGAACTACAAGAACGTAGTGAGAGGGCGAAGCGAAATCTGTAATCTAAAGAGTTGGTCATAGAATAATTCTTGGTCAGTTGTTTTGAAAATAATTCTTGAAATTAATGGTAATTAATCATAATTACTGCAGTTATTAGTTTTTAATGTGTTATATATGGTCATTGAACTGTGGCACAGAAATATGTGAGGTACTGTGTAGATATATACTACATGGACGATGTGTTGCTATAGCAGTCTACAGCTCCGGCAGCCCCTGCCAGCGCCGCAACCACACCAACACCAGAGCTACCCAGTATGCGGTTTCCTAAGCCAAGGCGCAACTTTCAAAGATGGTATGTAAACCAGCGAAGTACGGCGCCTAATGATATCTACAGTGAGCTATCTCTTGCATGGGGCGTCTTACCTACGAATACCTTTACGACGCGTCATGATTGACCGTTGCGGCGCAGGCACACAGCCGACCAACGGACCAACGGATACCGGAGTGTTACCTTCGGACCTTCGTCGGAAATCGACGCCACGGACTTGTAATTTGGACACTACCGTAAACTCAGCACTTAGACTTTTGTAGTGCGGAGCCTCGGCTCCATCACTGTGACACTCCGTAATTAAACTAGTGTTCCTGGTAAACATACAAGGTCAGTCACAACTCAGTGGTAACGAGGATCCGATCAACTTTACGTGTCCACAAAAGAACAAGAAAATGACCACTCCGCCCATGGGACCGCAGATCGACCTGTCTCAGCTACTCTCCAGTATCCAACAGCAACAAGAGCAACGTCTACAACAGTTTCTTCGGACAGGAGGAAGGTTGAAACGTGTATTTTGCGTGAGTTAAGGTGGTGTAAGGGTCTCGGTGTGACTGTTAATTGCTCATTAAACGTGACATCTGATAAATTAAAGCAAAACACCTAACTCTGCACAGTAATTTGCATGCCCGCAGATTTATTTTAATATCTAAAAAGTTATTTTTATGCAAATATATCTTTATCGAGTGGCTCCGTAGCACAGTGGTGCCAGACTACAAATCCAAAGGTCGCGGGTTCGATCCCCGCCAGGTCCTAGGATTTTTATCTGTCACTTTCCACTTCTTTCACCTCTGGCAGTACTGCTCATGTGAAAAATACCGAGTAGCACCGTGGTACGGAACCCACGTTAAACTGTAGGTCCCCCTATAACTGGCTGGGTAAGTCATTTCGTATGTCGGAGGAAGGCAACGGCATACCACCTCCAAACAGGACCACGCCTAGTAAAGCACTGTGGTGTTCAAACCAATCTTCGGATTGTTGACTGCTTTACCTTTTTATCTTTATCGAGGGTCGCCACTGTATTTTATATAAAAACACAGAAAAATTAACTGACCTATCCTAACCGTCGAATGGCGACATGTTAGGATCCCAAAATGATATACAATTTTTTAAAGAAAATTCTGTGAATCAATATTAATAAAATAAAACTCAAGTTAATCTGAACTAATAATAACTCATTTTTGTACACATAAAAACAGAACCCACCAAAATAAGTGTGAGGGTTTTAATGAGGTAAAACAATTCCAAAATAAATGATTATATTTAACAATAAAAATAATACAGCCTAACAAAAATCAAAGTTCGTGACCAGTTGTCACTGTTAACATATACAAAGTTCGAATATGAATTGATAGAACACTTAATACAATTACATAAACAAGACCGGATATTACTGGCTTTTTCTGCAGATAGTGATCATGACTGCAACTAGTTTGCAGCCGAACGACGCTGAGTTCCGATATCTACCACTATTGTATGCGCTTGTGGAAGCGACTCTCGATAAGCAAATAACCGTGTCTACGGTAAGCAAGGCTAACTGTGGTTGCAGACGGCGATGCCACGCAAGATGAAAGTTCAAAGTGTGGTACCAACAGACCAACACTTTCAAAAATAATCAATGTTCCCGGCCGACCAAAGCGGTGGAAAATACAAGTCCAAACTGAACACCGAGAAAAATTTCGTGACGCGACTGCGGGTTACAACTACGCCGTAGGAACTTCCCGATCGCCGGTACTCGTAAGTTTCGTTTCTCGAACTCACTCTGCTCCTCGCCAAAAAACACGGCAGCCGCGAGGACAGCCACAGCCAATGGCGCGCTTTCCCGCCAACTCAAGGCACATTCCTCGCCCAAACTGCCGGAGTAGCCACGCTTGGTCACGTAGTCCAGTTAGATTCTTAGAAAATGTGCAATAAAAAAAATCAGCTGCCGCCATCATAGCGTTCTGCTGTTGGATGACAACACAAGACCACACTCGATGACGGCAACGAAAAACCATATTGCAACTCTTGCTTGGAAGCGTCTACACCATTTGCCATATCGTCATAATCTCGCACCAAGTGACTTCTATCAGTTTCCAGTTCTGGAGTAGACTCGATGGAAAGCGTTTTGGAAGCAATGCTGACGTCAAACAAGCAGTTCAACGCTTCTTTCGTATGCAACGCCCTGATATATTCCTCAACTGCTTTTTGAAGTTTATAAAGCGATATTACAAGTCTCAATGTACTTCGAAATTATGTAGAAAAATAAAGATTTATCTTTAATTCTGAGCACAGTCGACAGGGGATATTTTCCAACTCCCATCGTAAAAACACCGGAGATAACCGGTTTCGGTAACAGCCGTTGAAAATCCTTCAGCCGTATTCTTATTAATGTGGCTGCATCTAGGATCTATGAATAACGATGTGACGTGATTGTATTGTGTGAAACGACCTGTTTACTTCAGCGACGTGTTACAGGTATCAGCATCAGCGCGTTCCCCAACAAATGAGTAAATTCCTAATGTGCTGATTGTAGATGACCACTGTACTCACGTCGAATTATTTTTGAATGACACGAGAGTCATAGGATAATGTATAAAATGTAACCGATTAGTTCTTTGTACAGCATTTTCCTTTTATATTGTTGTTTATGTAATAGAGCTGTATACAGCTCTCTGTAGGACCCACCCAATGTATGGGGCCGCACTCTGCTTTCCTCTCTCACCCAGCCTGGTGGTCCGAGCAATATAAGTAATGTCCAAATTCTCGGTATTCCGCCGAGTTAACAGACGGAAGATACGGAGTTCCCGTGAAGATCAAACGGCGTCACCGCTTCAGCGCCCGCTGTATCTCGTTGAACCGAAGGCACCAGACCCGTCACAGGCGGAGAGGCCAGCTTCCACTGGCGGAGCGCGGCATACGGGCACTGACATGACCGCTGGTGTGAGGACCTTCCCCAACCTTCCTGCGTAGAGAGCTGCGGACTCAAGGCTGACCGCTCGTACCTCGCCCCCGAGTAACGGTAACGTGGGCTGCGTCCCTTACGCTCACAGCCAAGTTTCGTCAGCAAGCCAGGCAGCAGAATAAATGAAATGTAGTTTCTGTAAGAATTGAATTTAAAAATAAAGCTAAAACACCAATTCCCCCTATCAGAGGTAAAAGTACAGGCAATAAGAAAATAAAGCAGCAATAAAATTAAAAGCTGATAGTTATAACAATGTGTAATTAAGTATGAAACATGCTATTCCTTATTTACATAAACGATTTAGGGGAAAATCTAAGTTTGCAGATGACGCCGTCATTTACCGTCTAGTAAAATCATCTGAAGATCAAAACCAACTGCAGAACGATCTGAATAAGATATCAGTATGGTGTAAAAATTGGCAATTGGCTCTAAATAATGAAAAGTGTGAAGTTGTCCACATGAGTACGAAAAGAAATCCGTTAAACTTTGTTTACAACATAAATCAATCAAATGTGAAGGCCGTAAACTCCACAAAATACCTACGAATTACTATTACTTCAGACCTAAACTGGAAAGAACACGTAGATAATATCGTGGGAAAGGCGAACCAGAGACTACGTTTTATTGGCAGAACCCTTAAAAGACACAACAGAACTACTAAAGAAACTGCATACACTGCGCTTGTCCGTCCATTTTTGGAGTATTGCAGCCCAGTTTGGAATCCTTATCAGGTGGGTTTGAGGGAGGACATCGAAAGAGTCCAAAGAAGGGCAGCTCGTTTCGTATTGTCACGATATAGGGGAGGTAGCGTTACGGAAATGATACAGGATCTGGGATGGGAATCACTACAACAACGGCGCTTATCGCTGCGACGTGGGCTACTTGCGAAACTCCAAACACCAACATTCTCCTCCGAATGCGAAAATATATTGTTGACTCCCACTTACATAGGTAGAAATGATCATCAGAATAAAATGCGAGAAATCAGAGCTCGAACAGAGAGATTCAGGTTTTCTTTCTTCCTGCGCGCTATTCGAGAATGGAATGGGAGATAAATAGTATAATTGTGGTTCGATGAACCCTCTGCCAGGCACTTAAATGTGATTTGCAGAGTATCCCATGTAGAGGTAGATGTAGATAGTAGAGAGAGGACAGACACAGGAAGTCGGAAAAATAACCTACATCTATCACGATGAGGAATGGTTGAGCTACGAGTGCCGTCTTCTACAACATTTTGGGGTATATGAGGTAAAGACAGAAGCAGCCAAGCGATTCTCTTTCTTAACTTGGAATCAGTGTCGCATCTATGACCTACTGACTAAAGTCCAAACCGCAACTCCAGAAAATTTAACATTCTCCGACATCAGCAGTCTGTTATATGCATATATCCGTCGTCAAAACCACGTGTTAGCAACTTGTGTGCAAATTTTTCAAGCCAGTTTAAACATACAGACAATGGGTTGCTGAGTTCCAGGACCTCAGCCGCTGATTCCAGTTCATAACCAAGGATTCCAAGGGATCGTATGCCGTCGAGATGGTCCGAGACCAACTAATTCAGGCTGCGCCAGACGCCAGTTTCCGACACGACGCCCTCAAACTTGAAGATCCTTCGTTGGAACAAGTCACACAGTGTGCCTCCAATTTCGAAATTTCCACTGCAGCCGATCGAAGACTGGAGTCGTGGGCCGAGGTGGCCGCCGTCGGGTTCCTGACAGACCAGCGCACGGACGCCTCCGCTAACGGCGTGGCGGTTGTCCTGCAGCGTCGACGCATCTCGCCGACAGCCCGCAATAACCATCCGTCGCCCACAGTCCAGAACACGCCCGCGCCCATCGCCCCGAATCAGTCGGGTTCGCGGCGGAACTCTGAAACAACGCTCCACGGTGCCGCTGTACCAGACCGCCGCTTCAGCTGCCATCCTGCCCACAGTGCTACACGGCCCATCATCGTGATGACTGGCCTCACCGCTAGTCTTCTTGCGATGCCTGTGGGAAGATGGCGCAGCTAAGCACCGTCTGCCGTGCACAAGACAACCTTCCATTCCGTAAGTTTAACAGGCGCCCATGGACGTCTACCAAAATAAACCACTACAGACAGAGGTCAGTAGGTTCCTGTTTCCACTCACTATCAATAATGAAGTAATCCAGTTACAGACCAATATGGAAGAAGCCGTACCTTTCCTTAACTTGGAAAAATACGTACAGGTGGGCAACTCCCCCCTACCAGGACCTCCTGCAGATTGGTTCAAATCAAATGTTTGTACAGCTTATGGGACATCACTACGGGGTCATCAGTCCCTAAACTTACAAACTACTTATGAACTACTTACGAACTAGGACGGCACAAATATCCATGACAGAGGGGGAATTCGAACCCCCGACCGTAGTGGCCGAGCAGACCGTGACTGGAGCGCCTCAGACTCCTCGGCCACCGCGGCCGGCTGCAGATTGGTGAATTACAACAAGCAATCCCTGTCAAATATTAGTCGGTGCAATGCAGCATTACTTTTTATGTTACCAATAGTCGCTCCACTGCAAAATTGTGATCTGGATGCATATTCGACGTTTGATTTTACCGTAGCGGATAATATTAATCTGATATCTGATTAGGTCCCATTCACTGAAATTGATCAATTGTACTCGCAATTCACTGACATTTTTTCACGAAGTGTCGGATGTGCTACAGTTTTTCAGGCATCACTACAGGTGAACCATCATCCTTGCCTTACTGCCGTCGTGCGCATCTGGTTCCGGTCGCTATCAGAGCTCAGCTCAAGGCCAAACTGGATCGCCTCACCACCGACGAAGTCATCGAGCCTACACGTCACAGCCAATGTGCCACCCCACTCGTGGTAATTATCAGGCCCTCCGGAAGCTTCAAAATATGTGATGACTACAAGGATACAGTAAAGCCTACCAGCGCCGTAACAATACCAACACCAGAGTTACCCAGTACACGGGTGCCTAAGCCAACGCGCAACTTCCAATGATGGCATGTAAACCAGCGTCTAGCACCTATCGATATCTACACCGAGCTACTTCTTGCATGCCACAGCCGCAACACGTAAGATAAGCCGGCGCAGAGACCGTCAACGCCAAGCTGTTCGCCGCCTTGGACGGAGTTCGGACTAACGGATACCGGAGTGTTACCTACGGACCTTCGTCGGAAATCGACGCCACGGACTTGTCATTTGGACGCTACCGTAAGCTCTGTATTGCGCTGTGAGTTGTGCACTTAGACGTTTGTAGTGCGGAGCCTCGGTTCCATCACTATAATACTCTGTAAATAAAACATGTTACTGGTGAATATACATGGTCACTCACAAAATTATTTTTCACTATACGAAATGGGTAATGTCATAGCTCAGTTAGTAAACCAGAATTTTCAGCCTCATACAATATTAATTTTCCCAATTTACTGTACCAAAGAAGAGTGATTTACTAGTGAAATCTCATCATAAATAACTTCTTACCTTTACTAAATGGGCTCACATTACAAATTTAAAACAGTGTCGTTTGGTCTACTGATGCATAACACGGTCCGCATAACGAAAGCAGCAACAGAAAATATTATGAAACTAAACAAATTTTATTTTCGATCTCTTAAGTAAGCATTGCAGATGCAAGGAGAAAATGAAAAATAAACATGAAGAGGAGTGCATGGCAAATTACTATGGGTCAGGTGGTGGTATGGAAGTTGCTGGTGTAAGAACGCTCAGTAAAATGGTACAACATTAGATACATAAATTATCTTGGAGATGGTGACTCAAAGGCCTTCAAAGAAATTGAGGAAGTGAGACCCTATGGTAACGATGTGAAAATTTCCAAACTGGAGTTTGTTGGCCATGTTCAGAAAAGGATGGATCAAGACTTCGATGGCTCAAGGCTAGCATGAAAGGCAAGAAATTGAGCGATGGAAAAACTTTAGATGGGAAAAAATACTCTGACAGATGCTACAATAGATCATATTCAGAAGTGCTATGGTCTAGCAATAAGAAAGAATACAGCAGATGCAGAATTAATGAGAAGAGCAGTCTGGGCTCTGTTTTTTTTCATATAGATTCAAACAGTGAGAATCCCCAACATGGACTGTGTCCAAAAGGAGAAGATAGTTGGTGCAAGTACAACAGAGGCAAGATAACTAAGAAACAATACAAACACCGTCATCACCAGCCACCTGCCATAATGGATGAAAAAAAAAACAATATTCCGAGACCTCGCAGATATTAGTCTACTAAAGAAATGTCTTCATGAACGGACTCAAAATCCAAATGAGTGTGTGAACCATGTGATATGGAATAGACTACCTAAAACTGTGTTTGTGGGTATAAACACACTTCACTTTGGCGTTTATGATGCTGTTTCATCATTCAATCAGGGCAATATAACAAAGTGCAAAGTTCTGCAGAATTTGGGGCTCTGTGTAGGACTAAGAACTGCTGCAGCTATGCTTTGTTTGGACAAGGAATGGCTCAGGTCTTCAGATAATGCCACCAAAGTATATTTAAAGATAGCAAGACAGCATAGGACAGCCATCACGAGGAAGCTGTTGGACGATTCTGATGATACAAGCTATGAAGCAGGCTTGTACTGAAGTAAAAACTTTGAAGCTAATTTCCCGTAACTTTAGTTTTTTTTTTTTTGTGTATAAGGTACATTTTCTCAGGGCCTATTTGTAGTAGAAAAATGAAATTTTCTGTAGTTGTTCCTTAAGACCTTCTAATATATCTGAATTAAAAGATATATGGAATTATTTTGTATTAATGGATGTAAATTTTAAAATACTTGTTAAAATGTATAACTATTTTTAAAATTTACAAAAAAACAAAATATCTGAAAAACTATACATTATTTTTTCAAAATTAATAATTCAGCAGAAAAGCAGAACATATCTCTGCGTTCTGTGAAAAAATCAAGAGTATCGTCCAAATGAGAAAATGTTCCTAATTTTAGCTCAATTTAACATTGTTCAAATGTTCAAATGTTTGTTAAGCTTATGGGACTTAACTACGGGATCATCAGTCCCTAAACTTACAAACTACTTATGAACTACCTTATACTAAAGACGGCACAAATATCAATGCCCGAGGGGGGATTCGAACCCCCGACCGTAGTGGCCGTGCAGACCGTGACTGAAGCGCCTCAGTCTCCTCGGCCACCGCGGCCGACTTTAACATTGTAAGCATAGGGCGTTCCGTGTACCCTTAATGATGCTTCATTGGTTTTCATACGCCTGTTTTAGTGCTTTTCTGTGTGTCGGAGGTCAAAGGTGTCACTTTTCCACAAGTGTCGGAGGTCAAAGGTGTCACTTGTGGACGGGAAGACAGCGCAGGTGAGGAGGTCTCGCTCATTCACACACCTCCTCCACTGCTCTGTTCCCCTGGTTACGCCGCGGATGGCTGTGCTGCCACCTTAGAGCACGTAGACTCTGACAAACTATATTCCGACGATAACTAATGTTAAAGATCGACTACTGAAACTATTACACCAAAAATAACATTTGAAATTGTATGACACAATATATGCATTCACTAAGCGGAGCATCCACTATGTACACTATTTATTTACGTTAACGAAATGGAAGGCTGAGAGAGCATTTTTAATGCAGGCTCTTCCAGCTGGAGAGCTGAGATGCGAGCAGCAGCGGCGAGAAAACAGATGGCACGCGTGCGCGTACGTCACGGGTGGAGGGCTGGCCGAGCAGGTGATAGGCACCTCTGTGACAAAACACTCGCAAAGCAGCACACTTTTCACAAGAAAATACACGGGGACTGATTGTGATTAACAAAAAAGGTTAATATAGTCTACACATTATTTGTTTTTAAAAATATATTTATGTCCATTCACAACCGATAATAGGGCGTCACTCTTGGAGCTACCGCAAGACGCAAAGTACTCTGCAGATTTGGCTTGTTTATCTTGATTATGCTGCAGATTTTACTCTCTCCACTATAGCAAGCAGTTGTTCACAACAGCACGATACGCCAGACATAGATATGTAAGCTCCATCACTCTGTAATTTGGGTAAATTTTCTGGATGATGTTCAGGATTTGATGTTCTTCTTTATTTCAGGTCAAGTGTATAAAATTTCATCAAGAATTTCATCATCGAAAAAAATACCGTAAGAAGTCAGTAACGTAGTACCCTCAGCCATACACTGTACCTCATGATTTTAGCGTGAAGGTCGCATTAGATATTTTTTTCGAAATCAGATGAACAATATGGCACCGCATAAAATACGAAACCAATCCCAAGCGGTGTGCCTATACGAAATTAACTATTTCGATTGTTTTCGGTTCTTTTATGTTTTCCGTAACTTTTTTTTTCAATATCCCCAGTGTATTAAATTCTCCAAGAAAGAAAAAAAGAAAATCGGTTAAGCCATTTATGAATTTTAGCGAGACCAATGCTCAGCAATTTACCTGTTGCTGAACTTCGCCCTGCAGTGTGAGGATTATTTTCGTTCCTGTGTTGCTGTTCGGCCAACCGTACTACGTTACGTAAACAGAAATGGAGAAATACTGAACATTATACAATTTCGTCGCATTCAGAACGTTGTCACACACGAGACAATGAGGCGATCCTTTTTTCTGAAGGCAAAAGTTTAACTGTCACTACCAACTTGACGAAAATGACAAGGGGCTTCTTCTAAACGAATTGTCACTATGCCAGTTAAGAAACACGGTGAATAACATAAGCGGTATGATGCAACTGAGCAGCAGGTGTGAAACGTAGCAGTGCGCATGCGCGGTGATATCGATGTCGCGGGCGGTCTACCTCCTGGCGCCTGCTCGCCGGTCGAGCCCCGTGGGGCGGACTTGCAGTAGCCTGTTATACTGCATGCGTGTACTGGAATGCTGTATTTAGTTCCGCATCATTCTAATGAGAATTCTTAGTACTAATAAAAATCTTCTCAGTTATAAGTTTGGTTCATAGCCGAAGAAAATTAACCGGGAAAATTTCTGTGCTGCCTAAGAAATAAACACCAGCTGGAAATAATTGTAATTGGTGTTAGGCTTCCCAATAAGAGTAATATGACTTCCCGACGTTTTCTGGCTTGTGTAGAAGTTCTGATGGAAGAAAAATAAAAGATTTCTCATGTACTTTCTTCAGTATTTTGACTATAACTTTAAAACGATGCAACCTACAGTGATTTTTGCGGATGTCAGTATGCTAGAGCAGAAAATTTCACATAGAATGACTTACTTAAAAGCTAACATTGGTTCAGCCGTTTAGCCACAATCTATCGTCAAAAATCGGCATTTTACCGATCTCATGGGAAAGTACGTAATGATCATGTTTCAAAGGCTGTAACTCGAAAACGGTTACTCAAAATGTAAAACGGCAAGTATCAGAGTTTTATAGCATTAAATTCTGCGCAAAAAGGGCTCCTGATATTTAATGGTAGCTTCCTCATGTGCCTGGATACCAACAAAATTGTCAAAGGAATCATAGCGCTAAAATTCTGTGAAAACCTCTCTGCGAACTCAAATTAATTTAGAAAGCCAGATAACACACAGTCTTCCATATATTCAAATATAAGGGCAATTATGTCAGGCCTCTACCTACGTACACAGTTATATCTATATATTGATATGAATTAATTACCATGCCACTACAAAACTATAATAATCCGATTTAAGAATAAAGTCAACAACATATCAAATGGATGGTTTTATTAATTAAATTATCTTCGGTTACAACATTAAAATGATGAGATAATTCTTTCTAGAAACGTTCGTTAAATCAAGTATTGGTTTGCATTTATACTTACTTACTATTCATGTTTTTCTGAGTTTTGGCAGACTTTTCTATGGTTGCGCCAACAGTCAAGGAATCTGCACCGTCAATGGCCTGCTTGACCTGACACCCTGCGCCACATAATTTTGCTGTGAACATTGAAATACGTACACTCACTAAGAAACTTTGTTTTGACGTATTTGGTGTTGTTGTTCCATCAAACGAAACTGTAGCTGTTGACAGACCATGTACTCTTCAAGCATGTTTAGCAGATTTTATGCTATTCTCAGATTCCTTTGCAGGGTAGCCATCAAAGACAATGCTGCATTTGAAATGAAAGTATTTTTTGCTGCAGTTCACATATTTTCGAGGATGGAGCGAAACATTTGACCAGCATTCCACGCAACACGGTGTAACAGGAACCTAACGTAGACGGCCACAGTGGCCGAGCTGTCTACGGTATGCTAGTCACGGTCTGCACGGCCGCTGCGGTCGGGGTTTGAGTCCCCCCTCGGGCATGGATGTTTGTGCCGTCTTTAGAATAAGCTAGTTCATAAGTAGTTTGTAAGTTTAGGAACTGATGACCCCGTAGCCCCATAAGCCCCATGAGTTCAGTGCCTGCTGCTGCCGCTGCTGCATCGTACAGAGCGCTAAGTGTCATAATTTAATTTTCATGAAATTTTGTTGACAGTTAATTTCTTAATTTTCGTTTAGTGCTTCTGTTTTTAAGTCTGCTTGTCACCTACTTGAAAGTTTTCGTTTGTGTTACTGTTTCAAGAGTACATTCTCTCGTCTTTTGATAAATACCGTTGTTTGTGCGTGTTTGTCAGTCTCCTGCAGCTTTTCTTTGGCTTAGGAGCTTCTATATTTCGTGTAGATCTTTTACGTTAGAGCAGTGATTTCCGCGTATATTTTGAATTCAGTCCAGAGACGGTGTTTGCTAATTTATATTGTTTCCAACAAGAAGTTTCTAGTAACCACTGCTTAGTCAGCTATTAGTCACCTGTAGTGAATTAGCGGTCTTGTTACAAGTCGAATACTTAATCTCTAAAATAAATTGTTGATTTGATAAGATGGATAGGATGTGTGAATGCTGCGTACGGACGCAGGAGGGGCTGGCCGCTGTTCGCGAACAGCTGAGCGTGCTGATGGCCGCGAACAGCTGCCTTGAGGCTGCTGCCTCGGACTGTAGCGTCAGTGGGGAGTCCGGGGCGTCGCATGGGGCACCTCAGGTGTCACATGCTTCACCCACGATCCCTGCTGTCGAGACATCTTTGCGTGTACCGGATCCGGTTGGGCCACCCTCTCCCCCAGGGGAATGGCGGGTTTGACGGCGTTCGCGTCGCTCGAGGCGGAGGCTCAAAGGGGAGGCTGGCTGTGCGGCATCGTCCGCTCTGCCTGTGAGTGAGCATGTGGCCGCTCCTTCAGCAAGGTCCGAGCAGGCACACGGGGGGAGGGGTTTATTAGTGATCGGGAGCTCCAATGTTAGGCGGGTGATGGAGCCCCTTAGGGAGATAGCGGGAAAGTCGTGGAAGAAGGCCGGTGTGCACTCTGTTTGCTTGCCGGGGGGTCTCATCCGTGTTGTGGAGGAGGCCCTTTCGGCGGCGATAGAGAGCACTGGGTGCATCCGACTGCAAATTGTCGCTCATGTCGGCACCAAAGACTGCTTCCGGCTGGGTTCAGAGGTCATCCTCAGTTCCTACAGGCGGTTGGCGGAGTTGGTGAAAGCAGAAAGCCTCGCCCGCGAGGTGGGATCTGAGCTAACTATTTGTAGTGTCGTTCCCAGAACCGATCGTGGTCCTCTGGTTTGGAGCCGAGTGGAAGGCTTAAACCAGAGGCTCAGACGATTCTGCGAAGATCTGGGCTGCAAATTTCTCGACCTCCGCAATCGGATGGGGAAATGTAGGGTTCCCCTGAATAGGTCAGGCATGCACTACACGCAGGAAGCGGCTAAAAGGGTAGCGGAGTACTTGTGGAGTGCACATGGGGGTTTTTTAGGTTAGAGAATTCCCTCCCTACGCCCGACAAGTTGCCTCCTGAGCCGTGACAAAGTAGCAGTATGCAGAACACAAAAGGGAAGAAATTGATCAATGTAGTAGTAGTTAACTGCAGGAGCGTCTATAGAAAGGTCCCAGAATTGCTTTCAATAATAAACGATCACAACGCCACATAGTACTAGGGACGGAAAGTTGGCTGAAACCAGATATAACAGTAATGAGATTCTAAACTGAGACTGGAATGTTTACCGCAGAGATAGGCTAGACAGTGAAGGGGGAGGCGTGTTTATAGCGATAAAAAGTACACTAGTATCGAAGGAAATAGACGGAGATCCGAAGTGTGAAATAATTTGGGTGAAGGTCACGGTTAAAGCAGGCTCGAACATTGTAATCGGATGCTTCTATAGACCTCCTGGCTCAGCAGCTGTTTTGGCCGAATACCTGAAGGATAATTTGGAAGATAATTCGAGTAGATTTCCCGATCATGCTATAGTTTTGGGAGGAGATTTTAATTTACCTGATATAGATTGGGAGACACAAACGTTTATTACAGGTGGCAGGGACAAAGAATCCAGTGAAATTGTATTGAGTGCATTATCTGAAAACTACCTTGAGCAGTTAAACAGATAACCAACTCGTGGTGACAACATATTAGACCTTCTGGTGACAAACAGACCCGAACTATTCGGAACAGTTAATGCGGAACAGGGAATCAGCGATCATAAAGCGGTTACAGCATCGGTAATTTCAGCCATAAACAGAAATATTAAAAAAATGAAGGAAGATTTTTCTGTTCGGAAAAAGTGACAAAAAGGGGATTTCGGAGTACTTGACGGCTCAGCTCAGAAGTTTTATCTTAAGTACAGACGGTGTTGAGGAACAGTGGTCTAAGTTCAAAGCCATCGTACAATATGCATTAGATGAGTATGTACCTAGCAAGGTCGTAAGAGATGGAAAGGAGCCACCGTGGTACAACAACCGAATTAGAAAGCTGCTACGTAAGCAAAGGGAACTTCACTGCAAACATAAAATTAGCCAAAGCCCTGTAGACAAACAAAAATTACACGAAGCGAAATGTAGCGTGAGGAGGGCTATGCGAGAGGCGTTCAACGAATTAGAAAGTAGAGTTCTTTGTACTGAGTTGGCTGAAAATCCTAAGATATTTTGGTCTTATGTCAAAGCGGTAGGGCCGGCCGCGGAGGCCGAGGGGACTGAGGCGCTTCAGTCACGGTCTACACGGCCACTACGGTCGGGGGTTCGAATCCCCCCTCGAGCATGGATATTTGTGCCGTCCTTAGTTGTAGGTAGTTCATAAGTAGTTTGTAAGTTTAGGGACTGATGACCCCATAGTTAAGTTCCTTAAGCTTAACAAACACTTGAACATTTCAAAGCGGTAGGTGGATCAAAACAAAGTGTCCAGACACTCTGTGACGTAAATGGCATTGAAACACTCTAAAGGCAGAATTACTAAATGTATTTTTCCAAAGCTGTTTCACAGAGGAAGATTGCACTGTAGTTCCTTCCCTAGATTGCCGCACAGATTACAAAATGGCAGATATCGAAATAACTACAGAGGGATAGAAAAACAATTAAAATCGCTCAAAAGAGGAAAGGCTGCAGGGCCTGATGGGATACCAGTTCGTTTTTACACAGAGTACGCGAAGGAACTGGCCCCCCTTCTCGCAGTGGTGTATCGTAGGTCTCTAGACGAGCATATCGTTCCGAAAGATTGGAAATGGCTCAGGTCATCCCTGTTTTCAAGAAGCGTCCTCGAACAGATGTGCAGAACTATAGGCCTATATCTCTAACGTCGGTCAGTTGTAGAATTTTGGAACATGTATTATGTTAGAATATAATGACATTTCTCGAGACTAGGAATCTGCTCCGTAGGAATCAGCATGGGTTTCGAAAAAGGCGTTCGTGTGAAACCCAGCTCGCGCTATTCGTCCACGAGACTAAGAGGGCCATAGACACGGGTTATCAGGTAGATGCTGTGTTTCTCGACTTCCGCAAGGCGTTTGATATAGTTCACCACAAACTTTTAATGAACAAAGTAAGAGCATATGGTCTATCAGACCAATTGTGAGATTGGATTGAGGAATTCCTAGATAACAGAAAGCAGCAGGTTATTCTCAATGAAGAGAAGTCTTCCGAAGTAGGAGTTATGTCAGGTGTGCCACAGGGGAGTGGCGTGGGTCCGTTGCTGTTCACGATATATATAAATGACCTTGCGGATAACATCGAAAGTTCACTGAGGATTTTTGCGGATGATGCTGTAGTATATAGAGAGGTCGTAACAATGGAAAATTGTATTGAGAGGAGGATCTGCATAAAATTGACGTATGGTGCAGGGATTGGCAATTAAATCTCAATGTAGACAAGTGTAACGTGCAGCGAATACACAGAAAGAAAGATCCTTTATCATTTAGCTACACTATAGCAGGGCAGCAACTGGAAACAGTTAAATCCATAAAGTATCTGGGAGTAGTCATTAGGAGTGATTTAAAATGGAACGACCATATAAAATCAATCGCCGGTAAAGCAGATGCCAGACTTAGATTCATTGGAAGAATACTAAGGAAATGCAGTCCGAAAACAAAGGAAGTAGGTTACAGTACACTTATTCGCCCACAGCTTCAATACTGCTCACCGGTGTGGGATCCGTACCAGGTGGGATTGATAGAGGAGGTAGAAAAGATCCAACGGAGAGCAGCGCGCTTCGTTACAGGTTCATTTGGTAATCGTGGAAGCGTTACGGAGATGATCGATAAACTCCAGTGGAAGACTCTGCAGGAGAGACGCTCTGTCGCCCGGTACGGGCTTTTGTCGAAGTTTCCAGAACGTACTTTACCGAGGAGTCTAGCAGTATATTGGTCCCTCCTACGTATATCTCGCGAAGAGACCGCGAGGATAAAATCAGAGAGATTAGAGCCCATACAGAGGCATACCGACAATCCTTCTTTCCGCAAACAATACGTGACTGTAATAGGAGGGAAAATCGATAGTGGTACTCAAGGTAGCCCCCGCCACACACCATCAGGTGGCTTGCGGATTATGGTTGTATATGTAGATGTAGAAGCTCTACGAACATTTGAACATTTGATCCGAACGTCAAGCACGTAGCCTGTGTTCCTTATAATTACAACATCAATTGGATTAAATAGCTTAGAGGTCGGATTTTCTTGTCTTGAAAATTATTCTTTCATAATCAAAAAGAGATAATGGATATGGGGCTAACCTAAAGGTCGATATGATTCTATGTGTCGCGGTGACTTCATTTGTTTGGGAGTTCGGCGGGAAATTGTATCAGGACCTATAGGGACTGGTTCTCTATTGATCTTAACTGTACACCACACGGCTCGTAGGGACACTAATCGCTACTAGATTTGCAGTTAATAGTGCGAGATTCTCTCTAATTTACTTTATCCCATTTGACAGTTACATATACAAATTTACGAATATTTTGTGAAGAACATTAATATTGTCGCGTTGAAATGGAATCAGGCTTGACTTCGAAGGCAACTAAACACAGCACTTATACTGAAAGCACGTTTATTACGAACTCAACATACACGCAGCACTGACTGCTCCACAGGCAGCGTGCTCTGCTATTTATACACAAACAGAATTTACCAGATATTAGAAGAACAAATAACATAAGAAACAAGTGGAATTTACAAGTGAACATAAGAAAGATGTAGAACCTTCTGGAATTGTTAATTACAAAGAAATAAAATTTTGCGGTGGGCGGGATTGAAACGGCGACCTTCTGCACCGCAGTCCGTGACGCTATCCCCTGCGCCACGCCGGCAGTCGGTGTTCGTGGTCTCTCGCGGCATTGCTCCCTGTCCTGGAGAAACAGCGACCCGATGTTACGATCCCTGTGGAGACAGCTGCAATGTCCTAGATCTTCACCGTGTCATGGGTCCTCTGTATGACAGTTCAAGAGAATCCTTCCCTTCTCCGCTATTATCGACGACAGACGTTCTTGTCGTGGCTTTATCAGGAACATTACTGTCCTTAAAGTCCTTGAACTAGAAGCCATTGTCGTCTACCTACTCTTCAGCATTGTAGTAAGGCTTTATGTGCAGGACGTGAACAATGTCTCTTCGTTTTTGACGTTTCGACGACGGCTCATAATCCTCAACTTCATATGTGATGTCTGACAGGCGGCGTATGACACGATACGGACCAAAGTATCGCTTCAGTAACTTTTCTGACAGTCCAACCTTCCATACCAGATCTCCTGGGCTGTACACAACAGGTCGGTGCTTGTCGTTATACCGCTGACGGTCCTTCTCCTGGGCGTCCAGTGTCCGCATGCGAGCCAGCTGTCTTTCATTTTCGACCCTGGTGATGAGCTGTTTAACATAGTCATCCTGAGTGTCGTCCGGTTGGAACGGGAACAGCGTATCCATTGTCGTCTCAGCTGCACGGCCATGGAGCAGGAGAAACGGAGTGAAGCCTGTGGTGTCTTGTCTTGCTGTATTGTAAGCAAATGTCACGACTGGCAGAATTGTATCCCAATCCTTCTGCTGAACATCGACGTACATCGACAGCATGTCGGCTAACGTCTTGTTAAAACGTTCCGTAAGACCATTTGTCTGAGGATGGTATGCAGTTGTCATTCTGTGGACAATGTCGCACAGTGACATTACCTCTGATACTAGTTTTGACTTGAATACTTTTCCACGATCAGATATCATGACACGTGGTGCTCCATGCTTCAAAATAAGGAATTTAGCGATCTCTGGAGCTTCTGCAGTCGGCACAGGTTTGGTGACAGCGTAGCGTGTGAGGTAGTCAGTGCAGACTATTATCCAACGGTTACCGGTTGTCGACTTCGGGAACCTCCCTAAAAGATCGATCCCAACTCGGTGGAATGGAGCTGCTGCCGGCGGAATCGGTACGAGATGTCCTGGGGGTAATTGCGGCACATGTTTCCGTCGTTGGCACTCTTTAAGTGACTCACATAGTGCTTGACAGATCGGTAGAGACCTTTCCAGTAATACCTGAGTTGACAGGCGACTCAGATGTTCTTCAAATGTTTTCAAGAAAACGACAATGTTATCTAAATAGCAGAGACACCTCGTCCACTTAATGTGTCGAAGCAAGTTGTCCATCATGCGTTCGAATGTGGCTGGAGCATTACATAATCCAAATGGCATTACTTTAAATTCATAGAAGGCGTCAGGTGTAATAAAAGCTGTCTTCTCCCTGTCAGCTTCGTCAACCTCGATTTGCCAGTAACCTGTCTGCATGTCCATAGTTGAGAAATATGTAGCTCCTTTCAAGCAGTCTAAGGTGTCGTCAATACGCGGCAATGGGTAGACATCTTTCTTTGTGATTCTGTTCAGCCACCGATAGTCGACACAAACTCGCCACGTGCCATCCTTCTTCTTTGCGAGGACCACCGGAGACGACCAAGGACTCTCCGAAGGTTGAATAATGTCATCTCGCAACATCTTCTCCACTTCCTCCCGAATTATCCGTCTTTCAGCTGGCGACACTCTATACGAACGCTGGCTAATTGGCGGATGATCCCCAGTATTGATACGGTTCTTTATCGTGGGCCGTTTCGTCTGACTTTTCCCCTGCTGAGGTGTGAATGCACCCGAAAATTGACGTAGTATACCTAACACCCGCTGGCGTTGTTCCTTGGTCAGTCCGGGCCCTATTGGGAGTTCCACGTTTGTATCCTCCAGCGTGTTGTCTGTACTAACAGCAGGGCATGGGTCCTCATTGATGACGTTGAGCTCACCGTCCTGGATTGGTTCATCTGTCCCGATACACATTCCCCTAGGGATAAATTGTGACTGCTCGTGACAATTTGTGATCCAAATCTCTCCTTGACCACCGGTAATGCTTATGATAGCCGCTGGTATGTAAATTTCTTTTGTGAGCCTGACAAACTTTTTACTATCAACAAGAACTTCATAGTTTAACCAGTTATCTGTGTTTGTGACTGCAACTCTTCTCATTGTCAACGGCGGTATCGTCACATTGTTAACGACGAATAACTTCCCAGAAAATTCTGTATTACGTGTATCCGGCGTAGCAACTTCTTCAATTTGCAGCTCAGATCTTCCACAGTCAATGATAGCTTGGGATGCCTGAAGGAAGTCCCATCCGTGGATGACATTGTGACTACATTCTGTTAACACGACAAATTCAAACGGCTGCATCCTGTTGTTGATGGTTATTCTTGCGCACAAGTTCCTGCTGGATGGACGTACTTTCCATTCGCGACCTTCAGCACAGTTGCCCCCGTATCACAGAACATTGTCTTCTTTAGTGTGCGGCGGTAATTATATGATAATACAGAAAAAGATTCTCCTGAATCAACAAGTGCCCGATCAGGCTGGCCGTCAATTATGACGTCGATGAGGTTTCCCGACATCTTAGCGGCTGTCGTCCATTGAGGATTTTATCTGCGGCCGCCTAACCTCCGTAGATGGTCGCCTCGCTTAATTTTCGTGGGCGCGGCGGCTAGGGGAGCGGCTGGTACCTCTGTACGGCGACGGTGAACGGCTGCGGCGCGTCGGGGAGCGACCTTGTCTAGGGAACGGCGATGGGCTTCTTCCCACAGGTCGAATGAACTCATCAGCAGGTGACTGCCTGGGATAGAACTGCTCCGACGGCTGACGTCTTGCGGCAAAATAATCATAGAATACTCGCCTCTTCTCTCTGCAGTAGCGTACGACATGTCCAGGGCGTCCAAAGTGGAAACACAGTGGTGTGTTGTCTTCTGTCCTCCAGACAACTGTTCTTCTGCGGGGCGTCATAGTTACCTGGGGAGTTGGCTGTGGTCGCGTCGGCCGGTTCATGGGCTGTCGTTTGGCGGCTACAGCGTAAGTCATAGCAGGGCGACGCCATTCTTCACGTCGGGTGCGATTGACGGGGCAGACAGGAGCTAATGTTTGAAATATCTCGTCCTCAGCGGCGTCGGCTCCCTCGTGACTTACAGGGCTCACACACATGGCCATAATCTGATGCTCGCTCGGCCTAATAGTCCCGGCTGACATGCACTGTTGTAATTCTTCTCTCACGATTTGTCGTGTGAGAGAAGCGAAGTCATGCTGGTCTTGCACAACGGCCATAGGGACTACATTTGGGAGTCTGTCATACTTCTTGCGTCCAACCCTCCTTTGTTGCATCTCTTCAATACGCTGGCACCACTTGATGAACTCTTCTGTCGTAGCGACGTCTTTTATTAGAAGAGCTTGGTACATATCTTCTGCAATTCCCTTCATCAGGTGCGTGATTTTGTCCGACTCAGTCATGTTCGGACTGACTATGTTACACAGGGCCAAAACATTCTGTATGTACGATTGTGTCGGCTCACCATGTCGTTGGGCACGGTTCTTCAGTTGTTCTTCCGCCGAGCGGATTTGTCGCTGGTGGTCTCCAAACGTCTTCTTAAGTTCCTCTTGGACCGTCTACCAGTCATTCTACTTGTCTTCGTTGTTTTCGAACCATTGCTGGGCTGTTCCATCCAGGTAGAAATAAACGTTGGCCAAGCACATCGTATGATCCCACCTGTTGTACTTGGCTACTCGGTCGAACCCTTTTAGCCATTTGTTGGGGTCCTGTCCAGCATCTCCAGAGAACACCGAGGGGTGTCTGATGTGCAGCTGGCTTTTTGCTGGTTTCGTCTCCATCGTTCTTCTGATGATACGGACTTTTGGAAGGATGTACTTGGTGTATCCCTTGTATTTCGGTTCCAGTCCGTGTAAGCGACGCCTTTTACGTTGCCTAATAGGAGCCACGGTGATGCAGCTGTTGCACAGTGTACCCGGTGCCTCCACCAAACAATGTCGCGTTCAAATGGAAACAGGTTTGACTTCGAAGGCAACTAAACACAGCACTTATACTGAAAGCACGTTTATTACGAACTCAACATACACGCAGCACTGACTGCCTCTCAGGCAGAGTGCTCTGCTACTTATATGCAGACAGAATTTACCGGAAATTAGAAGAACAGTTTACATAAGAAACAAGTAGAATTTACAAGTGAACATAAGAAAGATGTAGAATCTTCTGGAATTGTTAATTAGAAAGAAAGAAATTTTTGCCGGTGGGCGGGATTGAACCGGCGACCTTCTGCACCGCAGTCCGTGACGCTATCCCCTGCGCCACGTCCGCAGTCGGTGTTCGTTGTCTCTCGCGGCAATATATCTTGAGATGAGTAAATGTTTTGCAGATTGATTGTTATGTGTATAGTGCCTACTGTGGTGTCGCACAAGCCTGTAGTGCGCGCCACGTACTTTCGCCGCGCGCCAGCCTGGAAGCACTGAGCGTCGTTCTTAAGACATCAACCGCGTATGCCCTCTGCTGCAACCCCGCTGAACTGTATCGGCCACTTGGCAATAGGACAGGCACTAGATAAGACTCTCATAAGTAGGCAGGCTTATACCTAGTCTTCATGATAAACTATGTTGGGAAAGTATTCTGCAGTATTCTCCTGTGAAAGTCAAGTATTGCAATATTTCTAAGAAATATATACCTGGCACTAAACTAGCTTAGTGTTTCAAGTTTCTGCTGCCCCACTGGCGGTCACATCAGACTCCGTACCCGCACAGACGTGCATCCTACTTCCCTGTGTCGGTCTTTCTCCACTCGGCCAACGACACCCAGGACAACCGGCGGCGACCAGACACAAAACCTACAATATTCACTTATTTGTTTTCTTCAACCTAGTCAACTGCACTAACAACATTCAAGTCAGTACCCTGGTACTTAAGAAATAATTTCCCGAATAGCATCCGTGAAAGCAAATGGAGTAATAATGGGTGTTGCAGATAAAATGCAAGCGCTGGCGTTTAAGGATCAGGAACATATGAGTTTTCAGACAATATCATATATTGAACTCTGGATACGAAATAATGTATTTCTCATAAATATTGATGATTCTCTAGGATTTCTGTGCCGTAAATGATGCGATTCCGAGCAAGTGATGTGTGTATCAGTGTGAAAATAATTTGGTTACAAAAGAACCGCCATTTAGGAATGACAACATTAGAATTAAAGTATTGCTGTGGTAATGTTTCAGAGGAAGAGTATTTTTATTAGGGTCCCGTTAATTTTGATATTCTTCATGAATGTAGGAAAAACAATTTTGTAAAATTGTTGTCCTTTTCAAGACCAGTTGTCCGATTTTATTATGTATGATCGAAAGGTGTGGCTGATTGGTGCCAATGAATCAGTTACCATGTTAAAAAAAAAAAAAAAATCCAAAAACCCTCTATCTCCCGCCGGTGCTTAAGATGGTTTTTTCACTTCCAATTTTTCTTCTGAAGGCCTACATGAACCATGGAACCTAATGCACAAAACCTGGGGCTATGAAATGATTTTAGTAGTTTGGAAGTAGAATAGCGACTTGTAAATAATCAAAAGAAATTATAGTTCCAACCGTGCTAAGATTTTACCTCTTTTAAAATCACTACTAGGATGCACTATGCTTTTTTTTTATTTTATTTTCTCGTCCTCATTGTTGGGGGGGGCGGGAAGGGGGGGTGCGACGGTACCCTAGACTCCGAGTAACAGACGTCCTTACAATAATACCTCTATTACTTGAAGTGAGGTTGTGGAGCTGTTTAGAGAATGACAATACATTACTGAAAACTAATCTTTGTGTTTAGTCAGCAGATTTTGGTTAGGTGTTAAAATATTCACATAAGGCCTTAGCCATATCTTACATTTTTACTTACACTTCCCACATAATTGGAAGTTACTTAGTTCTGGTTTACGTACTTCGTTATACCCACTGTAACAGTTAATTGTACGGGCGCCACAACATGATTCTCCCATGTTGAATAAAACCCACCGTAATGTTTTGACTGACTTATTAGAAGCACGACCGTTTTGAATCATTTTAAATTAGATTTTAAGGTGCCAATAAAATTACAGGGGGTCCAGCCAGTTTTCCTGGCTGGTCGCAGTTCGTTTACCTTGTACTCAGGAAGTTCCACATTATCCGATGGTCAATGATAAAAATCGAATAGCTCATGGAACAGCGATTTATTGTATCATATAGGCCTTTGTTTCCTAAGTCATGGGAAAGTACTGCAGGCTCTTTTTGCACTCGGGGAGAAAATAAACGATTTTATGAAAAACGATCCAAAGTAATTTCCTGAATTGAAAAATGATGACTGATCATTGAACTAGCCGAACTGAAAACTGCAGGGGAAGTCACAGTTACTTTCCATCTGTTAGCAACGGTACGTGCTTTCTAAATGAGGCTTGCTCTTGCCAAAAACCAACCGTTGAAAGGGTCCATGATCCATTTTCCTAATTGTAAGACAATTTCTTCAGAGAAGCATGCTACACTAGAAATGGAATTTTCCCACGACGTTGATGAATTAACTGAAGAATTCATGAGGAAAATTTCGTTGTGGTATAGAACTTTCCGCTGTGCAACAAATGTAGAAAATTCTCTTTACTTCCTGTGAGACAATATGTTGCTTGTGCACAGGGTGTAAATGGAAACTATTGGTTGTCGGTTTCGTTAGCGTTAATGATTTCAACATCTCGTAATAATGTTTCTTCAAACTTAATGCAAAAATGAATCCTATTTACATTTTATACTAACCTTAACCCTCTTAAGCAAATCATTTTTGTAACAAGAAGGCAAGACAAACAAAACTATCTAATTGTCAAGTATATTATGTTTAGATTCATAATATCTTTTGATAAAATCTATACGAACTTCAATCTTACATTATGAAAGAATAACGACAATGACTAACAAGCACACAGTTAATCGATTGTAGGTAATACTTTACTGATCTTAACCAATGTTCCACATCTATGTGGGTGTATTCTTTAGAAATAATTTACTGTTATAGTGAGTTACTGCCAATACGCTGTTAGAAATGTCATGAGCTAAATCACTCAAGTTGGAGTATTAAAAATACTATGACAATAAGAAGCTGTTTTCTCATACTCAAGGAGTATACAGTAAAAAAAGAAAAAAATTTTAAAAATAATACACAAAAATAAAGCATGTGATCGTTATACATATGCTGTAGCCTATTTTGGCTTTTTTAGACCGATGTCTGGTTCTCATCATGACGAACGTCAAGTGTCCTATTTATAAATTTCTCCATCTCAATTTAATTTATCGTTTCCACCATGTATAAATCTGTCTCCAGCTTACTTTCTGCCTCCTAAAGATAAATAAAGTAAAAGGAAATATCTGTTATTATATAAAAATGTGAAATATTGGTCGTATCATCTTCGTATTTTCTGCATCTTGATGTCATCTTGTTGAATTTACAAATAAAATATTTTTTTAAAAATAAATTGAAACATATTATTGATCTTCCTACGCTTTCGATAAGTTTATAAACAAAATATTTTTGAGGTTGGTTCACTAACAATCAATTAGCATTTGAGTTGTCTTTACTCTGTTGACTGGGTCAGTGGTTGATTCATAAGATGACGCAGTATTTGTTTCAGAGGCGTAGAGCTCCAATAGCGATCAGAGGGACAGGTTAGCAGCGAGACACAGGAGGTGGAGCTGTGACGTCGGCCTCCTCACCACCCTGCTCCCCTGGCCACACTGCCACCACTCGCCTACGCATCGCCCTCTTGCTGTGCTTAATAACAGTAATGCATCTACTAATATATTTACACAGCAAGTTGTTTCAACCGTTCTTAAAGGAACTTTGCTAGAATGTCAACAGATTACTTGTAAACAATACCGAACAAACTAATGTAGTAAAACGAATAAGTAATAAATGACAGCCACAAGCTTAACTAAATAAATTAAATAAAATATGATATTTCTTGAATTGTAAGCACTACGTTTTTCTGCAGCCTTTAACAGCAATGGAGAAAGAAGCTTTGATCAACTCAATTTTTGACACATTTGTGTTTTGACATTAATTAAAAACAGTAGCACTATGACACTTCAGATCTCTTTCAGACAAAGATTTCCCAATAACAAAAACGACTTCCAGTTCATCCGGAAGTATATCAGGATTGTAAGCAACAACTGTCATTTCTATGATTTCAGCGGGCCGCGGTGACCAAGGGGACTGAGGCGCTCTAGTCACGGTCTGCACGGCCACTACGGTCGGGAATTCGAATCCCCCCTCGGGCATAGATATTTGTGCCGTCCTTAGTATTAGTTAGTTCATAAGTAGCTTGTAAGTTTAGGGACTGATGACCCCGTAGTTAAGTCCCATTAGCTATACAAACATTTGAACCATTTTCTATGATTACTAGTACAACTACATAAATTTCGGTTACTTCCCTCAATTCATTGACAGAATGCAGACGACATTGTACCCTTGTTTTAAAAATGATTCAATTACCTATTTTAAAGTTGTTTGAAGTTAGCACATTCAGTTCTCTTTAAAGACAGCAATATTCATGATTCCAAAAGTATGAGTTATTACTGAAATCATGTAACAAGGAGAACACAGGACAATCCGATTTTTGTATTTTTCTCAAACAAGTTCCAGATTTCATTGCAATTGTTTTTTTTTGGTAAAGAAACCGTGTCGAACAACCCATAGCTTAAAAATGCATAAGTAAGAGCTTTGACCACTTGTTCATATTTGATATCCCGAATCACATCTCTGTTATTAAATCACTGATCTTCTTCTTCTTTTCTGTCATGGAGGGCAACCTGCATACATTCTACGTTTCTGAACCGTTACAAATTTTTGAAATTAAAAAATAAGATTCAAACTTAGCATTTGACTAAATAATTAGCATGGCCAACAAACAACTACCTAGATTGCAAACATGCATTGTAACAAAATGACACAATATACCTTCCGATAAGTAAACTTGTGTTTTGGGATTAAAGACACGAGTAAAACTTAAGAATCCAGTTCATCGAGGATTTATTATAGTTGCTTTCGAACTACTTTTAAAATATGATGTTTGAGTACTGACCCATATGTGTAATAAATATAAAGATCTCTATTACTTTTGATTTCCTTGTTAGCTCAAAATAATTATTTCGTGCAAGTGTAATCTTTCTTTTGAGATTGGAAACATTAAGGACGAAAAATCCTGTTGAAATAGCAACAGTGATGGGTCGGTTTAATAATTAAACTTGTGGTAGTGTATGTATTCCAATCAATGTGCATTAACGGTAGTAAGATTGGTTATTACGTATACATCATCGTGCACATGATTAATCAGTTAGTAACACTTTGCTGAGTTGATGTATGGTTCATAACATCATCGACTGATGACCCCGTTGTTATGTCCCATAAGCTATACAAATACAAAATCAACTACTAACTATTTCTGGGCCATTCCTATTTCGAACTACACAGGAGAAATGTTAAAACTTAGTTAACGCGATGAACATTAACAAAACATTCTAGGATTTATAAGGATAAAGTTGGTGACTCAAATTTCGTGAAAGATCTCGCCGAAGGGTAGCATGCATTTTTATGATGCTTGCTGCTCCACCTCTCTTAACAAATCCGCGACACTCTCTCGTTATTCTTCATAGAGCTACTTCAGTCGTGCAACTGTAATTTGACGGAATTTAGAACGAATTGCCAATTTCCATTCCATGCTGACATCTTTTAAAAATTATGTTCTCATTGATTTGACGGTAAATAACAGAATGTCTTTAAGTAATTCAGTAGGCCTGCGCGGGTTGTCTCTTATATCGTCTATTTAGATTTTGAAGGGGCTTAGACTGCAAATATTTCCTCGTGGAACTCCCCATACCAATGTGACTTCATTGTCCTAGAATGACTACGTACAGTGAAGGAACTGCATTCGGATTTGTTCTTGATAATAGTCGTCTAACAGTATGCTTGATGTTCGTTACACACGTAAACAGCTACTATGTGTCGTCATAACTATTAAGCAGAAAAATTTCAAAGGTTTCTCAAAATCTTTTTCCTCACCATACACATTTGTGCTAATATATTAATATAGTTATCGGTACCCTGCTATAGTATAACTACATAGAAAATTCATTTTTTTACTACTTATTAAGCAATTTATACAAGATTCAACTCTCTATCCTAGAGTTTAGGGATAAAATGTCAACATATAGTCTCACATCAATTACTCCCGCCTGCTACCTGAAGCACAATTGCGAACTATTCTATAACATCTTGGCAAAAAAAAAAAAAAAAAAAAAAAAAAATTCCACCCACTTACTAAGCGTGATCAAGAAATTTACACGTGACTTTTTCACAAATTATTCGGAACCTTCCTGTCCCTACGGGGTAGGTGGGGCAGATGTATTTCCAATTTTCATCTATAATTGCTGTTGTTTTCCTCACACAATGTATTCTATTTTCGGAATAGTTAATACAAAACGTCAACAAGAGTGTCTTCCCGGGAATAAAAAAGTCTCAGCATTCAGTCATATCCGATATACTCGCTACGTTCGAATTATCTGATGTTCACTTTCATCTTGAGTCAGATTCCATTATTTACAGAGTTATCGAAGACTGGATTATCGTTCTATCTTTCTTACTTCAAAAAGAACATTTTTGTAGCTTCTTAACCACCTCTCATAGTAATAACCTACAATTAACCTGATACCCGAGTAGCTACTTCTAGAATAAAAAATTTTTTCTTAATGTATTTTGAACGTGCAATCATGCATATGATAATCATGTATTATGGAGGATGTCTTGAAGAACCTGCTGCGCTCTTGGAGGCGAAGTGAGATGTCTCAGTCGTAGCTGATGGTATCAGGGCAGTAGCGATGCGCAGGGGGTAGTGCGATTGCTGCCCGCTGTTGCTGAGGAGAACACCTCCTCGCCACTTCTGACAGCCTAGCAACGCGGCGCCTGGCTGTGTCGCTTACCCCTATCATCTCTGCAATAATTTATTAATAATTTGTTAAAGAACACTTATTATAATTATATCTGTAGCCCACAGCTTCTGTCGTACTCGATAGCATTTCCAATCGAAGAACAACAGAATAAGAAGTGAGTGTTGTAGCTGGTAAACGCGCGCCTGGCTGTATCGCTTACCCCTATCTCTCTGAATTTTTTTTATAATTTATTAAAGAGCACTTATTGTATAATTATGTCTGTAGCACATCTTATTTCGTACTTGAACAGAAAAGAAATGAATCTGATACCCGAGTAGCTACTTCTAGTATTATATGTTTATTTGTTCTTGTATTTTGAACATACAATAAATAACTCGTACGATAATGATGATGTAGTACGTCTCAAAGAATTAGCTGCGCTCTAGGGGGTAAATGTCTCAGTCATAGGTGATGGTATCGGGGCGGCAGCGAAGCGTAGGGGGTAGTGCGATTGCTGCCCGCGGTTGCTGTGGAGCGCACCTCCTCGCTCCTTCTAACAGCCTGGTAACGCGGCGCCAGGCTATGTCGTTTACCCCCATCTCTCTGCATTTATATATTAATAATTTATTAAAGAGTACTTATTATAATTGTCTATAGCACCCGCTTATTTCGTACTCAAGAAGAAAAAAATTAATAGCATTTCAAATCCAAGAACAGTAGAAGTACAAGAGTGTGTTTTAGATATACGCGAGGTACGGTATTATTAGTTTTCTATCTCACTTCAAGCATTACGTCGTCGACAAATGCAAAAGAAAGCCCTGTGCACAGAAATTCATGTGAGCTTGCAGGTGGGCTAATGGTAGCACATCAGCACCAACTTTCACAACAATTCTAAATAGAAATTAAGAAACCCTGAGACTGTTTTTCATTTCAAACATGTCAAAGACATTAAAGATAAAGGTGAAGCATTGAATTAAAACTTTTAATGCGACTGAGAATCTAACCCAGACATCCATGCTTACTAATCAGACGTCTTACCGCTAGACCACCGCAGCACTAACGATTAAGGCGCCTCAGAATAGTCTAAGCAAGATTTCCTTTACGTCACAAACTTACAAATTTTAATTCAATGCTTCACCTTTATCTTTAATATCTTTCACTACAATATTGCTTCTCCCGCTTGCACGCATGTCCCAACTTCTTTTGGCGCTTGTGCGAGTATGGTCAGAACCTGCGTAGCTCAGTATTGAATTCAGTCTTTTTTCTTACGTGTGGCTGAAAATACATGTAAGGATCAGGCGGTGGTATAAAGGGCGGCAATGGAACAACTCTGATAGGGATAGCGGCAGCGGCGGGGAGGTGACTGCTCAAGTTAAGCAAGGGTACTCAGTTCAGGTTCCTTTGTCTGATTTTATTTTAACCATATATAATTTCATCTTTCACAACTAGAGGCCGAAGGCCCGAACAAGACATTTTATTTTATAAATTTTAAGAAAAACAGTAAACAGTTGAACTAAAGTGATGCAAGGCAGGAGGCCGAAATTCAAATGTGATATGAGCAAGTAATGGGCTGAGGGGCCGAAGCAACCCTTTATAAAAGTAAATAACATACGGTAAACAAGACAATCAAGAGGGGCTACCAAATTAACCCTTTCGCGGCTGTAGGGGCGAGCGCCCTGGCTTCCCGCCTGGCTGACGGCGCGAGACCAGCTGTGGGCCTGGGCGGCGGCGGCTGACCCGGCCCCACGGCCGCTGTGGGCTACGGCCGCTGCCGCTGCACGCTAGTCGCGCAGAGCGGTGACCACGCAGCTGTCCCCAGTAACACTGTCTATAAAATCAGTATCTCACTGCTCTGCCTCAGCAGTTGCAGTTTGTGATTCGAAAGTCCCAAATCTAAACGACATTGTTTTAAAATTAACCTCGGCTGAGAACGAAAAGATTTAATTAAATTCTAATACCTTTTTGATTTGTTATTGAAAAAACTATACTTGAGGTATACGTTACCAAAAAACAATACTACAACGCATTAACGTTTCATTAACATCGGTCGAGTATGTTTCGCAACGTTTAGTTTTAAAGTCAGTTGTTCGTAGGGAAGACCTGCAAAACTCCGACAGTTCTAGCTATAATCGTAAATAAAAAATCAATAACTACGGGGTGATCAGTCCCTAAACTTACAAACTACTTTTGAACTAGCTAACACTAAGGACGACACAAATATCCTTGCCCAAAGGGGTCATTCGAACCCCCGACCGTAGTGGCCGTGCAGACCGGGACGGGCGCGCGTCTGTCCCCTCGGCCACCGCGGCCGGCATAAAAAACATTTATTGAAATTTATGTTGTGCCATGTAGCACAATAAAGAATTAACAAAAAAAAATGATGTAATAATGAAATGGAAACAATAAAATATTGATAGGTCGATTGCTTCGTTTGAAATTAAAGCCTAATTTCGATTCACTATGCTAAATAATCCGATAATAATCATCTGCATGCTTTCTGCTAGCGGATTTATTTTTCAGATATTCATGGAGTGGTAGAGTTTGACTTAGTGGTTTCCAATCCTCATTTCTAACGCAGGCATTCGACTGCCGCTGGCCGAGTTAACAACATTTTTTATTACTTCTATTGCTTTTATTGTTTTCTTATTTTTTCATTTTCTTTTCTTCCATCATTCAAAGTACCTGAAGAAACTAATACTGCCTTAGTTTGTGGTATGTCTCAAAACATGGCACCATACAGAGAGCAACATTACATTTTTTTGCACCTGATTCGTGTCATTTTCCGTTTTGTATGGGCAGTACACACTACACAATGTCTTTGCGGTATCTCCTTTCTCTCCATTGCTCCGAAAAACCCGGGATAATGTTATTTTTTATTGCAGTCGAAAAGGGCTGTCATTTTTGGTGTCAGTGGCATCTTAGATGTTTATGAATGAAACTTCTCCAGTAAATGACGGATTAGTTCCAAGTGGAATTTCGCTAGTGGCTTCTTCTGTTTATTTTGCATTTCAAAAATAGTTTTTGCATTGAGCCTACTCAAGTCAGTTAAATGAAAGAATACTTTCTTGTACCATTTCTGTATTTCGTATGCACTGTAGGGACTTAATATCATGTTAGTCCTATTAATCCTATTGACTAATTGTAACTACCTATTCCCTTTATTTCCTCCCTTTTTATGATTATTTCTTTCTCTCTGAGCAAACTCTGGTCAATTTACAGTGTAAAGCATCCAGGACTAATTTACTGTCCACCCCAGACTTCAGCTGAATTTACCTTTCTTGAGTTTATCAGGTAAAGGTGGTAAATGTTTCCTGTTTTTACGCACTGTGCCAATGGCATCAGTGCACTTCGCATGGAGCCATAAGAACAATTCAGGACTCGAATACAAATTGTCTAAATAAATCCCATGACTTTTATTGAGGTATGGTAACTACAAACTGACAACGACATCGCCTGATTTGCCCCAGTCAGCATTTCCGGATTCTACTTCAGTAGCGGTACCAGTTTAGACAATATAAACCACAATGTAATTGGTCTGTCCGACACAAAGCACGGAAATTTTAATCCCACGGCTACGTTTGTTTGGAATATACGGTTTGAACCATAGCCTTCCTCTGAAAAGTAGCAACTTTCGTCAGCTACTAAGTTCTCAAATGGGACTGCAGCCTGTCGGAATCTCTTTTTGGCGTGTTCCATAATCATGCACATTTTCACAAGAATATCTTGCGATGCGGACGAATTGTCACTTAAGTGTAATAAAGGCAGTATCGAGTGGCCAATCGCGTTGAGGCGCTGTGCTTAGATGCGCGGGGCCGTTCCCCATCGGGGGTTCGAATCGTCCCTTGGGGAAGGATGTTTGTGCTGTCTTTAGTCTTTACTATAAGAATTTTTAAGTTTATGGGATGATGACCCCGCAGTTAAGTCGTATAAGATTAACAAACGCAGTATCACCTTGTACCTGTCTATGGCCATTATGTCAGAAAATACTGGTGTTTGCAGCAAGGAATCTTTTGACCAATATTCATTCACTGCTAACCGTTTGGACCTTGGCATAAGGAGGGAACAAGCCAAAACCCAATAACATTCTAGAGGGTCTATATGTTTCCATATTTTTATCTGCTGGGCACTGTCGTCATGTTTTCGGTGAGAAATGTAAAATATTTGTTCATATCTACAAATAGCTGAGACAAATTCAAATGAGATAAAGTACAATAAATAAATAAATAATCTACATGAGTTGCTAATTCATCGAAATCTACCTTTAAACCACTAAAAGTGTTCGCGAAATTGTGGCGATTCGCCGGGGGACGATTATCTGACCAGTTATAAAATCCTTTTCGTGTCGAAATTTTACTTAACAAATCTTCTTTTTCCTCTTAAGAAGAGGAATCTTCTGCAGAAGTTCTTCGTTGTGTTCAATAAATAATAAATACCGTTACTTCCATCCAGCTCTTCGTATAAAGAAAGGATGTAGTAGCACTATCGTCATCGTCACTACTATTCATGACGATGTCCATTATTTCCTTGTTTGATAAACAACGTTCCGACGTTGTAACGACAGTACAGTGACAAGCTGTTCTCTCGTCAAACAAAAAATACAGGACGGGCCCGATGGAGAGCTCGTGAGCAGGAAGGCCCGGAACTGAAAACTGTAGCTAGCTTACCGACATAACAAAGAAGACCTGTTAATGGCAGTGACACCAGGAATGTTGAGCCGCGGGTAAAACCGGAGTCGCCACCGCTCCATTGTGCGGCCGGGTCCCGGGCGTACATGAATGCCCTTAGCCGTCAGGCCACTCTACCTGCTGGGCGTATATGAATGCCGGTAGCCGTCTGGGCCTCCTGCCTGCCGGGCGTACATATATGCCCGTAGCCGTCTGGGCCTTCTAACTGCTGGGCATACATGTATGCCTGTAGCCGTGAAAGGGTTAACTAATATTATCAGGCTGAAGGCCAAGTTGAAAATTTCTTTTGAGATAAGTTAATAAAGGGCTGAGAGCACGAATCAGATTTTTTTAAGTACAATGAAAACAACACAATAAAAGGGAACTCTAATATTTAAGTAAAAGCTCCTTCAAATTATCAGGCAGAAAGCCAGACCATTTTTTTAAAACATGAGCTAATACCAGGCTGAGGGCCCGAAGTAACCTTTTACAATAAGAATAATAGAACAGCAAGCAAAGGTGAGCTCCAACATTTAAAGGAAACCAGCTGAACCAGGCTGAAGGCCGATGATTTTTTTTAAAAAAAGACATGATTTCGTAAAGGGCTGAAAGCAAGAAACAATCCTTTATCTTACTTACACAAAAGTAAGCCGCATCCTGAAAGCAGGAATCTCAAACAAATCCTTCTCAATTATATTACAAGGTAGAAGGCCGAACAAACAAATTATGTATCACAGTAAGAGAGTCTGGACTTTTGGAATAATAAAGAGCTCTAGCAAGGTTACCTAAAACCAAGACATAAATACAAGCACTCGGGCTAGACTTTAACATAACAAGAGACACATATTTAGCCAGCAATGAAATCAGGCCCGAGACAATCAATAATACACTTTCAGTATAATATTGAGTTGATTTAAGAACAGGACTGGCTACTCGTTAACTTAATACACACTCCAACATTTAATACAAATGAGCTGACTCCAGACAGGAAGGAGAGGTGATAGGTGCCCAACCATCCACGAGAACTACAGCTCTGACACGAAGGGACTTACACTAAAACGAACTCAGCACCAAATTTCTACCTTGCGTTGGCGATGCCTCACGGAGGGAAATGGTCTGCAAGCAGAAGTTATAAAAATAAAAAAAATAATTATTATAAATGAAGCTATACAACTACCGCCCACAAAACAACACCAGTGCGGACCAGTGCATATGTAAATCATCAAACTTCATACAATGATTTCTACGAAGGGGTTAAAAAAGACAGAAAAACAACGTGAGCTCTTTACAAGAGAGAGATATTTATGTTCAAAGTCACTTTAGAATTAAAGTCCAATATCAGAACCCACAATTATTGCATCTCTATGTGAGAGCCTCCCTTTTGCCAACGACGTTGCAACATTGGCATTGGAGCAGAAGATTGTTTGTTGTATATCACGTATGGAAGTTCAATGGTGAATTGATGGTGACGTAAATCCTCCCCTTTGTTTTTAACTTTTCACACTGCATCCATATCCACTCTGAGAACTAATATAAGCACCCCGCTAGTGTAGGATGTGTTTTGTATTTCACTGTTATAATTACTTTGTGCTGACTCTTTTTACAATTTTAATTTAATATGAAATTATGTACTGAAGTAACTCATTTGTGTATAATTTTCCATCTATGGTTTTCACTTTTTTCCTGTCTCTCTCTCTCTCTCTATTAATATTCTATATTAATCAGTGAGAATGACACAGACCATTGTTATGTATGATGGTTCATTGGTTTTAATAAGCCCGGTTTTCGTGCTTTCCTGAGCGTCAGAGGTCAAAGGTGTCAGTTGTGGACGGGAGGGCAGCGCAGGTGAGGAGGTCTCGCTCATTCAGAGACACCTCCTCCGACGCTCTGCTCGCCTGGTTACGCCTCGGATGGCTGTGCTGCCACCTTAGAGCAAGCAAACTTTGAATAACTACATTCCGTCGGTACTCACGTTAACCTTCCCGAGCGCTGTGCCTATACCAGATTCACTATTTCGATTTCTCCGGTTTGTTTGGGTGTTCCCTGTTTCTTTCTCTTTTTTTCCAATATCCTATGTATATTAAATTCAAAAACAAAAAGAAGAAAAGAAAATTAGTCAAGCCATTTATTAAGTGTAGTGAGACCAATGTTCAGCAATATACCGTCAGATTTGTCTGATGCTGAACGTCGTCCTGCAGTGTGACAATGATTTTGTTTTGTTTATTACTACCAGACCCACCGTACTGCGTGTACGTGAGGAGACACATAGTGATGCTGTACATTATGCTATGTCATCGTATCCAGGACGTTGTCACACACGAGACAATGAGGAACATCTTTTTTATGAAAGCAACAAGAAAGCTGTGGCGAAAATGACAAGATGCTTCTTCTATACTGATTGTCTAAATGTCAACTAGAAAACACACTGCATAATACAATTGCTATGATATAACTCAGCGACAGGCGAGTAACGCAGCAGTGCGCATGCGCAGGAAAATTCTTGTTGCGGGCGGTCTACCTCCTGGCGCATGCTCGCCGAGCAGCCCCGTGGGCGGGAGTTACCACAGTCTTTTTTAATGCATGTGTGGTCGAATGGAGTATTCAGATCCGCAGTATAATAAAGAGCAAGTTGACTAATAAATAAACTTCTCAATTATGTGTCTAGTTCGTAGCCGAGGAAAATTAAACGGAAAAAAGCAGTGGTGGCTAAATATTAAGCACCAGCTAGAAATACCTTTAAATGATTTTAGCCATCCCTATATGACTTTGGGACGATTTCATAAGTTCTGAAGGCCAAAAAATAAACAATTTCTTCAGAATGAAACTTTCACTCTGCAGAGGAGTGTGCGCTGATGTGGAACTTTCTGGCAGATTGAAATTTTGTACCGGAACCGGGACTGAAACTTGAGACTTTTGCCTTTCGTGGGCAAGCTGGTAGACGCTTGCCTGCGAAAGGCAAAGGTCCCAGTGCCGGTTCCGGTCCACAATTTTAATCTTCTGGGAAGTTTCAAACGATTTCTTTCTTACCTTTTTTCAGTTTTTCGAGTATAACTTAAAAACGATGCATTCTACAGAAATGTTTGCAAATATCAATATGATAAAGCATACAATTTCGCATATAATGACGTGCTTAAAAGATAAAATTGGTTCAGCCGTTTAGACACAGTTTATCGTCAAATATTGGCATTATTACCAACCTAGTGGAAGAGTATGTAACGCTCATCTTTCAATGTTTATAACTCTAAAACGGTTACTTCAAATGCTAAATATCACAGTTTTAGAGCATTACATCATGCACATGACGAGGTCCTGATACTTAATGTTTGCTCCTTCCTACGCATATATATCAATAAAATAGTCAAAGGAATCACATCGTTAAAATTCTGCTAAAACTTCTCAGCTAAGTCAAATCAGCTTTGAAAGGCAGATAACACACAGTCGTCTTTAATTATTGATCTGCATTTACACGTACTTCATTTTTTCTGAGTTTCGAAAAAAATTGTTCCCGATGAGTAAGTGTCGTTCATTGCCATGTCGCCGTCTGGTTTGATATTTTAAATATATTTTCTTCTCGATGAAGTCAGTCACGTCTGGACCTGTGCTGAATCAAGAATTTGCCACCGTGTCTCGACTTTTCTATGGTTTCGCCAACAGTCATGGAGTGTGCATCGTCAATGGTCTGCTTGACATGACGCTCGTAGTCACATAATTTTGCTGTCAACACTGAGATACGTGCATTTAACAAGAAACTGTCTATTGAGGTATTTGGGGACTTTGTTCCATCAAACAAAACTGCTGCCAATGACACAGCATGAGCTCTTCGAGCAATTTTAGCTAATTTTATGCTTTTCTTAGCTTCGCAGGATAATCATCAAAACTATAGTGCATTTACAATGAAAGAACTTATTGACGCAGTTCACATACGTTTCGATGATGGAGCAAAACATTTAAGCAGTATTTCACACAAAACGGCGTAAGAGGAACCCAACGTCAAGCACGTAGACTGTATTGCTTGTAATTACAACAAAAACTGGATTGAACAGCTTAGAGGTCGCATTTTCTTGTCTCGAACAATATCTTGTCATTATCAAGAAGGGATAATGGATATTGGGCTAAGCAAAAGCCGAGATATAACTCTAGCTGTCGTAGTGACTTCATTTGGTTATAGGTTTGACAGAAAATTGTGTCAGAACTGACAGGAACTGGTGCAACATTGATCTTAACTGCGCACTAAATGGCTCGTAGGGCCAATGAGTATTTTGCATCTTAGCATGCGTTTATCGCGAATCTTTAATTCGGCGCAAAGTTCCTAGTGATTGGAAGAAACCGCAGGTGACTCCCGTTTTAAGACAGGTAAAAGAACTGAGCCACATAATTACAGGTCAATATTGCTGACATCAGTTTTCTGCAGAATTTTGGAGCATTTTCGAAGCTCGAATATAGTAAATTTCCATGAGGCGGATCAGCTTTTTTCTATGAATCATCACGGGTTTGGGAAATATCGTAAAACTCAGCTTGCTCTTTTTCACATGACACCTTGCGAGCAATGAATGATGGGCAACAGGCAGATTGTATTTATCTCGATTGCAAAAAGGCATTTGACGTGGCGCCACACTACAGACTGCCAACTAATATACGAGCATATGGAATAGGTTCAAAGATTTGTGATTGGCTGGAAGACTTCAGAAGTAATAGAACGCAATACGTTCTTCTCGAGGGCAAGTGTTTATCAGAGACGAGTGTATCTTCAGGAGTGCTCCAGGGGAGTGTGATAGGTCCACTGTTTTTCTCTATCTGTGTAAATGAACTGATAGACAGAGAAACTTGTTACTTGCGGCTGTTTACTGATGATGCTATGGTATACAGGAGAGTGTCTACTTTAATTGACTGTTATGGCATACGTGACGCCTTAGACAAAATTTCTAGTTGGTGGGAAGAATGGCAGCTAGCTCGAAATGTAGAAAAATGTAAGGTGATGCACATGAGTAGAAAAGCAATCCCATAATATTCGATTACTGCACTAGTAGTGAGCTTCTTGATGCAGTCGCTTCGTTCAAATATCTAGGCATAACATTCCAGGGCGATATCAAATGGAAGGAACATATCAGGACAGTTGTGAGTAAAGCAGATAGCCGACTTCGGTTCATTGGGAGAATTTTGCGAAGATGTACTTCATCTGTGAAGGAGACTACATATAATACGTAATACTACATTTTGTGTATTGCTCAATTGTTTGGAACTCACAGCATACCAATTTTAAGGAAGACATGGAAGCAGTTCAGAACGGAGCAGCTAGGTTCGTTACTGGTAGTTTCGACCAATGATCTGATGTCACGGAAAAGCTCCAGGAACTCAAATACTCAAAGTACACAACGTATTACTGAAAGTGCAACAAGTATGTCGAATGCATCTGGAGCTTTAAAGGTAGGAAATCGTCAGTTACCCTTCGAGGTTAACTTAGAAACTACTTCATAAGGACCTAAACACAATGTCGTAAACTTTACGCATTCCGTTCGTTTATTTTTTTTTTTTTTTTTTTTTTTTTTTTTTAGGATGAATATGCATCTTCCAGCTCGGACATTCCAACCGGGATTTTTCGGTGAATGCAAATAACCATAACAATGATAAAACATCAAATGCAGTAGTGGGAGTGGGTAAGCAAATCGATTATGGGTCAATAACTTGTAATGAAGGCGAGAACTGCAGATCTGGAAGCAGCTGCGTAGACAATGACGAGAAGCCAATAAACGTTAGTGAAAACATCTCACAGAAGAAAGTGTGTACTAACGATGTAAAAAATAAAATTCCTGAATCATATAGATATTAGTTATTGAACGGTAGGCCAAAAAGGGGCAGAAAATATAAGTACGAAAATCAAGACAGAGACACTAGGAAAAGATGTTGTATTACAAACAAGGGATACTTTGTTCAAAGAAACGTCTTCAAAGACCGTAAAGAGTTCCGACATTACCTTTGCCCCTTCAAATGTTTGGAAAAGGTACAAGAGGACAATGCTAAAAAAGTGTTAAATCTCATGATGCCCAGCGTGCACTGAGTTGCTGTATCATTTTCCTTACAGTAGCAATGCCTTTGTTTGTTATGGATGAAAGACGAAGTGTCACTTTGAAAGAGACATTTGTTAGTTTGTTCTCGAATTGGTAGTATGCTGTTTATAAGAGGAGTGAGGTGGTCTTAAGGGTAGAAACTTCGTAATTATAGAACTCTTGATCGTTTTAGAATAGTCGTCTCGTCTAGGCTGGAAAGGAACTACTGATCGGAAGCATGAGGTTTGTTTGTTTTATATATAAGAGGCAAGCCAGGGCTGCTTTAAGAGAGCAGCAATTTTTCTCAATTTTTATTTGTTTATATATTTGAAGAGTAATAATGCCAAATTATGTTAGAAGGCCTTTCTCTCCCTCCCTCCCTCTCTCTCTCTCTTTATTTTTTTTTCTTTTGCAAAGAGGATTTTTATTTCGATAGAGGTATCTTCCTAGAGAAGATCAGTTTAATCCGGAAGACAAGGTGGTATGTAAATTTTGTTTCTATGAACAACTGCGTTCCTTATACTAAAGTTATACTTTAACAAAACATAAAGTAGACCCTTGGTGCTTACAATCTTTGTAGGAACGAAGAATGGCCTAGGAAGTTAGCTGCTAGGCAGAGAAAAAGAAAGAAAGAAAAAAATCAAAAGGGCTGAGAGCTCTTGCCTAAGGATGGCAGAGTTTCTAGGTTTGATTCCCAATAGGGAAAATTGGTTTAATCCAACAGGGTGTTTCACGTGGAAAGTGATTTTACTCCATGATATTACAAAGTGTTTCAGTTTACTAATCGTTAAGGGGTTATTGGAAAGGATGTCTGGCGCTTGCAACATTTATGAAGAACACTTTGATCTCGAGCAGGCGGTAATGCTTGAAAACACAATTAAAATGCATTATATCGTAAAAAGAGTGACTGTGTCATTGTCATTGAAAACGATGCATTCTACCACAAGCGAAACTTTATAGAAAGGAACAGACTAACAAGATTTAATTTCCATAGGGGGGAATTGATATGTATATTACTGATGTCAGACTGTCATTACATTTGCAGTCAATGATCTTTGTATCAGGTAATTATAATAGCGCCTAATAACGCCATTGCATTTGTAAATCCTGAAAAGGTAGTTGCATTATTTCGACGAATACGTTGAAAAGAGAGGCAAAGCAGTGTGCGCTCCTTACTAGAGTAACGTGTTTGCATTCAAAATCGCTTTAGCATTAAAGCAGTCAAATATTAAAATTCACAATGCTTACACGATGGAAGGAATGGCTATATCAGTGCCTACCTGTCACCAAAGAATTGCGGTGAATTAGTGCTGATGTTAATCCTCCATTCTGTCGTAAACATTTCACACTACTTCCACATCCAGTTTGAGAAGTAATATAAGTACCATCGGGTGTTTAGGATATGTCTTGTTTTGCGTTACTATAATTAATCTACACAGACGGTTTTCGCAACTTTTGATTTAACATGAAATGATACATTGACGTAATCGAATATCAAACGATTTTCCTATTATGGTACAGAATTGACATAGTTTTGCTTTTTTGTCTCTATTAAAATGTTACCTTTGATACAATTCATTTGAATGACACAGACCGCTCTTCTTTCTGATCGTTCGTCGTTTTTTACAAGCCTGCTTTCGTGCTTTTGTGAGCGTTCGAGGTCAAAGGTGTCAGTTGTGGACAGGATGGCAGCGCAGGCGAGGAGGTCTCGCTCAGCAGGTGAGGAGGTCTCGCTCATTCACAGCCACCTCCTGCGCTGCTCTGTTGCCCTGGTTACGCCACGCACGGCTGTGCTGCCAACCTAGAGAAAGCAAACTTCCGTCGGTAACCAACGTGAAACATCGACTAATGAAGCTTTTGCACCTTAAATAATACCTGCACTGGAATGACAGAACAAATACATAAACAATGCGAAGCGTCCACTATGTACAGCATTTATTTACCTTAACCAAATGGAAGACTGAGTGCGCATTTTTAATGCAGGCCATTACAGCTGGAGAGCTGAGCTGCGAGCAGCAGTGGCGAGCAAACAGGTGGCACGCGTGTGCGGTACGTCACCTGCAGACTGGGCTGGGCGAGCAGCTGACGTGCAGCTCCGTGACCAAACACTCGCTAAGCAGGGGACCGCTCATACGAGAATACACCAGCACTGATTATAAGCAACAAAAACTTTCAATATATGCCGCACACACCAACAAATTTGTTTTGTGAGATATATTTATGTTCATTCACGACAGTTGATAGGGTGATGGTCCTCATGCCACAGTAAGACGCAAAGTACTCTTCTTTTCCGAGTCGTTAAGCTTGATCATTCTGCTGATTTTACTGTCTCCAGTATAAAAAGCAGTTATTTACAGGACGACGTTTGTTACGCAGTACCTTCCGTCATGTACCGTATGAATTATTCAGACAATGCCGTGCCTCTTGATTTAAATTAAAGTTTGCCAATATAAAGTCGGATCAACAGAATGACACCACATAAAATACGAAACTAATCCGAAGCGATATGCCTAATAAAATCACCTATTTCGATATTTTTTGGGTTCATTTGGGTTTTCCCTGTTTCTTTTATTTTCCAATATCTTCCGTGTATTATATCTAACAAGGAAAAAAATGAATTTTAGCGAGACCAACGCATAGCATTGTATCGTGAGATTTATGTGTTATTGAACTTCTCCCTTCAGTGTGAGAATAAGTTTCTTTCGTGTGTTACTGTACAGCTCATCGTACTGCGTTACATGAACAGATAGGTAGTATAACCGTATTCATAACTATAGAACGGGACAATGAAGCAATCATTTTTATGAAAACATATATAATACTGTGGAGAAAATAACAAGGGGCTTCTCGGAAACTCATCGTCAGTATGTCAACTATGAAGGACGAGACGTAACCTAAGCGCCATGATGTAACGAAGCGACAGGGGTGCAACGCAGCAGTGCGCACGCGCGGTAAAATTGACGTACGGGAGTTCCACCTGCTGCTACCTCCTGGCGGCTGCTCGCCGGGCGAGCCCCACGGCGCAGGCTTGCAACAGCTGGTTTTAATGCATGTGTGTTGTTGAATGCTGTATTTATATGCATCATTCTAAAAAGAAAGTTGACTACTATACAAAGAACCAGCTGGAAATAGTTTTAATCGGTGTTGAGAGCCGAAAAACAAACGATATTTTTTCCTTTTTTTAGTGTTTTGTCTGTGACTTGAAAACAACGTATCGTATAGAATTTATTTTTTGATAGCAGTGTTATAGAACATAAAATTTCGCATAGAATTATCTACTTATGAGTTAAAATTGGTTCAGGCGTTTAGCCACAATGTATCCTGAAAAATTGGCATTTTCAACAATCTCATTGAAAAGTGAGTTATGCTTATGTTTTAATGACTGTAACTCGAAAACGCCTACTCCAAATACAACATGTCACGTATCAGATTTATAGAGCATTAAATTCTGCACAATAAGATCTGAATTCTAAAATTTCCTCCCACGAATGCTTAGATACCAATAAAAAAAGAACAAAGTAATCATAGCTCTGAAATGATGCGACGACCTTTCTGCGAAGTCAAATTAATTATGAAACTCATGCCATACGTAATCGCCTAAATATTGAAATTTAAGGGAAATTTAGCTAGATGTCTACCTCCAGCACCGGCTTTAGGATGGGGCGCCCAAGGCGGTCGCCCACAGCGCGAGGACCTATGCGTGAAAAAAAAAATTAAAAAAAGCAGGTGGTATTGTAACATCAGTATTAGAATTTACAATTTGCGAACCTATAATTCGGTTCCATTTAAAATCTGTTGCTAATCTCTCGAATGGGCGCTCAATTCAGGGTAGTTCCTACTGCGCTGCATCCATCCATGTTTCACAAGCGGCCAGATGGGAGTCGAGACTACCACAGCGCCCTCTCTTACTACTTTTAAGAACCGCAACAAGGAGCCGTCCTTGCAGCCGCACTATCTCTCATGAACCACACAGAAGTGCATTTGCTCCAAATGAAAGAAAATGCGAACCGTGAAATTACATTAGTATTTAAGTAATGCAAATGGATTTATATCGAATAATTTCGACGTAATGACTCATCGACAGCTACTGTTACGTCATAAACTGCATGCACTACATCAATGGAGACTACTCCCCTAACATAGTGGAATAACACAGCAATACCAAATGTTTGATCTACTGATAGCTGATTTACTTAATTTTTAATAGTTCTAACATTGTGGTTGGGAAACGGTGTCTACCCGATAATTCTCCAGATTATTAAATCATATCAGAAGAGAGGAAAAAAAACAAACAAAAAACTTAAAGGAAATTCTAAGGCAAATACTTGATATACTGAATCAGGAGTCCATGTTTCAGCAAATACTTGTTTCGATTTTAAACAAATAGACACAAAAATATTAAATCAAGTGTTCAACCTCCCCCCCCCCCCCGCTGTGGTGTGTGGGGGGGGGCACTAACCCCCCCCCCCCAACATCTCCGCATTTTTAAACATTATCATTTTTATTGTTTCTATTTCATTTTTATTTTTTCAAACAGGTCGGCACCGGACATCTGAAATAGTAAACATGTAATAAATCAAAATATAACTATAATTTGCCAAGCACAAGTGAACGTGATAATAGGTTGCCAACGTGATGCCGCCACTGAGAACGTGTGCTGCTGTTAGCGGTTTTAATGCCGCCGCGACCAGCTTTGATGCTACCGCTATTGTTACGTTTTTGCTGAAAGTTACTTTTGTGTCCCAACTTCGTCGCCGCTTTTGTGTCCCAGCCTCGTCGTAGGTGTCGGTGGCCAAGTGGAACGAGACCGACACAGTAACAAAGACAGCACGCCGGTGCAGGTACGGAGGGGAGCAGCCAGAAACTACAAACACTAGAGTAAATTAGAAAGAGATATATTTTGCACAGAATGTAACAATACTTAACTTTTACATAGTACTGCAGAATGTTGATACATAGTTGTTAGAGGCCTGCCTAGTGCCTGTACAATAGCAAAGTCTTCACTCGTGCCTATCGGATTACGAAGGTCCTAACTCGTTGCTATCTCAGTCCGAAGTGCGAAGTGAACGATGTCCTTCAGTGGTGGCCACGAGCGGAGTTGTCGCAGAGGGCGCTCGTGGCTGTCGTCGTGAGAACGCCGCGCCGTACGTGCCTGGCGGCGCGCGGCGACAGTAAGTGGCGCGCACTTCAGACTTGTGCGACACCACAGTTACGAGCCGTTTGGTCATATGCGGCGACCCTCTCCTTAGCAGGTCAGCAGCGCCATCGAGTGGAATCTTACGCATGCCGCCAAAAACTACAAACAACAATAGTGTTATTTTAGTCCAATTTTTACACAGAGTCTTATGTTAATTTAACAGTTATAACATCGTCGAGCTTCTTATATTTCTGATAGTAAATGATAAGAACCGTTTACCATTAATAAATTCAGTAGGTTTTATTTTCAAAATATGAGCGCACCCCCCCCCCCCCCCCCTCCTCCAAGATCCAAAATCCTAGCTGCGCCAGTCTTCAAGGTGATCAAACTTACCAGCCCAGGAAATCCTTCCATACACCAGCTGATATTTCCCCAAGTCAAAATCAACGTATTCATTCTGTAGTTGATAAAGTATCAACACTTATGGAATAAAATAACACAATGTTTTTGATGTAGGTACGTGGTCAAAAGTACGTAACGCGAGAGACGCAGATAGCATTATACTTTGTAGACCAAGTACGTTTAAATAAATTTCCTAAAGATAAAACTGGACGTCATTTCTCTTCAACTGACTACACAAGAAAACTCTCAAATGAAGAAACTATAAGACGCCGATGGCTAGTCTATTCACTATGCTTTTGTTGTCCACCGTTTTACTTAAATTAAAATGGTAAGTTCACTACCACTGAGGGAGCCGGCCGCGGTGACCGCGGGGACTTAGGCGCTCCAGTCACGGTCTGCACGACCAGTACGGTCGGGGGTTAGAATCCCCCCTCGGGCATGGATATTTGTGCCGTCCTTAGTATAAGTTAGTTCGTAAGTAGTTTGTAAGTTTAGGGAATGATAACCCCGTAGTTAAGTCCCATAAGCTTAACAAACAACAACCACTGAGGGTTTCATAAACTGGAAACACTTAAGTTACGCTTTGAAAATGGATGAAAAGTACCCCTTCACACCTAAAGAGCTCAACGAGTGACGAGCTATATTTTTTTTTTTTCGTTTTTGTCATTCTTTTATGTCAACTTACAATATTGTTGAATCTCAGTTGGATATGTCACTAGCAACTCACATTGGAGTCACTGACTAGGTATTTTGATTCATCAAATTTTTTCCTTGTCGGTGAACACCAATAATTTTCTTTTGAAATATAATTAGATTACTATCAAACAGTGTGCGCTTAGTCTATTTTCTTTCTAGTTCTCGACAATGTTCTGTCGTTAACTTGCTAAGTGTTCTTTCTCTATGTTTACTAATCTGATTAAAATTTTAATAACAAATAATAAAAAAAATGTTTGTTGTGGTGACGAGAGGAATAGCTGTCAGCCTCCCTTCACAGCAATTAAGTCAAAATGCCTGGAACTATCATGCTGACTTAATGACAGCCTCATCGTCATTTTCACTTCTGGGAGGAAAAGGTGATGAGTCGCTACTGCCGTATCGCCTCATTGCTCTAGCCGCTCTGATTGCCAATTTCCGTATTGGTTAACTCTTGTCCTGACCGCATAAACGAGTATTTGCATTTATAAATATTGCGATATTTAGGGGATTTGAGCATTATTCAGGGATTTTCCGGCCATTAAGACAAGGCAAAGGCGTAGAAGTGGACATGGCAAATGTGTTTTTATTTTACTTCTCCCATAATTTTTCTTGCCACAGCGTCTGTGAGAGAGTGGTTGCGTATATTTACATCGGTAGAATGTTAGGATGGATAGTCATTTGGTGGTGGTAGTAATATCCCAGCGTTCTGCTTTTCGCCAGTAAAGATTACAGATGGTGAGTAGTGCACAGCGTTCGCAAGCTGTGCCTATGGTCGACCTCGGACAGGTCGGACTCGTGAAATCGCGAAAGGAAGTTGCCGGTTGGAGAGCCCGGTAGCCATTTCTCTGCCTAGTCAGGGGGAGCCTCGGGAGACTACCGCACGCTGGTGGTGCCTGCAGCGCCGTTTCGCTGCTATTTGCTAAGAAATACGGGAAATTAAGAAATTGTGGGCCCAGATTACAGTCACGGGATAGTTTTACTAGAAAAGGTATTAATATGTTGACATATTTTTTAATTGGTTAATTCACCGAGAAATGAGTGTACAAAGAAACTGCAGTGTTCCACAAGTGATGTAATTTCAAGTCGTTCTCAAGTCATTCCTTTTCAGTTGCGGCTTTCATTTCTTGCTTTCATTGCTTGCCTTCACGCTAACTTTGAGAATATAATGGGTGTACAAACCAACGTTTATTCAGTTTTTTAGGTTCAAAAATGTAATTTTTTTTACGCTTTTAAAATGTTAATTCTTTGCTTTGAGCATCTAGAGGGTGTTCAAACCAACGCCCCCAGGGGGCCCACAGTTCTTTTGTGACTACGTGCGTGGCAAGCATGGGGCCCCGAGCTAATGCAGTCTTCCGCTTTCCGGACTGCATTTCCTTTCCCCATTCCCTCCTTTCCTATCCTCACTACTTCCCCTCCCCAACGGGAGACTGTTAACCTCAGTAGCTTAGTCCCCCTCTCCCAACCAAACGTCCCAAACCCAAACAAACTCAAACCAACGTTTATTCAAGTTATGAGGTTTAAACTAACCCATTCAGTAACTATCTGTTCAGTAACTATGTCTGCCTGCTAATGAAATTCTATGTTGAAATAGAATAAAACCCACATTTGATCAACATAGCTTACTTGTACCTTAATAGTAATTCAAGCGCTCTTGCTTCCCTTTTTTTGGATGAAATTGAAATAACTTTATTCAGTATTAAACAATGTTGGTATAACTTGCCCTGGGTTATAAAACTGGACGTATCCTTTCTTGCAAAACATGTATACTGGTTCCGCATTACCCCTCAGATGCGTCATCCGTTGCCAGCCATTATTATTTGCTTGTGTTTAACAAATTCTATTAGTTTTCAATTTTGTAAATTTTTGTTCTGGAACCACTATAAATGTTTGCGCAGGATAAAGCCTATCCCACAGTACTCATTCTTGTCTAGTTAGTGGGAACCCCCTGGATTATAACCAGTGCTTGGGTAGGCGGTCCAGTGTAATAGAGGAGTTTTAGTTTAAATAAACCAGCGATAGATCGGTACGTTGCAAACTGAGGACTACAATTGCTTTTTTGTGATATGGGAGCTAGTCAGGCGATAAAAGGTAGTATTTTACTTGATTTTTAAAGGCGGAATGATTTTGAATGTTGTATGTTGCGTAATTTATTCCAGAGGCGAATGGCTGTCAGAGAGACTGAGTTTTCAAATCTCTTAATTTTATGCTGAGGCACTTCCAGTAGCTTGAACACATAAGACTGTGGTGTCGCACAAGTCCAAAGTGCTCGCCACATACTTTCGCCGCGCGCCGCCATGCACGCACGGCGCGGCGTTCTTACGACGTCAGCCACGAGCGCCCTCCGATACAACTCCGCTCGTGGCCACCACTGAACGACATCGTTCACTTGGGACTGAGATAGGAACCAGTTAACACTTCAGAATCAGATAGGCACCAGTGAAGACTTGGCTATCGGATAGGCACTACGCAGGCCTCTAGCTCAACTATGTATCAGCATTCTGCAGTACTGACCTATGTAAAAGTTAAGTATTGTATAAATTCTGTGTAATATATATCTCGTTCTAATTTACTCTAGTGTTTCTAGTTTCTGCTGTCCCACTGGCTGCTCCCCTCCGTACCTGCACAAGCGTGCTACCTTTATTCCTGTGTCGGTCTTCCTACTCGGCCACCAACACCTCCGACGGAAACGAGACACAAAAGCGGCGACGAGGCTGGGACACAAAAAAGACCTTGTATGACATTTGTGCCCGGATGACAAATGCTTAAAATATGATGAGAGGCACTGACGTGGCTGCGATCTAAGAACCCTATGATGAAGACACAGCGTGTGGTATTCACACTGCTCGTCTGGTATCATCCACATGGGCAAGGTATATGAAGCACTAACGTGATCAAGTGGAAAAAGGAGGCCATTATAAATACAATGAGCCGATTAAGTCGTTTTGCTGATACATTACCTTTTGCCGTTACACTACAGTTTCTCAGTAACCAGAATTCCACCACTGAAATTTATAAACAGTTGCATTCTTTCCAAGACCTTCTACATAGTCCAAGTCTTCCCTCTACCTAAGACGATACGTAAAAACGTCATGTCGGTGGTTGCCAGTTACTTATGGAAGGGAGAGATCTTCCGAGTGAATCTGCAGACTGTCACGCTAGACCCTAGTAATGGCGGTCAATCCGGTTGATATACATAACAAGGCATCCGCTCTGTATCTGAAAAGGTTACAGAACATATTTATAGATAGCCCAGAAAGTATAACAACTAAACTGTTCAAAAGTGTAGCGCCACAGAGTCTTAAGCCCCCTGTAGATGTACAAAGAATTAATACCAAATTACAGCATGTACGAGCCTTTTACATTGAAGCGAGTTACATTAGCAGCAGAATAATGAACTCACCTAATATCAGAGCAAGCGACATCATGCGAGAAAGACGGAGGAACGAAAGGAGAAGTAAAATTGAGGAGAAATATTCCAATTACAACTGGAAGATTATATGGGCAAACATCAATATGAAAGGCCTCAGTTCCGATGTCAAATCTACCTGGTATAAAACAGTGCACAATACTGTTACCACAAATGAAAGACTCTACGCTATCGGTCGCAATGACTCAAATCTCTGCTTGAAATGTAATCTGGTGGACACAGTACTCCACAGATTCACTTGTAATGCAAGCATTAATAATTGGCATTGGTTGCGATTCAAAATCGCGCTTCTGACAAGGGCTACACCTGATAATGTTACTTCGGAGCTTCTCTATCGGCCGCAAATAAAATATTTCCCTCAGACGAAAGACAATGCCATCCACTGGATAATGGGTCACTATGTAAGCTACGTAATTAACAATTTGGGCGCGGATAATGAAATAGATTTACAGTTATACATGAAAACGCAGTATGAAAGAGGTAAAAAATACCCAGATCAGAAAAATAAATATGGGAACATGTTGAAAATCATTTTTGAAAGACAAGGTATTGGTTAGGGTTGCTAGCGGATTTTAATGATATTTGCTGCTAATTCCACGTTTGTATACATACAGTTCTTTTAACTTCATGTTAAAAGAAAAGAAAGAGGAAAGTTGATATGTATGTAGTATCTGTGGGTCGTGGGGGCGGCTGTTGCAGTGCTGCTGGCCACCAGAGCCGCGGCAGGTCGCGCTCCTCTCCCCTCTCCAGAAGTGGTGTTTTTGTTTTACGTTCTGTATGTATTGGTTCGGAAGCTCAGTGCCGTTTGTCACATAAAAAGAAAGATGATTTAACAAGTAACACTGGTGCAAGAAACTTTGGCAGTTTTACATTTATAAATAAGTAGACTGGATTTGTTGGCATGTTTGAGTTTTGATTCGTTCGATTGAGACGTTTGTGAAGCCTCCCAAGATGCATTCACGCCAGCACAAATGTGAAATGCCGGACGTTCGTGCTCCTCACTAGTAAATTTGTAAGTCGGACAGCCGTACGCAGTACGACGCGCGTTGGGAACGGCGACTGGCGGCGGTGCAAGTGGCCAGCCCTGAGTCTGGGGTCGCTGTTATCGAGACCGCGCTCTCGGAACACGAGAATCTCGCAGCCAGCAACCTCGCTCCTCAGTCCCGCTAACTGCGAGAACAGATGGAATCTAAAGGTGATAACAAGACGTCAGTAATAACTAACCTGTGGAAACACGGTTCTACATTGCCTTTCTAGTTCGACCGGCGCCACAGTTTCCATACAGCGAACCGTACATGTGTACCTACAAAACTAAATTTTGTGTCCCAGCCTCGTCGCCGCTTTTGTGTCTCGTTTCCGTCGTAGGTGTCGGTGGCCGAGTAAAACGAGACCGACACAGGAAAAAAGGAAGCACGCTTGTGCAGGTACGAAGGTGAGCAGCCAGTGGGACAGCAGAAACTAGAAACACTAGAGTAAATTAGAACGAGATATATATTGCACAGAATTTATACAATACTTAACTTTTACATAGATTAGTACTTCAGAATGCTGATACATAGTTGAGCTAGAGTCCTGCCTAGTGCCTGTCCGATAGCCAAGTCTTCACAGGTGCCTATCTGATTCCGAAGGTCCTAACTGGTTCCTATCTCAGTCCCAAGTGAACGAAGTCTTTCAGTGGTGGCCACGAGCGGAGTTGTAGCAGAGGGCGCTCGTGGCTGACGTCGTAAGAACGCCGCGCCGTGCGTGCATGGCGGTGCGCGGCGAGAGTAGGTGGCGCACACTTTGTACTTGTGCGCCACCACACTAAACTGCGATTTTTGCTCCAGGGGCTGGCAAAGGATTCTTCTAACAACTTTCACATCCAGGCCAGAGAAACTGACACTTAAATTTTGTGCCGGTTTTTGTTGCTTTATTCAGCCTACACAGAAATACAATCGCCATCTAACTCTCATAACTGTGCATATTGTCTGTGATATGAATCGCTATGAAGTGTGATAAACCGTATATTCTGGACATGTAGCGTATTATTACATTAAAAACTGTTAGGTTCACTCTCAAGTGGGGAACCTTAGTACTAGCGGAATATTCATCACGATAAATGCATATTTGATTTTGTGAGTGCTGGAAAACTAGTAACACTTATATTGCTAGTACAAAAATCATGAGTAATGACATTGTAAACTGTAAGACGTGACATATGTAGACTGAATTTGGGACATCCATTGTGGACATTAAAACAAATCAACGCTTGCCTCTTATTGGTACTGAGTATTAAGTTCACTCATATATTTACCAGCAGTTGCATATATTTGACCCTTTTCCCTAAAATATAGACATCACAATTGATTCCAAAATTTTAGTCAATCTGAGGAACATCTAGGCAATTCAAGACGATCTGTCAGACCCACACCATTTTTCAGATTTCGCACCCTTGCCTGGCACAGTAGGGTCAGGAGCTATACCACATTTTTTGTCCAAGCAAAATGCACTGTCATAACTTACACCTGTATATGCGCACTAGTCTCGCAAGGTATACAGGAAAACATCGGCACAAATTCCTAAGGCAAGAATTGATTTGATGATGGGAGAAATCCTGTCAAGTCTGTTAATGACGGCTGGCATAAATAGTTTGTTGGGCTTTGACACATTCTAGAACAAAAGGTTTTCTGCTTTAGAAGAATAGTCTCGTTGGTTTTAAAATAGATATCTGGCTTCTTAATGTAGCAATGCCTTTGTTTGTTATGGATGAATGAGAAAGTGTCACTTGGAAAAAGATGTTAGTTCTTTTTCGGAAATGTGTATGCTCTTTTTACAAGAAGAGTAAGGAGGTCATAAGGGTGAAATCTCGGTTATTCTAGAAGAGGAGTCGTTATCGTTTTAGAATAGTCCTCTCGTCTACGCTGATCGGAATGACGAGGCTTGTTTTATATATAACAGGCTAGCCTGGTCTGTTTCAGGAGAACAGCAATTTTTTTCTAGTTTACGTTTTAATTTTTGGTAGCCGAATAATGTCAAATTCAGGTGAGAACGCCTCTTCGTCTTTAGACAAATCGGGTTTTCTTCATTAGACGTATTTTGTATATCTACATCAATACCCTGCAAGACTCATTGAAGTGCATGGCAGAGAGTTCATTGAACAGCTTTTATGATATTTCTCTACAGTTTCATTCTCTAGTAGGTCTCGGATACAGGAACGCCTAAATCTTTCCGTTTTCGATCTGATGTATATTACTTATTTCGATGATCATGTCTTCTTATGTAGGTGGGTGCTAAAAAAATCTGTTTGCATTCGGAAGAGAAAGTTGGCGAAAGAAATTTCACAAATAGATCTCGTCCCAACGAGTAACGCCTTCTTTTAATGATTTCCACCCCAACTCGTGCAACATTTCCGTGACACTCTCTCCCCTATATCGCGATAATTCAAAACGAGCTGTCCTTTACTGTACTTTCTCTAAATCATCTGTCAATCCCACTTCGTGGGGATCCCACAATCAGCAATAATACTCCAAAATAGGATGCACAAGTTTGGTATAGGCAGTTTCTTCAGTAGAGCTGTCGCATCTTCTAAGTGTCCTCCGAACGAAGTGTAGTCTTTGGGTGGCTTTCCCTACAATATTTTCTATGTGTTTTTTCCATCCAGTCGGTCAAGTCGCGCGCGCCCTTTGTGCTGCTTAATCCCCGCACCTGTGCGACTGTGCGTCCCGACGGCGTACTGCAGGCTGTGCTGCATATTTCTGTAGCCAGGGCGGTCGCGGCTGTGTCGCCTTCTGAGAGTAGCCACCGACACACAATGTACGCCATCTGCATACTTCCTCCGTACCAGAAGAATTACTGCAGATTAATCCTGAACAGACAGTAGGTGCATTGAAACTCCTTATGGGTCATTGCTTGTCAAATAAATAAATTTCGAAACATTTTCCCGATCGGCTAAAACGGATTTCGAAGCAATTTTACATGAACATTCTCATATGTCCACTATGAAAAGTAGCGAAATTTAGTAATCGTCGATGTCATACTGGATGTGATAGAGTCACTTGTTTGGCTTCATGAAGGTGCGTGTGAATTTCTGGGATATTTGAACTATTATATCTCGGTTAATATTTTGTTAAAATATATTAAAATTGGCTGTCTTGTTCAACTACATTCGTTATCTTGAGAATAATAAGGAAAAGAATGTTACGAGCCATATTCAGCTACAAATATTGAGCGAATTCGCCGTAAAATATCGGCACAGGAAAATATCTCAAAGTTCGTCTTCTTATATCTCAGGGACTGAAAGTATGCCGAAAGTGAAACTTGGTATTTAGTACCCTAACCACACACGATTCTCAGGTATAAAGTTTCATTAATGTGCCGGTGTCCAATACCGAGTACATTTAGTTCAAATTTGCACATCATTGTCATTCAAGCGACTATATCTCAGTGAGTATTATTTTGACGATCGTTAAACATTACCAGTGTTCACACCTCATGAATATCCTTTCCTTTCCTTTCCTTTCCTTTCCTTTCCTTTCCTTTCCTTTCCTTTCCTTTCCTTTCCTTTCCTTTCCTTTCCTTTCCTTTCCTTTTCATCCTTCGTTTTGATCCGAGATTTGGACCAGCACTGTGTGGTAATTTTCGAAACAGGGTACGATGTACAACGATACCTTGCAAGTTTTATATTCTAACCTGCTTAGGCAATTTCTGTTTCCACACTACATGTACGTGTTAGCATACTTTTCTTGGATTAGTCACTTGTTATAATGTTTGGAAAATAGCTTCCAAGAAACCTTAGAGGATTATCAGCAAAATACGTTCTCCTGCAAGGTTTTCTGAGCTCTGATGCATACGTTCGTTTGAGTTCCCTTATAGCGACAGATGAAACTCGGCTATCGACATATTGCGGCCTGTTAGTAACCTGTGTAGGACATCAGATCGAGATCATGGAAAAGAACTTCTCAAGCCACTTCATTGTTTTCCATATACAACCGACAGAGCTAAGCAGCATATCAGAACGCTCTCCCATCTTCAGCATATAAGCTACAATGCTTTGTGGTTTCTTAATTTTCTCTCCAGCATGTCTGTCAGTCTTTCTGGTTTCAACCATTCCTGTGGTGTTACATTTGGTCAACATCCACATCTCCCTTTTGCTGCACAATTATATGTGTTGCTACTCATAAATTGAATATCTCCTCCCTTCAGTTTCTTGTGAAATTCAGGCATCTTTCGTCTTTCCTTACGGACAGTACCAAATGCGTTTGTCCCACGGCTGTCAAGCCAAGAAAAGAGGTCTGGACTTGTGTACCAATTATAAACGTAGTGGGCGTCCTATGTGTAGCCACAACGCCACCACGTTTCCCTAAAGGGTGGAACTCAGTCTGTTTTGATGTCCCTGTATCAACAATGAAATCAATGATATAGCTAGTCTTACAAACACGTAAAAGACATGTCTTTTTTCCGCAACTACTCTGTTTCGAAGGAAGTATTTGCCTGAAAGATAAGCGTCCTTCGAATAATAACAAACTGTCATCAACGCAGTTTCTGATGAGGATTAAGTGAAAGACGGAAAGCTTGTCCACTTTATCGACAATGTTCCTAATTTTGAACAATCTGTCTCCTCCATTATTAACAGAGTTGTCACTGAAATGTAACAATCTCAGCAGTAACATAAAGCTGTCCCTTGACATGAGTTCACTAAAATCGCAGTATTTAGAAGAACATCTGTGGTCCAGTATTCCCAAATTTTCAGTTTTTTATGCGAATTATCAGCAGACAAACAGCTACGAAAGAGTAAATTTCTTCATATGAAGTAACTTTCTATTCTGATAGTGGAGAATGAACTGATTCTAGAGTATTCTCCTTGGTGAATAATTAAAACCTATTACTTTCGTCAGCTATATAATTCATCATTTCTTCTGTAAAGAATAACATGAAAAATGACAGAATTCTTGGATCATTCCCTTTTTGACGCATATTTCCCGATAACGCATCATCAAATGCGTGATTTACTGACCGAAAATTCTTTTCTTTCCAATCGAATTTATCGCTGAGACATGATTTATTCTTAGGCACTTGGCGTAAGTGTAATATTTCTGGCTTAAAGCCATCATACTAAGATCGGAGTATTGCTTCATTACAGCCAGCTAGAATCAATAGGCGACAGATTTAAAAGCTGTTGAGAACCACGACAGGTGGTACAATAGGTCGGGTTCTCATGGGAAAGAGAACTGGCAAGTTTCCCCGAATTCTAGGGAAGTCCCCGAGCGGCAGGCACTGGACGCCGATTGGATATAGTACTGGCGGTCATGCGCCAGAACGCAGTCATATTTTTATTAATATTTAAAATCATAATTATTTATTATATGGCAAATTCAAGTTAGGAAACCCCTCATAGCCAAGCTACGCCTTGAGTTGGTAAAACATGTTAACTATTGCTAAATCAATAAACAAAACAATTAATTTAAGATTTTAATTTAAGCGTCTCTTTCGCCAACGACGTTGCTGAATAGGAAAATCAAAGGTTCAAATGTTTGTTAAGCTTAAAGGACTTAACTGCGGGATCATCAGCCCATAAACGTACAAAATACTTATGAACTACCTGATATTAAACACGACACAAACATCCATGTCCGCGAGGGGGGGGGGGGGGGAGTCGAACCCCCGACCGCAGCAGATGTGCAGACTGTGACTTTTTGAATTGGGATTGGAGCAGAACAGTGTTTGACGTATATCAAGGAGTGAAGTTTAATGGTGAATTAATGGTGATGTAAATCCTCCACTTTGTTTTAACATACATCCACATTAACTTTGAGATCTCACATAAGCGGCAGTGTAGGGTGTGTTTTGTTTTACGTTGTTATAATTACTGCATGCAAACGCTTTTTCCAACTTTTGATTTAACATGAAATGAGATTTAATTAAGTATAATTTTATTTCCATCGTTTTGACATATTTTTTTCTTTCTTTCTCTGTGTTAAAATGTTATATAATTCAGTGGAAATGACTAAGACCGTTATTCCCTATTATCGTTCATTGTTTTTTATAAGCCAGTTTTCGTGCTTCTCTGGGCGTCCGAGGTCAAAGGTGTCACTTGTGGACGCGAGGGCAGCGCAGATGAGGTCTCGCTCATTCGCAGACACCTCCTCGCCTGCTCTGCTCCCCTGGTTCCGCAGCGGATGGCTGTGCTGCCACCTTAGAGCACCTGCAATTGTATGAGACAACACATGCATTTACTATGCAAAGCATGTGTACATCATTTATTTACGTTAAGCATATGTATTTACGTTAGCGCTATTGATTTCAACTTCTCTTGATGATATTTGTTCAAACGTAATGTAGAAATTAATTCTGTTTACATTTCGTACTACACTAAACCCTTGTAAGCAAATCAGTTTTGTAGTAAGAAGGCAAGACAAACGAAACTGTCTAATTGTCTAGTATATTCTATTTAGATCCATAATATATTTTAAAAAAACTACACAAACTACAATCATAGATAATGAAAAAAAATGAGGACAAGGATTTTTAATCTGGTGTAGATAATATTTTACTGAACTTAACCAACGTTAGACGCCAATGTGGGTGTCTTTTTCAGAAGGCAGTTACTGTTATAGTGAGCTACACCAAATACGATGTCAGAAATGTCGTGAGCTACATCACTCTAGTTGGGGTATTAATGATAGGATGATATGAAGAAGAGGTTTTCTTATACCCAAGGAGCATATAGTAAAAACAGAAAAATATAAAAATAACACACAATAAAAAAGCATGTGCTTTTTGCACATATTCTGTAGCCTTTGTTAGCTTTTTTAGCTGGTTCTCAGCATGACGAACGTTAAGTGTCCTATTTATCAATTCCTTCATCTCAATGTTAACAGTTTTCGTCTCCACCATATATAAATCTGTCTTCTGTTGTACTATACCGTGAAAGATTAAAGAGGCACACTCATTATGTACACCACCCATTGGTTGGTTACTTTCTTACTCCTAAAAATAAATGAAAATAAAATGAAACATTATATCCGTTATTATATAAAAATGTGAAATATTAGTCTTATCATTTTCGTATGTTCTGCATCTTTATGTCATCTTATTGAGGTTACCCACTATTTTTTTTTATAAATAATTGAAACATGTTTTTGAATTCTCTTCGTACGCTATCTATAAGTCTTAAAACAAAATATTTTTGAGGTTGGTTCACTAACAATTTATTACTATTTGGGTTGTATTTACTCTGTAGACTGGTGCAGTAGTTCATTCGTAACACGATACAGTATTTTGTGTCAGGGGCGTAAAGCTCCACTAGCAATCAGAGGGACAGGGTAGCAGCGAGGCACAGGAGGTGGAGCTGTGACGTCGGCCTCCTCACCACCCTGTTCCCCTGGCCACACTGCCACCACTCGTCCACACCTCGCCATCTTGCCGTACGTCATAATAGTAATGCATTCTCAAACATGTTTACACAGCATTTTGTTTTAACTGTTCTTAAAGGAACTTTGATAGTACGTCAACCGCTTGCTTACAACGAAGTACTGAAGTAAAACAAATAAGTAATAAATGACAGCCACCAGCTTAACTAAATGATTTAAATAAAATACGTTATTTCTTCTAGTCTAAGCAATACGCTTTTCTGCAGCCTTCAACAGCAATGGGGAGAGAATGTTTCATTAACTCGTTTTTCCTGACACATCTGTGTTTAGACACTGATTAAAAACAGTAGCACTATGACACTTCAGACCTCATTCAGACAATGCTTTCACAATAACAAAAAGGACTTGCAATTCATCTAGAGGAATATCTCTGAACCATCTGGATTGTAAGTAACAACTGTCATTTCTAAGCTTAGTAGTCCAACTGCATAAATTTCGTTCAGTTCCCTTAATTCATTTACAGGATGCAAGACGACTTTGAACCATGTTTTAAATTAGGCACATTCAGTTCTATTTAAAACTGCAGTATTCATGATTCCATTGGTGTGTTTTATTACCTGATTTATGCAACAGGGAGCACACAGGGCAATCGGATTTTTGTATTTTTCTCAAACGGCTCCCATATTTCACTGCATATACGTTATTAGGTCCACTTCATCGTGGACATGTTTGAACTGCAAGTAACACTTAGCTGAGTTGATGTATGGTTCATAACGTCATCCACTAACTAATTCTGGGGCATTCCTATTTCGAACTAAAATTCAAATATAACCGTGCGACCTCTATTTTTTCTTACTTACCGCGACGATCATTAACAAAACATTATGGGATTTGTAATTATATAGTTGGAGACTGAAATTTCGTGAAAGATCTCGGCGAAAGGTAACATGCATTTGTTATGATGCTCGCTGCCCCACCTTACTTATTAAATCCGCGACACTCTGTCGTTATTCTTCACAGAGCTACTTTTATCTAGAAACTGAAATTTGTCTGATTTTAGGACGAATCACTTCCAATCCATTCATATATCTTTTCAAAAAAATTCTGATTGATTTTTATCTTCCGATGGTACTATTAGACGGTAAACAACAGAGTGTCTTTAAATAATTTTTATAGTGCTGCTTATATTGCCTCTATTTAGATTTTGAAAGGCTTAGACCACCAAATATTTGCTCGGGGAACTCCCCATACCAATGTGACTTCATTTTCCTGGAATACCTATGAACCGTGAAGGAACTGCGTTCGGATTTGCTCTTGATAATAGTCGTCTCATAGTTCCTCTTTTAATTTCAGATTGTAATGATGGTTTGAAGAATACCTTTGCTGGCAAATGGATGTAATCTCAAGTCAATTTGAACTGAACAGAACGTTTCAAAGACTGTATTTCGTATAATCTGGCTCTGCACTCTTTCGCTTGCTACAATCTCATCAAAGCAGTGTCACAATGAAATGAACGCAATCAGAGGCACTTACGTGTGACTTACAGATTTGTTATGTAGATGTACAGTAATGCCTCTGTTGAAGGAGATAATTGGACCCATGTGTGGTTAGATGTGATTTGTCGAAGTTCGCAGTGAAACTGCTTCTGCTTTTGAAGTAGCTTTCTTACTCGGCTGCTAAACAGGTGTTTTGTGTTCCCCATCCCTCTCAACTTCGCTAATGGTCTAAGTATCCACAGCATGTTACCCAATACAGCTGAAGCTCTGACGTTAATACTCCCCATTCTCTGCGAAACTGAAGAATGCTTGCTGTTTGTTGCTCATGTAAACAGGTACTTTGTATTGTCGTAGTTATTAAGTAGAAACGTTTTAAAATGTTTCTCAAAATCATTTTCCTAGCCATTGACATTTGTGCTAATAAAAATATTCCTCTTTTTGTAACTATATCGGACCAAACTGCGTGGTCATCAATCCGTATCCTAACTACTTAAACTAAGGTAAACTGACCCAAGGACAACATACAAAACCCATGCCCCAGGGAGGACTTGACCCTCCGATGGCGAACACCCGCTCCGCAGCGAGGCGCCTTAGTCCGCTCGGCTACTCTGCCGCGGCTTGTGATAATATATTACTATGGTTATCCATACCCTGCTTTACGATAACTAGATCGTAAATTCATCATTCCTTTGTTACTTCGTATAAGACAATTTACACAAGATTTAACTCTAATATAGACTTTTTAGATAAAATGTCAATATATAATCTCACACCAATCCCTCCCGTCTGCTACCTGAAGTACAATTGCCTTCTAGTCCATAACGTCTTAGCTAAAATATCCATCCACTTTACGCGTGACTTTTACACAGTTTTTCGCAACATTCCTGTTATATTCGGGTCATATGGATTGCCAAGTTTCATCTATGAATTTTTGTTGTTTTCCTCAAACAATTGATTCAGTTTTCGGAATAGGTAATAACCTATATGAACAACATTTTTTTTTTTTCGCAGGAATAAATGAATATTAGCTGTCAGGCAATATCCGATATACTTGCTACGTTAGATATCTCTGATGTTGACTCTTGTCTTGAGCTAGCTTTCGATATCTACAAAGTTACCGAACACTGGATTATCATTTTATCTTTCTTACTTCAAAGTGATCATTTATGTATTTTCTCATCTACTTCTCATAGTAAGCTAATTAATAACTACTCGTCTAAAACTGCAAAATGGATTTTTCCCTCGTTAGTTAACTACAAAACCTACAATTAATCTGATACCCAAGCAGCTGTTTCTAGACTGAACATTTTATTTCTCCATGTTTTTGGATCGTGCAATAATGTGTACGATATTAATGTAGTGTGTAGGAAGGATGTCTCGAAGAACCTGCTGCGATCTTGGGGCTGACGTCAAATGTCTCAGTCGTAGCTGATAGTATTAGGACAGCAGCGATGCGTAGGGGGTAGCGCGATTGCTACTGTTTTTGGATCGTGCAATAATGTGTACGATATTAATGTAGTGTGTAGGAAGGATGTCTCGAAGAACCTGCTGCGATCTTGGGGCTGACGTCAAATGTCTCAGTCGTAGCTGATAGTATTAGGACAGCAGCGATGCGTAGGGGGTAGCGCGATTGCTACCCGCTGTTGCTGTGCAGCGCATCTCCTCGCTCCTTCTGACAGCCTGGCAAACGCGCGCCTGGCAGTGACGCTTACCCATCTCTCTGCATTTATTTATTCATAATTTATTATAATTATGTATATAGCAAACAACATATTTCGTGCCCGAAATCAATAGCATTTCCAATTCAAGAATAAAAAAAAGAAGAACGTTTTGTTTTAGATGTACTCGAGGTACTGTATTACGTTTTCTATATTGCTTCAAACATCTCGGCGTCGACAAATGTTAAAGAAAATCCTGTGCTGAGAAATTCATGTGAGCTTGCAGGTAGGTTAATGGTAGAACATCAGCAACGAATTTCGCCTCAATATTACTACTCCCCCTTGCGCGCATACTACCACTTATTTTGTTTGGCACCTCAGTGATTGTGGTCATAACCTGGGAAGCTCAGCTTTGAATTCACTAGGTTTTCTTATGTGTGGCAGTGGATAAATGAAACGACTCAGGCAGTAGTATAAAGCGCGGCAATGGAATAATCCCATGCCTTGGTCTGTTGGTTACAACATACTTCTCGACGGAATGCAAGAGCGTCAGGACGACATTCTCGATTCCCTGCTCAGAGAACACTATCGTTTTAGTGCACTAGATATTTGCTAAATCTACGTCCCAATGGGAGGGGTGATTTTATTGCCACCCTCCACACAATTACCTAACGCCTTTTTCATCGATTCTAATAATCGGAGTGTCCTTAATGTGATTGTCAGTCATATACTGGCCACCGAGTTTCTGGGTACTCTCTATGACATTAAGTGATAAGAAAAGGTTGGAAAGTTGGTAAGAGTGGGTGTGACGGCGGTTCCATCGCGTGACAGTATTTGGTGCCTATGTGCCATTAATAGCCCGTCTTAAAGCTCGCATGAATTTCTGAGCTCTGACCTTTATTCACATTCCTCGGCACAGCCTTGTTTGAAGCTAGAAGAGACGGAGAGCGTCATTGCAAAGCGCATACTTCTGAAACAATACAGAGGAAGGTTGTTGACGCCGCTAAGCCCAGATTCCTAAATGATTAAAATCACTGGATTTCCTCATGGTGTTCCTCTAATTGTTTGCAAAGTGTGAAACACTAGCTGTCAGAATTCTATAGCTTCAAATATCTATTTTGAGATATTTATGACTAGAACCCTCAGTTCGCATATTAGTTTCGACCCTGGTCAAACCGAAGGCACTAAATAATCTTTCTGATGAGTGTGTTTTGATTCACCTTGAACTCCATTTCCGTTATATACGTAAAATAAACGCTGATTTAAATGATGAATTACTTACTGTTAACGCATTCATGAATTTTTGCAATGAAATAATTAGCGTATGTAACATACTTTGCTGTTTTCAGCCTTGATGTATACAATGGAAATACCATAGACCAATGGTTTACAGTCCTTATAATGGGACCCACTATCTTCCTGGATATAACATCGCGAGCCAACCTATTTATAAGTCCACGATACAACTATCGTGTTCAATAAACAATGTACTTTACAAAAATAAAATGTTTAGATCAGTGAGATTTATTGAATTGTTAACTCTTGGTATTAAAAATACTTTCCATGTAGTGATTTAAACTGGTTGCTTTTAGCTTAAACCGTTTTGTAGTGTTGGTTGCATGTTTATTTAATACTAATTAAAATAAAATATAAAATAAATCAAAAAAGAGAATGCACGCTAGTAAGAGTAAATAGTTGTGAATCCCACTAATTGATTCATAATTATAATTTTAATCGTTTGATACTATAAGCTGTTTGCAGATTTCAAATTACATTATGTTTAAATGTTTAAAGAAAGTGTTCAAAGACGAATTACATGCTAGATCCATTAAGGAGACTTCATCAGATGCTCATTATTTCAGCTTTAGTAAGTTGTCATCAACAAACTATTTCATACCCATAACAAATCTAAGGAGTCCTAGAAAAGTAACCAGTAAAACAAGAACCATTGTTTGTAATACTCCTAGACAAAGATACAATTTTCACTGGTCGCCAAGTGGAAATATTAGTTAATAAAACTCGGCAAGTGAAATATTAGTCTGTATACGTTTCCTTGTAAACTAAGTAGCTATACAGTTTGTTACTATGGAGTGAAAAATAATATAGTGAAAGTAAAAATTTTACAAAACACACTTTCACGTTTGTCAGGCCATTAGGTATTTTACTTTGATATTTTGAACTCGTCTGGCGACCAATCTAAATGAATAACGCGACCTACTAGTGGGTTCCTACAGTACTATTGCGACCGTCCCAATGATATTTTTCACTTGCTGTGGAGTTTTCATTACTATCTATACTGACACTATGGTGTAATAATGTGTACTGGGCTAAAATGGGAAGCTCATCTACAAGCTTAAGTACCGAAGACTGTTCCCGCTATAGTTGGGTATACAGTTTTTTGTGTCGAATAACAACACAGTAATATCGTCTGAAGAAAATTACCTTTTCCAAAATATCCGGCGATAAGCTTCTCGAGGTTCGTAAGAAAATAGAAGTTTGGTTTTAATCAAATCTCAAATCTTTGTAATTGTATTGGACCAAAGTATGTTGGTCATCAGTCCCTAGTCTCACAAACTACTTAAACTAAGTTAAACTAAACTAAGGACAACACACATCCATGCCCGAGGAAGGATTCGAACCTCCGACGCGGGAGGCCTCGCGATCCGTAACGTGGCGCTCCAGACCGCTCGGCTACTTCCGCGTGGCTTGGTTTTGTTAATTGATGCTACTCTGTGACATTTATTCTAAAATCGGATTTAATGACCTATATAATTTGTATAAAAATGTACTTCTTTTCGTGTACAGTAATGATGAAGTATCGTATCAGCTCTTTATTTCTTTATTTATCTATTATTTGAAATGTCCCATTACATAGTAATATTAAATGTTATCGTATAATACATTCAAATAATAAAAAATAATGTTTTGAGGCAATACCGTTAATTACAGCGCCCATTTCACGATGTTTTCCTTGTCGGAGCTATCTGGCTCTCAACAAGCAAATCGAGACTGTGTGCGTTGGAATGGCATAGCTATTGTGGGTGCCCGTCTGGCCGGATACGGTCTGTGTCACCCTACGAACAAAAACTCTTAAAATCAATAAAACTCGATACGTGGCATGTATATTGTAACACAATAGAAATGAAGGATAATAATCATCATATTGTAGTAATAATATAATAGCATTATTTTATTGCGCATTATACTTTACTACACAGGGTCTCCCAATCAATGTTTTCACGGAAAACACCTCTGGATCTTCAACAGGTATTGAAATATTTGACTTTCACGGATCATGAAGGTACGGCAGGGTCTTATGAACATAATTACCAACAGACAGTCTAAAATGTAAACAAATGTTATTTTCAACAGAAACGTATCTATTTTTAAATAGATACCCCAAATTATTTCTTCTGCAGTCAACAGCATGAAAAATCACAAAATTAATGCCGTTGGTTGCATCGCAGTAAGTCAATTATGCCCCGTGAAAATACAAAGCCAAGTTGACTTCGAAATATATGAAGGCTGCTGCTATCGTACATCACGAAACTCAACGGGAGTCTCCGAGTGCAACTGACTTATTGCGATACAACCCATGCCATTCCTTTTGTGATTTGTCATGCTATTGATTGCAGAAGAAATAATTGGGTTCTCCATTTAAAAATACGTAAGTTTGTGTTGAACAAAATTTTTGTTTACGTTTTAGACTGTCTCGTAGTACTTAGCTTCATAAGCACCTGCCGTACGTTCACGACCGTGATAGTCGTTTGTCAATATCCATTGTAGTTACAGAGATATTTTCAGTGAAAAATTGAATGGGACACCCTGTATAGTTGTACAAAGTATACATTCAGAAGAGGAATAATTGCTAAAGCGAGGTACATACACATAAATGACTTTGTAACTAAATGACTCTTTGACAAGATTCAGTAAAATCGCAGCCCACTATGAATTTCAAAATGTATAGACATACCCAATCACGAAGCAACATGTAAATGTCTTCTCGACCTTATAATTTTTATACAGGAGTTGGGATACTGGGACCACATCAGAATAACGATTAATTTTTGAATTAGTAAATTCAACCATAGGTGTTTGTCAAACGATAAGTGTTTAGCTGCATAACCTGGAACATTGAAGTTCCCAGTTTGAACGGACTCTAGTATAGTTCCGAGTTAAATACTGAATCGATTACGACGTTCAAACGTATACCTTTCATATTCTGCTCTCAGCTTGAATCGTTACTCTGTGGACAGGTCTCTAGAAATTCATTTTTTAAGGTGAATTCGTTATATTGGAATGTTGTAGTCCTCCGGATTTTTTTCGTTTAACGTCTTATTCCCTCTCAATATGATCTCTAGTTTTTTTCGGTATAAAGACGAAGTGCCTCTATTTATATAAATAAATGATCAAGACTCAGGTCTTTTCTTGGCAGTGCAACCAGAATACAATCCAATTCATCTACATCTACATCTAAATGGGATACTCTACAAATCACATTTAAGTGCCTGGCAGACGGTTCATCGAACCACATACTAGTGCATCACGCAACAATTAAAGAGAGCAAATAAATGTGAAAGTACCCACAGTACGTTTAAGATAAGTGCGGATCCATTTTGTCTAAATTTTCTCGTTAAGCACTTAATTTGATAACTGTAGTGACAACCGAGTAGCCGCGGTGGCGTAGCCGAGGGGTCTAAGGCGCCTCGCTGCGGAGCGCGCGGTTGCTCTCCGTCATAGGTTGGAGTCCTCCCCAGGGCATGTGTGTGTGTGTGTTGTCCTTCGTTTAGTTTACCTAGGTTTAAGTAGTGTGTAGGCTACGGACTGATGTCCACGCAGTTTGGCCCGATAGATTTACAAACCTGTGAACATGTGTGAACAACTGAGTAATATATTTGTGTTAGTACTTTTATTTCACCATTATGAGCAGTCCGAGGGGTTGTCCAATTAAGTAGTTACGCAATAGACCTAATAAGTGTTGTCCACATAAATTATTTAAGGTGAATGATCAGTTACTTCAAAGATCAACAGTTATATGTATCTTTTTCTTTAATAATAACTTATACGCCTCCATTTTCGCCGTTCTTAACAGCTGCATTTTCATAATCACGTGAAAGACATATCCAAACATCTAAGTCATTATATAATTTCGTCACTTAGATCATCGGTTCTTATTTTATTTTAGCTTCTTTTTTACTCGTAAAGAAAGAACGTCACAGAAGTAGTACGTGAAGTATCGGTTCTGCAATCAGGTATAATACCAAAATATGTAGTGGTTTACATGTTTCGATTTCACACGTTTCCTTAGAATATTGGCAAATTGATTCTGTAATTCTGGTGAAACATATGATTCTTTTGTGATTTACCATATTCCAAATCAAGATGTCTTCTTTCAACAGCACATCATACTTTCACAGTAATACGACTAGTTCTTATAAAGCACCATTATTGTAGAAACTTGTTCTTCATCAGGTTCACAAGATACGAGGTTGTGTTAGGCATAAACTGAGATTTGTCCAACAATCTGTATATACGATTCTTTTACTTCAATTTCCAAGTATGCTATATCGTCTTTTGTTTCATGCAGTCTTGGGGTCTTTACTAATGTTTATAGTTTTGATGATCCTGGAGGTGTTCCTATTTTTAGTTTCATAGCGGCAAACGAATTCAGTTTGCACCACGTCTGAAGTCTATTAAGAAATGTCGATTTCTCACTAATACCATTGGAAACAGCAAGTAAAAAAAAGCACAAACAGAGAAGCTGTAGAGTAAGCGATCCAGTATGTTTTCTGGGTTTGACGTCCGCCTGATATGCAAGACACTGTTTTATTATATACCCAAACTAGTTTCAGCATCTCTGTGCCATGATCAGTGGGTTTTTCAAATTATTTAATGCTTATTTTACATTCTGTGATCATGTGGGACCCTTTCTACATAGTTATGTAGTGGTAGCGTTGTCATAGTATTTAATACACATATTTTTCTATCACAATCACTTCCCACTTTCGAAATTTCAGTTTAATTTTATTCTGTATTTTTCCGAAGAAGAGGATTTAACTACTTTGAAGACGAAGTTTACAAATTGGTTTATAAAAAATTTTATTATTCATTTCCTTTATGGAGACGCTAGAAGAAGAAGTCTTCAAAATGATGTTAATTTCCTTAAAAGATGTCCCATTTACTTATGAAGATAAAGACATTAATTTCTCTTACTACGATTCCAAACACACTGTTACAATTAATGAAGCTAGACGCTAGGGAAAAAAGTAATAAGACGTCTGGACAAATTTTAATTCAATACTTCACATTTATCTTTAATGTTTTTGATATGTTCGAGACGAAAAACAGTCTCAGTGTTAGTAAATTTCTATTTAGAGCACCTAAATAATTTTCATGTATCAGCTCTTTTCGTTAAGAACATTATTAGTGCTTATCGTTTCCTTGAGAGTGTATAAATTTCGATCTCTTTTACAATGTTTATGTTATATTCCTTTGGTGTTATTTGAAAGATTTTGATTTGACCTGTTACTTTATCCACTTCGAGATTATTCTGTTTTTAAGTGGTTAGAGTAGTTTGAAAGGTTTGTGTCTCTGCTTTCTTTTACGTTCTCTGTATCTTACTTTTTTTCACTATACTTACATCAAAACCTTTCTTTTTATATGTATTTAACTAATGCTAAATCGTTTTTGCAAAGCTGTTTGTTGTGGTGGTAAGTTTAGTAGACTGAAAGAAAAAGATTACGATTTTCGTTAAAAACAAATATATGTACGCCACGTTTCAATAACATTGCAAAGAAAACCTTACTACACAATACATTCATTTGCTAAATCGTTTTTGCAAAGCTGTTTGTTGTGGTGGTAAGTTTAGTAGACTGAAAGAAAAAGATTACGATTTTCGTTAAAAACAAATATATGTACGCCACGTTTCAATAACATTGCAAAGAAAACCTTACTACACAATACATTCATTTACACACATAAGTGAACTGTAGGGACTTAACTTGCGAACTGTTCGCTTTTACCTTAGGCAAAGAAACTTTGCTTCCCTAGGTTGTTTCAAGAACGTAAGTAAATTATTTCGTACATACAAAAATATTTAAGTACAAAGTATTGATATATTCGGGCGCAGGTAAAGTAACAGTATTGGTAATTTCTCTTTTCGTGCCATGTGATACTTCCTATCTCAGTTGCACAATTACGCAAAACACTGTTATGTATTTAAGTTATTTAATGGTGTAGTGGTTGACACATACTTCAGTACAGTTGAGTGTTTGATCTAAGGGTTGGCAACACTGTCATGCGAGGCGTAACCAGGGCACCAGAGCAGACGAAGAGGTGTCTGAGTTTGCGCGAGACCTCCTCATCTGCGCTGGCCTCCCAGTCCCCTTAGTGTGACTGAAGCATACATGGAGGTTCTAAGATCAATTTCACCTTTGACGTTGCGTTGTAATTAAGTCTGGTGGAAATTAGTCTACCATACCTTTAAAAAAATTAAGTATTCAGCATACTGCGTTTCGTATTTATTCCTCGCAGCACTCAAAGTAACGATCCTTTCTGAACTTACCGCATTCACTTTTCGATATTACGAGTAATGTAATCTTATTTATATTACTGTGTGTTGTTATTATGCAGGACTTATTATATCTGCATTTGCAGAAGTATTTATACTAGGATTTACATTGAAATTGAGCACTCAGTGACATAATGGACACGAATAAAGATGTACAGTGTAGGGCGAGGGCAGCGTTATCCCTCGCAATATATGACAACTGGCCAGGGCGGCTTGAACTGCATCATACATAATTTTGATCACATATGAGAAGGCCTCTATATTTTGACTATCAGAAATTATCACAAAATCTTTGTTCATAAGGGAAAAATTCAGTAATTTGTAATTCGAATTTAGTATCTATTATTTTCCATTTACAATCATTTCAGTAAGTATCTGCTCTAGGACATTGAAATTACTCAACTGCGACAAGTGAAAATTTTGGTTGAGATGCCATCAATAATATACTTTTGGCGATGTATGATATTTATCTGGACTAAATAAATAACTTTATAATTTTAATAAAAACACTATATTTATTTCTGATGGATTCAAACTTTGCTATACGTTATGTTGAACATCAGTGCCAGATTTAATTTCCGACTGTCTAAGACTCGAAAGTGTACATCTACACTGCGGAGGAAAAATCTGATAAACTTCGACGCAAATTCGAAAGTAATGTACACTCTGGACTACCCGGCATGTTACAATGTTGATCAAGTATATTATGTTAGTAAAGCTACCGGACTGCTTGGTTATTAGTCCGTAGGTTACGACCTACTTAAACTAATGTACATTAACATAAGGACAACACAAACACCCATGCCCAAAGGGGTGACTCGAACCCCCGAAGCGAACGGCCGCGTGCACCGCAGCACGGCGCCCCTGTGCGCAAGGCTAATCCGCCGCCTCTACTATCATGTCTCCGACCTATCTTCACTGCTTAAACCACCGTAATTAATTAATAAAACAATATTTCACTCCACGTCATAAGAACGGGAATAAATCGTTGTAGGTACTGTACTTGCGAGCTTAAGCTGGCTCCAATGCTGAATGACTTTTCAAAATATTTTAATCGTATTTTGTGTTATGTTCTAGAAAATATGGATTCAGTATTATAGGGTGCATACTACACTGTTAATATTGAATGAGGTACTGAAAACACATAAAACACCGTATTATTTTAAATTACATGCAGAAGAGATCAAACTAAATGTGCTCTAGAACGTCGATTTCGTTAAAGTAGATGATAAAATGCTTTTAATTTAAACGCTCCTCTGCTTTTTCCTAAAAAAATGTAGACGTTGTTTTATGGCGGTCGGAGAGTCTAGTTCATTCTTTAACATCTGTCTGTGGTCACAGTGGCACCGACATCACACTCACATTGGGTGTCACGTCATTCGTCATTTTTTATGTCATAACCGACTCCGTAGCACAGTGGTAGAGTGCCAGACTACAAATCCAAAGGTCCCGGGTTCGATCCCCGCCAGGTTCTAGGATTTTTATCTGTTACTTTCCACTTCATTCACCGAGTAGCACCGTGGTTCGGAAACCACGTTAAACTGTAGGTCCCCCTATAACTGACTGGGTAAGTCAGTTCGAAGGTCGGAGGAAGGCAACGGCATACCACCTCCAAACAGGACCATGCCTAGTAAAGCACTGTGGTGTTCAAACCAATCTTCGGATTGTTGACTGCTTTACCTTTAACCTATTCTTTGTGCCAAGGAGCTGATATTTGAAGCTCCTAAGGTACGATAGATACTGATAAGCCGGCAGGGATATTGGTACCTGCCAGCCCGGCATACTCATAAAGACAACAGGCGTGCAACTTGCTTCCTCCAATGACGCAATTTCCTAACAGCAACTGCGCCTACATACCCTGGGGTCGGCTATCCCGTAGTACGGGTAGCCACACAGGCTCTACGACACTATAATATTATATGGACTACGTTTTGCAGGTGGCGCTGTATAATCGTAACTGTATACTTAGACCATCTAATGGTTGAGCCTTGCAGACTTTAAAGGACGTAAGTGCAGCACCCGGTCTCAGTTCGCCTCGAGAATCGTAATTGGATGTGTCCACAAATTCCGTTTGCTGCCCACTGTTGCTACATTTCATATGTTCATATGTTTGTTAAGCTGATGGGACTTAACTGCGGGATCATCAGTCAAAATGTTCAAATGTTTGTTAAGCTTACGGGACTTAACTGGGGGGTCATCAGTCCGTAAACTTACAAACTACTTATAAACTGATACTAAAGAGAGCACAAACATCCAAGCACGAGGGAGGATTCGAACTCCCGACGGGGAACGGCCTCGTGCATCTCAGCATAGCGGCCCCCGTTGCTATATTTACGGTATTCGCCATTTCGTTTCTTTCATAACTGTACACTTCTACACTGGAACTTCTACCTCATGATGTTCGCATTCGTGTTTGGCAACATCGCGATGAACGCACGAAAATCCGGAAAATATGCAAGCGTTAGCATACACATCCTATGGCTAAGATATACACATGAATCTCTCCTCGGCTGTAATAATGCTCAATTGTGATGATAGTTATTCTGGTAGTCCAAAACCGCTAATGAAAGGTTCTAGTAGACCGACATCACGTATATCCGGACGTGATAGTAAGAGCATAGCACATAGTCATCAAACGGCTGTATTCAGGAGAGGATATTCTTTCACCCGTTAGTATAAATGAGGAAAGAAACAGTAGAATGCATAATAAAGGCCGCAACGGATTAGCCGTGCGCACAGGGGTGCCGTGCTGAGGAGCATTACGCCGTTCGCCGTCGGGGATTCGAGTCCACCCTCAAACATGGGTGTTTGTGTTGTCCTCAGGTTAGATCACCGTAGTTTAATTATTTTGTATGCTACACACTTATAACCAATATAAGATTTACAAACAATTGAACAGTTGCATAATAATGAGACATCTCCAGTTGTCGAGTTCTAGAAAGAAATAAGGAGAGACACGAGCGATAAATGTTAGACAGATTAAACTGGTAGGTGGGGAAACGAATCAGAGAATTGAAAAGTTGGAAAATCGAATTAAATGTGCAAAGCACATCGCACAGCAGTTGCGATTAGAACGACAACAAATGCAATAGAAGAGAAATGTGTTTTCGGTCAAATGTAAAGCCGCATCAAGAAGTTAGAACGGGAAAGGAGGATGGTTCAATACAGACCATGTCTTAGAATCAAATAGCAAAGTTTAGAGATTTGGAAGAGCACCTCCAGCAGCTTTTTGAAAATAAAGGAACGTCAACGAGTTCCGTAGCTGATAGGCAAACATCCTACCCTCAGAGCCACAATGGCGCGTCTAATAATGATATAAACGTAACTTCACAAGTGGTTATAGAAAGGCGAAGGACCGAACCTGTTATTGGGGAAAGACACAATGATCTGTTAAGAGAAATATGTAAATATAATGAGTCGATGAAACTATTCCGTGCGAAGTACATAGACAAGACACGGATACGGTGCTTGATAGAACGACTAATCTGGAACAGCAAAGAATTATAATTGCGTTCAACTATCCCGGTATGACACACACTTGGAAACCGTGAGTACGTCACCAAGTCGAATAGACACAGGAAGCAGTGCGGAGCGTGCATGCTCATGGACAAGTAAGCATAGTCGACAAAATTAGACGAAAAAATGATGTCGTATTAGACCATGAAAAGTATTTATCAATCCGAAGGTTTCAACATTACGAATAGGATGTAAATTCTCTCCACCCTGAAACTTCATTGAACAATTAACCGAGGCAATACCACCGTATTGGTCGGAACACCAAAAAGATTTAATCTGTTGTCATTCAGAAGGAGCAATCAGAGAAACAATGAAAAAACGTGATATGCGTGCAGTACTTACGAGGAGTTTACTACAGCGTTTCTTGGTCATTACTCGTAGAAAACGGCACAGGAACGTTTAAAACATAAGCTGATTCTGCATCCTGACATGGAGGCATCTTTATTCAAGTGAATTGTAAACTTCTTGGATCAGTTGTCTAAAATAAATACATAAATAAATTTTAAACTCCGTTTCACTAAGCTCCGTCTTTCAAATCAACAAGTACTGATTGGAAAGTGTAGATATTATATTGATGCGTTTCGATGCATTTTACATGAAAAAAAATCGTGTTAAATTAAGAACACGCCAGGCATAAGCGGTAACAGCAGTAAAATACATCCTATATTGCCCACGGGATTAGCGGTAATAATAACAAACAAAATAATGTTCATCAAGGTGAAATGAAACAAAATAAGTGGTACGGAAGGTTACAACAGTACACTGGGGAGCCGTTCCAGAATCACAACAACCAGTTCAAAAATTTAAATGGTCAACAAAAGCATTTCGGAAACCAGTTCCCAAGACGTGAAGAGGAGACGAGCAATGCTCTGCTACCGTAACAAAGTGTAGAAATTCGTCCGCCGGACTCGGGACAGGTAAGCACAACGACACACCGCAAGTCTGTAGAGGCATCACGTTTCCAACTTGTAGATAATAAATATATTGTACTTAGATTTTTATACTTAAGGTTATTATGGTTAAGATATTTTAAAAGTAAAATTAATATTTCTTATTTTTTTAACACTTGGACAAATGTTAAAAGAAACACTTGCCAATAAAATGCGTAGGACAAAACCGTTCAAAAGAAAAATAAATTTCATACTTAATTTGGTGAAAATAGAGGCCTCACTAGATACTCTCTACGTTAGTAGGTTAGCTGACGAACATCTTATTACCACTAATTTGACATAATTGTGCATGTGCTTATTGGCAAAGAATAACTAATAATTTTTCTGCTACAGTAACGTTTTGTCTGAACTGACACTGCCAGTAAAATATTTGGCATCTAAACTGTAATACGTTCGTGACAGAGTAGATGATAATATCTATCCCTGATACGTTTGATGTCCCTTGAGAGGAAGTCAATTTGGCTTGTTTGTTATCCTTTTTTTAATTGTGATTTTTCTCCCTGCCAGACCAAGCAAAGACAACCAAAAATGTAGAAGTAATGGTGGGCTTTTACATAGAAGCGAAAGCGATTTGTTTATGTGGTTCAAGGGCTTAATACAATGTGCATGAGCGACAGGAAAGAGAACGTTTAGCAGATTCTGGTATGAAAATCTATCGTAGCATAATTGCAAGACGTGTATCTTATTACTAACATGCTACTGTTAAACAGGTAAATGGATAAATATTGAAGCTTAAACTTCAGATGGAAAGATAAGGAGGACAGACACTGAAGAAAACGATGAGTTCATGCCACTCTGCACGACCGAACAGAATGGTCATAGAGAAAAAAAATGAAAAGCGGGTTAAAAATAAATGTCTTATAACTTACTAGCAGAGCTCGTAGTAAACTAGAATCTTGGATTTTAGTGCCTGCATAATTTTATCCAACCGAACTAACGCTAACGTAGTAGTGATGTATACCATCATATGGCAACAGTAACAATCTATGGTTATGATCATGAAATTATTTATATATTTATTCTGTCTTTGCAAACAGTTTTTTTAATATTCATTTGTTTTGTTTTGAAGTTAATAATACTTCCTAGATTCCGTTTTTGTTTCAATAATTCCTGTATATAATTCTGTTTTGTAAATTCACTCAAAGTAATAGATGATATGTATATATTATAGATAGGTTCTAGCACTAACAATTAATGTAACAATTTGTAGAGAGAGACGTGACGTGACGTGGGAGAGACACATGCAAAGGGCAGACTGAGGCCACAGCTGGGCTACTAGGTCAGGGACGCCAGCTGGCAATCGATCCACTGCGAAGGGCGCTGTGCGGCGAGGTTCCAGCCAGCTTGTCAATGGAGGAGGCCAGTTCCGCGCCATTCAAAGGAGGTACAGTCGGCCAACACGCGTGGGGCCAGTAATCACGACTGAATGAAAGCGCTCCCCACTTGCCATTAACAACGCGGCCGAGTCTCTGCCGTCAAAGCGATACTGAGCAGACTGACTGCAGCCTTACTGGAGGGACACCTCAACAGCCTTAGTGGTACCTTACAAGCGTAAGTCGCTCTAATCCACCGGCACAGCACGTGTGACACAAAGCTGAGCCATGTCTAGGACAGTAAGCCGTTGTCGACAGCACAAAGCCAAGTGTGTGTTTGTGTGTGCACACTGTAAACCCAGTGACCTCCTTTCACTGATATCTACCGTCCCCAGTCACGAAACTCTGCTCCCCCAGTCACAAGCTGACATTTCGGAGCAATTCAAAGTTTGAAAAATGTTTTCAAGTACTTGTCATATTATTGCCTTTTTATGTTGCTGTGGATATGTCATATTTGACCTTTGTTCAGATAGTCATGACTTTTGTTCAGATAGTCATGCCTTTGTTCAGATAGTCATGCAATCACTGTTTTCTTTAACGTGTTTCCCTGTAGATATTCATGTGTTCCTTTCATATTATTGCCCTTTCATGTTCATATGTGGACGTCATCTTTGCCATTTTTAAGGTTCAAATGTTATTGGGAATTTATATGTTCTTGTACAAATCTAAAATAACGTCTTTGTATGTTCTTTAGTCCAGTCACGTATCCAGGCTTTAATGACATTAAATGTACACCACTATTAGTTGCTAAACATAAAGAGTTATGATTATATAGTATTAAAGACATACTTTGGGTTTCTTGTGATCTTGGTTGACCTATAGATTGACTGAATCAGAATAAATTCATATCACATTAGCTTCCATTTGTAAAATAATTACATTCTAATTTTTAATTCTATACCGTATTAATTTCATTTCATGATGTTCTTTGCAGTAATACAAGATTTTCATGTAAATGCTGGTCATAATAGTTTTGAGAAAATAAAAATAGTTAGGGAGTTGCATTACTTCAAAGTATGGGTTTTTTCAGGTGAAAAACTTCGTTCACTGTGTAGACGTCGACTTCCAGCTCCAGCTTCACGTTGTACACCGAGCCTCGCAGCAGTATGGCGAATTAATTGGAAGATAGTGATATAAACACTTTACATTTGGTATAGCACAGTTTACATATGAATGTAGTGTGCCGCTAGTTTGCTGAATTGTGGACCTTTTCTTGTATTTTTAGCAAGTTGGATAAATATTTGTGCCTTCAAAAATAAACACATCCTCAGTATCAACGATTTTCTTAATAGATTGCGGTTGTGCTATCCTTGATAGGGGTAATCATTATTATTCTACCGACATTTCGTCCCTGAATAGTATGCAACTATTCAGGTATTTCGAGAATCAACAGTTTGTTCCTATTCTGTGATATCGTACTACTAGTGTAACACTTGCAAAAACAGCGACAGGACCATTACACAAACTTTACCCAATAGTTGCGCCTTATCACAATTGTAAGCACTATAGGAAATGTTTGTTTCTGCTACTATAATCACTTTAAGATGAAGATTTTTGCCAGTGCTGACTGGAAAACTAATGATACAGCTTTGTCAATGAAGTACGTTAACTGATAAACAGTGTGGCAGGGGGTGAACAGACGAGGTATGGGCGTCTCTTCGGAACAGGAATGAAACATATTAGAATCAGGTATTATTTATTGGATTAAGTTGGGATACAGAGGCACCAGGGACAGAAGAATAAGTCAGGTGGCGGAGGAAACGGCATTGGGAGGGAAGGGAGAAGTTCGTCTCAACAGATAGGAAGCCAGAGAGAAAGAGAGCGTTGCCTTTGTGTCTGCGGCCCGTAGACGCTCTCCTCAGAGCCTCGCGTAGGGCTCTCCACACCTGCCATTAGCTCCTTCCAGTCAGACCATGAAGTGAGCGACTGTAGGCTCAGCGACTCTCCGTATGTTGTAGCTGAGAGATCGAGTCGAGACATCGAGTCGTGGCTTGGGCGTGGGTGCTAACCAGACCAAGCCATTTGAAACCGAGGCTTCTATTTGGATGAAGTTGGAGGTGGCAACGCAGTGTGTAAGAAATTCGTGTAATATCCTTTTCATTATTGCTCTGAACAAACGGCCCTACACACTTACCTTCCTATCACATAGATATCGTATTACTTTGTTTCTTTCTATTAAAATGTCACTTGTGGTAGACTTTAACGATTCCCACGGAAATCATGGAGAACAATGTATATTTTCTTTTATCGAATGACACTTAAAGGACGATTTCGTGCAGTTCCAAGAAAATTCAATTGTTTGTAGAGCTTATGGGACTTAACTACGGGGTCATCAGTCCCTAAACTTACAAACTACTTATGAACTAGCTTATACTAAGAACAGCACAAATATCCATGTCCGAGGGGCGATTCGAACCCCCGACCGTAGTGGCCGTGCAGACTGTGACTGGCGCGCTGCAGAACGCTCGGCCACCGCTGCCGGCTCCGCGATTGCAAGAGTTTGAGTGAAAGATGCGTAGGGGGACAGAGAGCATTCTAGACGACATTGATTCCTACACAGAGGTCATTCTATGGAGGCTGACGTCATCCTTCCAGGAATTACGTTATCATCAACGCTTTTAATCACAGAAGATGCATTTTTGTCATGTTCAATCTGGAAATCCACAGTATCATGCTGCATATTTGGTGAATGTCCAATATTCTGGAAATTAATTAATTTATGTGCTAACATCAATATGCTGAGAATTAATAAAACATAGGTGCTCTTGGGAATTGTACTAATATCAGAATTGGTTGACAGGCTCTTCCGCCCTCAGGTCCAAGAAACCAATTTAATTCAAATAACAACAGAGAAACTATAATTAAAAACAACATATTATATTTATAAACAAAAAGTTGAAACAAGTAGTATGTTATTATTACTTACAAAAATATTTTACTGTCCCATCAGTGTGCATGTAGATGTAATACACATATTCCACTTTGCATCAGAATTCATGCTCTGCATATAATATCACAAGTATATATTTTTTTACTTAGTACATTGTTACCTATATAAATTTACTACCCTACGAAAAGAGGAATACATTTATTACTACACTTGTACAGTACAAACATTAAAAAAGAAAACAAGTGATGATAAGAATATTGTCGGTAGGGAGGAGGCTTAGGGTGTAATGTGCCGTCGAAAGAAGAATGTTATTCTCCCTCCTACATATAGATTCTATTTACTTCAGATAATGGGATTTGATCTGTATAGGGACTTAATAATATTTTACAGTAGGTACTTTTGTCTACATAAAAACAAAAATATTCATTAATAATTTTTCCAAGAAACGTTTAGAACAAGACGCATTACTATTCCATCAGTATAAGTATTGATCTGAATAAGGGCGGGAGAGGGGGGCGGTAGCACCACACAGCAAGGAGAAGATGAGGAAGAAGTCTTTATTCAAATAGCATGAGAATGGGTGCGTTCCAGTGCCTTGCTCACAGATTAAGCTTTTGTCACCATGACACTGAAGTCCGACCTTCAGTTGTAGTGTAATCAGAACCTCATGGACTTGTGAACAAAAATCTACTTGACACACCATATACGCAGGACCATCATTAAACAGGATGTTTTTGAAATCGAAAATTGTAAGTGGCTATGAGGCTGTACAATGAACTCTCATAGCCTGACTTTGGGTGGCGCCTGAATCTTTAGAGCATGTGTATACTTTTTATCTGACAGCCACCAACTCCACAACATGCGACTCATTTGCCTCGTTTTACTTCAGCCTAATGACCTTATTGTTATAAGATGTTATAGCATAAAGAGTATCGGAGGCTTATCTAGACATCTACAATTCGTTGGGATTGTACTTTGTTATTTCATGTGGGTCATGAACTGTCATCGAGTAAATGAAACTATCCATATTCATTTATAGCAATTTAGGATCAGCACAGTTTGGTATCATGAACTCTTAATGGAAGCTGTACATATGAATTTATTAGAGGTACAGAACACACTTTCCAATATAGATAGGCTTTGTGAAATCCACAACTTTCGCCATTTCCATTGTACCCAGTTCATGACACAGCGGAAATTTGTTTTTCCTATATAATTTCGTGCACAATAAACCCCATTCCGCTTGTAAACGAAATAAATCTCATGGTGGTTCCAATGATGCCAGAGAATTGATCAGATGCAACAGAGGAATGTTGGACGAATGAAGAATGGCAGAGTCCCAAATGTAGTCCTTGTAGCCGTATAGAAGACGAGGATAATTTAGCTTCTCTCTGCGACTCGTCCCATCATTTGAGAATGGTTTAAAAAGCTGGAGTTTGGAATTTTTGTGGCAGTGTTTGCATCCTATAAGTGATGCTCTTGAGCTGTAACTTTATTTCTACGTCAAAGTGTAGCAACCCACAAGACGGATGTGTCACAGTGGTAGAGAAACACCCCTACACAGTGCACAGTACTGGCGAGTCTGCTTCAGTTTGTGACTTTTTTACTGATTCACCCTTGTGTTACTACATGCGACTGACTCACTATTCATTTTCTTACCGTCTGGTACGTGTTTCATGACTCTCGAAGCTTGATTCTGTCATGTTAACATTAACTATTTTAGCATGATTGAGTGCAATGTATTGTATATATCGTCAAAACGAGTAAGATAGCTCCCCATAATTATAGCATCTACCTTTCTAATCCGGCGAATATTCTCATTTCACAGCGTAAATAGAATGTTAAGATAAATCTACACAATTTGAAATTGCTGTAAATTAACCGTGATTTATTCATATTGCTCACCAAAGTACTATGTTACTTTGCGTGGTTTGTTTCTTGAGAGGCTGGTCGCATTCAGTGTTCCATTAGTTTAATAAGCAAAATTTGTTACATCTTAATCAGAAGTTTTACTTTTCGCTGTGTCTAGAAATTCCAGTACTAATACTAGTACTGACACAGTTGAAAATGACGAAAAAATGTATTACGGCGACATCGACGCAGCAATTCAATTTATATTTTTTGGCGTGCGATGGTACAATGGCAGATGACTTCTTTCTATACTAGTGGCACAGAAGTGAAGAGGACACGACACGTCTTAGATGAATCGCTGAAACAACACCTGTAGAAAGCAACATTAGTAGAAAGCGAACAAACAAGTAGGAATACGAACTGTGAATGACATTGCCATTTGCGCTTTCATACCCAGCGTTTACGTCAGAGAAAATTCTCGTTTGCTGAAGCACTTTCGATAGTGTTTCTCTCGATGTAAACGTACTTTTACTGTTATCACTTAAGCAAAAAAAAAAAAAAAAAAAAATGTAAGTTCTTTTCAATTATGATGCAGGATAATTAAAAATATCTTATGAAGCATTATTAACGGGTTTTATGGTGAAAAATTTGTGTACTATATGTAACAAATATTATCACAGTAACAGAGAACAAATTTCAAATATTCGGTGGAACTTTTAAGCCTATAGGTATTGTGCTTCAAAGTAACGGTAAACAGACTTTTCTCCGAAAGATTTGGAGATTTTATTTTGCAAACTTTTTTAACTAACAAAATATCCTTCAAAGCTTATCATTTCCAGGCTATTTTGGTTAATCTGATGAGAGTAACCTCGTCTTATATTTGTTGCTTACTAGGAAACCGTTTCATAACCTAAATTTTGCAAACAGTAACACACTGCTTTGAGCCAACATTAATTTAAAATTTAGAGATGTAATTCGAAGTTACTTGAGCACCAATCACAAGAGAAATTAATAGGATCAATTTATTACTTTCTCGTATTACTGTTGAAAAATTTATAATTTGCCTGTTTATGAAGTTTACTTTATAAAAACAGCATACTTATGATGAGTGAAGTTGTAAAAGGTATGAATTTTTTTAATGACTTAATGGTGCGGCCTGTGGGACACGCACCGCCCCCCCCCCCCCCCCCTCCTGACTGTAGTCGCCGTCGACATGTCCAGTCCGGTGCCACCCTCAGCGATCGCGTACTGATAGAGTGCATACGCCACCGCCACCGCCACCGCTCCGTCGCAAAGTATATCGTGTTAAAGGAATTGGATCGGGTCGTAGACCCAGTGCTTCAGAAACGCACACATTAATGAATATTTTCGTAAAAATACGAAACACTGCACGCGCAGAATATTTTTGACGCGCTAAACGGGGCAGGTAGCTGACTGCTTAAGGGACCGCGCGACCGCTATTCTGCCGGCCGCTCGCTGTGACAGCCGATGATGAGTGCACAATGGGTGGCCGAGGCCGCGGCCCGCGCTGCGCTCGCGCATGAAAACTCCTCGAAATCTTGGAATTTTGAATTTTTCTTCGGTGAACTTGAGGAGATCGGCATTAGTAAGAGGTCTATCTGGTAGAATGGTTAACGGTCTTTTTTTTATTTATAAAGTGCCCAAGTCCTTTCTTGTACGGTTTCAGGTAGAGTCCTTTTCCTAGAGCAGCCGCCTCCATCATTCGATTATGTCTTCTCGCGTCCTCTAGTTGCTGCTGTGCATTTTTAGCATTATTCACAGTTCTGGCAATAGCTTATGCGCCGCCGGCCAGGGAACCAATCTCAAAGAGTACCGCCAGAGCTGGAATGAGAAAAGGAATAATTCCGCCTGACGTCTTCGGCAATGGTAGAACTGGAGGTGTTTTAACTTTTTTTTCTGTGTCATTACGGTTCTTCAAAGCACTTTTAGCTGCACGTAGGGCAGTCAATATACATTCCGTCATACATCCGCTCTTCTTCTTCTTATTCTTACTCTTCTTTAGCGCGCGACGTGCTGCATTCATAACTTGACGGAAACCCAAACCAAGCTTAATTTTAGCACGCATGGTTTTATCGGCTGCACGTGCTGCAAAACGTTGACCAATGCCAAGATCCTTCCTCCGTCGTATTGCTTTAGCTTTATCAGCTAAAAATCGATCGGCAGTGTGACGGTCGCTATTCGAAGCGTATGCGATGTCGTGTTCTTTGCAGGCTTCGTCGAGCAGGTTAATCCCCCTATCACCTCGTGCTAGACGTTTTTGAAGCTTTGTTCCAGGTCCACAGTAGTTATATCCGGAAATGTGAAGCTCAACTGGTAGTTTATCGAGAAGACCTCCCGCTCCTTCGACACGTCTCCTACCGCGCATGGTATGCTACTGATGTACTACCATGCGCAAAAATATCCGAACGACCTGAATTGCGTTTCGCCTGATGTGCATGCAACCCAACTAACGTACGTGTCTTGCGGGTGCTCTGCTCGCTCCGCGGTATAGTCGTTCGACTATTCAAAATGGAGCCACCACAGACAACTGCTCTTTATGGCAATCATTCCAGCTGTAAAATAACACCACGATTTTGCAAATAAAAGGACACACGTTATTAAGTTCTTAACGTTTATTAAATCCAATTTATTACAATGACATATCTTAAGTATTACTACAGTCTGATATAACAAACTCCGTCACATAAAACATTAATTAATCCTTAAACAACATTTAATATTGTTACAAACAACAGATTTTACTATAGTATCGGAAATCTTAAAGTCCTGTAGAAATTCGAAGTACTTTTGTTCTCTAAATCTTTTGCTCACAATTGCGAAACGTCGTTCCACTGGCGAGAGGATTTTTATTAACCGATTGTTGAACTACCCAGACAATAAAAACTCAATTAACAGCAGCAAACGCACTATGGAAACTTAAATATTAACTGCGTATCACCAACATTTTCTCCGTATCCATACCTGAACAAATATTTGTATACATCTTTGAACGCCGGCCGCGGTGGCCGCGTGGACTGAGGCGCGCCAGTCACGGTCTGCACGGCCACTACTGTCGGGGGTTCTAATTCCCCCTCGGGCATGGATATTTGTGCCGTCCTTAGGATTAGCTAGTTCATAAGAAGTTTGTAGGTTTCGGGACTGATGACCCCATAGTTAAGTCCCATAAGCTCTACAAACATTTCAACATTTGAACATCTTTGAACTTGAATTGATATGACAAACTACCTTGTTGTGGAATCAAACCAACCACCTGTAGCCGTAGCTAACCAAGCAATGCATTCATGTCTTATAGATACTTGATTATGCCTAAGACTGTCACAGCTGACGAAGCATAAAGATGTGTGAAATATTGGAGATTTCCTCACAAATATCAGAACGCGCAAATCAAATCGTACATAATACCAATTCTTAAAATATTTTTATTTATTTACTTATTTTTTATTGAACCAGGAACTTAATAATCACCGTTATGTCCCTAATCACAAGTGCCCAGACTCAGTTCTGTGTGGGACTGACATACGAGGCTGCTCCTGTCGGAGGTTCGAGACCTTCCTCGGTCAGGGATGTGTGTGTTGTCCTTATATTGGTTTAAGTAGTTCTAAGTCTAGTTACTAATGACCACAGTAGTTTGGTCCCATAGATTTACAAACGTTTGATTTTGAGTTACATACCCGGTATGTAAATGGAAGGTAACTAAGTGAAGTCAGATGTTAGTACTCGTATTATTTCCCCAGCAGCGGGGTGTTTGAATCTGTACTCAAGATATAATTACGTTATGCGTCACCGGGAATCGAACCCCGAACCTAACGATGTTCTTTCTAAGCACGAATGGACGTTAAATCTCAAATATTAACTCAACAGGAATGACGATGCGTGCGTGTCTGACTAGTAACAACGGCACCTATCGATGTTATAATAATAATAATAATAATAATAATATTTTCGTGTTGTTCAGTGTCCTGGTGCAAGTCATTCAACTGCGCGCCACTTCAGGGACTTGCATGTCCCTAACCTGCCCCAATTATCCAACCGGGAAAGGCGACCTACAGTTTAACATGGAATCCAAACCACGTGTAGTGTATGACGACTCGTCTCATTGTTGAGACGTGAATATTGGGTTAAAATACAGACTGAAAAAATCTGTGATCTGACTAGGTTTCGAACCCGCGACCGTTCAGTTACCATGCAAGCGCTTTACCCCAATACCACCGCAACACTCAGGTACAAGGTGATAATGCACTAAGAGACATTAAAAATAATTTTTACTTGTAGTCTAGTGTGCTCTATCTAGGGCGTCAAATGAAATTACGAATATTTTGTGCTGGACCTGGATTCGAATCCATTTACGTTCCTTTCGTGGAGACCTAGAGGAGTGTGCAGCCTCGGAGATTCAAATATATGATTCCGATAGGGTCTAGTGCGGCAAAAGAGGTGATCCGAATTAGAATCCCAGTCCAGCACCATAATTTTTAACGTCTCAAGTTAAATTCAATACGATACACGTGACCTTAAATGACCATTGGTTTATAAATATAAGAAAAGCTTTCTAGCGACAGAGTTACTGATTGCCACGTATTCTGTCTGTTACTGACAACGATAAATCGGCTCTGTCCGAGTTGATAGCGAAATAATTCGTTTTAATACGGATTGTTAACTACGGTGCAACTTGACGTTCTTCACTGGGTGTTACCAGAGGGAAGTAGACGTGATTGTGCCAGTTAAAGATATACACCTATAGGGCGCAATCGAACGCACCAGACCACTACGGCAATGTAACGGAAATTGCGCTTAGCATATTGACTAGCCGCAGTTAAGACAATCTGGTGCTTAATGAAACGATCAACTATAAGCAAGCATCTGACACAGAAATTATACTACTCTCATATTAAGAGTTTTTACCCATTTTAGGAAGTAGTTGCCCAACCGTCAAGAAAATGTATTTCTGGACAAATTGACTTCAAAATGGTTCGGCGACAGCTTTAACTCGAAAGAAATTGGTTTCTACACACACGGAATCGGTAATCCGCCTGAGCATTGTAAGTCACTTTCAGAGTATATGAGAGAATACCGTCCTGGAAACAGCTAACATCTTTTGACTGAGTAGTTTTGCTAAGACTTCCCTATTGATTTTCAATCTGGATACCTATAGCTCTGTCAGATAAGAGCTAAAAATTTTTGCTCTCACAACGATTGACATCGAAAGTCGACAGCACGTTCGTTTCGCAACCGACTACGTTACCCGAAGGCTAGCGAAGACTTCCGATATTTGGTTCTTCCTTACTGGCCGACTAGTTAGGAGACCAGATCAAGCGTAACCTTAAAAGGAGAGATTTGGTGCAATTTTCGCGTGGAACGAATTTCCTGGACTCAAAAATATTAATTAATAACTTTATCTCAGACCTTAAGTGAAAATCACTCAGATTATTGAATGGAAATGACATGAAAAATCAAGTGAATTTATCAGCTTAATTCAGTGCTTACCAGGAAGTAACTCCCCGCTTACAGAGCTGCCAAACGAACTCTGCTATGTTGCCAATTCTCCATTAGACTAGCGACAGGCAGAATACATTTGCTCGGCGTCTGTGTTCCTCGCGCTGCCTTAGCACTGACGGAGATAGCGGATTGGAAGGCGTGGCGCGCAGCCTGCCACTGTGTTGACTGAGAAGAGAAATTCCTAGCATAGACCAATAAGTCTTAATCGCATTTCTTTCAGTATAGCATCACCAGACGTTATTAAAATTTTCTGCACAATACATTTTAATGTTATATTCCTGAATACTATTTTGCTTATAAATTTTTTCGTTTGCACCACCTCTAACACGTAACTGCACAAAATGCAAACGTCACAAACATATTTCATAAGTTTCGAGCATATAGTTTCCAATCAGACGAACCGTGCAAATAAATCTTTCCCAATGATTGAAAAATAGGACTTATTATCTGCGAAAAAATTAAACATCTGAACAATTTCAATGATAATTCGATTCAAGCTTATAAGTGACAGGAGAAGCATTTGTGATAAGAATATGAAACAAGGAAAAAAATCGCGAAAGTAGTGTTTAGAATATGTAATTCATTCTATAAAATCGAAAGAGACGATAAGTATGGTCTACTCGTAAAGATTACAGTGTAACTACTGGTGATGCTGTTTAAATAAAAGTGAAAAGCATCTGATGAATGAACTCTCCAGTTTCCAGTCTCTGAGAAATAGAGAAGTGCGAAAGTAAAAGGAAGAGTTTACCCTAAGAGTGGGATTACTGTATAGTATCTCGCAGTTGGTATAGTTTGTTCGTAGTTCTAGTCTGACGCCCACCGCGGACAATAATTATCGATATGTAATTGTTAAAATACGCTGAAATGTTAAAAACATAGCACTTTCGGTGACTCTAACTCACTAGACAACGATCATTTTAATTTTATTTTAGAGACTATGAGAAGTGATATTAACGCCTTAAAATAGGTCCTGTGTTTATCAAATGGCCACCCGATGCTATTGTTTATCGGGTTTTACTTGAATGTCACGCAGAGAGCGAGGTTTAGCTCTGTAACTACTACTGACTTCTTAAAATACCACAATAATATGGCCTTGCAGAGGTGGACTGTTTTTGAAATCGCCTGGGAAAGACTTTCCTTCCAGAGGACTGCACTAGTTCACGCAAAAACAAGAAGGAAGATCAGCGTTTAACGTCCCGTCGACAGAGTGGTCATTAGAGACGGAAGTTCATCAGAGGGGACTTCTTTTCCCCAACTTTTACAGCAGTCCACCTTCTGCCAGTCCCGATTACAATGAACGTCTGTAGAGGTTCACTATATTTAAAGGGTTAATTACTCATTTGGCATTTAATATCTGTGTAGGAGCGATTTTATAATCAGAGGTCTTACAGAAGAAATGATTTATGTTTCATTTCGAAATATTTTATTAATTTCACCATCCTTACTTAATCTAATGTTGTTGCCTTGCCAACATTCGAAATTTTCATGTTAACTAGGTAAACCTGGCTACGCTTTACTGTAGCTCAGTCTGGTATGAAATGAATGGGGCAGTAAGGAAAAGTATTCTTGCTGACATTGACGAAACGAGAAAATACATCAGTCTAATCAGTACATAATATTTTGTTCCCCTTTTACTACTTACACACTGAAATGGCTTACCAAATCTGGAATGTGCCACATATAGTAGGCTATTATGCTATGTTTAAAATAGGGTTCGAATTGTTTTCAATCTGCATGATTGTAATGTTCAAATAGAATTTTCCGTCGTTGTTCTTACAAAACATTTGTTATTATTTTGAAATTATAGCATGAATATCATTACATTTCAAGTTTAGGTCACTTGATCAAAAATGGTCTTTTATTGGCTTAAGCTCTGGTGATTTCACGCAACACGAGGAAGAAGAAGCCATATGCGTGTTAGAGCAGTGTTAGCGAAGGTTACTAAATTTTTCCTTACTTTTTCTGTGTACAACTAAGTTTCTTGTGATGAAAAACGCATTTATAACTTTTTTGTAAGAAGGGAGATAATTATGTGAAGTCTGATAGTGAAAAAACCATCCGAAAGTTGATGCTTTTAAGGTATCTTAGTTTCTCGACAACAATCCAGATTTTTACGTACCGTAAGTAAGAAAGGTGAAAGCTGCATTTAAAGTAAAATATACGTATATTTGTTTATGTCAACAGACCGACTCTAGTCCAAAGATACAAACCATTACACACCATAAACGTGTGTAAATATGGATTGCGTCTTAGATTAAGTCTTCGTGTTTCTACCAAATGCATTTCACATTTAAATTAACTCTGTTATAAAAGCCACTGCAAAAATTACACGGTAAGTGCGCTACTACGTAGTTACATTTCGGATTCCGATTAATTCATGTGTATATGCAATTTAATCTTGCGCGCTAGCCACTTTCCACAAATTACTGTGCATTTTTCTCATGCTGTTTGGTTACAAAGAAATTTGTCAAGTTAAATCGGAACTTGTTAGGCTAAAGACAAATGAAATTAAAAGGATAACTTTCTTGGCTTAAGTGCCAAAATTAAAATATGCCAAGAAAAAATGTCGAAGTTTTGAATTGACTTAATCAGCTCCACATAAGCTTGGTAGGTATGCGGTTCCAGTATCGTTCACAAATTTTGCATTCCGTGTTCAAATCCAGTTGCTCAAAAATGTTCAAATGTTTGTAAAGCTTATGGGACTTAACTACGGGGTCAAAGGTCCCTAAACTTACAAACAACTTATGAACTACTTACGAACTAGGACGGCACAAATATCCATGCCCGAGGGGGGATTCGAACCCCCGACCGTAGTGGCCGTGCAGACCGTGACTGAAGCGCCTCAGTCCCCTCGGCCACCGCGGCCGGCACAAATGTAAACATCAGTTCACTGATGTGTACACAATAATACTATACACCTTTGCGGCTGCAAAGCATGATTCTTAATACCGGTTGTGAACTAATAGAATAATAATTGTTGTACGGAGTGTTTACTTACATCAAAGTAATCCTCCCAAAATTAAACGCACCAAGTGACCGCTATCTGATTAGGATCTCTACGAGCGAGTATAAACCACATTTTATGCCTTTATCATTGCTACGAACATGTAAAATCATATTTTCTAGATTTTTATAGATTTATTTGTACAGGTCGGCACTACGCAATATTTGTAGACCTTTTCCCAAAATACGAATGCACAGACAATATATCACTGTTAGTGAATGTTACAACAGTAGGAACACACCATGTGGGTTGAGTTTACAGGCATCACATGACTCAAAAGAAGCGTTTTAGCTGGATTTCAAATTATATTTTAATTCCATTTCCGGTTGTTTTTAAAGAATACTGCAATTGACGAGGAAAACAAGTCATGTTATGAAATGTTCAAATGTTTTTAAATATTTGGGACTGAACTACCGTGGTTATCAGTCCCTAGGCTTACAAACTACTTAAACTAACTTAAAGAAATGTAAGGACAACACACACACACACACACACACACACACACACACACGAGCGCGCGCGCATGCACAAACACACGCCCGAGGGGCGACGCGATTTCCGACGAGGAGCAACCGCGCACTCCGCAGCAAGGCGCCTTAGAGCTCCCGGCCATTCCACCGCAGCTCATGTTGTGAGCATAAGATGACATGATCACCCAATTCAGATGATTACCAGACAACAGTCCCTGTTGCCCTTGAGAAAAGCATTTGCTTTCTGCATTCTGACTATCATTCCCCGTTCTCTCTCTCTCTCTCTCTCTCTCTTACGATCTGCCTATGTCTCTTCGTCCCCTTCTAACTCCTCCAGCTCCTCCTCTTCCCTCTGTCCATCCCGCATTCCTGTCCGTCCTATACTTCCTTTCACCTGTCTTCCATCTCTTCTTTATTTCTCTCTCTCCTCTCATCATCTCCTCTTCCTTTCTGCCTCTCTTTACCTCGTCGTAGATTCTGTGAATTAAGGAAATAAAAACTTAAGGACTTCATAGGATTATGTGAAAAGAAGGTGACGAGGAAGCTAGATAAAGAAAGCGAAATAACGAATGCAAGAAGCAATGTTATTTACAGACTTTATTACTAAGATGTTTTGATTTCCACTGCTGACCAGATCGTAAAACTAGACGTTGTGACATTATAGTTTAGCGTTGTACGAGTGTTACTGCAAATAAACCATTTAACCGAAACGTCTATAGAATGTGATTGCATGAAACTTTACCCCCTTTACTGTCATTTCTACCATAAAACCGGATCGGTACACAAGCCACAAGTTGGTATTATTTTAAAACTTCGATTCAGTAATCATTATTGGAGATTTCAGTACTCGATATAAAGGCAACATCACTCTTAATGGCAACGTGTAGAAATGATTTTTAATTTCGTATCATGTAAGTTTCTGTTGCCTCCAGGTATAATTAGTATTAAATTCGTTTTCAAATATTTGAATTATGACTGCACAGTGATACAACGACGAAAGTGTATAGTTTCCATGTCTGTTTGTCCTTCTGTTTTTCAAGTGATTTCCTTAAATTATTCTAGGCAAATGTCAACATGTTTCCTTTTCAAAAGCATAGCCAATTTCCTTCCACGTTCTTAACGAAACAATCCGAGCTTGTGCTCCATTTCAAATAACCACGACGTCGACAGGATATTAAATCCTAATCCTCCTTTTCTGGTTACGTAAATTTTACGTGATACTCAACAAAGTCGATGAACAGGTGTATTGGACGCCAAGTTAATATGAACAGGGTCTACTCTAAAAGCGTTACTTAGAGGTCTTAATGGGCTTTAATATGAAATTACAGTAGGCTTTGACCACTGAGTTATATTCGACTGCAAGTTAGTAAATATTTAACAATTAATAATTATCGCTGGAATGTTGTGATTACCTAGAGAGTTCGTGAGAATGGAACAACCGAGAAATAAACTACGAAGAAACTACGCCACCTGTGAGATACTATATGGAAATCCAGACTCACAAACGCTGAGGAAAACCTCTCCCTGTTTCCTTCGTCCCTTTATGGTTTCTAGGGGTAAGGAAATTGCAAAGCTCATTCATCAAGTGCTTTTCATTTTATTAGCAGCTACACTGTAATCGTAACGTTGTATTTTATAAAATGAATTACATATTCTTGACATTACTGACGAGACTTTCTGTTCCTTGTTTCATATTCTCATCATAAATGCTTCTCCTTTGACTTAGAAGCTGGAATCGAACTAACATTGAAATTGTTCAGATGCTTAATGTTGCCGCAGATAATGTCCTATATGCTCGAAACTTATGAAATTTGTTTGTAAAGTTCGCGTTTTGAAATCAGTGTAATGCTATCTTTACATTTGTGCATTTATGTGTTAGAGGTAGTGCCAATGAAACCATTCATAATGAAAATCGTATTCAGGTAGGCCTACGGAAAATTTAAATGTATCGTGCTCAAAATATTAATATCTTCTGGTGATGCTAGTATTATACATCGCTTCTGACGAAGCAGTTTCCTTAACACAGAAACAAAAGAATACCTCCGACAGCTACTGATCAAGAGAGCCGCTCAAATGATTTCCGAAAAACTTTATTTGCTAAGTTCGGGTAGCAGTCGGCGCATCGTAGCTACGCTTTCGACACAGCTTATAGTTAAAGAAATGCGAGTAAGACTTATTCGTCTATGCTAGGTATATCTCTTCTCAGACAACACAGTGGCAGGCTGCGCGTCGCTATCTTCGTCAGCGCTAAGCCAGTGCGAGGAACACAGACGCCGAGCAAACGTATTCTGCCTGTCGCTAGTCTAGTGGAGAATTGGCAACATAGCAGAGTACTTTTGGCAACTCTGAGAACGGCGAATTATTTCCTGGTTAGCACAGAACTAATCTGATAAATTTACTTGATTTTTCATGTCATTCCCATTTAACATTTTTGCATAAGCCTTCCGATACTCGGCCAAGGAAGGCAAAGAAAAAATACATCTAAGTTTGAGCATTACCTCTGCCTTCGGTTGATAATCGTTTTGCATTTTTATCTCTACCGCACATTATGGTCTTTATTTCAGCTGATGATTTTCATAGCTACAGAAACACAACTTATGATACTTCTAACGGCAAAATACTTATGCTATCAGACGATAAGATTAATCTGGCCCAGACCTCATCCTACCCTGACAGCGAGCTTTTTTTATTTAGGAAGTTTGGGAAAACTGATATGTGTGGTGCTCAGTGGTACGGCAGTTGGCCTGCAGCGGCCGTGCTGTGAGGGCCTGTTGTGCTGCGCTGCGGGAAGGCTTGTTTACGTGCGAGGGGTAAGTCGCTCGCTCACAGCGGTGTTTACCTGCTATTTAGCGTGTGTAGAATGATTATCGCCGCGGTGGAGTAGCCGACATTCGAGTGGCAGCCGCAGTTCGGGACGGACGCGTGGCGGCAGTGCTGGCGTTCGCGAAGTAAACAACGGCTGAGTCGCTGTGTTTAAGGTTAGTTCTAACCGGTTTGCTTAGCTAATTGTGGCTGTGTTTGAAACGAAAAAGCAGACAGAATGAGCACGATTAATATCTTGAGGAAAGATACGATCAAATTTACTTTCGACAGATGTCATGTAAGACCGAAAGCATATGAAGTGAAGCAATGGTTTATAGAAAAAGTACAGATTCATGAGAGTGACGTAATAGGTGTATATTTGTCCTTTGTAACAAATGCTGCGTTTGTGAAACTGAAAAGTCCTGAACTATGTTGTTCAATAGTAGATAAGTTTGGCGGTATCATAAAGTTCAATCATTCTGACGGTAGTGTGAGTGACGTTCCTGTCTGTCACGCTGGTTTAGGAATTCGGACGGTCCGCATTTTTGAACTTCCTTTTGAAATGCCGGACGAGGAAATCAACAAAGTTCTTCGGCCCTACGGCAGAATAATTTCCAACATCGCCGAAAAGTGGTCAGAGGCCCATATGTTTCCCGTGTTGAACGGCGTCCGACAAGTGAAGATAGAGCTTTATAAGCACATACCCTCATACATAAATGTGAGTGGCTATCGTGCTTTAATAATATACGACGGACAGCCCAGAACGTGTGCTCTGTGTAATTCCACGGAGCACATTAGAAGCGAGTGTAGCAGGAGGCGCGTCCCGCAGCTGCCGGCTGCAGAGCACGCGGCGCCCGGCCAGGCAGTCGGCCTCAAGCTGACATACGCTGCCGCCGCGTACCCGCGCAGGCCCGCTGGGCAGGAGGAAGTTGTTGCCGCACCGGCCGCACCAGGAAACTACGCAGAGCCGAGTCACGTCGAGCAAGCGCGTTCTAGCGAGGCGAGCTACCCGGCCGCGGAAACGAACGAAATACCGCGTCAGGGAGGAGCTTCACTGGATGTGCAGAAGACAACACCTGTCTCCACAGAATCTGAAAGTGGAAGCCGCTCTTCTGTTATTCAACACGAAGGCCCTCTGACTTCCGAGGTAACTAGAATGAACATCGAGGACGTGACACGCAGTCATATGGAGACAAATGAGACCCTACCGATAACATCCGACATAGAAGCCCAAAGAGGATCTGGGACAGAGAATCGAACTACACAGGACAGCACAATTGAGGACCCTACACCTCGTAACATCACGCAGAAAGACCCAAATATGGAGGTGCAAAATGGAAATCCGAACAGGCTAACCGATAAGAAGAAGGAACAGGTGGCGACAGAGACATCGTCCACAGATTCTCAAGAGAAGTCACCGGCATCATCTAACGGGGGATCCCCAAAGCGCAGGAGAAATAAGAAGCGCAGGCTGGCTCATGAAGCCGCTGAGAGTATAGCCCCCATTTTGAAGGAAAAACTGAAAACCATTAAAGAACGCGACAAGCAGGTAACTGTTTCAGAAGCAGCAGTAACTTCCAAGGAACTTCCTACAGGAAGCGGAAGTGAAGCAACTGACAATACCATTGAGATGTCAGGACATGAACCCATGTCAAGTCAAGCTACCTCAGAGGCACGACTAGACTGGGCACAAGAATCAGACGAAGACATGGCAGATGAAGCAATACAGGATGAAGATATGTTTTACTAAAAGAGTGGGAATGAAACCGCTCAGACAAGAAGCATGAAGACAGATGACGGCGAATGGGAGGAAAAAAAAATAAAGACAATGAATTGCCCTTATCGGACTTAGAAATTTGAATCACACCTAACTAATGGAACATGTTTATAATGTGACAACTCTTAACATCAACAAAATCCAGAATGAAACAAAAGTGGCTGCTCTTAAAGATTTTTTGTATCAATCCGAAACAGACATAGCATTATTGCAGGAGGTTAACATCAAAGATCTATACGTCGTTGGTTATCAAGCAATACTGAATATTGCACCTGAGAGTAGTTGTGGGACAGCTATCCTTGCAAAGGACGGCATAGAGATGAAAGATGTCTGCCTTTTAGAATCTGGGCGGGGAATCAGATGCAAAATTTTTAATACTAATTTGGTAAATGTTTACGCACCATCGGGCAATAATGCGAGAGACGAAAGAGCAACATTTTACAAAAGTGACATTCTAGTTTTACTTAAAGACAATCCGGAAAATGTTTTAGTTGGCGGTGATTGGAATTGTGTGTTACATGAAAAGGACCAACGCCCAAACTTTAATAAATCTAAAGAACTTCAGGGCTTAGTTAGTAACATGAAATGGAAAGACGCATGGGAAATTAAGTATCCTACCCTCGTCAGGTTCACATACATTACTAGTAGATCCCAAAGCAGAATCGATAGAATTTACGTTTCTTCGAACTTTGACAATAAAATTGCTGCAATTGAGGTTATACCAACTACCTTTTCCGACCATCTTGCAGTCAAATGCAGTGTTAAGTTACCGAAGCAGAAAACTTACTGGGGCCGACCATTGTGGAAACTGAACATAGGTATGCTGCTAGAGAATAACCTAAATGCACAAATAGAAGAAACCTGGCAGGCCTCTTTACGACAGCGCCATAAATACCGGTCAACTATACAATGGTGGGCTGCGGTTGCCAAGAAAAAATTGAGAGCTACCCTAATAGCGCATAGCAAAGAGAGAATGAGATGGACGAGACATACAATGGAATTTTATTATTGTTGTTTACGCGATCTCTATGAACAACCGATGACTAACGATATTTTCATAGAAATAAAGAGAATCAAAGCCAAGCTCATAAATATGAAGAGGTCCCAGCTCGAAGGCTTAAAAATTAGATCCCATGCACAAACCATTGTGGAAGAAGAAAACGCTTCTATCTATCACCTCATAAGACACGAACAACGGAGGCGAAGAAATTTTATTGACCACATGCGGGCGGAGGATAAGAGAATCCTTATAAACCAAAAAGATATATTAGACGAGGTTTATCGATTCTACACTACACTTTACAGTGAACAGCAGATAGATGAAGATATGACAAAGGAATTCTTAACAACATCTGGCCTTAAGAATACAATAACGGAAGAGGACAATCGATACCTCCAGGCACAAATTACTCAAGAAGAAGTTTTCGATGTACTCAAGTCATCGCCAACTAAAAAGTCACCCGGCCCCGATGGATTGCCCATAGAGTTCTACAGATCATACTGGCATGTCATAGGCAAAGCGTTTACTGCAATGATAAATGAAGTACTAAATGGGGAGGCTGTTCCTACAGATTTGAAGCAAAGCATCACAGTACTGATCCCAAAAGGCAGGAACTTGGGAATAAAAGATATCACCAAGATGAGACCAATAAGCTTACTCAACACTGATTATAAAATAACAGCTAGGGTAATTAAGGAGAGGATAACACCAATCCTACGGAGGATCGTTGGTGTTCATCAGACATGTCTCCCAGGACGAAGCATTTTTAAGACAGTCTCTGAATACAGGGACATAGTCGCAATTTTCTCCAACTCTGCAGCACATGGTGGTCTAGTATTCATTGATTTTAATAAGGCCTTTGACAGAGTTCATCATGGGTATCTTTTTAAAACATTGGCATTCATGGGCCTCAATGATAACAACGTGAAGGTTTTCAACAACATTCTAAAGGGAATTAAAACTAATGTATCTCTCAATGGTCATTATAGTAAGGATATTCAAATAACGAGTGGAATCCCTCAAGGGAGCCCATTATCAATGCTGCTCTATGTAATCGCCTTGGAACCACTTTTAAGAAGGTTAGAAAATGTACTAGAGGGCATATCTCTTGCGGGACTGAAAACGGTTTGTAACGCATATGCCGATGATGTCGGTGTGCTGATTAGAAGTAACGATGACGCCACAAGAATGACAGAGAATGTAACTTTGTATTGTAAAGCAACGGGCGCAAAAGTAAATGGCAAAAAGAGTGCTTTTTTAAAACTAAACGGAATGGCCAACGTAAATATTGCTTGGGCAAAATGCGTTGAGCAACACACTGCCTTGGGTCTCACCCTCCATAGGTGTCCTCTTCGAACGATAGCTTCCAATTGGAAAAAAAATTTGGACAATATTCGTGGCTCCCTCATTTTAAATTATTTGAGGGACCTAAACATTAAGCAAAGAATTAAGATCATTAATTGTGCAGTTTTATCAAAAGCTACTTACATTGGGCAAATATTGCCAATACCTAAAGAAGTTGCAAAAGCTATCACGGCAACGGTTTGCCGATACCTCTGGCAAGGTCATATATTTCGAGTAGCTGCTGGAACAGTGACCCTAACTACCGCAGAGGGGGGACTTGGATTGTCAGATATTCTAAGGAAAACCAATGTTCTGTTTATAAAGAGGTCGTTGCAACTTATTGAAATGTATCCAAACAGTGTAACTTCTAAATTATTCAAACTTTTTGAGCCTAACAGCCTTCGGCCACCAATCGACATCAGAGTAATAAACTATAAATTGAAGCACATTCGACACTTTTATTTCGAACTAAGTTACATGCAATGCCTTGTACAGGATATGAACAAGAGGAACTGCAAATACATGCTGAAAAAAATAAGACCACAGGACAACCCGAATAAGATGGAATTAAAGTACCCTCACAGAAAATGGAAAAATATTTGGCAAAATATAAATAACAAAATACTTACATCAGAAGTACAGTCGACATGGTACAAAGTTGTAAATAATATAATTAGCACTAACGAGAAATTATATTTAATAGGACGCAGTGACACAAACAAATGCCGTAAATGCAATACGACTGGCACGTTAGATCATCGTTTCGTTTGTCAAGGGTACAGTTACTTATGACAAGAAGTTAAAATGCAAGTTGCCTTTCTCAGACGTCATGATGGGAGAGACATCAACCCAAATATAATATTCTTCCCGGAAGAAGTTTTTTTTTTCCATCTCAGAAAAATAATGCCATCTTATGGTTAATCGGAAATTACGTTAACTACATTATAAATAAAAATGGGAAAGACAGTCTATTGGAATGCAGAGAATATTTACGATCAGAATACTATAAAATATACCAGAGCAAAAATCAAATAAAACCGTTTGGTAACATGCTGCGAATTGTGATCGAGAGGCAAGGAGTGGGATAGATGGTAGATGCATGCTAAAGTAGGGGACAGCTGCTGGGGGTGAAGTACGGTGGGGACTTCGTGGGCCCCGTGGCCGCTACGGTAGCCGTGAAGGCCTCAGCAGAACCCTGAAACAGCATGCCAGTGACGACGAAGACATTCACAGTTTGATACCAAAGGACCAATACTCATTCTCAATGTGAAAGTACTTACTAAGATATAAAGTAAAGAAAAATTCGTGCAGAATAAATGGAGATGTAATTCATTTACTCACTGAAAAAAGGGGGAGAAAAAAAAAGGTAAATGCCCTAGGAAATTTGCTTTTGTTCTGTATGCATACGTTTTAGTGTACACAGAAGTTATGATTCAAAAATGAAGCGCCCTAGAAGAGGGATTCATCTTTTAGTTATTTTTTCCTTCCTAATCTAGTACAATTTCACAAAGAGGAGCTTTTTTTTCCAAATTTTTAAGGAAGAAATGTAGATAAACAAGAAAGTAATTTCAAAAATATACATATAAAAAAAAGACATTCACAAAAAGGTACTTTTCTGAACCGAGGGTTTCACAGTTATGAGAAGACGCAATAGGGCTGATGATGAAAGCTGATGAACGAAACTAAACAGGACAATCCAAAGATTGCGGAACAACCTGCATTTGGCAGAAATCTACGAGAAGACGAACTTTGAAGCCTTAGAGTGCAGTAGTGCCTAGACACAAATCATCAATTTTCACAGTATCCAACAGGTTGATAACGAAATCAGGAAAAGGAACCAATAATCATTAACACAATTTATTTTATCTTACATTGATTTACATTCTGTAATATAGCTATGAAGCTCTAGAGAACAAAAATTTCACAACAGGCTGAAGTAAGCCTGCGCCGATGAAGGCGAGGAAAAAAAAAATAATGGGGGATTGAGGCAAAATAAAAATAAAAATAAAAAAAATAAAAAAATAAAAAAAAAACTGCCGGCGTGGCGCAAAAAAAAAAAAAAAAAAAAAAAAAAAAAAAAAGCGGTCTAAAGCAGCTCGCTGCGGAGCGCGCGGTTGCTCGCCGTGGGAGTTCGAGTCCTCCCTGGGGCATGGGTGTGTGTGTTTGTCCGTAGGTTAGTTCATCCAGGTTTAAGTAGTTTGTAAGCTACGGACTGATGACCACGCAGTTTGGTCCAATAGATTTACAGACATTTGAGCCAGCCGCGGTGGCCGAGGGGACTGAGGCGCTCCAGTTACGGTCTGCACGGCCACTACGGTCGGGGGTTCGAATCCCCCCTCGGGCATGGATATTTGTGCCGTCCTTAGTCTTAGCTAGTTCCTAAGTAGTTTGTAAGCTTAGGGACTGATGACCCCGTTGTTAAGTCCCATAAGTTCTACAAACATTTGAACATTTTTGAACAGACATTTGAACATTTGAATGATTATCGAGAATCCATAATGGCTCATCCCATGCGAAAAGACACATTGGGATTAACTTTCGACAATTCCTTTGCACGACCTACCTCTTTCGAAGTGGAAGATTTCGTGGAACGTGCAATGAAAATAGGACTTGACGACATAATTGGAATACATTTGTCGATCGTTTCTAGCGTCGCGTATGTAAAATTGAGAGATGCCGATTTTTGTGAGAAGGTTTTCGAATCCGTTGGAGGAACTCCTAAATTCAAACACAGTGATGGTAACGTCGGTAAGGTCACAGTTACTCACGCTGGTCTCGGCATTCGAACGATTAGGATCTTTGAATTGCCGTTCGAAATACCTGTGCCGGCGGCGGTGGCGGAGGGGACTAAGGCGCTTCAGTCATGGTCTGCACGGCCACTACGGGCGGGGATTCGAATCCCCATTCGGGCATGGATATTTGTGCCTTCCTAGTTCGTAAGTAGTTCATAAGTAGTTTGTAAGTTTAGGGACTGATGACCCCGTAGTTAAGTCCCATAGACTATACAAACATTTGAACATTTGAAATACCTGACAACGACATAGATGCCGCATTTGCGCCGTATGGAAAAGTGATCAGCAATATTGCTGAACGTTGGTCGGCTGCGCACAAGTTTCCGGTGCTGAACGGTGTTCGACAACTAAAAGTAGACCTAAGGAAACACATTCCCTCGTATATCACTGTCTGTGGATACCAGGCAATTGTTATCTATGATAGGCAACCGAAGACATGCGGCAGATGCGGCTCTACAGGCCACGTGCGAGCGGAATGTGTACAGAGGCGGGTTGCGCAGCTGCCTGCGGGTGATACTGTGGCAGCCCCCACGATGACGACACTACCGACGTCTTACGTTGCGGTGGCGCGCGGAGAGAAGTCATTGCAGGCCAGTGGTGGCGTAGCTTCAGAGACAAGTCAACAAGTTGTTAAGGAGACAGTAAATGCCATTATTGATACACCTCCAAGTCCGCATCAGGAAATTACAGAACACAGAACCGAAGCGCAGGTCGACTCAGAAGCGGTGGCTCCCAAAATTCACACCACAGAAGACGCCAGGGATGTCGTTTCTGAACGAAGTATACATACTGTGGAGGCAACTGATAGGCCTCTGGCAGATGCTACCGATTCTGACCCCGTCAACGAATCCGTGTCAACCGCTGCAGCATCGGAAACGGCCGGTACATCCCCAAAGAAAACTAAGAAACGAAGGTTGGCACATCAGGGGGCGGAACAAACAGCGCCTCGTTTACGGGGAAATGCGAAGGTCATAGCACAAAAATTAAAAGAAGGGGACTTAGGAGATTCTGCCCCCTCTCAGCGTGGACAGAACGATAACCCAAATCATGGTACACGGTCAGGATCTCCCACTGAAACGACTACTCAGAACGCGCCAACATCGAATGCGCCGCTGGATACGTGCCTTCAAGTTAATGAGGACGTAGGTACTACTATTACAAAAGAGTGGGCGGACGATGTAGAGACAGACGATACGGATATAGAAATGAGGGACGTTCCAGAGGACCCGAGTTCCTCAACTTCCACGTCGGGAGATAACACACATCGTGAACGTTGCCATAGGCACCCAAACAATGGAAACCGTCAGCGCCTCACCGTCCCAGCAGAATGATAATAATTATTCTGTCATCTTTACACTCCAAGTAAGGTATGAACGGCTTGCAAGCGTACAAAATTGTTACGCTAAATCTCAATAAGATTCGTAGTTCCTTAAAGTTGAAAAGTTTACTAGACTTTTTGTACGCTGGTGACATTGATGTCGCTATGCTTCAAGAAGTGGCTGACATCGAATTAGATCTAATAACCGGATATAACGCCTTAACCAACCCTGGCTACGGAGACGACCTCGGGACTGCAATACTACTTAAAGAAGGAATAATCGTTAAAAATGTGGAAAGACTTGTGTCCAGCAGAGGGATCGCGGTCACTTTTAACAACACCAGGCTAATCAATGTTTACGCTCCATCCGGATCAGGTAACAAACAACGCCGGGCGGAATTTTTTAGACATGACGTGCTCCCCCTGTTTGCATCGACTCGTAGCGAAATCATATTCGCCGGTGATTTTAACTGTGTGCTGCATCAAAGGGATCAAATCCAAAATTTTAATCCTTGTGTGGAACTTGGGAAGATCGTTCAAGACCTCAGATTAATTGACACTTGGACTTTCTTGCACGGCGAAGCGACCGGCTTCACACACATCACCAGCCATTCCGCTAGCCGGCTTGACAGAATCTATGTCTCACAGAATTTAACAGCTCAACTTTTACAATCCGAAATATGGCCCACTAGTTTCTCTGACCATGCAGCGTACATATGTACCATTAACATGTCAAAACAAGATACATATCGAGGTCGCGGCCTGGGAAAATTAAACACCACGCATTTGCAAGATTTGGAATGTCGCGAGGTGTTTCTAGCAACTTGGCAAGCATGTAAGTTTAAATTTCACAAATTCAACTCGGCGATCGATTGGTGGCTCAAATGTGCCAAACCTCACTTAAGGAGAACATTAATGTGTTATTCCCGTGAGAAAAACGTGTGGTACAAACGAACCTCGGAATTCTATTTCCAGTGTCTCCGGGATCTGTATAAACTTGATGCCACCGTGGTGACAAATTTTACGAAGTTAAAAAAATACAGGCGAAACTTCTATCACTGAAACGGAAACAGCTGGAAGGTGTCAAAATCCGAGCGAAAGCTCCGAATTCGGTACAGGATGAAGAGGCTGCAATGTTCCACAAGATACGAGAAACTAAACGGGCCAATAGGAAACTTTTAACAGCAATTAAAACCAGCACCGGTGTGACTGTGACCCAACAAAGTGACATAAAGGCTGCTGTACAACAGTATTATTCCGATCTACTGTCAAACAAACCAGTTGACGAGAACGCTTTCGCAGATTTTACGCCACATTTGTCACGACGCAACGGAAGCAACTCAACTGACAGCTGAGCTGACGGAAGACGAGTTAGAGGATGTCGTCATGCAGAGCCCAAGGAACAAATCGCCTGGGAGCGACGGATTACCGGCAGAGGTTTATCAAACCTTTTGGCCGCAAATGAAGACCAAACTACTTGCTATATGTCACGAATTATTGGATCCTAACACCGTCATTCCACCAGAATTTCGTGATGGGATTGTTGTGTTACTGCCAAAGAAACCGTGAAGCAATTCGCTTAAGGACTTGAGACCGATTACCTTACTGAATGGAGATTACAAAATTTTTGCCAGAGTCCTTAGCCATCGCCTGAAGTCGATCATGAGTACGATCACTGGACCCTACCAAACAAGTGTCGGGAGAGACAGGTCGATTTACGAAACGCTCACAGACTATCGAGATACCATAGCAATCGCCGAGACTTGTAAATTAAAATGTGGTATAGTAACGTTAGATTTTGAAAAAGCCTTCGATAGAGTGAGCCATCATTTCCTCTTCCACGTTATGCAGGAAACGGGCTTTCCGCACCGGTTCATCAGTATTTTAAAAAAATTGTTCCACAATAGTACTTCACGAATTTTAATTAATGGTCAAATCGGTGAAGCCATTCATATTGCAAGTTCGGTAAGACAAGGATGTCCGATGTCGGCAGCTTTATTCGCCATCGCCATCGAACTACTGCTTGCCACGCTAACACAGCAGCTGCAAGGCCTGGTTATAAACGGACAGAAGATCGTTTGTCGCGCATACGCAGACAACGTGGGATTTCAAGTTGTCAGTACGCACGAAGTAGACTCCTCGCTCCACACTATTGAGAGATATGAGGCTGCATCTGGAGCCAAACTTAAATGGGACAAATCTGGCATTATGGATATTGCTGGCATTATGGATATTGCTCGCTCCACACTATTGAGAGATATGAGGCTGCATCTGGAGCCAAACTTAAATGGGACAAATCTGGCATTATGGATATTGCACGCGGATTAAATATGCAACACCACGCGCGACTGAGAGAAATAACTGGCATGAGATGTTTAGGAATACAGTTCCGGAAGAAGCTGCAGAACACCATTGCAGTCAACTACAGAGAGTTACTCAATAAACTCAGAGCATGTGTTCAACTTCACAACATGAGGCAGTTGAATACGTTACAAAAAGTACAATTAGTTAACACCTCTACATCACATCGAAAATCCACTATGTTGCTAAAGTGTTGCCCATTCCGAGTGGCATCTCACAAAGGATGTTGTCAGCACTAGGTCATTTCGTGAGCAGAGACAGCATATTTAAAGTTAAATATGAGACCTTAACGCATCCGATACGAAACGGTGGGTTAAATCTCACAAACGTCCACACAAAGGCACAAGCGTTGTACATAAGTAGTACATACAAGCTGTGGAAAACATCCCCGAACAGTTTAATTACCCATCTGCTCAACGAAATCTCACCACCGGACCTAAACCCTCCAGTTGATGTTCACCACATACCGCCTGCACTGTACCACGTACGGAATTTCTTATTGGAATATAGCTACGTTCGAAGAAGGATAGCCGAAAAGGAAATAACGGTTGCAAAGAAAATCTATAAAACCTTGATTGAAACAAGCCTAAGAATAACATAGAAGATAAATACAGGGATCACAACTGGCGCGTAACTTGGGATAATATCCACTCCCGCAATTTGCCGTCTGTCGTTCGATCGTCTTGGTACTCCGCTGTGAATAGAAAAATAGCGACCAACTCCAAGCGGTACTCCATACATTTAGCCGACTCCCCTCTGTGTAACACATGCCTTCTACAAGATACTGAGGAGCATAGATTTGTGTGCGAGAAAGTGAGAGAGGTTTGGAAGGTAGTTAGGCAGCTGTTGGTAAGTATCACCAGTACTTCTGCCGCTACGATAACACCAGCAGACTTCCTTACACCCGACACGGTCCCCTATCCACAGGCCAAAAGGAATTCAGTAAACTGGATAAAAGGACACAGAGTTTACTATATATTCCATAGCCAAAGTCCAAGTAAACAGGCCTTTGTCATGTACTTACGGATACAACATCAAACATTACAGGCAATTCCCAATTATGGTAAACATTATGCAAATTTTTTAACCAAAACAATCAGTGAACAACTAATCTACTAACGTACGATTAACGGTTCACTTTGGAGAAACAGAAATTACATTTAGTTGAAATGGAACTTGTTTTTATATAGAATGACCAGAATTCAATCCCACGAAGACACGAAGTATAAAACAAGAAACGATGTACACCTTGTTTCACCAATTCCGCAGCCGGGAATCTTTGGCCGTGACGCTAGAATCAGATACGGAAACGCACCAAACATTTCGAGAAGACGAACTCCGATAGGCAAGCACTGAGCTCAAGTTAAACGTGCTAAAATGCCAGTCAGCGTTTATTTATATGTTTACTTTCGGGAATTCTTTATTTTCAAGACGGAAATACGCCAACTTTTGCATTTTCTTTTTCTCTGCTGTCAAAGAATCACACATGGGAAGACTTTTATTTTAAGTATCGGACAGCAACCACTTTCTTTCTTAAAGGCAGATGAAGCCGACGCCGATGAAGGCGATGTTGGCGAGCGGAAGGACGGATGGAAGGGGAGGAAGGAGATCCGTAGTTGTAAAAAATTGAAAAAAAAAGTGGTCTCGGGGTAAAGCGTTCGACTGGCAACCGAAGGGTCGCGAGTTCGATACGCTGTCGGGGCTCGGAATTTTTTAAGTCTGCGCTTTAATCCGGCCTTCACCTCTCAACGATGTGAGGAGTCGCCAGAAACGACACGTGGTTCGGATTCCACGATAAGCTTTAGGTCCCCTTTCCCCGGTTGGATAACTCGGGTAAGATAGGGACACGCAAGTCGCCGAAGTTGCGTCCAATCGAAAGACTTGAACCAGGCCAATGAGCCACACGAAATTTTAGCACGTTTTAAGAGGAAATGAAATTCCTTCACGCAATTTCTTAACAGGGTGAACTAGTCATTTGTGAATCAATTACCGGATTTATATCTCTGGTTAGAAAGTACATCTACCAGGAGGTAAGGACGAGAGAAAGGTCTCGTACTGGAAGGTCAGGCAATTTCATTTCAGTGAGTACAAAAATCAAGTAAAACAAACAATGAAGTTGCAGTTTAGGTCAAGCATATACAGAAATGTAAGTCACAGTACAGGTAAATTATCGAATCCATATGCATTGCGTACATGCGCAATAAGTGTTGTAGTGTTGTTATGGAGCCAAACAATCCGATGCCGTATTTCCCAGTAAGAAAGATCAGAGGTTAACAATCTACACTACATCATACTGCTTCAGCTGACGTGACTGACAAGGAGAGGGTATGACATGTGTATATTTTTAACTGGCACGATCACGTCTACTTCACCTCTGGCAACACCAAGTGAAGAACGTCAAGTTGCACCGTAGTTAACAATCCGTATTAAAACGAATTATTTCGCTATCAACTCGGACAGAGCCGATTTATCGTTGCCAGTAACAGGCAGAATACACGGCAATCAGTAACTCTGTCGCTAGAAAGCTTTCCTTATATTTATAAACCAATGGTTCTTTTAGGTCACGTGGCTCGTATTGAATTTAACTTGAGACGTTAAAAAATATGGTGCTGGACTGGGATTCTAATTCGGATCTCCTCTTTTGCCCCACTCGACCCTCTCGGAATCATATATTTGAATCTCAGAGACTGCAGACTCCTCTAGGTCTCCACGAAAGGAACGTATATGGATCCGAATCCAGGTCCAGCACAAAATATTCGTAATTTCATTTGACGCCCTAGATAGAGCACACTGGACTACAAGTAAAAATTATTTTTAATGTCTCTTAGTGCATTATCAACCTGTACCTGAATGTTGCAGTGGTCTTGGGGTAAATCGCTTGAATGGTAACTGAAGGGTCGCGGGTTCGAAACCTATTCAGTTCACCGATTTTTTCAATCTGTGTTTTAACCCAGCATTCACGTCTCAACAATGTGAGGAGTCGTCATAAACTACACGTGGTTTGGATTCCATGTTAAACTGTAGATCGCCTTTCCCGGTTGGATAATTGGGGCAGGTTAGGGACATGCAAGTCCCTGAAGTGGCGCACAGTTGAATGACTTGCACCAGGACACTGAGCCACACGAAATTATTATTATTATTATAACAGCGACAGGTGCCTTTGTTACTAGTCAGACACGCACGCATCGTCATTCCTGTTGAGTTAAGATTTGAGATTTAACACCATTCGTGCTTAGAAAAGACATCGTTAGGTTCGGGGTTCGATTCCCGGTGACGCATAACGTAATTATATCCTGAGTACAGATTCAAACACCCCCCTGCTGGGGAAATAATACGACTACTAACATCTGACTTCACTTAGTTACCTTCCATTTACATACCGAGTATATAACTCAAAATCAAATGTTTGTAAATCTATGGGACCAAACTACTGTGGTCATCAGTACCTAGGCTTAGAACTACTTAAACCAATATAAGGACATCACACACATCCCTGACCGAGGAAGGTCTGGAACCTCCGACAGGAGCAGCCTCGTATGTCAGTCCCACACAGAACTGAGTCTGGGCACTTGTGATTAGGGACATAACGGTGATTATTAAGTTCCTGGTTCAGTAAAAGAAAAAAAAAATATTTTAAGAATTAGCATTTTATATGATTTGATTTGTGCGTTCCGTAATTTTGTGAGGAAATCTCCAATATTTCACACATCTTTATGCTTTGTCAGCTGTGACAGGCATAATCAAGTATCTATAAGACATGAATGCATTTCTTGGTTAGCTACGGCTACAGGTGGTTGGTTTGATTCCACAACAAGGTAGTTTGTCATTTTAATTCAAGTTAAAAGATGTTTAGTAATATTTGTTCAGGTATGAATACGGAGAAAATGTTGGTGATACGCAGTTAATATTGAAGTTTCCATAGTGCGTTTGCTGCTGTTAATTGAGTTTTTATTGTGTGGGTAGTTCAACAATCGGTTAATAAAAATCCTCTCGCCAGTGGAACGACGTTTCGCAATTGTGAGAAAACGATTTAGAGAACAAAAGTACTTCGAATTTCTACAGAACTTTAAGATTTCCGATATTATAGTAAAATCTGTTGTTTGTAACAATATTAAATGTTGTTTAAGGATTAATTAATGTTTTATGTGACGGAGTTTGTTATATCAGACTGTAGTAATACTTAAGATATTGTAATAAATTGGATTTAATAAACCTTAAGAACTTACTAACGTGTTTCCTTTTACTTGCAAAATCGTGGTGTTAATTTACAACTGGAATGATTGCCATAAAGAGCAGTTGTCTGTGATGGATCCATTTTGAATAGTCGAACGACTATACCGCGGAGTGAGCAGAGCACCCGCAAGACACGTACGTTATTGGGTTGCATGCACATCAGGCGAAACGCAATTCAGGTCGTTCGGATATTTTTGCGCATGGTAGTACATGCGGTCCATGCGTCTCATTATATAGAAAAGCGTCGATGGCAATCCAACTATTGTCAGAAGAGGGGAATCCGAGCCATTTAACTAGAACTCTACTCCCACGGCGTCTTATAACTTTCTCCACGAGAAACACATCAGGTTCTGAGCTCTTCTGCAGTTCCTCCGTATAGAAACTTCCAGCGATTTCACCCCTTTGCTGTCCTTTAAGATATATGTCCTGGGATTAGTTCTTTGAACTTTGGTGACTGTAAACATCTCTGCTGACCAGTTTGGGAGGTATGATTTCTCAAAAGTAGTCTTGTACTTTGATATGCGCACCAAGTCCCCCACATGAAACTTTTTCTTTCGTGGGTCTAGCATCTTAATTCTGAAGTAGACTGTTTTTAGGAGTTCGTTATCTCGAACATCAATAGGTCTCATTTTTATAGTCCTGTGTACTGTTCTGTTGTACTTTGAAATTATCTCGGGGAGAGTATCACTCCACTGATGCGAGCCGCGGAGATTGAAACGCATCCACATTTGAGCTTTTATGGTCCTGTTCAGTCGTTCCACGATGCTTGCTTTCAGATGCGTGTATGTTGAGTAGTTATTAATACCATACCGATCCATAACTCTCTTGAAATATACATTATATAACTCAGTCCCGTGATCTGTTTGAAGGTTGACAGGACATCGATTCGTACCCGTCTGCAGTAGTTGCTCAAACACTCGTGCAACGTTCTTTCCTGTTTTGTTTTTCAGCGGTAATGCCCACGCAAATTTCGAGTATCTGTCGATGATGATTAACATATAGTTGAAACCACTATTCAGTCTAGAATACTCTTTCATATCCACCAGGTCAGCTTGCCATAAGTCATCTAAGCCTTTAATCATAACATGTCTACGAGGATACGTTCTACGTACTGGTCTATGGATTTCACGGACCACTGTCTCCATTCTTATTCGATGATGCCTTGTTGTCTAAGTTGTGAAATTATGGAAACAATCTCATTCGAGTGAGCTGTATTACCAGCAGCTGTTGATGCCATTAGCAGACGTAGTCTGTCTATTACTTCATTTGGATGACTGTAATATATATACTCTGGGGCTTGCCCGATATCCATACTTTTATTTTGAATGTCTATACTATCACCATCAATTTCATCCCCCTCTAGCAGAGGTTTTATAATCTTCTTGTATTTCAAACTGCTTTGGCTTCGCGTCTTCTTATGCACATCAGTGAATTGTACTATTTCCCCATAGCGCTTCAGATCTGCAGATGTGTATTTCTTGCTTTCATCTTTAGTAGGTTTTAGGAAAATAAGATCCAATAGGCCGGGGGTCCTTTCAAACTCTCTGTCACCGATCTGAATAGTGTTCTCGGTTAATTTTATAGGCTTTGAGCCTAGAATATATGGTTTTACTTTGCTAACACCGTATATTTTGTCTATTCTAGAATTGCTATGATTGCTGATGAAATTCGTGATTGAGTATTCTTCTGCTTCTTCTTCTGGACTTGAAGTCGTTTTGAAATGCTTGAGGGAATCAGTAACCGGTTTGAACGTTTCTCTTAATGTTTGTTCGCGGTTCAGCTGCCCCAACTTTAACAGTCTTAATTTCTCGCGAACGGCCTTTCGTGCTTGGATGACTTTCTGTTTGGTCGACATCTCAACACGTACTAAACAGACTTCTGGCTCTCTTATATAGGGCCGCTATTATTAATCTTCTTCTTCTTCTTATTATTATTCTCAATAACAACTGCAGACGCTGTGATTTTTTCGCCCTCAATATCATCGATCTTTGTAGTTAAGGTGCTCACATTTTTTTTTCAAGTACATCAACACGTGCATTTACCTGATTGTTAAGTACTAGGAGATGCTTAGCATACTGCTTTAGATCTGTATGTACTTTCTCAATTCGTCGCTGGAGAGTTTGGAATTTTGAATCCATGTACATGTGTATGTTCTGCCTTTGTACGCCTCGATCACTAGACATACGTGCGAATTTGTCCATGTCGGTGCGTAGACTGTCGCACTGAGCTATATGCGCCGTTATATATGTAGAAAATCTTGAAAGTTCCGTCGGTACCTACCGTCATTCAGTTTCCTTGTTTTATCTATAACTAGAGACCCGTAGTGCGAATGATTCCAACAGTCGCACAGATCTTTACAAAGTCGGTGAATGACATATCAATTCCGACATGGGCGTTGTAAATATGTTTTAAATTCAAATTGTCTTGTTTGAATGCTATAATGAGGTTTGAATTATCCCGCAGCAACTGTTTTGGGATTCTGGAATACGTTTGGCTTAGATAAAATACATAAACGCCCATATGCCTTCCGAAACAGAAATATCTACGAATCTGGTCTTGGTTTTCAACTGCAACATCGTCAAATATGAAAACGGTGTTGGGTTTTACTTGCTCAGGAGGGGGGATGTCACTACATTCACTGTACGTTGTATAGGTGACTCCTTTTACGCCTCGTAATATCTCCTGCAGTAACTGATATTTGGGTTGAGATAGAGTTTTAGAAAATACACAAACATGTTCAAAGTACACTCCATCTATATGGGTGAGCAACGTCATAAGAATATTTGTTTTACCGCAGTTAGACGCACCTACAATTATTGCACGTATATTATCAGGAAGTAATGATCCGTTCTTTTTCTTCTGGGAATCCTCTCCGAACTCATCACCAGACCAGTCACCAACTACGAAATTTTGTTGTTTCTCCCACCACGACATGTTATCGACTAAGTCAAGTAGAGGCCTACAATTAGCTATATATAAATTCATTCAGTTTCAGTATGACCGACAAAGAGGAAGAAGTTGGTGATATAATTTTGCTTATATGCAGCGTTTCTGAATCACGGGTGCTAAGACACGTTCCATTTGTTGTATTCGTCGGTAGAAGCGCTCTCGATCTAGTGCATATTGCTGCCACTAGCCTTTACGAGCTGCTGTGTATGCAAATCTCCAACTTATCATTAAGTGCGTCTCTTTAGCATTTGTATTAAAACGAACCTTCTTCTCCCCGTCACCACTCATCTTCGACTGACGCGCGAGGTGCGGCGCGCGGGCATTTTTTTTTTTTTTTTTTTTTTTTTTTTTTTTTAAATTGCCGGACGGTGGCGGTGTCGATGCGGTCAATACAATCGTCGCGGTATTGTTTGTCCTCGCGGGTATGGCGGTTGGCGGCGTCCTTTGAGAAGCGGTCGCGAGCGTGAAGGAGGAGGGGGTAGCATCTGTCGGCGGCGGCGGCGGAGGCGGCGGAGGCGGCGGTCCGGCAATCGGCCGAGCGAGTAGGGGTCGCGGGTGCGAGTACAGACATGTCGAGGGGTCTACAGGTCTGGATCTGTCGGAAGTGCCGCCTGTCTGGCGGCGGCGACGAGGGGTGGAGAGAGGGGCGTCGTGTGTGGCCGAGGGAGGTGATGCAACCTGTCAATCCTTAAGTGCGTTATGGCGGCGTCCTTTGATTAGCGGTCGGACAAGTAGCGAATCAAAAGGACCTAAATGTAAACTGTCAATCATCTTACGTTCTTCCAGGAAGACCTATCAATCATCCTGTGGCGGCATCCTTTGATCTGCGGTCCGGCAATTGGCCGAGCGTCTGGCGTCGATGACACTATCGTCGACGGGCGATTCTCACTGCGCGTCAGTCGGCGTCACCCCACTACTATAGGCATATTGCAGATACACATAATGAGAGCGTACGTTCAGGAAAAAAACCACACTGACATGTTTTACGGCCCACTTTAGATTTGTAGTTTTATCATTTTTTGCAAACATTTCGGACAAAAAATAATAATGTAAATAATAAAAAATTATAGTGATATGATTACGACTCTACTATTGTGATAATATCTATGCACCCAACATGTAACCATTTAAGGAAAAAAGGAGAAAAAAACTGAGATAGTTGCGGTTTCCGAACCACTGACCATGAGCATTAGAGTCAAACGCAATGCCCACTACACTATTTTTTCCCTTACACTACGGCGAACAATTACGAAATTCTCCCTTTATTATCGTACTACTGATGACAGTTGTTAACTGATGCTACTAAGGCATTTTTAGACACTAGATTATCATTTATCGTACGAAGAACGACGTGTTTTTCTTAATTCTTCAGTGCGCCGTTGCTTTGAAATACCAACGTGTAAGTAATAATAAGAAAATCATCAAATACGCAATGCAAGATGGCGTATGTCAGAGTTCTGGGCGTGGAATGTCACCTGACATCTGCGAACGGCTGGTTTTCTTAAATCAATGAACGGTGTCAAATCGACGTTTTATTTGCAAATATCTATCATACGATACGAGATATGAAAAGAGAGAAAAGTTGTAGAGCATTTCCTCCTCTACAAATTCGGTTATTCGATTTTCGTGTCAGATGAGCGGATTATTTGCAATTAAAATTATATTTAAACGGAATTTTTGGTGTTATGTAGTTTTTGTACGAAAAATTTGAAAAAGGGAGATTCTGGTCTCTGACGGTCTTTAAGTATGTCTGTAAAATTTGGTGCTGATTGGTTGAACGGTTCGATTAAAAAAGTGGGAACACGTTACGGACAGACAGACAGACAGACATTCCAAAATCGCCGTTATTTTTGATAATATCTCTGATACGATGGGAGATATGGAAAAAACATAAGACAGCGAAGTTGTAGAGGAATTTCTCTTCTACAGATTCATGTACTGTTTCCGTGTCAGATAAACGGTTAAGGCGTTATTTTCATTTAAATTTCGAGCTGTGAAAAGTCGATCGCGAAGGCCCACTTTTAGTGCTACTACCGTACCCTAAAGTGGGCCAAATGTTATAATTAATAATATTGTTCATTTTTCGACAGCTTGTCAGGTATGAAGGCTCATCAGGGTTATTGACCGACCTACACCAGCATATAAATATATCGTTAAAAAACGTCGAACCTAGCAGTAGGAACATGATCGCCTTATTTACTATAACGTATACCAAAATGTCTATTTCATTTTAATTTCTTAGACTTTAGTGAAGAGTAGTGTATTAACAGAAAATGTGTTGTAATTAGCTACACGCCACACTCACATTATTAAATCGCAAAACCACAGTATTATTAAAAATTTCGTAGGAATAACTATGGATAAACATATTAAAAGCGAATGCAGCAATTTTTGTTTTATTAACGTCCTGCTTCAATGTTTAATCATAAATAACTGTTTTATATTACTTGATCAGTACGAATTTCAGTTCATTAAGCGTGCTACATTTTAACTGAGCGTAGTTATATCGCTCCAGCGTCATTCAAAACGGTCAATAGAAGAACGTGCAACAGTTCACGCAGCGCCCTCAGCTAAAACTGCAATTGTAAAGTGAACGGGTAACACGATACGCTGCCAGCGTCAAAGGCGCTACTCGCTGCTGCTACGACAAGATTCTTTTCGCAATGGAGTGGCTGGCCAACGTTCAGCTCCTTCCAAGCCTATGGTTCACGACAGTCCTTGCTCTGCGTCTCTCTCTGCAGCGCTTACGCTACCAATCTCCTCTCTTGTGCACTGTTTGTTGATAATCCACATGGAGTTCATAAAAAAAGACATTTTCAGGCAATGACAACCTTGTTGACAGTTTTGACACTAAGAAAGTGGTTGGGCATTTTTGTGCGCTCGGATAAAGCAGTATTCCTCTAACACCTTGCATTATCATCTGATACTCACGTGATCGAGATACCAAGACGTCAGAAATACCTAACATAGGAATGACTAACCGGTGGAAACACGTCTCAATATAGTTTATCTAATTCAAGCGATACCAAAGTTTCCATACAAAACTAAACTGCGAGTTTTGCTCAAGTGCCTAGGAAATGATTCTTCTAATGAATTTCACACACATACTTTTTTTTTTTTTTTTTTTTTTTTTTTTTTTTTTTTTTTTTTTTTTTTTTTACGTAGAAGTACAATCGCCATTGGAATCTCATTTCTGTGCTCTATGTCTGTGACATGATTCACAATGGCATATGTTGAACCGTATATTATTAACATGTGGCGAGCTAATGCACTAACAAATGGTGGGTTCACTAGAATATGAGGTACGATGGTCGCAGCGGAATATTAATCATGATAAATTCATATCAGGGTTTTTCAGTGCTCGAAAAGTAGTGACATTTATATAAGACGAAAAAATAACAGCACAGAGATCATAAGTAGTGACACTGTACATTTAAAGACGTCATTTATGTATCATCTATTGTGAGACATTAATACACAACAACGCTTGCATCTTATTATAACGCATTATTCGGTACATTCGTGTATTTACAACCTATTACTATATGCACAAAATTCAGCATTTACTGAAAAATATGAACATCACAATTGTTTTCAGAATTTAGTCAATCTTAGAAACACTTGGTAACTGACTATCTGGTAGACCCAGGCCGCTTTCAGATTTTACATCCTTGCCTTCTCCAGGGAGGGCAGGTGCTATACTATAGTTTTTTTCCAAGTAAAAGGCACAGTCAGAACTTACACTTGTATATGCGCATAAGTCTTTCCAGATTGAAGACTCGTTCAGTTAATAATCCCCCATGTTCAATCATGACTCTGATTCATCCTATCTTCCAGGTGAACTAGTCCCGTAAGAAATGCAGGAAAACATCTCAAAAAATTCCTAAGAAAAGAAATTAATTCATGATGGAAGAAATCCTTTCAAATCTGTTAAAGACTGCTTGGATAGCTGCATGAATTCTAAAACAAAATGTTTTCTCTTTGATAACAGTGTCGTTGGTTTCAAAACAGATACCTAGCATCATAAAGTAGGAATGCTTTTTGTTTGTTATGGATGAAGGATAAAGTCTCACTTTGAAAGAAACGTTTGTTTATTTGTTCTCGAATTTGGGGCATACTGTTTTACGAGAAGTGATATGATCTCAAGGATGCAATCTTGATTATTCTATAAGAGATTCTTGATCGTTTTAAAATCGTCTCGTCTACGCATGAAAGGAAAAACTGATCGGAAACATGAGGTTCGTTTATTTTAGATAAGACAGGCTCAAATGTTCAAATGTTTAAATGTTTGTTAAGCTTAAGGGACTTAACTACGGGGTCATCAGTCCCTAAACTTACAAACTACTTATCAACTAGCTTATCCTAAGGACGGCACAAATATCCATGCCCGAGGGGGGAGCGCCTCAGTCCCCTCGGCCACCGCGGCCGGCTAAGACAGACCAGACTGGTCTGATTTAGGATAGCAGCATTTTTTTCGATTTTTGGAAGAGGAATAATATCAAATTCCGGTGAAAATGCCTCCTTGTCTTTGGACGAGTAGTTTTTTTCTTTATTTCTCTGCTTTTTTCAATAGAAGTACCTTTCATAGACCCAAAGAGTAGTACTGTTGTTAAGTATACAGCAGGGTAGTATGTTCATTTTGTTTCGATGAAAATTATGTTTCTTGTCCTAAAGTTATGCCCTAACAAAACATTCAGTAGTTACGCGGCATGCTGCATTCTTTGTCGGGAAGTAGGATGTCGTATAAGGTTAGATGCTAGGCATAAAAAAAAGAAATGAAGTAAAGAAAGGATCTGAGATCTCTTGCCTGAGGCAGGAAAACTTCCAATATTTGAGTTTAAATAAGGCACATTGTCTTAATCCATCGGGATCATTAAAATGCTGATTAAAATCATTTTACAAGTATATGAATAACACTTTTTACCTTGAATAACACGAAAACACGATTAAAAGAACACTAGATTGTAAAAATAGTGATTGTGTCATTTAAACACGAAACGTTGCATTTTGTGTCAAGCATAATTTTACAGAAAGAAACAGAGTAACAAGAATTCATTTCCATGTGTGGGACTGATAGGTATATCATTGACATCAGTCTGTCATTACATTGTCAGTTAATTATCTCTGTATAAATTAATTATAATAGCACCAAACAACATCAGTGCATATGTAAATCCACAAAGTGCAGACAATGATTCCCTTGAAGGAGTTAAAAACAGAGAGAAACAGTGTGCGCCCCGTACTAGTGAGCCGTATTTACGTTCAAAGTCAGGTAAGAATTAAAGCAGTCAAATATCAGAACCCACAATGATTACATGACTGGGGGAATGTCTACATCAGAGCCTCCCTTACGCCTACGACGTTGCATCATAAGCAAAGGAGTAGAAGATTGTTTGTTGTATATCATGTAGGAAAGTTTATTTGTGAATTAATGGTGATGTAAATCCTCCCCTTTGTTTTTAACGTTTCACATTGCATCCACATCAACTCTGTGAACTAATATAAACACCATCACTAGGGTAGAATATGTATTGTTTTTTGGTGTTATTATTACTCTGTGCAGACAGTTTTTGCAACTTTTGATTTAACCATAAAAGACGTATTGAAGTAACTGAGTTACGTATAACTTTCCTGCTATGGTTTTGACATAATTTTCTCTTTCTTTCTCACAATTAAAATGTTAAATAATTCAGTGGGAAAGGAACATACCATTGTTCTTTATTATCGTTCATTGGTTTTTATAATCCTGTTTTCGTGCTTTTCTGAGCGTCAGAGGTCAAAGGTGTCACTTGTGGAATGGAGGGCAGCGCAGGTGAGGAGGTCTCGCTCATTCAGAGACACCTCTTCGGCTGCTGTGAGCATCAGCAGCGAGCAAACAGGTGGCGCGCATGCGCGCTACGTCACGGGTGGAGCAGCTGACATGCAGCTCTGTGACTAAACACTCGCTAAGCAGGGGACCGCTCACAAGAAAATAAACGGGAATTGATTGTGATTAACAAAAACTGTCAATATAGTCCACAAATACCAACATATTATTTGTTTTGACAAATATATTAATCTTCATTCACAACTGATAATAGTGCGTCAGTGGTTGTTAAGCTTCACCATTCTACAGATTTTACTCTCTCCAGTATTTAAAGCAGTTTTTTACAGCAATACGATACGCCAAACATCACATCTCCATCCCTGGATGAAGATCAGGAGGTGATCTTATACACTATTTGAGGTCAATGGTGAAAATTTCCATCAAGATCGAAAAAATAGTGTAAGACGTCAGTTACGCAGTACCCTCCGCCATGCACCGTACGAATTATACACAGTGCCGCAACTCTTATTTTGAAGTTGAAATTTGCATTATTTTTTTCAAGTCGAATGAACACTATAGCACTGCATAAAATACAAAACCGATACCAAGCGGCGAGGCTGTATCGATTTTTTTCGCTTCCTTTGGGTTTTCCCAGTTTCTTTTTCTTCCAATATCCCCCGTGTTTTAAACTGAATGATAAAGAAAGTAAATCACTGAAGCCATTTATGAATTTTAGTCCAGCCCGTCGTATTGCGTTACATGAACAGACACGTATTGATGCTGTACATTGTACTATTTCGACGTATTCAGAGCCGGCCGCGGTGGCCGAGGGGACTAAGGCGCTCCAGTCACGGTCTGCACGGCCACTACGGTCGGGGGTTCGAATCCCCCCTCGGGCATGGATATTTGTGCCGTCCTAGTTCGTAAGTAGTTTGTAAGTTTAGGGACTGATGACCCCGTAGTTAAGTCCCATAGACTATACAAACATTTGAACATTTGAACGTATTCAGAGCGTTGTCACACAAAATACAACGAAGCCATTCTTTCTGAAGGGAAAAGTATAACTGTTGTCACCAACTTGGCGAAGATTACAAAGGGCTCCCTCTAAACTCTTTGTCACTATGTCAATTACGCAGCACACTGCGTAATGTAAGCCGTACGATGTAACGCAGCGACAGGCGTGTAACGGAGCAGCGCGCACACGCGGTGAAATTGTATTGCGGGCGGCCTACCTCCTAACCAAAAAAAAAAAAAAAAAAAAAAAAAAAAAAATGTTTGTAGAGTCTATAGGACTTAACTACGGGGTCATCAGTCCCTAAACTTACAAACTACTTATGAACTACTTACAACTAAGGACGGCACAAATATCCATGCCCGAGGGGGGATTCGAACCCCCGACCGTAGTGGCCGTGCAGACCGTGACTGGAGCGCTTCAGTCTCCTCGGACACCGCGGCCGGCACCTCCTAAACTACCGGCCTAACAGTCAGTTTCAAAAGTGTGTGGACGAATGCTGTATTCAATTAAGCAGTATCTAAAGAGAAAGTTGACTACTAAAAATCTCCTCCGTTACATGTCTAGTTCATAGCTGAGGAAAATTAACCGACAAAAATGCCGTGCTGGCTAAAAAATAATATACTTTTTACGGAAACAGCAATTAACTCAATTTAGTACTTATGCAGTGCATATACTTGAAACTATAGCGATTACTAGTACAGACCACGTGTTTAAAATGTACATCTAAGAACACATGATTACTCTTCAAGTGTTTCATAACAAATTTTAGCGAATCACCTTCAGACTATTACTTGGCCATTTCACTTCGATTACCACGTGGTATATGTATACTAAAAAATTCTTTTCGTGCTATCAATTTCTCATTATAATTTGATCCTGTTGTCAAAAAACTGTTATGTAACTGGAAGCATAACGTTGGTGACTGAAACTTCTTAAATGGTTTTTCCACGGCGGAGTTGACGAGGGGCCGGCCGCGGTGGCCGAGGAGACTGAGGCGATCCAGTCACGGTCTGCACGGCCACTACGGTCGGGGGTTCGAATCCCCCCTTGGGCATGGATATTTGTGCCGTCTTTAGTATAAGGTAGCTGATAAGTAGTTTGTAAGTTTAGGGACTGATGACCCCGTAGTTAAGTCCCATAAGCTTAACAAACAACTGAACATTTTTTTCTTACATGATTTTTCTGCAAGACAACATTCCTTTGGTTTGTTACTGGATACCCCAACTACCCATATCTGTGACAGTGTCTCGTCATGTACAATGTTAATAAAAGAGGAGCTACCCTTCACAATTCTTGAATGTCCCTGCTCAACCCTATCTGGTAAGGATCCCATAATGCGCAGCAGTTCTCTAAAGAGGCCACAAAAGAATCTTGTTGGACGTCTCTTCCTTATGGTTGTTGCCGATAAATGGAACCTGTGTTTCAGATTCGCCACAGAATTTTCTGTGTGAGAGTACCAATTAAAATTGTTATTTGGAAAGCTTAGATATTAGCTCAATCTGTTGTTTTCAGTTTCGTGTTATAGATTATCTAACTGAATTTTATCTAATTTTTTGGGGAAGGTTCTTCATGTGAAGAGCGATTAGCTGATTAGCTCTTGCCGAAGATGACAATTTGCTGCCATGGACGCATCCTTAACTTCCGTGGTTGTTCGTTGTGGTACAGATCGTCCCACCGTACTCGGAATGTAGCAAATTCCCTTTAGTTCCTGGGAGGCTATACGTTGCTTCCGCACAGGGTGTAAACGAAAACTTATGGTTGGCTGTTCCGTTAGCGCTATAAATTTCAACTTCTGGTGGAGATATTTGTTGAAACGTAATGCAAAAATTAATTGTTTCCGTTTCATACAAACCTTAACCCTTGTATAGCTTAGTAGGAAGAAGGGAAGCCACGACAGAATGGCCTTGCTTACTAAGGCGTCCTGCTGCGTTGCGCGGCTGTTCGCAGTCGGGATTTCGAGTACTTCCTCCGGCATGGGTGTTTGTGTGTGCTTAGCATAACTTACTATAAGATAGTGTAAGTAGTTTGTAAGCCTAGGGACTGGTGACCAACGTAGTGATGTCCCTTAGATTTACAAATTGAGAAACAAAAATATATATTGTTAATAAAACTCTTCTGGGTATTGGACCGCATCGTCAATATATCAAGTATTTCACCAACGTTTCGGCCGCTATTGCAAGTGGCCATCTTCTGGGTGTTATGTTTACTGCTGGATGAGGGAAAGCTGGTGTCTTAAATATTAAATGTTGGCAGTTATCATTGGTGGTTTCAGGGCTCTTATCATTGGTGTTTGCTTTATTTCTTCTTATTGGTGGAAAAGGGAGTCCAGGATTGGTGTTTATATTAATGTTTGCCATTGGTTAAAAGTGGCGAATGAGGAGCGCTGGTAGCAGTGACGTAGCAGTGACGCCTAGCGCCGGCTAGAGCGTACTGTTTCCTCTGTGTACGCGCGGCCGCTGTTGTCTCCGGGCAGGCCCCTATGGACTGCACTGCGCGCGGTGTCGTCGCGAAACGCTGCTACTGCTGGCAACCAAGACGCGGGAAGTCTATACCCGTCTTCTCTGTTCATATTTCCGGGTCGCTTAGCTATTTCTATTGCTTCCCTGATTTTCCTCTTCAAAGTGTAGGGTTGTTTTGCCAGTACAGTGACTTGCTGAAAATATATCTGTTTGCCGCACTCTTACTGGTGTTCAGATACTGCCGACTTTGTATGCTGCCCCAGCCGAATGTACCTCTCGTGCTCCGCTATCCTTGTGTTAATCGGCCGCCCAGTTTCTCCAATGTACACCTGGCCACACTCACAGCCGATTTCATAGACTCCAGCAGTGTGCAACTTGTCAGTTTTGTTCTTCATTGAGCCTAGGACATCTCTTATTTTATTGTTGCTGCGGAATATAGGTTTGATGCCCTCTCGACGAAGAATATATATTTTGATGAATTCTACAGAAACATCTAACATACATTATGAAACAATGAGGACAAGGATTAACAAGCACACAGTTAAACAACTGTACGTAATATTTTACTGATCTTAATCAATGTTCGACACCATTTTGGTAGTCTTCTTCAGAAGGAAGGTACGGTTTTAGTGAGTTATACCACATTGGCTGTTAGAAATGTCGTGAGCAACATCACTCAAGTCGGTGTATGAGAAATAAGATGATAAGAATATTTTCTTATACTCAAGGAGTAAACAGTAAAAACAGAAAGAAATATAAAAATAACACATAATAAAAAAGAATGTGTTTGTTGCACATATGCTGCAGCCTTTTTGGCTTCTTTGACCGATGTGTGTTTCTCAGCAGGATGAACCTTAAGTGTCCTATTTATCAATTTCTTCACCTCTACGTTAACATTTATCGTTTCCACCAAATATAAATCTGCCTCCTGCTTGTACTGCAGTGTTAAAAATTAAAGAGTCACACTCATTATTTACACCACCCATTGGTTGCTTACTTTCTGCCTCATAAGGATGTCAATTGAATATTTATTGACCAGTGGAGATATATAAATCACAAATTAGTAGTATGATGTAAGATTAAATAAAATGAAACATAATAAGTGTTATTATAAGAAACTGTTAAATATTGGGCCTACCATATTTGTTTGTTCTGCATCTAGATACCATCTGGTTGAGGTTACACGCAAAATATTTTATAAAAAATTAACACATGATATTTAATTCTCATCGTACGCTATGTACAAGCCTTTAACAAAAATATTTTTGAGGTTGGGTCACTAGCTCTGCAAAGAACACTTAGCTGAGTTGATATATGGTTGATAAAGTCATCTACTAACTATTTCTTGGACATTCCTATTCAGAACTACCCAAGCGAAAAGTTAAAACTCAAATATAACCGTGCGACCCATGATTTTCTTACTTAACGCGACGGTCATTAACAAAACTTTCTGAGGTCAGTAAGGATAAAGTTGGTGACTGAAATTTCGTGAAAGAAGGTAACATACATTTGTTATACTTGCTACCCCACCTCACGTATCATTTCCATGACACTCTTTCGTTAGTTTTCACAGAGCTCCTTTGATCGTAAAACTGAAATATGACTGATTTTAGGACGAATCACAAATTTCCAATCCATGCAGACATCTTTTTAAAATTATCTTGCTAGTTTCTTTTGATCTTCAAATGACATTATTAGACGGTAAACAACAGCACGTCTTTAAATATTTCAGTAGGGCTGCAAAGGTTGCCTCTTAATTCGTCTATTTAGAGTTTGAGGGGCCACGACCTCCAAATATTTATTCGTGGAACCCTCCATACAAGTGTGACTTTATTTTCCTAGAATTACTACGTACAGCGAAGAAACTGCGTTAGGATTTGCTCTTGTTAATAGTCGTCTCACAGTTCCTCTTTTAATTTCTGATTGTATTGATAGTTTGAAGAACATTTTGGTGGCAAATGAATGCATTCTCAATTCAATCTGAACTGAACAAAACGTTTCGAAGACTGTATTTCGTTCACTATGGCTCTACAGTCCATGCAGTTGTTGAAATCACATAATAACAGTGTCACAGCGAAAGGAACGCAATGAGAGGCACTTAGGTGTGACTTACGGAAGTGCAGTAATGCCCCCGTGCTGAAGGTGAAAAGTGGCCACATGCGTGGTTGGATATGCAAAGTCCTAATTCGCACTGAAACTGCGTCTGCTTTTGAAGTAACTTTCTAACCCGGCTGTTAAACTGGAGACGGTGTTCCCCATCCCTCTGAATTTCGCTCATCGTCTTAATAGCCATAGCGTGTTGCACAATACCCTTCAAGCTCTGCTGATAATAGTGTCTGTTAAAGACTAGAATGCTTCGTGTTCGTTGCTCATGTAAACAGCTACTATGTATCGTCCCAATTACTGAGCAGAAGTATTTTCTAATGTCACTCAAAATCATTACGATAACTAGACCGTATATTTATTATTTATTTGTCACTACTTATAGGCAATTTATACAAGATTCAACACTCTAGATTAACGTACAATCTCATATCGATCACTCCCGTCTGCTATTCGAACCACAATTGCCTCCTAGTCCATCGCTTCTAGGGAAAAAAAAAAAAAAAAAAAAAAAAAAAAAAAAAAAAAAAAAAAAAAAACAGTTTTTCGGAACCTTCCTCTCTCTATGAGGTAGGCGAGGCAGATGGATTGCCAATTTTCATCTCTGATTTTTGTTGTTTTCCTCACACAATTGATTCAATATTCGGAATTGATAATAACCAACAAGAACAAGATTTTTTTCGCAGGATTAAATGAATATCAGCATTCACTCAATATCCAATATACTACGTTCGATTTCTCTGATGTTCACTTTAGTCATGAGTGAGAATTCCAGTGAGTAATCGAAGACTGGATTATCGTTTTCTTTCTTACTTCAAAAGGAACATTTCTGCGGATTCTCATATACCTGTTTCCACTCGCGTAAAACAGAGAAAATGATTTTACCCTCTTATGTTACGATTTATGTGATACCCAAGCCGCTACTTCTAGACTGAAAATTTTATATCTTCATGTATTTTGAACGTGCAATCATGCGTACAATAACGGTATAGTATGGACGATATCTGACAGAAACTGCTGCGCTCTTGGGAGTTAAGACAAATGTCTCAGTCGTATCTGATGGTATTAGGGCAGCATCAAAGCGTAGGGGTAGCGCGATTGCTGCCCGCTGTTGCTGTGGAGCGCACCTCCTCGCTCCTTTTGACAGCCGGGAAAACGTGCGCCTGGCTGCGTCGCTTATCTGTCTGCAATTAATTATTAATAATTTATTAATGGGCACTTACAATCAGTATTTCCGCAGCACACAGCTCATTTGGTACTCGAGCAGAGAAATCACCAATAGCATTTCCAATCGAAGAACAACGAAATAAAAATAGTGTGTTTTACATTCACACAAGATACGGTATTGCGTTTTTTGTCTCGCTTCAAACATCACGGCGTCGACAAATGCCCTGTGCTCAGAAATTCTGGTGAGCTTGCAGCTGGGCTAATGTTACCACATCAGCATCAAATATCACTACAATATTGTTACTCCCTCTTGCGCGCATTTCACCATTTTTTTGGCGCATCTACGAATGTTTCAGAACATGCGAAGTTCAGCTATGAATTCTGTCGGTTGGTGTTGTGATGAGAGGCATGTTCCTGACATAATCCGACACTCCTAAGGGAACACTATCGTTTTAGTCCACGAGATGTGTCCTAATCAACAGCCTTCTCTATCTATTCTAAACGGCGGAGTGTCCTTGACGCTATTTTCAGTCACAGATAAGAAAACGGCGTAATACATAAACTGGCCACCGCCTTTCTGAGTACAATTGCGAAGACGTCAAGTAGAAAAATATTGTTGTGAAATTGGTAAGAATGGGTCGGACGGCCTTTCCATCGCGTGACAAGTACACGATAGCGTTGGGCAATATTTGGTGCCGATGTGAGACCAGGAGGCCAGCTTAAAGCTCGCAGGAATTTCTGAGTTCTCACCTGTATTCACATTCCTCGAAACATCCTTGTTTGAAGCTTTAAGAGCCGGAGGGCGTCACTGCAAAGCACATACTTCTCTAACAATGTAGCGGAAGGTTATTGACTCTGCTAAGCCCAGATACAACTTTTTAAATCTTAAATTGTTAAAATTACTGGGTTTCGTAAAAGTGTTCCTCTAATTGTTTTAACAGTGTAAAACACTAGCCACCTGAATTGAAATGCTTCATATATCTATTTTGAGATATTTCTTACTAGAACTCTCATTATCAAATTAGTTTCGTCTCTGTCGGCTAGTACATTATGCGAAAGATAAAGATAGCAAAGCAATGTGGAAGTTCATACAGTAGGGTTAAGATTTGGTGCATATCCTCCAATTTGTCTAAATTTTCACGTTAATCACTTAATTTGGTAAATGCAATGTCATCAAATTTTTCCTGTTAGTACTTTTACTACACCATAATCAGCACTCCAAGGGGTTGTTCAGAATCTTTTAGCTGTAACTTTCCTGTGAGTATTTGTAAAGTCCTAGCACAGAGCAAAAACAAGCTAAAAGTTATATAAATTTCTATACTATTCTGAAACGTTATGCAAAATAAACATTTGAGAAAATAAGTTTTGTCCATATATATTACGTCAGTTGAGTGATCAACTACGTAAGAAATAGATATTTTTTATTTTATCTATTTATTTATAATAGCTTACATGCCTCCGTACACTTTTTTTTTATGAAATGCATTATCATAACCTGGAAAAGATATATCTAAACATCTTAATCATTATATAACTACGTCACTTACATTTTCGGCTTTTTCTTATTATACTTTACATTTTTCACTGTTAAAGAAATAACTTCACAGAATTATATGTATCGTACCAGTTCTGCAATCAAATACCAAACAAATTATCGGTTTTAATTTCGCTTACAAGCTTCTGTTGCACACAGTTCCTTGTAATATTTATAAATTCAATTAATATGTGTGATGAAACATAAAATATAATCTTCGTGATATACCATATTCCAAATCAAGATGTGTTCTTTTAACACAGTGTCATACTTTCACAGTAATATTACTAGTACTTGTAAAATGCCGTTATTGTAGAAACTTGTCCTTCATCAGGTCCATAAACTGAATATACGATTCTTTTACTTCAGTTTTCCAATGTCGATTACTTGCAAAGCTATATCGTCTCTTGTTTCATACAGTATTAGGGTATTTTTCTAAATTTTATATTTTTTATGACCCTGGAGTTGTTATTTTTTTCTCTCATTTTGTAGTTTCATGGTCGCAACGAATTCACCTTGCACGGCGTCTGAGGTCTATCCAGAATGTGGATTTTTCAATAGTACTAATGGAAACAGCAAGTAAATGCAGCAGAAGGAGAGAAGGTAACTAGTTGCTGTAGAGTTAACCATCCAAAATATTTTCCCTACTAGGAATCTCCGTGTTAAATCACTCTCATTAAAGATAATGCACATCACATTCTGTTTTTAATTCGTGCCTACATACAGAGTCAAATAACGCTTTCGTGTTTTCGAAATGGTCATAACCTTTTCCCCTATTCGCATTGCCAACTTCATCGGAAACGGGTATGCATGCTCCAGTAAGCGACGTTTCTCAAGTCCTCAAGTGAGTCATTCAAATCGTTAATAGTCTTTTATGGTAATAACATTGTCAGTATTATCAAATGAAATTTTCATTATTTTCTCTGATCTATGTTCTTCTTGGCTTCCACTCATTTCTGTATTGTTGGCTTTTCCTTCTGAAGATGAGTTGATTCTATCTAAACCATTCCTTGCTTCAGTGTGACAATAAGTTTCTTTGATGAACTTCAGTTGCCATGAAGATACCTGAAGATGGCTCCAGACATGCTCTGACAGATTTAGCCTATTTTTTTTTCTTTTCTTTTCTGAAATAGAGTATTTAATATTTATGAACTATGAGAGGTATTTAGGAATTGACACGATGATAGTGGTTAATATTATCGTAGTTTCAGGAAAAGATTTCCATGGTGCATTATCGCCACTTCCCAATTCCTTAACAATATCCTCACTCCAGAGCTACCTGTTCTCCACCAAAGGGTGACTGTGGCTTGAGAAATGTCGGTCGCTAAGCCCACCAGGAAGGTGAATCATTTAGCTGCTCATTTCCACACGATAAAATGAAATATTCTTTGCTACGCATATTTAGGAAGTGTAACATCACATACGAAAAATAACATCGAAATTTTACGTTCAGGTTAGAGGAAAGAGGAACAATAGTGATTTGTTAATAGCAATTAATACAAGACAGATGCACAAACAGCGAGGCAGCGTTATGTTGTAGGTGTCGTGAACACCATTATGACCTGTTTAGGATATATTAATTTTTATTTTTATTTTAATATGTTGTCTTTGAGTAAACTAAATATTATTTTCTTAATGGACCGTTATTTGTTTAAATCTATGAGCACAGTAATTCTGAACACTGCAGTGAATAGAGGACCTGGAAAACACATCTGTGCTCTACGGTTACAGTTGATTTATTTATCCGTGTAATACAATCTATGACGTAGTAGGGGAAATTTGATATATTATGGTATTGTGGAGTAATATATTTGTTTTTATTCTGGATGTAAATCTAATTAAAATTATATAAATACTTTTCGTAAATCCGGTATGTTTATTCGTTACGAACTTTATGTGGACTTGTCTTTGAGAGGGTATAAATTTCAGTCTCCTATAAAATGTTCACTTTATATTATTTTAGTGTTATTTGTATGATATTAATTGTACTTCCTACTTTATCAGCTTTGCGAAATTCTGTTTTTAAGTGATTGGGGTGTGTTGATGGGTGTGTGTCTTGGTTTCATGTTCACTCACTGTATGTATTTTCTATTTGTGCTACGTAGTATTTCAATGTTGGACCAATATGGAGTGGTAATCAGTCCCTAGACTTACAAACAACTTAAATTAACTAATCCTGAGTATAAAACACAAACCCACACCCGAGGGAGGTCTAGAACCTCAGACGGGAGCAACCGCAGCAAGGCACCTTGGAGCGCTTGGCCACTCCCATGCGGCAATAGTATTTCCCATACTTTTTAAATATTAATTTGTATATGTTTGGTTATGTGTATAATACCGCATTTGCTTTACTCGAGTGGTTTATGGATCTAATGTTACATGTGGTTCTGTATACGGATTTCTCTGTTGTCTTCTGTAATAATTTCTTTAGTTCGTTCGAAGTATGTTCTACATACATTTATGATATAGTCCTCATAAATTACTGTAATCAGTCGCCTTTATCGATGGAGTTATTTATTAGACCATAGCCGGTTCCGAGCTGCCTAGCAGCTCATCATCAGATGGTATAAACAGTGCAATTAAATATCTTCTTGAGGATTGTCGTGTGCAAATTGGAGTTTCATTGTAACTTTATTCATATGTGTGTCGGTTTGTAGAATATTTTGAAACTGCCACTACAATGCACAGACATTTCCACATGTCATGTCATGATGGGCTGCTAGGCAGCATGAAACAGGGTATCATTTAATAAATAATTCCATGAAAATAAAGGCTGGTTGCAGTAATTTCCGAAACCTATTTTAAGTTACAGTTGCAGGTTCCACATCAATAATGGATAAAAGTTTTAGTTTATGGTATGTATCCGATCTTTCGTTTTGTGACTGATCCATCGTCAATTTTATATCGTTGAGAATTTCATCGGCTATATGTTTTGTGTGTTTTTCTTGGTTTTTTCAATATCCTTACATCAAAATCTTCATTTTTTGCTATATATATTAGTAAGGCTAGTAAGTATTTGTTTAGCTGTGTGTTTAGTGGTAGAATTTAAGGAAAATATTAAGAAAATTGTATTTACATTTTGTTAAAAACAATGATATGCTCGCAACGTTACGGTAATCTTACAAAAACCACGTTATTACACAATACAGTGTATTACTCTGATAAGAGATGTCACAGAGAGCTCGGTCAGAATTACTGCAGTAGATACCAGTGAAAACTGAGGAATCGTATGTAACTAGAAGCTACATTAAACATAGATAAAATGAAATAAATTAAAGATCAGACAATGAAACCATTCTGCATTTAAACGTTAGAATAAAATAAATAAAGCGATAGCACACCACGATACACAAAACACTTGAATACAGACAAATAAGTAAACAAAATTATAAGCAGTTATACAAGTATAAATATTAATGAATAAATGTGACCTCACAAAGATTATAGTTCCAAACTCGTCTTACTACTATTATATTAAAAGCAATAAATAACAGATATTTAAGAAGTACTGCAGAACTTCCAATAGTAATTATATCATTAACAACGTATACCAGGCTGCAGGCCAAAGGTAAAGGAAACTAAATACATTGGATAAAATTTTAGCTTTTCAAATATTACGGTATTTAGCTAACAATAGAAGAACTGATGCAGAATTGTAAAGATTTACATCTGAAACTTAATTATGGTTCGAGAACCGACACTGATACTCCAAGTATTGGGTTTTACATTAAAATGAAACTATCTATAAAATTGTTTTGGTGAATAACGTATCGTTCTGACATATCTCTATACAAATGACATATTAACGTTTTCAACACTGAAAAAGCATTGTATGTATATCTTTCTCTTACAAATCAAGTTTCGTCTAACCAAACACCACTTTCGAAATTAACAATTATTATAAAAGTTATCTAAGATCAGATCATTGGTAGACACCTAATACAGTGGCAATTTTTCTTTTGTAAATGACATTATTAAAATGAAATGCAATCACTCTTGGTACTAAGAAAAATAGAATACCCATGTAATAAATCTTACGTACTAGTACTTACGGCACAAGATTAGGCTCTAAATTTGTTCTTAGTTGTATTAAATTTTCATGATATTAGAACCTTACAATACGTACGAAATACAATAACATACCTTCATAACAGACGGTGCTCTGTACTACTGGATCAAAATGAAATGTGTAGAAATAGACGTTGTATGACTGTAGATGGCGTATATTTAAAAGACACCGCCTGTAGATAAGGTATTTCATACTTTGGCGGTTGTCCCAGCTTTGCGTGCCGCGTTTATGGCGCACGCGCTGTACGCCATGTTGCCATGGAAATGACGTCATCGGCGAGGACGCTGCTGGGAACAGGGCAGCAGCCGGAGGCAGGAGGTAACCCCGCAGCTGTCTCGCCTGCCTGAGGAGCTCTTAGCAATGCCCCGCCCCTGATTACGCTGCCATACACTGTACCATCATCTGTGCTCGAAGCGGTTACAGTATGATATAGGAAAGTACTTTTCGTGGTGTAACTGTTAATTTTTAATACTGTAAAAATTATGCGAGAAACACTGTTGATGTACCAAAAAAGCAATATTAACCATACTCAATCGAGTGACCACACAATTTTTAACGGCGTCATTCATAATATTTTGCAATGCGCATCTAAAATCATCGTGACAAACCATATAGTACTTGAAAATAAAGGTAAATCGAATTAAAGGTATCGTAGGTCCTTCGATGGGAAACCTAATTGAACAATGTATCACAATGTTGCCATGAAAAACTGTATTAATTTCAACACTAGACTGACGGAAATAAAAATTAGTAGACCCTCACATATGTTTCTAATTCACTCCACATTTATTACTGAATCATGGCATATGAGTTACATGAAAATGATTACATATTGAAAAACATGTTCACATGTTTGTAAAGCTTATTGGACTTAACTGCGGGGTCATCAGTAACTAAACATACAAACTACTTATGAACTAACTTACACTAAAGACGACACAAACATCTATGCCCGAGGGGGATTCGAACCCCCGACGGGTCGTTGACCTCAAGCATCGCAGCATAGCCCCTCGATGCGCGCGGCAACTCCGCCGCGGCTTACATTTTGAGATCAGTAGCTTAAGTGGTACTGACGGACCAGGTGCCGATGCATGCTGTAACATGTTAGTACGTGGTCGAGCGTCCTCAGGCGGCAATTCAGACGCTGATTCTTGCATCAATTCCATATCATAAGTGGCGAACACTGTATTGGGATACATCATTCCACATCCGCTCGAACTGTACATGTAGTTCTGCATGCACTGTGTGTTGATGATTCGCCCATAAAACTTGTCCTCCCATCAAACCAAAATGTGCTCGACGGGAGATATGTTCGGAGATCGTGCTAGGCAGGGACGTAATTGCAAGTCTTGCAGAGAACGTTGAGTTTCACGCTCATTCTGTGAGTGAGCATAATGCTATGGGAACAACACATCACCTTGTAGCAAGAACTGCTAAAGAACGGGTTTTAAAACGAGCTGCTTGTGCCGATCTCTCGTCAGTCTTCTGCCCAAAAACACCATAGGTGAACAAGAGTTGTTGGTTATCGAACCCTAGACCATAAGGCTCTAAGGCTAATGCTTCAAAACCGTGAATTCGCATATTTATTGCATTGGAATCTTAAATGTAGTCACATCCTCAGGTTTCTGTTCTCACCCCCTCCCCAATCTCTCGTCGTGGCGGAGTGGCTGAGAGCATTGAGGCGCTATGCTGCGATGCACGAGGTCGTTTCCCATCGGGGTTTCTAATCCCCCCTCGGGTATGGATGTTTGTGCCGTCTTTAGTATAAGCTAGTTGATAAGTAGTTGTTACGTTTTGGGACTGATGGCCCCGCAGTTAAGTCCCATTAGCTTTACAGAAATTTGAATTGAACCAAATCTCTTTCTGTCGCTCTCCTAAGTGCTGCTGCTTGACGTAGGTAGTATCATGGTGACCGTAATAAAATTGTACTTACACATTTGCGTCTCTTAGCATTCAATTGTGGATTTCACAGGAATTCCGTGATGTTATCTGGACGTGTGCGTTCGATTACCCAATAAAATGAGCCCATCCAGTGATTGTGGTTTAAAAACTAACGAACGATAGCGTTTTGCGCTTTGAGAAGTACTTATATGCCTTACTAAGGTTTTTTCCCAGTTTGTGCTGTTAATTACATCATGGACACAAAGTTTGGTAGTGTAGAGAGTGGCAGCTTGATGACTCTCAACTTGTGAGTAGGGTTCCTTCAAACGCGTCGTACATCGGGTTGACCGCAATTGACATGGCCCAAAAATTTTTTCACTTTCATATTATCACAAAATAATTGTCTACAAGGGAAAATTTCAGCACTATTTAAATCGATTTAAGTATGTATTATGTTTCATTTATAACTATCTAATTGAGGAGGAGAAGGATGAAGAATGAGGGATGAAAGCGACAAATGAAAACTTTCGTTGACATGTCTTCATAAATGTATTTGTGATTATGAAAGGAATTTATCTGGAGTAAATAGACAACTTTACAATTTCACTAAAAACACTGTAATTATTTACTAAACGCCATGCTTAACATCAATAACATGTTTAATTTTTACGGTTGGAGACTGTAACGTGGATCTCTACACTACGAAAGAAAACTCAGGTACAGTCAGAAGTAAAGGCAAGTAATTTAATGCGGAACTTTGGACGTTAATTCGGAAGTACTGCAGACTATGGTCTACCCTGTGCGTTACTATCTTGTCTCCGACCTACCTGGCTACTTCATCAAACGTAATCAGTTAACACTACAATATTACAGTCCACGTAAAAATGGGGAATAATTCATTGTAGATACTGTATTTGCCAATCCTATGTTGGGTGTAACGCTGTACGGCATTTTTGAAAATGGTCATCGTAATTTGTGGTATGTTCTAGAAAACCTGGATTCAGAGTTATAAGGTGCATAATACCAAGTTAATATTGACTGATGTACTGAAACACATAACACGCTATATTATTTTAAATTAAATGCATAAGATGTTTACAGAATGTGCCCCATAGTGTGGATATCGATAAATTAAATTATGAAACTCTTTTTGTTTAAACGCTGCAGTGTTATGTCCTACAATGTAGGAATTGTTGTATGGCGTTTGAGGAAGCTCGATGTAGTGGAACCAGCCGTTTACTTTTTAGCTAAATCAGGACTTCTTCTCCATGGACTGATATCATCACAAAAATTATGAAATATATAATTATTCTTGATTATATCAATTCAAAATACAAGTATTTGCAGGTTCTTTGAGGAATACTAATTCATATTAAAAAATCTTTCCTGATCCTATCAAAAGTATTCATCTCATCCAGAAGTTATTTCGTTATCTGTCAACAATTCGTCTTGAAGATTAGGGTCAAAGAAGTAATACCACTTGCGCAACCAACTTCCACAAAATATTTTCAAAGTTTGCGCATACACAACAAACAGTCCACTCTTTGATTAAAGTTCCCACAACATTCTATCAGTCTTCATAAATAATAAAATACGTAAAATTCATTTTAATCACTTGATAGCACAACATAAATTCAAATTAACGTTGAAATAAACTTTCGTTAAAATAATGTACACGTCTGACCATTAAAATTGCTACACCACGAAGATGACGTGCTACAGACGCGAAATTATATCGACAGGAAGAAGATGCTGTGATATGCAAATGATTAGCTTTTTATGAGCATTCACAGAAGGTTGGAGCCGATGGCGACACCTACAACGTCCTCACACGAGGAAAGTTGCCAATTGATTTCTCATACACAAACAGCAATTGACAGGCGTTGTCTCGTGAAAAGTTGTTGTGATGCCTTGTGTTAGAAGGCGACATTCGTACCATCACGTTTCTGACTTTGATAAAGGTCGGATTGTAACCTATCGCGATTGCGGTTTATCGTATCGCAAAATTGTTGCTCGCGTTAGTCGCGATCCAATGACTGTCAGCAGAATATGGAATCGGTGGGTTCAGGAGGGCAATACGGAACGCCGTACTGGATCCCAGCGGCCTCGTATCACTAGCAGCCGAGATGACAGGCATCTTATCCGCATGACTGTAACGGATCGTGCACCAACGTCTCGATCACTGAGTCAACAAATGGGGACGTCTGCCAGACAACAACCATCTGCGCGAACAGTTCGACGACGTCTGCAGCAGCATGGACTATCAGCTCGGAGACATGGCTGCGGTTATCCTTGACGCTACATCACAGACAGGAGCGCCTGCGATGGTGTACGCAGCGACGAACCTTGGTGCTATCCATTTTTTCGGACGAATCCAGGTTCTGTTTACAGCATAATGATGGTATCATCCGTGTTTGGCGACATCGTGGTGAACGAACATTGGAAGCGTGTATTCGTTATCGACATACTGGCGTATCACCAGGCGTGATGTTATGGACTGTCATTGGTTACACGTCTCGGTTACTTCTTGTTCGCATCGACGGCACTTTGAACAGTGACCGTTACATTTCAGATTTGTTACGACCCGTGGCTCTACCCATCATTCGATCCCTACGAAACCCTACATTTCAGCAGGATAATCCACGACCGCATGTTACAGGTCCTGTACGGGCCTCTCTGGATACGGAAGATGTTCGACCGCTGCACTGGGCAGCACATTCTCCAGATCTCTCACCAAGTGAAAACGTCTGGTCAATGGTGGCCGAGCAACTGGCTCGTCACAACACTCCAGTCATTAGTCTTGATGAACTGTGGCATCGTGATGAAGCTGCATGGGCATCTGTACCTGTACACGCCATGCAAGCTCTGTTTGTCTCAACGCCCAAGGGTATCAAGTCCGTTAATACGGCCAGAGGGCGCGGGGGAGTAGCCGAGCTGTCTAAAGCGTCTCGCTGTGGAGCGCATGGTTGCTCGCCGTGGAGGTTCGAGTCCTCCCTGGGGCATGGGTGTGTGTGTTTGTCCTTAGGTTAGTTTACCTAGGTTTAAGTAGTTTGTAAGCTACGGACTGATGACCACTCAGTTTGGTCCGATATATTTACAGATATTTGAACATTTTTGAACGGCCAGAGGTGGTTGTTCTGGGTACTGAATTCTCAGGTTCTATGCAACCAAACTGCGTGAAAATGTAATCACATGTCAGTTCTAGTATAATACATTTGTCCAATGAATACCCGTTTATCATCTGCATTTCTTCTTGGTAGCAATTTTATTGACCAGTAGTGTATTTTCTTCTACATACATGTAATCAATCATAAAGTTCACAATAGTGTTCACTGAGTATCCCTTCTCCAATCGAGATTAAGAACTGAGCTTATTTTTATCATTATTAACAATTAACAAAAAATTGTCATCTTCAAAGCGCAAAGCATCTTCTACGCCTCGACGGCCTTCGGCAATGATCAGGCAGTGACAAGGTACATATCTATGTTTAAGCCGGAGAAACTTCCACGGTGTGCCGCTGCGTACTCGATGTTGCACATGGAACAGATAAAATCAAGCATGTTTCACAACGATTGTTCTAAATATTATAAATTATCATCACAAACGTAATACACACATTATTAATGAAGTAATTCGACTACAAAACTGAGATTAACTACGTAATGTGTAGACGATTAAAATTATGTGGCACTACATTCCTCACCCACAAGCTCATTTTAACAGTAACTAAGCGTAAATACAATATTTCTTAATTGCCTTTGTAATCATTCAGTATGTTTCAAATAGCTGTTTTTAAATCTATAAAAATTAACATTTATTTTAAGAATGTTTTTCAGTATAGAAATTTGCATGTTATGTTTTAACACAGGATATAAGTTCTTATCTGAATCTATATCGTTTCTTCTAATACCTCACAAATAATTGATAAATCATTCAACAGTTTACATCCCTTCTATAAAGACATAGCATACTAACTGAAGTTATTCTCTATATTTTATCATCATTTGGTATGCGGTATGTCATAAAATAATTATAAAGTTTTCTTTTATAAAATAATGATAAAGCTTTCTTTTTATTATTTGCATATCGTAACATTATGAACGTTAAGCAGAAATTCTATAGTTACTTTCTCAGGTGCAGGGTATTAAAATGCGCGACGCAATAAGTAACATTTTAGTACATAAGTATCACAGCACCTCGATTAAACGTAGTAAATCACAATATCTATGAAAATTAATTTTTACCTATTAAAAAGATTCCCACAATAATCCTGCATCTCTACAATGAAACTAGATATATATAAGCTCCAGACACCTCTTGTTCCAAATTTAATTTAGTTAACGAACATCTATCACGTTAGACTACAATCCGAGTTTCTTCACTATTTATTACTATAATCGCCGATACACCTTAACTGTATTTCCTATCCTAAGCTTTAAAAACTGTAATTAATAGAATTATTCCGTAGAGGATGCGTTTTGTGTCTGTAGTCTTTTAATTTTATAAAAGGATTATTTATTTATTGAGGGTTACTGTGTACTATACGCCTTCCTTTTACTATGAGGATCGCAAATCTCTTTACAACCGAAATGAAATAAACTTACCTATGCTTATTATTAAAATTTATTTGCTATGTATGTGTGGTGGATCGCAATGTATCCGCGTTAGAGTTCCCCTAATTTCGACCCTCACTAAGAGAATTGCTTAGTTTCCCTACTTTTCAATGATAATATCACCGACAATCTCACCGGATTCCTTTACTGAAACATAGTTCTCAGAACGTTCAGTATTACCATCCTTACGCATTTTAAGCTTATTGTTGCGCTCGCCTCAGGTGTCATTGTCTCTGATTTGCTCTTTGACCTGACAAAATCGACTATTATTACCATCAGAAGAAGTCTGTTTTGAAATATTACCTTCCTGGTTATTTCCTTTTCCAAATCTAAACTGCTAATCAGCACTCTAATGGCTTTCCCTAATAGGTTCATCTAGAAGCTTAACTCTATTTAGATAGCACTCAAAATATTTACGGAATCCTCCCCAACGTTTAGAATAAGGACGAGGATCAAATATTTCTAAAGCCATTCACTGTCGTTCTCCTTTCGACCAGTATTTATGTTTAAAATGCTGTATAAAATCATCCCAGGTTTTAAAATCGTTTAAGTTTACAATTGCCCACTCGGTAGCTTCGCATTCCAGGTTACCTATCACAAACTGAACACATTTATCACTATCCAAATTCAAAGCAATGCACATTTAAAAATATGATAAAAATTATCGGGTGAAGGTCTCCATTCGGATTAAAAACCGGATACCGATTTGCCATGTTATGATTATTCATTAGATTAAATTCTTCTCTCCAGTCAGACAGTGAGTTTTTAAGCGATGTCGATTCTTGTTTGGTTGTAATCGAATCGTCTTTGTTTGTTTGCTATATTTAAATTATTATTGTTGTCTTCGCAAAAGAAAACGATCCGATTCTCATTTTTATTTATCTTACCTGCATCATTATTTGGAATATTATTTTTTTATTAACATTATTAGTGGTAAGAGTCGACATCTGATCAGAAATATCTTTTAAACGCACTTTTTATACGAAATCCTATCAGCCCGAGAGGTTTCTTTCTCCAAAAATGTTCAAACTATTGTAAATCTTACGGAACCTAACTGCGGAGTCATGATTCCCTAGACTTACAAACTACTTATGAACTACCTTATACTAAAGACGGCATAAACATCCATGACCGAGGGAGGATTCGAACCCCCGACGGGGAACGGCCTCGCGCATCATAGCATAGCGCCTCATTGCGCTCGATCGCTCCGCCGCGGCTTTCTTTATCCGTTACGCAATTTAAAAACTCTGTATGATCAGCTGATTTGTATTTATTATTTTCTAACATGTTAGAAATTACACCCTTCATACTTTCTATTTATAGTTGATCTTCAACTAATCTTTTATTAATGACTTCTAATGTTTCGTTGTTAACATGAGAAATACTAACTGACTTAACAGATATTTCCTGTACATGTTCTGAAATTTCCTTACTGCTATTTCATCTCTTATTTTAACATTATTGTTCTGTATTTCATGATTAATTATTACATTAAAACTGTCTAATCTTTTAGTGAACTCGGTAATATCCCTTTTCATTTGTAGTTTTTCTTCCCTAGTTTCATAAGTGTGCTCCTGTATCCTATGGCTTAGACTTTACGTTTCCTTTTGAAACGATTTTAAATTAGGATTAATTTCAGTATCTTGACCTTTTAGTTATGTCATGTTAGAATCTAACTGACCTTTTAGATCTGACATGTTAGAATTTAACTGACCTTTTAGTTCCGACAAGTTAGGATTTTACTTAGTATTAATTTCAGATTTAGAAGAATTAAATTGTAGTGAAAAGCCTTGCGTTAATCTAGGCTGTAGAGTTGTAGTCGTGCTCAAAAGAATCCGAACTACCTGAATTTTATTTAGCCTTATTCGCATGCAACCTAACTAACGTGCCTGTCCTGCGGGTACTCTACTCGCTCCTCGGTACAGTCGTTCGACTACTGAATATGGTTCCAACAAGTCACCATTAGAAAACGCTGCTCTTTTATCGCAATAACTCAAGATGTAAAGTAATACCACGATACTACAAATATCAGGGAACACCTTATCACAAACAAGACTGTCCTTAAGACTTGAAATCTCACTACTATTACAAGAACGTAGTAAGTTCGCCGTAAGCATGATTGCTTGTTCAAAGTAATATACCGTACGTATTATTTAACACAAAATGACATTAAAGTTGTCTTTCACGAGCAGCTAGTAAAGAATATATATGAACTTCAAATGACACGAAGAACCGTCTCGTTCTGCATATGGATTCAAACCCAGGTCGTGCAGACTGAGCAAAAATTTCATGATTGATGGAAACTAACATCCATTCGTGACTAAGCATACAGAGAGTGATATACGTCGATTTTAGACAGTATCATTTAGCAAATATCAACTTTAAATTACATAACGTAAACATTTGTAATGAACGGGAATTACTACCCAGCATCTACTGTACCTGTTAACGAACTTAGAGAGATGTTAAATATTGCTTCTTCACAAGTAACTTACTTGAAATGGCATATCGGATTTTCTCGGCAGTAGCTACATGTTTTAATTGAAATGAAGAGACGAAACATTTATCTCTTTTCCTTCCCAGGACTACAACCCGGCAGCTATCGCTGTTATAATCCAGAAAAAGCGAACATTAAATATGGGTTTGTTACACCAGCAGCGACATGTGAGCATGCTTGAACTAGAAATTATATTACAAATATTTCAGTGCTCACTGGGAATCGAACCCCACACATATCGTTGTTGACTACACAAAAAGAGACGTCAGCTACAGAATTTTTCTTCACCAGCAGGTCGGAATAACCTCCTTGAACTTACAGCGATCTCGGAAATAGTCTGTGTCTCACTGGGAGTAAAGAACGCCAGATATGTTAGTGTTGACAAAGAATGAAAATAAATTGAAAATCAAAATTATTATCCACCAGCAGATAGATTTTCTGATGCCAGAGCTTGATAATACATAATGAAAACTTTAGCGACCGCACAGAATTCGAACCGATACAGTTTTGAAAAACAACAAATTGTAGTCGAGCTGTATTGTCACGAAGGGAACAAATTCCGCGTTGAGGGCGGTCTGCATTCCCAGTCCAGTACAACAGCCATGACAAAACTATTTCACCTGATGTGTAAGATGTATGAACAGGCGAAATACCCTCAGACTTTAAGAAAAATGTAATAATCCCCATTTAACACGAATTATCTACAGGAGAATGGAAAAGTTGGTAGAAGCTGACCTCGGGGAAGATCAGTTTGGATTCAGAAGGAACGAAGGAATCCGGGAGGCAATACTTTACGACTTATCTTAGAAGATAAATTAAGGAAAGGCAAACCTACATTTTTAGCTTTTGTAGATTTAGAGAAAGCTTTTGACAATGTTGACTGGAATAGAGTCTTTCAAATTCTGAAGTCAGCAGGGGTAGAATACAGGAAAAGGAGAGTTATTTACAACTTGTACAAAAGCCAGACCGCAGTTATTAGACTGTAAGGGCATGAAAGGGATGCATTAGTTGGGAAGGGAGTAAGTCAGAGTTGTAGTCTTTCTCCGGCGTTATTCAATTTGTACATCGAGCAGGCGGTGAAGGAAAGCAAGGAAAAAATTGGAGTAGGAATTAAAGTTCAGGGTGAAGAAATACAAACAGTGCGTTTTGCTGATGACATTATAATTCTGTCGGAGACAGCAAAGCACCTCGAAAAGCAGTTGATCGGAATGGACAGTGTGTTGAAGAGAGCGTATAAAGTGAGAGCAAAATAAAGATAATGGAATGCACTCTTAGAAAATCATGCGATGCTGAAGAAATTAGATTAGGTAACGAAACAATTAAGGTGGTAGATGACTTTTGTTACTTGGGTAGTAAAAAAACATCCGATGTTTCAAATGTTTGTATAGCTTATGGGACTTAACAACGGGGTCATCAGTCTCTAAACTTACAAACTACTTATGAACTAACTATTACTAAGGACGGCACAAATATCCATGTTCGAGGGGGGATTAGAACCCCCGACCGTAGTGGCCGTGCAGACCGTGACTGGAGAGCCTCAGTCCCCTCGGCCACCGCGGCCGGCCATCCGATGGTCGCAGTACAGAGGATATAAAATGCAGAATGACAATGGGAAGAAAAGCATTTCTGAAAAAGAGAAATTTACTAACATCGAATATTAATCTAAGTTTAAGGAAGTCTTTTCTGAAGGCATTTGTGTGGATTGTTGCCTTGTCTGGGAGCGAAACATGGACGATAAACATTGCGGTCAGGAAGAGAATAGAGGGTTTTGAAATGTGGTGTTACAGAAGAATGCTGAAGATTAGGTGGGTAGATCGAATAGCTAATGAAGAGGTACTGAACAGAATTGGTGAGAAAAGGACGTTTTGGCATACCTTCACTAAAAGAAGTGATCGCTTGGTAGGGCACATTCTTAGACATCGAGGAATCGTAGCCGGCCGCGGTGGCCGAGGAGACTGAGGCGCTCCAGTCACGGTCTACACGGCCGCTACGGTCGGGGGTTCAATCCCCCTTCGGGCATGGATATTTGTGCCGTCCTAGTCCGTAAGTAGTTCATAAGTAGTTTGTAAGTTTAGGGACTGATGACCCCGTAGTTAAGTCCCTTAAGCTGTAGAAACATTTGAACATTTGAACATTTTGAGGAATCGTAAATTTAGCGTTGGAGGGACGTGTGTGGGGTAAAAATCGCAGAGGGAAACCAAGAGACCCATACAGTAAGCAGATTCGAGTGGATGTGGGTTTCCGTTCTCATTAGGAGATAAAAAGGCTTGTTCAGGATAGAGTAAGGTGGAGAGCTGCATCAAACCACTTTACGGACTGAACACCATAACACAAACGTCAGTAAATAGAGTCCTGAATGAGACAAGACGCATCATAACGGAATGACTCCGCTGACCCTCACAAGTTACCCGTAGCACCTCATTATTCACTCACGACATCAGAAGGAGAACAGCCTGAAAAATAAAAAAGTTTAAAAGAGAAACAAACCCCAGGCATCCATTATTTGGACCTAACGTCAAATCTACTGGGCTTAGATCAAGGAAGAGTTTTCTATAAACATACATATCAACTATTCTTTATCCTAAAGTGCAACGAAAAGAACTGTGGTAAAGGTTGGAAACAGAGATATCAGAGAATACTCTCAGAGAATAAAATACAGCTTGCTTCAAACTTCCATATACGCTCTGGGAATCAGTGAATAGACTACCAATGGGAGTATAAAGGTGCAGAGTAAACTTGAAAAAAATGAGGATACACCAGTTTAGACGCGCCCTGCGAGTGTGGAGAACTGCAAGACCCACAACACCTACTCGTCTGCAGGAAACTGAACGAACCTTGTACTATATGACTCGCAGCAAATAAGAAGGTTATTCAAGCTCGATATGAAGTTTGTAAGACTCGAACAGTATTACATTTTCTGTTTTAAATGTTTTTTGTCCTCTGTGCGCTTTTATTTTTATTATATTATTGTATCAAATCTTGCTTCCTTTACTACTACTTATTATAACTGCTTTATATTCTCCTTATTCATTATAATATGATTTAGTAAACTGACGACAAACAAATAACTATTGTTACACCACAAAAACTGTGACAGCGAAACGTATTTAAAATTAGGATTGCTCAACGTAGCTGGACAGAATCAGGTCGGCAGCACTGCAGCAGGAATGCTCACTTGTCTTTCGTGACGACGGCAGACGCTGCGTCGGCAAGTTGGAAAGCCTACCGTCAGCGAACTGCTCTGTGAGTGAGACGGCTGTCAGACAGAGAGGCAACTAGTAAACATATCATAACTACACGTAATTCTGTCACACGAGTGACAACTTTGTCAGCCTAAGACACGAAGTGCTTAGGTCATCGGTCACTAGACTTACAAACTACTTAAACTAACTTATGTTATGGACAGCACACGCATGCCCTAGGTAGTAGTCGAAATTTCAGTAGGAGCGGTCGTGCAATCTGTAACTTAGTTTCTCTAATCGCCCCGCCATTCCCGCGCGGCGCTGCACTTTATGAAAGGCATCGCGATTAGTGCACTTAGTAGACTGGAAAATAACAAAAACGGGCCACATATTATCTGCAAAAGAAGCTGCAGACATTGTAAGTATTGCTGATAAAATTTTACTTATGGTGTACAAAGGTCACTGACAGGTAAGATTGTAGACAATACTATATACTTGAATCATTAACGTAAAAATGCCGGCCGCGGTGGCCGAGGAGACTGAGGCGCTCCAGTCGCGGTCTGCGATCGAGCGCATTGAGGCGCTATGATATGATGCGCGAGGCCGTTCCCCGTCGGGGTTTGAATCCCCCCTCGGTCATGGGTATTTGTGCCGTCCTTCGTCTTAGTTAGTTCATAAGTAGTTTGTACGTTTAGGGCCTGATGACCCCATAGTTAAGTCCCATAAGCTTAACAAACATTTGAACATGTTTTTGAACGCAAATATTGAATTCATATTAAATGTAACAGATCATGGAGGGTGTTTAACTCAATAGAAACTGCAACTGAAATGAATTTTTCTCGACTACATGGCGTGTTTCCTAGTAAAAAACTATATTGTGATCGCACAGAACATCCATTAAAGTAGGACATCATCAAATTGTTTGTGATGGTATCGTAATAATTAACAGCAAGGAACTCTTTAAAAGAAATTTAATCTTCCAACGGGTATCCCAGAAAATCAGGTCTGTACATTTCTTCACTCTAAGTATTGTCAAGTATATTATGTTTTAATGTGGGGTGTAATGTGCAAAATTGTTGGGATAATTCAGATCATATCTGATTAACATTAAGAAAAAAGCAGACTCCTTTCACCTACGCTAAAGAATGATATGTCGCACTGTTAACGACATGAAACATGGACCTCGCCGATGTGGAAAGTTTTGTGCTTCCACTATGCAGACAACCGGTGTCAGCGTTATCAGTAGGTTCAGATTCAAAGTTCGTATTGATTGACTGCTCCGGTCTTACAGCATCAACCTACGTCCAGATGCCTTGAGGCCTTCAAAAAAACCTCATTTCAGAATGAAAACCACCGCAACTGCAACATTTATAAGAGCTGAGAGGTGGTGTAGCTGTTATAAGCCGATATAACATTTGTATACAGTTAAAATGATAGAAGTGGGAGCAGTGTACCTCCCCCAGTTACTGATTACACCTCTGTCGTCTGGTAAAAGTATGCATTAAAATGTCTCAAATTTCAGAAACACAGAGTATTAAACGTTGCAATACGGTGCACAAGACGGGCTATCGCTCCAGGTCCTACTGCCACACCTCCTGCGCAGTTCTGCTGCCCTGGTCTCGCCGGACCTGACATGTTGCGGCACTCAGCCTGTGTGACTGGCAACCCGCCAAGCACAGCTAGATCGCGGGTTGCCAGCCCATCTGACAGCCTGTGGCCGTGTCGGAGGAAGACGCCAGTTGTCATCATTCCCCCGTCCCCCTTCTTTCTTTTCATGTCGTCATGCAGAAGTGCTACCGCCTTTGGCGGCTGGACTTCCTGTGTGGTGGTAAAGGGTTTCTTTATTTATTTCTTTACTGTCAACTTTAGTAGAGCTTTGGGCTGACAGGAGTCCTTATGGACATTTTATTCTTGTATTACTTGTTGTTTGTAAATCTATCGGACCAAACTGCGTGGTCATCAGTCATTAGCTTACAAACTACTTAAACCCAGGTAAACTAACCTAAGGACGACACACATACCCATGCCCCAGGGAGGTCTCGAACCTCCACGGCGAGAAACCGCGCGTTCCGCAGCGAGACGCTTTAGACCGCTCGGCTACTCCACCGCGGCCTGTATTAATTTATTATGCTATTATGCCTCTAGGGACATTTATTTCACACCACATTCTTGGATCTACTAGTCCAATGTTTTATAACTGCTTGGTGCTGAGTCTGTTACTCAATGGTCTTCATATTGAATTCTACATATAGACAACGCGTTCAGGTCCACCTGGGCGCGTTTAGAATTATGGTTAGACACCTGTTTTGGAGTACCTGTAGTTGCTGGATGGTGGTCTTGGAAGCAGTACCCTATGAGGGGCACCCGTACAGCATCATGGAAACGATTGTAGCATTGTACAGTCGTAATTTAGTTTGAACATTAATTTCTTTTCTGGATAGAGTCCATGAATGGTTTTGATACTTCTTTCATCTACTACATCTACATACATACTCCGCAATTCACCGTGAGGTGCGTGGCGGAGGGTACACTGTACCAATACCAGGCATTTCCTTTCCTATTCCACTCCCAAATAGAACGAGGAAAAAAAGAATGCTTATATGCCTCCGTACAAGCCCTAATTTCTCTTGTCTTTGTGATCACTACGCCAAATATGCTAGGCGGCAGCTAGATCGTACGGCACTCAGCTTCAAATTCCGGCCCTCTAAATTTCCTCAACAGAAATTCACGGAAAAAAAGTCGTCTTTCCTCCAGCGATCCCCAATTGAGTTGCCGGAACATTTCCCTGACACTCGCGCATTGCTCGAACCTACCAGTAACAAACCTAGCTGCTCGCCTCTGAACTGCCTCTATGTCTTCCTTTAAACTGATCTGCTGCGGGTCCCAAACACTTGAGCAATACTCAAGACGTGGTCTCATTTACAGGTGAAGTACATCTTCCCAAAATTCTCCCAATAAACCGAAGACGGCTGCCCGCCTTACTCACGACTGTCCTTACATATTCGTTTCATTTCATATCGCTCTGCAATGTTATGCCTAGATATTTGAACGACGCGACAGCATCAACAAGCTCACTACTAATGCTGTATTCGAACATTTTGGGATTGTTTTTCCTATTCACGCGCATCACCTTACATTTTCCTACATTGATAGCTAGCTGCCATTATTCACACCAATTAGAAATTTTGTCTAAGTCATCCTGTATAGACTTACAGTCAGGTAAAGACGACACACTCCCATACACCACAGCATCTTCAGCAAACAGCCGCAAATTACTACTTACTCTGTCCATCAGATCATTTATATAGATAGAAAATAATAGCGGTCCTATCACACTCCCCTGGGGCACGTCTGACGATACACTCGTCCCTGATGAACACTCGCCGTCGAGAACAACATACTGCGTTCTATTACTTACGAAGTCTTCCAGCCAGACACAAATCTGTGTATCTATTCAATAAGCTCGTATCTTTGTTAGCAGTCTGCAGTGTGGCACCGCGTCGAACGCCTTTTTGAAGTCGAGAAAAACACAATCCGCATGTAGATCTTCATCCATGACTCGCAAGATGTCATGTGAGAAAAGGGGAACCTGAGTTTCACATGAACGATGTTTCCTAAACCCGTGCTGATTCATAGAAAGAAGCTTTTCCATTTCAAGGAAATTTACTATATTTGAACTGAGAATATGTTCCAAAATCCTACATGAAACTGATGTCAACGATATTGGCCTGTAATTGTATGGGTCAGTTCTCTTTCCTTTCTTATAAACGGGAGTCACCTGCGCTTTTTTCCAATCACTAGGAATTTTGCGCTGAATTAAAGATTCACGATAAGTGCAAGCTAAGTAGTGGGCCAATTCTGCAGAATACGCTTTGTAAAACCGAACTGGTATTCCATCCGGACCAGCAGAGTTTTTCGTATTTAGCTCTCTCAGCTGCTTCTCTACACCGGAAATACCTATTACTGTGTTCTCCATTTCGGAATTAGTACGCTGATCAAATGATGGTACATTTGTGCCGTGCTTCTGCGTGAAAGATTCCTTAAAGGTTAAATTTCGAACTTCAGGTTTCCGTTTGCTGTCTTCTATTACTGCTCCAGAATGATAAATGAGTGACTGAAGAGTGGGCTTTGACCCGCTTATCGATTTTAAATAGGACCAGAATTTTTTAGGGTTCTCGGAAAGATCTTTTGGTAAGATATGGTTGTGGTAATTATTGTATGCATTGTGCATCGATATAGACGCACGAATCTCTACTAACTTTTGCCTATCATCATTTGCGTGTTCTTTTTTGAATCGAGAGTGCAACAGTCTTTGCTTTCTCAGCAGCTTTCTAATATTATTGTTATACCACGGTGGATTTTTTCCATCCTTAATCGTCTTTACTGGCACATATTTCCCAACCATTATTTACAATGCACATAAATTTAGTCCACAATTCCTCTACGTCCATTGTCCCGGAATTAAACGATGCCCATTCATTTATCTAGCGAAACGCTGAGATATTTGGTTGAGTCTGGATATCTAGTGTCTTTTGGGTGAAGAAGGTGGCTTACGTCCTCTCTGTATTGATCTTGATTTTATTCCCATTCGCCCAGATTTAGTGGCACTTGCCGAGATTTTTGGGATATCTTGTTGGTGCTGGGGCATGTTAATGGATGTATCCATAAATATGCTGTTGGCCATCAGCGCAGTATGGTCTGCAAATTGAGCTTGGGTGACGTTTGGTATAGTAACGGCGATAGCACAGGTGGAATCCTGTGGTATCCTGCCGCCCGCGGATACTTAAGCCCTGACACGGCCAGCCAGGCAGCAGCAGTGCAGCAGGGCTTGGCCTCTCCACGCCTTCGCCTGCTGCCGACCAGCCGCGCCGCTCCCAGTCACCGCCTGCCTCCGCAGCATCGCCGACAGTGGGAGGACTGCACGCCCGGCGCTCTCACAATTGGGTGACAGTGTTTTTCTCATCGAAGTAGGCTGACTGTGACTGGATTCTTCCATTATCTGTAGGGACAGTACTTGTTCTGTTTTCACCTGGCATGGTGGACGTTTGTTTGTTCAAATGTTTGTATAGCTTATAGGACTTACATCTGGGGTCATCAGTCCGTAAACTTACAAACTACTTATGAACTAGCTACCACTAAGGACGGCACAAATATCCACGTCCGAGGGGGGGATTCGAACCCCCGACCGTAGTGGCCTTGCAGACTGTAAATGGCGCGCCTCAGTCCCCTCGGCCACCGCGGCCTGCAGTTTGTTTGTAGTTAGTCTTTGACATAGCATTTGTACCTTATTGGAGACGGTGCTTGTTTGTTTGTGATATACTGCAAAGGTATAATGTCTCTTGTTTCTGTTACCGGGGGTTGGGAGAGGGAGGGGGTGGAGAGAATTGTACTACCAACGTAACTGTAGCAGTTTTCAACAAAAATTTATGAGATTAATAAGTTTCAATCTTAAAAGTTAATTCGGGATACAGCGCCTCTAAAGATGTGTGTTTGTGTGGGTTAAGCAACATCAAACTCGCAGTTACATGGCGGTGTTGCATAGCGAATATTGACATCAAAAAACTGATAATAATAACATTGAATTGATACAAATTAATAAAATAACAAACTATTTCTTATGAACTCATAATTCTTGTTCAATTTGGTGAATTGTTAGCAATATGTAGATATCTTATATTTATAGGATGTACTCAAAATCAGACGGCCTTTTCGATAAGTTTACATAGCCAACATGTGGTTGAACAAATATTAAAATTGATAAACGGTAGTTATGTAGCTAATCGCATCTGGTAAGTGTTAAATTAAAAATTTGAGTAAAAAAATAGATGAGTTGAGGCTTTCTTGTGTAACAGTGTGTGTGGTTGAAGAGAGGAAGACTTGTTGGCAGCATGGTGGCGGTGGTACGCGTGCAGGCAGGGGCACCGGCAGGTAGCGGAGGCCGCTGTGACAGGTGAGGCAGGCGCCGTGGCTGCAGTCGCGAATGGGGGTGCTGCGACACTCACACACGCGAGGATGATAGAAGCTCCTGTTGGGGTGGCGACCACTTTGGGTCGTTTACCAGTTCTAACATTCACCTTGAAGTATCGTTTAGGCAAAGGAGTAATATCAGCTTCCACTTCGCAAACTGCGCACATGCAGTGGAGCTTGTGAGTCAACGTGAGGCAAGGTGGCAAACCTGTGCCTATGCCAGCCGTACCACATTTTCTCAAAGATCAACTGATAAATCAGTTCTTGAATGCCTTCTGCGGCACCGTCTTACTAAGACCTACTAAGGTCTTATTGCCTTTATAGAGTTGATAATGGACTAAAGGAACGAACTACTGAATAAAAGTACATGAAATAACTATAGAAGATATGCGTGGCTACGTGAAACTCTTTTTAGGCAAGATGCATTGAAACGGCGACGGTCGACGGCTCGGCGCTGTGTCGTTGGACAGTCGCGTCGTTGTAGGCGCTAGGGTTGGCGTCCAGTGCCGGCGATAAACAGCGGTGACACTCGTGGCGGCGGTAGACGGCTGCAGCGCGGCAGGCAGCTGCGCCGAGGAGGCGGCGTCGGGAGACGCAGCTGCGGCGTTGAAGGGCAACACGTGGCAGCACAGCAGGGAGCGGAGGCTCTGCCTGGGCTCACCGTGGCCCGCTGCCCGCATCACACTGCTGCGCATCGCCCCGTCACAGAATAGGGAGCATACAGAAGGGAAAGCTGGGGGCGGCGCCTTTGATCTGTAAGTTACCAAGCGTTGCGCTCGACGCCATATTGAAAAGCAGTAAACGTGGAACTATAGCCACTTAGTACTTTGGCTGGAAATGGACTTTTTACGAATTGCAGCTAATCTCACCGACTTTTACGAAAGTAAAAAATCTTCTTACACCTAATAGTAATCCAAAAAAAATAGGCCTAAATTTTTAATACAACTACGAAAATGTACAGTGGAACCGATGATCGTTTTATTTGGTGCTTATCTCTAGAAAAATTCCAAATAACGCGAAGTTATGTGTGGGAAATTAGTTATAAACATGAAAGTGACTTTACAACTGCCAGGTTTTATTTGACACGAATAAATTCGCACAAAATATTGAGTCAGACTTAGCAGTACAACGTGATTACACAGAACTAATGACGTCTGGGCATATATAAAAGTTTTATTTGCTTTAGGAGTATCATTAATTTACTGATCGGAGAAGGACATATAGAGGAATCTGTCAACCATAGAGCAGGAACAGCATAAAATAATTATTCCCCTTAATCTATTTGTTTGAGTATCCGAAGAGCATTCGTTGCCAACATTAGCACACTACGCCTCAAATGCCGTAAGTAAAATTTTACCTGCCTACTATTCACTATTCTTTGTCATTCATTTTATATTATTCCCTGCAACGTTAAACTTATAAAATATAAATGTACTTCAACATTTCGATGCTGTTGAACTACTGCAGCAACAGCAACAGCGAGAGTTATCGTCAAGAGAAGAAGCAAGGCTACTTTTAATAATTACGCACACATTGCTCTCATTCGAAACTGATAACATTTAACTTTCACTACACATATAGCGACGTTCACTTACTGCTCAGCATCTTTTGGGAAGGTGAATAAACTTATATCCTTATTTGTATTCGAATTATTGCGGCAATTAGGTGCTGAACACCATCGGCCGCCTTTTCCTTTATTGCTGCTCATAATAAAAACGGAACAGCTCCAACTACTGACACACAGTTCTTTCTTTTCACTGTACCAAATAGTTGTTTACTTTTATGCGATTCAGGCAGTTAAAATACAGAATTAACAAACAAAGACGGCGCATTACCACGCCACAGAGTAGGGAGTGATCACACGTTTACTGCTTTTCAAGATGGCCGATTCCGCGCATGCGCACTAAATTTTGGACGACAGACTGCAGCGGGACTTTCCTTTCTGTATACTCCTTATTCTGTGGCCCCGTATTACTGCAGGCGCAGGCAGGACAACCGCCCGCAGACGTGTCTGCTGCGGTTGCATAGCTCGTGCATCTGACTACGCATGCCCTCTAGCGGTCCAGTCGAATGTACCGTGCGGCCGGCCGGCGAGCCTTCGGTCTGCGCGCCTTACTTCCTTGTGTGGCTTGCGCTGCAGGCCGTCTACTTGGCGTGCCACCAGCTGCTCGGTTGTCGGCCGGCGGCGGCGTGGTAGCGGATACCACAGATCCCACTGTCTAAATTGAATATTTCAATGTCTAATGTTAATAAGTAGCTTATTAAACAGTTTCCATGTTCTTCTGGACCATCAAATGGCGTTAGTAAACTAGGACTTATGTAGTCGTTGTCCACAACGTTAAAGAACGTGAGATGTTGTTTGATTCTGACGAAGAGATTGTCATCGCAGGGACTAATGTCAGGTGAATAAGGTGGATGTTCCAGGCTCTCCTATTGGAAGCGGCACCAGAGTTTCTATGACAAGACTCAGCTGTGACAAACACGGTGCCCCTCCAGCCATCATCTCACAACGAGAGACCGCCTACTCGTCATCGCCGAATACGTCCGAATTGATGATGGATGCAGGGTGTGGTGAGACATTAAAGTACCCCAATGTGGAAGTCCTGATGTTTAAGCGTTTTGGAAGTAAAATGACTTTTGATACTCGACTATCAACAAATGTAACTTGTCAATTTTTAAAGTGAGAGTGTGTTTAGGAAACGGTGTCTAGCCCAGCAGCAAGAGATCAGATTCGTATTGAAAGAGTTCCCGATTCGAGCCCGCCTGGCAGGAGGTACTTTTGTCCTATTTGGCAGTGCAAACACTATTGACGTCACAATTATTTTGTATTTCTATGTGCACAACATCAACATGGGACATCATTTTTAAGAAGCATTATCTTGACGTGGTATTGTGAACGGTCCATAAGATACAAACACGAGTAATCGCGTACAGTGAGTGTAATTTGACGCCGGCCGCGGTGGCCGAGGGGCCTGAGGCGCTCCAGTCACGGTCTGCACGGCCACTACGGTCGGGGGTTCTAATCCCTCCTCGGGCATGGATATTTGTGCCGTCCTTAGGATTAGCTAGTTCATAAGTAGTTTGTAAGTTTAGGGACTGATGACCCCGTAGTTAAGTCCCATAAACTTAACAAACATTTGAAAATTTTTGTAATTTGACCTTAGTGGAGCCATCGGCACAAACAACAACAGCCCCATCAACAACAGGCAGATATATAAAGGCTGCAACCGCACAATAGATCATCCGTCACCCTATTTTAATGTTCCATGTTCGTACTGTTTGCCCATTATATGCTGCGCTACTACAGACTCTCACTCGTGGATACTCGCTCTGGACGTGGTTATATCCACAGTTATTACGACATTTCTTTGAACTGGTATTGTGGTCGGTGTTGCGAATTTTGGCGTTGACGTGTGCGTCAATCGTCACACAACTTGTAGCTAGCTGTATTCATGTACAATAGTTAAGAGCGTCGTACCGCCCAACATGACAAAATTTCACATTCTTGCTTTTATGAAAATTATGAATATATACATGTTTCTGCTTAATTTGGTGCTCGTTTTATTGAAATATTAGATTATTTACTACTTTAAATAAATATTTGAAGATAATCATGCACTGACAATTCTGAGAATTTTGTTTTCCATTCGCATATTAGGCATTTTTCTCTGGAACTATATTCTATAGAAGACTGTGTTTTTTTTGTTTTGTAGATAACTGTCCATTTCAGAAGTTGCCGATACTAGCGTTATTTCGCAGTAAATTTTTTTAACTCATATATTTGTGTTTGGCAACGACAGTTATCCACTAGCCGTGTTTTACTTTCTGTGTTTCCTGTGATAGTTTTCAGCATGACTAAACCAAAATTGATGTTGTTACTCTTAGTGTTGGCTATTCAGGAAGACTACAGGTTTCGGAATATCTTGGAATGCATAAGGGTTCCAACACCACTAAAAGTGATATGAACTTGCACCAACAGCGAATCATGAAGCCGGCCGCGGTGGCCGAGGTGACTGAGGCGCTTCGGTAATGGTCAGCACGGACACTACGGTCGGGGGTTCGAATCCCCCATCGGGCATGGATATTTGTGCCGTCCTAGTTCGTAAGTAGTTCATAAGTAGTTTGTAAGTTTAGGGACTGATGGCCCCGTAGTTAAGTCCCATAAGCTTAACAAACATTTGAACATTTGTTTTTTGAGTCATGAAGGCAGAGATTGAAACAAACATTGTCTCAAAAGAAGCCATATCCAAGAGGAGGGATGCACTGTGTGACGAAGATGAAGAAGGAGATGAGGACTACCATACAGGAGAACTCTAACGTATCTTTTATGTGTCAGTTGGATGTATATTTATATTTTTTCTTTAAAGGCGATTTTGTCATAGTGACAGTTTTCAGCATAAATGGCGATTATTCTCAGAAACTTTTGAATCTACACCAATGACTTATTTACCACATAAAATATATAGTACAAAGGTGTTGGAGTTCTCCTTTAGCAGTATTTATTGTAATAGTTAAAATTAAAGAAATTAAAATTTTAAAAATTTACGCCAAAAAGTAATATGTTTACGGGAAAAAACATTACTCTTATTCCATCTGTTATTTTAAAGTGATTGTGTTCAGTTGCGCTTGAGGCGCGGTAGCGTGAGGACGTCCGGGAGTGTGCTCACAGTTTAAAGCGTTCACAAGTCGCGAACAGCTTTCTTTCGTGTTAAGTGTTAACTTGTTGTGCAGTATCGTCACTTAGTGTTCTGGTGCGTGTGTTGTTTAAATGTTAGTGGTCTCGGCCGTAAATATGGAAAATAAGGTCCCCAGGAAGTGCATTCTGCGTTTCGAGTTTGATAAGGCAACCAGGAAT